>CM053148.1:10012500-11262500 GCA_028571685.1 Heterohyrax brucei | reverse complement strand
GCAGATACTAAACAGTAGGCACTAACCAGTTCTAATATCTATGGACCGCATTCTTCCAGGACTCAAATATTGAATTTTACACATACACAGTGTAGTATAATCTGTATTCTAAGTGAAGTCCCTGAGTGGTGTAAACAGTTAACCTACTCAGCTGATAACTAAAATGTTGGAGATTTGAGTCCACCTTATGGTCCCTCCAAGGAAAGGCCTGGTGATCTACTCCTGAAAAATCAGCCATTGAAAACCCTATGGAGGTAGAGTTGCACAACTGATTATTGTAATTGCTGTTAAGAAACTGTACAGCTATAAAAAGATGAACTGGAAAAAGTTGTGTGACCCAAAAACTAATTCAAAGTGGATCAAATACAAGTATTAAAATGATCCTAAATGTAAAGATAAAAATTATAAAGTTCATCAAAGAAAAAGAATAGAATCAGTACTAGAGGCCCTAATGCACAGCATAAGAGGACACACACCATAACCAACAATACACAAACTCCAAAAGGTAGCATAGATAACTGGGATCTTCTAAAGATTAAACATTTATGCTCATCAAAAAACTTAACCAAAACAATAAAAAGAGAATCTACAGACTGGAAAAACATTTTTAGCTATAATGAATCAGACGCAGTTCTAATTACTGAAATCTCCAAGAAAATCCAATACTTCTGCACCGAAAAGATCAACAACCTGATTAAAAGAGTTGGCAAAGGAAATGAATAGACATCTCACGAAAGAAGACATTCAAGCAGCCAACAGACACGTTTGGAAATGCTCAGCGTCACTAGCCATTAGAGAAAGCCAAAAGCCAAGCCAAAATGCAAGTCAAAACCACAAATGAGATACCACCTCACTCCAGCATTACTGGCATGAATCACCAACACTGGAAATAACAAATGTTGGAGAAGCTTAGGAGAAACTGGAACTCTTATGCACTGCTGATGGGAATACAAAGTGAAACACCCATTTTGGAAAATTATATGGCACTGCCTTAGAAAGTTAGAAATAGAAATATCATAGGATCCAGCAATCCCTCTCCTAGAAATATATCCTAAAGAATTAATAACCATCACATGAATAGACATAGGTTGATTGTAGCATTATTCACAATAGCAAAAAGATGGAAACACCCTAGATGTCCATCAGCAGGTGAGTGGATAAACAAACCAGGGTACTCACATACAATGGAGCATTATGCAATGATAAGGAACCGTAATGAATCTTCAAAACATCTCGTAACAAAAATGAATCTGGAGGGCATTATGCTAAGTGAAATAAATCACAAAATGGCATATATGAGACCACTACTGTAAAAACTCAGGAAAAAGGTTACACACAAAAAAGAAACAATCTTTGCTGGTTACCAGGTAGAGAAGTGGGGATGGAAAAACACTAAATAGACTATAAATAAGTGCCAAATTTGGGGAAGGGTAAGACAGTACACAGTACTGGGGAAGTCTGCACAACCTGTATAAAGCAAGTGCATGGAAAATCTCATTGACATTCAGATTCACTGAGGGATGAAATTGCTGGACTGAGGGCTATAGAAACCAAAGTCTCAGGGAACTTTTAGCTCAACTGATACAGTTATATTCTACATGCTACTTTGGTGAGTAGCATCTGGGGGTCTTAAAAGCCTGTGAGTGGCCATCTAAGATGCTCCACTGGTTTCACCCCTTTGGAAGCAAGGAAGGATGAAGAAAACTAAAGAACCAAGGGAAAGATTAGTCCAGAGGATTAACGGACCACATCTGCAACAGCCTCCAGCAGACTGAAGCCAGTATAACTAGGTAGTGCCTGGCTGTCACCACTGACTGCTCTGACAGGGCCCACAACACAGGATTCCAGACAGAGCTGGAAAAAAAATGTAGAACAAAACTCTAATTCAAAAAGGAAAAGCCAGGATTGTTAGCCTGATAGATACTGGAGAAAGCTGAGAGTATGGCCCCTGGACACCCTTTTAGCTCAGTAATGAAGTCACTCTGAAGGTTTACCCTTCAGCCAAAGATTAGAAAGTTTCATAAAACAAAACAAGGCTAAAGGGAGACACCAGCCCAGGGGAAGGACTAGAAGGCAGAAGGGAACAAGAAAGCTAGTAAGAGGAAAACCAAGGTGGAGAAGGTAGAATACCGACATGTCATGGGGTCGTTAACCAATGTCATAAAATGCTGTGTGGACCCAGCCGTTTAATGAGAAGCTCGTTTGTTCTGTAAACCTTCATCTAAAGTACAAATGCAAAAAATAAAAAAAAATAAGGAGACATGTTTTAAAAAGTCATGTGATAGTATAACAATGACAAAAAAAAAAAAAAAGACTAGCTGCTGAGGCTGTTTTTTATAGCCGGACATCTTACGGGATTTGGTTTAGGGTCACGGTTTCATGGGACTTCCCAGTTGAGTGGTCTAATAACTTTTTGACTGATTCAGTTCCATCTCCGAACTTACTTTGTACCTGGGTCTTGAAAGCTTGCAGTTGGCTGTCTAGTGTCCACTTGGTCTTTGTTTGCCTAGAGCAGAAAAGGAGGAAGCGGCAGGAACTGGAGTAAGACATGGAATATGTGGCTGACTGTCTCCACGAACAACTGTCATTTTTGCCATCAGACCAGAAGAACTGGGTCGTGCCCAGCTACCATGGCTGAACGTTTTGATCAAGGCTTGTATGCAGGAATCCTGATCAAAAAAAGGGAAAACGCAGAACTCACTTTCAAATTCTGGAACCACAAAAGCTGGTTGAACTCCTGAAACTACTGCTTGAGCTAATCTTTAAAACCAACCAAAAATATCTGGTGTCTTCCGAAAACCAAACAGTAGTCTAGCTTAACTAATAAAAAGTGTCTGCTTTGAGCGTTATGTCCTTTAATAACTATCCATCTGGGAGCACATCAACAACAGTGACTTGAAAGGTTCAATAGAAATCGTAGGGGCCAGTGAGTTTATGTTAATGTGGGAGAAACAGCTCAGAAAGGGGGGTGAGAGAGGGTGGACAACTTGAAGAATGGAACTAGTGTCCCTGAACTGTACGTGTAGAAACGGTTGAGATGGTGTATGTGTTGCTGCATATATTCTCAACAACAAAAATAAAATAATAAAAAACCCAGTAGGGCAGGGTTCTGTGCTGAGACACATGGCATTGCTATGAATCCGAGTTGACTCAGCAGCAGCTGATTTTATATTCTAGGTCCACCTGAATTTTACATGGCACTGACGACTGAGAAAAAGTTAACATTGTCAGTCAGTTTTCTGATCTGGCATCCGTGTACCCTGGGTTCTTCACCACAATCCCAATTTCATGTGTTCCATTACGTTGTTGACATGAAATGTGGTGCACATCCTAACATTTCAGCATCCGTATGATAGAATCTATCAGGAAGGCCATGGAAAAATGTTTTTTTTCCTTTCCTTTTTTTTTAATTTGGGCACTTCTTATGTACGTAACTCAGGGGAGGAAAAGGAAATAAAGAAAAATTGAGACTGATCAGTATACTCTTTAATTAATCATTTCTACCTGTGTACATTGGCTGAAATCTTTCGACTCTGAAGTTGTTATACAACTATCAATTCAGACCAAAAGATCAGCAGTTCAAATCCACAAGACTCTCCTTGGAAACCGTGAGGCAGTTTCTGCTCTGCTCTAGAGAGTCTATGAGGTGGAATCAACTTGACAGCAGTGGGTTTGGTTTATAGTAATTAAATACCATCTATCTGCCAGGACCTGTAATAGGTACTGACTTTAAATTTTAAGCTGCTTTAGTTTCATTTCACCTTACTTGAAGACAGGTGTCTCTACTCCAAAGTAAAAGCCAGTTGCATTGAAACTGATTCTGCCCTAAAGGAACTTCTTGTATGTCAGAACGTAACTGTGCTCGGTGGGGCTTTTAATGGCTAATTTGTGGAAGCAGATTGCCAGGACTTTCTTCATAGGTGCCTCTGACCCCTGGATTGTCAGCAGCTGAGGCTTAACTGTTTGAGCCACACAGGAACTCCCCATACTGACATTCTCATCTTTAAAACTTACTCCTCAAAACTCAAAACCTTGCAAGAAACATAAGTTTGTCTTTGTTTACTTGCTTATTTATATGTCTGCTTATTTTCAGCACAGTGGGGAGAGCATGCCCTCCTGACTCAGAGAGCCCCTGCTCTGCTAGTATAAGTAATGTGTAAGATCCACCTCATAGGATCACTGTGGACGTTAAATGTAAGATCTTAAGTAGTAGAACGCTCAGCAGTAGCAAGGCCTCAAAAACGTTAGCTCTCTCCCTTTCGGCTTCTCCTTCAGGAGAATACAGAACACAGAGATGACACCGTTACCCAACATGCAGTCATCTGATGGTGAAATCTTTTTTTTTATAGTGGCACAATTCGAGTATGGGAACTGGATCTCCCAAATCGAAAAATCTGGCCAAGTGAGTGCCAAACAGGACAGATGAAACGAATAGTAATGAGTATTACAGTAAGTATTACTTAAGTGTTATTTTGAGTAGCTACCCAGGTGGTGTAGTGGTCAAGTGCTGTGGCTACTAATCAAAAGGCCAGCTGTTCAAAGCCACCAGACACCCCTTGGAAACTCTGTGGCACAGTTCTGCGCTGTCCTATAGGGTTGCTGTGAGTTGGAATTGACTTGAGGTCAGTAGGTATTCATATACACACACTTGTTAACAGTGCTGGCCAAGATGTGTTTGTGTGTGTGTGTGTGTGCGCGCGCGTGCGCATGTGTATCAGGCAACTAAATGGCTCTTCTTCTCGGTACTGATGGTCCCAGTAGGCATACATGGAAGATGATGGCCTGGGCCTGTGGCAAGGGACCATACTTAAAGCCTGTGGACACAGAAAGATTGAAACAAAAAAGTAGATGTATACCTACCTAGAAATTACTGACAGAAAAAAAAGGAGGGAGGGAGGGAGGGAAAGAGAAAGACAGCGTGTGTATTAACATCAGACACAGACCTCAAGTGAAAGGCACGGGAAATCAGGTCTAGCCTTTTCTTGCGATCTGCGTTTGGCCCAGGTGCCGCTCCCCTCAGCGCTGCTCTAACTCACTTTGAATCTGAGGAAGTGGCAGTCGCCATGAGCATATCTGTGAGGTCTTCAGGGAGAGCTCGTCCCGCCACTGACCACGAGTACTCACGGTGTATCATTGTCTTCTCCAGATGGCCTATGATGACAGTTTTTTCTACCTGGGCACCACAACTGGAGACATTCTCAAAATGAACCCCAGGACTAAGCTGCTGGCGGATACTGGTCCCCTGAAGGATAAATTCAGTCTGGTGAGCGGAGACTGTTGGGCGCTGCTCTGCTGGGCCGTTATCTTGGTTCTTTCCTCCTGCCACAGGTAGCACAGACTTTCATTAAGGAAGAGCATAAGGAAAAACAAACAAGAAAAACTTTGTGATATCACCACGGCGATACTTGTATTTGCAGATGGTACATTGAATAGCTCTCTGAGCCCTCATCTCCAATTCTCATCAAGGATAAAGGCATTCACAGAAGTCTTTAGGAGTCCCGGGGCTGTGCAATGGTTAGGGCACTCCACTGCTAAGTGCAAGATTGACAGTTTGAGTTCACCCAGAGGCATCTCAGTAGAAGAAAGTCCTGGTGATCTACTTCTGAAAAATGAGCCACTTAGAAAGCACTCTGGAGCACAGCTCTACCACAGCACACGTGGAGTTGCCATTAGTCACAACTGACTTGATAGCAGTTGGTTTTAAAACCCCCAAACCCACTGCCATCGAGCTGATTCTGACTCATAGAGACCCTGTAGGACAGAGTAGAACTGCCCCAGAGAGTTTCCAGGGAGTGCCTGGTGGATTTGAGCTGCTGACTTTTTGGTTAGCAGACGTAGCACGTAACCACTATGCCGTCAGGGTTTCCACAGTTGGTTTAGGTAGCCTCAGTTTAGAAATCAGACCACCTCTTTTTTTATATCTTCAAGGCACAGGGCCCAAAGCTTTGTGTTTTGTGACCAGTTGGCCTCAATGCTGGGATGGCCCAGTTGTCACAGGCAGAAGTATGCTCTTTGAACTCCAAGATTATATGTGTATATTTTCACTAATTCAATATCTCAGATTTTTACCTCAACTGACTTTATAGAAAATGATAAAGACGTAGATATTGTGAACTGTTTTATTTGCAGAATTTTTAACAATTCTGGTTAGAAGTCCAGGAGGAGACTTCGTATTTATCAAAGAATAACTTTATATAGTAAGGGCTGTTATTTTCAGCACTTCAGAAAGTTCCAAGGGCTATGTTTAGTCAGCTAGTGCTACTCTGACAGAAATACCACAGAATGCATGGCTTTAGCAAGGAAAAGTTTATTCTTACACAGTCCAGTAGGTTACAAGTCCAAATTCAGGGTGTCCACTCCAGGAGAGGGCTTTCTGTCTTTGTCAGCTCTGGAGGAAAGTCCTTGTATTGCATCAGTCTTTGGTCAGGGAGCACCTTGGTGCAGGAGCCTCAGGTGTGAAGGATGCTCTCTTCTCCCAGTGCTGCTTTCTTGATGGTGTTAGGTTCCCAATTCTCTGCTTGCTTCTCTCTTACTGTCTCCCATAGCATGAAAGGATAAAGGGTGGTGCTAGCCACACTCCGGGGCAGTTCCCTTAGCATGGATGTTGCAGTCCCGCCCTAATCCTCTTTTGACATAATCATTCTAGAGATTAGGATGTATAGCATAAGAAAATCATGAAATACTAGGAATGATGGTCCAGCCAAATGGCTGCTCGCCCTTCTTTGAGGACACAGTTCAATCTATGACAGGCTGTTTCTTCTATAGTAGGTACTGCACATGCCTGTCTCAATTCTGATAACAGAACAGGTAGTTCTAAGGCTTAGAAACTTAGCAGACTTAGCAAACTTCCACTTAGCAGACGTGCCCAAGAAGCTTTGAAATGTTGTGCCATTTACCTATGAAAATGTCAGTTTTCTTAACTAAATAATCATTTAATGTTCAGATTTTAAGGAGACTTACAGGAATGAGGGGAACCCTGGTGGCGTGGTGGTTAAGCACCTGCTAACCAAACTATTGGCCGTTCGACTGTACCAGGTGCTCCTTGGAAACCCTATGGAGCAGTTCTGCTCTGCCCTATAGGGTCGCTATGAGTGAGAATCAACTCGATGACACTGTTGTTTTGTTTGTTTGCTTTGTAGGAATGGGGGAGACCCTGGTAGTGCAGTGGTTAAGTGCTGCGTCTGCTAACCAGAACATCAACAGTTTGAATCCACCAGGGGCACCTTGGAAACTATTATAAAGCAGTTAAATTCTGTCCTATATGGTCTCTATGAATCAGAATCAATTCAACAGCAGATTGGTTGGTATAGGAATTGGTTGGTATAGGAATGGGAGGAACCCTGGTGGCGTAGTGGTTAAGAACTCAGCTGTTAATCAAAAGCAGTTTGGATTCATCAGCCACTCCTTGGGAACACTATGGGGCAGTTCTACTCTGTTACATAGGGCCACTATGAGTCAAAATTGACTCAACAGTACTGAACAACAGCAACATAGGAATGGGAAGATGGCCTGGTGGCACAGTGGTGAAGTGTTCAGCTGCTAAATGAGAGGCCAGTGGTTTGATTTCACCAGTTTTTCCAAGAGAGAAAGATGTGATGGCTTGCTTCCATCAAGATTTGTCACCTCAGAAACCAAGTAGGGGCAGTTGTGTTCTGTCCTGTGGAGTTGCTGTGAATTGGAATTGCCTTGATGACAATGGGTTTTACACAAGCCCAAGGTTCTTCTAATTATTTTTAGGAAAGGAATCCTAAGTTTTTGTATGATAAACTGATCCAAGTTGTAAACTTCTACTTAAAACACACACACACACACACACAAAAGACGTAAGAAGAAAAATAGAGAAAACCAAACAGATCAGATTAAAAGAGGGCAAGGCTCAGAGCCCTGCCAGCTCTGACTCCTGAGACACCTCCAACCAAGACAAAACTAAACCGGTTGCCGCTGAGTCAATTCCAGCTCACAGTGACCTCATTCACGTGAGTCAGTGTAGAAATGTGCTTCATAGAGCTTTCAATGACTGATTTTTTTGAAAAGTGTATTGCCAGGCATTTCTTTCAAGGCAACTCTGGGCATGCTCAATATTTGGGTTACCAGATGAGGATGTGACTGTTTGTGCCACCCAGGGTCCCCCAACACATCTCCAAAGTGCTCTGTAATGTACTAGATGAAAACTACTAACCTAGATATTTCTGACTCCTAGTACTTGGGACCAAATACTTGTCCAGAAATGATGGCTTGTCCAGAAACAATTCCTGTTTTAGCATCCTCAAACCTTTAGCATGTTTTTATATCTCTTGCACATATTTTCCTTCCTAACCATCCAGATCAGACAGTAAATTCCGTAAAACAGTGAGACACCTCCTATGAGGGTGAAAAGAATATGATTCTGTGAGCTGATAGGATTAGGGTGCCACCGAAAAACCTTTGGTTTTTGGGTAACCTCGGGCAGTTACCCATTTTGAAACTCTACTTATTTGTTTGCTCTCTGGTTAGAAAGGGAAAGAATTAGAATAGCTTGTTGTTAGCTACTGTTAAGTTGCTTCCTGACTCATGATGACCCCATGTACAGTGGGGCTTTCACTGGCTGATTTTCAGAAGTAGACCACCACCCCTTTTTTTCTAGTCCATCTTAGACTGGAAGTTCGGCTAAAACCTGGTTAACATCAGAACACCACACAAGCCCCTTTGGGTAGACAAGTGGTAGCTGTTCATCAGGTGCCCTGGTGGTGAAATGAAGCCACATAAGAGACCAACGGGTACATCAGCCCAAAAGCAAAGATGAGAAGGCAGGAAGTGACAGGAAAACTGGACGAATGGGAACAGAGAACCTGGGGTGGAGAATGGGAGACTGTTAACACATTGCCAACCCTGCTTACGTGACTGAACTGGAAAGCAAATTCTTCACACATGTTATTGTTTGCCTTATACCAAAACCCAAAACTAAACCACTTTCTGTTGAGTCAATTCCGACTCATAGCGACCCTGTAGGACAGAGTAGAAATGCCCTGTATGATTTCCAAGGAGTGCCTGTGGATTTGAATTGTCAACATTTTGGTTTGTAGCTGTAGTACATAACTACCACACCATCAGGATTTCTGTTTGTCCTATACACCCCTCTAATCTTTGGCTAAAGGATGAACCTTGGGAGTACTTAAGTACTGACTTCAAAAAGTGTCTAGGATCATTCTCTGGGATTTTCTCCAGTTTCTGTCAGATCAGCAAGCCTGGCGTTTGTGTGTGTGTGTGTGAATTTGAGTTTTCTTCTACATTTTTCTCATGCTTTTTGCCGGGACCATCTATTGTGATCCCTTCCAGAACAGTCAGAGGTGGTAACCAGACACCAACTAGTTGTTCTAGGCTCAGTCTAGTGGAGTTTGTGGTAGTCATTGCCGATTAGTCCTTTGGACTTATCTTTCCCTTCTATCTTTGGTTTTCTTCATTTTCCTTTACTCTGGACAGGATGAGACCAGTAGAGGTATCTTAGGTGGCCACTTGCAGGCTTTTAAGACCACGACACTGCTCACCATTTTTGGATATAGAGTATTTTCTTTATAGACTATATCATGCCAGTTGAGCTGGATGTGCCTTAAGACCATGATCACCAGTCCTCAGCCCCAGCAAGTTGACTCCTCAGGGACTTTGACTGTGTCTGTGAAACTTTTATGAGTTCACCCTGATCAAGTTGTGTTGAATTCCCTAGTATACGGTCTTACATTTTACCAAAGTTACCAGTTATTAGGAGGGCAGAGTCCAGATGACACACTAGACACATATCTCCTTAATTCCCTCTGAAAACTAAGGTCTGGATTGATAACTAAATGGAGCCTTCTAGACACCCAGTGAGTCCTAGGACACAGCATAGTGCTGTCAGCTTGGACTACATGTCACTGACATAGGAACTTCTTCTCTTTTACTGACCCCTGCCTTGGTGATTGCTGGCTCTCGTGGACTGAAGGTAGCTTGCAATTTTAAAACTCTTTTTTCTCTATCTTAGCCAGCAGGCAGGGCTTGGGCTTAACTGGCAGCAAAGCTCAGCCACACTGCTGACAGGATCAGCAAGCGGAATAGCCACATTTTGAGAGCCTGACTCTGGATTCTATGCACCTCAGCCCCTCCACCCTCTCTATCCAAACCTCCTCCATTGATTTGGGAATTTCACAGTAGGCAGGAGAGCTTGTGTGGGATGCCATCTTGTTTGACTCAAACAGAGGACTCAGCAGGGGTGAATTCCCAGGTTAGGAAGCATTGCCAGCCCAGGGAGCACTTTCCCAGCAGAAAAGTTGTGTTTAGCACAGTGTGGCCTTACAAGTGGGGCCCGGCAGCAGATGTCAACAGAGCAGTAGCCTTTCAGTACTTTGAACTAGTTTACAGCATCTGGGGTTGGATACAGAGGTCCTTACGTTGCCAGCTGGAAAGAGAGGCTTTCCTAACTGACAGCCTAACTGATTTTGGAAGCTGTGAGATAGCTTTTACTTTTCAAACTAAGACTACCTAGAAAAATAATGTGGTGCATCCTGACGGCATCACCTCCAGCCTTTGCTGACCCACATCATAGGGTCAGCTGACAGCCCCCCAGTGACTCCATAAGTAGGGCTGTGTCTTTGCCAATCAGGAAGTAGAGCCTGCTACCCTAGAGATTCCACTGGGCCCAGCCACTGGAGTGCATAGAGGTGACTGATGATCACCTTTCTTCTCAGACTGTGCTTCAGATCCTGTTAAAGTGACAATGGAGAAACTAAACAACCTCTAAATGCCCCCCAAAAACAAAAAACCTTGGCAAGAAATGTAAAGAAAAATTGATCCATGGCACCAGAAAGGCCCCACAAGAAAGAACCAAAGAACTTAACAGATGAAGAAGCCTTTGTGAAGCTATTGGAGGTTGAGTATAAGAGGATTATGTATAGAGCCCTCCTAGATATTATACAAAATACAGCAGAGCAAAATGAAAAATTAAGCAAGCTGTTCAAACTGATGGAACACCATTTTGGAATCTGACATTCTGAAATCCAACAGATTAATAACAAAATCAGAGAAACAGAAAATTCAATTCAAAGCCAAGAAAACAGAATTGAACAAATGACAAATAGACTTTCTGATTTGGAAGACAGAGCTATTGTCTCCAGCATCTATGAGAAGAAATCAGAGAAAAGAAACAAGAAAAATGAAGAAGCATTAAGAAACATGTGGGACTCTATCAAGAAGAACAATCTGTGATGAATTGGAGTTCCTGAACAGGGAGGAACACCTGAAAACAAAGAGAGTTTTGTTGTTGAGCTGATGACAAAAAACTTCCCTGAAATTATGAAAGAAGAGAACATAGATGTCCAAGATGTGTATTGAATGCCACACAGTGTAGATCCCAAAAGAAGGACACTAAGACATATTATAATCAAGCTTAACAAAATGAGACATAAGCAGAAACTCATAAAGGCACCAAGACTCAAATCAAAGCTAACAGAGGGGAACCCCGTAGGCTTTCATCTGACTTCTTAGCAGAAACGATACTGGCACAGAGGTGGTGGGATGACACGTTCAAAGCCTTGAAGGAGAAAAACTTCCAACTAAGAATTATACTTCCTGCAAAACTACCTTTCAAATATGAAAATAAAATTAAGACATTGGCAGATAAACAGTAACTCAGAGATTTTGTAAAAACCAAACCAAAACTACAAGAACTGACAGAAGCTCTTGACTTAGAAGAACAAAACTGTTAACTCTGTATTTTAGGAGGTAATATAGGACACATGATCTAAAAACTTACTCATTTAGGGAAGGCACAAAACTCAATGAAAGTTATAATATTGAAAGAAGTGATTCAGTGAGCATATCATGAAAACTATGATATCATCACATGCAAAAGAGGGATGTACTACAGTAGTTACAGTCCTTCCAGATGGAGAGGATGTTGATAAGATATGTAGAAGTTAAAATTAGGTTTAAACATAGATTATTAAGGGGGGTCATAGGAGTGCCGCAAAGCACAATCAAGATGCAACATCTGAAATAAACATAATACATGAGTCTCGACAAACACAACACCAACACTGAAAAGGGTGAAAAATCAACCCATAAAGAAGAATGTCGCAGAACACAATATAAAGAGCAACAGAGAAAATATCAACACAAAAATAAACACTTCACAATAACAGCACTAAACATGTACCTATCAATAATTACATTGAGTGTAAATGGACTGAATACTCCAGTAAAGAGACAATGAGTGACATCTTGGATCAAAAGACATGACCCATCTATATGCTGCTTACAGGGAACTCACTTGAGACTTAAAGATATGAACAAACTGAAAATTAAAGGATGGAAGAATATGTATCAAGCCAACAATATGCAAAAAAGAGCAGGTGTGGCCATACTAGTCTCAGATAAAGTAGATTTTAGTGTAAAATCCACCATCGTGGAGAAGGATAGGCACTATTGCTGAAACGTTCAATACACAAGCAGGACTTAACAGTATTACATATTTATGCACCCAATATTAGAGCATCTAAATACATCAAAGAAACACTGACTACATTCAAAATGAGATAGATCACTCCACAATAATAGTGGGAGACTTCAAAACTCCTCTCTCAGTACTGGATAGATCTTCTAGAATAAAGCTCAATAAAGACACAAAGGATCTTATTGCCACAATTAAACAACTAGACCTCATCGACATATAGAGAACTTTCTATCCATCAGCAGATAACCATACTTTCTTCTCCAGTGCACATGGAACATTTTCAAGAATAGACCATGTGTCAGTACATAAAGCAAATCTCAACAAAATCCATACCATTGATTTATTGCAAAGCATTTTCTCAGACCATAAAGCCATAAGTCAAAATCAGTAGTTGAGAAAATATAGATGGAAAGTAGAAACCATAGAAACTGAACAACATCTTGCTCAAAAAGCCGTGAGTTATAGAAGAAATCAAGGATGAAATAAAGAAATTTATGGATTCCATTGAGAATGAAAACACATCCTGCCAGAACCTATGGGATACAACTGAAGCTGTCCTCAGGGATCAGTTTATCCCCATAAATGCACATATCCAGAAGGATGAAAGAACCTAAACCAAAGAACTAACCCTACAGCTTGAACAAGTAGAAAGAGAGCAACAGAGGAACCCCTCAGGAACCAGAAGAAAACAGATCCTAAAGAACAGAGCAGAACTAAACATATTAGAGAATAGAAGAATAATTGAAAAAACTGATAAGACCAAAAGCTGTTTTTTTTTTTTTTAACAAGATAACAAAATTGAGAAACCACTGAATAAACTTACTAAAGAAAAACAGGAGAGGAAAAAAATAACCCAAATTAGAAATCAGATGGGAGATGTCAAAACAGATCCAACAGAAATCAAAACTATCACATAATACAATACTACGAAAAACTGTACTCTAACAAATTTGAAAACCTATAGGAAATGGACGAATTCCTTGATTCATATCACTTACCAAAATTAATCACAAGGTGAAGCAGAACAACTTAATAAACCCATCACAAAGGTAGAGCTTGAAAAAGTCATTCAAAAAACCACCAAGTAAAAAAAGCCCGGGCCCAGATGGCTTCACCGCAGAATTCTACCAAGCTTTTAGAGAACAGTTAACTCCAATACTACTGAGATTATTTCACAGCATAGAAAGGGACGGAACACTCCTGAATTCATTCTGTGAAGCCAGCATAACCCTGATACTAAAGCCAGTGAAAGATCTAACAAAAAAGGAGAACTACAGACCAATATCACTCACGAACCTAGATGCAGAAATCTTCAACAAAATCCTTCCCCAGAGAATTCAACAACATTTCAAAAAAATAATTCATCACGACGAAGTTGGATTTGTACCAGGGATGCAAGGCTGGTTCAACATCAGAAAAACAATTAATGTGATCAACTACATAAATACCACAAAAGACAAGAATCACCTGATTTTGTCTATTGATGCAGAAAAGGCATTTGATTAAGTCCAGCACCCATTCATGCTAAGAACTCTCAGCAAAAGAGGAATAGATGGCAGATTCCTCAATGCAATAAGGGCTGTTTATGCAAAGCCAACTGCCTACATCATCCTGAATAAAGAGAGACTGAAACAGTTCCCCTTGAGAATGGAAAGTAGACAACAGTGCCCACTCTCACCTCTCCTGTTCAACATTGTACTAGAAGTTCTGGCCAGAACAATTAGACAAGACCAAGAAATAAAGGGCATCTGCATCAACAAAGAAGAAGTGAAAATCTCCCTATTTGTAGATGATATGATTGTATACCCAGAGAATCCTAAAGAATCCATGAATAAACTATTCTAACTGATAGAAGAGTTCAGCAAAGTATCAAGATACAAGATAAATGTAAGTAAATCAGTAGGATTCCTTTATACAAACAATGAGATTATTAAAGAAGAAATCACCAAATCAATACCATTTAGTATAGCCCCCAAGAAGATAAAATACCTAGGAATAAATCTAACTAGAGAAATAACAGACCTTTACAAAGAGAACTACAAGACCTCCTACAAGAAACTAAGAGACTTACATAAATGGAGAAACCTACCCTGCTCATGGATAGGAAGAGTTAACGTTGTGAAAATGTCTGTTTTGCCCAAAGCAATCTACTTATACAATGCAATCCTAATGCAAATTCCAGTGACATTTTTTAATGAGATAGAGAAACAAATCAACTTTGTTTGAAAAGGGAAGAAACCCTGGATAAGTAAAGCACAACTGAAGAAGAACACACTGGGAGGCTTCCCCCTACCCCACTTTAGAATGTATTACATTGCCACAGTTCTTAAAACAGCCTGGTACTGGTACAAAGAGACATATAGACCAATGGAATGGAGTTGAGGCACCAGAGATGCCACCATCCTCCTATGAACAGTTGATATTCAACAAAGGCCCAAAGACATTCAACTGGGGTAAAAATAGTGTCTTCAACAAATGATGCTAGCAAAATTGGATATCCGTCTGCAATAAATTGAAACAAAACCCGTATCTTACACCTTACACAAAAACTGACGTAAACTGGATAAAAGACCTAAATATCAAATCGAAAACGATAAAGCTCATCCAAGAAAAAGTAGGAACAACAATGGAGTTTTAATACACAATGTAGACAGACTCCAAAATCTGTCAAACAAACCACAATCAACAGAAAATAGATAAATGGGAACTACTAAGAATCAAACACTTTTGCTCATCCAAAGACTTCATCAAAAGAATTAAAAGACCACCTACAGAATAGGGAGAACTATTTGGCAACGATATGTCAGAGCAACGTCTGATCTCCGCAACCTATGAGGTACTGCAAAATATCAATAAGAAAAGGATAAATAATCCAATGAAGTTATTGGTGAAGGAGAGTTGAGTCTCACTAGCAACATGAGAATAAAAAGGGGAACACCCTGAGAACTCCACTAAAAGGCCGTAATTGATGGTCCAGGGGCCTCTGGGTTCCCCTGAAAGCATGGCCCCTAGTTCTGATGCTGCCCCCTGTCCATAAATCGTTACTGAGGTCAACTCTTTGGACAGGAATGGATTGCACTCGGCAACACAGAGTGACCATGTCATGTGTGCACTTTATAATTGTATGCATCTATAGGATATCATCCTACTGGCCTCTTACTAGAGGGGAGGGAGAGGGTGGAAAAGAGGGGATAGGTGATTGTTAAGGGGACATGACATGTATAGAACAGATAGGAGGAGTGTGCTGTCGTGGGCAAGGAGAGCAGTAGGAGCTGCAGACGGGGGGCATGCAAATTTAAACTGGATTGTACACTTTCGCTCAATCACAATAAAAAAAAAGTTCCACTTACCTACTGTCTAAACCACAACAAACTGAGCCTGTTCCCATCAAGTTGACTCCTACTCATAGCAACCGTGTAAGTCAGAGTAGAACTGCCCCATTGAATTTCCAAGGAGCAGCTGGTGGATTTGAGCTGCCGTCCTCTTGGTTAGCAGCCAGATGTTAAACCAGTGCACCATTAGGGCCCTGTATATTAGAATTTTTCTCTCCTCCCTCCCTCCCTTGTAACCATCAGAGATTGTTTCTTTCTGTATAGAAATATCTTGGTACACTTTTCTAATAGTGTTTTAATACAGTATTTGTGCTTTTGTGATTGATTTATTTCACTCAGCATAATGCCCTGTAGAATCATCTTGTGTTGTGAGATGTTTTGCAGATTCATCATTGCTCTCTATCATTGCTTAGTACTCCACTGTATATATGTACTGTAGTTTGTTTATCTGTTCATCTGTTGTTGGGCTCCTAGATTCTTTCCATCTTTTTACTATTGTGAATAATGTTTCAGTGAACATGGGTGTGTGTATGTCTATTCATGTGATGGCTCTTATTTCTCTAGGATATATTCCTAGAAGGAGGAGTGCTAGATTGTATGGTATTTCTATTTCTAGCTTCCTAAGGAAATGCTATGTTGTTTTCCAAAATAGCCGTATCATTTTACATCCCCCACCGTGCCAGGAGTGCGTGAGAGTTCGAGACTCCTCCTCATCTCTCCAACATTGGTTCATTTTCTTTCTTTTTTTTTTTTTTAGCCAGTACTGTAGGGGTTAAATGGTGTCTCCCTGTTGTTTTTATTTACATTTCGCTGTTAATTATCTGTATTATTTATTTACAGGTTTGTTAGCTGCTTTAATGTCTTCTTTGATGAAGTGTCCACATCCTTTGCCCGTTTTTTAATTCACTTTTTTGTATTTTATTGTCAAGGTGTTAAACTTTTCTATAAGTTTTAGAGATTAGATCTTTGTTGGATACATTGTCTGCAATCTTGACTGCACCTCCCTTTGTTGAATACATTGTAACAACAGCAGAAAAATCTTCCCAATCTGTAGGTTCACTTTTTACTCTTTTGGAGAAGTCCTTTGTTTAGCATACATGTTTAATTTTTAGGAGTTCCCATTTAATTTAGTTAACCTCCTGCTGTGTGTGTGTTTTTAATTAGGTCTGGTATTTTATTTATGTCGTGTATTAGGGCCCCTAGCATTCTCCCTATTTTTCCTTCCACGGCCGTTGTATTTAGGTCTTTGACCCATGTTGAGTTAGTTTTTTGTATGATGTGACGTATGGACCTTGCTTCCCCTTTTCTACACATGGGCGTGCAGTTACACCGGTACCGTTTGTTAGAGACGGTCTTTTCCCTTTGTAATGAACCTCAGCGCTTAGTCAAGGGCCACAGGTGGTGGATCGATCCATGTGTGGGTTGTTGACTCTTCTCCGGTGCTCTGTGTGTCTCTCTGTTCTACCATCACCAGGCCGTTCTGGCCACTATAGCTGTTGCCCTAATCTGCTGTAACAGAAATACCAGAAACGGACAGCTTCAGTAAACAGAAGTTTATTCTCTCATATTCTAGTAGGCTACAAGTCCAAATTCAGGGTGTCAGCTTTAGGGGAAGGTTTTGTTTCTCTGTCAGCTCTGGAAGAAGGTTCTTTCCATCAATCTTCACTTGGTCTTAGAGGTTCTCAGGCATAGGGACCCCAGATCCAAAGGACATACATACTCTGCTCCTGGTATTGCTTTCTTGGTGGTACAAGGTCCACCTGTCTCTCTACTCATTCCCCTCTTTTATATCTCAAAAGTGATTGCTTAAGACAACATCTAGTCTTGTCTGTTGAATCTTGCCTCATTAACATAACTGCCAGTAATCAGTCCCATGTCATTAACATCATAAACCTGTTGCCATTAAGTTGATTCTGACCCATAATGACCATACAGGGCAGAGTAGAACAGCCCTATAGAGTTTCCATGGAGGGCCTGGTAGATTTGAACTGCCGACCTTTTGGTTAGCACCCATAGCTCCTAACCACTATGCTGCCAGGGTTTCCATCAGGATCATAAAGATAGAATTTATAACATGCAGGAAAACCGTATCAGGTGACTAAACAGTAGACATGGTGGTTAGGCTTGTGTGTCAGCTTGGCTGCGTCATGATTCTCTGTTTATATATAATCGCTCCCAAGATATGATCTGCTGTGAGTAGCCAGTCAGTGGATTGTGACCTGCAGGCTTTTGCCTGCTCTCGATCCTGCAGTAGCCTCCTGTTCCTCTAACCTCCGGTTCTTAGAACTTAAGCTAGCAGCTTACATCCCCATTTTACGATTTATATATCTTCACAGCCTGTGACCAAGAGCCCAGCTCTCTGACTGCCATTCTGGGGTTCAGCAACCCCTGCAGTTCATGGATCACGAGAAGCCTCTATCCTGATCTACAGACTTGGTACATTCCAGCCTCTACAGTTGTGTGAGCCATTCCCTTGTCTCTCTCTTTACACATTACTGGTTTTGCTTATCTATAGAATCCACCATTAGGCAGTGGAAAATCACACAATACTGGAAATCATGGCCTAGACAAACTGGCTCACATATTTTTGGGGGACACAATTCAACCCATAACAGCTGTCCAGTAGGTTCAGAGATCAGGTGGTGTAAGGCCTCCTCCTTTATTCTTCTTCAATAATGCTTTGCTTCTCTGGGACCTCTTTCCACATATAGTTGGTGTTAGTTTTTCCATCTCATTAATGAATGCTGTTTATATTTGAATTGAGATTGCATTGTATCTATAGATTGCTTTGGGTATTATTGACATTTTCACATTGTTAAGTGTCCCTGTCCATGAGCATGGTATGTTTTTTCATTTATGTAGGTCTGTTTTGGTTTCTTGCTGCAGTGTTTTATAGTTTTTGTTGAATAGGCTTTTATATCTTTGGTTAAATTTATTATTAACCATTTTATCCTTTAAGAGAGTGTTGTGAATAGTACTATTTTCCTGATTTCCTTTTCAAAGTTCTCTTTGTTGGTGTAGAGCAAGCCAACTGATTTTTGTCTATTGATCTTATATCTTGCTACTGAGCTGAATCCTTCTATTAATTTCAGTAGCTTTCTTGTGGAATCTTTGGTATTTTCTATGCAAATGATCACATCATCTCCCAACAGGGATAATTTTACTTCTTCCATACCCTTGTGAATACCCTTTATTTCCTTATCTTGCTTTATTGCACTAGCTTCCAGTATGATGTTGAATAAGAATGATGATACTGGGGGGTCTCATCTCGTTTCCGTTCTCAAGGTGAATTGCATTGACTTTTAATGATAAGACCCCTTTTTCTAAAAGTATGTTTCTCCCCTCCAGGGGGTGTCAGCTGTCAAGTGCCTGAAGATGGGGGGTCTGTTACTGGGCTCTGGAGCTGGATTGCTGGTCTTCTGTAAAAGCCCTAGCTACAAAGTCATCAAGTAAGTTCTGGGCCTCACATAGTTGTAAGAGGAAGATATCCACTAGGGTAGGTTTGCTTCAAGCCAGAAACTAAGTGATATTAGCAAACTGACATTTGGTAAATCCATTTTAGCTTGCTGTTAGAATCAGCTTGTAGTTAGAATCACAATAAATAATGGTTTATTTGCCAATGAAAAGATAATGGCTTAAGTCAAATCAAGCACAAACCAAACCAAGCCCATTGCATTGACTTGATTCCAACTCCCAGTGACCCTATAGGTCAGAGGAGAACTGCCCCATAGAGTATCCAAGGAGTGGCTGGTAATTTCAAACTGCTGACCTTTTGGTTAGCAGTTGAGCTCTTAGTCTGCCTGAAGGGGATAGTGTCCTAATAATAAATACGTTATTATTTAGCTAATGCATTGACTAAATTGCATTCACTAAGGGAAGTTGCTGTTATAAATGTATCCAGCAAATAACCCCAAATTTCAAACTTTTCAAAATTGATTTATTCAGAAAACTTTATTGGGCACCTATTATGGGCTAGGCTCTGTGCTAGTAGTTAATACATTTGAATAAAAGCTCTAATGCTAGTAGCCAACATTTACCAGCAATTTCTGTGTTCCACATACTATGTTGTCTACTTTTCATTACAGTGTGAGCAGTTGCATGTTAAAAACAAGAAAATAAGATAGGATATTTGCTGTCCTAGCACTTATAATCTGGTTTGAGGATAAAGCATATGTATGTGAAACAATCACTGCAATACAAGACGGTGTGTAAGCACGAACTTCATGGTCCAGATGAAGTAAAATATATTATGAGTGTTGGAGAGAAGATCAGAGAAGGGAGTGATCCCATTGGACTGGAGGAATTAAAGGAGAGACTTCACAGAGGAACTGAAGCAGAAGCTGAGCTCAGCTCTGATAAAAACCAGCCATCCATAGACATGCTCCATATGGCCTCTGCTACCTCCTAGAAATTAGGTGCATTGTAGAAATAAGCATCAGCTGTCTTCACCTGAACGAATACGTGTAGAGCACTTACTGTGTGCCAGGCCCAATTCTAGGTGTCTGGGATTTATCAATCAATAAAGCATACAAAACAGTAAAGAGGTCCCCACCCTCATAAAGCTAATGTTTTGGCAGAAGGGAAAATACAGTAAATAACAAACAAAATGCACAGCGAAGTACATAGATTTAAAGGGTCGTCAGTACAATGGAGATGAATGAAGGAAGGGGGTCCAGGTTTAAAGAGAAGGAGAAGGAGACCAGGTTGCTGTTTTACCTTCAACCGTCAGGGTGGGTCTTACTGAGAATATATTTTGACCAGTTTTGTGTTTGTATGAGGAAGAGGAAAAAGGGAGGGACTGCAGAACATTGTTGGACAGACTTCAGATACATGAAGTGAAAACAATAAATTAGCACTGTACTTTTTTCACCCCTTGTTTTTAATATGTACTTGCTCACATTGTAATGCATATAATCAGACTGAAAGCAATTGTTTTAAGGATTTGCCTCCGGAAGGCATGCTGTGAATGTCTCTAAAATGGAAACTCTGGTGGTGTGGTGGTTCAGAGCTACAGTTGCTAATCTAGAGGTCAGCAGTTGGAATCCATCATGTGCTCCTGGAAAACTCTGTTGGGGCAGTTCTACTTTGTCCTGTTGGGTTGCTATGATTCAGAACTGATTGGATGGCAACAGATTTGGCCAGCCCTCCAGAAGACATGCTATTAATGTCTCCGAAATAATCCTGTGTGGCGGCCGGGTTCAAATGGGATGCAGGGATTTCTGCCTCCTCAGATGTAGTAGATTGATAAAGCAGCTCACATGAAAAGCTGTGGGGATTAGAAAAAGAAGAAGTTTGCTCAGAATGGACTGTTAAAGTCACAGTGCCACTGGCCTTACCACCCTTAGTTCTGTGAGATCCCTTAAGCCACATCCCTAGGCTTCCTGTTGTCATTGTCATACCTGCATCCCTATGCCACAGCCAGTGTTTCCTCGTTGCCCTCTCTGAGCTGGTGGGCTTTGCCTCCATTGCCTCTAATCTTCACTGCAGTTCTCTATGGCAGAGTTATACTGTGGTTGAGTAAACTGAGGCAGTTTGTCCAGAGGCACAGAGCTCTAATTAGAGAAGAAGCTGATATATGCCTTGGGGTCTTTTTTTTGTTAAAATCCTTGCTTTAAACATTCTTTCTTTATCAAGTGTTCTGTGTCACCAACAATCAGTCTTTCTAAAACACTGTATTTCCCAGTTTGGTTTATTGTCCAAAACTCCTATTAAATGCTATTGACGAAACCAAGTTAGGAGGTTGCTGAATAGGTATGTCTTTTGTTGTATATATTTTCACCACACACACACACACACACACACACACACACATCCTTATGAGGGACAAATATGCACAGAATTTAGATAAATTAAAAGACTATTATGCACTTCAGTGGAAATTTTTAACAGAATAAAGTTGCCATTTTCCCCTTAAAACAAAAGCAAAAACCTGTATTGATGGCAGAGCATGTTTGTGTGCTTATGGCCTTACCTGTATATTCTGTAAACCAAACAATGCACTTCATGCTCATTAAACATTACGGAGGGGGCACAGAATAAAGTGTGGAAGGAGGAAAGATAACCGCTGCAAGTTCTGATGAAGGTAACCACCAGTAGCATTTTATTATTATTTGTTATTCATATGAATTTTAAATAATATACGATTTTGTATCCTTTCTTTTTAATTAATGCAATTATCATAAGCATTCAGTATTACAGAGTAGCCTCTTAACTGTCATTTGAATAGCTGGCCAAATATTCCATGAAGCTAATGCCTCATAGCTCTTTTAACCAGTCTCCCCCAGGATATTTAGATTTTTTCCAACTTTTTCTCTTATACAAGGTTATAATAACACCATTTGACATAAAGGGTTTTTTTTTTCTTTGATTTTAGGATTATTTCCCATAAATGGAATTAATAGAGTATTAAATTGATTAGTTGGGTCATTTGCACCCATATATCTACCTAGAATGTTTTCTCTGTCCAGATCATACTGTGTTGCACAACCATTTCAGATGGTATCTCACCGATGAAGCTTCCCATACTATTTAACCTTTGCTGACTGGGGCACACAGTATTCCTGCCCTTATAGCTGTTTCACTTCCTTGGAGTTACCTCCCAGGACTTGTGTGTGATTTATACACTGTAATGATTTTGATAGGGAGCCCTGGTGGCACAGTGCTTAAGCACTCAGCTGCTAACTGAAAAGTAAACAGTTTGAATCCACCAATGTCTCCAAAGGAAGAATGACCTGGCGATCTGCTCCTGTAAAGGTTAAACCAGAGAACCAAACCCATTGCTGTCGAGTCAGTTCCAGCTCATAGCAACTCTATAGGACAGAGTAGAACTGCCCAAGGGGTTTACAAGGAGCGGCTGGTGGATTTAAACTGCTTACTTTGGGTTCGCCGCCGTAGCTCTTAACTGTCATCAGATGTGGCTCTGAACCTCTACACCAAGTTCTGCAGTGTCCTCTAGGGTCCTGTGAGCTGGAATCGACTCACTGACACACAACCACAATGATTTAGATGGTTAATAAATATTTGTTGATCGACTGAATAAATGGATCTGCTTTGCTTTTGCTTTTTTAAAGGAAAATTCAATTACAAGGTGGCATTACTTCCATTACACTTCGAGGTGAAGGACACCAATTTTTTGTAGGAACTGAAGAATCTCACATTTATCGTGTCAACTTCACAGATTTCAAAGAGACTCTCATTGCTACTTGTCACTTTGAAGCTGTTCAGGACATTGTCTTTCCATTGTAAGTAGAAGAGAAAAACATTTTTATCTTAAAACATCGAGAGTGTGCACATCTGATGGCCTTGTTCAAGGTTATTCAGTTTATTTTTGCCATCTATTAACATAATTATGATTGGTCTTCTGTAAAAACGCATGGGGACAGTGTCTGACTTCCAGTAACTTCACCAGGGAAAAGGACAGCCCAAGGCTGCTTCCTCTGAGGTGGAGCTCCGATAGGCCCCTCTCCTCCGTCTTTACCAGTTCTGACACCGTCCTTCCCCCCAACAGCACACACTGTTTCTCTGCTGTGTTGGATAATTTGTTGCAGTGGTCACACAGAACCCACAGACGATATTCATGATTGTGGGTCCTATCAGGGAAATAACAGGCTAGAATTCTGGTTCAGGATCACTCAAAATTACAGTTCTTCCCTCAGGACAAGTGCTCCTTAGCCATGCTGGCAGGCAGTTCTCTACCTGGCCCTTGGCCCTGAACCCCTTGGCCTGGCCTCTGTCCTGATCTGGTGAGTGTTACAGAGCTTTTTTAATACTGCCAGTAAGTACTCAGAGGCACCCCACTCCATTAGTAAGCCCCATCCTGAAGGCACTCAGCAAACCTAGCAAACCTACCAAGTGCCCGGAGGCATCCCCAGCAAGCCTCCTGCCCGAAGGCATTCAGCTTTCTCACTCTGTGGACCGGAAAGCCTGCTGCATTGTTTCCTGCTCCTCTTCCAAGGTTTCCTACCTCTGCTGCCCTCATTTCTCTGTTGCCTCTTCTTGTCTTCCGTGTTACGGCCCGCTCTCTGTTTCTTGGTTCCAGAAACCTCTCAGCCTAGCACTCCCAGGTCCAGAGGACTCATTCCACTCCTGGTTCTTGTTTCTTGGTTCTAGTGAGATCCTTCCTGTCTTACCACTTCTGATATGGCTCATTTTAAGTCTAGAGGATGGCAAAACTGACCAGTCCCTTAGTTAGGGTTCGCTATGCCCTCCTTGCATAGTTCCACTCAGTCATTGGCGAGGGCGGGGGAGTATGGTGTCGTAAAGACTATGGCTGGCAGGGCTACAGTAAGTGATTCACTGCACTGAATCTCCTTAAAATTTTCTAATGCAGTGGATTATTTTAATAAAATTTTTTTTGACCTCACCGTGTAGTTACATTAGTTTTCCTTACTCAAATTTGAGTTTCTTTAGAATTCTGGCTTTTCTTGGCTTTGGCAATACACCTATCATGTAAAGAATAAACAGACTAGCAAAACTTTTTTATTTTTTTCCCAATGCTGTCTGTAGTAAGCTTAGGGGCAACTTTCTGCAAACTTTTTCCAAGTCATTTTTTTGTGTATCTTCAGTCTTCCAGGTTTGGCAGACCTGAGGGAATTGAGCACAAGAGACCTTCTAGATCTAGGGGCTGCTTTTCTTGGTAATTGCCACACAGAACAAGTGAAGGAAATAGCAACCTATGATCATTAAGGTTGGGTGTCAGCTTGGCTGGCCCATGATTGTCAGTGTCTTGTCAGTTGTATGGTGATGTGATCACTTCCGTGATGAGACTTGGTGCACTGTGACAACCCCCATGATGGGATCTGCTGTGAGTCCCCAGTCAGTTGGAAGGGAGTTTCCTTGAGGTTGTGGCCTGCTCCAGTATAGGTGGACTCTCTGGGAGGACATGAAGGCTTTTGCTTGCTCTGGATCCTGCAGCTGGCTCCTGCTCATCTGATCTCCAGTTCTTGGGGCGATCAGCTTACCTGCCAGTCTAGGAGTTTGTCATTCTTCACAGCCTGTGAGCAGGAGCCCTGCTCTCTGGTGCACTGATCTTGGGTTTGCCAGCCCTGAGGCTCTGTGAAACAGGATGAGCCTCTGTCCTTACCCCAGGACTTGGGACTTTTCAGCCTCTACAGTCACATGAGCCATTTCCTTGATTAAAGTCTATCTCTCTATATATTTATGTTTTACTTCTCTAGAGAACCCAGCCTACAACACCATCAAAATGAATTTTAGTCATGGTTTGGATTATTTGATTATGAAACACAGTTGTCATTGGTAAAGTCCGTTCCAAGCAGTTGGTCAGATAGTTTTTGCTCTGAATGTCCTCATTATTTAGCTTGAATTTACAAAATTCAAAAGCATTGTTATTTAGGTTATTAAGACTAACTTTCAAAACTCAGTCTTGAGATCATGAGATCGTATGCACTGAGCCCTTGTTACTAGGTTCTTACAAGTATTTCTAAGAGTGAAGATGGCTGATATTTTTTCACTGTGTGAATCTGTATTTGAAAATTGGTCAGTCATTTCCTTTGTGACTCACTTCTATCTCCTTTTCTAAGGTGCTCAGTGGAATGCATATATAAAATTGTTTGGTCCTGGTGCCTTTTTTAAAGTTAGATTTTAAGCTATTTTTTCATTTCTTAACATCATTGTTGATCTATTTAGGCTTTGTACCTCTTCTTTTTCAAACAGCTTTATGGAGATATAATTTATGTGCCATAAAGTCCACCAATTCAAAGGGTACAAGTGAATGGTTTTTCGTATATTTATAGTGTTGTGCCACCATCATTATCATGGAATTTTAGAATGTTTTCATAATCCTGAAAAGAAGTCCGTTAGCAGTCACTCCCCATTGCCCCCCACGCTCTCTTTCTTCTCTCCCTTCCCCAGCCCATAACCACTGTCTCTATGGCTTTGCCTGTCTTGTACATTTCATATAACTGGAATCCTACAATATATGGTCTTTTGTGCTTGCTTTCTTTCATGTAGTGTAATTTTTTTTTTAATTTGTGGTAAATACGTATGTAGCAAACCATTAATTGTTTCAGCAGTATTTACATGTAAAGTTTCATGACAATAGTTATGTTTATCATGTTGTGTTATCACCCTATCCATTTAGCATATTTTCAGGTTCATGTTGTATCATATGTTGGTGCTTTATTACTTTTAATTTATTAGTAACATTCTGTTCTTTGAGTATAGTACATTTCATTAACCCATTCATCAGTTGATGGGCAGTTGGGTTGCTTGCCTTTTTCCTGGATTTTAATCACTCAGATCTTAAACTAAGAATACTTTATAATTTGAAAGGCTAATTTTTGGACTAGGCTTGACTCCTGAGGAAGTGTCCATTAAGGGTAGACAGAGTTTGGAAAGTTCTCTTGGGCCATTAACCTCCTGATATTTTATTTTTATGAGTAACTCATGTACCTCTTTATGAGCTCACTTTCCATTATTTTTTTAAAATTAATTCCAAAGTGTCTTAAAATAAGAGGGATTCTTTCTTTTCATCAATGATCTTATTATGAAATGTATAAACTGTTGAAGAAATACTTAGATCTAAAAGTTAGCTTCAACCTCCACAAAGACACTGTAGCTAGGTAGGCTTACTTAGAAAGCCAAGTCACTGCTGATGAGTCAGTTCTGACTTATCGAGACCCAGTGGTTCAGAGTGGCATACTGGTTATGTGCTACACCTGCTAACCAGAAAATCAGCAGTTTGAATCCACCAAGCACTCCTTGGAAACCCTATGGGGCAGTTCTACTCTACCCTGTTGGGTCATTATGAGTCGCAGTCAACTCCACAGCTGTGGGTGCTGGTTTATAAGTCAGAGCAGCACTGCCTCATAGAGTTTCCAAGGAGCACCTTGTAGATTTGAACTGCCGACTTGTTGTTTAGCCGACGTAGCACTTAAAGACGATGACATCAGGGTTTCCATTACTTTGAAAGCAGCCGATCCTCATTATACCCCAGTATTACTCCTTTTATTTATCCAGATTAATGTGTACTCATTTATTTTAATTGTGGTAAAAATATACATAACAAAACATTTGCAATTCAATAGTTTCTGCTTGTAAAATTCAGTGACACTCATTGTAGTCTTGTAGTCTTGGTGCTGTACAGCCATTCCCACTGTCCTTTTCTGAACTGTTCTACCACCATCAACATAAACTGTATGGTCTTTTGACATACTGGAACTTCCCTGTGTAGCTATTTATAAGTTGTCCTTTTTTATTATTATTATGATTGAATGAAAATGTACATTCCCATATAAACTCACACGCTCACCTAAATGCAGCTCCAACTGCCCTTCCTGCGCGATAACAGCACCCCCCTCTTCTCTGCTCCATGCGTGTCTGATCCTCCCAGCAGTCTTCTGTCCCCTCCTCTCCACCCACTCTCCTGACTCGTTGTCCTTTTTTAAAAAAAAAATCTGATGTAAGTATACTGAGACTTTCTTACTTGCCCACATCTCGTATTTTCTCACAACTAAGCAAAGTGTGTGGGTTGTCTGCAAACATAAATCCTAGCACCTGTGTCGTTTTCTTTTGTGAAATTTCAACAAGATTGTCTACAGGGAAGGGTTTGTTGAGCCTCTTTAATATAATATTCAACAGATATGTTTATCTCAAGAGGTGTACCTTACCATCCTCTAGTTTACCAGAACATTGGGAGATTTTTAAATTGACTTTTTCTTTTTGAACAGCTTTGCCCTACCCTTCCTAAAGAAAAGGGCTATAAAAAATTGACCACAGATTATTTGAAGGCACCAAATGCTATTTTACACAAGAAATTTGTAAGATCATCAAGACTTCAGAGAGTCAGTGATACCTAAAGTGTACCCTTCCCTGTATCCTTATGAAACACATTTTATCGTCAAAGATACAGCTGAGAAACACTGTGTCATTTACGGCTTTATCTCTGAGTTTCTTTATGGCTTCTCTGCAGTGGCACTGCTGAGCTATTTGCCACCTGTGCCAAGAAGGACATCAGAGTGTGGCACACCTTAACCAACAGGGAGCTGCTGCGGATTACTGTGCCCAACATGACCTGCCACGGCATTGATTTCATGCGAGATGGGAAGAGCATCATTTCAGGTGACATCTACCTGTCAAGGTTGGGATTCGGGCCCCAGCCGTGGATTTGAGTCTTGTCCTTCTCTTTCTACAGTAGCCTCCACATGGGAATCATCTGGAACAGCCTCCCGCTGCCCACCCCTGCTTTCTTATGATCTGGCCTCTTTTTTGAGTTCCCCTGCAGCTGGGAAGCTTTCTGAGCTAGGAAGAACTGAACAGCAATTCTTCTCCTAGATTGCCGCATATAGCACATACTTTTCTCTAGAGCAGAGAAATTTAGTAAATTCAGTTACAAAGTAGATTTGAGCACTTACTGAGTATAGGCACAAAAAACTAAACAAGAAAAAAATCCAAATCAAACTAAGTTACGACCCCTAGGGAATTAATTTATTTTTCATGCAATTCATTATTTAGTGCCAAACGATTTTAGCATAAATTATAAACACCATGATATCCTACTTCTTGGTACTTCAGTATGCATCTCCATAAAGAATATTTTTCTACGAAACAACAGTTTCTTAATACGTACTTATGTCTAAAACATGCAAATTTCTCAGTGGTCAAAAAATACGTTTCCTGGCTCACATCAATGAAAAGTCAAAAGGCTGGATCTCTAAGTGCAGCTATTAACACAACGAGATCAAGAACACATCTTACTCCCTCTCTTCTTGGCCATGTTCTGCATGTCGACCTCTCTTTCAGGTGTGTCTTCTCCACATAGTGGACACCAGGAGCTCTTGGCATACGGTACACTGAGAGCTAACAAACCCTCAGGTCAAAAGTCTTGGAGTCATCTTCCTCTTTTTCTTTTATGCCCCACATCTAGCCGTTGCTGTTGAGTCTATTCTGACTCATAATGACCCTATAGGACAGAGTAGAACTGCCCCATGTGGTTTTCAAGGAGTAGCTGGTGGATCTGAACTGCTGACCTTCTGGTTAGTAGTTGTAGCTCTTCACCACTATGCCACCGGAATGACTCTATACCCCACATCCATCTGCCCTTAAAGGCTCTAACTTCAAAGTGTATCCAGCGTTTCATCACTTTCTGTCATCTCTACCCTGGTCCTAACCACCACCAGCTCTCTCCTGGTTTACTCTAATAGCTTCCTACCAGAGCTTCCTTCTTGTCCCAGTCTATTCTCTTTGCAAATGTAAGCCAGGTTATGTGATTTCTAAAGCTTCAGAGAGAAATCCCTGCAAAGGCCTTCAAGATCCCACATGATCTTCTCTCTTTCTGCCACCTCTACATTCTTACCTCTGATTTTTCTCTTACTAGTCATACCCTCTAGCCATCCTTGCTTCTGTGCTGTTCCTCAAACACAGCAGGCATGGGGCCTTTGCTGTAGCTGTTCTGTCTGCCTGGAATGTTCTTCCCCAGATACTCCCATGGCTTACTCCCAAACTCCCTCATACCGTTAGAATTTGCTGAAATGCAATCTACCTTGAGCATCCTATTTAAAATTGGTGAAGAGGTGAAATTAAATGAACTGTATGAAGACCTGGGAATAAGGTTCCAAACAGAGGGAATATAAAGTGCAAAGGCGGGAAATCACTGGGCAGTATTTGGGAGCTTGAGTGGTGGTAGGGGAGATTGATAGATAGGAGGTGGATACTAATTATTAAGTAGAATAAAAAATTTGGATTTTTGTTCTGAGTGCAATGGGAAAAAACTTGCAAGTGCTTGATCAGGGAGGTGACACAGTTTTAAGAAGTTCACCCTGGTTTCTATGTACATAACTGATGGTAGTGGAGCAAGAGTGGAAGCCCGAGGAGGAAGCTGTTATAATGATTCAAGAGAGACGTGGTGGTGGTGGCGTGGATGATGGTGGCCGTGAGAAGTGATCATAGTCTGAATGTTTTTAAAAGGTGGAGCCAGTGGGACTTGTGGATGTGTTGAATGTATACGTGAATGTGTGTGTTTAGTGGTGGAGCGGGGGGAGTGGCATAGAGAGAAGTCAAAGATGACTGATCACCTAGATGAATGACGGTAACTTTTATTGAGATGGGGAGGGTGGTGAGGTAAGGACATTCAGGGGTATGATGCAGTAGGCCAGTGCTTTACCTGGAAATGTGAAAGCATGCATTCCAGGAACGACATCAGCTCAAGAGTTGTATGGACAAGTCTGCAGCTCCTGGGCAGGTGGCCTCCGTACTTCCCTCCCTTCCTACTCTCCCTTTCCTGGGGTGGGATACATCTGGAAGCAGGTTCAACCGAGACAAAGAGCTGTTTTCCCTCAGCCAAGTGTTATTGGGACGCCGGGGTGACAGGAAGTGTGATTGCTGGCAGTTGTGGGGGTTTCCTCTTTCTTCCATCTGCACCACTGCTCCCTGGTCCTGATGCCCATTATTGACAAGGTAGGAGAGCAGCACTCTGTGTAGAGAGGGGGAGTGTACTGACCCCGTCTGTTTTATGTTTCCCTTTCATGCCAGCGTGGGATGATGGTAAAATCCGAGCCTTCGCCCCAGAGACAGGCCGACTGATGTATGTCATTAATAGTGCTCACAGGATTGGAGTGACTGCCATCGCAACCACCAGTGACTGTAAAAGGGTCATCAGTGGCGGTGGGGAAGGAGAGGTATTGTTCTTGAAAGCAGACTCTTTCTAAATATAGCCCTTGAGTTAGAGTACCTGTCGCACAGGAGGTCATCAGTGTGATTTTTAAATACACACGTGTACCAGGATTTAGGCAGGACCCAATGAAGATTTGGACTACATTCTAAAATATATCATAAATTAAAATCCTAACACTATCAATATACATATAAATAAATTGGTTCCCAGAAAGGACAGGCATGAATTCTGATTCTGTATGGAACTGAGCTATGAACCCACAAACCCTGAGTGCTGACTCTGCCAGGTGCACACTGATGGCCAGTCACCTGTGGGGTGGCGTGGGGAGAAAAAGGATTGTCACTGTCACATATTGTCTTTCGTGATTTATTTTGCAAGTTGAGCTTCTAAGTGATTATTTTCTCTTAAAGAAGTCTTCCATGACTTTCTGCAAACTGTAACCATGTGGCAATAGGGTATTTGTTCATAATCCAAAGATCTAAATTCCAAGATGGCGTTTTGTCACTTTCAGGATAATGTTCATTTCCGCTGAGGACCATAGTTATGTAAATTGCTGTTATCTTTTGAGGCAGGTGATACTTTTAAAACTAACTCCTTAATACAACCAAGTGTTTTGACCATTGGTTTATAATTGCACTAGCCTTCTTGTCCCTAACTTGAAGGAGCCTACCTAACAGACCTCTCACTTACAAGCTCATTTCCTATTCCAAAGCCTCCCCTTTACCTGCCTAGGGATTCTGTCTGCCTGTCCGATTTTTCTTAGCTGCATGCATTTGTTCCCCTTTTCTTTGCACTGTCATAGGAAAGGCTTCTATGGAGAAGAAATTCACAGCATCCTAATGTAGCCTTTAGTACAGTTTAGACAATAAAACTCAGTGACTGAGAGTTTGTGTTGCCTTGCTCAATACATCATTTGATTTCTTGACTGCTGCTTCTGTGGGTGCTGACTGTGTATCCAAATAAAATGAAATCAATGACAACTTCAGTCTGTTACCCATTTATCATGGTGTTGCTTATGGCTGCAGTTGTCAGGATTTTTATTAATGTTGAGGTGTAATCCGTACAGAAGGCTGTAGTTTTTGATCTTCATCAGTAAGTCTTCTTCACTTTCAGCAAACAAGGCTATGTCTTCTGCATGATGCAGGTTGTTAATAAGTCTTCCTTCAATCCTAATGCGTCATTCTTCTTGCAGCCTTTCGAATCATTTGCTCAGTATACAAGTTGAATGGGTATGGTGAAAGGCTATAGCCCTGATGCACACCTCTTGTGATTTTAAACCATGCAGCATTCCCTTGCTCTGTTCCAGTGACTGTTACTTGATCTAGGTACAAGTTCTGCATGAGCACAATTAACTGTTCTGGAACTGATATTCTTCCCAGTGTTATTATTGGTTATGATCCATGTAGTCAAATGCCTTTGCATAGTCAATAAGACACAGATAAACATCTTTGTGGTATTCTCTGCTTTCAGCCAAGATACCTTGTTCCATATCCCTTTCTGTATCTGCCTTGAATGACAGCTCTGTCCTGATGTATTAGTACAGCTGTTTTTGATTTACCTTCAGCATAATTTACTTTCATGTGATATTAGTGATATTATTTGACAGTCTCTGCATTCTGCTGGATCACCTTTCTTTAGAGTGAGCAGATATATGGATATCTTCCATTTGTTGGGCCAGGTAGCTGTCTTTCTAATTTCTTGGCATAGACAGGTCAGCACTTTTAGTGTTGCATCCATTTGTTGAAACATTGTAATTGGTATTCCACCAATTTCCTGCGCCTTATTTTTGAGTGTCTTCAGTGCAGCTTAGACTACTTCCTTCAAAACTATCAGGAAGAAAGAAAAATCCACAATGGACGTCAGTATAGTCATATACTGTCTCCTGAAATGGTTGAACATCAACCGGTTCTTTTAGGTACAATGACCCTGTGTACTCCTTCCATGTTCTTTAGCTGTTTCCTGCATTGTTCAATATTTTGCTTATAATAAGCAACTAAACTCATTGACACATGAGTTGATTCTGACTTATAACAACCCTTAGGGCAGAGTAGAAGTGCCTTTAGGGCTTCTGTCTTAGTCATCTAGTGCTGCTATAACAGAAATACCACAGTAGATGACTTTAAAAAGAGAAAATTTAGTCTTTCAAATCCAGTAGGCTACAAGTTCAAATTCAGGGTAGCACCTCCAGGGGAAGGCTCTCTCTTGGCTCTAGAGGAAGGTCCCTGTCGTCAGTCTTCCCCTGGACTGGGGGCTTCTGAGGTGCAGGGACCCTGGGGCCTTTCTAAAGGACATGCTCTGCTGTGGTCACTGCTTCTTGGTGGTGTGAGAGCCCCAGATTCTCTGCTGGCTTCTTTCTTTTGTATCTGAAGAGATTGTCTCCAGGCACAGGTAGTCTTACACATTGAGTCTCGCCTTACTAACACAAACACTGCCCTTCCTCCCTTATTAACATTTTAAGGTAGGCTTCACAGCATATAGGACCTTCACCTAACACAGGGAATCAGGGTCTGGCCAAATTGCTACACACATAGTTTGGGGGATACAGTTCAATCCATGACAGCCTCTGAATGCCACTGCTCCATTCATGTTGGCTGTGAGCGGATCAGGTCTGGCTGTTCCTAGGTGCTTCTGGAACTACTCTCCCTTCCCACTGCTCAGTCCAATTTTTCAGCTTTCCCTTTGATGTGTGGGACTCCTAAAATGTCATATGTAATTGGTTCATCTGTTCTTTTGGGTCTTTGTTCCTTGAGGGATCACAGGAAGCATATGACTGCTTTGCTCTCTTGGCCCCCTCGTCCAAGCCAGGCCCCTTCATGGGCTAATTTTAATTTTCCTCAGCTTCAACTTAAACTTGCACATGAGCAATTGATTATCTGTTGTGCAGTCTGCCCCTGGCCTTGTTCTTTATGGGTGTGTTATTTACATGGGTGCAGTGTTTGGCAAAAAGAGACAGTAGACAAATTATTTCAATTGGTTTAACAGTGGCCCTTGCTTTATTGGTTTTAGTAGCAGGTGCCTGATAAATTTCTCAGCCTGAAAATAGAAACGAGAACCAGATAATTGGGTCTATGAAAGAAGATTACATTTTGTGCATGAATATTTCTGCCCTTTAGTTTAGCATTCCCACCCCACACAACTGAGATGAGAACAAGGAATTAAAAAAAAAAAAAGGCAAGTACCAAAAAAAGGAGCCGAACCCACTCAGTCCGTTGTGACTCAGAATGACCCTACAGTACAGGATAGAACTTCTCTCTAGGGTTTCCAAATAGCACCTGGTAGATTTGAACTGCCAACCTTTTGGTTACTAGCCAAAGCTTGTAACCACTACGCCATCAGGGTTTCCAGGGTGAAGCACAGCATTGATTTAAGAGCTATTGGGATCTTGATCTTTTCAAAAATACCAACCTTTTATTGAAAGGATGTGTTTTGTGGTTTTAGGTGAGGATATGGCAGATAGGCTGCCAGACCCAGAAGCTAGAAGAGGCCCTGAAGGAACACAAGTCCTCTGTGTCTTGCATCAGAGTGAAGAAGAATAATGAGGAGTGTGTCACAGCCAGCACAGATGGGACTTGCATCATTTGGGATCTTGTGTAGGTTCCTGTGATGGGGAGGATAAAGTGACACGAAATACCAAAATCTAATGTTATGCAAGATAACAACCACAGCATTTTATTGAACTTGAGAAAAGACTTGAGTGAAGAGTAGAAATTTTATTTAAGTTGACAGTAAAGGGGATTCTCATCAGAAGCCAATCTTCCCCGTTACCATTCCTTGGCATTCAGGGGTTATAGATGCTGGGTATAGTTTCAGGGAGAACTGACTCGTAGAAGTTCTGGACAGAGAGAGAAGTAGATTTCTAGATATACACAGTGGAACATAATTTAATTTACATAAATTCGACTTGAGTTTTTTTGAAAAAGAAGAAGCAAGTAAAGTAACTAAAGTAATGCAGGCAGCTCAGCCCCTGTTGTCACTTTACCTAGTCAAGTCAAGCCCAGAATGAATATGGGATGGGGTAGTGGTGGTGGAATAAATTTGCCCTCTCCTTCAGTTGGCCACTAGTGTAGTGGCTGAGAACTATGGCTCCTAACCAAAAGGCTGACAGTTTGAATCTACCAGCAGCTCCTTGGAGACACTGTGGGGTAGTTTTACTCTGTCTTCACAGCAGCGGGGTTTTTGGTTTTTCCAGTTGGCTGCATTGCCCGGGTCTCCTATGACATGAGCATGTCACCACCCACATAGGATGTCTAGGGGGGCTGTAAGTGGTTGGCGTGGTTGCCCGATAGCTGAAAGGCGGGAGGGCCACCCAGAGGAGCCTAAGAAAGAAAGGCCGGATAAACCACTCATGAAAAATCAGCACCGAAAACCCTAGGAACACCATGAGTAGGAATCGACTTAGCAGCAACTGTTTTTTATAGTATGCGTAAATCCAAGCCAACTAACCAAAGTACATAGACTTTATTGCAGGAAAAATTCAGATGATTTTTAAGGGTAATTTTTGAGTTTTTGACTATGAGCATTTTTGTCATGTGCTTTTATTTTAGAATCAGATCTTACTCAACCAACACTTACTCTGTCCTCCTGTACTGCTCCTAAGAGGTGCTGTCTCTGTGTAACTGCATAAGAGGCTTGAATGAGTACAGAATGGGAAGGGAGGAAATATACACAGCAAAAGAATCTGAAATGTTCTTGATTATAGACAAGAGAATAAGAAAGATGGGCAGAGAGCTTTTCACTTAACACATTAAAAAATAGAAAGAAAAGCAAGCTTCTATCTTCTAACCTGGATGTCTCCAACTTTACTACGCATGCCAATTACCTGGGAATCTTGTTAAAATGTAGATTTTATTTCAGTGGGTCTGTAGTGGCAGATGAAATTCTGCATTTCTAACAAGCTCGTAAGTGATGCCTGTGGTGTTGTTGGTCCAAGGATCACACTTACAGGAAGGGGTTAGCTTACACTTGAACTTCCCACTGGAGAAAAACATATAATTAGAAGGACATGTCCGTGCTTAATTCCATGACTGGTTGTGACCATCACAAATCCTTAAAAGCTCCTTATTGTTTAACAAGAATCATTTGGTGCCCCCAAAGTGCTCAGCTTTAATGGGATGTTTGAGCTCTTTCATATTGAGAAGAAACTGTGCAGAAGATGCACTCTTAGCCAGTAGACTCAGGACTGTAAGACAGTCCATCAGCAGTATTGGCTATGGGAAAAAAAAGCAATGCCTGTATGTTTCTTGGTGTAGTATCTTGGTTTAGTATCTATCAGTTCTTAAATGATTATGGATTCAGGAATCAACTGAATTATGGATTCAAGAATCAGCTGGTTAATATGCAGATAGGTGGGCCACGTCCCAACCTACTAAATCCAAGTCTCTAGAGGAGGAGCCCAAGGATACTCATTTTTAAAAGTCCTCTCCAGGAGAGCGGAGGGGACAAGTATCAGTTGAGTGGATATGAGAAGTATAGAGTATAAAAAGAGGAGTGTGCTGTCACAGGGTGAGGAAGGCAGACAGAGTTGCATAGAGGTGGGTGCTCAGGGTTTTATATGGCAAACTGACTTGGATTTTAAACTTTAACTTAATCATAATAAAAAATTTTTAAAAAGTTTTTTTAAAGCTCTCTCCACCCTCATCCATTGCTAGTGGGAATGTAAACTGGTACAGACATTGTAGAAAATGGTTTGGCCATTTCTCAAAAAGTTAAACATAGAATTACCATAGGATCCAGCAATTCTTTTTCCAGGTATAGACTCAGAAGAATTGAAAGCAGGAATACAAACAGATAGTTGTACACCAGTGTTCACCACAGCACTGTCCGTAACAGCCAAACAGTGGAAACCACTCAAATGTCCATCAACAGATGAATGGATAAAGAAAATGTGGTGTATTACTGCAACGGAATATTACTGATCCCTAAATAAAAAGGAAGTCCCAATACATGCTACAATATGGATGAACTATAAACGCATTATGCCGAGTGAAATAAGTCACAAAAGGACAAATATTCTATGAGTCCATTTATATGAAATGTCTACAAGAGACAAGTATAGAGAGACATGAGTTCATTAGTGATTACCAGGAGAGTTACAAGGGGTGGGGGGAAGGGAGATTCATTGCATAGGGACCGTGAGATCTGTTTAGGGTAGTGGAACAGTTTGGACACATGTGGTGATGCTTGAACAGCATGACAACTGACCAGTGTCACTGAACTGTGCATGTGGAGAACGTTGAGAAGGCAGATGTTTTGTTGCATGTATGTTTACGATGACGAAAGGAGAACTTGGGGAAAAACCCTTTCCCACATTTAGCTGTTTATTCAGTGTGTAGGGACCTCCTGTTCTATGTGGTGCCTCAAGAACAGAGTTCTCTCGTGTCAAAGGTGGCCTGCTGGCTCTGAGGTCAGTCTCCCTGACTTCCGTCTAGTCAGAACCCAGACTTCCTTGCTGAAAGCTGCTCAGCGTCACAGCAGTATGCACGTGTCCACTGACAGACAGGTGACGGCTGTGTCTGAGGCACACTGGCCAGAAACTGAACCCAGGTCTCCCACACGGGAGGGAACAGTTCTACCGTTGAACCACCAATGACCTCACAGTCTCAGTTAGGGGAATCTGTGTTGAATTCTATGGTTTGTCCTTAGAAATGAGCCCAGCCCACTATTTTCTAATAGCCACCCTTTGGTGCATGCCAGGTCACATAAATGGAGGAGACAGAAAAACCAGAACTCTGTTTTGGAAAAATACAAATGCCATTGTGCTGAGTAGTGTTTGCTATTTGAGATAGATAAACCAATGCAAGCTTGTGCCAAATCTAGTTTGAATAGTCAGCTTTCCGGTGAAGTGAAAGTTGAATTTCACAGCTTTTGAATCTATTTTTTAGGCATCTTAGAAGGAACCAGATGATCCTGGCCAATACCTTATTCCAGTGTGTTTGTTACCACCCTGATGAGTTCCAGATCATCACCAGTGGGACAGACAGAAAGGTGTGTACTCTCAGCAAGACTCAAGCTCTTTCTTGCGAAAGCAAAGCAGTGCAAGGCTCCTGAGCCCCACCACCCAGTTCAAAGGACAGTTCTGCTGCTGAGCAGCTATGTCACTTTGGAAAGGCTGTGTACCCATTTAGAGTCCCTGAGTGGTGCACCCAATTAATGTGCTTGGCTATTAACTGAAAGGTTGGAGGTTTGAGTCCACTCACAGGTTTCTCAAAAGAAAAGCCTGGTGATCTACTTCAAATAATCAGCCATTGAAAACCCTATGGAGCACACATGGGGTTCCCATGAATTGGAAGTGACTCAGTGGCAACTTTTTTTCGGTGGTTGTTGTTGATGGTGATGTACTCTTCCAGGGCCTTAGCTTCTTCGTCTTTAGAATACCACTGACTTTGTAGAGTTGCCATGTGGATTAAAGCCATTGTCATGGATTGAATTCTGTCCCCCCCAAAATAAGTGTAGCCATGTGGCTGGTCCATGATTCCTAGTTATCTTGTGACTCTCCTCCGTTCTGTGGTTTTCCTAAGCTGTATGTTAAAGGATTAGGGTGGGACTGTAAATCCCTTTACAAGATCACCGCCCTGCTCCACTGTAAAGGAAGTATCTCTAGAGTATGGCTTGCCTGGCCCTTAATCCTTTCATCCTACGAGAGATAAAAGGAAAGGGAAGCAGGCTGAGAATTGGGAACCTTGTACCATCAAGCAAAAAGCACCGGGAGAAGAGCATGTCCTTCAGTCCTGAGGTTCCTGTGCCAAGATGCTCCCTGGACAAAGACTGATGCAATAACGGACTTTCCTCCTGAGCCGAGAAAGGGAAAGCCTTCCCCTGGAGTGGACACCCTGAATATGGACTTGCAGCCTACCAGACTATGTAAGAATAAACCTTCCTTTGTTAAAGCCATGCACTCTGGTGTTTCTGTTAGAGCAGCACTAGCTGACTGAAACAGCCATACATACATATATGTAATTCTTATAGCAGAGGGCCTGGCACATAGTTGATACTCAATAAATAATCAACTTTCATTGTCAGGAAACTTCTGTGGCTGAAGCCAAACTCCTGTGCCTAAACTGGTTGTCACTTGTATTCAAACTGAAAGACAATAGAGCCTCTCATGGTCCCTGATCTCCCTAATTTATCAATATATTAAAATTTCTTGAACTTAGCACTCAGTGTCCTAGAATGAAGATTGGTCCTTCTCACTTGGACAAGAAAGAGGAAGGATGCAAAGAGGTCATCCACCCTGCCAGATGTATGAGATCAGCCCAATCTCAGCCTAATTACCCGCACATCCAGTGAATGACTTTTGAGTCTCCAGCTGCAGCAGCAATGGGTTTGATTTGGTTTTTTTTCTTTTTTTAAAAAAAAACTGTGATCATGAGGTTGTTGGTGGTTCAGTGGTGGAGTTCTCTTCTCCCATCTGGGAGATCCAGGTTCCGTTCCTAGCCAGTGTCCCTCATGCACAGTCCCCACATCTCTGTCAGCGGAGGCTTGCATGTTGCTGTGATACTGAAGAGGTTTCAGCAGAGCTTCCAGACTTAGACAGACTAGGTCTGGTGATCTGTTTCAAAAATCAGCCAGTGAAAACCGTTATGTATTGTAACAGTCTAATCCATTACTGATCGTGGGATGGCTCAGGACTGGGCAGCATTTCTTCCTGTAGTACATGGAGTTACCATGGGTGGATTCATTGGCAACTAGCAACAACAATTTAGGCGTGAAATGACTGTGTGATAATTGAAGAATAGCATCTGAATTACCTAGGGCTGATGTAACACAAATACCACAAGTGGATGGCTTTACCGAACAAATTTATTTTCTCATGGTTAGGAGGCTAGAAGTCAAAATTCAGGGTGCTGGCTTTAGAGAAAGGCTTTCTCCCTCTGTCAGCTTTGGAGAAAGGTCTTTGTCTCTTTGAGTTTCTGCTCCTGGATGATCTTTATATGGCTTGGCAACTCTCTGCCCCCATCTCTGCTCTGTTCAATTGCTTATTAAGCTCTCTTATATCTCAAAAGAGACTGGCTCAAGATATACTCTGCACTAATCCAGCCTTATTAACATAACAAAGACAACCCATTCCCAAATGGGATTATGAAAAGGTAAGGATTTAAACCATGTATTTTGAGGGGAACATAATTTAATTCATAATAAATAGGTTGCATTTTTATCTCTCATCAACTAGAGAAAGTTGATGATTTAAAAAGTATACAGTTAATAGTTTTGTTCTTCTAAGCCAAGAGCTTCTTTCAGTATTGTAGTTTTGGTTTGGTTTTTACAAAGTCTCGGAGTTTCTGTTTAACTGTGAATGTCTTAATTTCATTTTCATATCTGAAGGATAGTTTTGCAGGATATATATTTCTTGGTTGGAAGTTTTTCTCCTCCAAGGCTTTGAATGTGTCATCCCATTGCCTCCACGCCGGCATTGTTTCTGCTGAGAAGTCAGGCAAAAGCCTACAGGGTTGCCCTCTGAATGTTAGCTTTGCTTTGAGTCTCAGTGCCTTTAAGAGTTTCTGCTTAAGTTTCATTTTGTTAAGCTTGATTATAATATGTCTTGGAGTCTTTCTTTTAGGGTCTACATTGAGTGGCATTTGATATGCTTCTTGTATATCTATATTGTCTTCTTTCATGATTTCTGGGACATTTTCTGTCAGCAGCTCAGCAGCAATACTCTCTGTGTTTTCGGGTGTCCCTCCCTGTTCAGAAACTCCAATTCATCATAGACTGTTCCTGTTGATAGAGTCCCACATGCCTCTTAATGCTTCTTCTTTTTTCTTGTTTCTTTTTTCTGATTTTTCCTCATAGATGCTGAAGTCAGTAGCTCTGTCTTCCAAATCAGAAAGTCTATTTGCCATTTATTCAATTCTGTTTTCTTGGCTTTGAAGTGAAGTTTCTATTTCTTTGATTTTGTTATTGATCTGTTGCATTTCAGAGTACTGGTGTTCCATCAGATTGGACAGCTTGCTTAATTTTTCATTTTGCTGCTGCATTTTGTATAATGTCTAGGAGGGCTCTCTATATAATCCTTTTGTACTTGCCATTTGATAGTTTCAGAAAAGGTTCATCTGGGAAGTTCTTTGGTTCTTTCTTTTGGAGGCTTTCTGGAGCCATAGGTGAATTTTTCTTTACATTTCTGTCCAAAGTTTGTTGCTTTTTGAGCATCTGGAGGTTGTTTTGTTTCTCCAGTGTTACCTTAATGGGATCTAAAGCTCAGTCTGAAAAGGAAGGTGATCACCAGTCACCTGTATGTATTCCAGTAACTCAGCCCAGTTGAGTTTCTGGGGTAGCAGGCTCTACATCCTGATTGGCAAAGACACAGCCCTACTTATAGAGTCACTGGGGGGGTCATCAGCTGACCCTGTTACGTGAGTCAGTAAAGGCTGGAAGAGATTCCGTCAGTATACACTGCAGCTATTTCTCTAGGCAGTCTTATATTGAAATGTAGAAGCTATCTGACAGCTTCCAAAATCAGTCAGGCTTTCAGGTGTGCAAGCCTCTCTTCCCAGCTGGCAAAGTAAGCACCTCTGTATCCAACCCCAGATGCTGTGAACTAGTTCAAAATACTGATAGGCTACTGCCCTGCTGTCATCTGCTGCCAGGCCCCACCTTTAAGGCTACACTGTGCAAAACACTGCTTTTCTGCCGGAAAAGTACTTCCTGGGCAGGCACTGGCTCCCTGCCTGGGAATTAGGCCCCACTGAGGCCTCCATCTGGGTAACTCCACTTCCCGGTCGAAAAAGATGGCATCCTGCACAAGCTTTCCCGCCTGCTGCAGAATAGATGAATCAATGGTGGAAGTTCAGAAAGAGAAGGTGGAGGAGCCTATGTGCAGAGTCCAGAGTCCAGAGCAGGCTCTAAAAATATGGCCATATTGTCTGCTGATCCTGTCAGCAGTGTGTCTGAGCTTTGCTGCCAGTTAAGCCCAAGCCCCACTTGCTGGCATTTGGATAATTCCACCCTTCAGTCAAACAAGATGGTGTCCTTTACAAGCTCTTCTGCCCACTGTGGAACAGCCCATTCAATGGCGAAGATTTGGAGAGAGAGGTCAAAGTTGCCAAGGTGCACAGAGTCCAGAGCCGGGCTCTCAAAATGTGGCCATTCTGCCCGCTGATCCCATCAGCAGTGCATCTCAGCTTTGCTGCCAGTTAAGCCCTAGCCCTGCCCGCCGGCCAGGACAGAGAAAAAAAGTTAAAATGGCAGTTACCTGCAGCCTGTAAGAGCTGGCATTCGACAAGGGCAGGATCAGCAAAAGAGAAGTTTCCCACTCAGTGGTATGTAGTACAAATTCACAGCCCTATGCTGTGTCCTAGGGCTCACTAGGTGTCCAGAAGGCTCTGTTTAATTATCAACTCAGGCCTTGTTTTCCAGAGGGAATTATGAAGACGTGTGTTTTGTCTGCCGTCTTGACTCTGCCTGATTTAAAAAATACAAAAAGTGACCTCTGAACATAGATTCCTCCCCTTCTCACCACTATCACCCAGTTAGACTCTGGGAGTAAGACTTTTTCCTGTTGAAGTTTCTCAGGTGATTGCAGTGTCAACCCAGATAGGGAAGTACCTGTACAAAGAGACTTTGTCATCAAATCTCAAGAAGCACTGCCTGGCTCAAGGCAGGAGTTCCCCTGTGCTGTTGGAAGGATGTCCGAGGGCAGGAGGTCTGCCTTATTTCTAGTCTCCAAAGATGCCAACTTAAAGACAAAGTTGTGTCTGACCCAAGCCATAATATTTTTGTTTACATGCTATGAATGCAAAAGCTGGACAGTCAATAACAAAGACTGAAGAAGAACTGACACCTTTGAGTTGTAGTGTTGGAGAAGAATTTTGAATATACCATGGACTACCAAAAAAAATAGCAAATCTGTCTTGGAAGAAGTACAGCCAGAGTGCTGCTTAGAAGCAAGGATGGTAAGACTTCATCTTACGTACTTTGGACACACTGTGAGGAGGTGGAGAAAGTCCCTGGAGAAGACCTTCATGCTTGGTAGAGCGGAGGGTCAGCAGGAAAGAGGATAACCTTCAAGGAGAGGGACCGACACAGTGGCTGAAACAGTGGGTTCAGGCATAGTGATGATTGTAGACACGGCACAGGACCCGGCAGTGTTCCATTCTGTTGTGTGCAGAGTCAGTATGAGTCAGAACTGGCTCAGTGGCATCTAACAACAATGAAGATTGGCCATGTTAGCCTCTTTGTGTCTTATCTGTGCCAACTGATTTATACCTGCTGACCCCTCAACCCTATGACTGACTTGTGGTCCAGTGGGCTCCTGCTTAGAATGGGAGTGGACTAGGTATAAAGGAGTCAATCACGATGTCACTGCAAATGCCATGAGGTATGTATGATGCATCAAGTCTCCAGTGTGATGTTCACCATATTCTAGGTGTCTGTTTATGAGACATAAAGTCCATGAACAGTCTGTTTTCCTCTTACTAGTATTTGAAACTTTCACCAAAACATTTCTGTTTGTAATCTGTAATAAATCACTAAACCCAGCGTTAGTCTAAATGCTGTGCATCCAACGATGTCCTTGTTCTCATGGAGCTTGCTTCCTTAATTCATTTATTCAGGATGGCTTTAGGCAATACGCATGTAAATCAATAAATGAATGAACAATAAATAAGAAATGAACAAGAAGATATGAGATGGTAAAAAGGCTAAAAAGAAACATCAGCTGCTGTTGAGTTAACGTCAGCTCGTGGGTCCCCCACGGTGTCAGAGTAGAACCGTGCTCCGTAGGTTTCAGTGGATGATTTGTCAGTATGTCACCAGATGTTTTTTCCGAGGTGCCTGTCAGTAGACTCAGACTTACGACCTTTTGCTTAGAAGCCAAGTGCATTCAGAATTTGTACACCCGGGAACTCCAGAAAAGAAAGAAAACAAGTTATATAATACTGGCCGGTGGGGAGAGGCTTCTTTAGCTTGGATGTTCAGTGGCAAAAACTTCCTTTAAGGAGATCAAGTTTGAGCTGACGTCTGAGTGACAGAAGGACTTAGCTACACTTATATCCACAGGAAGAGCATCCCAGGCAGAAGAAGCTAGACAAAGACTGAGCCCCTGATAGGTTACTGAGGAAAGCATGACTTGGACTTTCTTGCCATGGAAGTAGCATTGCCTTGCTACTTCTGTGGGTTTTGACTCCTGAGAAATAAAGAATTTTGGCATGTTTTTATATACTCCTTTGTGCTTCTACCATGAAAAACAACCTTTGATCAAAGTAACTAAGCATCAATAGAAAGTATAAAGCAAAAAATATTTTAAGTGGGATATACAATTTCTAGCTAGATTCAAAGTAGTGCAGCCTCTTCACATAAGGACTGGAACTCAGCAGGTTTCCACCAACAGGAAATAATAAGAAGTAGGGGTAATGCGTGCCCAAGCACACACTCCTGATTCAACTTGCTCTTTATTTATAAAGAAACTTCATTTTTGAATAGGTTATACATTCACAAGGCTCAAAGTTCAGCAACAGTATACTGAGAGAAAGACTTGCTTCCATTTCAGCCCATCTCCAGGCCAGTTTCCCTCCTGGGGAGGGGCACATTGTTATCACTCAGTCTTTAAACCTCACCCTGCTGAATGCTTTATTGCTTTGAGGAAGAGGAGAAAGTTGAAACAAGAATGGTGTGAGCATAAGGGAGGAGTCCTGAAACCAAAAAAAAAAAACCAAACCCAATGCTGTGGAGTCATAGGAGCTACGTGGTGCAAATGGTGAACAAGCTTGTCTACTAACCCAGAGGTTGGTAGTTCAAGTCCACTGAGAGGTGCCTCAAAGAAACACCTGGCAATCTACTTGTCAAAAATCCGCCACAGGAAACTGGAGCACAGCTGTCCTCTGACATGCACTGCTGGACTTGATGGCAGTGGTGGTGGTGATGGAGGAAGAAGGAGGATGCCCCAAGGTGGGAAGGTGACTTTTAAGACTCTGTCTCCTGAAACTCTGCAGACTATTCCTTTCCCAAGCAGAAGGAAGTGTTTTATCCTTCTACCAGGCCTGAAGCTTAGCTCTGTTTCAGAAGAAAAGCTGGAACTCGGGGTGCATTTACTGTTTTCCTCTTTCTGTTACAGCTTGCTTCAGGCTCAATCTGCTTATTCTTATCAAAAGCAGTTTCTGTCACAATCCTGTTTTATCAGCATATCAGCATCTCTTGAAATAGAACGCAAAATATTAAACTAATACAAAAATAGTGAAATGGTTTCTGCTCCCCTGCTTTTATCTATTTATAATTGTAGCCCATCTCACCTCTCAGCATATTTTTACTACCTTCTATATAAAGTATAGCCATCTTTTGGGAGCCTGTGCATAGATGATCCCACTGAGCTGACTCCCGCCTGATGTTTCTTCCCTGTATTCCAGATTGCTTACTGGGAAGTATTTGATGGATCTGTAATCAGAGAGTTGGAAGGTTCCTTGTCTGGGTCAATAAATGGTATGGATATCACAGTGGAAGGAGTGCATTTTGTTACAGGTTAGTCTGGGGAAAAGACTATCAAGCTTGGCTTATTTAGATGGGAACATGGCAGTCTCAGGTGGGAGGCAATCTGGAGAAACCAGTAAAGGGTCTATAAGTCTTGAACACTGCAGCCAAGGTGGCTGGAAAAGAAAAATGCAAAAGTTGCCTTTCAAAGACAAGAAATATTTGCACAGGACCCTTAGGGACACAAATAAAAGATAAGCCTTACATTGCAGGCTTGCTTTATTTATTTATTTTTTTTTTTTCTGCTGATCACTGATTATAAAAATGAGACTTTAAGTGGCCTGGTCCATCTAGATGGGCTCCTCTTTAATTTTCCACTGAGGTCTTAAGTGTGAGCTTTTTAATTCATTTTTATTATGGAAGCATGTGATGCTTTCCACCAAAATAAATGAATAAATCAGCATTTTAAGAGGGCATTTATCACAAAACATGACTATTAGAACAATATCAACACTGTTTCTTGCCAGACTGATCCCTCAAGATATTGAAAAATTGAATGCATCACAAACATATTAACACAGGTATATACTCATATCTGTATGCTTACAGAAGAAACCCTGGTGTGTAATGGTATTGCACAATGGTTAAGTGCTCAGCTGTAACCACAAGGTTGACAGTTCAAACCCACCAGGCTAGAAGGGAGAAAAGATCTAATAATCTACTCCAGTACCACTACCTCATAGGATACTCTGTCGTACAGGGTTGATAGGAGTCGCAGATGAGTTGACGACACACAACAAGAAGAACATTTATAGAAAAAAAGACTGGAAGGAACTAAACCAAAACATTATTCGTGTTTTCTTTCTGGGTGGTAGTATTAAGGGTGATTTCACCTCTTTTTTTTCTTCCAAATTTACTACAACAGGGATAGACTTTTATTAATCAGTGGGAAATGTTAGTATAAATGTTGGTTTTTCTTTGACACCAAAAATGCTTAGGAAACAATCTAGTTACTTGAAATCAGGGCTATTTCTGTCCGTCTGGGCACTATGGTGGCTTTGTCATAGAACTGTCTGTCTTTTTCAGGTGGAAATGACCATCTTGTGAAAGTCTGGGATTATAATGAGGGCGAAGTGACTCATGTTGGGGTGGGACACAGTGGCAACATCACACGCATCCGGATAAGCCCAGGCAATCAGTACATCATCAGTGTGAGTGCTGACGGAGCCGTCCTGCGATGGAAGTACCCCTACAGCTCCTGAAGCAAGCTGGACCACCTGGGGCCACAGCCTGACAGGGTTGCATGAAGGTTGAGCTTAGGTAACTCTGCTTGGCGTAGGCTTCTCATGCCTGTGTTTTCTTTTCCGTAGTCAGCTTTACATATGATTTTCTCCTTTGCTTGTAGAATCTATTTCACATTCTTAAATTTTATATTAAAATTGAAATGTCCAGACTGTAATTAAAATAACTTTTTTATTGTGAATAAATTACAGGTATTTGTTTTCTGTCATGATGTCTTTTCTGTGATTCTGCAGAAGCCGCAGCTCTTCCTCACGACGTGTCTCTGCATAACATTGCTGGTGGCCACTAAAGTAAAGGCAAGGTGAATTTAGGTTCTTAATCCTCACTTCAGTAGTCAAGCTGCATGAGCCAAGACTTAGGTCTGAATCTAGATCTTGGGTACGTGTTTCTTAATGCTCTGAGTCTCAGTTCCTACTTTGTAAAATGAGAATAAATTCTTGCTCAAAAGGTCACCGTGAGCATCTAGTGATATAATGTACATCTTGTCTGAGTTTGTCATACTGTGGTGTTAGTAGGATGCCGGAAGCTATGCCACTGATACTTCAGATACCAGGAGAATCACCCGTAGCGAGCAGGTTTCAGCAGAGCTTCCAGATTAAAACATAGGGAAACAGGCTTGGAGCTCTACTTTGGAAAATTAGCTAACGAAAACCCTGTGGATCACCAAGTATAAACCAAGAGTTCAACACACTTACTTTCGACCTGTCATCAGAAAGGAGTGATCATTGGAGAAGGACATCATGAAGGCCAGGAAAACCAGGATGGCCACAGCTATGGACGCCAGTGATCACAAAGAGTGCGCAGGACGGGGCCAGGTTCCATTCTGTTATACATAATGTCACCCTGAGTCAGGAGCTAACTCAATGGTAACTCAAGTGGTAGCGCAAATTGTGTTGTGTTATCAAAGAAAAGATGCTTGTGTCTTTGATGTCCAGTGCTGCTCTAATAGAAAGACAAGTTTTTGGCTTTCACAAACAAATATATTCTCTTACATTCTTCGAATCTAAAAGTCTGAATTCAGGGCACACACTCCTGGAGAATGCTTTCTCTGTCAGTTCTGGAGGAAGGTCCTTGTCATCAGTCTTCCCCTGGTCCTGGAGTTTCTCAGCACGGAGACTCCAGATCTTCACATTCTTCTCCAGACACTTCTTTCTTGGCGCCATGAGGACCTCAACCCACTGCTCACTTTTCTCTCCTTTTATCTCGTGATGTAGGACACACTGCCATGAAACTCCCTGTCATGGATTGAGTTGTATTGCCCTAAAAAATCTGTGTAGCAGTTTGGCTGGGCCATCGGTCCTGGTATTGTGTGATGTTCATATTGGAATTCCTGCCTCTACGATGTTAATGAGGGTGGATGGGCTGCAGTTGAGTTGATAGGGCAGGATTTAATGTGTGGGATTGTGGGACTGTATTTGGTTTGGTGCAGCCCCTTGGGATAGAAAAGAAGGGGAGGCAAGCTGAGATTTGGGAACCTCACATCACCATGTGACCAGAGTACATCCTTTGGGCCTGAGGTTCCTGTCCCAGGATGTTCTTATAGTGAATTTGGACTCCGGCTACCAGACTGATAATTTCTCATATTGAATTTGGACTCGTGGCTTACTGGGCTGTGACAAATAAAATTTCTCCTTTTAAGTCTTCCATACCCTATATTGGTGAGTGTCATTTGGGGTCTTAAAAGCTAGCAAGCTGCCATCTGAGGTATACCAAATGGTCCCAACTCACCCGGAACAGATGATCAACAGAACAACCAAGACACGAGGAAGGAAGAGCCCAGGAGACAGAAGGGCCCGTGTGAATGGGTGACTGTATCAACACGTGACCAGAAGAATCAGATTGGTGTCCGACCACAACCAGAGACAGCTGTGATGGGGCACACAATGTTGAGTCCCAGTGGCAACACAAGAAAAAGAGGGATGCATCTCAAGAACTCCACTAAACGACTGCAGTTTATGGTCTGGTGGCCTGGGAGTTCCCCTGGGAGCATGGCCCCTAGACGTGCTGCTGCCCCTGACCAGAAAACATTACTGAGGTCAACTCTTTGGACAGGAATGGACTGGACTCAGGGACACATAGTGACCACATGGTGTGTGTAGCTTATAGTTCTGTGCATCTATAGGAAGCTGTCCTACTGGCCTCTTAGTACAAAAGACAGGAGAGAGTAAAGGGGAGGGGACAGGAGATTGTTGGGAGGGTACAAGTATAGAACAAAAAAGAGGAGTGTGTTGTCACTGGGCAAGGAGAGCAGAAGGAGCTGCAGGTAGGCGGGCATGCAAATCTAATTTGGATTTTACACTTACACGTAGTTACAAAAAAAAGTATTTAAAAAAATTCTCTTTTTAAACCCATCCACTTGTGGTAATTCTGTTAAAGCAGCACTAGATAACTAAAACACTCCCTTCATACTAGATCAGGGCTGTGACCGAAGGATGTCACAGGCTACAGGCAGAGATTAGGATTTACAACACAGAGTATAATTCTATTCGATTACAAAATGAAGGGCAACGGCACAATTTAATAGGAATCACAGCCTAGCTAAGTTGATACATAATTTTTGTGGGACACAATTCAATCCACGACAGGAATCTTGGGATGACTGCCACAAGTTGAATTTCAGAGATGTTTTATTGGGGATGCCATAACATCTTTATTCTGGGCTTACTACCTGAAGGGCAGTGGAATGGACCTTGCATATGATCATCTGAATTGATATCTTTTTCCAGATGGAGTAAGTGAAGTCGTTTCCCAGAAACACGTTAGGACTTCACTCATAGTCTTTTGTTATAAGAGTGTTCTTTAACCAGTGCTTCATTTTTGCATCAGGAAAACCGCTGCTATCCTATTTGAAACACCAAGGAATAAATTACGATCACTTATTAAATAACAAGCAACATTTCAGGGCGTTGATGTAATATGCATCTTTCTGGACTCTTTTTAAATGAAAAAGTGATGAGAAACTCATTTTGCAAGACCTCACCTGATTAATTATAAACCTGATGGAAGATGATGTGAGCCGAAGGAAGGCCTTGGGTTACCCGGAGAATCAAGGGCGGGGCAAGGCGAAACTCACACTGATTGGGTGACAACTCAGCAGAGCTTTTTGTGTTACGAGCGAACGCGGGAGTATGTAGGGGGCGCTTCTGAGAACTGGAAAACTTCCTGATAAATATTCAGGCTGTGGGAAGGGCCTGGGCTGGGTCCTTCAGTACCGGGCTGGAGTTCCGTTGGCGTGCTCAACTCTGCTCTGAGCTCCCGCGCGCTGAGTTAAACCTCTCTGAGCCGGTTTCTCCAATTAGAAGGAGGAGGACGATCAAGTTTGATTTGCAAGTTTTTTTTTTAGAACAGTGACTGTAACCGGTTGTTTCAGAAACAAACGACAACCCCCCGCGTGTTTCTTCACTGGGCAACGCAGGTTCCCAGGTCTGATTCCAGGAGGGCGCGGCAGAATGAAGGCTCCCCGCTTGCAAGGGGCGGACTGCGGCGCCGAGTCTGCAGAGCAACCCGCAGCCCACAGAAACGTTCACCACGCTTCACGGCTCACGCACGTCTCTCTCACTACTCTTGAGGCTGCCCTTTTAAGGCAATCTTCCCTTTTCCTTTTCTTCCTATTCACCTGGATATAATTTCAAGAAGCCTAACAAAAAAACTCTGGCTTTGCTATTTACTAGGGGCTTTCACGTTTATTCTTCTTTTGTGGTGGGGGAGGAGTCCTGGTGGCAATGGCTGAGAGGTGGCGACTAACCAAAAGGTCGGCAGTTCGAGTCCACCAACTGCTCCTTCAAAACCCTATAGAGCTGTACCCTGTCCTGTTGGGTCGCTAGGAATTGGAATCGACTCCACGGTGACGGGTTGTTTGTTTACAGTTGGACAAACTGAGGCAGAAGTTACGTCCGGGTTTCTCGGCTCCTAAGAGGGCAGGCAGTGTGGGTAAGAGGTCAGGCGAAGCTGGGACCGCGACAACAGCGACTCGCCGCGGAGAGGCCGGGCACAGCCCGGGGCTGGCCTGGCGGCCGGATTCCCTCGCGGGGCGGGGCGGCCCCGCCCGCAGCTCCACCCCCGCCCGCGCCGCACACCTGGCCGCAGGTAGCCGGCGCCTCGTCCCTTCTCCGCAGCTATGAGAGCCTGTTAGCCGCTCGTTCGCCTCGGGTCCGGGGGCTCCGCGCGGGAAGTAGCGCCAGCAGGAGCCATGGACCCGGGGCCAGCAGCCGAACCAGCTGGCTTGGGGGATGCGACCGCCGAGGCGCCGCCCGCGCCCCAGCCCCGCCGCCGCCGCCGCCGCCGCCGCTCCCTGCGCCGCCTGCTCGGCCGCTTCCTGCTGGCTCTGGGCAGCCGCGCCCGCTCCGGGGATTCGCCGTCCCGGCCGCAGCCTGGATCTGGTGAAGGCGAAGGGGGCTTTGCTGACGCCCCGGTCCCGGCTCCTACCGCCCCTGGGAGCCCCGCGGATGAGCGCCAGCCCAGACCCAAACCTCAGCTCCCAGCTGGCGACGGCGCGCGACCCCCAGGCGCGCAGGGGCTGAAGAACCACGGCAACACCTGTTTCATGAACGCCGTGGTGCAGTGCCTCAGCAACACCGACCTGCTGGCGGAGTTCCTGGCGCTAGGACGCTACCGGGCAGCTGCCGGCCGAGCCGAGGTCACCGAGCAGCTGGCGGCGCTAGTGCGCGCGCTCTGGACGCGCCAATACACGCCCCAACTTTCCGCCGAGTTCAAGGTAGGCAGTGCGCTGCCGCAGCGCGGTTCTGGCCCTTCTGGTTTCGCTTTTTGAGAAGTGCACATTCAGGGAAGGGTTTTCTTGGGGCCTTCCTTGGATGGCACTGACCAGCTGAGCCACGCTTACCGCCTTTGTCTTGAGTTGGTTTGGTGTATTATCGCTTGCATATACTTTCTTCATGAATTAATTTCTCCCAGGTGTTTAGAGCGGCCCCGGGGTGGGGAGGTCGTAGCGGAGGATATGAGTTTATTCAACAAATACATTTGTTGGAGGGTCAAAGGCCCTTCAACGTGGGCGAGACCACGTTGTAATGCTAAAGACAGAACTTCCAGTCTGGAGGGGTGGGGAGCAAAAAGTCGGACACGGAAGGCCCCCAGAGGAAGGAGGTGGGTGATACCGTAGTCAAGTGGACGCTGCCAGGCCAAGATCAAGGAGTAATCCTGGAGAGCTGAGTATCAGAAGCAGGAAAGAAACCTCTTTCAGGGGGGTAGTGGAAGGAGACGAGGCTGGCCGGAGCAAGCGCAGCCTTGGAAGCAAGGGCAAAGAGTTCAGATTTTATTCTAAGCCCAGTGAAAACGGGACCGCGTCTACCTACTGGGGATACTTTAGGGGGAGGTTTTCTGAATTGTACCGCATCACCCAGCATAAAAGCACAGTGTCTGGGTCTGTCTTTAGTAGGATTCCTGATATTGGATGCATGTGGCTGGCTTCCTGCTGAAAAACCACAGGCTGGGCAGAGAGCAGAAGCTCCCCACAGACCAGTGATTGTTGCTCTCTGAGGGAGGGGGAAACCTGTCAGTGTTCATTCCAGAAGAATTAGGGCTCTTGAGTTTCAGCCTGAGAAAGCAACCCCAGTGACCCAGGAGGAGACCGTCCTCCGGTGTCTTCAGTGAAACACTGTTCTGAACAGTGTACCAAGTGAATATCACTAATGTCTTTTTTTTTTTTTTTTGGTAATATGACAGTATGTATAGTGGTTATAGCTGGAATCCTAGAGCTCTTAGCTTCGTGATCTTGTGCAAGTTACTAACTTGGCCAGGCTTCCACTTTCTTCATCTGCAAATTTGGGATCACAGTGGTGCCTACTTTATTAAGGGTTGTCAAGACTGAATGAGTTGTGTACGAACAGCATTTAGGACAGTGCCTGGCCCACAGAAAGTGTTTTGTTATTTTCACTATCAGAACATTTTCTCACCTTCAGAAGCCTGGAGGAGAGAGGGAGGTATACCTTGTGTAGATTTTCTCTTGCCAGATGCATTCCCATCCACTTCCTGCAGCTATGGGAGAGGCTGGAGTAGCTTGAAAAAACGTTCTAGATTAATATCCATGGTGACTCACCAGGGTTTCCTATCTTCTGCCCTCAAGTCCCTGAGGCCTGGGAGTTCCTTGCAGTCTTGGAAAATTAAGTGTAATTGAGTATTTAACATTAATGATAATCTGGGGTCCTGAGGCTTTAGGGTAGCGAGCCCTAGAGGATCCCAGAATCTAGGCATATAAAAACCTTTCCTATTGAAATCTAGGCAGGTCCCTCAGTATTTTACCGATGAGGAAACGTTAATTTCACTCAACAAGTATTTATTGAGTGTTCAGACACTGTGCCAGGAACATGGAATAAATAATGTGGGAGAAGTAGAAAACCAGATCCTGGGGCAGCTCTCCAGGAATTTACATGTAGAGGGAGAGAAACCTCACCCAAAACCAATTGCTTTGGGGTGGAATCCCAGCAACTCAACAAGACGGAGTAGAACTGCCCTATAGGATTTCCAGGACTGTAAATCAATATGGAAGAAGACTGCCTCGTCTTTCTCCCACTGAGTGGCTGGCAGGCTTGAACTTGGAGCTTTCTGGTTAATATTAACCACCAGAGTTCCTCTTGGGAGAGATGAATATTCATTAAATAATCACACAGGCACGTGGCAACAGTGCTGGAAATGGCCCTATGGCTGGAGGGGTGTCCTGGTGGGCAGTGCTTAACAGTTGGGCTGTTAACCAAAGGGTCAGCGGTTCCCCTTCAGTGGCTCCTTGGAAACCCTATGGGACAGTTCTGCTCTGTCCTATAGAATCACTATGAGTGGGAATTGACTCCACAGCAAAGGGCTATAGCTGGAGGGCCACTGATGTGAAGTTTAGAGGATGAGGGGTCGGCTAATAACCCCTTAGGGAGGATGGGAAATATGAATTCGTGAAAGCCTATGGAGACAAGTTATATAAGGTCTTTTATATAGATATAGATATAATGGTGCTTTAAGTGAAAATTGACAGTCCAAGTCAATTTGCCATATGAAACCCCCACACCCACAGCTCTGTGCAACTCTAGCCGCTCTCTGCATTCTGACAGGGCACTCCTGTCCACCCTCTACTTCTGTATAGCTTCAAACATCTCCTGTACCTTCCCCTCCACCCTCCCATCTGCCTCTAGACAGGAGCTGCTCCAGCAGCCTCTTGTATGTATTTAAGCCAAGAAGTGCGCTCTTTACCAGCATCGCTCTGCGTCTTGTAGTCCAGTCTTTCTCGGGAGAGTTGGCTTCCGTACTGGTTTTGTCTCTGGGCTGGCAGTGATTCCAGGGTCCATGTCTTCAGGCGACCCTCCAGGATGTCAGACCATCAAGTCTTCGTATAAAGTCTTACAGGCCATATTAAGGAATTGGATCTTGAAGACAGATTGTTAGCCTTGGACAAATGGAGGAAGGAAACTAAGAAGAGGCCAGCATCCCAGAGTCAGTTAACTGCTGGGTTTTCAGTGTTCTGCCTTCCTGAGTCACCTAGGACCACAATTTGACAGCAGATGAATAATACATGAAGGAAATCCCGTCCATGTTATTGTTTGTAGTACTTGGCTTTCATGATGATATAATTAAGTATGTTTATTCCAAGAGTCAGAAAGTACTAAATGTGAAACAAACAGACATGTAATTGCATCCCCTAGAGAGAACTCCTGTAAGCATATTGATATTAATGGCATATGCAAACCACTGAAAATTCTAGGCTTTCCTCTGCCTTTTTCATTGAAGTATTACCTTGAGACATTTTTCCTAGTCAGTAAAAATATTGTTTCACAGTTAATATTTGTATGATATTTCACTAAATTAGTGTTGATATGAGTCAGATTTGACTCAGTGGCAGTGGGTTTGGTTTGATTTATCAAAATTAAGTAATTTGTTATGGAGGCATTTACATACTGTGCAGTTTTCCAGTTCTCACATCATTGAATCTCTTTGTATTTAAATCAGGCCCTCAGTTCTAATTATTATTATAAGCTTAATTCCTAGAAATAGAATTACATGGTTTTCAAGTTGATTGCAACTCATAGTGACCCCATAGGTCAGAGTAGAAGTACCCCATACAGTTTCCAAAGAGCACCTGGCAGATTTGAACTGCTTACCTTTTGGGTTGCAGACATAGCACTTCACCGCTATGTCACCAAGGTTTCCATGGCAAAGGTATGCCTGCTTTATTATTTTCTTCTTATTTATTTAATCAACTTTATTGAGGTATAAATTATAAACAGTAAAATAGATCCATTTTAATTGTAACATTTGATGAGGGTGGACAGATGTATATCCCTGTTTATATTGTCACCAGCCCACTTTTGTGTTGTCTTTACTTTTTATAATAACTTTACTGGATATAGTCATTTTTAATACTTACATTGATAAATTTCTCTCCAAAAATAATGTCAGGTTTCAGAATGATGTGTATTTTCCTAAGCATTGAATGTTCTTTCCTTTTATTAACTTAGTAAACAAACCAAAAAAAGGCATTGTATTTCTTTGATTAGGAGAAAAGAAGAGAATTTTTTTTTTTATTTCTTTACTAGTTTCCTTGAAAAGTTTGCTCTTGGGAGCTTTCTGTTCATGTCGTTTGTGCATTCTGCTTTGGCTGTAATGTTTTTTCACCTGTTTTTTTAAATATTTTCTGCAAATTGTCTCTTCCTCCTCCGACCCTGATATTGGAAGTTTCTGGTTTATTTATAGTAAACCTTTTGATAAATACTCTGTTTGTGTACTTCCGGTTTCTCTGTGATTGTATTAAGGATTTCAGCTATCTGGAATTTATCTTGGTTTAGGTCGCCGTGAGTCGGGTCCAGCTCGACGGCATTTGGCTTGGCTGTGTGCAGCAAGGATCAATTTTAGACCTCCAGCCAAAAGTGTGCCTCAAGTGATTGCTCAAACTCTTTCTTTTTATAAAAGACAGTGATGCCTTCTTTATCACCTTTGTGTTCTGGAAGTTCTGGACAAAACAGTTAAGACATGAAATGTAAATGGCCTAAAAAAATTGGACAGAAAGGAAATTGCTAAATGGTTATAAAACTCCATATTTCAGAATTATTGGTATCACTAACAGGATTAAATACAAGATAAAACATTAGAGGCAATAAATAGAATATGTAAAAATTAGATTCCATTCATTAAAAAGTACATAAATATGAAATAGTGAGGAATAATTTCAATCACAAATATGTTTAAAAAAATGATCTGTCTTTGGCAGAGAAAATAACACATGCTAGGGCTATATCATGTTGCAGGATAGAAATACCAAGCATTGCCAGTATTCCTCCCAAATTAATAATTTTCTCTAGTACAGTTCCAGTCATATTTCAATAGATTTACTCTTGAATTCCCTCAGTAAGAATAAATAGGTTAAGTTATTGAAAGGAAAAAAAAAACCCTGGGAAATGTCTGCTAGATATTTATAACTGGAAAAAGAACAGTGTTCCCTGTAAAAAGAAATTTGGAATGTACCAATGAAAACAGTCACCCATAATCCCATCCTATGATAGCAATTTGTTAGTATTTTGGCATGCATTTCCTGATCTTTTGTCTTTCTCTCAGTGAGTTTATATAAAACAAACCCAAATAGGTATTTTTGCATTCTTTTTGGTTTTTTGGGGAGGATCATTTGCGCTCTGAACTCATCTGTGCTTCTTCAGATGCATTTTTAAGGTCACCTAATACAAATGTGCTGTCAGCCTGTCCCTGAGACAACTGACACATGGAGGTGTGGGCTGCCATCAGTCACCATGAATGCAGCGCTGGTGCATCATGTGTGACAGAGTAGAACTGTGCTGCCTAGGACTTTCAATAGCCAAGTGTTCAGAAGTAGATCAACACTAGGCTCTTCAAATGCTTGCCACTCAGGGACTATATGCGTACGTACCTACACAAACAATTAAACATACATACACACATATGTACGTATAAATACATAGACACTATATACATATACAGTGCGTATATATGTACAGACACATGTACACTATACACTATACATATATAGTGTATATATGTGCCTTTGAGTTGATCCCAACTCCTAGTGACCCAATAGGACAGAGTAGAACTGCCTCAGAGGGTTTCCTGGGGAAGCCCTGGTGCTGTAGTGATTAAGAGCTTGGCTGCTAAAAGTCAGCAGTTTGAATTCAACAGCCCCCTGTGTGGCAATTCTGCTCTGTCCTATAGGGTCACCGTAAATCGGAATCTCCTTGTGGCAAGTGGTTAATCTTTATAGGAGCAGACTGCCACATCTTTCTGCTGTGGAGCTGCTGGTAGGTTTTGAAGCAGGGCTTTGAACCTGCTCTGCCCAGTTGAGTCGTGGCCAATGAACTCAAATTTTTAAAATATAGGTAAACCACAACGGTTACTAAAACAGGAAAAATTACAAGTTAAAGCTTTTCTAAAAACTTAATCTCCTACTGGAAAAGAAGGGCAGCAGCATATTGCGTAGTAACAAACTCTCTTAGACAGGTAGTCAAAACCAGCAGCACCTAGCTCAAAGACAATGGCTAACCCACCACTTTTAATGTGTGTTGCTTTCTGTGGTCCCGTCAATGATCCTGTGTCAGGCTGCTTAAAGGGCCCGCTATGCCTCTTCCAAATCTCCCCTTGCAAGACTTTGGCCTGTGGTTTTTGCCATTCTGGTTATTGGTCTGCTTCACTCAGATTTACAAAGTTTGGGACTGTTCCGATTTTGCTTCATCAACCATGACGGAACTGGTTCAGACTGGTTCAAAACCTTGGTTCAAACCAACAAACTTACCATCAGCAGCCAAATTTCTTAACCCCTGTGTACTACCAGTGTTCTTATATGTTTGTATATCTGTGTGTGTAAAACTTAGTATCTTATATAGCTAAAGTAAGTGGCAAGAATAATGACATAAAAGAGCTGAACAAAAGCTTTCATGTTTAAATCAGTCTTTTATTTCTTTATATCACCTTGACTTCCTCTCCATATGAAAAATCTGTGACTACATTTTATAGTCCCTCTTTATTCTTATAATGTTATCACCTTTTATAAAATGCTATCTCTGTTTCTCTATTTTCAGTCTGGTTACTCTGTCCTGCCTTCTAGTCTTGAGTTGTTATCTGATATTATTGATTTTCTAACCAAAGGACTTCCTTGATAGTCTTATAATTTTGTTTTGGTTTCTGCAAATTCACCAAACTTACGTTTTTCTGAAAAATGTCCTAATTTTGCCATCATATTTGAGAGACAGTTCTGGGCATGTATATAATTCTTGGCTGGCAGTTTTTTTACTCCAAGGCTGTGTGTGTGTGTTTGTGTAATATATGTTATTATAATTATTAAATTATATCATATGTATTTATATATAGTATATAGTTATATGGTATTACAATTATTAAGTTGTATATAATATATACATTATATATATATGTAAAATACATGCACATACAGACACATGTTCCTGTTACCTTCTTAAGTGCATGGCTTCCACTGAGTAGTCTGAGTTTATTCTTATTTACTCTCCTTTGTATGTTATTTTTTGTTTATCCCCAATTGCTCTTAAAAGTGTCCATCTTTGGTTTTAGTAAGTTTGCTTATAATAGCTCTGAGTTACTTTCTTTTAGGATCTTGTGGAGTTTGATGAGCATCTTGGATAGATATCTTCTCATCTTTCATGATATTGGGAAGTTTTCTGCTGACACATATTGAACAAGTCTCTCTGTATTGTCTGTTATCCCTTCCTGTTCTGGTACTACAGTCACTTGTAGGTTATTCCTCTTGATAAAGTCCCGCATAATTCTTGGGATTTCTTCATTTTTTAAAATTCTTGTATCTGATTTTTTCTCAGATATGTTGGTGTCAATTGCTGTATCTTTGATCTCAGTAATTCTTACTTCTGTTACCTCAGTTGTGTTCCCTCGACTTCTATGGAGTTGTCTAGTTCTGAAATTTTATTGTTAATCTGAATTTCTGTTTGCCGTCTCTCTAGGGGTTCTTGCAGCCTGTTCAGTTTGTCATTATGATCTTTTCTTTGCTTCTCAAATGCTTCGGTTGCTGTGTCTGTGTCTTTCTTAGTTTGTTCTACATTTTGCCTGATCTCCTTCCTGATCTCTTGAAGGATTCTATATATTAATCCTTTGTATTCTACATCTGGTAATTTTAGGAGGTTATCATCATCTGGAAAACACCTTGATTCCTTGTTTGGGGAACTTGCTGAAGCCATCATCATCTGCCTCTTTATATGATTTGACACTGGTGTTTCTGAGCCATCAATAAGTTATTTATTTATTTATTTTGTATTTGCTTGCTGTGTCCTCGCTTCTTTTGTTTTGTTTCCATATGCCCAGATAAGCTGGTTGTGTGATCTAGTTTGACTGTTGGAGCCTTGGAAGCTCTCATGTCCTGTCACCAGATGGCTAGAGCTCTGACTAGGTGTGTGAACTCAGGTGTCTGTTCACTTGTCTTGTGTGGACTCAGCTCAGGTGTTGAGGCAGTTGGTCACCCAATGTGTGATGCAGGCTCTCACCTGCAAGCCTGGAGGGGCAGGGGTGGTTGATGCAGACCCAAGTATCTGGCTGCCGTAAGGGGTCACACACCGAGCGAGGTAGGGGGTTGACTGCTGCCCCTGAATGTCTGTGAGGAAAGTGTATCACTGTTCCCTAGAACATGTAGGGGGGTAGATTTTGCAGCAGGAGTGTAGGCACTCAGTTTTGCTGGATTTAAGGACTGGGAAGCACCACTTATTGTTGAACCCTGGCTGGAGGTGGCTGATTGGTTTGAATGGAGCCACCAGTCCTCAAGTCCCTGATGTGAGTAGGGAAAGATTCTGCTGGATATGCAGAAAGGTGTCAAATGTCATGAAGCTGCCTGCCCACCAAATAGCTGAAACAGTTGAGGTTAGACTTCGTTTGTATACCCTCTTATGTTATGATAATGAAGGTCTGTGGTGGTGAAATGGATCCAGTCTACCTAGTGTGAAAGGCACTCAGAGTCTGTAGACTTCTTATGTCCGTGCCTAGCCAAAGGAAGTGTTACTGCTCTATCTTCCTCACTTAGGAGAGCTGACAGATTATTTTTTCCTGTTTTTTAATTTGTTCCGTCTTCAAGGTTGGGAGAATGGTTCAGGGTGTGTGGCAGGTTCTACTTCCAGCCCAGGGAATCAATGTCTGAAAATGGCTCAGATCCAGCACAGAGCGGGTGGGGAGCATGTAAATGGAAGGGACTTCCCCAGCGGGTATTTTCGATCCACTTGGTAGGATAGATGCAAGTTACTTATCTTCTACTGATCGAGTGCCGTGTGTACCGATTTTGGAGGCATGGATGCACATTCTGCTGCACAGTCTTGCCCAATGTGGAAAACCAGGCCAAATGCCGCTATTTATGTTACAGTGCTCATGCCAGCAGGTCTGCTTGCAGGGTGCTGATTCCCACTGGGTGAGGGCTGGCAACTTATCACTACTTCTGAAATGTCTCTCCCTCTCCCTGCTGCTCAGTTAAATTCTTCAACTTTGCCTTTGATGTTCAGGGCTCCTAGATAGTCATATATAATCGATTCACTTGTTTTTGTTCAGGTTTTTCCTATAACAGGATCACAGGAAGCGTCCGACTACTCTGCCATTGTTTTGGTCACCTAGTGCTGCTGTAGTAGAAATACCACAAGTGGGTGGCTTCAACAAGAGAATTTTATTCTCTCATACTCCAGTAGGCTACAAGCCCAGATTCAGGGTGCCAGCTCCAGGGGAAGGCTTTTTCTCTGTGAGCTCTGGAGGAAGCTCCATGTCATTAGTCTTCCTTTGGTCTGGGAGCATCTCAGCACAGGAACCTCAGGTCCTAAGGACATGCTGTGCTCCCAGCACTGCTTTCTTGGTGATAAGAGATGCCCATGTCTCTCTGCCCTCTTCTCTCTTTTATATCACAAAAGAGATTGGCTTAAGACACTATCCAGCCTTGTAAACCTATCAATATAACTGCTGCTAATCCATCCTAGGATTTACAACACTTAGGAAGATTCCATCAAATGGCAAAATGATGGCCAGTCATACAATACTGGGAATTATGGCTCAGCCTAACTGATGCATACACTTTCGGGGGATATAATTCAATCCATGACAACCATCTTGGCCTCACTTCCGTATCTGAATAGAAAATTTCAGAGTGACTCCGGAAGACAAAAGCAAGTATTACGCTGACATGTGCAAAGACCTGAAGTTAGAAAACCAAAAGGAAAGAACACATTTGTCATTTCTCAAGCTAAAATAACTGAAGAAAAAAAAATAGAAGCCTCAGTTTGCAATCTGAAGAATACTATGTGCAAAATAAGAAAGATCAAAAGCAATTGGAAGGCATTGTACCAAAAGGAATTAATTGATGTTCAACCATTTTAGGAGGTAGCAATTTAGCATATGAACAAGAACTGATGGTACTGAAGGAAGAAGTCCAGGCTGCACTGAACACACTGGAGAAAAATGAGGCTCCAGGAATTGATGGAATACTAGTTGAGAAGTTTCAACAAATGGTTGCAGCTCTGGAAGTACCCACTCATCTATGTCAAGAAATTTAGAGGACAACTACCTGACCAACCAACTGGAATAAATCCACATTTATGCCTATTCCAGAGAAAGGTGATCCAGCAGAATGTGGAAATTATCATATAATGTCATTAATGTAACAAGTAAAATTTGGCTGAAAATCATTCAAAAGCAATTGCATCAATACATTAAGACAACTGCCCTAAATTCAACCTGGATTGAGAAGAGGACTTGGAACCAGGGATGTAACTGCTGATGTCAGATGAATCCTGGCTGAAAGCAGAGAATAACAGAATGTTTACCTGTATTTTATTGACTGTGTGAAGGTATTCAACTGTGTGGATCATAGCAAATTATGGATAACATTGTGAAGAACGGGAATTCCGCCCCACTTAATTGTGCTCATGTAGAACCTGTCCGTAGGTCAAGAAGCAGTTGCTCTAACAAGATATGGAGACACTGCGTGGTTTAAAGTCAGGAAAGGTGTACGTAAGGGGTATATCCTTTCACCATTCTTAGTGTGTATGCTGAGCAAATAATACAAGAAGCTGGACTATATGAAGAATAACAGAGCATCAGGACTGGAGGAAGAGCCATCAACAACCTGTATTATGCAGATGACACAACCTTTCTTGCTAAAACTTGAAGTACTTACTGGTAAAGATCAAAGATCATAGCCTTCAGTATGGATTACACCTCAACATAAAATAAAAATCCTCACAACTAGACAGTTAAGCAGTGTCATGATAAACAGAGAAAAGTTTGAAGTTGTTGAAGATTTCATTTTATTTGTATCCACAGTAGTGCCCATGGAAGCAGTACTCAAAAGATAAAAAACGGCATATTGTGCTGGTCAAATCTGCTGCAGAAGACCTCTTTAAAGTGTTAAAAAGCAAAGATGTCACATTAAGGACTAAGGTGTACCTGACCCACACCGTGGTATTTTCGGTTGCCTCATATACGTGTGAAAGCTGGACCATAGATAAGGAACACAGAAGAAGAATTGACTTTGAATTATGGTGTTGATAAAGAGTATTGAATAAACTATGGACTGCCAAAAGGATGAACAAATCTTTCTTGGAAGAAATATAGCCAGAATGCTCCTTTGAAGCAAGGATAGGCAAGACTTCAACTCATATACTTTGGACATATTATCCAAAACAACTAGTCTCTAGAGAAGGACACCATGCTTGGTAGAGAGTCAGTAAGAAAAAAGAAGACCCTGAGGGAGATGGACTGACACAGTGGTTGCAAGCATGGGCTCAAAGATAACAATGATTATGAGAGTGGTGTAGGACTGGGCAGTGTTTCATTTTATTGTACATAGGGTTACTGTAAGTCTGAGCTGGCTTGATGGCACCTAACGATCATGTGTGTGTGCATATGTGTGTGTACAATGTATACAGTATGCTTGTGTCTCTCCTTGTCTTAGGTTAGATCCCCATGTCTTAATCATGTAGTGCTGCTTTAACAGAAACACCACAAGTGGATGACTTTAAAAAGAGAGATATTATTCTGTCACATCCCGGTAGGCTAGAAGTCCAAATTGAAGGCATCAGTTCCAGGGGAAGGCTCTCTGCTGACTCTGAAGGAAGGTCCTTGTCACTAGTCTTTCCCTGGACTGGAAGCTTCTGAGGCACAAGGACGTTGGGTCCTTTCCGAAGAACTCACTCTGCTCCTGGCACTGCTTTCTTGGTGCCTTGAGGTCTCCAGCTGTCTGCTTCTTCCCTTTCCTTCAAGAGATTGCCTCAAGGGCTAGTACAGTCTTACACATTGAGTTCTGCCACCACCAACACAACACCCGTCATCCCTCATTAACATCATAGAAACAGAGTTTATAGTGTATAGAAACATCACACAATACTAGGAGTCATGGCCTAGTCAAACGGATACACACATTTTGGGGGGACACAGTTTAATCCATGACGTTCTACCCTTTGGCATGCCGAAAATCAAATCTCTGAAAGACTCAAAACATATTCATATCATAGCAAAAGTCTTAAGTCCAAGTCCAAAATATAGACATTCTTCTTCAACAGTAAAATCTAGAACACAAGTTTTCTGCTTCCAAAACACAGTGGCAAAATATACAGGCACAAAATACAATGGCAAAACAGGCAGGCATATTTCCCTTACAAATGGGAGAAATGGCGGGGAAAGAAGGCATTCAGGCAGCAAGCAAGTCAGCAGAACACCTGACACTGGCCTTCAAGGCTTTGAAAATAATCCTCTTCTCTGAGACCTTTTAAACAATGACCCTGCCCTGCAGACTGTAGGCTTAGGGCACACTCTCCAGTCTCTGAGTGGAGGCCCCAGTCCCTGGACTGCAGCTCCACCTTCTAGGCCCACTGGGACAGCAAGTCTCCTCCCTTAGCTTTAGGTGCACCATTTTTCTAGTCCATCTGAATGGCAGTTCCACCCTTAGAAATACTAGGGACCATGGCTCCACCCTCAGAAATCCCTGTGGTTATGGCCATACCTTTTGAGACTGAGGCAGCTCAGTTTCTCATGCTGCTTGTCTCTTTAGCTTTTGCTTCCTACAGCTTCATAGCCCTGGTCTCATGGCCACATCTGCCTTGCCAGGACAAGTAGCTCCACAGATTTAAGGGCCCAGAGGCACCCGCTCCTCCAGGAAGCACACAGGCATTGAACTCTCTCACTCTGTCGGTCAGAAGCCTGGCTCCACCGATGTGTTCCTGGAGGCAGCCTGCTCCATCAGTCAGCCTTCGGAGCAAAGGTAGTCATCTCTGCTGTCTAGTGGGTTGGCTCCTGGTTCTGTGTTGCTGGTTTGCTGCAGCTTGTCACGTCTATGCCTTGTCTGGTGTTAGCAGTTCTTAGTTCCTTCTGAGTCTTCTCGATACCGGGAATCACGGCCTAACCAAATGGCTATACACCTTTTTGCAGGGACACAGTTCAATCCATGATACCCCAGAAGTGGGATTACTGTGTTTATACAGAGGAGGGACATTTTTGTTGTTGTTGTTGTTATGATTGTGTGGAAGTATACAATCCAAATTGGTTTTGCATGCCCACCTATCTGCAGGTCCTTCTGCTCTCCCCACCCAGTGGCAGCACACTCCTTTTCACTCTGTATCTCTAGTATCCTCTTAACAAGCATCTTTCCCCCCACCCCACCCTCTTCTCAGAGATCTCAAGAGAGACCAGTAGGACAGCCTCCTGTAAATGCCTAGAACCGTAAAGTACATATGCTATATGGTCACACTGTGTCCCTGAGTCTAGTCCATTCTTGTCTGCAGAATTGACTCATTACTGGTTTCTAATCAGGGACAGCAGTGGGTCTAGGGGCCACGTTCCCAGGGGATCCTGGAGGCTGTTGGACCATCAGTTCAGGTCTTTTAGTAGAGTTCTTGGACTGCACCCTCTTTTTCTTGTATTTCCTCAGGGACTCTGTGCTGTGTTTCCCATCATGGCTGTCTTTGGTGGTGGCTGGACACCACCTGGGTTTTCTGGTTTCATGTTGATACAGTCTCCCATTCCTATGAGCTCTTCTGTCGAGGAGGGACATTTTTTTTCTTTAATTTTTATTTAACATAACTGAGTGAAAATGTACATTCACATGTAAATTTACATGCCCCCCTATATGCAGCTTCCGCTGCTCTCCCTGTCCGGTGACTGCACACTATTCCTCTCTGCTCCATATACGTCTCATCCTCCCAACAGCCTCCTTTCCCCTCCTCTCCTTCCACTCCCCTTCCTCCAGCCAGAGGTCAGCAAGATGATATCCTATAGATGTATAGAACCATAAAGTGCTTCCAACATATGGTTACTCTGCATTGCCAAGTCCATTCCATTCCTGTCCAAAGAGTGGACCTTTGTTATAATTTATGGGAACGGGCAGCATCTGGGCCAGGGGCCATGCTCTCAGAGGAACCCCAAAACCGCTGGACCATCAATTGAGGTCTTTTAGTGGAGATCTCATGATGCACCTCTTTTTATTCTTGTGTTGCCAGTGAGGCTCCTCTCTGTGAGCTCCGTCATGGCTATCACTGGTGGTGGCCGGGCACCATCCGGTTCTTCCGGTCCCAGGTCGATGTAGGCACCCACTCTTGTGGGTCTCTCTGTCTTCTCGGTTGTCTTTACCGCATGCCATTTTGGCCCTCGGTGAGCATCCGTTCCTGCTGAGTTGGGACCATTTGCTGTGTCCTCGGATGGCAGCTTGGCAGCTTTTAAGACCCCAGACGCCACTCACCAATGTGGGGTGCAGGGAGCTCTCTTAGCAAAACGCTAGTTGTGCCAATTGGCCTGGAATTCGCCTAAGAGCATGGTCCCCCGCCCCCTGCCCCAGCTACTCTATCCTTGCAGTATTGAGTTAAGATGGAAGGAGTACTCAAGTTATGCTGAAGTCCACTTAATGTTGTTCTTGTTCCTAATGTGTGCTGTCACTGCTTTCTCCCAACTAGATTTCTAGTAACTATCTAAACTAAACCCTCCCCCCCTTACCCTCCTTCCCTCCCTCCCCTCCCTTGCAGCTGTCAAAGAGTCTTTTCTTCTATACACAAGTCTGTTTTTGAGATCTTATCGTAGAGGTCTCATACAGTATTTGTCCTTTTGTCGCTGACTACTCTCATGAGGAGGGACATTTTTAAGGTCCTTCTTGGTGTTGTCCATTTCTTTTTGGAAAGGTTAATGGCTTCATAGTGAGGCTAAGATTGAAGACCATGTCAATCTTAAAGGATTAGCATGATTATTTAGAGGAGAGTGGGTTTCACATAGCGAGAGGAACAAAACTAAAGATGCAGAACTAGGAAACTGTTTGGTGCATCTGAGTGGCCTGTTCACCTGCACCTTTGAAAGACATAGCGGGTAGTAGAAGATGTGGTTGATGCCAAACCTGAGAAGAGTTTGGACTAGTAAGTGCTAAGTAGGAAAGTATGGGAGTCCCCAAGTGGTACAAAGAATTAATGCACTCAGCGTCTAGCTGAGTTGGCCTTTGGAGACTACCCAAAAATGTCTAGGGTGAAAGGCCTGGCAATCTATTCAGGGTAGAGAGGGCAACAGCCATTGACAACCGTACAGAGCATGGTTTTACTCTGACACACATTGGATTGCCATGAGTTAGACTGAACTCAGTGGCAGTTGGTAGGAGTGTGTGGAAGGGTTTGGAGTAAGAGGGTAACATTATTCCACTGAGATGTAGGAAAAAGATCTGTCTGACCATGCATGCAAGGGGAAGATTCTGTGCCCTGGCCACCTCCTGAAGTCTGCATTGTCCTGCAGGTGAGTGACAGTTAGGAACCAACAGTGGGCAGCATAGAGATGCTTCTGGAAGCAGAGTTTAGGATGCTTGACAACTGACCCGTATGGGAGTGAGAACAAAATTACAATATGACATAGCCATTAAGAGGAAGATCTGGTTTTGGAGATTTTGAGTTGAAGGCACTGACTGCTCACCAGGGAGTGCATGTTGGTACTAAAGCTATAGATTTGAGGGTGGCTTGGAGTAGGGTTCCCAATAAAAGAAAGGATATCCCGTTAAATTTGAATTTTAGGTTAGGTTAGTGTATAATTTCTTAGTATCACTACTTCCCTTGGAATATTTAAGACGTAGTTATCCTAAAAAGTTAGTCTTTGTTTACCTGCAATTCAGATTTAACTGGGCAAACTATTTTTATTTGCTGAATCTAGCAACCCTACTGGTTGGGGTGGGGGAGTGGAGTACAGAAAATCCTAAGGGAAGTATCAGAACTATATCCTGCAACAAACTGATTTCAGTAGGTCTTAAACTGGTGTGACTGGAGTAGAGATTCAGAACCAGCATTTCCATTACTTTAATCTTGGTTCTTGCTGCTTCTTATCCTAAAGTTTCCTTTAAATTCCAAGGGAAGGTTTACAAAAGAAAGGAGGGAAAGAAGAAAGGCCAGGCTGTCCAATTTGACTGGCTGCAGCAGGGGTGGTCATTCTTGTCCTCAGCCATGCTCAGACTGGTCCTTCCACAGGGTGAGCTCGGTTTAGTGCTGCACAGGTGGTGCAAACAACAGTAACATACTTGTGTGCTCGTGGGTACACATGTATGCACACAAACAAAAGATTTTATTTATGCTCTGCCTCAGTTACCCCAGGGCTTGTCCTGATCATTTCAGGAAGGACAGGACAATCAACAATATCAAGCCACTCCACAGAGAAGACGCTGTGGGTTTTCAGAAGAACAGGACATACTTTAGTCTTTTGGGGAAAGGTGTGCTTTCTCTTATGCAGAGAGTGCCTGAGTGTTCATACAGCCAGTGCACTTGGCTGCGGACCAAAAAGTAGGTGGTTTGACTCCACCTAGAGGTGCATCAGATGAAAGGCCTGGCAATCAGCTTCTGAAAAACCAGCCATTGAAAACCCTGCAGAGCACAGGTCTCTCTGACACACAGGTGGGGTCACTGCGAGTTGGAATTAACCAGGGCAACTGGTTCTGGCTCTCCTAGTCAGGAAACCCTTGTACCACTGTGGGACACTGGGACAGTGCCCCAGGTTTCCATAGGATGTAGAGAGTTCCTCAGCCTGCATCTTCTTCCCTCCCTCCCTTCCTCCTGCCTTCTCTCCCCCGTTGTTCTTTAGATGAAAATTTACAGAACAAACTAGCGTCTCGTTAAACAATTAGTACACATACTGTTTTGTGACATGATACAACATGACATGTCAACACTCTCCCTTCTTGACCCTGGGTTCCCTCTTACCAGCCTTCCTTGCCCTTCTGGCTTCTAGCCCTTGCCCCTGAGCTGATGTGCCGCGTTAGTCTCATTTTGTTTTATGGGGCTGTCTAATCATTGACTGAAGGATGAACCTCAGGAGTGACTTCGTTACTGAATTAAAAGGATTTTCAGGGTTTCTCCAGTCTCTGTCAGACCAGTAGTCTGCTCTTTTTTCACAAGTTAGAATTTTGTTTTGCATTTTTCTCCAGCTCTGTCGAGCACCCACTATTGTGATCCCTGTCAGAGCAGGCAGTGGTGGTAGGCTGGCACTGTCCAGTTGGGCTGGACTCTGCTGGTGGAGGCTTTCACTGCGTATTTCTCTGTTGTCGTCACAGGTTGGGTAGGAATAAAGACCACTGGAAGACTTAGTGCAAGTAGGCTCGTCAGACAGTTGTTTGATGGACTGAGATGTACATTTAGTTTTCTTTTTTCCTCCCAGAATGCTGTTTCCAAGTATGGGTCTCAGTTCCAAGGCAATTCCCAGCACGATGCCCTGGAGTTCCTCCTCTGGCTGCTGGATCGGGTGCACGAGGACTTGGATGGCTCTTCCCAAAAGGGGTTGTCTGAGAAGGTCAGTTAACTCTTTTTTAAAAATTTTGTTATGGTAAAATACATACATCGTAGAAGTGTGTCATTTTAACCGTCTGTAGGTGTACAGTTCAGTGGCATTAGTTACCTGCCTCTTGTTGAGCTGCTGTCACCATTATCCGTTTTCAAATGCTTTGTGCTCCCCCAAAGCAAAACTCAGGTTGTTGGTGGTGCAGTGCTTACGAGTTTGGCCGCTAATCCGAAGGTTGACAGTTTGAATCTACCAGGTGCTCCTTGGAAACTCTACGTGACAGTTCTACTTTGTCCTGCAGGGCTGTTATGAGTTGGAATAGATTTGATGGCAATGGATTTGTTTTAAAACAGAAACTTGGTGCCCCTTTAGCAATTGCTGCTGTTGCCCCTCCCCAGCCTCTAGCTTGTGATAAGCACTAACCAACTTTAGTTTCAATGTACTTGCCTATTCTAGGCATTTCATGTAAGTGGAATCATCCAATATTTGTCACTTTGTGTCTGACTTATTTCACTCAGCATAGTGCTTCTGAACATCACTCTAGAAACAACAAATTGTGTGTGTTTTAACATTTTTCCTTGACTGTCTATTCAGTTCTTCACAACTGAATCTTGAAATTTAGATTCTTAGATTCCTGTGTAGTCTGGTACCTTCTCCACAGGACTGGCTGTTTCCCGCTCCCTTCTCTGAGTTCTGTTAGATTTAGACAAGGCACTCCCTCCTACTGCACTATTTCTTGGAGCCCCGGGCGTGCAGTTGTTAAAGCAATCGACTGCTGAGGTCAGTGGTTCGAAAACACCAGTGGGTCTGTGGGAAGCGTGGCCTGCTGCTTCCACAGTGCTTTACAGCCTGGGGAGCTGTCTGGGTTGCTGTGAGTTGGAAGCGACTCGATGGCAGCAGGTTTGGTTTGAGTCTGAATTGCAGTGATAAAATGAATAACCAAACCAGGTGCCATTAAGTCATCCTTGGCTCATGGTGAGTCCGTGTGTGTCAGAGCAGAGCTGTGTTCTGTAGGGTTTCAGGAGCTGATTTTTCAGCAGTAGATTGCCAGGCCTTTCTTCTGAGGCACCTGTAGGTGGACTGGAAGCTCCAGCTGAACTGTTAACCAGTTGTGTTACCCAGGGGTTGATCAAATGAATAGTGTTTCTTTGGGGCTTAACATTTTAAATACCTCATTTCTGTCCATCTTCTGTGTGTTGGTGTGGCCCTAAGTACCCTTCAGATCATATCCTCTCAACTCTATCATTGTGGGTTCAGTTACATATTTTTACACAAATAATGTGTACCTTCTGGGTTTGTTTGCCATCTGCACCTTTCCGAAGTACTTTCCTAAGCATGCTCTGCTTTTTTTTTTTTAACAGCAACATTAAAAAAAAAAAAAAAAAAGCCTGATATAGTGGTAGTTACGAAAATACCTTTTGGGGAGGAAGGAAGAGGGCACAATTGTGTGAAAATATGATATTTATCCTGCAGAGTAACAGTTCCCAGACTTTTTTTCAAGATACACGATGGATGATTGTCGTATGTACGCATCTACCATTTCCAGTTTTGATGAAACCCCAAACCTTCTTTAGGGGAAGGAGAGGCATTTGTAATAGCCTCATTTGTAATAGCCACAGTTCTTTGATGTATCAGCTGTGTTCCCTGTGGCCTTTGTTAAACGAAAATCAATGATGGGTTATTTTTTAACCCTGTCCTTTTATCTCCACTCAAGAAAGTAAAGATGAGTGAGATTATTACTTCAGTAAGCAGAGTTACAACAACAATATCTCTGAATAATCTGTTGTGATTAAAGACAGTGTTTTACAAACTTTGGTAATTAAACAGCAACATAGTACTTCGGATGTGCCTCACAAATGATCTAGACCCAGCCATGAGAACTACTTTACCAGTTTAGTTTTGGTTTTGTTTTATTGTAAATCTGGGCATTTCATCTCCATCCCTTTTATAAATCAATTAAAAATCAATTGGGAACTTTTTAGGTGTGTCCGTCACTATATTCCCATCTCTCCATTTGGTTAGAACCCATCACTATGAATAAGAAGGAATGACTGGCTCAGGAAGCTGATTTTTTTTTTCTTTCAACTTTGTCCCCATAGCCAAATGCCGTTTTTGTTTCACTTTCGAAATGACAACTTGCAACTTATGCAGACTATATGTCTCACATAAAAGGAAACCTGTTTTCTGTGTGTATGCACAACCATCATCACTATTTCCAAAATTTTGTCATCACCCTAAACAGAAACTTGTACTCCTTCAGTAACTTCCCGTTCCTCTTTCTCCCAGTCCCTGGTATACACCAATCTATTTTCTGCCTCTATGCATTTTTCTATTCTAGATATTTCATATAGATGGGATCATACAGTATTTATCTATTTATGTCTGACTCGCTTCACTTAGCCTGATATTTTTTAAGGTTCATCTGTGTTGTAGCATGTATCAGAACTTGATTTCTTTTGTGACTAAATAATTGGTTTAGCAGATGCAGCTCTTAACCTTTGAGCCACCAGACTTTCCATGAATGCACTGCATTTTGTTTTTCTGTTCATCTGTTGATGGACATTTGAGTTGTTTTGAATAGACCTATTTAAAAACAACAATAAAATACTATTAAAAGCTATTAGTGTTGTATCGCTGCAATAACAGGTTTAGTACCTAAAGTAGTATTAATGTGTTCCACAGAACAAGGAAAGTAATGACTGTACTGTACTGTCTACTCTTATGAGCACAAATTAGAGTATTATGTACACTGTTAATAACTGCTGTCATTTATAGAGTGCTTATAGTGTTATTTTATATATAAGTAAGCCGAGAATCAAAGAGGATCCCTGAGCAACACAGCTAAAGAAGGGACAGTTAGGATTCAAGTCTGACTCTCATATTAAAAATAACCCCCTACCATCCCATTGAACAGTGGTTCGATCAGCATCACAGGGATGGTACAGAGCTAGAACGTATTTTGTCCCATTGTGCTTGGAATCACCACGAGCTGGTAGTCCACTCGATGGCAGCTCAAACAGTAGTCACATCACCCCTAGAGCACGGAGCGGTGGCGGTTCGGTGGTAGAATCCATCACTGCACACAGGGTCCCCTAGAGCACGGAGCGGTGGCGGTTCGGTGGCAGAATCCATCACTGCACACAGGGTCCCCTAGAGCACGGAGCAGTGGTGGTTCAGTGGTAGAATCCGTCACTGCACAGGGTCCCCGGATTTTGATTTATGGCTGGTTTCGCCTCACATGTAGCCACCACCTGTCAGTGGAGACTCATGTGTTGCTATGGCGCTAAACAGATTTTAGCAGAGCTTGCAGACTAGAATACGCTAGGAAGAAAGGGCTGGTGATCTATTTCTAAAAATCAGTCTGTGAACAATCTATGGATTGCAACATTCCAATCCAAAAGTGATTGTGGGGATGGTGCAGGAGCAGACAGCGTTTGGTGTTGTTGTGCATTTGTTGTCATGAGTTGGAAGCTGACTCAGCTAACGATATAACAAGATCACCCCTAAAACACAAACAAAACAAAGCGAATAATCAGCACTGCAGCAAAACTTGGGAGTACCATAGAGCTAAAGTGTACAGGAATTTCTCTTTGTTGTAGGGTTGTGGGTGGTTTTTCCTTTATTTAAAGTGATTTTATTTAAAGTAATTTTATTTTATTTAAAGTGATTCTGGTTGTAAGTAGCAGAATTTGTCTTTATCCAGCTTAAGGAAAGGGAATTTCCTGGCTTTTGTAATTAGGAAGTCCAAGGATTGGACCTGCTTTAGATGGGGCAGGATTCAAGGGTGGGCTCAGTCGATGCTGTTGTTAGCTTTTCTCTCCGGTTTCTCTGTCCAGCTCACACCTGCTTGGCGAGACAGCTTCCCCAATCCTAATGCTAATGTAGGCTCGGAAGGATCTGGTTGTCTCAGCTTGATCTGCCTGTCTGTCCTGGCACATGTGGGCAGCAGAATAGATATTCTGATCGGGCACGCTGGGTTGCATACCTGAGCTAGTGAAACTCCACCAAGTTATGTGGGCCAAAGAGAGTTTTTCTACAATTAGGACAGGTCACTTCCACAAAGAAAGTAATGTCGAGTAGGTAAAATTTTACAGTGAATGGTCCCCAGACATACCAGGTCCTAATCCCTGGAGGCTCTAGATATTGTCTTACATGGCAAGATCTTTGCAGAAATGATTAAGTTAAGGATTCTGAGATGGGGAGATTATCTTCAGTTACCCCTCTGAGTCCTAAATGCCATCACAAGTGCTGTTGTTAGAGACAGGAAGAGAGAAGTCTGAGGCAGACAGCAGAAAAAGCGATAGGAAGGCAGAGCTGAGAGATTTGAAATCGCCGGCCTTGGAGACTGGTGTGATGCAGTCCCAAACCCGGCGGTGCCACAGCCGTGAGATGCTGCAAGAGGCAAGGAACGGTTTCTCCACTGAAGCCTCTGGACAGAGCTAGGCTTTTGTGGACTCCTTGGTGTCTGCCCAGTTCAACTTCTGGCCCCCAGAACTGTGAGAGAATAGAAGTCGTTTTTAAGCCACCACGAGAACTTCACTACTCAAGGGAATGCACAGAAGGACACAACAGGACTGATTCACGGAGTGCAGGCAGCGTAGGCATCGTATTCTGAGATGTAAAGCCTGTTTATCGGAGAAAGATGGCACTACTGTGCAAACGGGCTCGCTGGGGGGTGCAGACAGGAAGAGTTTAGTAGGTGGGAGATGGGAAGATTGGGTGTGGGTGTGCATGAGGTGATGCCGGCTCTTCCAGCAGACACACGAGGCCAGCAGGATGGCGATAAGGGACAGAGGGGTCATCAACCCAGGAGACACAGTTGAAACCGGCTGAGCACGAGTGAGCATTTGCCAGTGTGTATCCTTTACTTTTGCTCTTTCAGCATTTTCTTTCTGCCTGTTAGGGAATTTGGGAGGTCAGGGGATTGAAAGAGCGTTGACTACGGTAAAGGCAGCATTGAAGGTCCAAATTCTGTCCAGAGCCGAGGCCGAGAAACAGGTGATGGGTCCAAGAGGAGGCAACAGTCTCAGTGATTTGGAAGAGATTGCGTGATTGAGGCTCATTTAATTTTCTGTTTTTCATTTCTTTGCAGCTTCAGCCTGAAGCTAGTAAAAACCCTGAGAACCTGTCGCCAGCTGCTCAGCTTCCTCTGGGTCAAAGCTTTGTGCAAAGCCACTTTCAAGCACAATACAGGTAAGACTGGAATGTCTTTAGAATTCCTCAGCCTGGGCTCCGCGTAACTATCTGCCAGATTTAAAAAAAAACTACAACAGAAATAATCCTTCTGCTCCCATTTACAACTTAGTCCTATCTGACCTTTAGCAAGTCTTCTTCTCAGTCCTACTCCTCCTCAGTGTCTGACCAGGGAGCAGTCATTTTCAAATAGCGAAAGCCTGTCCTTTTTTTTTTCTTTAATCTGAAGAATCCAGTACCAGCATTGTGGAAGTTCTTAAAAAATATATACTTACCTGACATTTGACTTTAGAAAGTATATGTTCTTTCTGGACTGTTATATATGACAGTAGCAGAGAATCATACAAGGCAGAACATTTTCAAGCACAGTGCTGTAGTGAGAACGCGATTCGTAGTGGGAGGTCAGAGGGGGCTTCACGGAGATGTATCTTTGGATGGGCTCTGAAGGGTGAATAGTATTGACTGAGTGGGAACATAATCAACAAGAATGAATACAAACTTAAATGTGAAATGAGCTCAGTGATGTGGGCTTAGGGCCGGTCCAGTTTACTGAGACTTTCCTCCAGGTACTAGCCCATCTGTGTTTATTAACTCTGCAGCACTGGGTTTGGTTTGGGTTTTATGTTTTATCCAACCCTCAGGTCATGAGTGTTATAGTCTGAGGGGTTGTGCTTTCCCTAAGAACAGACCTTAAGTGACAACCAGAGTGTGTCCTCTCATTTCTCTCTGAAGCACAAATTCTGCTTTTGTTTTCCTTGGTAATTCTTCCTCTTCTATTGCTCTTTCCATCTCTCTTGTTTCTCTTGAGATTTCCTGCTTTTACATCAGTTGCGCAGGAAGTATGCTCTATTGGTCTTTATTGTGAACACTGAAAATAAATTAATACATGGGTTTCTTTCGGATGCTGTATTGAATCGTTTTCAAAGGTGTACTTTTCTGTGAGTCTTCTGAATACCATTTCCTTTTCTTGTGCTCTGCTGTTTTTCATTGGCTGTTTTTGTTATTTTTTCATGTTATTTACTTCCCTTCAAACAGTTACTCAGTCTTCTAGAATTCACTTAAATAGCCACTTATTTCCAAACTTCCTGTCCCCTTATTTTGGAGATTTGTGTTCTTTGTGTTTGGAAAGGAGGTCACTTAAAGTTGCTTAGAAACTGATCTCAGGTTTGTGTTACATATAGTAATCAACAATAAAACAAATAGGATGCGATCACTGTCTTTGAGAGTAATCATTTCTTAAGAAGACCAAACAGACCCTGAAACGTTTCGAAAGAATATCGAAGCTGCTTTTCACTGGAGCAGAAAATCCACAGCACTTGACGTTCTCTTACTTTCTGCTCCACCAGACAGGAGGAACATAAGGATACATAAACAGATGCATGTGGAAATGCTCATGCCCATCAACTATTAACCTGTTGCTGTCAAGTCCAACTCACAGTGACCCTATTAGAGAAACACAAATTAGAGCTACAGTGAGATACTGTTGTACCCCAGCAAGACTAGCACTAATCCAAAAAACACAAAATAATAAATTTTGGAGAGACTGGTACAGGCGCTTTGGGAATCTATGTGGCCCCTCTTTAAAGAGCTAGAAATAGAAGTACCATATGATTCAGCAGTCCCACTCCTTGGAATAGGTCCTACAGTAATAAGGGCCGTCACACAAGTAGATATATGCATGCCCGTGTTCGTGGCAGCACTGTTTACAACAGCAAAAAGATGGAAACAACCTAGGTGCCCTTCAACAGACAAATGGATAAACGAATGACTGTATATACACGCAATAGAATACTATGCAATGATAAGGAAGAAGGATGAATATGCAAAACATCTCACAACATGGGTGAATCTGAAAGGCATTATACTGAGTGAAATTAGTCACAAAAGGACAAATATCATATTAAACCACCCCTGTAAAAACTCAAGACAAGGTTTAAACACAGAAGAAGACATTCTTTGATAGTTACAAGGATGAGGAAGGAGGGAGAGGGATATTCACTGACTAGATAGTGGATAAGAATTATCTTAAGGTGAAGGAAAGGCCGATACATAATGGATAGGAAGTCAGCACAATTGGACTAAACCAAAAGCTCAGAAGTTTCCCGAACAAAACCAAACACTCTGACAGGGGCCTGGGGACTATGGTTTCAGGGGACATCTGGGTCTGTCGGCATAACAAAGTTTATCGAGAGAATGTTCAGCATCCCACTTCGATGAATGGTATTTGAGGTCTTAAAAACTTGTGGGTGGCTATCTAAGATACATCAGTTGCTTCTACCCTACCTGGAGCAAAGGAGAATGAAAAACACAAAGACACAAAGTAATAGCCCAAAAGACAAAAGGGACACGCAAACCAGAGACTCCATTATCCTGAGAGCGAAAGAAGTAGATGGCGCCTGGCTGCCACCAGTGACCACCCTGACAGGGGACAATAACAAAGAGTCCCCGACGGAGCAGGAGAAAAGTGGGATGCAGAACTCAAATTCCATGAAAAAGACCGGGCGTAATGGTCAGGGTAAGACTGGAGGAACCCTTGAAGACATGGCCCCTGGCTGCTATGCAAAGCCAGCTCGTTAGACATATAAAACTGGACTATAAAACATAAAATCACATTTGTGGATAGTGTGCTTCTTTGTTTCAGCAAATACGTGAGACGAAATGGGCAGTTTCTGTCCACAGAAAGGGGCAGGAGCTGGTTGGATGGACATGGGCAACCTGAGGTGGAAAGGGAGATTATGCTGTCCTGTTACAGGGATTGCAACTAGCGGCACATACCAATATGTGCATAAATTTTTTATGAGAAATTAACTTGAGCTATAAGCTTTTACCTAAAGCACAATGAAAAAAAAAAAGAAAAAAAAAAGCTTATCACAGAATGCAAAAATATTTCCAATATCAGTGAAATTGTGTCATGGATTGGATTGTGTTTTCCCCAAACTGTGTGTAACCATTTGGCTTAGCCATGATTCCTGTTATTCTGTGATGTTCTTATATGTTGTAAATCCTGGGTCTATGATGTGAATAAGGGAGAATGGCAGGCGTTGCATTGATGGCAGGCGTTCTCCCTTACTCACATCATAGACCCAGGATTTACAACATATTTACAGGTGGGATAGAGTTCAAGTGTAAGATTGTATTGTGCTTGGAGGCGATCTCTTGGAGACATAAAGGAAGAAGCCAGCAGAGAGAGACGAGGACCTCATGCTGCAGAGACAGAAGCAGCGCATGTCCTTGGAAAGGACCCAGGGTCCTCCGCCTCTGAAGCTTCCAGTCCAGGGAAAGTTTGATGACAAGGACCTCCCTTCAGAGCCAACAGAGAAGTACTTCCCCTGGAGCTGATGACCTGAATTTGGACTTGTAGCCTGCTGGACTGTAAAAGACTAAAATTTCTCTCTTTAACCAGATGGTGCCCGGCCACCACCAGCGATAGCCACGACGGAGCTCACAGAGAGGAGCCTCACTGGCAACACAAGAATAAAGAGGTGCATCATGAGATCTCCACTAAAAGACCTCAATTGACGGTCCAGCGGTTCTGGGGTTCCTCTGAGGGCATGGCCCCCTGCCCTGATGCTGCCCTTTCCCATAAATTATAACAAAGGTCCACTCTTTGGACAGGAATGGATTGGACTTGGCAAGGCAGAGTGACCATATATTGGAAGCACTTTATGGTTCTATACATCTATAGGATATCATCTTGCTGAACTCTGGCTGGAGGAAGGGGAGTGGACGGAGAGGAGGGGAAAGGAGACTGTTGGGAGGATGAGACATGTATGGAGCAGAGAGGAATAGTGTGCTGTCACCGGACAGGGAGAGCAGTGGAAGCTGCATATAGGGGGGCATGTAAATTTTCATGTGAATGTACATTTTCACTCAGTTATGTTAAATAAAAATTTAAAAAAAAATTTCTCTCTTTAAAGCCATCCACTTGTACTTCTAGCCATCCACTTGTGGCAGCACTAGATGACTAAGACAAATTGGGAGATAGAATAGGGTGCAAAACGGAGGGATCTAACTAGAAACCCTGGTAAGGTAGTGGTTAACTGTGTGCCTTCTCACCCAAAGGTCAGCAGCTTGTATCCGCTAGGTGGACCTTGGAAACTCTACGGAGCAGTTCTGCTCTGTCCTATTGGTTCACTACAAGTCAGGATCAACTCAATGGTACGGGGTTTGGTTTTGATTTGAATATGGTTTTTGTGGTTCAGAAACTAAATTCCATGTTTATGGCATCCTGTGGTGAGAACTATGAAATGATTCTGAGGCAGAAAAAAAGAAACACAAGAAGTAGCCAGAATGGCCAGAGGACACCCAATTTCTGTCCTTGACTGCTTAGAATACCAAGTTATGAAAATTTCTTCTAAAAGTGGCCGAATTTCACTGTTGTAAATGAAGGCCCACCTGTTGCCTGTCATGGATTGAATTGTGTCACCCCGAAACTATATGTAGCCATGTGGCTGGGCCATGATTCCTATTTTGTGATTGTCCTTCATTTTGTGATTTTCCTGTACTGTATGTTAAAGGATTAGGATGGGACTGTAAGTCCCTTTGTGGGATTATCTCCCTGCTCCACGGTAAAGGGAGTTTCCCTGGAGTATGGCTTGCCCCACCCTTAATCCTTTCCTCCTACAAGAGACAAAAGGAAAGAGAATCACGCAGAGAATTGGGAACCTCAGACCATCAACAGAGCAGCACGGGGAGAAGAGCGCGTCCTTCAGACCTAAGGTTCCCGGGTCAAGACGCTCCCTGGACGAAGACTGATGCAATACCAGACTCTCCTCCAGAACCAACAAGGGGGAAAGCCTTCCCCTGGAGTGGACATCCTGAATTTGGACTTGTAGCCTACCAGACTGTGTAAGAATAAACCTTCCTTTGTCAAAGCCGTCAACTCGTGGTATTTCTGTTAGAGCAGCTCTAGCTGACTAAAACATTGCTTAGGGGGTATGGTAAACTATGAATAAAGGAAACTCGGATTTCATGGCTACTGTATTAGTTCCTTATAGCTGCTATAGCAAAGTACCATAAACTGGGTTGTATAAAACAACATGAGTGTCTTCTCTTGAAGTTCTAACAGCTGGTGCTCTGAAATCAAAGTGTTCATAGAGCTACCCTTCCTCCGAAGGCTCCCCTCTGCCTTTGCATTGTCCAGCTTGTGGTAGCCACAAGTATTCCTTGATCTGTGGCAGGAAAACCCCAGTCTCTGCCTGTCTCCACATAGCCATCCTCCTTCTGTGTCTGCCTCTCTGTCTCTTCTGTTCTTGGAAGGGCATCTGCCATATTGAACTATATTCCATCCTCATCTTAATCACATTTTGAAAGACCCTATTTTCAAAGAAGGTGATAAGCATATGTGCCAGGTGTTAGGACTTGAACATACTTTTGGGGGGGTGGGGCGGAGTAGTAGGGAGACACAGTTCAACCCCGTTCTGTCAACCTTTTGTAGTCACAAAAGCTACTCGTAAAGCATCTGTCTTGTCTTGAGGTGCTGACAGCAGAGGTTACTAGAAACAAAATGAACAGATGAAAAAGTAGAGAAAGAGAGAGAAGGAAATCTGAAAGAAGGGAAAGGTGGATGTAAGGGGGACTTGGTAGAGAGTAGGGGAAGGTCACCAATAATTGCCACTGGGTAGAATTCATCGGCATTTTTGAGCAATAAATTCACTCATTTCTGTGCTAACACTCTTCTCTCTGCCCTTTTCCCCTTTTGTCCTCATAAACTCTTTCCCCTTCTCCTTCCAGATGCTTGAGTGCCTGCTGTGGAGCTTAGTACAGCGATTACAGTGAGGGGCAAAACTCCCTGTCCATGAGAGAGAAATACTAATCACATGTCTTCAGTGATTGTGTAGATATCTAATTCATGCCCAGTACATGCCAGGTGGAGTCTCTGGGTGGAGCCAGAAGTTGTGCCCAGCTGCTGACTGGAAGGTTGGAGGTTTGAGTCTACCCTGGGCACCGGAAAGTCCTAGTGATCTACTTCTGAAAAATCAGTCATTAAAAGCCCTGTGGGGCACAGTTGTGTTGAGACATAGATGGGTCACCTTGAGTCAACGTCAACTCAGCGGCACATGATTTGATTTATGTGCCAGGTACTTTTCTAAGTGCTGGGAATGGAGCTGTGAACAGGATTCAGTCCCTGTTCTCAAGGAGCTCACATTCTGTTGGGGAAGGTGTTAAATAATACACAAGTAAACAAACAGCTTGTGATTGTGATAAGGGAAGTGATAGGGAGTAATTTGGTTGGTGAGGGAGGCAGCCAGCCTTAGATAAGCTTGCCAGGGAAGGCTTCTTTTCAGACGGACATTTGAACTGAGAGACAAGATGTCAACCACTCAGGGACAAAGAATTCCAGGCAGAGGAAATAACAGAGGTGAAAGCCCTTAGGTGGGGATAATCTTGGCGAATTCAATGAGCAGAAAGGCCAGTGTAGCTGCCAAGTAGTGAATGAGTAGGAGGTGAGGCTGGGCAGGTGGACAGGACCTGGTGGTACAGTCTTCAGCCCATGAGTAAGGAGTGTGGTTTTTATTTTAACTGGCCATTGGAAAGCAGGGCATTGTCTAATTTATCAATTAGTTACTCTGGTTGTTATGGCAAGAATAGAAGCCAGAACAGGAGTTGAGAGGCAGAAAGAAAATGATGAGGCAGTGTTGGTTCGGAGGTAGAACTCTCACCCTCTGTGTGAGAGACTGGAGCCCAGTGTTTAACAGCTCAGCTACTAACCCAGAGGTTGGAAGTTCAGGTCCACCAGCCACTTCTTGGAAACAGTGTTGGGGCAGTTCTCGGTCCTGTAGGATTGCTGACAGTCAAAGTTGACTTGATGGCAATGGGTTTTTTTGGATGCAAGAAACCTGAGTTCAACTGCTGGCCAATGTATCTTATGTAGCCCCCATCAATCCCTCACTGAAGGCCTGAATGTCATGATGCTGAACAGATTTTTGGGGTGCTGTCAGACAGGGAGGAAAGACCTGTCAATCTGTTTAGGAAAGTTGGTGAAAATCTGCTGGGTCCCGGTGGTTAAGTGACCATGGAGATGCAGTGTTTTGTTGCATCACCCATCAAGTCAGGGGCCAGCTTGGTGGTGACTGATAATAAGAAAGAGAACGGTGGTGGCTGGGCCCCGAGGTGGCGCTGGAGACGGAGAGAAGTCGGTGGATTCAGCGTATGTTTCAAACAGAGTTTCAACAACACTTACTCATGAGTTGAGGAGAATGGGTTGGAGAGACTGAGGGAAGACCACAAACTGGGACGGCATTTGGGTTTTTATGTAATAACTGGTGAGTTTATTGAAGAAAAACATTTTTTTTCTTTTTTGTTGTCTTAAGTGAAAGTTTACAATTCAAGCCAGTTTCTCATACAAGAACTTATACACACTTTGTTACGTGACCCTAGCTGCTCTCCCCATGCTGTGTCAGCACACGTCTTCCTCTCTACCCTGTATTGTCCATGTCCTTTGAACCAGCTCCTGTCCCCCTCTGCCCCATAAATGAAAGTTTACAATCACAGTCAGTGTCTCTTACAATAACTTGTACTTTACCGTGTGATCCCAGCTACTGTCCCCACAGTGCAACAGCACACTCCTCCCCTCCATCGCATACTTCTCACGTATCATTTACCCAGCTCCTGTACCCATCCGTCATTCTCAGTCACCTCTGAACAAGAGCTGCTCGGTTTCCTGTGTGTGTCCAAACTAAGAAGCACTCTCTTTACCAGTATCATTCTCAGTTCAGCCTTTGTCTGAAGAGTTGGCTTTCAGAACGGTTTGAGTTCTGGGTTAACAGAGAGTTTGGGGACCATGGCTTCTGGGGCCCTCCCAGAGCCTCAATTCTGGTCTTTTCACTATAGTTCAGGTTCTGCATCCCATATCTCTCTCACTCCGTGAAAGACTCTGTTGAGTTCCCTGCAAGGGCAGTTTTTGATGGTAGCTGGGTATCATCTTGTTCTTCTGGTCTCATGGTGATGCAGTCTCTAGCATATGTGGCCCTTTCTATTTCTTGATCTTAGACTTTCCTTGTATCATTGATGCTCTTCTTTGCTCCAGGTGGATTGAGACCGATTAAAACCTTTGCACTCGAGAGGCTCCTCTCAGGCACCACAGGGTCATGCCATAACTTGAAAGGGGCCTCTCAGGCACGTCTCAGGAGACTGACTGGTGACACTTGTCATTTTAACGTTGATTACACTGAGCCTCCAAGAGACAAGAGCTGGGGTTAGACGGCGTCTTTAGTGTTAGTCTGAACTTGACAGTCATAGCAATAGGAATAGTACTTTCAAAGTTTTTGAGCCCTATAAATATGGACCTGACTAAATGGAGAGCTGCATGTTGTTCTACAAGGGGTGAAGAAAGATTGCAAGGTCTGCTCTGACCACAGCGAGCCTGGTGGTAGACGTCAAACCACAAATTATTGTGATACATGCCCTGACAAACCAAGGATGCACCTCGGGGATTCTTTCTTAAAATACCATACAAAAAACAATTACAGAGCATAATATTTCAAAGATTTTGTTTTGTAAGATGTAGAAATATATAAAATATTAAAATATATTATTTGTATACATTTATTTGAGTATAAAATCATTTTAAAGTAGCTGTAAGAAACTTGCCTAACACAAAAAATCGTCTCTAATTGCTAGTTCGCTTGAGCAGGAAAGTCCTCGAATACAAAGAGTTTTAATACTTTTTATGTGACTGCTTGGTAGCCTTTAAGTATCCAGGTGCCACTCACCAAAGTGGGAAAGCATAACATTAAAACACTTTATTATGCCATTTGACCTAGATGTCCCCTGAAGTTATGGTCCCCAAACCCCTGACCCTGATACCCTGTCCCTGGAAGTGTTTGGTTTTGCTTAGAATACTTCTAAGCTTTATGTATAGTCCATTTAAGCTGACTTCTCCTCTGCTGTGTGATGTCTGTCCCTTCGCCTAAAATAGTTCTTGTAAATTATCTAACTAGTGAATACTCCTTGCTCCAAACCCACCTCATAACCATCAAAGAATGTTTTCTTCTGTGTTTAAACCAGTTCTTGAGTCCTTATAATACTGATCTCATACAGTAGTTGTCCTTTTGGAATTGACTAATTTCACTCAGCATAATTCCTTCCAGATTCTTCTGTTTTGTGAGATGTTTCCCAAATTCAGAATTCTTCTTTATCACTACATAATATTCCATCTGTGAACAGACATTTCATCAAAGAAGACATTCAGATGGTTAACAGATACATGAGAAAATGCTCTCGATCGATAGACATCAGAAAAATGCAAATTAAAACTACTATGAGATACCACCTCACTCCAACAAGCTGGCATTTATCTAAAAACTACAAAATAATAAATCCTGGAGAAGCTATGGAGAGACTGGAACACTTCAACACTGCTGGTAAGATGTAAAATGGTATAACCACTTTGAAAATCAATTTGATACTTTCATAAAAAAGCTTGAAATAGAAATACCATACTATCCAGCAATCCTACTTCTTGGAATTTATCCTAGAGAAATAAGAGCTGCCACACAAATAGATACGTGCATACCAATGTTCATCATAACAGTGTTCACAGTATCAAAAAAAAATGGAATCACCCCTCTGCCTTCTCCACTCGTCTCCAAACAGGAATTGTCTGGTTAGTCTCCTGTATCTACTTAAGCCAAGAAGAGCCTTCTTTACCAGTGTCATTTTATGTGTGTCTTATAGATCAGCTCAGTCTTTGTCTAAGGGATTGGCTTCAGGAATGAATTCAGTTCTAGGCTAGCAGAGATCCAAGGCCCATGTCTTCCAGGGATCCTTCAGTCTGTCAGACCATCAAGTCTGATCTTTTTACTAGAGTTCAAGTTCTACACCCTGTATTTCTCCCCTTCCAGCAAAGACTCTTTGTTTTGAGTTCCCTGTAAGGGCAGTCATTGGTGGTAACTGGACACCATCTAGTTCTTCTGGTCTCATGCTGATGTAGTTTCTGGTTTATGTGGACTCATGTTTCTGTTGGACTCATGTTTTCCTTATTTCTTTATTCTCCTTTGTTCCAGGTTGGTTAGGACCAATTAATGCTTATTAGATAGCCACTTGCTAGCTTTTAAGACTCATCAAAGTAGGACACAGAACATTTTCTTAATAAAGTGCTATATTTGTTGATGGCACTTGGCTGGCTATACCTGTTGACCTAGATGTCCCCCAAAACCAGAGGCTCGCAACACTTGTCACTGTGTCCCTTGAAGTGTTTGGTTGTATTCAGGAAACATCTTAGCTTTTGGTTTAGTTCGATTGTGCTGACTTTCTCTGTATTATGTGTTGTCCTTCCCTTCACCTAAGATAATTCTTGTCTCCAACATAGTTAGTGAATAACCCTCTCCCTCCCTTCCTACCCTTGTAACTATCAAAGAATGTTTTCTTCAGTGTTTAAACATTTTCTTGAGTCTTTATAGTAGTGTTCTCGTACAGTATTTGTCTTTCTGCAAACTGACTAATTTCACTCAACATAATGCTGAAGGAAAACTTTATGTGCACATTACCGGTACCTGACTCAGTGTGAGATGAATCAGGTGGGGCTGGGAAGTTTCTTGAGGAAGTGACACTTGAACTGATCAGGTCCTAAGGATTACAGGTGTCCTTCAGGTGGATTTCTCCCCTGTAGGCTGATGAATATGAAATGAGATGTTCATGCTACAGAAGGACTAGGGACAGCTAAAAACACCTGCTTCATGCCTGATGGTCTCGTAGAGGGAAAAGGAAGTTGGGGTGCCCATCTAGGGTGGGGCTCTTAGGTGTGAGAAGTAACTTTCTGCAGTGGCCACTGGGGGCTAGCTCCAAGCTGATGCTCATGAGTGGGGGTACCTACCGCTGTGGCCACTCTTGAGCTTGCTTGCCACTGGGCAGGGCTTGACCGGGATGGGAAGTTTCTCTGGTTTTGTGAAATTATGAAACAGAGAGCTGGAAGTGCCATCATGGGCTAATCCAGATGCTTCTGTTCATTGAGGTTACCCCACTTCCTTTCCTCCTGCTTCCCTTTTTAAGGGGCTGAGTTTCTTTCTCTCTGTCCTCCTTCTTTCCTTCCTTCCCTCCTTCCCTCCTCCCTTCCTCCCTCCCTTCCTTCCTCTCTTCTTCCATTCTTCCATCCTCTTTCTCTTTTACTGTTGTAAAATATATATAATACAATATTTGCATTTTTCAAGTATACGATTTTGAGATATCAATTACATTAATCATGTGACCACTCGTGGGGGGTGCTGGTTGGGAGAAGGAAGAATACTAGCAGGGTGCTGGAAGTTGTAGACCATTGTAACAAACGTTAATTATTCTATATGGTTGTTACTTCAACCTAGAAACATCTGTGAGCTGAATAATCAAGAATTGTTGCTATGCTGGACTTACAGCTAAAGGAGGAAACGTGTGTGTGTGTGTGTGTGAGTTCTTCATGCAATTAGTAGCCTTTGTTCGTGAAAGTATAATCTGTAGTACCTGTTGCAAGCCTTGTTTTCTTTTAGGTGGGATACATTTGTGATCAGTCACTTGAGAAGGACATCTTGGTAAAGTAGAGAGCCAACAAAACCAAGGGAGAGTCTTGTGTGGGATGGAGTGCACATTGCAGCCTCAGCACTGAGCACACGCTTGCTGAGGATCGCGAAGGTGGTACAGGCCTGGGCAGCATTTTATTCTGTTGTACGTGTGGTTGCCGTGAACCGGAGCCCACCCAATGGCAACCACCAGCAGTGGTTTTGAAGGCTTTCTTGAGACAGACACATGCATCAGTGAAACCGCACTTCTGTGTTGTTATAATTGCCATCATTTGCCTTGATACCCATCTCGTTGTTTGTAAGCAGGTAAAGTTGACCAGATCTGAGGGTATAAGGTGTGCATTCTGCAGCAGTGAAAGGTCAGAATGGCAAAATGTGCAGCATCAAAACCTGGCTTCCATTTCTGGGCATTTGCAAATGGTCAAAGGCAAATAGTGTTCTGAGTTTGGTATCAGCTGACTGGATTAGCTTTGTGACAGATACAGTTTGATAAGGAGAGGACCTTAGAAAAGTGGGCAAGTGCGAACTGAAGGACAGAGAGGTGATCTTCTTTCCCTTTCTCCGGTGAAAACTTGGTGTGGGAGGTGAACGTGAACGTTGAAAGGATTGTCTGTGTTCTGGAGGGCGCCGTAAGGGCGAAAGGGCCTCTCAGCCGCGTTCAGGCTACTGCCGCATCGTGATAGCACCTGGTGGTTTCTGTAGAAGTGAAGCTGCCTGTTTGCCTTTTTCCTGATTGCTCGATCCTGCTCACTCTGAGAAACAGGTATCTTTCATTCTTTGTATAATTTATTTTACGAAAACAATACATTGTCTTCATTATCTAAACATAAAGTTAAATCATTCTGCGTGTGTGTTTTTTCTTTCCTGGAGCTTGTGAGTAGTGCTGATGGTTAGCACACTCATCTATTAACTGAAAAGTTGGAGGTTCGAGTCTGCCAAGAGGTACCTCAGGAGAAAGACCTGGCAGTTTATTTGTGAAAAAACAGCCATTAAAGACCCTATGAAGCACATTCTAATCTGACACACATGGGGTCACCATGAGTCTAATATGTGTTAAAGTAAGGCAGTGGAGAAAATATATACATATAACTGCATATATGTCTGCTCTGAAAAGAAAATGATGCCCCACTCCCTTACATAAAAGATTCTGCAAGAATGATGATGAGCACGGACTCTAGAACCTGAACCCAGCTCTGTCATTTAAAAGCAAGTTACCTACCCGTGTCTCCGTTTTCTCCTCTGGAAGGTTGTTGGGGGTGGTAAATGGTTTTTGTATGTGTGTCAGTGCTCGCAACAATGCCCGGTACTTAGTAAACAATGTTTAAATGTCAGCAATTATTAACTAGCTCAGTGCCTTCTAGTGGGTTCCAACTCATAAGCAACCCTGTAGGACAGGGTGGACCTGCTCCATAGAGTTTCCCAGGAGCGCCTGGTGGATTCGAACTGCTGACCTTTTGGTTAGCAGACACAGCACTTAACCACTATGCCACCAGGGTTTCCAATTATTAACGAGTTGCCTTCAAATGAGCCGTAGTGGCTACTGTTAGCTGCATTTTCTGAACTTGATTATTTCTGCACCTGTACAGTAAGGAGGCTGAACTGCGTCAGTGGTTGTCACCAGGACACTAGAACCACCTGGGAAGCTGTAAAATGTATCCATGCCTGGGCCCCAGCATACCCCAGCTGAAACAGAATTTCTGGGAATAGGGCCTGGCTGTCTGCATTTTCACCAATCTTCCTGTGTGATTCTGGGTAACAGCTGTGCTGTGAACCAGGGAAATAGACGGCCCTGGGATCCCTTCTGGCCTGAAAGATGGTGCGTATACTTCTCTTTGCAGAGGCTGAAGCTGCCTTGCTGTTCTCAGCACACTGATGGTGATCTTGGTTACCGTCGGGCTGGCTGTGAGCCGTGACTAATGCCCCCTGGTCCCTAGCCGTCTTACTGATTGTTGCTGGGTCAGAGTCCGTTGTTGTGACTGTCGTGTCAGTACTTCTGTCTGATGGCCTCTCTCATTTTCACCAGCCCTCTGCATTAGCAGCCAAGGTGTCCTTTCCTACTGATTGGTCTCTGCTGATGTTGTGTCTAAAGTAAGCAAGTCAGAGTCTCAGCATTCTTGCTTCTAAGGAACATTCTGGTTGCATTTTTTCCAAGATTGGTTTGTTAGTTCTTCTGGCAGTCCAAGATGTATTCAGTATTCTTTGCCAACGCCACAATTGAAATGCATCAATTCTTCTGTCTGTCTTTTTCACTGTCTGTCTTTCACGTGCACATGAGGCGATTGGAAAGACCATTGCTTCGGTCAGGTGCACTGTGACAATTTTGCTTTTAAAACTTTAAAGAGGTCTTTTGCAGCGCTCATAAGTGTGATTAAACTGCAGTCTTTTTCTGTTGCCTCACAGATCTTCCTTGACCTGCCCCCACTGCCTGAAGCAGAGCAACACCTTCGATCCTTTCCTGTGTGTGTCGTTACCCATCCCTTTACGCCAGACCAGGTATGTGAGTGTCACAGCATGCCCAGACAGCTCGACTTCGTGCATGCTCCTTATGGTCTGCATACCTTGCGGCCACACGGTTCTTTCTCTTGCTTCCCAGCTAGCATTTTTCTGGGGACCGGTCTTGTAACTGGGTAACTTTGAGTCATTGGATGTAAAAATTAAAGTGAAAGGTTACTATGTCCCTTTGTTAGCTGAAAATATATATATATATGTATATATATAAACAGATTGATTTCATGAGCATCATTGCCAGGCTTGCATCTTTGGCCCATTCAGGGCCAGTTGGGATTGGCCAGTTGGGATTGCTTGGTCTTGTAGTGTCAAACCGGAGAGAAATCTGTCACTGCCTTGCTTTATTTTTGGATTTTTTTTCTTTGTGGGTACATAGCAGACAGGCTTCTGTAAGAGACAAAGAAGAAAGAAAAGTGTTGTTGAAGGAGATAAAGAAAAGAAACAGGAGGTAGGGTTGGGTAAGAGTTTCTTGAAACTAAAGAGTTGGCTTGAGTTTCTAAAAAGTAAAGAGCATGTAGAAGCTCAAGCCTTAGCAATGGCCATTAAGGCCCCTGGCCAGTGTCACCGTCATGAAATTATAGTGAACTCCTGTCCTGCATGGAGTTCCTTTACTGGCAGTAAGATGGAGGCATTGTTTCTTTCTGCCACCTGCCTGTCAAGGTGCTGTCACGCTGTTGTGGTAGCTTGTGTGTTTCTATGATGCTGCAAGCGATGCCACTGGCATTTCAAATGCCAGTAGGGTCACCTCTGGTGGACAGGTTTGAGCGGAGCATCCAGACTGAAACAGACTAGGAAGAGAGGTGATCTCAGAATGAGCAGTGAAGAACCGGTGGATCAGAACAGAGATTGTCTGACTGGACTCAAGTGTACCAGTGGTCATGAAGATGATATACAACCAGGTGTTATTTTGTTCTGTTGCACAGTGTTGCCATGAGCCAGAGTTAACTTGATGGCAGCTAATAACAAAAACAACATTTCTTCTTTGTGTTAGAATACGGAACGTAGGGGACAATGGCCCCGCTTGTCTCTCTGCTGTCTGCTGAGGTCAGAGCAGTCACCTTCTCTTCTGTCTTACGTTGCTTGGTTTCCTAGTAATTTGCCACCTCCATCATTACCATTTTTCTTGTCCTCTACCCACTGAAATCCTGCATTTTCAAGATGCAGCTGAGGACACGGCAACTTCCTAAAGCCTTCCCTTGCAGTGTAATCTTAAATGTTTCTGCTCTGGAATTCTGTGCTGCTGATTGTCCTTGCCACAAATACAACACTGACTTATACTGTCATTGTCATCGACATTGTCAGATAATGTCTCCTGAGAGATGTGCACTAAGGTTCCCAACTTGATGTAGAGTAGTGCTGTGGTTCGGCTCACGAATGCTGGAACCAGACTGCGTAGGTTCAAATCCCAGCCCTGCTAGTTAGCTGTGGGACTTGTACAGTTTCTTAACCTCATTGTGCCTTGGTTTTCTCATCTGTAAGGTGTTTCGAACAGAGCCTGATGAGTTGAGTACCATAGAGAACAGGAGAAGCAGTAGCTAGAGGTGGGCGAGTTGGGATAGTAGGAAACGGGACTAGAGAAAGGGCCCAGGGAGAGTGAGGGCAGGTGGCTATGTCCCCGTGGTGTCAGGTCCTGCTGAGTGGGTTCCAATTCATGGTAGCCCCAGGTGACAGAGGAGAACTGTGCCCTAGAGGTTCCTAGGCTGTAATCTTTACAGAAGCCAGTAGCCAGGACTTTCTCCATTGGAGCCACGAGGTGGGTTCACACTGCCGACCTTTCAGTTAGCAGCCGGGTGCTTAACTGATGCGCCACCAGGGGTCAGTACCCAAGGAGAGTTTGAATAAGGAGAACATTGGTTAGCAGTGTTGAACTGTACGGAAAGAAGCAGCCTGACTGCTTTACACTTCAAGCATAATTTGCTTTTGCGTAAGATTATCTATTTATCAAGGGGATCCTTGAGATTATAGATCTGTGTGGTGATTCTTAATCAAATATCGAACCCCAACCCCACCCCCTCTTTTAACTCCCTGGAAAAATACCCTTAGCTGAGATCCCTGGAAATTTGGCTCTCCACTGCCACCTGGCGACAGTACACCTGAAGTACAAGGGACTCACCAGGAAGCAGAGTTTGGTCTTAAGCAGGTCCCAGGGTCAGTGGTGTTGGTTTTGTGACAGTTCCTGTCAGTCCTTTAAGGATGTGGCCCTCTTCCTATTTTCCAGATTCTTGAGTGTCACCTTGGTCTTCTCATCTAAGAGCCAGCGGTTCCTGCGGGTCGGCCTGGCTGTGCCTATCCTCAGCACGGTGGTGGCCCTGAGGAGGATGGTTGCAGAGGAAGGCAACATCCCTGCAGATGAGGTGTGGTGGCACTGCACTTCCATGGGGCTGGTCACCGGATGATGGGGTGTTTACTGGGCCAGCCGTCTAAGCTCTTAGGTTGCTGAGTGATTCCAGGTGACTCCAGTGTGACTCATGGGTTTCTGTTTAATTTGTGTCTGAGGCCTTGGGATGACAGGGCCTTGGCCTCTCCCTGCATAACACAGAATGACCAGGAAAGCAGTTTTGTCTTCCCAGGTGATGGAGCTTATGACTGTAATGATTCCTGTAATAGCTAATCCTGAATAACACTATGTGTTATGCACTATTCTTGGAACTTTATATTCCTAGCCATTTTAATCCTCACAGTCATGCTGTGGAATAGATATTATAACTATTTTCATTTTACTGATAAGAGGAAAAGAGGTCCTGAGAAGTTCAGTGACTTACCTAGGGTCGTATACCTAGTAAGTGGCTGAGGAAAGATTGGGATGTAGATGGTTTCATTTCAGAGCCTGAGCGCCTATTCTGTATTTTCACTCCTGAGAAAATAGACCAGGATGCTAAAAGGAGGATCAATGAAGTATGCGACTACTGAGAGAACTGAGGGGTTTAAAATGAAAAAGGAGACTTGGATGAAGCGGGGATGGTTGTGTTCTTTTTTTTTTTTTTTTTTTTTAAGAGGTCTTATTGACAGGACAGATTCACTGTGACTTTGTGGGATAGAACTCATAGCAGGGTTCCCCACTCTGGGTAAGGCAAGGGGTTCTAATTACCATCTGGTCCCTTGGGAGCTTTCTGACCTTGGACAAAGTAAATGATTGAACCTGTTTCTTTAACTATAGAATGGAAATTGTCACTTCCCTAACTATCTGGTGGACTATATATATGTATTTTTTAATTGTGATAAAGTGAAAGATACGATCCAAATCTATTTTGCATGCCCGCCTATGTGCAGCTCCTTCTGCTTTCTTTGTGCAGTGACAGCACAGTCCTCCTTTTCGTTCTATACTTGCGTCCCCCCAACAATCTCTTCTCCCCTCCTCCCCCCTCCTCTCCACCCACTTCTCTCCTGTCTATAAAGAGACCAGTAGGACAGCGTCCTATAAATGCATATAGAACTATAACGTACACATACCATATGGCCACACTGTGTCCTCGAGTCAGCCCATTTTCGTCTGCAGAGTTGGCCTCAGTAGTGTTTTCTGGACAGGTGCAGCAACAGGCCTAGGGGCCATGCTCCCAGGGAACCCCCAAGCTGTTGGACCATCAGTTGTGGTCTGTTAGTGGAGTTCTTGAGCTGCACCACTCTTTTTCTTATGTTGCTACAGGGGCTCAACGTTGTGTGCTCCATCACTGCTGTCTTTGGTGGTGGCTAGGCACCATCTGTTTCTTCAGTCACATGTTGATACAGTCTTTCATTGGATATTTTTAAGTTCAAAAAAAAATTTTGTTAACTTATAATATGTACAGTAAAGTTTAATATATTTTAGAATTGTATAATCTTGAATTTCCACGTATGCATACGTCTGTGTAACTACCGTGGTTATCAGGCATTTCCTCATCTCAGCAGGCTCATCGCTGTCCCCTTCCACGCCACTCCTCTGAACTCTACCATCACCTCCTAGAATCTTTCTGAGGATCAAGTAGAAAAATGTTTCTATCTATATTGCTTTGTATAAAGCGTAAAGTAATCTACAGAGATGTATTCAGAGAGAGAGAGAGAGACTGGGGCAGTGGATGAGAGGGCTTGGGAAAAAATGACAGTAATAAAAGTTCAAAATGAGGACACCTGAGAGAGGTCAAATTTAAAAAATTGAACGGAAAGACATTAGACTTTCAGGAATTTGAGAGGTATAATGTGTTTGTTGGAAACTCTTGTGGCATAGTGGTTAAGTGCTACATCTGCCAGCCAAAAGGTGGGCAGTTCACATCCTCCACGTCCTCCTATGGGGCAGTTCTACTCTGACCTGTAGGGTTGCTACGAGTTGGAATTGATTTTACAGCAATAGGTTTATTTTGTTCTGTTTTGTTTTTTAATGTGTTTGTTGGGATCCCTGTGTAGGTCAAAAGGTTAAGCTGTAAGTGCTTGACTACTAGTGGAAAGGTCAGGGGTTCAAAGCTACCCAGAGGTACCTTGGAAGATAGGCCTGGTGATCTACTTCTGAAAGGTTGCAGCCTTGACAACCCTGTGAAGCAGTTCTACTCTGCACACAGGGGCTGCCTTGAGTTGAAATTGACTCATTATGTGGCATAAAATCTATTTTGACATATATTTTTTTAAACTGGCAAACTTATTCTACTTATTGACTCCAATTAACTATGAGCCCAGTGGCATAGCAGTTAAGAGTTTGGCTGTTAACCAAAAAAGTCAGCAGTTCAAATCTACTAGCTGCTCCTTGGCAACCGTATGGGGTAGTTCTTCTCTGTCCTGTAGGGCCACTATGAGTTGGAACTGACTTCATGGCACCTACCTACAACCATAATCGCCGTTTCTTTTGCCTTCTCCCCTCAACACTTTGATGATATTCCATTGTTGCAGTTGACATGTCTTTGATCAATCTAGTTGTTATACCTACTGTTTCACAAGTAAACACTTAGTCACAGGGAAGGAAAGGGCAGTGTAGGACTGTCAGTCACTTTCAGGTGTCTTGTTTGCGAAGTTCTCTTTGGGAAATCAAGAGGAAAAACGATCCTCCTCATTCCAGGTGATCTTGGTTGAACTGCATCCCAGTGGGTTCCATCGGTCCTTCTTTGATGAAGATGACTTGAATACCATTGCAGAAGGAGATAACGTGTATGCTTTTCATGCTCCTTCATCACCTGGCCAGGGGAAACTCTCAGGTACAATAGTGCTTTGCATTGTTCTGTTTGGGAGTTTTGAGTTCTAGTTCTGAGAGGGGTACTCATTGAGAGCTAAGGTATATTTATCATAATTTTCCCCCCATATATTTGGTACAGAGATGATAGTATTAAAATTTATTCAACTGAAACACAGGTCAAGGATTCTGAAACCTTGGAAAGTATCAGAATCACCTGGGTGGCTTGTTAAAGCAGATTGCTGGGTGCCACTCACAGTTTCTGTTTTGGTGCATCTGGCTCGGTGTCCAAACATTTGCATGTTTTGCAAGATCCCAGATGATGCTGATGCTGCTGGTTCTGAGGACCACATTTTAAGAATCACAGCTCTGCGTAGGTGCTGGGTAATCTGTCTTCAGTGTTATTTTCTTCATAGTCTGCGCTTTGAATAAAATTTTTACAAATCTGTTCAGCATGTACAAAGTGGGACTTAAATGACTTTGGGGGGTGGGCAGGAAGTTAATGACTTTTTGCTAAAGGTTCACTTTCAAATTCCTGCTTTCCCTGAACTTTGGAGTAGCTAAAGTGGTGCATTTCTGACAGTCTTTCCTTGCTGGTCAGTATACGTTTTGGACTAGTTAACCAGTCAAGAAGACCCCTGTTCAAAGGATCCTGTGCCAGTGTTATCACATTCCCTTGGATGGCTCCTCTACCCTGGCTCCATACCTCCGCTGACCTAGGCAGTGGGCCATGGGAACAGGAGGTTGTCAGTAGCTGTAAGTCCACGGGGAGACACAGGGCATGAACTCTGTAACTAGACATGACTGACCCTGACTATGTTATAACCACATTTCACATTCTATCACATCTTTGCCTTGAAAGCCAAAATTTTAGAAGTGATAGGGGATTGAGGGTAGTGCATTTCCTCTGCTTCAGTGGTGAAGATCCTTACCTGCTGTGGATTTCTTATGCTGACTTTCTTGAGAGAGTGGCAGCTCTGGGGCTCTCTGATCAAGGCAAAGGCAACCCGAACCGTTTGGGGAGTATTTGTCAGATTGGCTCTGGAGAAATTCACTAAAGCCAAAGCCACTGCCATCAAGTCAATTCTGACTCATAGTGATCCTATAGGTCAGAATAGAACTGCCCCAAGGAGTGCCTAGTAGATTCGAATGGCCAACCTTTAGATTAGCAGATGGAGCACCTAACTACTACACAACTAGGGTTTCAATGTTAATTAAATTCCTGACCTTATTATAAGAGGATTGATTGACCACAACTGCAAAGTTACCACCAGATGTTGGATGTTTGTATGATAGGGCACTTGGGTGCCAGACCCTTCTTATGGCCTTTCCTGAGCCCTGTAGTGTTGTCCGACTGGGGTTCATAGATGCTCAAAGGAGAGCAGAATTAGAGAGACAAAGGTACTGGTACTGGAACGGATCCTTTAAGAAGGCAAATGCAATTCTCTCTGTCTCTCTCTTCTAGTTCAGTCATCTGGTCTGCCGGTCTCCTCCCACCTGGCAGCCCACGAAGGTCAGCGAGAGAACAAGGTGCTGATCCTCTTCTGTAACTTGGTGGGATCAGGGCAGCAGGCCACTAGGTATGCTTATCTCATCCTTTTTATTATTATTTTTAAATGTGATGTCAGATTTGTTGTGCGTGTTACCCTGTGTAGATGATTCTAATTGGGTGTCAGGAAACATGTATTCCCAAGTGAGGGTAGTAGTGGATCGGGGTAGAATTTTCACCTTCTGTTCAGGGGACCTAGATTCATTTCCTGGCCAATGCACCTCGTGCACAGCTACCACCCGTCTGCAGTGGAGGCTTGTGGGTTGCTATGATGCTGAACAGGTCACAGTTCAGCTTCCAGACTAAGAAGGACTGTGAAGAATGGCCTGGTAATCTGCTTTTGAAAGTTAGCCAGTGAAATCCCTGTAGATCACAGTGGTTTTATCTGTTTCAGTCATGAGGATAGCACAGAGCAGCGTTTTGTTCCATTGTGCGTGGTGTTGCCATGAGTTGGGGGTCTTCTTAGTGGCAGCTAGCAACAACAACAATGTATTACCAAGTAACACATAAGGAATCAAAGTGGTACACTCTGATCACAAGGGTCAAAAATATATGCCTTTTAAACAGATGGCAGACATCATGCTTAGCAGTTAAGGTTGGAGGTTTTCCTGTTAATTGCAGAAGGCTCCTGCTCTCACCAATATTGCATTTGTTTATACATATAATACAATTTTATATTATGTCCTTTACAATATAATGTAAGGGGGTACAACAAGACAAGAACAAAGGAGCTGGCTATGAGGAAAAAGGAGGCAAAATTATCTGTATCTGTGGTTTATATGATTGTCCAGAAGACCAAGGACCGGAAAAGTGATTAAAACTAATGAAAAAGTTCAGGAAGTGGCTGGTTACATAACAAATGTACAAACCCAGATAGCTTTCTTACCTAGTCCAAGCAAAATTCAAAAAATAGAATTCCAATAAAAAGTTTTAGATTGATAAAAATGTTTCTCATATTTATCTGAAATAATCAATTTGTAAGAATGCCCAGGAAACATGGGAGGGAGGGATGGGGTAGAGAAGAGGGATTGTGCTATTAAAACAGAATGACATTTTAATTATTTGAATATTCTAATATGTTCAGAATAATACACAGTTAAATCAAAGCAACAAATTATGGCTAAACTGTAAGTTTTTATCCTATGTTATAAACAGTGTTTCTTTCTTAGTACTCCTAGGGGATGAATGAATTATAAGTGAGGCTGAGCTAATTGATGTTTTCCCTTTAAATAACCATCATTCTTTTACTCCCACCATAAATTTTCAGGCTGTTAGAGAGATAGTTATTAAAAAAATTAAGAAATCTTAAAATAACTTACTAAAGACAATTAGGAAGGATATTTATGTCTTTGGGTAGGAGACTGTTTTAATACCTAAGGCAAGATGCAATAAAGGAAAAAAATTCTAAATGTATTTAAAATATCCTATTTGGAACTAGAAGCAAATTTGAAAGGCAGAAGACAAACGACAAAAAAATATTTACACTGTGTGACAGGTGAAGGAATGACACTTAGCTCTCTCAGATTGTTGAGAAAGGGACAAACGCTCTTAGTAATATGAGTCACGAAGATTAACAACAGTTCACGGAAGAAATACAAGCTTAGGTCATATTCAACTTTATAGCAGTAGAAGAAACTCTGATTGCAACAGCAAGACACCTTTTTCTCCACCCTTAGTTTTTTTTACGATCCTTTAGATGAAGGATTACAGAATGAACTAGTTTCTCGTTAGTTAGTACATGTATTGCTTTATGACATTGGTTAACAACCCCACCACGTATCAGCAGTCTCCCTTCTTGACCTTAGTTTCCTGATCACCGTCTTTCCTGTCTTCTTGTCCTTGTCCCTAGGCAGGCATGCCTGTTTAGTCTCATTTTGTTTTATGGGCCGGTGTGAGACTGAAGGGTGAACCTCAGGAGTGACTTCAGTACTGACCTGAAAGGATGTTATAGGGGGCTGTACTTCTAGGGTTTCTCCAGTCTCTGTCATATCAGCAAGTGTTATCTTTTACTGTGAGTGACCATTTTGTTCTACAAGTTTCTCCAGCTCTGTCGGAACCCTCTGATCGGGCCGCAGCCAGAGCAGTCAGTGGTGGTAGATGGTAGTGGTGGTAGATGGGCACCGGTTGGTTGTACTGGACTCAGCCCGGTGGAGGCCATTGTAGATGTGGTCCATTAGTCCTTTAAACTAATCTTTCCCATGTATCTTTAGTTTTCCTCATTATTCCTTGCTTCCAAAGGGTTGGGATCAGTGGAGTGTCCTAGATGGCTGCTCACAGGCTTTTAAGACCCCTGATGCTACTCACCAAAGCAGAATGTAGAACATTTTCTTTATAACCTGTGTTATACCAGTTGAGATAGAAGTTCCCTGAGACCATGGTTCTCACAGCCCTCACCCCAATAATTCGGTCTCTCAGAGAATTTTTCTATACAACTTCCATGACCTTGCCTTGGAGAAGCTGTACTGGCTTCGCCAGTATTGTGTGGGAAGGGAAAAACACTAGACAATAAACCAAACCACACCCACTGCTGTCAAGTCACTTCCAACTCATAGTGACCCCGTAGGACAGAGTAGAAAGGCCCCATAGAGTTTCTCAGGAGCACCTGATGGATTCAAACTGCCAGCCTTTTGGTCAGCAGCCATAGCACTTAACCACTACACCACCAATACATAAGTGCTAATTTTGGTGAAGGGTAAGATAGTACACAATATTGGGGAAGCCTGTACAACTTACACAAGGCAGTGTCATGGAAACAATATACTATTCTTAACCTTTGTGGGTTGTTACATAATTTTTTGAAAATTGGTGATATTCTTTCTGAGTGAGAAGCCAGGGTGTTTAGTACTTGACCCTACTGGTAAATTGGTGTAACTTTTCTGAAGGACAATTTTAGAAGAAATCACCTTGAAAATTTGGACTTGCATTTCTTCCGGAAATTTATCCTAAAGAAATGATTGGTCAGATGCATCCAAAGATGGAGGTACAAGAATATATGAAGCTCCTGAAATAAACAAGCATCGTTTAAATAAAAACTTTGAAGCACCTGCCTGCCTGGCAGTAGAGGGTTAGTGAAATAAACTGATCTGTCCATACAGTGAACGCCCAGTGCCCTTCTCTGTATGGATGCCCACCTCATGTTTGCACTGTGTTTTACCCAAGTTTACTCAATAGTTTCACATTTTTATGCTGTTGGTTCTTCACCACAACCTCATGTGGTGTGGCCAGGGAACAGCGAGTGGCTTAGAGATCTGTCTACATTTGCTGATGGCAGAGCTGGGATTGATGTCCACATTCACTCATGAGGTCTGAAAATTAAGCCCACAGACTTAATTGTTCTAAGTGCTACATACCTCATTGCTGAATATCACTATGGCCACCTTTGAGGTACTCCTCTTGGGAAGCTACCCACTGATGCCAGCACCTAGTCCACCCTTCAGAGCAACTTTGGAACTCTTTCTGGAATGGTCATTGTGCGTGGTGGCATGGTAGCCAGCAAACAAATAACTGTATTAGAACACCCTCCCTACTTACTGGATGTGCCCCCCAATGACTTTTTTCTTTACCTGAAGATAAAGGAAATAGTGAAAGGAAGACATTTGGATGACAGTCAAGACATCAAGGGTAATACGATGACAGCGCTGATAGCCATTCCAGGAAGAGTTCCAAAAGTGCTTTGAAGGGTGGCATCGATACATAGCTTCCCCAGGGGAGTACTTCAGAGATGACCATAGTGATATTCAGCTGTGAGGTATGTAGCACTTTTTCTAGGACAAGTTCATGAACTTCATTGGCAGTCCTCCTACAGGGTTCTTGGCACTGCATTCTCACTGCTGGATGTCTATGAATCTGGGATGTGGAAAACCTGCTTAGTTGTGAAAATATTCCGAGACACAAAGTTGACGGTTATGTCAACTGGACTGGGGTCTCTTTGGGTTTATCTGTGCCTTGTTTTCCTCTGGTTCCCATTGGTCTTTTACTCTACTCTCTACTGTAATCAGTTGTCACTGAGTTGCCTCCCAACTCATAATGACCCATGTTTATTGGAGCAGAACTGTGCTCCATAGGATTTTCATTGGCTGATGTTTTAGAAGCAGATTGTCAGGTCTTTCTTCTGAAGACCACCATCATTTCAGTGAGCAGCCAAGCCATTACGTTTTTACAACTGCAGGATTCTTTCTCTGTGATAGGGAAGAGAATTTATCAACCAGTTGATCATTTATAAACAGTCTGTTTACACAGAAATGTCTCCTGAGTTTTGTATCTTTGGGCCTCTGTTTACATCCTAATGTCTCCATTTCAGAGACCGTAGGTAGCATAAACAGACCCCTGTGTGGTATGGCAGTTGAAAGCTATGGCTGCTACCCAAAAAAGTTGACAGTTCAAATCCACCAGGTGCTTCTTGGAAACTCTGTGGGGCAGTTCTACTCTGTTTATAGGGTCACTATGAGTTGGACTAACTTGACAGCAGTGAATTTAGTTTTGGTTTAGGTGTAGGTTGCACAGACACTTAAGCGTGTGACTTCTAGCTGAAACGTTTGGTGGTTTGAACCCATGAGAGGCACTTCAGAAGACAGGCCTCATGCTTTGCTTCCACCAGGTCAGGCAGCAAAAACCCTCTGGAACAGTTCTGCTTTGTATACATGGGGTCACCGTGAGTCTTTGCCACTCCGTCACAGCTGACCTCCCTTTGTACCGTGGATTGTGTGACCTAGATGTGTGGTTGACACTTAGGTGTTGAGTATCTGCTGTGTACAAAGCCTTGTATTTTGTGCTTAACTCCTCCATGATTCCATCTGAGCTCAGCAAATACTCATGACTGTGGAGTGTTTTTAGATTTTTCTTTACAGAGATTACCTGTTTTTCTTGGATTTTCAGGTTTGGACCACCATTCCTGGTAAGGGAAGACAGAGGCATTTCCTGGCCCCAGCTCCAGCAGTGTATTCTAAGCAGAGTCTGCTGTCTCATGAAGAATGAGGCCCCCATGCAGGTGTGTGTGGTGTGTGGTATGGTGTGGGGTGGTTGTGTGTGTGTGTGAGGTCGGGGTGAGGGGATTCTAGGTGTAGCTTACAAGAGAGAAGGATTGGCTGTTAACGAGCATGCTCACGTTGGCTCATGAAACAACTTTGATTTATGCTCTGGGAAGTAATCATTTTATGACCTGCGGCATTGTACTCATTGTAACAATTCAAAATACCTTTCATGGGATAGAGTTTTTCTTGTAAATCTTTCAAAATACTTTTGGAATAGCAAGTGTAGTTTACCTAGTTAACTTTCAGTTTTGTGTATTAACAGCTTTTCATAGTTTTTTCTTGATGTAGTATACTGTAATAAATTGTAGCATACATTTAGAACAAAAATTGCAAGGGACTAATTATAAATTCTTGTAGAAAAAATCAAATCAATGATTATGCTCATTTGAAAGTTTAGATATTAAAATAATGTCTAGTTTTCAAAAAGCTGAGACAAAAACTCAAGAGGAAAATATCTCTTTGCCTTGTTCATTTATTTATTCTTAGATTGATAGTTCCTAGATAATAATAATAGTAATAAAATCCTATAATCATTACTTTTTGCTCCGATAGTATCAGAAATTCTTCTGATCCCTACTTGACACAGAAGATGTTGAATTTTAGAGGAACAGTCCAATAGCATCTGAAATTTGTTTTCCCCAACTTGTAAGGTCCCTGAGGGGCACAAGTGATTTGTGCCAAACAACTACCGTAACAGCTGGCCGTTTCAGCCCACCCAGCAGCACTGTGCTGGGAAGTCCTGCTTCTGTAAAGATGAGAGCGAAGGAAACTTTATGGAGCAGTCCTACCCATAACACGTGGGATTGCCATGAGTCAGAATCAGTCAACAGCAATGGACTTGAGTGTTTTTTTCTATATTCTCTTAGAAGAAACTTGCATTTAGGGGATATACCAAACTTATTTCAGAGATTAATCCTCACAGTAAGTTCTTTCCTCCTCAGGAAGAACCATGTATTTAATTCAGGATTTATACCAAGTATTACTTCATTAAACACACTCTGCTGTATATCCTGCACAGGCACTGTGTCAGAGGACCAGAATTAGAAACTCACACTTCTTTACAAGTAGGTCAGAGTCCTAGTAATAGCTTCTAGCCTTCCATCAGGCCTTGTGCTCTTGATTGCTGAAGCTGGATAAAATCACTTTCATGTGAACATAGAGCTCAGCAGTCTTTTATCTTCGCCTGCTGTAAAAATGGCGTCGTGGCAGTGTCTTTGTTGGACCTCTTGGCTGAACTTCACAAGGGGGAAAGAATCAAGGTCATCAGCCCAAGGCTGAGTCCCACGAGCAGAGGTCAGAAGTGCCTCATCTCTCCAACCTCGTTACCAATTCTGACTCCAACAGTCCCTCCCACAGCATTCTCTACTTCTCTGCTGGGTTCGAGTATTAATTCCCATGGCCACACAGAACTCAAAGACCACACTCAGAGTGGTGGGGTTTATTCTGGAAGTAACAGGTTACACTTCAGAATTGGAAATGGCTCAGTGTACAATTGTTTGATCAGGATAGCCTCTTCTCAGCTGCGCCCACAGCCAGGACTCTTTGTGGCTCTCTGACCTGCTCTGGCAAGTATTACAAAGTTCTGTAGTTCCATTAGTAGATTCCTGGAGGCGTCCCATTCCACCAGTATGCTGTGGCCTCAAGGTGCTCAGCTCTCCCTCTGTGGGTCAGTGTCGTGCCCGTAGATGCCTTGCTCCGTGGGCCAGGAGGCACATCATACTGTCTTGTGCTGGTGTCCTGGTTCTGCTGCTGCCGTTTCTCTGCCAGTGTTTCTCTGCTGCTGCTTCTCACCATTTTGCACTGTCTCTGACTCCTTGTCTAGGAAGTTCTCAGCATAAAGACCCTGGGTCCAGCCCCCAAGATGATTTATTTTAAGTTTGGTGGGATGGCAAAACTGACCAGTCTGTTATTTGCATGGTCCTCTCCCCACAGGGTTCCATGAACTTTATCTGCATTACTAACAAGCTCTCCAGTCCCCTAGGTGGGCCACAAGCACCTTATTTACATAGTCCCAAACAGTCATTGTGTAGAAGTCACAAAGACAATGTCTGGAGGGCCGTATTAATTAATTCACTGTAAAACAAGCCACCATCTGGCTCTTCTAGCCATTGGCCATTTCATATTTAAGGGATTAACCTACCTCTCCCCATGCTTTACCAGTTTGAAACAATCATTAACAAGTCCTTCAGTAGGGCAGAGTTCAGGGTGAGGTTACTCAGGTACCTGCCACTGAGGTCCGCTGCAGGCGTGTATCAGATTCTCCAAGAGCTAGCTTCACCTTCTCTGGCCTCTGATAAAATTAACTGCTGTTGTTATTGTTAGGTGCCATTGAGTCAGCTCCAACTCAAAGCCGTCCTGTGTGCTATGCAGAATGAAACTCAGCCTGGTCCTGCACCAGCCTCACAGTTGCTACGCGTGAGCCCATTGTTCCAGCTGCCGTGTCAATCCATCCTCTGCTTTGTCAAGCACCATGTCCTTTTCCAGGGGCTGATCCCTCCTGCTAACATGTCCAAAGGGTATAAGTCGTGCCATGCTTGCTACTAAGAAGCATTCTGGCTATACTTCTTCCAAGACACATTTGTTGATTCTTTCGGCAGCCCATGGTACATGCAGCATTGCTCACCGACACCACAATCCAGAGGTGTCAGTTTTTCTTTGATCTCCCTTATTTGTTATTCAGCTTTCACATGATCAAAAATAACATGGCTTGGGTCAGGCACACCTTCATCTTCAAGGCGACGTTTTTGCTTTTCAATACTTTTTTTTTTAAAGAGGTCTTTTGCAGCAGATTTTCCCAATGCAATGTGTCTTGATTCTTTTGATTGTTGCTTTCATGGATGTTGATTGTAGGTCTAAGTAAAATGAAATCCTTGATAATTTTGTTCTTGTTTCCATTTTATCATGATGTTGCTTATTGGTCCAACAGTGAGAATTTTCGTTGATGTTGTAGTGTAATTTGTATTGAAGCCTCTGGTATTTGATGGTCTTTGATAAGTGCTTCAAGTCTTCTTCACTTTCAGCAAGCAAAGTTATGTCATTAGCATAATAAAGATTGTTGAGTCTTCCGCCAATCCTGATACTCTGTTCTTCTCCATGTAGTCCAACTTCTTGGATTATTTGCTCAGCATAGACTGAACAGGTATGGTGAAAGGATGCACACTTTTCCTACTTTTAAACCATTCCCAAGGCAATATCCTATTGTTCTGTTTGAACAGCTGCCTCTTGATCTGTGTACAGGTTTCTCATGAGGACAATTAAGCGTTGTGGAATTCCCATTCTCTGCAATGTTCTTCGTAATTTGTTATGATCCACACAGTTGAATGTGTTAGCATAGTCAATAAAACACAGATAAATATCTTTCTGGTATTCCATCTGACATCAGAAATATCAGTGGTTCCATGGTCTCTTCTGAATCCAGCCTGAATTTCTGGCATTTCCCTGTCAATATACTGCTGCAGTCACTTGGAATGATACTCAGCAAAGTTTTACTTGCGTGTGATATTAATAATACTGTTCCATAATTTCCTCATTTGATTGGATCGCCTTTCTTGGGAATAGGCATAAATATGGATCTCTTCCAGTCAGTTGGCCAACTAGCTGTCTCCCAGGTTTCTTGGCATGGACAGGTGAGCGCATGGAGCACTGCATCCATCTGTTGAAACAACTCAGTTGATATGCCCTCAGCTCCGGGAGCCTTGTGTTTCACCGATGCCTTCAGCGTGGACGTTGTCCTTCGGTGCCATTGGCTCCTGATCATGTGCTGCCTCCCCAAAAGGCTGAACATCAGCCAATTCTTTTTGGCACAGTGACTGTGCCAGCCAAGAGCCGTCGAGTCAGATCTGTCTACAATGACTGTGTGTTCTTTCCATATTCTTGTGATGTTTCCCTGTAGACTCTCTCATTACTGCAACTTGAGGCTTAAATGTTTTCTTTAGTTCTTTCAGCTGGGGAAACATGGAGCGTGTTCTTCCTTTTTGATTTTCTATCTCCAGGTCTTCGCACATGTCATCATAATGCTTTGTCTTCTTGTGCCACTGTTTGAAATCTTCTGTTCAGTTCTTTTGTTTCATCATTTCTTCCTTTTGCTTTAGCTACTCAGTGTTGAATAGCAAGTTTCAGAGTCTCTTCTGACATCTGTTTTGGTCTTTATTCCCTGTCTTTTTAATAACCTCTTTCTTCATGTAAGATATCCTCTTTGTCATTCTGCAGATTATTTGGTCTTGGATCGTTAGGGTTCAACACATCAAATCTATTCTTGCGATGGTCGCTAAATTCATTTGTGATATACTTAAGGTTTGTACTTGGCTCTGGTGGACTTGTTCTTCGGTTTCTTCACATCTACAAATTGAAGCTGCTCCTTTATACTGTACTCTCGTTTCTATAGTTTATCAGTTTTTCCTATTTCCCCCATGAACTACCTTCTTGGTGACCACCGGTGCTGGGGGTACTTCTGTTGGTTTTTATTTTCTGGGCTGGCACTGAGACTAGGCCGGGTTGGATTGGGGCTCAACTCAGTACCCCTACAGTCTTTTCACTACCACTGCAGCTATTACTAATAACAGAAACCAAGGAGTTAATATGGCTGGCCTTCTCCTCATCACTTCCCATGTGAATCTAACTAGCCAGTTCCTCACCATTCCTGCTTCCTATGAATAGCCTTTGCCTTGCTTAACTGATTGCAGCATAACAGCTGCTTTAGTCTGTGGATGTGTTTTATCCTGTCCAGAAACCAAACGTTTCTCATTCTCCCATTTATCCCCTTTTTTCCCCAATGACATACTCCAGCAAGTTTGAGCTGCTGTGCTGTATTCCCGTCATTCTGATACCGACTAAATGAATAATTTCCAAAGATTAACACAAAACTGTTTCCTATGAGCAGAGGTTAAAGATGTCCCTGACATTCAACTTTTCCAAATTGCTGTACCATTCCATTATCCATAACGTTAACTACCTTTCCCCTCAGTACTCTTCCTCTGGTCTTTGGGTTCTGTAATTCACTGGAGTATCTCACACAACTCACAAACTGTACTTACAGTGGTTTATTAGGTAGGGAAGTAACAGGTTACATTTCAGGATTAGGAATGACTCAGGATAGAGTTCTTTGATCAGAACAGTTCTTTCTCAATTGTGCCAGCTGACAGGCCACTGTCTGTCCCATAGCACCTCAGCCTGGCCTCTGTCCTCCTCAGGCAAGTGTTAAGGCACACTAGGACTGCCAGTGCCCTGGGGTACCTCACCGGTCCAGTAAGCCTGGGCCTGAAGGTGCTCAGTTCTTTTGCTCTGTGGATCAGCATATTCACTGTACCTACCTTGCTCCCTGGGCCAAGAAGCCCACAGTTTTGCCTTCACTAGTCTCCTGCCTCTATTGCTTCTGTATCTATGCCAAAACTAGCCATGACTTATCATTTTCTGCTGTCTCCACTGTTGCAGCTGTCTTTTTCTGTCTCCTGGGTCTAGGAGGTTCTGAGAGCAGGAATATTGGGTCCAAAGGATGCACTCTTCTACCTTTTCTTGGTGGTTGTGAGATTATCCCCTTTCTCTGTCTGGAATCGGTCATTTTAAGCCTGGAAGCCTGGCAAAAGTGACCAGTCTCTTCACTAGGGATCTGTATACCTATTTGCGTGATCCTACCCCCACAGAGTACTGTGAAGCTCATTTACGTTATTAGTAAACTATCCAATCCTCTTGGTGAACCCCAAGCACCTTATTTGTATAGTCCCATCCAATCATTGTGTGGAAGTCACAAAGATGATGGCTAGAAGAGCCATGTTAAGTAATACACTGCACCACACCTGCTCACCCACATGCACTTTCACCTCCACACCTCTATAGTCACTTTTATTTTAAAATTTAATCAAGCAGTTGCTGAGGCCAGCAAACGTGTAATACAGGCAGTTTCCAACTCAGCGTTAGATGATTTTCCACACATTCATTGACAGATGGGTAATTGGGCATGAAAGCAAACCAAGACAGTTGTTGATTCCATCTCACGGTGACCCTGTGTAATTTACAGAGAAGAGCTCCTCCATAGGGTTTTCTTGAATGTAATCTTTATGGAATTAGACCACCAGGCCTTTGTTCTGCTGTACCATTTCTGGGTGGGTTGTAACTGCCAAACTTTTGGCCAGTAAGACTCACTTACTGTCACCCAGAGATCTTCCTTAGGAATAATGTGTTCTAAATGCTTATAAGCTTCCCAGCTAGGCCACCTATTTAACCCATAATGCTTTTGTTGCTGTTAGTCACTATCCAGTTGATTCTGACTCATGGCAACCCTTTTGGAAAATCTTGCTCCATAGGATTTTCAGTGACTCTAGGGTCACTATGAGTCGGAACCTACTCAACAGCAGTGGGTTTGGTTTGGTTTTGGTATGTGACCATTCGGAAGTAGATCACCAGGCCTTTTTCCTGGGTGATTTTGAACCATCAGCTTTTCTGCTGATGGTTATGTACTTAAACATTTGTACCAGCTAGGGACACTTAGTACTATATTAAATGCAGGCTCAATTGAAAAATAATGTATCCAGAATTAACCTTTGAACTGACCATATTAAAAGTGGTGAACATGTATCGAAGATTCTAAAACTGATTTCTGTAGCCAAGAATAGAGGACAGGAAAATTTATTTTATACAAATGATCAGTGTTTGGCAGAATTAATTTACATGTGTGATGAAAAAAGTGTTTATCATCAACACAGAATTCTGAGGGTGTAGGCCAGCACTAGAGCATACTCTACAGGGAATAAAAGCTGCTTCTGGGCAATGCTGGTGTCTGATTCTGAACAGCCTTGTCATCTAAACAGTGAGGCTCTACAGCAGGGCTGACGGAAGGGAAAAAAAGTTTTTCCCTAGGTATAATTTAGTAACCTTCTCCCTTCAGTGACCAACCTTGAACCAAAGCCCCCTGAAGTCAGCCATTGATTTTCTTGTCTTTGAAGTCATCAGCACCTAGATCAACATGTCCCCTGGGTGATACAAACATCTTGTGCTTGACTGCTGATCAAAAGCTTAGCAGTTTAAACCTATCCAGTCACAGAAACATGACCTGGTGATCTGCTTCTGTAGAGACTACAGCCAAGGAAACCCTGTGAGGAGCATGTGAACCACAGCATTTTCTAGCCTGAGACCGGAAGAACTAGATAGTACCTGGCTATCAGTGCTTACTGCTCTGATCTGGGTCACTGTAGAGAGTTCTAGACAGAGTGGGTGAAAAATGTAGAGCAGAATGCAAATTCATAAAAAAAGACCAAATTCAACTGGTCTGATAGAAACTGGTGGAACCTCTAAGACCATGGCCCTTGGAGACCCTTCAAATCTGGAACTCTACCCACTTCTGGAGATCACCTTTCAGCTAACCAATAGACAGGCCTTGAAAATGAATAATAACCCCTGTGAGGAATGTGCTCCTCAGAACAGTCAACCACACCAGACTAAAAGGGCAGTGTTTGCCTAAAAAGAAAGTTCAGAAGGCAGGAAGAGGCAGGACAGATGGGCAGATTTAAGCAGGGAACTCAGAGAAGAAGGGAGTAGAGTGCTGTTACCCTGAGAGGATTGCACCTGGTGTCACAAAATGTGTATAAATTGTTGAACAGGAAAGTATTTGCCCTGTAAACTTTCACCCAAACCCCAATAAAATGTTCCAAAAAAAAAAAGAAAAGAAAACTCTGTGGAGCTGAGTCCTACTCTATAATACATGGGGTCATTGTGAGTCAAAATCAACTCAGCAGCAAATTTTATTTTAATAGTCCTGTTAGACATACAGAAACTCTTTGAACTTCACATTCAGGACTCCCTACAGCCTGTTTTGTTTGTTTGTTTGTTTGTTTTTTAATTGTACTTTCAGCATAAGTTTACAGTTCAAGCCAGTGTTTTATACAACAATTTATACACCTGTTCTTCTGTGACCCTAGTTGCTCTCTCTACAATGTGACAGCACACTCCTCCTGTCTAGCCTGCCTTTCCTGTGTCCATTTAGCTAGCTTCTGTCCCCTTCTGCCTTCTCATCTCACCTCTGAACAGGAACTGCCCATTTAATCTCATGTATCTGCTTGAGCTAAAAAGCAGACTCTTCGCCACTATCATTTTATGTCTTACACTCTAGTCTAATCTTTGTCCTTTTTTAAAGAGGTGGCTTTGGGAATGGTTTTAGTTCTGGACTAATAAAGAGTTTAGGGCCGTTCTTCTAGGATCTCTGAAGTCTCACACCATCAAGTCTAGTGTTTTTACTTGAATTGGAGTTCTTCACCCTACCTTTCTCCTGCTTCATCAGATACTGTTTGTTGTCTGCAGCCAGTTTCTGATTTACCTCCCCCACCACGTGTCCCATTGTTCCCCTGTCTGCCTGATCTGCCACCACCAGAGGACTTGAAGGTGTCTGAATCTATCTGGGATCATTCTGTGTTTCCAGTTGCTATCCATCTTTCCTGGAATTACAGTGGTTTCCTCTTCTTCCCCTGCCTCTGGGTTCAACTCAACTTACGTTGATTTTTTTTTGAGAGTAAGAATATCTGTCTTTTACTTTGGTCAGATTTTGGACAGTGAAAGTCATTAGTGACAACTTAATTATCTGTTCCAGTTTAAACACCTGTTATGTAAATACACTGTGTTCTTTTTTTTTTTTTTTTGAAGAGGGAAAGGTTCATGTATTAAATGTAGTGTTAGATAACACATTACAGATATAGTATAGATGTTTTTAAAAGCCAAAGCCTTCTATGTCTTGTTTTTTGAATACCAGTCCTTAAGAAAATGTTCAAACTAGACTATAGAATGAAAATGATTACATGTGTGAGTAATTTATGTGCCACTTAGGATCTTAATTTAAGGCAACGTAGGCACTTCAGGATGACCCCTTCCTTCTGTTCCCATCTTGGCAGAACCTGGGAGCTCTGTTCTCCATCCGGGTCGTGGGGCTCTCCCTGGCCTGCAGCTACCTATCCCCGCAAGACGGTCGGCCCCTCTGTCACTGGGCAGTTGACAGGTAAGGGATATAACAGATGCAGTAGAAAAATGAAGGTATTCTTATTTGAGTATGAGGCTTTGAGGCTGTGTATTAATAAATACATAAATACATTAAAAATGTGTGTGACTTTGCAGCAATGTATCAAAAAATACACAAACATATATGTAACTTTGAGGCTGTGTGTTGGTAAAATTGATTACAGTGTTAGCAACTGTTGATCGCTTGCCTTGCCAGTGATGGCTGTCATGTTATGTGCTTTTACACACTGAACACTACATCTAGACAGGCAAACTTCCCAGACAGCAGACTGGTGGGTGCCCCTTCAGTGCCAGGTGGAGGGGAGATGAACAACTCAGTTTAGGCATTGCCAGTGTTAGGTATTTGTATAGGACGTTGAGGTGGGTAGCTGGGTCTGCAATGACAGATTTTATCTGTGTCCCTGTAGTAACCCAAATCCTCAGAGCTCCAAAACTCCCAGGGGAGCTGAGGGGAGAGGCTGTTTTAGGACTAAGCCTTCAACAAACTCAGCAACTACACAGACGTAGCCCATACCCTGTCTGTGAGGCAGTTTTGCTCTGTAAAGTAGTTTTCTCCATTTGCAGGCCTCTTGCCCTCTTCCACTGTGGAAATGGTGGGACTGGGATCCTGAAGGAAGAGGCTGGCTTGTCTCCTACTTTAGGTCGAGAAACCTGATCTTGGCGTGCAGTGTGTTTGTGTACTTTTGTTTGGAAGATCAGCCCTAGGGCCAGAGGCAGACTGTTGAGTCTATAGCACTGTGGTGGCGATGTTCTGTATTTCCTGATGGCTTCCTTGCTCTCTTCTCAGGGCTCTTCACCTCAGGAAGCCAGGTGGCCCCCCACATGTCAAGTTGGCCGTGGAATGGGATAGCTGTGCTAAGGAGCGGTGAGTCCAACTGAACTGCCTCTGGCAGAGGAAAGATGGCCCTCGCCTGCACAGATAATCCTTCCTGAACCCAGCATGAATGTAAGGCAGTGTGGGTGTATTCTTGCTGCACTGCACGCCATCCCTCTCAGAAGCCCTTGGGAGAAAGATGATGATGGTGGCAGTGGTGGTGATGCTGCAGGGGTCGCAGCAGTGGTGGTAACAGTTGTGGAGTACTTACCCTGTGCCAGGCACCACTCTAAGCTCTTCGGGTGGTGGTGTTACTGCCATCAGGTTGGCACCGACTCACTGCGACCTCATACATGACTGAGTGAAATGCTGCCTGATTTCTGCACTATCCCTGTGATTGGCTGCAAATGCAACTGTTGAGGATCCATGGGGTTTTCACTGGCTGATTTTTAGGAGTAGACTGACAAGCCTTTCTTTCTCATCTGGCTCAGTCCAGAACCTCTGGTGAAACCTGTTCAGCACCAGAACATGTACGTCTCCATTGACTTGCATGGTGACTGTGCATAAAGTGCATTGGCCAGGAGGCCTCCCACATCAAAGGCCAGAAGTCTGCCACTGATCCACCATCACCCTTCCGAGCACTGTGAACATGTGCAATCTATTTCCATTGTACCTGATAAAGTAGGCACTACTTCATTTTTCAGATGTGGAAACTGAGATGCAGTGAGGTTAAGCAATGACTCAGTCACACGGCTCATACATGGCAAAGCAGGGATCTGAACCCATGCTGTGTTACATGAGGCCATGCTCTTAGGCATTGTACCTGGCTGCCTCTGTAACAAAGAGTGCTTCAGTCTTACTGTATCTCGTTCAGTCCAGCGAATGTTTGGTGATCTGTGAGGCTCCAGGCCCTGTGTAGGGTGAGGAAGACAAAATTAAATAGGCCAAGGACTTAGTCCCTCGAGGAGCTCTTTGAGGGGACAGATAACGAGAGTAAAAGAGAAAGAGTGCTAAGTCATATGTATGCATGAGACACCCCAGGGACCCTCCAGATGGGTGCCTTAGACTCTCCTGGGGGTACCTCCCTCCCCGTTGGTTGTAGAGCCATAGATAAACCACCACAGAGGGTGAGAAACCCTGCCTGCCCATCGGTTTTCTCTCCGTGCAGCCTGTTTGGGAGCCTGCGGGAGGAGCGGATCCAGGATGCGGACAGCGTGCGGCGACAGCAGCAGGCACACCAGCAGCCCAGCTGCACCCTGGATGAGTGTTTCCAGTTCTACACCAAGGAGGAGCAGGTCCCGCCCAGGGTCCACACCCCGGTGGGAAGAGGGCTGGCTGCTTTGCATTGGGTTGGCTGTCCGTCAGGGAGCCTCACAGTCCCGGTGGCTTCCTTTCCAGCTGACCCAGGATGATGCGTGGAAGTGTCCCCACTGCAAAGTTCTCCAGCAGGGGACAGTGAAGCTGAGTCTGTGGACCGTGCCCGACATCCTTATCATCCACCTCAAGAGGTTCTGCCAAGTTGGGGAAAGAAGAAACAAGCTCTCCACGCTGGTGAAGTTTCCACTTGCTGGCCTCAACATGGCCCCTCACGTGGCGCCAAGAAGCATTGGTCCCCAGCCCAGCCCAGGCCCCTGGGCTTCCTGGAAACAGTCAGCCTGCCTGCCCAATGGCTACCCGCTGGACTTCCTCTATGACTTGTATGCTGTTTGTAACCACCACGGCAGTCTCCAAGGTGGGCATTACACAGGTGAGCCTGGCCTCTCGCCACACGGCAGGGGTTATCTCATGTTATGGCTTTGTGGCCACGCACTGGGACACTCTAGGAAGAGCCTAGAATGTTGATCTTACATAAGCACTCAGTGTGAGCTGAGTCCTCACGGTGCACCAGACATGGCAGGAGGGAAGAGAGCTGGCCCACACCACGGAACTAGCTTGGTGGTTAGGGGGCATTGTTAGCTCTGGCCTGAATTTTAGATCATATCAAATACAGCATGGCAGTTGCTGGAGCTGAGTGACATTGATCCTCATCTACAGTTCAGCGTGATGAGATGCACTTGGTATTATTTTATTCTGATTCTGTATTGTTGTTCACTGCCGTTGAGTTGACTCTGACTCGTGACCTCGTGTGCAACTGAAGAAGACACTGCTCGGTCCTGCAGCCATCCTCGTGGTCATGGGGCTGCCTGAGTCCGTTGTTGCCTTCCAGCTTAGGGGTCTCATCTTCCTGCACTACAATAGACTGTATTCTCTTGTGATCCACAAGGTTTTCATTAGCGTATTTTCGGAGGTAGACCAGTATGTCTTTCTTTCTGGTCGGTCATCATCTGGACGTTCCACTGAAACCTGTCCATTTGGCTGGTCCTGTTGGTGTTGGAGATATTAGTGGCAGAATTTCCAGCATCACAGCTGCACAGAGGCCGGCACAGTCCAACAAAATAACAAATGATTGGCGCGTTGTTTGTTCCGTGGAGTATGTGTATTCCTTCTGGGTGTGCTGTAGAGCAAGCAGGCTAGTGCAAGGACAGAAACAAATAACTGAGCAATGTTCTCAGTTGTGCCTAGTCGTCCTTTTAAGCACTGGAGAGAGCATCATGCTTGACCAGTTTTCTCAGTTCTTTTTCCTTGTTTCTGCCCATGCAGTGAAATGATAACAGGAAGGCTACACAAGAGCTGCTTGTAAACAGCAGCGGCAGCAGATAGTAGTAACTGAGTGTAACTGCTTTGTAGACTACAGTGGAGACAAATCCTTACTATTTAGAGACGTTTGGATGTAGCCTGTGTGACTGCGGGAGAATACAGACACCTGTGAAGAGAGAAAGGATGCTACATCACCAGGCGGAGACCACGCAAGGGGGCAAAGAGGTATCCAGAGGATGAAGGGATGCCAGGCCAGCCTGCACTGGTTCAGCCTAACATGACATGTGACCACAGTTGCTCCCACTAAAAGACAGCCAGTCCATGCTGTTGTGCTGCTGTCCAGTTCTCCTGTAGCTGCCGATTCTAGGCTTTTCTGCCCCTTCATGGACCAGAAGCTGGCAATTCTGAGTTTTGCCTTGATTTATGATGGAATTCCATTCCAGTGTGACTCTGTTCTAAATTGATTCTGGTGTAAATTGCATACCTCATTTTTTTTTCCATTGTTATTACTTTCTATTATCAGTGTCTTTATAAATCATGACATTGAACACTTGCAAAGAGCATCTAAGAATAACATCAGCAAACTATGCTGCAGCATTATAGGTCGTGCATACAAAATAATGATAAGATGTACTTAAAACGGAACAAAAAATGGTTATAAGTGCAGTTCATCCTAACTTGAATGTATCTTAAGTCGGAGACTACCTGTATACACATACATGTATACATACTGAACAAAAATTTCAAGAGCAGGTACTACATTTGATACTTTGTGGTCTACTCTATTCTAGAAGAACATAGACTATTCCACCTTTTAAAATACTTTAAAATATTTTAACTGTAGTGTGATCTACTTTATTACACACTTCATCAGAGGTATGCATTTGGAAGCTTCTACAAAGAAATGGGGAAAATGTTGATATTTCTTTTTAAAAAAATAAAAATTTACTGTGCCTTAAATGAAAGTTTACAGCTCAAGTTAGTTTCTCATTCAGAAATTTATACACACATTGTCTTGTGACTTTGGTTGCAAACCCCAAGCTGTGACAGCACTCTCCTCCTTCCTACCCCAGGTTCCCAGTTCCATTTGTCCAGTTCCTGCTCCTTCCTGCCTTCTTATCTTGATTTTGGGCAGCTGACCACTTGCTCTCACGGATTGGATTGAATTGAGAAGCATGCTGCCCATGCATGCTATTTCTTGTTTTATAGGCCTCACTGATCTTTGTCTGAAAGGTAGACTTTTGGAGTGGCTTCAATTCTGAGTTAACAGGGTGTCTTGGGGGTTCCTCCAGTCTACCATACTCTTGGGAGTTCCTCCAGTCTCTGTCAGACCAGTAAGTCTGGTCATTTTTTGTGAATTTGAATTTTGTTCTATATTTTTCTCCCACTTTGTTGAGGACTCGCTGTTATGATCCCAGTCAGAGCAGTTGCTGGTGGTAGCTGGGCACCACTTAGTTCTTCGGGCTCAGGCTAGCAGAGGCTTTGGTTCAGGTGACCCCTGAGTCCTTTGGGCTGATAGTTTCCTTGTATCTTTAGTTTTCTTTATTCTCTTTTGCTCCAGACAGGGTAGAACCAATTGATATATCCAAGACGACAGCTTACAAGCTTCTAAGACTCACCAAAGTAGAATGTAGAGCATTTTCTTTATGAACTACATGTTCCCTCAGGTTATGGTTTGCAGCTGTCAACCTTAGCAACTCAATCCCTCAAGGTATTGGCATGCATCTAAGAAACTTCTGTGGCTTTTGCCTTTGTGAAGGTGTGTTGACTTCCCCTATATTGTGTGTTGTCTTTCCTGTCACCAAAATTGACACTTGCCTACTGTCTAGTTAATGATGTTCTTTCTCCCTTACTCCATACCCTGGTAATTATCCAAGATTTTTTTTTAAACCTTTTCTTGAATTCTTGTAATAGTGGTCTTTTACAAAATTTGTCCTTTCATGAATGACTTATTTCATTCAGTATAATGCCTTGTAGATTCATCCATGTAGTGAGATGTTCTTTGGATTCATCGTTGTTCTTTATTGGTGCATGGTGTATGTGTATGTACCATAATTTGTGTGTGTATGTACTGTAATTTGTTTATCCATTCATCTGTTGATGGGCACTTTTTCCATCTTTTTGCTTTTGTGAATAATGCTGCAATGAACTTAGGTGTGCATATGTCCATTTCTGTGATGGCTTTTATTTTTCTAGGATATATTCCTAGGAGTGGGATTGCTGGATTATATGGTATTCCTAGCTTTTTAAGGAGGTGCCGTATTGTTTTCTATAGCAGTTATACCCCCTTGCATATTCACCAGGATTGTAAAAGAGCCCTAGGACCCCACAACCTCTCCACCATTTGGTATTATTTCTTATTAGGGATGGTATTGTTGGGGTGAGACAGTCTCTCACTGTAGTTTTCTTTTTTTATGGTTGAAAATCTGCTTTATTAACAGACAAGCATGCAAGCCTAGGGAACAGGGAGAATGGCTTCTCCAAGACTGTCCTGCTTGTGTTACAATTCTAAAAGCTTTTATAGCCAGGTTACAAAGGAATTTGCATCTGGAAGACCTCAAAACTTGTCACAGGATAGTCACAAGATTCCTTTACATCTTACCAAACAATGTGATTACCTCCCTGAAATTCTGAATAATTGATTTACTAACCTGGCAACAGGTAAAGGAATATAAATCTGTTGATGTGGTTTCAGCAGCCTAGGTGACATTGATTAAGTCCCAGCTGCTAACTTAGCCTACTCTTAATCACCAACTTCATATCTACAAAATAGGTTTTAAATGAAGATAGTTGGTTTGATTTATAGCACCAAATCTCAGATTGCAGACTAACTCTGTGCAGCATGCAGCACAGTCAGTCATGAGGCAAGGTACACATTGGATATAATAACAAACAAGTAGTAATGACTCTGGCTAACATCATTAGTATGCACAGCCATCCTAGGTTGGGGAGCCATGAGAATAATTTTGCAAATTCCAACCTGAGGAAGCCTTCCCACTGTTTAATGTTATTTACAATGTCTTCTGCTGTTTTAAATTTGTTCTTTATCAACTGGAAACTATGAAACAAGTTAAAGCAACACATTCGCTTAATGATCCTTACACTCATGATAATGCCTGAGGAGTGAGTAGTCTATAGCTGCCCAGTTTTTCAGAACTGCGTCTCTGACTTGTCCCAGTTCAGTGCCTAAAGCACTGATGGCCTGTGAGGTAGCATTTAGGCCTCAACTGTGGCACAGGCTAGCCTATTAAACCCATCACCAAGGCAGGCATGACAGAAAGGGACAAGGATACATTTTCAGCCAGACTGTACTGATGTATGTCACTATGGCAATCTTTGGAAAGATTAATGTCTTATAGTTTGGGCATTATTAGGTTGGATGTCTTTAATCTGGGGCAAGAACACGGTGAGTCTTCCCAAGGAGCAACTCCCCCGCCCCACAGCACTGGTGGGGACATATGAAAAGGCCCAATTTCCACACAGCAAGAACTATCCTTTGGGTAAATTAACGTGTCTGTTAGCATAGGGCAGTGTTATACTTGTGTTACATTTGAGGCTGGGGTTATTAAGATCATAACAGAAGGAAGGACACCCTGGAAATTTGACAGTTTTCCCTAGGGGCAACAGTCTCAAGGTGGATTGAGAACATCCCTGTGTCCTTTTTCTTAACTGGTCCCCAATTACAGATATCACCATAAGGGATGTGCTTTTGGACATGTCTGAACAAGGTAAAACTTCTAATCAACTCCAGAGAGGTGCATATGCCAATCAAAAATTTGTTTAGCATAAGTACCTCCCACTGGACAGAATTCAGAAACATGCACTTTGTGTAAGGTAAGTCCATACATTCTCATTGTAGTTTTGATTTGCATTTGTCTAATGACTAGTGGGAAACCCTGGTGGAGTAGTGGCTAAGTGCTACAGGTATTAACCAAAATGTCAGCAGTTTGAATCCATCAGGTGCTCCTTGGAAACTCTGTGGGGCAGTTGTATTCTATTGCACTCTGTCCTGTCAGGTCACTATGAGTTGGAATCCACTTGATGACGGTGGGTAGTGGCTGTTGATCATGAGCATTTCCTCTGTTAGCCACTTGAATGTCTTCTTTGGTGAAATGTCTGTTCATATCCTTTGCCTATTTTTAAATTGGATTGTTTGTCTTTTTGTTACTGAGATGTCGAAGTATTTGGTAGATTTTAGAACTAGATCCTTATTGGATACATGGTAGACAAAAATTTTTTTTCTAGTGTGAAGGTTCTCTTTCTCTTGGTGAAGTCTTTTGATGGATTTAAGTTTTTAATATTTAGGAGCTTCCGGTTATCTAGTTTCCCCTCTGGTATATGTGCATTGTTAGTTATGGTTAGTATTGTATTTATGCCATCTATTAGAGCCTTTGCCATTGTCCTTATTTTTTCTTCCATGATCTTTGTTTTTGTAGGTTTTATATTTAGACGTTTAGGTCACTGATCTGATTTGATTTAGTTTTTGTATATGATGTAAAGTGTGACTGTTGTTTTGTTTTTTTATAGATAGACATCCAGTTACACCAGCACCATTTGTTGAAGAGACTGTCTTTTCCCAATTAAATGGACTCTGTCCCTTTGTCAAATACAGGCTGTTTGTACATGGATTTAAGGTCTTAGTTCTCAATTCTGTTCCATTGTTCTGTGTGTCTGTTATAAAAGTACCAGGCTATTTTGACTTTTGTGGCTGTGTAAGCCACTGCTGTTGAATTGGTTTTGACTCGTAGCAACCCCATAGGTCAGAGTAGAACTGCTCTGTAGAGTTTCCAATGGGCGCCTGGTGGGCTGACCTGTTAGTTAAGACACACAGCACTAAACCACAGTGTGAGGCCTCCCGCTTTGTTCTTGTTCTTTAATAATGCTTTACTTCTCCAGGGACTCTTCCCTTTGCATATAAAACTAGTGATTTATTTCTCCATCTCATTAAAGAATGTTGTTGGAATTTGGATGGGGTCTGCAGAATTTGGATGGGCTATCTGTAGATCACTTTGAGTAGAATTAACACTTTCACAGTGTTGAGCCTTCCTATCCATGAGCACAGTATGTTTTTCTGTTTATATAGGGTCTCTTGGTTTCTTGCAGTAATATTTTGTAGTTTTCTTTGTAAAGGTCTTTTACATCTCTAATAGATTTATTCCTAAGTATTTCATCTTCTTGGGGACTGTTGTTAATTATATTGATTTCCTGATTTTCCTTACAGAATTCTCTTTGGTGGTGTACAGGAATCCAACTAATTTTTTATGTTAACCTAGTATCCTGAAGCTTTGTTGAAATCTTCTGTTAGTGCCACTAATTTTCTTGTGGATTCCGTAGAGTTTTCTGTATGTAAGATCGTATCATCTCTGAACAGGGATGGCTTTACCTCTTCCTTCTGGATGCCCTGTATTACTTTTCGTACCTTATTGCTTTTAACATGATGTTGAATAAAGATGACAAAGGGCATGCTTGTTTGGTTCCCATTCTCAAGGGGAATGCTTTCAGTCTCTGTCAAGAATGATGTTGGTCATGATGTATTGTATTTTTGATATGTCAGTGAATTCTACTGGCTACAAAATTTGAGGATATTTTGTATAGAACATTGGTCTTCCAGGGGCCAGCCTCAGCAGGGTCTGGGATCACGAAGAGATGGGTGGCATCGGCAAAGAAGAAATGATGAGACTAGAAATGAGACTGAGACAACCAGAAATTTGGAGGTCAGCAGTCTGTTAAGGCCTGCCTTTCTTTATTTCTTATATAATCAATGAGGTGACGTGATTTTCACCCTGTTCTTTGACCCTGTAAGCTGTTGGCTAGTAAGAAACTGATACCTCGTGGTCTCTTTTCATGTTAATTATTAGGGCCTTCTAGATAATGGTCCAAGACAGTGGTCTCTTTTCATGTTGCTCATCAGGGCCCTCTAGGTAATGGCCCGAGGCAAGTATATTGTGCTGATAATTAACAGTGAAAACAAAGTTATGCCTTGAGCTTAATCAGCTCTATCCATGCCTCGAGGTCAAGGGTACAGAAAGAAGGATAGATTCATCCAAAGCTCATTACCTGGCTGTCTCTATTTGTTCTTCCTTTGCTCTTATTTTATCTCTTCCTGTGAGGACAGGAAATGCCCACTGTCCCCCACCCTTAAGCTGTTCTAAGAAGGATATTTCTTTAGTATTTATTCATTTGTCATACTAATTATAATAAACTTGGGAGCCTATCCATCTTCCTGATACAGAGAGTGGGATATCTATATCTAAGGGCTGCGTGGTGGGTCGTCCCTGGGGAGCTTCCCAGGGCCTTCCTGCAATCTTGTATTTCACATGTGGAGGGAGAAGCAGTTGGGGGAAGCCAGAGGGGCCAGGCCAGCCTCAGCATTCCTGGGCTGGGCGTGCTGTGTTGGAATTCATTAAGCTGAGGGAGTTGTAAAACCCTTCTTAGAAGGCATCTTCCTTGATCCTTGTGCCAGGAGATAAAAGGGTACTTTTGAGGAAGGTTTAATTAGGATGCAAAATATCATCAGGAAGCGTATAGCCAAAAAATATGTCAAGGGTGAGATGCGTCTGCTTGCCATCGTGTAAGTGTGTGGCCTTGCTTACAGAGGCTTCTGTGGGTGACAGGCCTCGGCACTGGTCTAAAACTTTCTTTTTTGGGTGCTGCCTTTGGTATTAGAGTTATGCTGGCTTCCTAGAATGAAGTTGGGCATATTCTCTCCTCCTCTGTGCTCTGAAATAGTTTGACTAGTATTGATGTAGGCTGTTCTCTGAAAGTTTGGTAGAGTTTTCCAGCGAAGCTGTCTGGCCCGGGCTTTTTTGTGTGTGGAAGTGGTGCTAGTGCCTGGGCTGGTGCTGGTGGTTTATTACCTCTTCTTTTGTCATGGGTCCATTTAGTTTTTTGACTTCAGTTTGTGTTATTTTAGGAATGTATTGTATTTCTAGGAATTTATCCATTTTTCTAACTTTTCAAATTTATTGAAGCACAATTTTACATAGTATTCTGTTATAATCTTTTTTTTATTTCAGTTGGATCTGTTATGACATCACCTGTCTCTTTCTCATTTGGGTTATTTGTTTCTTTTTTTTTCTTTTGTAAGTTTGGCAAATAGTTTGTTGGCTTTGTTGATCTTTTCAAAGAACCAACTTTTGGTCTTGTTAATTTTTTTTAAATTCTTTATTTCAGTTTTTTCTGCTCCATTCTTTATTCTTTTCTTCCTTCTGGTGTCTATGAGCTTGCTTTGCTGCTGTCTTTATGTTTGTTTGAGATGTAGGGCTGAACTTTTTACTTTGCCTTCTTTTTCTTTTGTGATGTTTGTGTTTATTGCTATATGTTGACCTCAAAACATCACTATGTCCCAAAAGTTTTGATTCTGTAGTTTTATAGATGCCATCCTTGATTTCTTCAAGAATAAAGTGGTTGATATAAGTGATTGGCTATTAGTCAGTAGGCTTTAAACAAGATAATTTCAGTTTCCATGTATCTGACTCTTTTCCTCTTGCCATTTTTATTCTAATTTCTACTTTTATGATATTGTCATCAGAAAAGATGCTTTATATTATTTTGATATTTTGGATTTTGTGAAAACATGCTTTGTGGTGAAAATGTGGTCTATCCTTGAGAATGTTCCATGTGCATTGGAAAAGAGTAAATACTATGCTGTGTTGGGTGGAGTGTTCTGTATGTATCTATGAGGCCAAGTTGGTTGATTCGGGCATTTAAATCTTCTATATCTTTATTGAGTTTCCTTCCAGATGCTCTGTCCTTTACTGAAAGTGGTGTGTTGAAGTCTCCTACTACTACTGTGGAACTATCTCTTTTCAGTGCTGTTAGAGTTTATTTTATGCATTTTGGAGCCCTGTCATTTTGTGGAAACCCTAGTGGCATAGTGGGTTAAATGCTACCTCTGCTAACCAGAAGATCGGCATTTCAAAACCACCAGGCGTTCCTTGGAAACTCTAGGAGGCAGTTCTACTCTGACCTCTTGGGCCACTGTAAGTTGGACCCAACTTGATGGCAATGGATTTTGGGGGGTCATTTTGTGGGTACATGTTTATCACGGTTATGTCGTGCCAGTATTGACCTTTTACTCCTCATGTAATGTCTTTACTTATCCTTTGTAGTGGATTCTGCTCTAGAGCAAAACTGATTGGAAATTTATATTGTCATTCTTGCTCTTTTTTTGGTTGTTGTTTGCTTGGTAATATACGTATTTTTCCATCATTTGAGTTTTAGTTTGCTTATGTCTTTGTGTCTGAAGTGTGTGTTTTTTAGACACACGCATATGGATTGTGGTTTTTAAATCCATTCTGCCACTGTCTGTCTCTTTATGAGTACATTTAAACTGTTTACATTCAGTCTAATTGATAGACAGGTGTGAGTTTACTACTCTCTTTTTAGTGTGTGTGTGTGTGTGTGTGTGTGGTGTTGACAGTTTCTTTGTTCCACTTAATTTTCTGTACTGAGTTATTTTATGAAATTACATTGTTGGTGATTTTGTGTTCACTGATTCTTTATGTTCTTCTTTATTTTGATGTGTAGGTTTATTTGCTTCCTTTGTGGTTACCTTGAAATTTACCTTTATATTCCTAAGTTTAAACTGATCTTTTATTTCTTGGTATCGCCTTGACTTTTCTCCATGTGGAAGTTCTGTAAATACACTATTTATTCCCTTATTTTTGGTTTGACATTGTCGTTTATATAGTGATGTCTCTGGCTACCTGTTTTCAGTATTTTAGCTTTGTCCTACTTTTGAGAATTCCCTATGTAGGGTTGATATCTTATTGATCTGTCCTCTGTCTGAATTTTAGATTTTTGTCTGATATTACTGATTTTCCAGCTAGAGGACTCCATTTAATATTCCTTTTAATTTGGGGTCTGGTTTTTACATATTCGCTTAATTTCTGTTAATCTGGAAATGTCCTAATTTTGCCATCATATTTGGGAGACAATTTTTGCTACATATATAATTCTTGACTGGCAAGTTCTTCTTTTAAGGCTATATATACATATGTGTTGTCCCATTGGCTTCTTGTTTGCATAGTTTCTTCTGAGTAGTCAGAGTTTAGTCATATTGGTTCTCTTTATAGGTGACTTTTCCTTTTCCCCTAGCTGCTCTCAGGATTCTTTCTGTGTCTTTGCTTTTGGCAAGTTTGATTATGAAATGTCTTGGTGACTTTTGGAGTCTATCATGTATGGCATTTATTGAGCTTCTTGGATGAATGCTGTCTTCTCTTCCGTGATATTAGAGACATTTTCTGCCAGCAAACATTTGATAATTCTCTCTTTCTCTTCCATTGTCTCCCCTGTTCTGGAACTCTGATCACACATAGGTTTTTTTCCTCTTCATAGAGTTTTTCCTCTTCATAAGAGTTCCATGTAATCCTTAGGCTTTCTTCATTCTTTTCCCTGATTTTTTTTTCTCAAACAAATCATCATCAAGGGATTTGTCTTCAGTCTCACTAGTTCTGAATTCTGTTGCCTCAGATTTTCTCCTGTGTTCTTCTGTTGGGAAACCCTGGTGACATAGTGGTTAACAGCTATGGCTGCCAACCAATTGGTGGGCAGTTTTAATCTACCAGGTGTACCTTTGAAACCCTTCAGGGCCATTCTTTGGGATCCTGTAGTATCACTATGAGTTGGAAACGGCTTATTCTAACAGCTTTTTGGTCCTTCTGTTGAGCTTTCTTATTCTGAAATTTCGTTGTTGATGTTTTGGATTTCTAATTGTTTTTATATGGTTTCTAGTAACAGTACCAGAAACTATATGACTGACATTTTGTTCTTGTATTGTTTTTGTGAATTGTATCACCTTGTCGTGTTTTCCTTGATCTCTTTCTAGATCTCTTGGAGAGCTCCCTGTACAAGTGTTTTAAAATCTTTATTAGGTGGTTCCATTGCCTTATCTTCTTCCTCTTCTGGAAGGTTTTCCACTTCTTTATTTTGGTTACTTGCTGGAGCCATCTTGTCCTGCTTCTTTATGTGGATTGATATTGACTGTTGTCTCCAAATGCGTAAAGAAGCTATTACATTTATTTATTGTATGTTTGTTTGCTGTATCCTACATTTTTGTTTTGTTTTGAAATATCTGAGTAGGCTGTGCATCTATGCAATTCTAATCACTAATCTGGCCATGTTGAAGCTCTCACCTCCTGTCTCTGGGTGGGTGGAGCAACTAGTAGGTTTGCGAACACAGGAGTGTTCTTGTTCTTGCAGGGCTGCTGAGGATAGAAGTAGTGTTTTTGGTGAGATGATGTATTTGTTCTGCTGATCACCTAGCCGGGGTGTAGAAGGTGTTCTCTCTGATTGTTGGGTTGAGTGTTGTGTGTGTGTACTCCACTGTTTTTTGGATGGTCAAAGTGAAGATGCCTGGGCCATCAGCCACCTCAAGTGTGCAGTGTGGAGGCTTACCTATAGTCTTGGGTTTGCAGGGTTGCATAGGGCTGTTTGGAGAAGGCACAAGTCTGGTTTCTATGAGGGGCAATACAGGGGGAGAGGGAGTGGGTGTCAACTGCCCATGGGTGCTTGGTCGCAGGGTGTGCCCCTGTCCACTAAAGTGCATCATGGAGGGTTGTGCAGCCTGTCCTTGGTACCCCAGTGCCATTGGCTGGAGGGATTGGAAGGCTTCAGTGGTCCTCAGGCCTTTGTTGTGGGAGATACTGTCAACCTTCAGGCTACCACTGTGGGTGGTTGAGCTCCCGTCTTAGGGAATGGGGTGCTGGCAAATGCCACAGGTCTGCGGCTCCCACATGACTACTGTAAGTGAAGTAGGGTTCAGCTTGGAGCCATGCCCACCTTGCCCTTCTAATGCTGTGCTGTGCCATCTTGGCCAGCAAGGCACTATTATGACTGATTGCAGAGGGTAGAGGATATTGCAAGTCTGTGAATCCCCTGTGCAGGTGGATAGGTGAAGGGTTGTGCAACTTGGCCTGAGCAGAGGGCTGATAGATTATAGTGTAGAATACTGTTAAATGCTGCATTCTTCAGCTCCTGCTTGGCTTCTGCAACTGGGCTTCAACTGGGGACTCTACCTTATCCTAATAAGGATGCACTGTGCTGGCTTAGGCAGCAAGGTGCTGATGTGGCTGATTGTAGGAGGTAGCAGATGCTGCAAGTATGTGGACCCACTACACCAATGGCTCAATAAAGGGGCAGCCACTCCAGAACGGGGCCATGAGTTTCTTGCTTATGGATCTTGGGTGCTGAATGCCACCAGACTTGTATCAGAGTGAGGCAGGGGGTGAGTGAGGGTAAGAAGTGCTCCTCAGCTTGTGAAGCTCTGGCAGGGGGTGCTGTTGTATACATCATGTGTTGGCTGCTTTCACTTAACTTTTGCAGGTCTGTTATCACTCCTCTGTGACTCGGGAGATTTTAGCCTTGGAGGCTGCTGCTTGCCTCAGTATGTCTGTGTTGTGCAGATTTGGCTAGCAGGACTCCAGTGATCTGTAATTCTCCATTTCTGCTGTTTTGGAATTGTCTGTCCTACCTGTTACCCAGTCTGACTCTTTAGCTTTGTCCTGGATGCTTAGGGTTCCTAGATCGTTATAGATATCTGATTCACTTGTTTTTTTCTGATCATTTTCTAAGAGGGGTGACATGAAGTGTCTGACTATTCCATCATCTTGGCCCAGCTTCTTAACATTGTTTCTGGCTAAATAATTTGAGGCTCTCTTTTATTGAAGATTTTTGACTGAATAAGAGCTATAAAATAAGGATTCAATTTAAAATAACGGCATGCTTTTATTGATATATCACTAAGGATCTGGGAGTATAACTTACTGATCACTTCTAATTCTATAAAATTCATTTATGGCTGCAAATGGACCGATTTTTCTTGTTTCATTGCAAGCAAGTTCAGTTTGCATCTGTGCCAGTGGGAAATGTCTGACTGTCTTTGGGGCTCCAATAACTGAGACTTGGGATTTGGGTCTTTGCAGCCTACTGCCGGAACTCTTTGGATGGCCAGTGGTACAGTTATGATGATAGCACAGTGGAGCCACTTCAAGAGGATGAGGTCAATACCCGAGGGGCTTACATTCTGTTTTATCAGAAACGAAACAGCATCCCTCCCTGGTCAGCCAGCAGCTCCATGAGAGGTAGGTGCTCCTTCTTGTTCCAGAGATAGGGAAAACTGGGAAGTCACATTGGGAATTGGGATGATGCTTAATAAGATCTGAAGAAGAGAGGTAGGGAAGGATGAGAGAGAAGTCTGACTGTTGCTATACTAGTATCCTGTTTGTAAGGATGTGGAGTGGTCATATTGAAATCCCACAAAAGGGAAAGAACAGTTGCTCACATCTAAGGCAGATGACACTTGGCAGTGTGGGATTCTCGTTCCCGCAGTCTTGCTCAGATCAAACCAGATTTAATTAAATTCATGAAGTGTGAGTGTAGGAGTCCCTGGGTTGTGCAAATGTTTAATATGCTTGGCTGCCAACCAAAAAGTTGATGTTTTGAGTTTACTCAGAGGTGCCTTGGGAGAAAAGCCTGGTGGTCTATTTCTGAAAAATCAGCCACTGAAAATCCCGTGGAACGGTTCTACTCTGGGGTCGCCATGAGTCAGAGTCAGCTCCACAGCAACTAGATACCGAACCAAAATCCATCACTGCTGAGTCAGTTCTAACTCATAGAGACCCTACAGGACAGAGTAGAACTGCCCCATAGGGTTGCCAAGGCTGTTTCAGTTTGTATAGAAATAGTCTGCCACATCTTTCTCCCATGGGTTTAAACCAATGAGCTTTTGGTTATTCCCAGCTGAGCACTTTAACCAGTAGCACTCCTAGCAACTGGGTAGGTATATAATATAAGTCTACGTTAGTCTTTCCAGTGAGGGAGAGTCAGTTATAAAAGATGCAGGGCCGTTCCTAGGAAATGTAGCTGCTTAACCACATTCCAGTGATACTTTTATTGGAATTTGATACCTGACTTTGCTGGGAAGTCTAGAGAAGAAGTCAAATTTGACCTTCTAATGTGACCTGTTTTACCTTGCAAACGAGCCTCCCTTATCTTTGGGGTGAGAGAGCAATTTTTTTTTAATTAGATTTTTCTCCCCAGCAATTTTTGGAAAACAGAAAAATAACATTAAGAATCTTCAGCAAGTCTAAATCAAGCCTAATGCAATGTCTGACTTGACTTTACAGAAGATAAATATTGAAAGAAGAATAGAAAATATGCCATGTGTATTGTTGGTGACCAGTAATTTTACGAAAAGCATTTCAGAACTCACTAACAGATTTTCTTTTCTGTACCCAAATGCCTTCCCTCGGTTTTGATCACACGAACAATCCATCACAGATTACACCTGGTTCTGTGGAGTCCCCATGTGTATCACAGTAGAACTGTGATTGGGTTTTCAATGGCTGATTTTTCAGAGACCAACTACTTCTGAGGTGCCCCTGGGTAGCCTTGAACATCTAACTTTTTGGTTAGCAGCTGAGTTTGTGAACTATTTGCAGCTCAAGGGGGTTGGTTAATCACGGGTTAGCCTGTTATTTATAGAATTCTGCTGTGGTTCTCTCTGTTTCAGAGACAGAGAGTGGGGAAGGGCATGGCCTTGAAAAGCTCCTGTAGGACACTGAGGTGACGGAGTTGGGGTACAGCCTTCTCTGTCTGTTTTCTCTGCAGGTTCCGTAAGCTCCTCCCTCTCTGATCACTGGCTCATGAGGCTTGGGAGCAACAATGCCAGCACAAGGGGGAGCTTGCTGTCGTGGAGCTCTGCCCCCTGCCCCTCCCTTCCCCCCATGCCCGACTCTCCTGTCTTCACAGACAGCCGCTTCCTTCAGGAAAAGGGTATGTTTTACCATACTTGTTAAAACTGCTGACTTTATTTTTATTTTCTACAAAAGCCATTATTTTTCATGTTTGTGAAAGTGTTTACATTTTATTGCCTTGAGTGTAAAGCATCAGTTGTTAGAAGAAGGTCCATCAGCTCTCACCTAAGGCTTCACTAACCAAACCTTTGCCTGCCTGTCTTACCCTTGCACTGTTCTCCAGCCACAGGTACATTTTCTCTCTGTTCATCTGGGGTTTACATTCTAATGGGGAAGATGAAGTTCTAGCAAGGAAACTGATAAGTGATGGGATGGAGATCAATACTAAGGACTAAGTGGTAGATAATCAGAGGAAGAAGACATTGATCTAGAGATATGGGCGATGGAGTACAGAGGACCCAATTAGATATGGCGGGTAGGGAAGACCTTTCTGAGTAGATGGCATTTGAGTAGATAACAAGTCATGTCAAAGTCTGGAGAGTGTATTCCAGGCAGAAGAACTGTTAACAGTGAAGGTTCTGGGGTGAGAGTGAGCAGGGAAAACCAGCGTTGTGGCCAGAGCAGAATGAATGAGGCAGAAGGTGACAAGAGGTAGGCAAGGGCTAGATTGTCTGACATATCTTGACTCATGATAGAAAGCGTACATTTTTCTGGAAATGCAGTGGATAGCTATCACGATTTTGAGCATGAAAGAATGGGATCTTATTTATATTTCTAAAACATCTTCTCTTGCTGCTGAGTGGAGAATTTATCACAGAGGGGCAGGAAAGGAAGCAAGAATGCCAGTTAGGAGGCTATTATGGTTGTGTAGGTGAAAAAGCAGTGCTTAGTACTAGTGTGTTAGGTAACAGATGGTCAGATTCTGGATATATTTTGAAGATAGAGCTAACAGCATTTGCTAATTTTGGATATAAGGTGATTAAGGATAACTCTTTGTTTAGGGCCCAAATAGCTAAGTCAGTAAGATAGAAAAACTGAGAAGGAGCAGTCAATTTCAGAGGGACATCAACAAATGTTTGATATGGTAATTTTGAAATTCCTGTAAGAAATAGTAATTAGGCAGTTAGCTAAGACAGATATAATGTCACAAGAGCCCCAGAGCTAGAGGTAAGTATTTGGAAATTATCAGCGTATGGATGGAATTTACGACCATGGGGCTAGGTGAGCAAGAGAAAAACAGTAAAGGTAAAAAAAGAATAGAAATGTAGGATCAAACCCTGGAGCGCTCCAACATGTAGAGGTAGAGCAGAGGTGAAGAGGCCAACAAAGAAACTGAAAAGGAACAGCCAGTGAGACTGGAGAAAACCATTAAGTATGATTCATGGATGCAGGAAGAGCGTGGTTTCAGATGTGGTCATCCATGCGAAATACCCCAGGGACTGAGTTAGGTAAGGACAGGAAGGTGACCACTGAGCTGACCCCAAGGAGGGCCCCCAGTGCTGGCCAAGCTTATCAGTAACCTATATCCAGCAGCAGTAGTTGAAGTGCGGTTGAGGAGGTGATAATCGTGATTGAAATAGTGGTGGCTGCAGTGGTGTGGGGACTGACAGCAGGTTCTGTTTGTTTTTCTTTGCTAAATAGGAAACCGTAGAACACATTAGCATTCAGATGATCCAGTCTAGAAGGAGAGATAGATGAAAATCCAAGAGACTGAGGGGTAACTGTAGAAACAAAGTCTTTAAGTAACATGGTATGCTTATATGTGGGTATCTGTATGTATGTGGTGTATCTGTGTGTGTGTTGGCTGTGATGCATATGTGTGTGTGTTATTTGTGGGGGGATAGAGTATGTGGAATGTGTGTATGGTGTATGTGTGCATAGTGTGTGTATGGTATGTATGTGATGTGTTTATATGTGCTGTGTGTGATCTATGTGGGGTTATGGGCTTGTGGGATGTGTGTATGTATAGTGTGTGTGGTGTGTATGTGTAGTGTGTTTGATGTGTGTAGTAGCATGGGATGCATATGGCATATGTGAGGGTATATAAGTGGTCTAGTGTGTATGTGTTCAGGGTGTGTGTGTCTTTAGCCACTGTGCTCCTTCAGTCAGGATCATAACATGTTCTAATTTTACTCTTAATTTTCCTACATCTCTTAGCTCCTGTATTAGTTTTTTTAAATAATTTTTTAAATTGAAGTATAGTACATGAAATGTGACAGTTAAGTTTGCAAACCCAACCCAACAAAAGTGCTGTGTACCTCATTGTTGAATATCATTGCAGTCACCTTCCAAGTCCTCCCCTTGGGAAGCTGTGCACTGACACCAGTGCCTAGTCCACCCTTCAGATCAGTTTTGGAACTCTTTCTGGAATGGCCATCAGAGATGTCATCGTATTACCGTTGATGTCCTGAATGTTGTCCAGATGTCTTCCTTTCAATACTTCTGTTATCTTTGTGTGTTTTTTGTTTTTGTTTTTAGTAGTAAATTACTTATTTATTTACTTTTATTATGATTAAATGAAAATGTACATTCCTATATAAAGTCTCATGCTCACCTATATGCAGTTTCCACTGCTCTCCCTGCCCGATGACAGCACACCCCTCCTCTCTGTTCCATACATATCCTATCCTCTCAACAGTCTCCTATTCCCTCCTCTCCACTCACTCCCCTTCCTCCAGCAAGAGGTGAGCAGGATGACATCCTATAGATGCATAGAACCATGAAATTCCCACATGATACGGTCACTCTGTGTCACGAAGTCCAATCCATTGCTGTCCGAAAAGTTGACCTTCATTGTGATTTATGGACAGGGACAGCATCAGGGCCCAGGGGAACCCCGAAGCCCCCGGACCATCAGTTGCAGTCTTTTATTGAGATCTCAGGGTGCACCCCTATTTATTCTCTCGTTGCCAGTGAAACTCAACTTTGTGAGCTCCATCATGGCTATCACTGATGATGGTCGGGTGCCATCTGGTTCTTCTAGTCATGTGTCAACGTAGTCTCCATCTTCTGGGTTCTCTTTTCCCCATGTCATTCTTGTCCTTGGTGACCATCCGTTCCTGTTGAGTTGGGACCATTTGCTGTACCCTCAGATGGCAGCTTGGCAGCTTAGTAGCTTTTAAGACCCCAGACACCACTCACCAATGTCAGGTGCAGAGAATCCTCATTAGCAAAACTCTGGCTGTGCTACTTGACCTTGATTTTGCCTGAGAGCATGGTCCCCAGCCTCCCGACCCAGCTACTCTGTCCTTGCAATATTGGGAAGATGGGAGGGGCACTCAAGTTGTGTTGAAGTCCAGTTATTATTGATCTTCTTTCTAGTGTGTGCTGTCACCGATTTCACCCAACCAAATTTCTATTAACTATCTAATCTAAACCCTCCCCCCATCACCCTCCCAACCTCCCTGCCCTTGCAGCCGTCAAAGAGTCTTTTCTTCTATGCATGAATCTGTTGTTAAGTTCTTATTGTAGGGGTCTCATACAATATTTGTCCTTCTGTCGCTGACTACTTTCACTCGACATAACGTCCTCCAGTTGAAACCAGGTTAAGAGATGTTTCCTGCAATCATCGTTGTTCTTTGTCATTGCATAGTGTTCCATTGAGTATATATACCAAAGTTTACCTATCCATTCCTCTGTTGTTGGGCATCTGGGTTGATTCCATCTTTTTGCTATTGTGGACTGTGCTGTGATGAACACTGGTGTGCGTGTTATCTTTGTGTAAAGAAAAAAGTCACTGGGTACCAGATCAGGTGAGTAGGTAAGAATTTGTTTACTGGCTAAAAACTGCCTCACAGACAGCTATACAATTAAGTTTGCAAACTTTCTACCATACCACTGTGTGCAGTGGCCATTCCAAAGAGTTCTAGTATTGCTTTGAAGGGTGGATTAGACGGTGGTATTGGTGCATAGCCTCCCAAGAGGAGTACTTTGAAGGTGATTGTAGTGATACTACCAATGAGATGTGTAACACTTAGAACAATTAAGTTTGTGAACTTAATTGTGACACTTTATATGTATGTTAATATGTACATATGTTTACACACACACATTTTGGTTATTAGCTTCCTTTTGGGAACATGGTTTCTGAAGACATTCTCCCAGTCAGTAGTTTGTCTTTTCACTTTTTGGGTGAAGTCTTTTGATGAACAAATGTTTTCAATTTTCACGAGGTCTCATTTTCTTGTCTTTTGCTCTTTGTGCGTCTGTTATTAGGTTAGATAACCCAGTGTTGAAAGCCAGGCCTGACTGTTCTTCTTTATGTTCTTCTAAGAATTTTATGGTTTTAATTTGCATGCGTAGGTCATTTATCCATTTTGAATTTGTTTTTGTGTATGTTGTAAGGCGTGGATCCTGTATTATTTTTCTGGATGTAGAATTCCAATCTTCTCAGCTGCAGTTATTGAAGAGACTTTTTCTTCATCCAGTGAATTTCAGCATCCTTGTCAAAAATCACTTGACCACAGACTCTCTATTTTGTTGATCTAAGTGTTTATTGTTTTACAAGTACCACGCTGTTTTGATTACTGTAGCTGTATGGTATGTTTTAAAATCAGGAAGCGTAAGTCTTCCTCCTTTGTTCTTCTCTGTCAGCATTATTATAGCTGTGAATGGCCTCTTGCCATTTCATATAAGGTTGAGGATTGGTTTTTCTATTTCTGTAAAGAAGACTGTTCGAATTTTGATTGGGATTGCACTGAATTTGTAGATTGCTTTGGATAGTATTGATATCTCAGTAATATTAAGTCTTTTGATCCATGAACTTGGACTATCTTTCCATTTGTTGAAGTCTTCTTTAATCTCTTTCAGTAGTGTTTTATAGTTTTCATTGTATAATTTCTTCACACCCCTTGTTAGGTTTATTCCTTGGTATTTTGTTCTCTTAGAAGCTATTATAAGTGGAATTGTTTCCCTAATTTCCCTTTCAAACTTCTCATTGCTGGTGTGTAGAAATCCAACTGATTTTTGTTTGTTGACTTAGTACGCTATAACTTTTATTAAATTCCTCGATTGGCTCTAGAAGTTTCCTTGTGGATTCTTGGAATTTTCTATATGTAGGATCATATCATCTGCCAATAGAGATAGTTCTCTTCTTTTCCAATCTTGAAATCTTGTATTTCTTTTTCTGTCTTATTATTCCACCTAGGATGTCTCATACAATGTCGAACAGAAGTGGTAAGAGCAGGTACCCCTGTCTTGTTCCCAGTGTCAGGGGGAAGCTCTTGGTCTTTCTCCGTTAAGTACAATGTTGGCTGGTGGTTTTTCTTCTGTGCCCTGAATCATACTGAAGAATTTCCCTTCTATTCAGTCTTCTTTAGGGTTTTTGTCAAGAAAGACTGTTGGATTTTATCAAATGCTTTTTCCTACGCCCGTAGAGGTGATTATCTTCGCCTCTATGAGGTGACCATCTCCTCCTTTCCTTGGATTCCCTGATGGGCCGGAATCTACCACAGAGGTCACTCTTGGGGGTCTGACCTCAAAAAGTTGGACTTGTCCGTCAGGGGAAGTATCTTGAGTTACTGTGAATTTATAGACTTTTGAGCTGTTTATGGGTTCTCCAAAGGTCCTTGCTGTGGAACATACCCTGCTGGTTCTCTCTGCAGTACAAACAGTACAAACAGTCCAAGGCTGATTGCTATGAGGCGGAAATCAGATATACCTCTACCCTCCAACTTCTTTTTTTAATTGTTATTGAGTGAAAGTGTACAATCTAGTTTAAATTTGCACACCCACATATATGCAGCTCCTACTGCTCTCCGTGCCCAGTGACAACACACTCCTCCTTTCCATTCTATACATGTCATATCCTCTTAACAGTCTGCTGTCCCCTTTTCTCTATGCTGTCTACTCCTCCTTAGTAAGAGGCCAGCAGGACGACATCCTATAGATGCATAGAACTATAAAGTGCACACATGATATGATCACCCTGTGTCACCGAGTCCAGTCCATTCCTGTCTGAGGAGTTGACCTCAGTAATGGTTTATAAACAGGCCAGCAGCAGGTCTAGGGCCCGTGCTCACAGGGGAACCCCCAGGCCTTTGGACCATCAGTTTCAGTCTTTTAGTGAAGTTTTCAGGGTGCACCCCTTTTTAATCTCAAGTTGCCACTGGGATTCAACTTTGTGAGCCCCATCACGACTGTCTCTGGTGGTGGCTAGGCCCCATCTGGTTCCTCTGGTTACACGTGGTATAGTCACCCATTCGCTACTTTCTCCTTGCAATATTGGGTTAAGATTGGAAGTTTTCAGGTTATTCCAACTTTTTTTAAAACCAGTTTTGACACTGCGCATCCATCCCGTGGCACTACTTTCATAATGGTTTTAATGATTTACTGTAGTGACCACACAGAACTGACACACAGTACTTATTATTATAAGAAGTAACAGATTGCAATTCAGGATTAAAAGTGACAGGATGCCCCTCTTTATTCAGGACCCCCTCTTCTCAGCTATGCTGTCAGGCAGGGCTTCCTTCGGCTGCCAGCTCTCCCTGCTCGGCAAGTGTCACAAAACTCTTTAACACCCACCAAAAAGTCCCTGAGGGCACCCCACTCCACCCATAAGTCTTGGCCCAAAGGTGCTCAGCTCTCTTCCTCTGTAGGTGGGTGAGCCCCACCGCAGCCCTCTCTCACCAATCTCCTGATTCCTGCAGTGGTGTGTTGCATTCGTTTTTGCTAGTGTTGCACCACTGTCTCTGGCCATCCTCCATGTTTTAACACCTCTCTTTCTGTGTCTCCTGGGTCTAGAAGGGTGTCAGTACAGGAACCCCAGGCACACAGGACACGCTGTTCTCCCATCTCTTCTTGGTGGTAGTGACGTCCCTTCTTTTTTTCTCCAGGGTGGGTCATTTTAAGCTTAGCAGGATGGCACAATTTATCCTTCTGAGAGTTTCATACACCTTATTTGCATGGTCTCAACCTTACAAGGATGCCATACACTTTTTTGCATTATTAGGAAGCTGTCCAGTCCCCTTAGTGGACCACAAGCACCTCATTTGCGTAGCACCACTGAGTGATTTGGTGAGAGTTGCAAGACCATGGCAAGAAATTCTATATGAGTATAGAAGCAGTCCATCACCCTGCACTGATAAAATGTTAAAGCTATGGTTTTACAGTATTTAACCTTCTAGTTTATGATGGTTTATGTTTCATGTTTTGTTGTTGTACCTCAGAATATTTTTCACAGTTAAGACAAATTGCATCTCTGTACGTGCATCCTGGATTTGTGTCTCTGTGACCCCATGTGCAGTGGAGTGAAAGGCTGCCTGGTCCCACACCATCTCCATGACCCCACGCATGATGGAGTGAAAGGCTGCCTGGTCCCACACCATCTCCGTGACCCCACACACGATGGAGTGAAAGGCTGCCTGGTCCCACACCATCACCATGATTGGTTGTGGATTGGACAGTTGTAATCCATAGGTTTTACTTGGGTTGAGTTTTGGAAGTAAATCATCAAGAATCTGTTCTGATTCAGTTTGGCAGCTCCCCTAAGACTTGTTCAACATCACAACACCAAAACCTCCACTGATAGATGGGTAGTAGTGGCTGTACATAAAATGCATTGACCAGGACTTAAACCTGGGCCTTGCATGGGAGGCGAGAAGTCTACCACTGAACCGGCAATGTGGCATGGCTGAAAACTGACCTCAGTCCCTGTTTTAGTCAACTAGGGCTGCTCTAGCGGAAATACCACAGAGTGGACGGCTTTAACAAAGGAACATTTATTCTTAGTGGACGGCTTTAACAAAGGAACATTTATTCTTCACAGTCCAGTAGGCTACAAGTCCAAATTCAGAATGTCCACTTCCAGGGAAAGGTTTTCCCCCTTGTCGACTCCGGTATTGTATTAGTCTTTGTTCAGGGAGCATCTTGGCGCGGGAACCTCAGGTCTGAAGGAAGCGCTCTTCTCCCGGTACTGCTTGCTTGATGGTGCGAGGTTCCAAATTCTCAGCCTGCTTCCCTTTGATCTCTTGCAGGATGAAAGGATTAAGGGTGGGGCAAGCCATACTCCAGGGAAACTCCCTTTACAGTGGAGCAGGGAGGTGATCTTATAAAGGGATTTACAGTCCCTCTCTAATCCTTTCACATACAGCACAGGAAAACCACAGAATGGAGCGCAGTCACGAGGTACTTGGAATCCCCTCAGTCAATGACAGCCCCCATTGGTTGCTGGCCCTAGCTCTGAAACTCTTCGACTTAAATTCCAGCTTAGTCTTTCTTCCATTCAGACACTACAGTAGCCTTGCCTCTAAAGGGAGCTTTCCCTCTTGATTTTGAAACCTATTTGAGAGGCTATGAGACAGTTGAAAAATCCAACCTTGTATTCTTGTTGTTGCTAAATCTGCATAAGAGCAAAGTCCAGAATTCTGGGCTTAGTAACAGTTGTCACTACTTCTTATCCTTACCTCCACGGGTTTGGGGATATGTAGGAAGGCATTTTGGGCTGTCACAATTACCGGGGGTAAGGGAAAGAGAGGAAGACCACTGATGTTAGTTGTGATGGAGTTGGCTTTGACACTTGGTGACTTGATGCCGTGTAATAGAATTAAACATCACATGGTCCTTGCACTGCCTTCATGATCATTTGTGTGTTTGATTTCATTGCTGTGGCTATCGTGTCAATCCATCTCTTTTTAGATTTTCCCTCATTTTTGCTGACCTCTTGCTTTATCAATCATGGTGTCCTTTTCTATCAATTGGTCTTTTCTGATTTCATGTTGAAAGTAAGCGAGCTGAAGTCTCACTGTCCTCTCTTCTAAGGAGCTATCTGGTTGTATACTGCCTTCTAGTGTCCTCCGTTGCCCAGGGTAACCCTGGGGGCACAGTGATTGAACCGCTTAGCTGCTAACAAAAAAGTTGGTGGTTTGAACCCCCCAGCTGTTCCACAGGAGAAGATATGGAAGTCTGTGTCCTTAAAGGTTTACAGCCTCAAAAACCTGGTGGTACAGTTCTACTGTGTCCTAAAGGGTCACTGTGAGTGGGAATCAACCTATGGCTGTGAGGTTTTTTTGTTTTGTTTTCTGGAATGCCCACTCAGTAAAGAATCATCCCTACTAAAAGGCAGCAGCCCTCTTTAAAGAAACACTGCTAAGCCTGAGATGGAGGCTCTGAGATAACGAGTCCTTCTTTCCTTCTCAAGGATGCTGGCAGGAGGTGAGGTTTGCCAGCCAGTCCCATCTGTTGCCACCTTGAACTTGTTCCCCAGGGCCAAATGTCCCCTTCTAGTCTCCCTTGCTATGCGTTTGGCCTGAGAACATCATCTTTCTGGTAGCTCTGATTATAGCAGGACATAGTAACAATGAAGGTGGCTTACACTAAAATGAATGAACTCAAGTTTTCTGGGGGATATCTCGTAAAGCAGTTGCCACCAAGTTGGCTCTGACTCTTGGTGACCCCATGTGTCAGAGAAGAGCTGTGCTCCTTAGGGTTTTCAATGGCTAATTTTTCCGTAGTAGATCCTCAGACCTTTCTTTCAAGTCCCCTCTAAGTGAACTCAAGCATCTAGCCTTTCTGTTAGCAACTGAGTACAGTAAGCGATTGTACCCCTCAGAGACTCCGTGACTGTAGTTATGTATGTGAGAGGAGTGGTGGGGAAACACACTAATAAAAAAAGATTAAAACACCTTATGGTGTAATTTTTATAAAAACATAGCCATGAGTTTCTTCTCAGAGGTCCCTATAAACAAAGCGCCCTGAGACTCAAGCCTCATTAGCTTCTCAGTGTAGCAGCCTCCTGAAAGTTTCCTCTGTAGTTTTATTGTGCCTCAGAGGTTCTTGTTCTTTTTCGTTTTCTGTGCTTTCCAGAGAGGACAGCATCTCAATTTTGGTTTCCTCTGTGATCTAAAAGTTATCTCGGAGTATATTTCTTAGTTTCAATTGTTTAAGATTTTTTGTCACCTTCTTGTTTTTTATTGCTACTTTTGTGGCTTGTAATTCAAGAATGCAGTTTATATAACTACTCCTTTATTGATTTTAAGTTGCCCTTGTGATCAAGCACATGCTTATTTTGTAAGTATTCTTTTGTTGTTTAAAACGAGGTGTGTTCTGTATTTGAGGGATGTGAGGTTTGTATCACAATTATTAAGTTAGTCGATTGTTCTATTTGAGTTCTCTACGCCTTTAAGGAAACCCTGGTGGCACAGTGGTTAAGAGTTTGCTTGCTAAGCAAGAGGCCAGCAATTTGAATCCACCAGGCACTCCTTGGCAACCCTATGGGATCGTTCTGCTCCATCTAGTAGGATCACTATGAGTTACAGTTAACTTGATAGGAACAGGTATATATACTTTTAAGTCTGCCATGTCTAGATCTGCCTGAATTTCGGGGTTATATTAAACTCTTCCTGTTTAACTGTATTTTTATCAAGTAATCCTTGAATTTTAATACTTTGGGGTTACTTTGTTAGCTGCTGTGTTAATAGTATTCACAAATTTATGACTGTTAGTTCTTCATACATCGTGCCTTTTATCATTATAATGTTTTTTACCCTGTTTAATGTTATTAACCTAAAGTTAAATGTGTTCGAGATTAATAATTCCACTTCTTCCTTTTCTTCATTTGCATTTGCCTGGCACATTTTTACCCATCTCTTTATTTTGCTTTATGAGCCTGCCTTTTTGAGTTAATTTCAAGTGATTTCTGGTGAACAGCATGCTGCCTTTTTTTCCCCTCTTAAATAAGTGAAAAATTGAGTGTATGCACGAGAATTCAGAGCCATAGCTCAGCACTGCTGTTCTCCTCTTCATCATCGCCTGTTGGAGGACTTGGCTCTGATTCATTTCTATTCGGTCAGAGTTCTTTCTCAGCCATGTGGGTGATAGGCTTTCTAAATCCTTGCACAGGCACACAAATTTTCTTTCACCTGGAGTGAATGGCAACTTGGCTGACTGCAGGGCTCTTGGGTGGCATCTTTTGCTGTCAAGCATCAGTAGAGACTTTCTCACGGTCTACCAGGCCCTGGGGTTGCAGGTAAGGGGTCTTTTCATGTGTGAGTCACTTATTCTTTCTGCCTAAAGGCTTTGGAGATTCTCTTCTTAACCGTAGAGTTCAGGAATTCTTTAGAATGTGTGCAAGGATGTGTTTTTGTTCATCTACACTGCTTAGCGCTTAGGGAAGCCTTTCTTTTATAAACTCTGGCATTTTTTATAGGAGAAATTTTCGTTTATTTTTTGCTTAATTACTGTTTCCAGAGGCCCTACTTGTTACAAATGGTTAACACATTTGGGTGTGCTAACCTAAAAATTGGTGGTTTGAGTCCACCTAGAGGCACGTCAGAGGAAGGTCTGATGATCTGCTTCCCAAAAACCAGCCATTGAAAACCCTGTGGAGCAGTTGTGCTGTGACACGCACGGGATTGCCATGAGTCAGAACCGACGTGATGGCAGCTGGGTTTTGTGTCCCTCCTACTTCCTAAACCCCTTCCCATTTGTCTCCTGGGTCTTTTGGGTCTCTAATACGCTCCCTTCTCCTTTTTCCCTTGTGACATTGGTGTCTTTGTCGTTTCGCTCTCTGGTCTGACATGTTTCTTGCATTTAGCCTTTTAGGTTGTTCATCTGAGTCTCGATAGTGACTAAACCTTCAGCTTATTTTCTCAATTTTAAAATTTGAAAGTCACATTTTTGGGTTATTTTCTATACTTGAATCTCCTTAGGAGTTTTTATGTTGTTTGTTTTCCTCAGTGTTTTTGTTTCACTGGTAGTTTGTTTTGATTGTTGTGTTTGCTCTGTAATGTAGGTGTTTGTGGCTGTAAAGGTCCCTCTTGAGCACTGCTTTCACCGTGTTCCTTAAGTTTTGATCTGTTGTATTCTTCCTTGACCCATCGGTTTGTTCTGATTCTCTGACTTCAGGATCTACTATGTGTTATTATTTCTCTGTGTCTGACCAGTGGAGCTGCGCTCCAGGCTGTCCTGAGTGACCATGATTCTTGGCAGTGAAGGAAGACGCAGTGGTCTTGGCTCACAGTGGCTAGTGTTATAAGCAAAACCAGCCAAACCCATTGCCTCTGAGATGATTCCGGCTCAGAATGATCCTGTAGAACAGAGCAGACTGTTCTATAGCATTTCTAAGGAGTAGCTGGTGAATTTGAACTTCTCGTCTTCTGGTAGCAGCTGATCCTTAAACACCACGCTAGATCCTTTTTCCTTCACAGCTTTGTCCCACTGTCTCAGTCTCACAGGTGGAGAGGCCTTATTTCTTTAGCCAAGGATAGGAGAAAAATCCTAGAGCAGTCAAGAGGAAGACACAGACAGGAACAGTGTGGCATTTCTCAGGATAGTATCCTCTCCTTCCAGAGGTACTGGCTGTGCAAGGAAGGCTCTCGCAGGACCTAAGAAGCTCATTCTGTGTGCTTTGGGGATTATGTAACGTTCAGAGAGAACTTAGCTGTTCACATTCTTAATGTGGACTGTTCATTGGCTCCAGGTCCTTCCTGGCTCAGACTGGACATGAGCAAGGCCACAGACTCCTGGGGGTGTGGGAGCGGGAGAGGCAGGGTACGGGGGTCTGAACAGTACAGCTGCCTCTAGCTCCCAGCATTCCGAAGTCCTTGTCCTCAGAGGGGAGCACCCGGACAAGAAGGACTCTACTTGGTAGGTATGGCAGTAGGCTGTACCTTAAGGGCCCCAGAGAGCACAAACTGTTGGTACTCAGCTGTTAACCAAGGGGTTTGCAATCCAGATCTACCCAGTGGCACCACAAGGAGAGCCTGGCATTATACTGCTGTAAAGATGATAGCCACAAAAACCCTAGGGAGCGCGGCCCCTGGCCCTGATGCTGCTCCTGTCCATCCATCATAATGAAGGTCAACGTTTCGGACAGCAGTGGATTGGACTTGGTGACGCAGAGTGACCGTATCTTGTGGGAATTTTATGGTTCTGTGCGTCTATAGGATGTCATCCTTCTGACCTCTTCCTGGAGGAAGGGGAGTGGGTGGAGAGGAGGGGATAGGAGACTGCTGGGAGGATAGGACATAAATGGAGCAGAGAGGAAGGGTGTACTGTCACCAGGCAGGGAGAGCAGTGGGAGTTGCATGTAGGTGAGCATGTGAATTTATATGGGAATGTACATTTTCATTCAATCATAATAAAAAAAAGAAAGAAAGAAAACCCTATAGGGCAAAGTCATACTCTGGCACACATTGGGCCGCCATGGGTCAGAGTTGACTTGATGGCAACTGGAACTTGTTTCAAAGCTCTGTTGTGGGGCTGCTGCAGTTCTGTTTTCTTCTGTCTTTAAGCCATTTATGTCTCAGTTTACCCAAGGCTCTTTCTCAGATCGTGTTATAGCCCAGGAAATAGAATGAAAGAAAAGAAAGAGTGTAGAGAGAGACTTTTTCACCACTGTCTTGAGCAAGAGGAGAAACAAGTTCCACCTGCATATGTGATGCCTGTGAAATGTAGCTGAAGTGTTGATGTCAGCTGCGGCCACAGGGCCTTTCATACCAGGAAGAAAGGAAGGGCAGCTCTTTAGGTCAGCTGCCAAGTCATCTAGCCACCTGCCGGGGCTACAGATGACATTCTCTCCTTTTGAAAGGCTCAAAGTCACTGCTTTGTCCTCCTAACACAAAGCTTCCCTTTCTGGCCTTCCCGGGGCTGTGGGACAGAACAAATCTCACACACGTCCCAGACACCAGAACATTTTTTCTGAGGTATGGGAATTTAATGGTGGAGCAACAAGGTCAATCCAAACAGAAATTACGAGTATTTTGAGTGCAGTTGCGTCTATTGCTGGTAACACAAAAAAGACGGAAGAAAAGAAAATAATACAAAAAAATAAAGAAGAAAAAAAACCTGTGAAAACTCTGAAAGGCAAAATCCTCAAGGAACCCCTGATATGCTGTCAGCCTCCCTCTGTGGTCAGTAGGCTGTCTTTCTCCCTTCAGTCTGTTCTTCCTGGGAGGCTTGGCTAGCATGGACTGTGCTTCCCTGCCAATCTCTCTGAGACACTGTCCCCATTCCTCTGTCCATCCAGGTGCTCTGCTGTGCGTCTGGAAACCTGGGGTCTTTCTTCCTGGGGCACCAGGCCCTCACTTTCCTAGTGCTGCTGGAACACAGATACCAGGGTGTGGGTTTAAAGAACAGAAGGGCATTTTCTCCCAGCTCTGGTAGCTGAAAGTCCCTATCACAGCCTTTGCTGGGTTGATGCCTTGCTTGTCAGCAGCCTCGGGCAGTCTTGGTTCCTTGGCTTGTAGATGATTCTCATGTGGGGCTTGTCATTTGCTTGTGTGAGTCTTGTATTTTTATAACTCAGAAGTGATTAGATTTGGGATCTACCCTACAGTGATTATGTTCTCAACTAATTGATTATGTTATGGAAGGTGAACATATTACATTATAAGTCAATTTCAACTCATAATGACCCTGAAGGACAGAGTAGGTCTGCCTCACGGAGTTTCCAAGGAGCACCTGGTGGATTTGAACTGCTGACCTTTTGGTTGGCAGCCATAGCTGTTAACCACGGCACCACTAGGTTTCCCACATTACATTACTGTAGATGCAATTATATTACATTACATGAAGTATCCATGGTCCAAAGGTAGGATTTTCACCTTCCGTGTGGGAGGCCTGTGTACCGTTCCAGCCCATGCACCTCAAGCGCGGCCACTGCTCAGCTGTCAGTGGAGGCTTGCGTGTTACACGATTAGCAGAGCTTCCTAAGACAAGGAAGAAAGGACTGGAAATCTCCTCCCCAAATCAGCCAATGAAAACCCTGTGGATCCACAACCAAGTGTCTGCTGCTCAGGACTGGACAGCATTTTGCTCGTTTGTACGCGGGATCACCGTGATTCAGGGACCAACTAGATGGTAGCTAACAACAAAACAACAACAACATTCAGTGACATTGTGGAAGGTAATCTGGTACCTCAAGGCCCATGGATTTAATCACATGTAACTACTGTACAAGTGCAATTAGACTAGTGATTGACCGAATAGCTGGGAACCAAAGCCTAGCCCAGCTGACACATAAACTGTCACAGCTCCTTTTTTTTCTGGCACTGGTATTGCCCATTTTGGAGTTGCTCTAATACTCCCTGATGAACCATCTATTGCGAGTGGACAGCTGTAGGTGAAAGGCCTGTGATTTTGATCTGTTGACCTACAGTATTCTCTGAAAGCACATGACTTTCCTTGTACGATGTGGGCTGTGTGTTTCTGCTGAAGGTTTCTTCTCAGTAGTTGTAGGCATCCTGTAAACCAAAGCACAGCGACTAGTGATGGTTTCTTAAAGTTTGACACACACTCTGCTTATGAGTATATTCACTTTAGATTGTTGATATGGGACAGAATTAAGAAGTAAGGCGTAATGGGACCCCACTGACCATCCGCACCTTGTTGTTTTAGTATTTATTTCTTCGTATTTGTCTGTATGTTTTCACATACGTGTGTAATACATACCACATGTACACTTATGCATATCTGTATAATTATTTCTACAAGTGAGATTAGGTCATTTTTTTCCCAGACTCTATTTGGCACTTGATAGTGTATATCAAAAGCTTTCCACATGTATATAGCTATTTCAAAGCAAATAAGAAGGCATGTGTTGCAACTCTGATAAAGTTAAACACACAGTTCCATTTTTAGCCCAAGATAGACATCTGAGATCCTTGAGATTGACAGCTGCAGTCACCTGATTTGATCCATGAAAGCAGAGACTTTTGCTGAGCCATCTGTTTCATGGAAATTATGTCAAGATGGATGAAAATAAGGTTAAATCTTGGAGCCAGGTGTCCCTGAGACTGGACTTATCAGGAATCTGAGATACCTTGGTCCTAAGTACTTTCCAGCATACCCAGTGGTTTCAAGTTTATGTAAAGGACTTCCAAAAAATAGAGGGTGAAACACTGACGCTCCATGCGGGCAGGAGCCGTATGGTCTTGCTCCCTGCTGCGCTCCCAGTGTCCGGCATTGTTGTTAGCTGCTGTCAGATTGGCCCCTGACTCGTGCCTACCCCACAGACAATGGAGTGAAATACTGCCCAGTCTGGTGCCATCCTTGTGATTGTTTGCAGATAGGGCCTTTTTGATCCATAGGGTTTTCATCAGCTGCTTTTACAAGTAGAACACCAGGCTTTTCTTCCTGGCTCACCTTAGTCTGGAAGCTCTGCTAAAATCGGTTTCACACCATAACAGCATGCAGTCTCCCACCGGCAGATGGGTGATGGCTGCTCATTAGGTGCGTTGGCTGGGACTCAGCCTACAAGAATTCTGTCATGGAACCAACTAATACCTCGTGACAGGAATACCAGAACAAAGGCATAAACAAGAAACACACCTATTCTGTTAAATCATTTCCCACTCAAGATGACTGCGTGTGTTATGAAGTAGAAGCTGCTCTGTGTGGTGTTCTTGGTTAGAATCTTTATGGAGGCAGATCACCAGGCCTTTCTTCCAAGGTGCCACTGGCTGGGTTTGAACTGCCAGCCTTTAGGTTAGCAGCCCATCATAGCCACCCAGGAAATCAGGGATGTCATGACTGGAATAAAACCCACTGCCATCGAGTTGATTCCGACTCATAGCAACCCTGTAACACAGAGTAGAACTGTTCCACAGAGTTTCCAAGGAGCACTTGGTGGATTTGAACTGCCGACCTTTTGATTAGCAGCTGTGGCATTCAGCTAAGACACTACCAGAGTTTCCGTGACCAGATAGAAGAAAAGTCACTGAGTTGATCCTGACTGGTAGTGACCCAGTAGGACAGAGTAGAGGTACCCATAGAATTTTCAGGGAGCAGCTGTTGGATTGAACTGCCATCTTTTTGGGTAGCAGTGATATCACTTAACTACTGAGCCACTTAGTGCGGTATTTCAGAGGTGTTCTGTAAATATTTGTCAGAATAGCTGTGCTGCATTCACCCTTCCTGTGGCTGGAGTCTTCTCTGGGCATTAACACTCCTGGTGTCTTTTTCAGCAGGGTTGGCATCCAGGTCATTGGTGCAGAGCGTCCAAGGCAGAAGCATCAGCATGAAGGCCCCTACCACTTCCCGAGCTAAGCCAGGAGCCTTCAAGACGATGCCTCTTCGGTGGTCTTTTGGACACAAGGAGAAACCACCCAGTGCATCTGTAGAGTTGGTGGAGTACTTGGAGTCCAGACGGAGACCTCGGTCCACAAGCCGGTCCATTGTGCCACTGCTGACAGGTGCCACAGGTGGGGAAGAGAGGTCAGCCAGGCCACGCTCAAACTCTGCCCTCCCAGTGCATGACAGAGACAAGGGGCGAGCCAGTGGGGGCACACAGGCCAGGGTGCCTGGCCCAGTGGCCCACCCCAACTACTGTCCAGTCCCTGGAAACTCAGATGGCTTAAGCGCAGTGAGAAAACTCCAGGAAAATGTAAGTCAGGATATCAGGCTTCCCAAGAAGTTTGACCTGCCTCTCGCTGTGATGCTCTCCACTGAGACTGAGAAACCAGCTCGATCCGAGGACCAGAGAAGCGGGAATTGTAAGACAAGTGGCCATCTGAGAAACAATAGCAGCACATCCTCCCCAAAGGAGGTGCCCAACACTGTGGGTTTATCTCAAAATAGTAAGGACCATCACCATAATGTAGTAGCCAAGGCAAGGGCCAGTGAGGAGGAAAGGGACTCAGAGACAGACAGATTCCAGCAGGGCACACTCGGCCTCCTGAGGTCTGTGTTTTGGAAGAAGGAGAACAGGAGAAAGAGCAACAGGACAGAGGTTCCCCCTCATGCGTTCTCAGGCACCCTGGCACGTGGCAGGCTGAGCACAGCTTCTGATACACAGCCTCGAGGCCCAACGCCTTCCCTGGGGATCAGAGAGAACCTGGCCGGGGGCCTGGCCAGCTGCGTGGAGAGGGATGTTTGCTCAGCACCCAGCTCTCTACGCCTCTCTCGCAAAGCGGGTGGCAGGCCCATGAAGGACAGCACTCTTGGCACTTCTCAAAGGAGTGTTCCAGGGGAACTGACTTCCTACAGCACATTGCAAAGGATGAAATACCACACTCTCTCCTTGGGCCGGAAGAAGAATTTACCAGAATCCAGCTTTTGAAGGCACATTCCAGTATTGTGTGAAACTGGCTGGCACTATTGAAATTTTGTACTGAGCAACTACCATTGTCTGGGAGCACCAGTAGGCAGCCAGTGTTGAGTGGGCATTGGCTAAGTCAGTTGTCCTGTGAAAAAAAAATTTTCTCTGTCTGCGTCTAGACTTCCAACACCAATATCCAAGTGTCTTCCTGCATTGTTCAATGGTTTGATATTGTCACACCACTAGGGGGAGGAGTTGGCTCAACACTTACCATTTCAGGGCAAGAAGTGATCTTTTGCTTAACTGGACCTACTAAAGAGTGCTTTAGATGTGGGTAAACCTTTGAAGGAAATGCTGGTGGCAGAGTGGTTAAGCACTATGGGCTACTAACCAGAAGGCTGGAAGTTTGAATCTACCAGATGCACTTCGGAACCATAGGAGGCAGTTCTCTACAGTCATATGAGGTTGCACTCTTGGCAGCAACCTTTTTTTTTTTTTTTTTTAAAGCCATTGAGCATAACTCTGTGGTTGAGCCTAATTAATAAAAATCTTTATTATTTTTCTTATGTCAGATATCATCGCTGACAATTCTTTTAAAAACATTTTTTTAAACTTTGGTTGTATTGAAATTCTTTTTTAAAATCTCTTTAATGCTCTCTGGGATAAAGCATTCAAGAGACAAAAAACAGGGATTTTAAGGTAAAATTCTAAGTGAGAAAGATGGGGAAGAAATGATGGAGATTTTAGAATATTTAATATATATCAAAAAAATTGTGTTGATTTTTTTTTCAGGGTATTTTAAAAAAATAACTATTTTGGTACCAGGAAAAAAGGAAGTTCTTTTTTAAAAAATTTAGGTATACTATCTATGTGTAATTTTAATAAAAGACTATCAGTGGAACATACAAATGGTTGTCTGAATTATTGTGATAAGTGAGGAAGCCCCAGTGGCGCGGTGGGGAAGAGGTCCACTGCTCACCAAAAGGCTGTCAGTTGAAATCCACCAGGCTCTTCTTGGAAACCCTGTGGGGCACTTCTGCTCTGTCCCGTAGGATTGCTGTCAGTTGGCAGCAGGGTTTTTGTTCGTTTGTTTTGGTAATGAATTATCTTACTTTGTTCCTGCTGTATAAACCTGATTCATTGCTACTGATACAGAAAGTAGTTTCTTGAGTTGTTCTAAAATTTGAAAGTGCTTTAATAACAAGTATTTCCTTTTTTTCTAGAAGTAGAGCCTCATCAGGGTGGCCTTGTGACTCTTTTTACAGGGACTGTACTTGCTGGGTTTCAAGCCGGCCTTGATGGACTATTAATTAACTACCTCTGGGTAGCTCGAATGGTTAAATATTCCACTATGAATGGAAAGGTTGGTGGTTTGAGAGCCCCCCCAGAGGCTTGGAAGAAAGGCCTGATGATCTGCTTCTGAAAGGTCACAGCCCTGAAAACCCTAGGAGTACAGTTCTGCTCCGTGTGCGTGGGGCTGCCATGAGTCAGAATTGATTTGATGACAGCCAGCTTGGCTTGGTTCTTTCTTAGGGTTGAGCAACAATCAGAAGATAGAAGTAACTGATAAGAGAAAGCAGGAGACCCTGCCCTGACCCAGAGGGCTACGTGCGTAGTCACGTTGTTGTTAGGTGCTGTTTAGTCAGTTCCCACTCACGGTAACGCTATGCCCAACAGAATGAAACCCTGCCTGGTCTTGTGCTGTGTCCACAATCGTTTTTATGCTTAAGCCCATTGTTGCGGCCGCTGTATCAGTCTGTCTGGTTGAGGATCTTCCTCTTTCCGACTGACCCTCGACTCTACCAAACATGATGTCTTTCTCCAGGGCTGGTCCTGCCTGACAACATGACACAGTCTTGCTGTCTTTGCTTCCAAGGAGCACTCTGGTCATACTTCTTCTAGAACAAATCTGTTCTTCTTTTAGTGGTCCATGGTACATTCAGCATTCTTCTCCAAGACCACAATTCAGAGGCATGAATTCATCTGTCTTCTTTGTCCAGTGTCCAGCTGTCACATGTGTATGATGCAATGGAAAATACCATGGCTTGGGTCAGGTACACTTTAGTCTTCAAGGTGACATCTTTAGTTTTGAATACTTGGAAGAGATCCTTTGTAGCAGATTTTCCCAATGCAATAAGTGTCTTTTGATATCTTGACTACTGCTTTCATGGGCATTGATTGTGGACCTGTAGACATGTGTGTACTGTGTAGTGAATTGTCTTTGTATGGCCCTTACAGCCATCATCTTGTTACTCTTGCAAATGTTTGGGCATGACTGTAGCAACAAGGTGCATGTGGCCCACCGAGAGGATTGGACGGTCTGCTAATGCAAATAAGGTGTGTAGAATGCTTACAGGAATGAGACCTTGCAAATAAGGTGCATGCAAACCTGTAGGGGATTGGTCAGTTTTGCCATTCCACTAGACTTAAAGGGAGCCAATCCCAGAGCTTGTCAGGGACCTCACTACCATCAAAAGGAAGAGCTGGGAACAGTCTGTCCTTTGGGTCCCTGGGCTGAGAACCTCCTACAGCCAGGAGACAGAGCTGTAACACTGCAGACAGCATGAGATGACAAGCAGTGGCAGCGAGCATGGCAGAGTCCAGGGGCAGAAAAGTGGCAGCAGCAGGACCAGGAGACTGCACAGTGGGCTGCCTAGTACACAGAGTGAAGCAGCTATCGTGGGCTTCCTGATCCATGGAGAAAGAGCTGAGCACTTCAGACAACGGACTTGCTGACAGAGTGGGTTGCCTTGGGCAGAGCTTAAGAGCTTTGTCACAGTTTAAGAGCTTTGTGACACTTGGCTGAGAGTAGAGCCAGGGCAGTGGGGACTGCAAGTGACGGCCACTGGCCTAGAGCAAGTCCTGCGTGCCTGGGGGCGTGGTGGAGAAGGAGCTTCCAGAGGTTGGAAGCTGCCTTGATTGACAAATGGTATCCTGTTGAAACTCATGTCCAGCTGGCCCCGCTCACCAGTGCCATGCCCTGTCCCTTTGTTAGATTGTTAGATGCCCAACAAACCGTGGTCTCTAACCACGGTCTGTTTCCAGACGTTATGCAGAAGTCTTTAACCACAGTTTGTTTCCAGCCTGTGCCCTTCTAAACTGCAGCCTCTAACCTTGGTTTGTATTTGGCACAAGATCTTTGCACATGCACTGGCCAGAATCTTGACATATGAACAAATCTGGAGAATCATCCTTACCTGACCCTGGACCTGGGCATCAGCAGAGGGGAAGATCTTCTCTGGCACACAGCACTACCTGAGCCCTTTTGTAAAATGAGAGGTTCCACAACTGCAGACTTCCTAGGAAGAAAGATTCGACACCTGGACATGGGAGGACTTGGTGTAAGGTTGCAGGCACCAATCCCTGCCCCCTGGGGACTTGAGGACATAAAAGGTACACCAATCCCTCAGGTAGGGGGCCTACTGCTAAGCCAAAGGTTGCTCCCTGTCTGTGCAGACAAGCAATTGCCACTTTCTCTTTCCCTTGCAACTAGTGTCCATCTTATTTCCATCAGCTAATAGAACAAGACAAGCTGGGAAATTCAGTTAACACTGTCTTCTAAATTGTTCCTGTTACTTCCAAGTTGATCCTGATCCTAAATTGTAACCTGGTACTTCCGTAATAAATCCTGTAAGTGTAAGTATGATCTGTGAGTTCCACATAGCCATTGTGATGAATTATCAAACCCAGCAGAGAGAGAGTGCCATGGTGGGGATGGCCAGTGTTAGAAATGATGAAAAGTTGGAGAATGGTGATTCCACCAAATGGGAATCAGCTTTGGGCTGGGCTGATCTTGATTTTTTTCTCTTCTCCCTGAAGTTAGATGAAGTCTGACATACCCATTTTACAGTAGACATTTCAAAAACAATGTTCTTGTCAAGTCTTGAAGTGATTTTAGGCAATATGGAAGACATCATGATCTATGCCCTCTTGGGTTTTAGGAGAAATCTAGGAGTCTCTGTGCTCTGTCTGGTTTTTTCTCCTCTGCTCATGTCCAGAACAATTTGTCTTAATAGTTTCTGTGTTCTTCCTAAACTCAGTCTTACTTCCTTGTTCTCCAGGAAGAGGTGTGATTTATAGTCATGCACTCCCAGGTCTCACTCCTATAAGCACTCAACCATTAGCATGCTCTTGGGTAGTTGAAGTATCATGCAAAGGTTTGGGTTGCTAGTGGTGTTCTCTGTAATGCCCCACAAATTGGGCCAGTGACCCCAAACTCCACACTATGGAGGTTCAGAAAGAGGCAGTCATGCGTGGACCCTGGTGTATCTGCCATCCCAGGTCTCCAGTGAGGATGCTGTGTTTATCACCCTGCTGAATTGGCTTCCCCATCTAATAGAGGGCCCTGTGAGCACATAGCATGAGAGTATCCGAAATTTCTATCTAGGCCAAAGAACATAAGTCCGTGGTTCCAGCTTGGCCATGCATCTGACTGTAAGGCTTTTGGCATGTAGTCAAGCAATGGTTAAGAAGAAAGCATTGGCAGAATAATTTGACTGCTTTTTCTAATCACAAAGATTCCCCTTGAAATCTGTAGACTGGGGTTAGGGAAATCGTTAGAGTCATTGTATCAGATAGCAGTATATCCAAAGATAGAATTAGCTCAATGTGGCAGGAAGGACCTTCCATTCCTTCTCTGGAAATTCAAATGCTCTGCCTGGCTCTGTCCCTGTCACCTGAGGAGTGATCACTAGTCTGATGGTGAGAGATCATCCCTCACTTGACAGTACTCCCAGGCCTGGGCTCCCCTTCCTTTATCTCTCGGTACTGAAAGGAAGGGATTTGAAGTCCAGAACCTTGGACTAGATCAGAAGCTCTAAGGGCACTCAAGATCAGAGGAGAAAAATAAGACTAGAGGGGTAAACATAATCTATAGGAGTTGTATAGTTCTAGGAACAAATGAAGATGTGTATGCTACATTGGGCTCTCCAGATTCTATCAGCAGTGGCACTGGCATGATTTCCTGAGGGATGCTGAGTTAATCAGATAGTCTCCTGACTAAATTACATCCTGGAGCTTCAGATACAGCAATTAATTAGTTATAGTGGGCCATTTACATAGCACTTACTGTGTGTAAAACCCCTTCTACACACTTTAGAAGATAATTCAAGATTATCCTTTGAGGTAGGTACTGTCATCTCTGTTTTTCAAATGAGAAAGCTGAGGTACCGAGAGGTTAAGTAATTTGCCCAAAGTTATGTATCTGGTAAGTAGCAGAGTCAAAATCTGAACCCTGATGTCATGGGTTGAATTATGTCCCACTCGATGGCACTGGGCTGGGCAAAATATGTGTGTTAATTTGGCTAGACTGTGATTCCCAGTATTGTGTGATCTGATGTGATTTTCATATGTGTTGTAAATTCTGCCTCTATGATGTTAATGAGCTAGGATAGGCAGTAGTAATGTTAATGAGGCAGGACTCAATCTATAAGATTTGATCATATCTTGAGCCAATCTCTTTCACGACATAAAAGAGAGAAGCAAGCAGAGAGACCGGCAGACGTCACACTACCGAGAAAGCAGCGTAGGGAACAGAGCGCGCTCTTTGGACCCAGGGCTCCTGTGTAGAGAAGCCCCTAGTCCAGAGGAAGGTTGCCGTCAAGGACCTTCCTCCAGAGCTGACAGTGAAAGCCTTCCTCTGTAGCTGACTTCATTAATTTGGACTTCCAGACTGAGAGCGAATACATTTCTGTTTGTTAAGCTATATACTTGTGGTATTTCTGTTACAGCAGCACTAACTAAGACACCAGGTAATCCTGGCTCTAGGGTACGTGCTTTGAATCACTAAGCTGTGTCACCTCTCTGAAGGTGTAGTGCTAACCTTGCCAATTAAAACCAAATTTTCTGTGGTAATCTTTGATCATGAAAATACAGAAAAATACGTTTGCAGATCAATACTTCATTCCCTAGTGCCAGGATCTGTATTTATTCCAGAAGGGAGACTGCATCTGGAAAAGCCCCTGTAAGTGGACTCACCAGTTGATTAACTCTGATGAATGCAACTATTTTCCAAGACCTGTTACTCTTTTCCAGTAGTAAAACCATAGAACCTAGTGATGATATGATAGGACTCAGAATACTGCATGTCGTGGTGGCATTATTTTCTGATTCTTCCAGGGATGTATTTTGCTTTTGACTCATTTGTTGGAAGAGACTGCACCAGTGACATCTGCCCAACCCTACCATGATTAATAAACATTTGAGGGTCCACTGTGAACTAAGCTCTGTATCAGGCTCTGGGAATATAAAAATAAGACAGACGTAATTCTTGCCTTCAGGGAACTTATATTTGAAAGAGACCAAAAACTAGTAAACGTAACTGTGATAACTGCTATCAGTTACCTTGGATTGGCCACTTTGGGTTTCTCACCAAGATCAAAGTCTTCGTTTGAATAGCAGCACTGTCCATTTCTGTTAAACTGAAGGATAGCCATTAAGTGCTTTTTATAGACTTTCTTGCTTAATTCACCAGTTCTATCACTTAGACGTAAGTGTCTTGAAATGCATAACAAAATCACACGAGACTTTGCCAACTGGTCAGTCATGTATTTTGCAATTTTGCGGAATCCCAAGAAGGGGCTCAGTTTCCACTGGACCTGCCACAGTGCAAACTTGGGTTATTATTAGCTGCTGCTGAGTCTACCGTGACTCATGGCGACCCCATGGCAGTGAAAGCCTTCCTCTGCAGCTGACTTTGTGAATTTGGACTTCTAGAGAGTGAGAGAATACGTTTCTGTTTGTTAAGCTATATACTTGTGGTATTTCTGTTATAGCAGCACTAACTAAGACACCAGGTAGTCCTGGCTGGGTCCCCGTGGAGGATCCCCGTGATGGGATGCAGAGTGCATCATTGTTATTCATAGGATTTTCATTGGCTGAATTTTGGAAAGAGATTGCCAGGCCTTTCTTTGTTGTCATCTTCGTCTGGAAGCTTCACTGAAATTTGTTCAGCATCATAGCAGCGTGTCAGCCTCCACTGACGGGTGGTGGTGGCTCCACATGAGGTGTATCAGTAAGTAATTGACCTCGAGGCTCCCACATGGAAGGTGAGAATTCTCATACTGATCTACCCACCATTGCCCCTCAGTGTTGCTATTGAATCAACATCTATTTATCTCTTAGTTATCCTAAATCCCACTATAATCTAGGTTTCTGGAGATAGGACCAGCCCAGATAAATGGCTACGGTTTCTTCTGGGAATGGCTGGGAGAAATGTTCATGGAACAGATGCAGTATCCTGACAGGATTCTTCCACAGTGGCACCCATCCACTCGGCCATTTAAAAAAGTCTGGATTTGTAAACTGATTCAGATCAGGAAATTGGATGAAAAAATAATATAATACAAGTCTGATTTCCAGTTTTTTGGTCCTGGAGAATTTTTTTGTTATTCCAAGTAACTAAGACTTGACTAGCCTGTCTATTGAGTTGATTTAGTTTCTGAAGATGCCAAGCCATTTCCAGAGTTCTATGTTACATCATTTCTGGAGACATGACCAGCACACTTATCCCACAGCTTATTACACAACTGTCTACTTTGCCTTGGAAAGTTAATTGACATCAGTTACCTGGGATTGGTCACTTTGGGCTTCTTCCATTTCCACAGAGATCGAGGTCCTCATCTGAATAGCCCTGTCCATTACGATTTATCTTGAGGATAGCCATTAGGTGCTTTTTACAGATTTGGTTGCTTCCCTCATTGTTTTTCATCCTTTATGGTAAGATTGAAAGGCCTAGGTTCTGTCGGAGACAGATGAAGATGAGAAGTGGTGTGTGGGCAGAACTCAAAGAAGAGAGCCACACCCATCATTTTATGACTGCAGCTAGGTCTGGGTGGTGGTAACCAGATCAGCAAACTCTGAATTTACTGGCAAGTGTATCTACATATAAGTCCCTTGGTGGTGCAAATGGTTAACACACTTGGCTGCTAACTGAAAGGTTGGAGGTGCAAATCCATCCAGAGCCACCTTGGGAGAAAGGCTGGGCAATCTACTTTGAAAAATTAGCCATTGAAAACATTGAGCACAGTTCTATTCAATACTCATGGGCTCACCATGAGTCAGAGTTGACTCAAGCAATTGGTGTAGTATATATGATATGTTATATAAATACATTCAGTAATATCCAAAATTAACGTTTCATGTGTCTTGGCTGACTCCATAGGAATTCATCCCCCTTAAGAAAACATCACATTTTACAGAATTTCTTATACTTTTAGATACCTGCCCCTCTGTCCTCAAGCCCCTACCATGCTGCATTTCATTCTAAAGGCTCTATTGAATTCTGACTTGGGTTTCTAAGGAAGAAGCAATGAATGTGGGAGACGAGGAAGTCATCAGCTCTTTCCCAAAGGGAAGAGGCAGAACTCAATCAGAGGGGAAGCGTGGTGAAGTTCATTTCAGAGGGGTCAAGGGGATTCATTAGAGTCCAAATATTGAATTCTCCCAGGTATTTCAGCTCCAGCTGTCACATTACACTCTTACGAAGCAATGCCTTAGCTTTAATACAGGAGACAAAGGAAGATTGTGAATTCAACTGTCATTGTAATCCAGAAGCCTATGGAGTTAACCTCTGTATTTATTTCTCTTGGACTTGAGTTTTGACAGTTCTTTAATTATTTTGGATACAAGTCCTTTATCAGGTATGGTATTTGAAATACACGGTGGGCAGAGTGGTCCCAGTCTGTGACTTAGTTTTTAGTTGTTTTTTTTTTCAATTTTCTTCCTTTAAAAATTATTTTTTTATGCAACCTACAGTTAAGCTGCTACGATTCACTGACTGAGAGAAATCAGAAAGCGGATTATTTTCCATTGGCTGCAAATGTAAAAAGTCTGAGCCTCATTTTCTACTATGCTGTTATTTAAACATCCTCTTTGATGTTCTCATTTTATATTTCAGTTTTCTTTTAATAAAGCTGTATTTTTGTACACTGGCAAATGCTATTTCTAACTTTCTAGCTCTACTGGACATACTGACCCAGACTAACCGAGACAGGTAACAGGAGTTCCACATGGTGGTTCCAAACTCTTGTTCTTAGATAAGAACCCTTTAGAATAAATTCCTGTTAGCAGTGCACGATTGTGTATATTTTAGCATACACTCACAAACACCATGTGTTATTTTTGATGTTTTGTAAATTATAAAATGAATAACTACTTATTGAAGTAATTTTTTAAAATAACACAATTTTTTTAAAAGAATAAACATCCTGCTGTTCAGAGGTCCTACTGATTTTCTCGGAGAAGCACATAGGGAAATAGACTCAAATTAGTGACAGTTCTGAATGTAACTTAAGGGTGTGTGAATGTGGGAACCCTGGGGGCACAGGCATTAAGAATTCAGCTGTTAGCCAAAACACAGGCAGTTCAAATCACACCAGCCATTCCTTGGAAATCCTAAGAAGGAAGAGGGAGAGAGATTGAGAGAAAACAGAGGGGAGAGGAGAGGAGGGGAGGAAACAACCAGAGGGAGGAGAGGGGAAGGGAATAGAAGGAGCAGAAAAGGACAAAGAGAGGAGAACCTCTTTGTTTAGTCCAGAATCCAATCACCTACTTAGCTTAGCAATGCACTGCATGTTCAGTTGCATGGAGTTCATGATACACATTTAAAAATATCCAGTGGAACACAATATCCAACGTACTCTGACCCCACTTCTCTGTTCAATGGCCCTTGGGTCCTTGGAGAGAGGAGAACAAGGGAGTATGAAGCCTCTCTTCAGACTACTTTCCAATGGTGTATGAGTGAAGGCAGTGGAACAGGTGCCAAAGTCAAGTAGTGTGGGAAAACGAGGTAAGGGGATCAGGACTTCACATGGGAATGATGATGTTGCCTTCGTTACTGTTTAAGATACATGATTGTAGTAAATGGCTTCCTTTCATTTATCCTGTTGTCAGATTTGTTATAAAAATACATAAATTATTGATGCAACTTGATAGTGCAAGTATGAATCAAAATGTAGTTTATATTTATGTGGTTTATAGTACAGTGATGCCAAAATAACAGTTAATATCACAGGAGTCTTAAAAGCCTGGGAGAGGCCGTCTCTCATACTATTTACTGAATAAAGTTTGGGCCATGACCCAAATTCAAGAGAACAACAAGACTTTATTCAATCAAGGAGAATAATTATAGTTATAAAATGTATAAGTAATGTCATGTTAGTATTGATTATGCATAAAAACTTCCTTGTGTATAAATTATAAATGTACTTATATGTGTATCCATAGGTATACCTAATCACATTTTGGTTGTTCATATGAAATACAAGTCAAGCTTTCATTTTAGTTAGAATATATGAGATGAAAAGTTGGCTACATGTTAAATGGGCTTTGAAGTTTTGAACCATTTAAACTAAAGCTGAGTAAGACTTGATACAAGACTTGATACTGTCTGAGAAAACAAACTAGCACTTCAACAAAATGGCTTGATTCTATTTATTTTTTTTGTACTTTAGAGGAAGGTTTACAGAAAAAACTAGTTTCTTGTTAAACAGTTCATACACACATGGTTCTGTGGCATTTGTTAACAACATGTCAACATGCTGCCTTCCTAACTTTGGGTTCCCTATTAGCAACTTTCTTGTCTCTTCCTGCCTTCTAGTCCTTGCCCCTGGGCTGGCATGCCCTTTGGTCTTGTTTTGTTTTATGGTCCCGTCCAGTCTTTGGCTGAAGGGTGAGCCTCAAGAGTGACTTCATTACTGAGCTAAAACGGTGTCCAGGGTCTATATTCTCAGCGGTTCTCCAGTCTGTTAGGCCAGGAAGTCTGGTCTTTTTTTGTGAATTAGAATTTTGTCTGACATTTTCTCCAGCTCTGTCTGTTGTGATCCCTGTCAGAGTGGTCAGTGGTGGTAGCAGGGCATCATCTGTTGCTACTAGACTCCGTCTGGTGGAGGCCATTGTAGCTTTCATCTACTAGTCCATTGAACTAATTTTTCCCTTGTATCTTTAGTTTTATTCATTCTTCCTTGCTCCGCAAGGGGTGAGACCAGTGGAGTATGCTAGATGGCTGCTCACAAGCTTTTAAGACCCCAGACAGTACTCAAAAACAGTATAATGTAGAACGCTGTTTTTGTAAACTATGTTATGCCAATGGAACTAGATGTTCCCTGAGACTCTGGTCCCCACAGCCCTCAGTCCAGCATTTTGGTCCCTCAGAGAGTTGGGATGTGTCTATGGCACTTCCGTGACCTTGCCTTGTACAAGTTGTGCTGTCTTCCCCATAAGTTACAATCAGTGACCTAGAAGACAAAGTAACTAATGCCAACAGTTATGAGGTAAAATCAGAGAAAAGAAATAAGAAAAATGAAGAAACATTAAGAAACATATGGGACTCCATGAAGAGGAATAATTTACGTTTAACTGAAGTTCCTGAACAAGGGAGGATTAATGACAACATAGAGAGTATTGCTGTAGAGATGCTGACAGAAAACTTTCCTGAGATTATGAACAAAGAAAACATAGATATCCAAGATGTTTATCAAACACCACAAAAGTTAGATCCAAAAAGAAGAATGCTTATTAAACTTATTAGCTTATTAAACTTAATAAGCTAAAACACAAAGAGATGCTTCTGAAGACAGCAAGGCTCAAATCAAAACTAACATTCTGAGGGAAACCCTGTAGACTTTCATCTGACTTTTCTGCTGAAACAATGCTGACCAGAAAACAATGGGCAGACACTTTCAAAGTCCTGAACGAGAAAAACTTTCATCCCAGAATAATCTATCCCGCTAAATTGTCTACCAAATGTAATGGTGAAATTAAGACTTTTGAAAATAAAGAGAAATTTAAAGACTTCATAAAAACTAAACCCAAATTACATGAAATATTGAAAGAAGCTCTTCCCTAAATACATGTTTTAGGTGATAATTTAAGGCACTTCATCCAAATTTCTAATCAGCTAAGGAAGGCACAAAACTTCATCAAACCAAGCCCAAAACTACAATATTATAAAAAGGGAATCCATGGTCATATCATGACAACTATAATATCACATTAAAAGAGAGATACACTACAATAGACACAGTTGTTTTTTTGATGCAGCGACAGTTTCTGACTTCTAAAATAATTAAAATTGATTTCAATAATTATACATTAAGGGGGATTAGGTATGTAGCCATAAAACTAATTAACAATAAACCATTTGAAATGAAAAATCACAATATAGGAGTCTCAATAAATATAAAATCAAAACTCATACCATCCATAAAGAAGAAGGTCCCAGGACAGATTAATAAGAACAACAGAGAAAACACCAACATGAAAATAAACATATTGCAATGACATCACTAAACATATACGTATCAACAATCACATTGAATGTAAATGGACTGAATGCTCCAGTAAAGAGACAGCAAGTAATATCATGGATCAAAAGACATGACCTATCTATATGTTGCTTACAGGAAACACATCTTAGACTTAAGGATAAGAACAAGTTGAGAATTAAAGATTGAAATAACATCTATCAAGCTAATACATGAAAAAGAGCACATGTGGCAATATTAATCTCAGATAAAATAGATTTTAATGTAAAGTCCACTATTATGGACAAGCATGGTCACTATTTATTGCCAAAAGGTTGAATACTCAAGCAAGACTTAACAATATTAAATATTTATGCACTCAATACCAAAGCACCTAAATACATTGAACAAATACTGACAACATTGAAAAATGAGATTGATCATTCCACAATAATAGTTGGGGACTTTAAAACTCCCCTTTCAGTTAAGGATAGATCATCCAGGAAAAAGCTCAGTAAAGATACAGAAGATCTTATTACAACAATCAACCAACTTGCCCTTATTGACATATACAGATCTTTTCATCCATCAACAGATAAATATACCTTCTTCTCCAGAGCACATGGAACATTCTCCAGAATAGACCATATATTAGGTCATAAAACAATTCTCCATAAAATCCAAAACATTGATTTATTGCAAAGTACCGTCTCAGACTACAGAGCTATAAAAGTTGAAATCAATAACAGAAAAATCATAGGTAAAAATTCCAACTTGTGGAAACTGAACAACACTTTACTCATAAAGCCTTGGGTTATAAAAGAAATTAAAGACACATTAAAGAAATTTATGGATTCAAGCGAGAATGAAAACACATCCTACCAGAATTTATGGGATACAGCAAAAGCAGTGCTCAGAGGTCAGTTTATCTCTATAAATGCACACTTCTGGAAAGAAGAAAGAACACAAATTAAAGAATTAACCTCACAGCTTGTAAAAGTAGAAAGAGAGCAACAAAGAAACCCCTCAGGCACCAGAAGAAAGCAGATTATAAAAATTAGAGCAGAACTAAATGAATTAGAGAATAGAAAAACAATTTAAAAAATTAACAAAACCAAAAGTTGGTTCTTCAAAAAGATCAACAAAATTGATAAACTATTGGCTAAACTTACAAAAGAAAAACAACAGAAGATACAAATAACCCGATTAAGAAATGAGTTGGGAGATATTACAACAGACCCATCTGAAATAAAATATATCGTAACAGAATACTATGAAAAGCTATACTCTGACAAGTTTGAAAACCTTGGGGAAATGGACAAATTTCTAGATTCATATGACTCACCAAGACTATCACAAGGAGAAATAAATCAACTTAATAAATCTATCACAAAGGAAGAGATTAAGGAAGTCATCAAAAATCTACCAACCAAAAAAGTCTTGGCCCAGACAGCTTCACTGGAGAATTCTACCAAACTTTTAGAGAAGAATTAACTTCAATACTAATGAGGCTATTTCACACCATAGAAAGAGATGAAATACTTCCAAACTCCTTTTATGAAGCCAGCATAATCCTGATACCAAAACCAGGGAAAGATCCCATGAAAAAAGAAAATTACAGACCAATATCACTGATGAATCTAGAAGCAAAAATCTTCAACAAAATTCTAGCCAATAGAATTCTACAGCATATAAAAACAATCATTCATCATGATCAAGTAGGTTTCATTCCAGAGATGCAAGGCTGGTTCAACATCAGAAAAACAATTAATGTAATCAACCATATTAATAACACAAGAGATAAAAATCACCTGATTTTGTCAATTGATTCAGAAAAGGCATTTGACAAAGTTCAACATCCACTCATGCTTAAAACTCTCAGAAAAATAGGAATAAAAGGGAAATTCCTCAATATAAACAATAGCATCTATGCAAAGCCAACTGCCTTCATCATCCTGAATAGTGAAAGACTGAAAGAATTCCCTTTGAGAGTGGGAACTAGACAAGGATGCCCGCTCTCACCACTTCCATTCAACATTATCCTAGAAGTTCTAGCCAGAGCAATTAGACAAGACAAAGAAATAAAAGGCATCTGTATTGGCACTGAAGTAAAGATTTCCCTCTTTGCAGATGATGTGATTGTTTATACAGAGAATCTAAAGAAATCCATAAGTAAACTATTAGAGCTAATAGAAGAATTCAGCAAAGTATCAGGATACAAGATAAACATAACTAAATCAGTGGGATTCCTTTATACCAACAATGAAATTATTAATGGAGAAATCACCAAATCAATTCCATTTACTACAGCCCCCAAGAAGATAAAACACCTAGGAATAAATCTAACTAGAGAAATAAGAGATATTTACAGAGAAAACTACAAGACATTGCTACAAGAAACTAGGACAGACTTACATAAGTGAAATAATCTGCCCTGCTCATGGATAGGAAGACTCAATATTGTGAAAATGTCTGTTTTGCCGAAAGCACTCTACTTATATAATGCAATCCCAATACAAGTTCCAGTGACATTTTTTAATGAGATGGATAAACAAATTATCAGCTTTATTTGGAAAGGGAAGAAACGCCAAATAAGTAAAGCACTACTGAAAAAGAAGAACATGCTGGGAGGCCTCTCACTACCTGACTTTAAAACCTATTACATTGGCACAGTAGTCAAAACAGCCTGGTATTGATACAAAAAGAGACATATAGACCAATGCAACAAAGTAGAGACCCCAGAAATGCCACCATCCTCTTATGAACAGCTCACATTTGACAAAGGTCCTAAGATTTTGAACTGGGGTAAGAACAGTCTCTTTAACAAATGGTGCTGGCATAATTGGATATCGATCTGCAAATAGTTGAAACAAGACCAATATCACACACCTTATACAAAAATCAACTCAAATTGGATAAAAGACCTGAATAATAAAAGCTAAAATGATAAAGCTCATCCAAGATAAGATAGAGTCAACAATGGACATTTTAATATGCAATATAGACTTCAAAATTTGACAAACAAAACACATTCATCAGAAGAGAAAATAGATAAATGGGAATTAATAAGAATCAAACACTTGTGCTGATCCAAACACTTCATCAAAAGAATTAAAAGACCACCTACAGAATGGGAAAAAATATTTGGCAACTCTATGTCAAACCAACGCCTGATCTCCATAATCTATAAGGTTCTACAAAATATCAATAAGAAAGAGACAAATCACCCAACTAAGCGATGGGCAAAGGAGATGGACAGACACTTCTCTAAAGAGGAGATCCAGGCAGCCAAAAAACACATGCAGACATGTTCACGATCATTGATTCATTAAAGAAATTCAAATCAAAACAACAATGAGATACCATCTCACCCCAACAAGATTGGCCATGATCCAAAAAACGCAAAACAATAAATGTTGGAGAGGCTGTGAAGAGATTGGAACTCTCCTTCACTGTTGGTGGGATTGCAGAATGGTGCAACCACTTTGGAAAGCAATTTGGCATTGCCTTATAATAATGGATATAGATATAACATTTGACCCAGTAATTCCTCTGCTCGGAATATATCCTACAAAATCAAGGCCATTCACACCAACTGCTACATGCACATGAATGTTCATTGCAGCACAATCCATGATAGCAAAAAGATGGAATCAACCCAGATGCCCAACACCAGAAGAATGGATGGTATATATATTGGTATATATATTCAATGGAGTGCTATACACTGATAAAGAACAACGATGATAGCAGGAAACATCTCTCAATTTGGTCTCAACTGGAGGACATTGTGTTGAGTGAAACTAGTCAGCGACAGAAGGACAATTATTATATGAGACTCCTCCATGAGTCGGATCCGACTCGACGGCGCTTGGCTTGGCTTTTTATGATAAAAACTTGAAAGCATACTCATACATAATAGAAAAGACTCTTTGACAGCTACAAGGGTGGGGAAGGTGGGAGGGCGGGAAGGCAAGGGGCGAGAGTTTAGATAATTGTTAGAAATTTGGTAGGGTGAAATTGGTGACAATTCACGTTAGTAAGAAGATCAATATTAATGGGACTTCAACATAACTTGTGTACTCCTCCTCTCTTAACCCAATATTGTCAGCACAGAGTATGTACACTTCCATTTTTTTATTTAATAAAAAAAAGAAAAAAACTATGTGTTTGGTGGTATCTCATTGCAGTTTTAATTTAATGGCTCTATTGATTGAGGATTTTAGACATTTGAAAAAAATTTTTGCCATCCATACATCTTCTTTGCATGGAACATCTGTTCAAATCTTTTGCCCATTTTTAAAAACTGATTGTTTTATTATTATTGAGTTTTGAGTGTTGTTTACATATTTAGAATAGCTCAGATGAGTGAGTTACAGATGTTTTCTGCCACTCTGGGCTTGTCTCTTCATTTTGTTAACAGTGAGAACACTGGCTAGAAAATGCCTCAGAATCAATTTACTCTAAGGCCCTCATTTTGAAGATGAAGAAAACTGGAAACCAGGAATGTGAAGTGACTTGCCTAAGGCTACACAGGGAATTGATGTCAGAATCCAGATCAGATCTGAGACTGTTGGGCTGTAGCTCAAGGTTTTTTTGTTTTTTCTTTTTTTTGGTTTGTGTGTTTAATTGTTTAATCTGGTAAAAATACGTGTAATGAAACATGTACCAGCTCAACATTTTTACATGTATAATTTAGTGACACTGATTATGTTCATCATGTTATTCAAATATCTGTCCACAGATTGTCAGGCTCAGCATTCTTTGTCTCAAAGCTGGCTGTCTCTTAGTGCTTCATTCATGGTTTTACCTCTGTCCATTCTAATTTAGGTTGTACTAAAAAAGCAAAAACAAACAAACAAAACCCCAAGATCAGCAATTCAGAAGTAAAATATTCAGTCAAGCTAGTTATTTATTATTGTGAAGACCTAAAAATGTACTTCTAAATCAGTGATAGGACAATATCCATATGCCTACAAAGCGGGACAGCTAATACAAGCGTTGTTAATATTTATGTAGCAACCTCTAAGGCCAAAGACTAAAAAATTGAAGATTGTTGCCAGCTTCTGCACTCTGAAGTTGATCAAACCTATGATCAGGATGTTTGATAATTACTGGTAACAGGAATGCAAACTTTGAAAACAAAGAAGAAGGATCAGTAGTTTGAAATGAAGCCAGAGATCTCATGACAGAATTTGGAAGACCAACATCTTGTTCAGTAGAAATACCTTTTTTTAACCAACATGAGTGGTGACTGTACAAATGGACCTTACCAGATGGACTACACAGGAATCATATTGACTACCAAGAGCAGGAGTTGACTGTGGCACAGACCAGCAGTTTCTCATATGCAAGCTCAAACTGAAGCTGAAAAAAATTAGAATAAGTCCACCAGAGCCCAAGTGTGACCCTGAGTACATTCTACCTGAGTTTAGAGACCATCTCAAGAATGGGTTTGATGCAGTGAACACTTAAAGACTGAAGATCAGATGAGCTGTGGAATGACATCAAAGACATCATCCACGAAGAAAGCAAGAGGTCATTAAAAAGACAGGAAAGAAAAGACCAAATTGGATGTCAGAAGAGTCTCTGAAACCTGCTCTTGAATGTCAAGTGGCTAAAGTGAAGGGAAGAAATGATGAAGTAAAAGAACTGAACAGAAGATCTCAAAGGTCAGCTTGAGAAGACAAAATAAAGTATAATGACATGTGCAAAGATCTAGAGATAGAAATCAAAAGGGAGAATATGCTCTGTATTTCTCAAGCTGAAAGAACTGAAGGAAAATTCAAGTCTCCAGCTCCAATAGTTAAGGATTCTACAGGGAAAATATTAAATGACACAAGAAGCATCAAAAGAAGATAGAAGAAAAATGCAGAATCCTTTTACTGAAAAGAATTGGTTGACATCCAGCCATTTGAAGAGGTAGCATCTAATCAGGAACCAATGGTACCGAAGGAAGAAGTCCAAGCTAGCTGCATTGGAGGCACTGGGGAAAAAAACAAGCCTACAGGAATTTATGGACTATCTATCAACTGAGATGTTTCAATAGATGGATGCATCACTGGAAGTACTCTGTCATGTATGCCAAGAAATTCAGAAGACAGCTACCTGGCCAACTAACTGGAAGAAATCCGTATTTATCCCTATTCCCAACAAAGATGATCCAACTGAATGCAGAAATTACTGAACAGTATCATTAACGGAAACTCTGGTGGCACGGTGGGTTAACAACTACATCTGCTAATCAAAATGCTGGCAGTTTAGATCTGCCAGGTGCTCCTTGGAAACTCTATGGGGCAGTTCTAGTCTGATCTCTAGGGTCACCATGAGTTAGACCCGACTTGACGGCAGTGGATTTTGTTTGGTTTGGGGTTATCATTAATATCTCATGCAAGTAAAATTTTGCTAAAGATCATTCAAAAGCAACTGCAGCAGTATGTTGACAGGGAACTGCCAGAAATTCAAGCTAGATTCATAAGAGGACATGGAACCAGGGATATCACTGATAATGTCAGATGGATCTTGGCTGAAAGCAGAGAACACCAGAAATACGTTTACCTGTGTTTTATTGACTATGCAAAGGCATTTGACTGTGTGGACCACAACAAATTATGGATAACATTATGGAGAATGGGAATTCCAGAACACTTCATTGTGTTCATGAGGAATCTGTACATGGATCAAGAGGCAGTTGTGCAAACAGAATGAGGGGACACTGCATCAGTGTCAGAAAAGGTATGCATCAGGGTTGAATCCTTTCACCATACCTATGCAGTCTGTATGCTGAGCAAATAATCTGGGAAGCTGGACTATATGATAAAGAACACGGCATTAGGATTGCAGGCTCACTCATTAATAACCTGCATTATGCTGAGGAGACAACTTTGCTTGCTGAAAGTGAAGAGGATTTGAAACACTTATGGTGAAGATCAAAGACCACAGCCTTCAGTATGACTTGCACCTCAACGTCAAGAGAATAAAATTCTCCACAGCTGGACCAATAAGCAACATCATGATAAATGGAGAAAAGATTGAGACGGTCAAAGATTTCATTTTACTTAATTCCACAATCAATGTCTGTGGAAGCAGCAGTCAAGAAAAAATCAAAAGACACTTTGCTTTGGGAAAATCTGCTGCAAAAGACCACTTCAAAATGTTGTAAAGATGTCACCTTGAAGACTGAGGTGCGCCTGACCCAAGCCATGGTATTTGCAATCACATCGTATGCATGTGAAAGCTGGACAATGAATAAGGAAGACAGAAGAAGACTTGATGTCTTTGAATTGTGGTGCTGGAGGAGAATATTGAATGTACAATGGACTTCCAGAAGAACAGACAGATCTGTCTTGGAAGAAGTACAACCAGAGTGCTCCTTAGAAGCAAGGATGGTGAGACTGCATCTGACATACTTTGGGCATGTTATCAGGAGGGATCAACCATGGAGAAGGACATCATGCTTGGTGAAGTGGAGAGTCAGCGAAAGAGAGGAAAACCCTCAAGGAGATAGATTGACACAGTGGCTGCAACAGTGGGCTCAGGCATAAAAATGACTGTGGCCATGGTGCAAGACTGGGCTGTTTCATTCTGCTTTTCATGGGTCACGATGAGTCAGAACTGAGTCAATGGCACCTACCAACAACAACAGCAACAACTCCAAGATTAGCACTTGAGAAGTGGAATATTCAGTCAAGTTATTTATCATTGTGGAAACCTAGAATTATACTACTAAATTTTACCTAGCCTCCTCAAACTCTTTTAAAATATTTTTATTTAAAATATTATATTCAAGCTGCTATTCTAAGTATATAAGTAATCTAATGGAATAGTTTCTCTTTAGAATTTTAGTATACCTAGGTAAGTCACTATAAATAATACCTTGTGATTTTCTCTAGGCATTCCAGAAGAATAAAGGACCGACTCACAGTCTGCTCAGATATGGCTCAAGGACTCTTGTGGGAGCCAAGAAGCCAGCTGGTATTTCTGACCAGGAAATAGGCATTGTGCTCCTAATATGTGAAGAGAAAAATTTCCAGCATTTACTGGGACCTAGGATACCACAGATGTCAGAGAATGTAGAGCTAGAAGGGACTTTGAAATGCATCTGGTTCAATGAAGACTGCTCCCCAGCTACAAAAAAGAAATGGCTGTTTGCCTTGCCCAGAGTGTGATTCAACTGAAAGGTAACAAAACAGGTCTATATTAAGACTAGGAAATTGGAACTGTGGGCCAACCATCACTGGTTTTCCTCCTCTAGAAAACCTAGCCTAAGACATTTGATACTGAGAGTGGTTCTAGAGAAGTGAAATCATAAGAATCAGTTTTATGCATTCGTGCTCAAATCTAGTTATATTGTTAAAGATGGTGACAACTCACTTCCAGTTATAAAGAGGGACTACTAATCCATGGTGTGAGGAGACATTAAAAATATTCAAAGTATCACCAAAAATAGATCAGGTATTGGTGGGGGGCAAGGCTCAGGGTTACTGCATATTTGATACTTCTGTACAGTTTCATCAGAATAGAAAGTATAAGGAAACTAGTTGCTTGGTCCTAGTTTCACAAGACAAAGTGGGAAAAGAAAGAGACGAGATCAGGGCTTCAAAGTTACAGCTGAAGTGTTACATAAATGACCAAAAAGTTGCCACTTGTGACCTGAGAAAAAGCCTCATTTCTATGTAATAACAGAACTGATATTACTGAAAACCATACCTGGAGTCTTATAATAAGACAGACTGAATTAAAACACCAGCTCAATTCCCAACTTCAAGTGATGTCTAAAGTTAAAGTGAAAGCATTGATTGGGAGGAAATCGGATCCCAAGACTTGGAATCGGGGCACATAGGCAGACAGTCAGGAGACTGGGGACACTGAGCCCCTAAACTCCGTTGACTCACTCCTGCCAAACGAACCAGCCCTCCCACTCCAGAGATGGAGATTACTCCATCTTTGTCTGCTAAGCAATCTTGTTCAGTAAAACCACTATCCCTTCCACCCTCATCTGATGAAATTAACCCAGCTGTGTCTAAAGAACCTGTGTCTGAGACATTGCCTGGGGTGGTACCTGAGTCATCACCGGGGAGGTAACTGACTCCTTGCCTGGGTCAATGGTCTGAGTCAGATACCTTACAAGACACTGTCGAATGTCCTTGGAACACATCCCTACCACCAGTTTTTACTTATTGCCCTGTAACGAGATGTACAAACAGAAACCTGGGGAATATGTGTGGGAACGGCTATTAAGGATGTGGGATAGTAGTACAAGGAATGCGTAGTTGGATCAGTCTGAGGTCATTGATATGAGTCTACTGAACACAGAGTCATCATTCAGTGTTTCAGCTTGAGAGGTTAAGGAAAAAATCTAGTAATTTGTTTGTTTGGTTCACTGAAGTGTGGATTACATAGTGGGATAGACTAAATCAAGCTGAAGTGCCAGACTAGCCTTGGTGTACTGTGGAAGGAGGTATCTAAGGCCTTAGGAAAACTGGCATGTGTCATGGATTGAATTGTGTGTCCCCCTCCTCATGCCCTCCTACTGTGTGTGCAATTCAGCTGGACCATGATTCCTGAGATTGTGTGATGTCCCTCCATGTTGTAAAATCTGCCTCTGTGATGTTAATAAGGGAGGATGGAGTACTGTGTTGGTGGGGCAGGACTCAAGTATGTAAGATTGTGTTGTGCCTTGAGTCAATCTCTTGGGATATTAAGGAAATCGAAGCTAGCAGAGACAGTTATAGCTCTCTGGCTTTTACTAGCTCTGGATCCTGCATCGGGCTAATTATTATCTGTCCCCCGGTTCTTGGGACTTCAGTCAACTGCCTGGCCATACTGCCTGCTGATCTTTGATTTGTCAATCTCCACAGCACATGAGCCAGCCGCCCCTTGTCTAACCCACCAGTCTTGGGTTCATCAGCCCCTGAAGCTATGTGAGTCAGGAGAAGCCTCGAGTCTTCTGTCTGATCCATGGACTTGGGACTTGCTAGCCTCTGCAACTGTGGGAGACATTTCCTTGAGAAAAATCATGATTCCAAAGAAAGGTGATACAACTGAATGTGGAAATTACCAAACAATATTGTTGATATCACATGCAAGTAAAATTCTGTTCAGGATCCTTCAAAAGCAACTACAATGATATATTGATAAGGAACTGCCAGAAATTCAAGCTGGGTTCAGAAGAGGATGTGGAACCAGGGATATCATCACTGATATCAGATGGATCTTGGCTGAAAGCAAAGAATACCAGTAAGATATTTGCTTGTGTCTCATTGACTATACAAAAGCATTCAACTGTGTGGATTGTATTAAATTATGGCTAACGTTGCAGAGAATGGGAACTCCAGAACACCTAATTGTGCTCTTAAGGAATCTGTACATGGATCAAGAGGCAGTCATCCAAACAGAACAAGGGGACACTGCATAGTTTAAAGTCAGGAAGGGCATGCATCAGGGTTGTGTCCTCTCACCATACCTTTTTAATCTGTATGCCGAGCAAATAATCCAAGAAGCTGTGTTATACGAAGAAGAACGAGGCATCAGGATTGGGGGATGACTCATTAATAGTCTGTGTTATGCAGATGACACCATCTTACTTGCTGGAAATGAAAAAGATTTGAGACACCTACAAATGAAGATCAAGGACCACAGCTTTCAGTATGGATTGCACCTCAACATCAGGAAAACAAAAATCCTCACAACTGAACCAGTCAGCAACATTGTCATAAATGGAGAAAGGACTGAGGGTGTCAAGGATTTCATTTTACTTGGATCCACAACCAGTGGTCTTGGAAGCAGCTGTCAAGAAATCAAAAGCCACGTTGCACTGGGAAAATCTGCTGCCAAGGACCTCTTCACAGTATTCAAAAGTAAGGATGTCCCGTTGAAGACCAAAATGCGCCTGACCCAAGCTGTGGTATTTTCAGTCACATCATATGCATGCAAAAGGTGGACCATGAACAAAGAAGACAGAAGAAGAATTGATGTTTTTGCATTGTGGTGTTGGAGAAGAATGTTGAATGTACCATGGACCACCAAAGAACAAACAAATCTGTTGAGGAAGAAGTACAGCTACAGCGCTCCTTGGAAGCAAAGATGGCAAGACTGTGTCTTACCTACTCTGGACATGTTGTCAGGAAAGATCAGTCCCTGGGGGAGGACATCATGCTTGGTAGAGTGGACGGCCAGAGAAAAAGAGGAAGACCCTCCAGGAGATGAATTGACACGGTGGCCGTAACAATGGGCAAAAGCATGAAAACGATTGTAAACATGGTGCAAGAGGTGGCAGTGTTTCGTTCTGTTGTTCATAGGGTCACTGTGAGTTCGAACCAACTCGATGGCACCTAACAACAACAACAAATCTCTGTTTCTTTTTCTTTCTGTATCTGTGCTTCATTGATTTTGCTTCTCAAAGTTTCAATAGCTAGTAGCGTCAAGCAACACATAGGTATTACCAGCCTCAAGCTATTTTCTTTCCTTTCTTAGCATTTCCTTTTTTGGTTCATAGCTCAGTGGAGGCAGAGACAGCCAGTTTATCAAGTTTGCAGGAATAATTTTTTCTTTAACAATTGAGTTAAAATAATTCAAAGGCACACTGTAACATGGATCAGTGCACTTATTCATACTTTTAGGTCTAAAAGTTCTGCTACATAAATAAAGTTAGGGAGAGATCTGAGCTGAGAGCTGTTTGTATGGGCAAGAGTATCTTTATGTATTTTGGGCTACTCAAACTGTATTTGGAATCTTGTTTTAAGGGGAAAACTGGCAAATCCTACTATCTCCAAAAAGTGGTCAGGAGGCTGGAAGTTATGTTGTATTTGGAAGGCTTGAAGACAGGATTTTAATTAAAGCCTACTGAAGAGAATCAGGAATCAGAATACAAAAGCCAAACCCACTGCCAATAATGATTCCATAGGATAGAATAGAAATGCCCCTTCTGACTCCCGAGGCTGTAATCTTTTTATGAAAGCTGAGTCCCACATCTTCTGTAGAGTGGCTCCTGAGTTCTCAAACTATCAACATTTTGATTGAGAATCAAGTCTTAACCATGGTGCACCATAATTCTGTAGGAAATAGGATACCCAAAACAAAATAAAAACCAACACCATCAAGTCAATTCTAACTCATGATGACCCTATAGGACAGAGCAAAACTGCCATATAGTGTTTCTAAAGAGTGGCTGGTGGATTTGAGCTGCCAACCTTTCAGTTAGCAGCAGAGCTCTTAACCACTGTGCAACCAGGGCTTCAGGAATTAGGACAGTGGTCTTCAAATTGAATGGATACCATATGAAAGAGGGACTCTATTTTTTCTGAGTTGACTCTGGTGATTAAACTAGAACTAGCAACAAGAAAGATACTCAAAGGCAGATCTTGGCTCTTTGAAAAGCAGTAATTTCTATTAACTTTCACTGCCCATGGTCATGACTGCCTCACCCAGGAGTGATCAGAGACATCATACATGTATTTTTTGGGAGTTGGGACTTGAAGGAGAGTCCCCTGGCGGTGCAAATGTTTCAGGGCTGATGACGAGTTGCAAAGTTGGCAGTTCAAATCCACCTAAAGGTTCCTCAGAAGGCAGGTCTGGTGATCTACTTCTGAAAGATCAGGCTTGAAAACTCTATGGGCAAGTTCTGATCTTCACAATATTGTGTCTCCATGAGTTGGAATTGACTTGACAGCATCTAACAACAGCAACAACAGTACTTGAAGACTGCGAAATGGTCTTACATGTGCTAAGATTCAGTACTTGCCTCTTCTTTCTTCTCTCTTTCTTTCCTCCTCCTTCTCTCTCTCTCTCTTTTTCTTACCTGATGCATTTCTCCCCACAAGAGAACATAGAAGTGTACAAGATTAAGTCACTCAAATCTCACTTTCTGTTTTTAGGCACCCTTTGGGAAAATACTGTTTTATATGTGTATCTATACACACACATACACTCTTGCTCTTAATTTATTGAATATCTCACTATCTAACATTTCACATTTAGGACAATAGTAAAAAATTTTCTACCTGACTATTTTGTGTATTAATGCTGTAATGAATGCTGGCGTGCGGGTTGAGAGAAATACTGGCTGTGAGGGATTGGCTGGGCTATTATTCCCAGGGGTTTGGTAGTTGTCATGGATTGACTTGTGTTCCCTCCCCCAAAAATATGTGTAGAAATGTGGCTGGGCTGTAATTCCCAGTATTGTGTGACTCTCCTCCACTGTGTGTTTTTCCTGTGCTGTAAATTCTAATCTCTGCTTGTGGTTAATAAATTGGATTATGTTGGAGAGGACTGGAGTGGGACATAAAACCCTTACTAAGGGAGTTTCCCTAAAGTGTGACTTGTACTATGGTTTATCCTACAAGTGATAAAAGGAAAAAGAAGCACGCAGAGGGCCGGGGACCTCATATCATCAAGAAAGCAGCTCTAGGAGCAGAGAATATCCTTCAGACTTGAAGTTCCTGCACCAAGATGCTCCTAGAACCAAGAAAGCCTGATGCAACACAAAGACCTTCCTCCAGGGCTGACACAGAGAGAGTGCACTCCCCTGGAGCCAGCACCCTGAATCTGGACTTCCAACTTACGGGCCTGTGTAAGAATAAACTTTTCTTTGTTAAAGCCATCCACTCATGCTATTTCTGTTAGAGCAGTACCAGATGACAGTAGTTATAATAATGATATAATTTGGCAGTTCTGTTGTGATGATGTAGTCATCCTCTATTTTTGCATAATGCTGATTTTTACATAGTAAGCTGTTCTTTGGAACCTACATATAGGTAGGCAAGAAGATTTTACTCTGACACACATGGAGTAGCATGCACTGTAATCAACTCGATAGCCACTGATTTTTTTTTTTTTAAAGCACTTCATATTCATCATTTGTTTACTCCCTGCATTAGTACCCAGGAAGGAAGAACCATCACTATCTTTGTTTTACAAGCTGAGGAGATAGAGGTTTCAGCAGGCCACTTATATTTCCCAAGACTGTACACGGCATAAGAGGTCAAAGCAGGGCCTAGGTCTTTTTGCCTTTAAAGTACACGTTGTTAACTGCTGTATATCTGGCCTCCCCACGTGGCTTTAGAGAGTAACAGACTTAGAGTTGAGCTCAGTCCTGTACCTGTCCTCGCACCCCTTCAGGCCCCTATGAGTTCTAACAGTCTTCCTTGTTCTTTATTTAGAGAGGGGACAGCTAGAGTTATGTACAGAAAAGGGTGAGTGATAATACTAAATATTTAAGACTTGCTAACTTTCATAGTACAATGAGGAGCTCAAACAGCAACTGCTGTGGGGATGGTGTAGGAGTGAGCACTGTTTCTTTCTGTTATAAATAAGATCTCTCTGTAAATCAAAACAATATAGTTTTTCAAGTTACTGTTTTCTGTCTAGGGAAAGGGGATTTAATAGTATGTCTTTAACTAGAAAATAACTTTGTTGGAGATATCCTTCTTTGTCACAAATACGAGGAAGAGCGATCTAAAGCCATACAGAAAAGTCCTACATACCATAGTTCTAAAGCAACAGTATTCATTAAAGAAAGTACTGCATTCCATTGATCCTAAGCCTGCAGGTTTTCACACTGTAAAACCAATTGCTGTCAAATTGATTCTGATTCATGGTGATCCTGTGCATGTCAAAACGGAACTGTACTCCACAGGCTTTTCAATGGCTGATTCTTCAGAAGTAGATCACCTGGTCTTTCTTCCAAGGCACCTCTTGAACCCCAACCTTCAGTTAGCAGCTGAGCGTGTTAACTGCTTCCGGTGCTCAGTGGCTTTTCACCCTTCACTTCTGAAACAGGGAAGTGTTTCACAACTGGTAACTTACTATTGTGTTGTAATTGATTTGGTAGCTGTGTGTTCTTTTTCTTAGGTGTCCATTAAAAAAAGATCAGTGGCATATGTGATGGGTAAGATTGTGAGTCCTCTTGGCTGGACCATAATTCTCAGCATTTTTATGTGACTACTCCCATGATCGTATCTGCTGTGAGTAGCCAATTATTTTAAAGGACAGTTCCTTGGAGGTGTGGGCTGCATCCACACATAAGCAGATGTATGGACTCTGCTTGCTGTGGATCCTGTGGCTACCTCCTGTTTGCCTAATGTCTGGCTCTTGGGATCTGAGCTGTCGGTTTGTCTGCAGATCTTGGAATCCATAGATCCTGGGAGCCTGAGAGCAGAGGCCCTGCCTCCACAGCTACATGAATGTGAATTGAGAGAAGCCTTCGTCTTGATCGGAAATTGAGAGTTCCAGCTGTGTGAGTTATTCCCTTGATATAAATTTATCTCTTTGTATATTTATATGCTTTACTGGTTTTGCACCCTAGAGAACCCAGCATACAATAGCATCTTAGGTTTAGTGAAATGTAATAGCTGAGTCATGTTAGAATTGGGTCATAGTGACTGTTGCTTACAATAGTTATTTATTAACTAGATCTTTGAGTTTACTTTAAAATTTAAAAAATTACCATGCAATAATGTTAACTTTTGCAGGGTGAAGGACATATAGTTCTAGGAATTTTAGCTGTGCATATATCATCCTGTAACCACCACCACAAACAGGATGCTCAATAATTCTGTCACCTCTACTATCTGCCTTGCACTGTCACTTTATTAAAGTTTCCCCTCCATCACTCCCCAACCCCTGACAATCACTGATCTCCATAGTTTAATCTTTTTGAGATTGTTATATAAATGGAGTCATACAACACTTAACTTTTTGAAAATGCCTTTTTTTTTTTTTTTACTCAGCAAGTGCCTTTAAGATTCATTCAAACTCTTGTGTTTATTTAAAAGGCAAAACAAAAACAAAAGAAACCCAAACCAGTTGTGGTCAAGTCAATTCTGATTCATGGCAACACCACGCATGTCAGAACAGAGCTGTGCCCTACAGACTTTTCATGGCTGTGATCTTTTGGAAGCAGATCTCCAGGCTTTTCTTCCAAAGCACCTCTGAGTAGATTTGCACTGCCAGCCTTTGGTTAGAAGCCAAGCGCTACCCAGGTTCTCCTTATGTTTGTTAATAGTTCCTTTTGTGTTGCTGAGTAGTATTTCACTGTATGGATGAACAATAGTTTATTTATGCATTCACTTGTTGGAATTTTGATTGTTTCTAGGTTTTAGCAATTGTACATCCACTAAAACTATCCATGTGTAGGTCATTGTGTAAACAGAAGTTCTTATTTTTCTAAGGTAAATACCTGGGAATGCAACTGTTGGATCACATGGTATGTATATTTTTAGCTTTTTATAAAACTGCCACACTGTTTTCCAGAGCACTTGCACTACTTTGTATCCCACCAGCAATGTGTAAGAATTCTAGCTGTTCTGCACCCTCATCAGTGCTTTTGTACTGTCCGTAGTTTTTAGTCATTCTAACAGGTATGTAGTAATATGTCACTGTAGTTTTAATTTGAATTTCCCCAATGGCTAATACTGATGAACAAATTTTCTTGTGCTTATTTGCTACCCATATATCCTCTTGGATGAAGTGTCTATTCAAGTCTTTAGTCCATTTTTTAATTTGGTTGTGTATTTTCTTACTGTTGAGTTTTACTCTTTCTTTGCATATTTTGGATACAAGCCCTTTGGGGGATATGTAATTTGCAAACACATTCACCTAGTCTGTAGTTTGTTTTTTCATTCTACAAGTCTCATTTGCAGAGGAAAAAAAAAAATCTTTTTTATTGTGATTGAAAGTGTACAAACTTTTTGATGAAGTCTAATTGACATACATATTTTTTCTTTTATAACTCTTGCTTTTGATAGTGTCTAAGAACTGTTTGTCTAATCCCAAGTCCCAAAGATTTTCTTCTAAAATTGTTGCGGTTTTATATTTAACGTTTAGATCTATAATCCATTTGAGTTAATCTTGTATAAAGTGTGAGACTTAGATTGAGGTTCATTCTTTTTTCCCATAAGAATATTAAAATATTCCAGCACCATTTGTTGACAAGACTATCCTTCTTCTATTAAATTGGTTTTGGACCTTTGTCAAAAAGTGGCTGGACATACTGTGTGGGTCTGTTTTTGGACTTCCTTTTCTGCTCCATTCACCTGCTTGCCTGTCCCTTTACCAATATAACTCTGTCTTAATTACAGTAAGTGGTTCACTTTGTTATTAAACAGATACTGCTCTTCTACTGGGATTTGGCATAGCCCCTGCAATGTTAAATGTTGATCTAGGCAGGGTCTACACAGTGGTAAAAATCAAAGACCTAAGGAAGAGCTGTGAGCTGTGACCTCTCAGAGTTGGGAGTCAAGACCGTAAGGACAGGTGGGTAGGGCAGAATCTCAAGTTTTTTGTGATAAGCTGAGTTAGTTACATGCTGACATTTTTTTACTTTATATCTGTGTTACTGTGAAATGTTTAACATACATTTTCACTATTTAAAAGCAATCAAGGAGAACCTGTATACCAATGTTCATTGCAGCACTTTGCACAATAGCCAAAAGTTAGAACCAACAGAAATGTCTGTCAACAGAGGAATGGATAGGTAAAAAAGTGGTGTATCCATGCAGTGGGGTATTACACAGCTCTAAAGAGAAATGAACATCTGATGTAGGTCACTGCATGGATGAACCCTGAAACATGGTGAGTGAGATAAATCATTCCCCAAAAAGCAAATATTGTATGGTTTCACTTGTCATGGATTCAATTGTGTTCTCCAAAGAATGTGTAGCAGTTTAGCTGGACTGTGATTCCTGGTGTTGTGTAGTGTTTCTTTATGTTGTAAACCCTGCCCCTATGATGTTGGTGAGGGAAGACGGATAGCAGCTGTGTTGGTGGAGCATGACTCGGTGTGTGGGACTGTATTGTGCCTTACGGCAGCATCTTGAGACATAAAGGATAGGGAGGAAACTGAAGATTTGGGGACCGCATACCATGAAGAAAGCCATCCTGGGAGCTGAGTGCATCCTTTGGGAAGGACCTGGGTCTCCGTGCCTCAGAAGTTCCCAGTCCAGGGGAAGATTGGCCACAAGGACCTTCTGCCAGAGCCCACAAAGAAAGCCTTTCCCTGGAGCTGACACCCTGAATTTGGACTTTCTTAACCTACCGGACTGTGACAAAATAAAATTACTCTTTTTAAAGCCATCCATTGTGGTATTTCTGTTATAGCAGTACTAGATAACTAAGACATCACTTACACGAAATAAGCAAATAAATAGAAACCAAAGATTACTGGTGGTTATGCACAGCCCTGGTGGCACAGTGTTTAAATATTCATCTGCTAAATAAAAGCTTAGCAGTTCAGATCTGCCGGTTGCTGTTTGGAAACCCTATGGGGCAGTTCCACTCTGTCCTATAGGGTTGCTGTGAGTTGAGACTGACACAGTGGCCACAGGTTTGGTTTTGGTGTTTTACTAGGGGTAGAAGGGAGAAGGCAAGGGGAATTGTTCAGGGTTACTGCGTTTGTGTTAATGATGACAGAATGATTGAAAGAGGGTGGTGAAAATGCTTACACAATTTGAGGAACATAATGTCACTGAATTGCCTTTGTAGACATTGTTGAGATAGTGTATGTTCTGTTGTGTGTGTTTTCACTGCAATAAAATATGAAATGTTAAAAATAATAAATAAATGGAAATTTTGAGGCTTTGGTGGGGCAATGCTTACGAGCTTAACTGCTAACCAAATGGTCAGCAACGGGAACCCAGCAGCTGCTCTTGGGAAACCCTGTGGGACAGTTCTACTCCATCGTGTAAGGTTGCTATGAAATGGAACAGACCTGAGGGCAACAGTTTTGGGTGTTTTCGTGTTTGGCTGTGTTCCACTTTTTGATTTGGATGCTGGTTACGATGTTTCATGCAAAATTCGTTAATATTTATACTTAAGATCTGTGCACCTTTCTTGAGGCATTTTACACTTTAATCAAAAAGTTTACCAAAACAGAGACATCTCTACAAACTGGGATTATGATTTAAGAAATTTGAAGAAGAATTTTACTTTTCTGTTGTGCCATTTTTTCCCCATGTTTGTGTATTGTGTTTATAAAAATAATATTTAAAGGGGTTTTCAGCATGTCAACTATGTCAAAAGAAAGAAGTAGACCTTTATGGTGTGGTGAAGATACCCAAGATATACTCCTAAGAGGAAAACCAAGCTATACAACAGTGTGATGTATCCAAAACAAGTATACAGTAGAGTGAGCTTAAAAAAATAAAAGCAAACAACTGGGAAGTTATGTACCAGTTGACTTAGCAGCATTTTTTTTTAATTATTATTTCATAGTATTTCTGCCACACAGAAACCCTGAGGGACATTCATGCAGGAGAGGATTGAGGTGTCATTTTCAGTATTCTGCTTCTATGTATAGGACTTTAAAAATGATAAGTATGTATTAATCTGATTATTATACAAATTAATAAAGATTGGAGGCATCGAGTTTGTAAAAGAATACCAATAACGGTGATACAGTATGAGGTAACAAATTGACCTCATCGAACTGTAAATGTCAAGGTTGTTGTATTGATGAATGTTTTGGCGTGTACCTTTTTCATCACTATAATAAATTAATAAAGACATAGCAAAGTGGGTTATAAAATAGCAATACAATTAATGGGCAGTCTTCTTTAGATATTTTGGTCAATGCAGGGACATTGTGTCCCTTGAGAGCTCTTAGAGATTGTAGCCCAAGTTGTACTTATCTTTGAAACTCCTGTGGCATCTGGCACATGGTCAGTATGGGGTCAGTGCTACTTAAAGTAAAATGAATAAATAAAAGTTATTCTTAGGAAACTTAGAAGTTAGTGTCTTTGTTGTCATGGCTCATTGCTTCCTGCTTTTCTTTTCACTCATCTGCTGTGATTTACTCCTCTCTGTCCCCACCCAGAACTAGACTTAACAAGATCCTGGAGCCATAAAGTAGGAATCAGTGGGATGTTATCAGCCCTCTGTCCTTAGAGATCTCACTGTCATCCTTATTCATGTGACCCTTGCTATGGATTGTTTGCTAACCAAAAAGGTTGGCAGTTGAAATCTGCCAGTTGCTCCTAGGATACTCTATGGGACAGTTCTACTCGGTCCTTTAGGGTCACTACAAGTCAGAATTGACTCTTTGGCAGTGTCTTTTGTTATGGATTGGATTATGTCCCCATGAAACAGTGTTGGGATCCTCACCCCTATGCCTGTGGATATGATTCTTTTCTTGGAAATGGAGTTTTCTTTCTTACATTAATTAGGTCACACCAGAGTAGGATGGGTGCTAAATCTAATGACTTCTGAGATAAAAAGATCAGGTTATGCACACACACACACACACACACACACACACAGACAAGGTAGAAGACAGATGACACGGGAGGATTGTCTGTAAGCTAAGGGAACAAGGAAAGCCCTACAAGGAAGGAATCAACACAGCTGAAGCCTTGATTTGGATTTTTAACTTCCAGAAGAAGGAGAAGTTTATATTCTTCAAAGTCACCCACTTGTGGTATTGAGTTTCAGTAGTTTAGGTAGCTAAGACACTTGTATTTGACTTACGTGGGTCAGGAGTAAGTTCGTACCAGCAAGATGCTAAAAGAATGACACTCTGGTGCCGAAGTTCTTGTCAGCTGAGCACTCTTTTCCCTTCGAATACTCAAGGTATTTCGTTTATCAACAAAGCAATGCTGTAATATGCTTGGAAAAGACACGTAACTTGCTCAGCGTTACACAGCCAGTAAGCTGTGCAGGCAGAACTCTTGGCGGTTCTGTCTGACCTCACTCACATAACTCAGGAAAACCTGCTACTGTTGAATGAATTCTGATTCTTAGCAACCTTATAGGACAGGGTAGAACTGCCCCCTAGAGCATCCAAGGAGTGCCTGGTGGATTTGAACTGCTGACCTTTTGGTTAACAGCCAGAGCTCTTAGCCTCTATGCCTCCAGAGTCTCCCAGCCACTAAACTCAAAACCAGACCCACTGCAGTCAAGTCAATTCTGACTCGTTGTGATCCTATAGAAAGAGTAGAACTGCCCCACAATTTACGAGGAGCACCTGATGGATTTGAACTTCCGACCTTTAGGTTAACACTTAACCACTATGCCACCAGGGTTTCCCAGCCACTAAGTCTTTGTAATCTGGGGAATAATTAGAAGCTTCAGACTTCATTTCTCAACGATTCTGAGGGTTCTAATGGTTTTCCCTAATAGTCTTTGTTTAAGGAGGTGGAACTGTCATCCTCTTATGGGAAGGTATTAGGACAAGAGCTATGTATATGCTGTAAACAAGGCTGTTGTCTTTTTTGCTTAAACAAATTTTTAAAAATTATAGAATACATGATAAATGTGGAAGTGTAAATCACCTATGCAAACCGTGTAAAGGAAAATAAGATAATCGCTGTGTAAGCATTGCTCAGCTTAAGGAGCTCCAGCTCTTTACCAGCCCATCTGGAGTCCCGTGTCTTTCCATGGTGACATCCTCCCTCCTGCCTGTCATACAGACAACTGTTCTCCTGATTCTTGTTAATTCCTTCTAGGACTTTCTTTATATATATATATATATATTTTATCATGAATGTGTTTGTATCTAAATAATATAGTTTAATTTACTTATTTTTGAACTTTAAATACTCCAGATTTTATCTTTGATGTATCTTTAATTTGTGAATTTTATTTTAGTTTTCATTTTTTTTAAGTGTACTTTGAATTAAGGTTTACAAAGCAAATTAGTTTCTCACTTAACAATCAATACACACATTGTTTTGTGATATCGGTTGCCAGCCTCACTGCATGGTAACACTCCTCCCTCTTGACCTTGGATTCCCGGTTACCAGCTTTCCTGTTGTCACCCTACCCGCTGCCTTTACAAATTTTAATTTATGGCCACTTACTTGGATTTAAGGTCATTAATTCATTCTCTTTTGTTTTATGAATTATCGTATCTAAGCTAGACGTACTTTTCTAATTGACTAAATTCTTACCTTCATCACTATTTTTACTCTTCACTTCTACAGAGCCTCGGATGACAAGGTAAGTGTTTGGGTATGTAATTCAATTCAACTTGATAGGCATGGAATCTTAACATAAGCAACCAGGTCTCGCTGTGCGGAAGAGAAGAGTGATCCAAACACCACCGGACGATGTAGGTCGATTTGCTTGATTTGGGTGAGCGTAAACTAGACCTCCTGCTTCTCTTCAAGCTCACTATGTCACAAACTTCAGCATCTTGTCCTCTATGATTGAACTTCCCAGATTCCTAGTCAAACTTCCAGGTCATCTTTCAACTCTAATCCTCCCTTACCCTTCACTCCTCATTTTGCCAGTTACACATTCCCGGTGTCACTTCTACCTGTCTCTCCCCTTCGTTCTGCCTGACTCTGCCTATCTTTGCCTGGATTGTCACACCAGCCTCTTACCATATCTCCCAACTCAACCGTTGCATTCCGGTTGCTGTCTTACACGCTGTGTTTCTGATGCTTAGCTCTGGCCTACTTCTTGGACTATTTATTTCCTCCACTTCCTCCCCTTCCTTGGAGAGTCAATTTCACCCATATGAATTGGAAGGGAATATTCCCTAGAGGTGACTGAGCCAGGGATGTACCTTTGACTCAACATGGGCCAATTTTTCTTTCCCTAAAACTTGGAATGGTGGTGGTAGTGGAGGAGGGAATAAGATGGGGTTTGAGAGACCGAGTTGGCTTACTCTGAAGAATTAACTTCTGTGATTTTGTATATTTAGGTCAGATTTGACGTCTCAGCAAGTCAAGACCTTGTGCAAGTCGGAACAGAAACCCTGCATAAGCGGGAGACAGTCTGCAGAGAGAAGAGAAAGATGCGGCAGATGAAGAGAATCAGACAAGAGACTATGGTGGGGGCGGGGGGTGGAGAGGAAAGGAGAAGTGGCCCAGCACATTCCAGTCCACAAGAACTCTGAAGAGTAGGTTTGAGAGATTGGGGGCTGATCAAATAAAAAGCTATGACCACCAGATGACAGTGTTGTAAAGCATGTTATTTAGTGGGGTCAGTGCTCTGATGGATGTTGGCATGCAGGGGTGGGGAGGGCATTTCCTTGCAGCAATGGGAGTTCCCAGATGGAGACACCAGAAGGTCGGAAGAGGGCAAGGGATCCAATTATCCTCAGGAGATGGAGTGATAAAATCTTTGAGGGACAATTGAGGTGGTCCCTGGTCCACATTGACTGGCATGTGAAGTGTCTCCATCAGCCAGCTGATTCAGTCCTGTGAGGGGACAAAAGTCAGACAAGACCATCAGCTTCCATGAGATGTGAGGGAGGAGGGGCTGGCAGCTACATGGTGAAAGCCCACGGCACGACAGGACCTTTCTTGGCTGGGGAGACCACAGCTTTCTTCTCGTTGGTGCCGACAACCAGTTGCTGCTGAGTTGACGTCAACTCCTGGTGACCTCGTGTGTCAGAGCAAAACTGTGCTCCACACAGTTGTCAACGAGCTCATTTTTCTCTGCGTGGACTCGAACCGCCAGTCTTTGGGTTAGCAGCCAAGCATGTTCACTATTGCAAAACCCAAATGTACACAGAAGGATGTTTTGTGCCTCCATGAAGGAATGGCCCCATTTCTTCTGGCTCTTGACTTTCCTCAAGGAAATCTCACAAATTTCTTCTGGGTGTAGGCTGTGTGAATCAAGGTCCAGGCTGGAGACAGATGAACATTCGAATGGGACAGCAGACAGTTTAATGAAGGGATACGTTACAGAGGTGCGAGCAGAGTTAGTGAAGCTAAGAAGGCTAACGACAGCCAGGTGCCACTGATGACCCCAAGCCTGAGTGGATGACAGGATGGAACAGTTACTGAGTGTGGCCAGTGCAGAAGCCTGCTTGGCAGGACCTGTGTGTGGCCCTTTGGTGGGTGCTTGCAATCAAGTCACAGCATCCTGGTGGGAGGGAGCTGGAGGCTAAACCCTCCAGCCTCATTCTCCTGCCAGCCAGTCTGCACAGGCTAAACCTGATCACAGTCAGGGATGCCCGTTGTGGCAGTCCGCGAAGGCCAGCCTCCTGGGCACCGAGATGGAGATGTATTGAATCTGGAGGGACAAATGAGGAATATCCAGGACACTGGGTTGAATATCCAGCACCGTTTCTATATTTGTGCTATCACCATGCAGCCAGTGATCTGCTCTTAACTGCATGAAGATTCTAGTGCTCTCCAGAAAAATACCCAAATGTTAGTAGTGCTTACCAGAGTATGTGGTTGTTCTTTCTTTCTGGTTTCCCACGTTTTCTGCTTAGAAGTTTTATAGATATCAGGTCAGGAGAGCAGAAAGAAAACTATGTCTGTTCCTTCCCCTGCAGCCTGAAGTAGTGAGGGCTGGTTTAAACTCTGTAGTGTCCTATGGCAGTCACTCTGTGGTCTGGGGACAGTCAATGGCTCCTAAAGCCAGTGTCCCAAGGCAGCTAAGTGCCTTTAGGCTGCCCTTGGCTGTTCTATCTCACACAGCGTGATCACCTTCAGTCTTCTCATCTGTAAAATGGATTTGGAAATGTCAGTCCTTGCAGTGAATTAAAAATGAGGGGAACGCCCACTGAAGATTGTGAAACTGAATGTAATTATTGGAGATGATTGATACTCCGCTCTGCTGGAATTCGAAGGAGAGAACACCAGCTGCCATTAAGTTGACCTCAATTCACTGGGACCCCCATGAGTGTCCAAGCGGAACTGTGCTCCACAGGGTTTTCAATGGCTGATTTTTTGGATGTACAGCACCAGCCCTTTCTTCTGAGCTCCTCTGGGTAGACCCCATCACCCGCCTTTCCAGCACTTTAAGTATTGGCTCCATCCAGGGACCCAGTGAAGACAAGTGCTGTTATATAAAATGTTTGGTGCCTTAGTGACACCTGGTGGCCAGTCTTCATATGGCATGACATGGTTGGTTCTATTTCTCCCCCTGCTTCCCTCCCCGCTCCTCGTGTAACTAATTTTCTTTTTCTGTTTAATTTGAAACAGAATGGTCGTCAGTTCAAATCCACCAGGTGCTCCTTGGAAACTCTATAGGGCCTACAGGTCGTTATGAGTCGGACCCGACTCGACAGCAGTGGGTGTGTTTAATTCGGAGCCCTGGGGGCGCAGTAGTTAAGAGCTTGGCTGTTACCCCAAAAGTAGCAGTTCAAGTCCACCAGCGGCTCCTCGGAAACCCCATAGCACTGCTGTACTTTGTCCAATCGCTACGATTGGAGAGTCTTTTTAATCTGGCTAGATAATCCATTTTGATGGGGTAGCAATGCCTGAGAGGAAATTTGGGCACCTGAAAGGTTAATAGGGGCAAACACGGACAGGCAATTCAACGGCTGGGGCGCCGGGGGTCCCGCCCGTCGGTCTGGCTGGGTCCGCGCCTCCCGCGGCTTCAGGCGCCCTCTGCCGTCTGATAGGGGAACAGCAAGGCAGCCCTTCCCCACCCTCCGAGCCGCCCCTTACGCGGGGAGTCCTTCCTGCCGCTTGTCTGCCTTCGGGAATTCTCGGGGAGACCTCACTCCCCCAGAATGAGACCCTTAGTGCCAGTGCGGGCCTTTCTCAGCCCAGTTCCTCCTGGAGTCCTACTCTGGGGTCCATCTAAGGCCAAGCAATCTTAAAGGGTGCAGGTGAGGACTCCAGGGACGGGGACGAGGTCACGCCGGGCTTGAAGCCCAGCCCTTGTGTGTCCCCAGGGCTGGCTGCCTGTGGCCTTGACTCCAGCCCTTTCTGCCCTACAGCTGCCACTTCTAGAGGGTAGTCGCCAGCGCTCTGGCCAGCAACCAAAAGTTAGCCGTTTAGCTACTGCTGCTGTGCCCCCAGGGCCCTCCTCTGCCCTCCCTAGGTTCTGGCCTGAGCACCACCCAGTGCCTCCTCTCCACAATTCCACACCCCCATCCATCAGCTAAACCTCTCAAAAAGACAGGCAGTTATTATGCTGATTCTGGGCCTGCTCTGCCTGCAGCTTGGCTGACCCTTGTACACTCTGACCCTCACACCTTCCCACCGCTGCAGCACCTGGCTGCTGGCCTTGTCCAGAGTGGTCACACAATCCTGGGCAGTTTGCTTTCTAAATTTAAAGGTCTATATAAATCTGCAGGAGCCCTGGTGGATCAGTGGTAGATGCTTGGCCGCTACCTGAAAGGTTGGCAGTTGAAATCCATCCAGCTGCTCTGGGAGAAGATACCTGGCAACCAGCTTCCTTAAATTTAGCCAAAAAACCCAATGAGGGCAATTCTACTTTGTCACATGGGAAGGGTGGATTATCCAACAAGCAAGGTAAGCACACACTTATTTGTGTCTACAAGTTTGGTTTTCTGTGGTTTATTTGCTAATCGGTAGTGAACAATTATACTGCTTTCATTATCTAGTCCTGCTGTAATAGAAATACCACAAGAGGATGGCTTTAAAAAGAGAAATTTTGTTTTGTCACAATCCAGTAGGCTAAAAGTCCAAACTCAAGGACCTCATACCACTGAAAAGCAATGCTGGGGGGCTCAGTGGGTCCTTTGGAAATGTTCCCCACACCTCAGAAGCTTCCAGTCTAGGGGAAGATTAGTGACAAGGACTTTCCCCCAGATCCAGCAAAGGAAGCCTTCCTCTGGAGCTGACACTCTGAATTTGGACTTTTCGCTTACTGGACTGTGACAAATAAAATTTCCTTTTAAAGCCATCCATTTGTGGTATTTCTGTTAGAGCGCACTAGATGACTAAGACAGGTACAGATTAACAACTAAGCATAAGGAAGCCTCTGCTTACCTTATTTACTGGGTCATCTGTCGCCGGCAGGCACTGTAAATTTGGAAAGAGGCTTTGATTCTGTAAGAAAATGCCATGGAGTTGGGAAAGACAAGTGCCAGCTGTGTCTAGAGGCTGAGTCTTTGCTGTGGTGAGAAGAGGTGCAATTGTTCACTACAAATGATCTAGTAAGCAACATAAGAACTGTGCTTACCCTGCTTATTGGATAATCTTCCTCTGCACATGAGATCGCTGTGAGTCAAAAATTGACTCTGACGCCCAACAGTAACAACAATATGTGTACATGCACAGCATGCAGCAGGTGCTGTCGAGTAGTTTCTGACGGCTCCTGTGTCAGAATAGAAATGTGCTCCATAGTATTTTTTCAGTGACTGATTTTTTTGGAGGTTGATTGCCACACCTTTCTTCCAAAGTGCCTCTGGGTGGACTTGAACCTCCAACCTTTCAGTTAGCAGCCAAGTATGTGAACCATGTGCACCTCCCAGGAAGATATGTACATGTTGTGAATGACTAATATTCAGGAATGAAATTTGGGCCCTCTTTCATCTGCACATGTTAGAAGTTACAAAATTAGTGAAAAAACATACTCTACCCAATACCTGATGTTGTGGAGTCGGGATAGCACACACCCACCACTGTACAAAAGCAGGAGAATAAGGAACTGTTTTGCATAAAGAAAACTAAACTGAGCTAAATGTCCACCAGTAACAAGGATGGCAGTTTTCAGTGAGTTTTGCTTTGAGGATGTAAGAAAAGGCTGGAATGAGCTGGAATGGCTTGCAGGCTTAGATTCTCAAACTTGGCTGCACATTAAAATTGAATGAAGGATTTTTTAAAGGACTCATGTGTTAGGGAAACCCTGACGGTGTGGTGCTTAAGTGCTGCAGCTGCTGACCAAAAGGTTGGCAGTTCAAATCCACGAGGCACTCTTTGGAAACTCTATGGGGCAGTTCTACCCTGTCCTGCAGGGTTGCTATGAGTCGGAATTGAAGTCAGTGGGTTTTTTTACGGGTTTTGTGTGTTAGGGGTTGAATTGTGTGCCCTCCTCCTCCCCAATATGCATTGATCCTGTTTGGAAGTAGAGTTTTCTTTGTTGTATTAACAAGGTCATAATTTAATAGGGTGGGTCTTAAACCTAACTGCTTCTGAGTTGTAAAAAGAGCAGAATAGAAACAGACACACAGGGGCAAGTCACCGTACACAGGTGAGCACACATGGCAGATGCATCTGTAAGCTTAGGAGCTCTGAGAATTGCCAGCTACTAACCTGGAGCCCTGGGGGTATAGTGGTCATGAACTACGCCTACTAACCCAAAGGCTGACAGTTCAAATCCATCAGTCGATCCTTGGAGACCCCCTTAACTGTGAGAAAGTAAATGTTCTTTAAAGCTGGGTGTTTGTGTTATGAAAGCTCCGGATAGGTGCCTGGGCCCCTCTTCACACCAGCTAAACCATTCTCTCTGGGAAAGGGCTGACATCAACTTAACTGCTCCCAGACTGAAAATCACTGCTAGCCCTGTGAGACTTTTTATGTGTAAACTAATTAAGATTACATAAAATAAAAGTGCAAATTAATTGAGGTTAATTGAAAGAAAAATCCAGTTTTTCGGTGGCACTGGCCACATTTCCAGTGCTCACTCATACCATATGTGGCCAGTGGCTGCTGTACTGGACAATGCAGATATAGGACACGTCCTTCATGAAACATTGGGCAGCACTGTCCTAAGTTGCTGTCAAGTCTTTTCACTTTGGGAAAGTAGCTTAGGCCAGGCCCCCCTTGTATGCCACAGCAGTGGCTTTCTGAGTGTGCTTCTGTGTAGGCCAATGTCACCTGCAAGGAGCGGTTAGGCTGTTAAGGCCCATGTTTCTCTTTTCAGTTATCACCTGTAGAGTCTAAAAGATTTTGGAATGGTGTACAGGAATGTTACGGATTGAATTGTGCCTCCCTAAAGTATGTGTAGCAATCCTAAATCTGTGCATGTGACCCTGTTTGAAAAGAGGGTTTGTTTTTTTGTCGTGTTAATGAAGCCATATCAGCAAACGTGTGTCCTAAAGCTGATCACTCCTGAGTTACAAAAAGAGCAGATTAGACACAGACTGAGGCACACGCAGGGAAAGACACAGGTACACAGGTACCTGAGGATCGCCAAGAAGCCAAGATATCGGGGACTACCGACAAAGATGCAACCGATGTGGTCGAGAACCTGAGCTGGACTTTCAGCCTCCAGAACTGTAAAAAAATTAATTTCTGTTCTTTAAGTGCAGACACGTGTGGCATGGCATGCTATCAGAGCAAAATGAGGAGACTAAGATGGAACAATGAGTGGGAGATAACCCGGAGACCCCACCGCTTCTGGACTGGCCTCGGGGACATCTACCTGGGATGGCGAACATCTCCCACCAGACAGGGTCCAGGTTGGGGGTGTAACTTCCGTGCTGAGAGGATAGAAAACCCAGCACCCGCCAAGAAAGCCTTTATTCCCCTTGGGTGACCCTCTGGGCTTCCCGCAGTTAACTCTCCTCTGGGACATTGAGCTTTTCCTTCACCCCACAGGCCACCACGGCAAAGAAGAACTCAGGGAAGAAGGTGCGGATGTACACGGCAGCCTTGGGGATGGGGTTGGCCATGAAAACTTCTTGCTTCTTCCGCCGCACAGTACGCATCACCTCCTCGGCCACGTCCACCGGGTGCACTCCGTAGGTCAGCTTCCTGAAAAAAACTGAGAGCCCCCAGGAGGGGTGCAGGGGCTGCTATGGCCTCAGCGGGAACAAGCTGGCCAGAACCCTCTACGAACCCCAAGAGAAGGCCTGTGGGCAGCGCCCCGAGATTCGGTGCCTGGGGGTAGGCCAACAGCCGTTCGCTGCCTGTGAGACCCTGCCACGTTACCCGTCTGGGCTTCAGCTTCTTCATCTGCCAAATGGGCAGAGTTTCCCACCCTGTTAACTTTGCAGGGTGGTTACGAGCAATAGGTGCATGTGAAAGAATTTAGAAAATAAGGCACCAGATGAATGAAGTACTGTTGGTGGTCGTTGTTTGAAGCGGTGCTTGTCTAAAGCCTCTTGGAATTTCTTGGTCTGTTTACCTTCTTGATTCATCGTAGTTCCCCAATCTAGACCTTGACCGAGGGTGCAGTGTCTTGTATTTAGAGTATTCTAGAATAGTGCTAACAACGAAGTGCATTTATAGAACACTTACTTTATCCTGGCTGCTTTTCCAAACCTTTAGGGCAGTAACCCTCAAGCCTCCCAACAACTCTACTGGTAGCGGTTGAGGCGACTTGGGCTCCTGGCAGCCCTGGTGTGTCTGAGTAAAACTGTGCTCCATGAGATTTTCAATAGCTGACTCTTTGGGAGTAGATCGCTTTGGAGACTCCCCTGTGTGTACTCGAACCACTGACTTTTTAGTGATGAACATGTTAATCGTTTATACCATCAAGGGACTCCCCTGACAAACCTATCAGGCAAGTGTTGCCATTAATCCTCATTTTCTAAAGGGGAAACCAAGGCACAGAGCGATTAAAGGACTTGCTCACAGTCAGACATCTCCCGTGGCAGATGCAATCTCTGAGAGCGGACAGTTTGATTCTAGATTATTAACGTCTGGGTTGCCTCCTAGGGAAAAAGGACAGGAAGATTCTCAGGGTCCAACTCTTGGTTAGTACCATGGGGAACTGAGGTTCAGATATAGGCAGTAACCTAAGTGTGGAAAGCCTGCTGGCGTAGTGGTTAAGAGCTACAATTGCTAACCAAAGGTCAGCAGTTCAAATCCACCAGGCCCTCCTTGGAAACTTTGGGGGGCAGTTCTACTCTGCCCTATAAGGTAGCTGTGAGTCGGCATTGACTCGACTGCGGTGGGTTTGGTTTTTGGTTCAATCAAGTAAACAGAGTTGGTGAGTGACTGAATTCAACGAGATCTTGGTCTGTCGGCTTACAGATTTGTGTTCTCTCTACTTGGTGCCTCGGGACAAAGGCCTGGGGTTGTCCCTGCTGTTAGCCAGCTGCCAATCCTACCACCTCCAGTCTCACGCTCCAATAACACCACCTTGCACTCTCTTGTACTCGCTGAAACCAGACTCAGAAGTCTCCCCCTCCCACACATCCCACACTCCCAGAGCGCCCCGAATCCCTCAAGCTTCCCTCTGGAATCTCACATTTCCAAATGGAGGCTTCCCAGTTTCCCTGCCCTGGATACACGTGGTAGGACCTGATGAAAGTGGGGCTCACAGTGCTGACAACAACATCGTATTCCTCAACTTCGGCCCGAAGGCAATCGAAGAAGCCTAACACAGCGTGCTTGGAGGCAGCATCTAGAAGAGAAACCAGCCAGAAGTGGGTGCAGGAGGGGGCTCAGCCCTGCTTCCCAGGGGGAACCTTGGAACAAGTGGGTCGATCTGCCACATAGCTGGAGGATCAGAGCTGGAAGGGGCCTATGGTGTTCCCTCGCCCAGCCCGACCATTCCCAGATGAGGAAACAGAGCCTTCTTTTGGACATGATGGAAAAAGGCAGAGCCAGGACTGAGTCCTGCTCAGCCACCTGCCAGCTGAGTGACCTTGAGCAAATCACTTTACTTCTCCGAGGCTCAGTTTCCTAATCTCTAAAATGGGGATAATATCTCCCTTGCCATATTGTAAACACTCAATGAGAAAAATGTCTATTAAATGGCTGGCACAAGCTTCCACTCCCTTTCCTTGCTGGTGAGGTGGACACTTGAGTGACTTGTTCTAGGTCCCAGGGCCAAGTGGTGGCTTCAGGGGCCTGGAGCAAGGACTGACTGCAAACAGGCATAAGATGTTTTTCTGGGGTGATGGTAATACTCTAGAACTGGATCATGGTGACTGTTGCACAGTTTTTGCTTCCTGCCCCCCTTTCCCTCAGAGAACCTATCCATGTAATCTAGTCACCAAATTCAACTCATAGAGGCCATGAGTCAGGTAAACAATAGTTCCAGCAATAGTAGAGAGAGTGGACATTCCTTAAAGCTTAGGAAAGTTGGCACCGCCTCTGGAATATAGTGAATCCCAACTTCACAGATTGCAGGTCTTTGCTGGAGGCTGAGTGAGGCGGTAGTTGGACCTCTTATGAGTGGTACAAAAGCAGCACTTGGCTGCTAACTCCTGGTGACTCCATAGGACAGATTAACACTGTCCCATAGGGTTTTCCAGGCTATAACCTTTATGGAAGCAGACTGCCACGTCTTTCTCCTGCACAGTGGCTCCTGGGTTCCAACCATTGACCCTCAGTTCGCTGCAAAGGACTTAACCACTGCACAGGGCTCCTTCCACGAACATTAGCCTCTGTAGAGCACTTCTGCTCTCTTCTTTAAGGTGGCTATGATTTAGAATCATTTGGTAGCTATGGGGTTTTCTTTAATTGAAAAGAAAATACCGTGGCGCAGGCCAAATCAAACCCAGCTGGGCACCAGCGTCAGGTTGGTCTCTTCCTGATTTGTACAACAACATCATCGCACTTGATTTTCTCTGCACCTATATGACTCACTGTCCTGTAAAGGCAAGACACTGAATCGAGAGAAGTGTAGGAGATGTTACCCCTGCTTCATGAACAATAATGAAAAAGAAGTTCAGAGAGGTTATGTGAATAGTGCCAGGCTGCACAGCCAGAGGTGACGGAGTCTAGACTAGAATCTAGGACTCCTGTCTCCCGCTTCATCAGCACTCCTCATGCCAGTGGTGGTGAATCCAATTTTGTTTTGCATAGAATGAGTTAGCATAGCCAGCAGGGAAATGCAAATCCAATCACACTCAGACACCACTTCACACGCAGTGGGGTGGCTGGAACAAAAAGGAGGACAGAAACAAAAGTTGGTGAATACGTGAAGTGGGAAGCTTTGTACACTGTTGGTGGGCGTGTAAAGTGGTGCGGCAGCTTTGGGAAACAGCCTGGCAGATCATCGAACTGCTAAACCCGCAGTTATATGATCCAGCAACTTCATTCTTAGGTATATACCTGAGAGAAATGAAAACACATGCTCACATAAAAATGTGTGTATATATGTTCATAACAGCATTATTCATATTAGCCAAAATGGAAACAATCTAAATGTCCAATGGATAAATAAAATATGGTTTACATATGTGATGGAATGTTATTTAGCCATAAGAAGGCATGAAGTATCGATGTATGCTACAACATGCATCAACCTGGAAAACATGACGCCAAGTGAAACAAAGGCAGGCCAAAATGCCACACACTTTATGTGACATGTCCAAAACAGGCAGATCTATAGAGGTAGAAAGGAGGTTAGTGGTTGCCCTGGGCTGGGCTGGAAACCCTGGTAGTGTAGTGGTTAAAATCTATGGCTGCTAACCAAAAAGTTGAGAGTTCAAATCTACCTGGCACTACCTGGAAACCCTGTGGGGCAGTTCTATAGGGTCAACATGAGTATGAATCGATGTAACCGGTTTAGTTTTTGGTTCATAGCTAGGGTGTGAGGAGACTGGAGGGTGCCGACTAAGCATCGTTGGGGTAGTAGGCCAGTTGTAATAACGAGTACATCCCTCTGCAAACATACTAAAGGTCATTGAAATGAATGCTTTAAATGAGTGAATTGTATAGCATGGGAATTATATCTCAATAAAGCTACTACCAAGAAAAAAATGTTTTAAAAAGGGATTATCAGCTTGTTTTTCATTCATCCCCAATTCACTGATTCCCTTATTCACTCAACATGTGTGTGGAGCACCTGCTCTGGACGAGGAGCTGGGGACAAAGAGGTGGATCAGAGGTGGCTCTGCCCTTGTAGAGCCCAGGTGAAGGAGACACACAGGCGGGTAATTTCCATGTGGTGGGGCTAGCGAAGTAAGCAGGGTGTGTGGCTTGGATGGGGTGGAAATGAAGCAGGCAGGAGTTTTCAGGCCCCCGATTTCAAAGGGGGAATTAAAATAGACAGGACTAATTCTTTGCCTGTTTTGTAGAATTAACTTTTACTTGTTTTTCTTTTTCCTTATTTCTTATTCCTGGCTTTGGCAGGAAGTCACACATTAGCTGACAGGAGCCACTGGGATAATATCTCTGCAGCTTCCCTTTACAGCTTTTTTTTTAGAAATACCAAGCCAGTGAAAGCCCTGCCTTAGCTGACAACTGAGAGCTTCCTGGATTTCAGATCAGATGCAGCCTGCTCCAGGACGGATGCCCCTCCCAAACTGCTCTCGTTGTTCTCCTGACCACACCCCCCAACCCCTGTGCTAGCATGGCACGTAGCTTCCCCTTTAAATATTCCAATCTTGCTTGACAGTTTTGGACAGGGTCAGAAAATGAAAATGCTGTCTGTCCTCTGTGTTAATAAAAAGCCTTTAATCGTTCACCCACACCTGTCTCTGCTGCTGGCTTATTAGGTGAAAGGTAGCCATGGACCCCAAGTCTTTGTCCAGTAATAGAACACATACCACCATGTCACACGCCCAATTCCAAGCTGTGCTTACGGTTGTACATCCCCAAGGCTTCCAGTCTCCCAAAGTAGGTCTGTGCGAAGGGAAACGTGCTGCCTCTGTAGTCAGACAACCCTGGTCATGCACACGCCCTCCCACAGGAGTCCCAGTTTCTGTTATAAGCCAGAACCCAGAACAGAAGAAAGATAACTTAAGGCTGGCCCAGGGTGGCATCTCTTTAGTTCTGACACTTGTATGTGGGGAAATCTACACCACTCTGCAACCTCAGTTGCAGAGAAGCCAGACCATGGCAGGTAGGGCTGGAGACAGCCTCATTAGAATTCTTAGTCCTCATTACTATTATGTTTCAAAAATATTCCAAGGAAAGCATATGCCCCATATTAGTTGGTGAGCAAAGGGTTCATTGGAATGCACATACCTCAATGTTTCGTGTCCCCTCGTCTGTGTGCCCAGCACCTAGCTTTAAGCATTCAGTTGCTGTTTGTTGAAAGAATGAAGGTATAGAACAAGGAAAGTAAAAAGTTATCCAATTCCTGAAAAGAACATGTACGTGGGGTTTAAAAATATGAGAAAAATCAGGACTTCATTTCTCTTTGTTGTTGTTGTTAAGTGCCTTCGAATCAGTTGTGACTCATAACAACTTTGTGCACAACAGAACAAAACACTGCCCAGTCTTGCATCATGTCCACAATTGCTTTTAGCTTAAGCCCATTGTTGCAGCCATGTGTCAATCCATTTCATCGAGGGTCTTCCTCTTTTCTCTGAACTCCACTCTGCTAAGTATGATGTCTTTCTTCAGGAACTGATCCTTCCTGACAACAGGTCCAAAGTATGTAAGACACAGTCTTACCATCTTTGCTTGCAAGGAGCACTCTGGTCTCTGGTTGCCCTTCTAGAACAGACCTGTTTGGTCTTTTGGCAGTGCATGGTACATTCAACATTCTTCTCCAATGCCACAATTCAAAGGCATCAATTCTTCTTCTGTCTTCTTTGTTCATTGTACAGCTTTTGCATACAGGTGATACAGTTAATAATAACATGACTTGGGTGAAGTGCACTTTAGTCTTCAAGGTGACATCTTTACTTTACAATACCCGTAAGAGATCCTTTGCAACAGATTTTCCCGATGCAGTGCATGTTTTGATTTCTTGACTGTTGCTTCCATGAGCATTGTGGACCCAAGTAAAATGAAGTCCTTGACAACCTCAATCCTTTCTCCATTTATGATGACGTTCCTTAGTGGTTCAGTTGTGAGGATTTTTGTTTTCTTGATGTTGAGGTGCCGTCCATACTGAAGACTGTTGTCCCTGATCTTCATCAGTGTTTCAGATCTTCTTCACTTCCAGCAAGTAAGGTGTCGTTGTCTGCATAACGCAGATTGTTAATGAGTCATCCTCCAATCCTGATACCTTGTTCTATAATCCAGCTTCTCAGATTATTTGCTCAGCATACAAATTGAAAAGATATAGTGAAAGGGAACAACCCTGACCCACACCTTTCCTGACTTTAAACTATACAGTGTCCCCCTTGTACTCTTCTCATGACTGCCTTTTAATTAGTATACAGATTCCTTAAAAGCATAATTAAGTGTCTTGGAATTTCCATCCTCCACAATGTTAGCCAAAATTTATTGTGATCCATACAGTCGAATGCCTTTGCACAGTCAATGAAACACAGGTAAACATCTTTCTGCTATTCTCTGCTTTCAGCCGAGATCCATCTGACAGCAGCAGTGCTGTGCCTGGTTCCGTGTCCTCTTCTGAATCCAGCTTGAATTTCTGGACAGTCCTTGTCAATATACTGTTGCAGTGGCGTTTGAATGATCTTCTGCAAAATTTGTGTGTGATGTTAATGATATTGTTTGATAATTTCTGCATTTGGTTAGATCACATTTCTCTGGAATAGACATAAATATGGATGTTTTCCAGTCAGTTGGCCAGGTAACTGTCCTCTAGATTTCTTGGCATTTTATGATAAGCACTTCCAGCACTGCATCTGTTTGTGGAAATATCTCAGCTGATGTTCCATCAATTCCTGGAGCCTTGTTTTTTGCCAGTGCCATCAGTACAGCTTCGAGTTCTTCCTTCAGTACCATCAGTTACTGATCATACGATACCTCTTCAAATGCTGCCCATCGACCAGTTCTTTCTGGTGTAATGACTCTGTCTATTCCTTCCATCTTCTTTTGATGCTCCCTGAGTAATATTTTCCCCGTAGAATCCTTCATTATTTCCACTCGAGGCTTGAAATTTTTCTTCAGTTCTTTCAGCTTGAGAAATACAGAACGTGTTCTTCCCTTCTGGTTTTCCATTTCCAGCTCTTTGCACATATAATTATACTACTTTATTTTGTCTTCTCGAGCTGCCCTTTGAAATTTCTGTTTAGGTCTTTTCCTTCACCATTCCTTCCTTTTGCTTTAGCTGCTCTACGTTTGAGACCAAGTTTCAAAGTCTCTTCTGGCATCCAATTTAGTCTTTTCTTTCTTTTCTGTGTTTTTAGTGATCTCTTGCTCTCTTCATGGATGATGTTTTTGCTGTCATTCCATAAGTTGTCTAAGTCTTTGCTCATTAGTGGTCAGCACATCAACTCTGTTCTTGAGATGGTCTTTACAGTCAGGATGGATACACTCAAGGTCATACTTCGGCTCTCGTGGACTTGTTCTAATTTTCTTCAGTTTCAGTTTGAATTTGCACATGAGCAGTTGATGATCTGTGCTGCAGTCAGCACTTGGTCTTGTTCTCACTGTGGATATGGAGCTTTTCCATCGTATTTTTCTACAAATGTAGTCAGTTTGGTTCCTGTGTATTCCATCTGGTGAGGTCCATGTGTACAGTCATCATTTGTGTTGGTTAAAAAAGATATTTGCAACAAAGAAGTCATTAGTCTTGCAAAATTCTGTCATGCGATCTCTGGTATTATTTCTATCACCAAGGCCATATTTTCCAACTACTAGTCCTTCTTTTTGTTTCCAGCTTTTGCATTCCAGTCACTAGTAATTATTAATGCATCCTGATTGCATGTACCATCAATTTCAGACTACAGAAGCTGATAAAAATCTTCACTGTCTTCATTTTAGGGCTTAGTGGTTGGTGCATAAATTTGAATAATAGTCATATTAACTGACTTTCCTTGTAGACATATGGATATTATCCCATTACTGAGATCATTGTACTTCAGGACAGATCTTGAAATGTTCTTTTTGATAATGAATGCAGCACTGATCCTCTTCAAGTTTTCGTTCCCAGCATTGTAGACCACATGATTGTCGGATTCAAAATGGCCCAAATCAGTCCTTTTCAGCTCACTAATGCCTACGATATTGATGTTTATGTGTTCATTTCATTGTTGATGATTTTCAATCTTCCTCAGTTCATACTTTTCACATCCCATGTTCCGATTACTGATGGATGCTTACAGTTGTTTCTTCTCATTTTGAGTCATGTTACATCAGCAAGTGAAGATCCTGAAGGCTTACTCTATCTACAGCATTAAGGTTTCCGCTACTTTGAGGAGGCAGATCTTTCTCCGCCGTCTTCTGAGTGCCTTCCGCTCTAGGGGGGCTCATTTTCCGGCACTATAGCTGATGGTGTTGCACTGCTATTCATAAAGTTTTCCTTGGCTAATTCTTATAAAAAGTAAACTGCTGGGTCCTTCTTCTTAGTCTTAGTCTGTAAGCTTAACTGAAACCTGTCTACCATGGGTGACCCCGCTGGTACCTAAATACCAGTGGCGTAGCTTCCAGGATCACAGCAAGAAGCAAACCTCCACCACAGACAAGTGGGGGCTGCTCATTCTGTCTTTACACCTCTTATCAGCTAAGATACCTGCTCGATGCAATCAGCCCAGAACTCTGCATGGCAGAATGGTCTCCTACCAGCTAAGATACCCAGTCCATGCAATCAGCCCAGAACTTGGCTCATTTCTCTTTAGGGCTGAGTAAATTTCATTGTATGGATACTGTATATCACATTTTGTTTATCCATTTATATGTTGATGGACATTTAGTTTGTTTCCACTTTTTGGCTATTGTGTATAGTGCTGAAATGAACATAAATGCCAGAGAATTGTATATGCAAAAAATACTGAAATGGCATATGTTCTGATATGTATATTTCTACCACAATTGAAAAGAAAGAAATAGAAAAAATAGTGACGAGCTTCATAAATGGGCTGTGGAGGATAGAGAAAGTGAGAAGTGTGAGAAGATTGTCTGAGTAGGTGGACCTAACTCCATCTTTTCCCTTCTCCTGGGCCTACATGTAGGTAGTGCTTCCCAGTGTCTGTTGCAGTTAGGTGTGGTCATGTGACTGAGGTCCCAAAAACAGGATATGAGAAGATGTGATGTGTGCTACTTCTTGTTTTGGAGTTTTAGGCATTGGGCATTCCTCTTAGACAGTTTCTTCCTTCTTCTTGCCAGCCAGAATTCAGATGGAGCAGGGACTCCCTTTGGCTATATGCAAGATGATGTCAAAGCAAATATATGGCATGATGCTGAATCCCTAAATGACCATGAGGAGTGGTGTTGCCTGCCGACCTGGACCATCACACTGACACTGCATGGAAGAAAAATAGTCTTCATTTTTATGTCTTGGTCTTATAGCACTGTGATTTAGGCTTAAGTTAACTAATGCCAAGGAAGTGGAAAATTAAGCACTATTGGGGAACCTGCCCCTTTTCCTTTCCTTCTTTTTTCCCTGCTATCCTTTGATCCATCAAACAATTACTGAGCTCTTATTTAGCACATGGTGTTGTTGGTAGTTGCCACTGAGTTCGCTGCAACCCATGGTGACCTCATGTACAACAGAACAAAACATAGCCCAGCCCTGTGCCATGGTCATGATTGTTGGTGTGCTCCAGTTCATTGTCATGGCTGCTATCTATCTATCTATGCTATATATTTTGAGGCTCATCTTCCAGCATTATATCAAGCAATATTTTTCATGATCCATAGGCTTTTCACTGCCTAATTTTTGAAGTAGATCATTACACCTTGCTGTCTTCGTTTGTCATAATCTGAAGCTCTACTGACATGGGTCCACCATGTGTGGATGACCTTGCTGGTATTTGGAGCAACTGGTGGCATAACTTCCGGCACCACAGCAACATGCAAACCCACCACAATGTGACAGACTGACAGGTGATATTGCAGGCACTGAAGAAGTATAGCAGGCAGGCATGCTCCACACCCTCCCAAAATGTGCCTCAGGAAGGTGAGAATGTCTCCAAATCTTTTCCATATGGACCCCAAAAACATACACCTAGAAGTCCCTTTCCTCCTCCGTGGGCTTTTTGAAAGATCTTCTCCCTTGGAACTACCCCTGTCCTAGGATTCTGAACTGTTCTTTTTTCTTTCTACTTTCCTCTGAAGCTCTCCATCACTTTTCTCTTTCGTGTGTGCACTCGTCTTTCCCAATTATAATCTTTCCTGTCCTTCGAAGGCATCTTTGTGGAGGAAAGGGCATTTGAGCTGGGTTCCATTCATCCAGGTCAGGAGTATGACCTTTGCCTTAACTGATCATGTTCGGCAGCACATGTGAGAATACCAGCTTCAAGAGGGACCATGACTCACTGGCACCCATAGTGCCTTGCATTCCCTAGGTGCTTGGAAAAGAGGGGCTGAAGAATGGAAGAAAAGCCAGCAGATCTTCTCTGCTCTGGAGCCCCCTCCGTCCCTCCCTTGTAACCAGAGGCCTAGTCCTGAACATCACATCTCTGAGAAAGGTGTCTTTTAGCAACTTACAAGCTGTACGGAATGGGATTCCAAACTTCCCTTGGACGTTATTCACTAACACAATTTGGCCAGTTCTCCGGGAGATCATGTTGGGAAGCAGGGCTGGAAAATACAGGACAGCGAGTCATGTTAAAAATCTCAGACTCACAAGGGCAGTAACAGGCAGTTCTCTTTCCCGCACTCTGCACCCTACACCCAACATCACAAATGGCTCCTCTACCTGCCTGGTAATTAGACTGCTGTAGGATAAATGGGGGAAGGACCTCAGCATTTTTTAATCTAGAGTTTCCAATGAGCGAATCAGGTTCAGTTGGTCAGTGCTGGGTGATTTTAAATGACCCTCCCGAAAGCCATTAGTTAGCACTAGGTTTTCAGTAGTGAGATCGGAATTCCCTTTTGAGTTGTTCTGTTGTGTCAAGAAGAAAGGCTCATTTTGATTCTAACACATCTTTAACACCGCTGTTGCTTGTGCTGTCCCTTAACAAAGAGAGGACAGATCTCTGCTCTGAGCATTCTCTACCTGTCTTGGGGGAGAATTTACTAACCCTGTTTAGAAGGTAGAGTAGTGGTGAGATTTGCTTTGGGGCTGCCTTGCATTTGTTGGGGAAACTCTGGTGGTGAACTGGTTAAGTGCAGTGGCTGATAACCAAAAGGTCAGCAGTTTGAATCTACCAGGCGCTACTTGGAAACTCTATGGGGCATTCTGCTCTGTCCTAAGAGTCAGAGTCAACTCAAGGTCAGTGGTTTCGTATTTGTTGAGAGTGAAAGCTCTTGTTTTCTCATTGTTGTTGTTTAATGTACAGTCGTATACATTTTCTTCTAAAACAAGTTTCATTTAAAATTAGGAAATTTAGAGAAGGATATTCAGCAAACAGTAGTACAGATGGGGTGTAGCAAAAAATGAAAAGTTGACTCAAAAGACTGTTTCAAAGCTGTTGATTAAAAGCTGTTGCTTCTTATTGGAGATGAGCAAACGGAGACCGGAGCTGGTGGCTAGACTCCAGTACCTCAGCTAGTTAAGAGTCCCAAACTGGATAAGAAACCGGCCCTGCCCTTTTCCACTCCACTTTTTGCATTCTTTTTTGATGCAAACAAGTCGTGCCCTTGAAGGTTGATGGAATAACACACCTGTGCTAGCCTGCTTGTCACAAGGACTGAGTTGGGGGAAGCCTCATCTCGTTTTATTTTTTGAAGCCTTGTCTTTAGAACACTATTTTAGGGGCTGTTGGAAGTTGTTTCTTATACCCTAGATGTGTCTTTCCCTTCACTTGTTTTAGGACTCAGAATGTGTTATTATAGGCTTCCAGTATGGCTGTAGAGGAGACAACTACCAATCGTGCCGTTTTGGTGTCTACCGGGGCATTCAGCTCCCTAAATGTAAGATCTTTTTTTCTTCTCCCATGTGTAAATCCTCCCTTTTGAGGTTCTTTTTCTTTTTCTTAACAATTATTTAAATTTTGGTTTAATATATATGTAACAAAACGGCTGGCACTGTAACCACTTTTAAGCATGCAATTCTCTGACATTACATTCACCATGTTATCTGACTGTCACTACTCTTCCTTTTCTGAGAAAGTTCTGTTTCAATAAGCTTGTCTTCTGATTGAGTCAACTCCTGTCTGAGTCTCTCAGGTTTCTTATCATCATTAGAGCTTGACTGTGGGAAATCTCCACTTGGATGCTTCATAGGAACCACAATTTTGCCCTTTCAGGGGTGACGTCTGCCTATACTTCCTGTTTCTGCAAAGAAGTTTACAATATACTGGGTCTCTTGAAGTTTGGGAATAAATCCTTTTTCTTCATTTCTTAGGACAGTCTCTCAACCTTTGCTCATCGAGTTAGAAGAGCAACTGTGACTGTCTTCCATGGTTAGGAGCAGATCAACTGCAAGGTTAATGTGTCAGTATATATATAAAGACTATGGTCCAGTGATGTTGAATGGAATTAGAGGGAGAGCCATGGATATGGGTAAGAAAAAAGGGTAAAAGACAAGGTTTGAATGAAGAGTGTGAGCTGCAAAGAGAGGAAGGTTGGAATATACCAGTAAGATCCTTTCAAAATCCTCTTTCTTTCATCACAATTCACGTCAGAGTGTTGAAACGTTTCAACAAATAAGTATGAACTTTTTCAAGGGAAGGGGACTTAGGGGGTCCATGCAGAAGTGGATAACCATCTGGCTATGAACAGAGCCCTCCCTAGTAACTGGTGGTCCAGAAACCCACAGGAAGTTCAAACTCACGAGACCTTTGGTCAGCGTAATGGGCCCAAAGTAGTTGGCATCCATGATTTTCTTGTCGAGCTCCAGAGAAATCTTATGGGCGGGTGCCTTCAGCTTCACACTGGCGTTGTTGATGAGGATGTCCACACAGCCATAGCAGTCCAGGACTTCTTTGGCCACATCCTGGATGCAAGTGATGTCTGAGAAGTCCAAGAGGATCAGCTTTGGGGTGAAGGTCTGGTGAACCAATGAGATAGTCAAGACACTTGTGGAAATACCTTTTTAGCTTTGGCCTTGGGGACCCTCAATTTAATATCCACCCGTTCTGAAATCTAGAACATAGGGAACAACTCCAAAAAAATGAAGACGAAGCAGAAATGAATCTGGGAGGTCGGGAGAGGGGGAAGAGATTCATAGACAATCCCTTCTTGGGTATCAGGACAACTGCAACAGCAAAAGTTCCAAGTGTGAATATGTAGTAATAAGTCTGAACCTTTGACAAAAGTGCCTGAATTGATAAATCCAAATGCATATCACCCTTCACAGCAGTACTCTTTGGAGGCTATGCATGTCCAGTGGTGACATCATGGCTTATAACATTCCCAAGATTATTTTTGGAAATTGTCTTCCAAACTGCTTAGAAGCCATGTGAAAATTTGTCACAGTGTCAAACAGAGAATTGATAGTAGGTATCTTGCTTTCATTTGGGCATCTTCTTATGAACAAAAGCAAATATTCACTTTAAAGAAATTCCTGACCAAAATTAATGTACCAGTAGCTTTTCTCCCACCTTATCTTTCGGGCTAGAAGACAGGTTTACTAAATTTGTATTTCAAAAGATATGGCTGGGTAGAGGGACAGAGACCATTTGGTAAACTTATATCCTTTGATCTCAGTAATAGGGGGAGGGCAGGGCTCAATCAATTATGTTACAATTAACCAGTGGTTGATGATCTATATTTCTCCTTCCTTTCTCTTTGTAAGCCCCAATGTATCTAGCTTCTTGGAGCCATTTTTCTTCCTAGAAACAAAATGGTCTCCCTACATGTGTGTTGCTCAAAATGATCTAAACTAGACAAAAAGAATATGTCAAGATATATTCTGAAGTACAATGCTGTCAGTAATAGGATAATATCCATAGACTGACAAGGAAGGCCAGTTAACGACTATTGCTCACATTCATACACCAAAAGCTAATGTCAATGATGAAGAAATTGAACATTTCCACTAATTTCTGCAGTATAAAATTGATCAAAAATGTATTAATAATTACCGGTGATTGGAATGCCAAAGTTGGACATGAAGATCAGTATCTGGAAAACATGGATTTGGTAAGAAAAATGATGTCACAGATTATGTTATAAAATTTTGGAAGACCAATGACCTATTCATTGCAAATACCTTTTCAGCAACAAAAATGCAATGATATACATAACGGCACTTGGTTTTGGCCATACATAACCTCACCAGATGGAGTACACAGGAATCAAACTGAATATTTCTGTGGAAAGAGAAGACAGAAAAACTAAATGTCAACAATCAGAACAAGGCTGGGGCTAACTGTGGAACAGACTACTAACTGCTCGTATGCAAACTCAAGCTGACAGTGAAGACAATTAAAACAAGTCCACAAGAGCCAAAGTACAGCTTTGATTATATCCTGTCTGAATTTGGAGACCCTTTCAAGAATATATTTAGTTCACTGAACCTTAATTACTGAAGACCAGACGAAGTGTGAGATAACACTGAGAACATCATACACGGAGAAAGAGGTCATCAAGAAGTTAGAAATGAAATAAAAGACCAAAATAGATGTCTGAAGAGACTCTGAGAGTTGCTCTTGAAAGTAAAGTAGCTAAAGTGAACAGAAGAAATGATGAAGTAAAAGAACTGAATGAAAGATTTCAAAGAGTGGCTTGAGAAGATGGAATAAAGTATTATAATGAAATGCACAAAAAGCTGGAGTGAGAAAGCCAAAAGGGAAGAACATGTTCAGCATTTCTCAAGTTTAAGCAACTGAAGAAAAAATTCAAGGCTAGAGTTGCAATATTCAAACTATATGCTGAGAAAATAATCGAAGAAGCTGGACTATATGAAGAAAGGTGTCAGAATTGGAGGAAGACTTATTAACAACCTATGTTATGCCAGTGATGCAAACTTGTTTGTGGGAAGTGAAGAGAACTTGAAACACTTACTGATGAAGATTAAAGACCACGGCCTTCAATCTGAATTACACCTCAACATAAAAAAAACAAAAATCCTCACAGCTGGACCAGCGCGCAACATCATAATAAGTGGAGAGAACACTAGAGTCATCAAGGATTTCATTTTACTTGAATCCACAATCAGTGGCCATGGAAGCAGCAGTCAAGGAATCAAATGACATATTATTGCATTATGAAAATCTGCTCTAAGAGACTTCTTTAAAGTGTTAAATAAAGATGTCACTTTAAGGACTAAGGTGAGCCTGAACCAAGCTGAGGTGTTTTCAACTGCCTCATATGCTTGCAAAAGCTAGACAATGAACACGGAAGACCAGTGAAAAACTGATGCCTTTGAATTGTGATGTTGGCAAAGAATATTGAATATTGGCTAGACCACAGACTGCCAGAAGAATGAACAAATCTGTGGGAAGTGCAGCCAGAATGTTCCATGGAAGTGAGAACTCGTACTTTGCACATGTTATCAGGAGAGATCAGTCCCTGGACAAGAATACCACGCTTGGTAAAGAAGAGGGTCAGTGAAAAGGAAGACCCTCCATAAGATGAAACGGTAACAGTTGGCTGTGACAATGGGCTCAAATAGCAACCATCACGAGGATGCTGCAGCGCTGGGTGGTGTTTGTTCTGTTGCACATGCAGTTGCTAACACCGTATTCTTTGTCTTCTAGATCCTCTTTGAGTTGGGCTTAAACAGAATGGTGGGGGCATCATGGATAGAGAACAAATTTGTGGCATGGTGAGTGGTCGAAATGATTTCAACTCTTACAATTGATAGGCATATCTTTGTCAAGAGCAGTGAGACCGTTGCCTCACATTTCTCCAAGCACTCATCCACTTTCACCCTGCTAAAGAAATCCAAAGAGCAGTCCCTTAATAATCAATGAGAGATAAGGATACCCCAACCACTGCCAGAAGGCCTTACCTTGCTGGGGTCAGCCACACTCATCAAAGCATCGTAAAGGCTCTCCAGCCTTTCCCAGTTCTTTGCACAGAGCACCAACCTTGCCCCTCCAGTGTGGAACACACGTGCACACTCTGTGGAGAAGGAGGTAAGAGGGTAGGGCAGTGTATGGATGGAGCCATTGATGGTAGGCCGCCTGTCTTACAAATGCAAGAAGCTTAGTGGTCATTGCATTCAACCTCATCACAGTGCTGGACTTTTTCCTTGTTTCCAGCCTCAGCTAGGTTGCTCCCTGTTACTGTGGAGCTCACCACAGGGTGAAACAGCCCCCTTCATTCCTGATTATGAGAGCATTCTCTTTATATCAGACAGAAGAATGACCTTGTCCACCTAGTTCTCCAGGACCACAATTCCAAATTTATCTAAATCAAAAGACATTGGAAACACCACTATGTCTTTTCAGATCAAATGTCACCAGTTTCTTTCATATTTCCTATGTGTCTAATTGTACTTTGAGCTAATTTCTGACTCACCCAACACAGGACATCCTAAACTGGACAATGGCTGATAACACACAGCATTATTCCTGTATAGTAGTAATTGTTAGCTGTCGCTGAGTTGGTTCTAACACATGGTGTCCCCATGTACAACAGAACAAAATATTGCTTGGTCCTGTGTGCGATTGTCATGTGCGTTAGTATGATCAAGTCCCTACATGGGCCACTGTGTATTGTGAGGAACTTCCAGCCTGGGGGCTCACCTTCCAGCACTGTATCACATGATATGTTATTGTGACTCATAGGATTTTTAACAGACAAGCCACTGCAGTGAGACAACCTGATGGGCAGTAGTAATATAAATATTTTTGTTGTTGTTAGGTGTCATTGAGTCAATTCTGACTCATAATGACCCTTTGCACTGCAGAACTAAACACTACCCAGCCCCGTGCCAACCTCACAACCACACCTGAGCTCATTGTTACAGCCATACACAATCCATCTTGTTGAAGGTCTTCTTTCTTACTGACCCTCTGCTTTACCAAGCATGATACCCTTTTCCAGGGACTGATTCCCTCTGACAACATGTCTGAAGCATGTAAGATATAGTCTCACCATCCTTGCTTCTAAGGAGTACTCTGGTTGTCCTTCTTCTAAGACAGATTTGTTCACTCTTTTGGCAGTCTGTGGTATAGTCAACTTTTCTGCTGACACCGTAATTCAAAGGTGTCAAGTCTTCGGTCTTTGTTATTCATTGTCCAGCTTTTGCATGCATAATAATAATAGTGATACTTAACAGCAATGAAAGTTAACATTTTTTGAGAGTTTACTTGTTTCAGGAACTATTGAAAGTAATTTATCTACAGTAACACAATTAATTCTCACAATAGCCTTATGAGGTACTAACTCAGGTCAGGTTGCCTAGAAGCACAGTCTGAGACAAGGAGTCAGACAGTGTTCCTCTGAAGTGGGTGAGAGAGGCAGGACAGGGCAGAGGATGCAGTCAATTATGTGGTCTTAGGTAAAGTCTAGCCTTGGTTTGATCCAAAGAGGACTATGGTGGCTAATTTTATGTGTCGTCTTGGTTAGGCTATGGTTCCCAGTAGTTTGGCCAAACACTATTCGACTTGTTGTACCACACTGTAATGTAACATAATCAATCAGTTGAAAAGGAAATTCCTTAGAATGTATTCTGCCTCCAGGATGTAAAGAGATATTTTGGCAAAATTCTTTGTCTATCTTCCCTCTGCGCCCTTCCTGTCACCTGACCTATGCATCTTGGGACTTAAACCTGTGGGACCATCACAAATGAAAGATATCTGTACATGTACATGCTTATAGAGAAAGGGACTGTCCGTAATTCTGGGTGGCAAAATCCAGTAGAGATGTCAATTCATCTCCAAGTTGATTTGATGCAGAAAATCACAATCCCAACAGGTCTTGGAAAGCAACAGAAGGATTGTAAGCTTTATTTGAAGTAACTTACAAACTTTATTTGAAATGATGCTGTCTTGAATTGAATTATGTGCCCCCCCAAATACGTGTAGAAGTTTGGGTGAGCCATGATTCTCAGTATTGTGTGGTCGTCTTCTATTCTGTGATTGCAGTTTTTGTATATACTGTATATCCAAATCTCTGCCGTTAATGGAGTGAGATTGATTATTTTAAAAAGGATTAGGGTGGGACTGTAACACTAAAGTTGCATCTCTGATCCAATGCAACACCTTTTATCTCTTAAGAGATAAACAGGAGAGGGAAGTGAGCAGAGAGTTGGGGACTTCATACTACTCAAGAAAGCAGTGTTGGTAGTAAAGTACATCCTTTGGACCTGAGGTTTCTGCACTAGATGTTCTCAGGCCAAGGGAAGACTGAAGCATCACAAGAACCTTCCTCCAGAGTCAACAGAGAAAGCCTTTCCATGGACCCAGCAGCCTGAATTCAGACTTCTAGTTTACTGGACTGGGAGAGAATAAACTCCTCGTTAAGGCCGTTCACTTGTGGTATTTCTGTTACAGCAGCACTAGATAACAAAGCCAGGTACATATGCAAGAAAAGAACATTTAATGCAGAGTGTTGGTGGTTCAAGTACAGATAGAAATATTGATAAAAATAGAGACAAGTTTTGACAAGAATTTGGAATATGAAAAGTTAACATGTTGAATTGGTGGGAAAAGATGATTTAAAAGGTGGCATTTGGGCTGTGGGATAGATACTTGTTTTTGTTGTTAAGTGCTGTTAAGTCAGTAACCCTAAGGACACGGAACAGAACACTGCCGGGTCCTGCACCACCCTCACTAGTGTTGCTGTGCTTAAGCCCATTGCAGATACTTGGAAGAGACAAAAAAGTGGCTACACTACATGAAGATGTCTTAGTCAGATGTAAAAACTGAACTGTAAAAGAACTTGAAGACAGTAGAAACGACTCCATGGCCTTGTGCTGGGGAAAGATTTTCTGTGAAAGAAGAGATCACAACAGAAATGATTTATAATTTTACCCTTGAAAAACTTACTTAAAGCAAAAGTCATAAACATAAGCAAGAGCAAAACAAACTAGGAAACATAATTACAGCCTACATGCCAGGGAAAAAACAGTTGATAACCCCGTGTTTCTCAGACTAGGACTGTGCTTGCCAGGGTTTTCAGTGACTAATTTTTCCATCCTTTCTTTTTATTTTTTTCCATAAAATTTTTTTATTCTGCTTTAAGTGAATGTTTACAATCCAAGTCATTTTGCCACATAAAACTCCTGCACACAATTGGCTGTGCAACTCTAGCTGCTCTGCCCACCCTGTGACATCACACTACCCGTTTATACCATGTACTTCCTATATTAATTCAACCAACTTCCGTCCTCTTCTGTCTACCCTCTCATCTCACCTCTGGACAGGCGCCGCTCAGACAGCCTCATGTATATGTCTAAGCCAAGAAGTACGCTCTTCATCAGCATCACTCTGTGTCTTCTAGTCCAGTCCAATCTTTGTCTGGAGCGTTGACTTTGCTACTGGTTTCAGCTCTCAGCCAACAGAGCCCAGGGGCCATGTCTCCAGGACATCAGATCATCAAGTCTGGTCTTTTAATACAGTTCTAGATCTGCACCTTCATTTTTCTCCCACTGTGTCAGGGACTCTACATTGTTTTTCCTGTCAGGGCAGTCATTAGTGGTGGCCAGGCACCATCTAGTTTTTCTGGTCTCAAGCTGATGTAATCTTCAGACCATATGGCCCTTCTGTCTCCTGGGCTCGTATTTTCCTCATGTCTTTGATGTCTTTTGTTCTGCTTCACGTGGACTTGGACCAGTTGGTACTACTTTGATGGTAACTTGCTGGCTTTGAAGACCCAAGACACTACTCACCAAAATGGGGTACAGAACATTTTTTTTAAATAAACTTAGTTATGCCAATTGGGTCCCCTGAAACTATAGTCCTCAGACCCTTGCCCCTGCTATTCTGACCTGTGAAATGTCAGGTTGTATTTAGGAAACCTCTTAGCTTTCAGTGTAGTCCAGCAGTGTTAATCTCCCTTTTACTGCGTACTGTCGCTCACTTCACCTAATCCAATTCCTATCTACTATCTAATCTATGAATCTTGCAACCATCAAAGATTATTTTCTTCTGTGCTTAAACCTTTCTTTGAGCCCTTATGACAGTGGTCTCATAAAAATTTTTGTCCTTTTGTGACTAATTTCACTATAGGGTCGCTGTGAGTCAGAATCGACTTGACAGCAGTGGGTTTTTAATTCCACTCAGCGTAATGTCTTCTAGTTGACTCCGTGTTATCAGATGTTTCCCAGGATCATCATTGTTCTTTATCATTGCGTAGTATTCTATTATGTGAATATACCATAGTTTGTCTATTCGTTTATCTGTTGATTGGCATCTAGATTCATCCCATCGTTTTGCTATTGAGGACAATGCTGCAATAAACATTGGTGTGCATGTATCTGTTCAGGTAACAGCCCTTGTTTCTCTAGGATACACTTCAAGAAGTGGGATTGCTGGATCATATGGTACTTGTATTTCTAGCTTTTAAAGAAAGCACCAAATCGATTTCCAAAGTGATTGTACCATTTGACATTCTCACCAGCTGTGAGAAGAGTTCAGTCTCTCCACAACCTCTCCAACATTTATTGCTTTGTGTTTGGGGGATTAATGACAGCTGTGTTGGGGTGAGATTGTATCCCATTGTTTTGATTTGGATTTCTCTAATGGCTAATGATGGTGAGATTTCCTGTGTTAGCTGCCTGGGTGTCTTCTTTGTTGAAGTGCCTGTTCATATCCTTTGCCTATTTTTTAACTGAGTTATTTGTCTTTTTCTTGTTGAGGTTTTGCAGTATTTTGTAGATTATGGAGATCAGACACTGATCAGACTTGTGGTTGCCAAAATTTCTTTCCAGTCTGTAGGTAGTCTTTTTATTCTTTTAGTAAAGTCTTTGGATAAGCATGAGTGTTTGATTTTTAGGAGTTCCCAAATTACCTATTTTCTCTTCTGGTGTTTGTGCGTTGTTAGTAACATTGTGTAGTTTATGCTGTGTATTAGGGCTCCTGGTATTGTCCTTTTCTTCCATGATCTTTATTGTTCTAAATTTTGTATTTAAGTCTTTGACTCATTTTAAGTTAGTTTTTGTGCATGGTGTGAGATATGGGCCTTGTTTCATTTTTTTGCAGAGGAGTATCCAGTTTTGCCAACACCGTTTGTTTAAGAGACTTTTTTTTCCCCAGTTCATGGACTTTGGGCTTTTGTCAAATGTCAGCTACTCATAGGCTGGATTCTCAATTCTGTTCTGTTGGTCTGTGTATCTGTTACTGTACCAGCACCAGGATATTTTGACTACCATGGCAGCATAATAGATTCTAAAATCAGGTAATGTGAGGCCTCCCACTATTTTGTTCTTCTTCAGTAGTGCTTTACTTATCCCAGACTTCTTCCCTTTCCATATGAAGGTGGTAATTTGTTTCCCCATCTTACTGAAAAATGACATTGTAATATGTATTCTGTTTAGATTGTATGAGTTGGAATTGACTCAACAGTGGTGACTTTTCTTTTTTTCTAATAGATAACTGTAGAATAGATATTTTCATGATGTTAAGTCTTCCTATCCATGAGCAAGGTAGGTTTCTCTACTTGGTAGGTCTCTTTTGGATTCTTCCAGCAGAGTCTTACAATTTTCTTTGTGCAAGTCTTTTACATCTCTGGCTAGATTTATTCCTAGATATTTGATCTTTTAGGGGGCTATTGTAAATGGCATTGATTTAGTGATTTCCTCTTTGGTGGTCTATTTGTTGGTGGAAAGGAATTCAACTGATTTACGTATGTTTATACTGTATCCTAAAACTTTGCCGAATTCTTCTATTAGTTTTGGTAGCTTTGTTTTTGTGGATTCTTTAGGGTTTTCTGCGTATAAGATGATATCATCTGCAAATAGAGAGATTTTTACTTCTTCTTTACCAATTTGGATGCCTTTATTTCTTTATTTTGCCTGATTGCACTGACTAGAACTTCCAGCACAATGTTGAATGAAAGTGCTGACAACGGGTATCCTAGTCTGGTGCCAGTTCCCAAGGGGAATCGTTTCAGACTCTCTCCATTTGGGATAATGTTGGTTGTTGGCTTTATATAGATGCCCCCCCCTCTTTTTTTTTTTTAACACAAATGGGTGTTGGAGTTTGTCAAAGGCCTTTTCTGCATCAGTTGATAAAGTCAAGTGATGCTTATCTTTTATTTATGTGTTTGGTTACATTAATTGTTTTTCTAATGTTGAACCATACCTGCATCCCTGGTATGAGTCCTACTTGGTCATGGTGAATTATTATATTTGATATGTAGTTGAATTCTACTGGGTAGAATTTTTTTGAGGATTTTTGCATCTGTGTTAATGAGAGACATTGGTTTGTAATTTTCCTTTTTTGTGCTGTCTTTACTTGGTTTTGGTGTCAGGATTATCCTGGCTTCATAGAATTAGTTTGGGAGTATTCCATCTGTCATGGATTGAACCTTGTCCCCCCAAAAATGTGTGTAGCCATTTGGCTTCAGCGTCATTCCTGATATTTTGTGATTTTCCTATGCGGTTCATCCTAATCTCTGCCTGTGGCTAATAGATAGGATGATTATGTTTATTAAAAGAGGATTAGGGTGGGACTGCAACACCCTTCCTAAGGGAGTTTTCCTGGAGTGTGGCTTGAGCCACCTTTTATCCTTTCATCCTGTGGGAGGTAAAAAGAGAGGGAAGCAAGCAGAGAGTTGGAAACCTGTGGCCATCAAAAAAGCAGCACAGGGAGAAAAGCGTATCCTTCAGACCTGAGGTTCCTGTGCCCAGATGCTCCCCGATCAAACACTGATGGAATACAAGGACCTTCCTTCAGAGCCCGCAAAGAGGGAAAGCCTTCCCCTGGAGCAGACAACCTGAATTCAGACTTGTAGCCTACTGGACTATGTAAGAATAAACCTTCCTTTGATAAAACCATCTACTTGCGGTGTTTCTGTTAGAGCAATACCAGGTGACTAAAACATCATCTTTTTCTGTGCTCTGGAATATTTAGTATCTATTCTGGTTTGGTAGGATTCCCTAGAGAAGCTGTCTGGGCCAAGATATTTTTTGGTTGGGAGTCTTTTAATTACCTTTTCAATCTCTTCTTTTGTGACGGGTTTATTAAGTTGTTCTATTTCCATTTGTGTTAGTTTAGGTAGGTAGTGTGATTCTGGAAATTTGTACATTTCCTCTGGGTTTTCAAATTTATTAAAGTACAGTTTTTCATAGTATTTTGTTATGATTCTTTTAATTTCAGTTGGGTATGTTGTGGTATCAGCCCATCACATTTCTTATTCAAGTTATTTGTGCCCTCTCCTGATTGTCTTTTTTTCTCTTTTAAACAGTTCATTTTAGTAATTTTTTCAACGTCTTTATTTTTTATTAATTACAGCGAAAGAATAAAATTTCTAACATCTATCAATTATCCCATCTATAATAAACTCTCAGCCTCCCCCCTCCCCCCATGTAGCCAACACAGTCATTTTCTTCTGTGGATAATTAGATGGCATCTCATTGTAGTTTTGATTTGAATTTCTTTAATAGCTAATTATCGTGAGCACTTCCTCATGTGTCTTTCGGCTGCCTGGATATCCTCTTTAAAGGAATGTCTATCTCCATTGCCCATCAATTGATTGGATTATTTATCCTTTTCTTATTGATATTTTACAGTACCTTATAGATTATGGAGATCAGACATCAGTCTGACGTATAGTTGCCAAATATTTTTTCCCATTCTGTAGGTAGTCTTTTAATTCTTTTGATGAAGTCTTTGGATGACCAAAAGTGTTTGATTCTTAGCAGTTCCCATTTATCTATTTTCTCTTCTGCTGAACGTGCTTGTTTGTCAGATTTTGAAATCTGTCTGAACTGTGTATTAAAACTTCCATTGTTGATCCTATTTTATCTTGGATGAGCTTTATTGTTTTAGATTTTATATTTAGGTCTTTTATCCTATTTGAGTTGGTTTTTGTATAAGGTATGAGATACAGGTCTTGTTTCAATTTTTTGCAGATGGAAATCAAATTTTGCCAGCACTATTTGTTAAAGAGACCGTTCTTACCCTAGTTTAAAATCTTGGGGCCTTTGTCAAATATCAGCTGCTCATAGAAGGATGGTGCCATCTCTGTGGTCTCAACTCTGTTCAATTGGTCTACATGTCCCTTTTTGTACCAGTGCCAGGCTGTTTTGACTACTGTGACAGTGTAATAGGTTCTCAAGGTGGATAGTCAGAGGCCTCCCAGTGTGTTCTTCTTCATTAGTGCTTTACTTATCTGAGGTTCCTTTCCTTTCCAAACAAAGTTGATGATTTGTTTCTCCATCTCATTAAAAAATGTCACTGAAATTTGTATTGGGATTGGACTGTGTAAGTAGATTGCTTTGGGTAAACATTTTCACAATGTTGAGTCTTCCTATCCATGAGCAGGGTAGATCGTTCCATTTATGTAAGTCTCTCTTAGTTTTTTGTAGCAAGGTGTTGTAGTTGTGTTTGTAAAGGTCTCTTGTTTCCCTAGTTAGATTTATTCCTAAATATTTTATCTTCTTGGGGGCTATACTGAATGGAATTGATCTGGTGATTTCTTCTTTAATAATCTCACCGTAGGTATAAAGGAATCCTATTGATTACTTATGTTTATCTTGTATCCCAGTACTTTGCTAAACTCCTCTATTAGTTCCAATAGTTTACTTACAGATTCCTTTGGATTCTCTGTATAAACAATCACATCATCTGCAAATAGGGAGGTTTTTACTTCTTCATTGCTGATACAGATGCTCTTTATTTGTCTTGTCTAATTGCTCTGGCTAGAACTGCCAGCACAATGTTGAATAGAAGTGGTGAGAGTGGGCATCTTTGTCTAGTTCCCGTTCTCAAAGGAAATTCTTTCAGTCTTTCCCCATTCAGGACGATGAAGGCAGTTGGCTTTGCATAGATGCTTCTGGTTGCATTGAGGAATTTCCCCTCTTTTCCTATTTTTCTGAGAGTTTTAAGCATGAATGGGTGTTGAACTTTGTCAAATGCCTTTTCTGCATCAATTGATAAAATCAGGTGATTCTTGTCTTTTGTGTTATTAGTGTGGTTGATTACATTAATTGTTTTTCTAACATTGAACCAGCCTTGTACACCTGGAATGAAACCAACTTGATCATGACCAATGATTTATTTTATATGCTGTTGAATTGTATTGGCTAGAATTTTGTTGAAGATTTTTGCTTCTAGGTTCATAAGTGATAGTGGTCTGTAATTTTCTTTCTTTTTTTGTGGGATCTTTCCCTGGTTTTGGTATCAGGGTTATGCTGGATTCATAGAAGGAGTTTGGTAGTATTCTATCCCTATGATGTGGAATAGCCTCAATAGTGTCAGAGTTAACTCTTCTCTAAAAGTTTGGTAGAATTCTGTGGTGAAGCCATCTGGGCCAGGACTTTTTTTGGTTGGTAAATTTTAGACTTTTTCAATCTCTTCCTTTGTGATAGATTTATTAAGTTGATCTACTTCTCCTTGTGATAATCTTGGTGAGTGATATGAATCTAGAAATTTGTCCATTTCCCCTGTTAGAGTACAGCCTTTCATAGTATTCTGTTATGATATTTTTTATTTCAGCTGGGTCTGTTGTAACAACTCCCATCTCATTTCTTAATCAGGTTATTTGTATCCTCTGCTGTTTTTCTTTTGTAAGTGTAGCCAGTGGTTTATCAATTTTGTTCATCTTTTCAAGGAACCAGTTTTTGGTTTTGTTAATTTTTTCAATTGTTTTTCTATTCTCTAATCCATTTAGTTCTGCTCTAATCCTTATAATCTGTTTTCTTCTGGTGCCTGAGGGGTTCTTCTGTTGCTCTCTTTCTACTTATCCAGGCTGTAAGGTTAATTCTTTAATTTGAGCCCTTTCTTCTTTCCAGATGTGTGCAATTACAGAGATAAACTGACCTCTGAGCAATGTTTTTGTTGTATCCCATAGATTCTGGTAGGATGTGTTTTCATCCTCACTTGATTCCATAAATTTCTTAATTTTGTTCTTGATTTCTTCAGTTTCCATAAGTGTGAATTTCTACCTATATATTTTCTGTTATTGATTTCAACTTTTATGGTCCAAGAAGATACTTTGCAGTAAATCAATGGTTTGAATTTTATAGAGAATTGGTTTATGACCTGACACATTATCTATTCTGGAGAATGTTCCATGTGCATTGGAGAAGAAGATGTACTTATCTGTTGATGGATGAAAAGATCTGTATATGTTGATAAGGTCACGTTGATTGATTGTTACAATAAGACTTCTGCATCTTTACTGAACTTTTTTCTGGATGAGGTATCCATAATGGAAAGGGGGATGTTGAAGTCTCCAACTATTATTGTGGAATGGTCTATCTCATTTTTCAGTGTCATTGATATTTGTTCAATGTATTTAGCTGCTCTGGTATTGGATGCCTAAACATTTAATATTGTTAATTCCTGCTTGAGCATTGAATCTTTCAGCAATATATAGTGACCATCCTTGTCCACAACAGTGGATTTTACATTAAAATCTATTTTATCTGAGATTAGTATTGCCACACCTGCTGTTCTTTGTATATTGTTAGCTTGGTATATGTTATTCTGTCCTTTAATTTTCAGTTTGTTCACATCATTAAGTCTAAGGTATGTTTCTTGTAAGCAACATATAGACGGGTCATATCTTTTGATCTAGGGTGTCACTCGCTGTCTCTTTACTGGAGCATTCAGTCCATTTACGTTCAGTGTAATTATTGACAGGTATGTGCTTAGCGACATCATTTTGATGTCATTACTTTTATGTTGATGTTTTCTATATTACTCTTAATGTTCTGTTCTTGGCCATTCTTTTTTATGGGTGGTTGTTTCAGTGTTGGTTTTGTGTTCATTGAGACTCTTGTATTGAATTTCTTATTTTGATACAATGCTTTGTTAATTTGCTTTATGGCTATGTGTATTATCCACTTTAACATGCTAAAATTAAACTCAATTTTAACTACTGCAGAACTCTTAAACTTACTCTGTATCTGAAATGACTGTAGTATATCCCTCTTTTAATGTGATGGTATAGTTGTCATGATATGATCACAGATTCTCTCATTTTAATACTGTAGTTTGATTAAGTTTTGTGTCTTCTCTGATTAGAATTTTGGATGATGTGTCCTGAATTATCATCTTAAATATACATTTAATGGTTCTATTTTCTAAGGGAAGAGCTTCTTTCAATATTTCATGTAATTTTGGTTTAGTTTCTATGAAGTCTCTAAAACTTCTCTTTATCTTCAAAAGTCTGAATTTCACCATTATATTTGATAGACAGTTTTGCAGGATAAATAATTCTTGGATGAAAGTTTTTTTCTCCTTCAGGGCTTTGAATGTGTCTGTCTACTGTTTTCTAGTCAACATTATTTCTGCAGAGAAGTCAGATGAAAGCCTGTAGGGTTTCCCTTAGAGTGTTAGCTTTACTTTGAGCTTTGCTGCCTTCAAGAGCATCTGTTTATGTTTTAACTTATTAGGCTTGATTATAATATGTCTTGACATCTTTCTTTTTGTGTCTAGCTTTTGTGGTGTTTGATAAACGTCTTAGATACCTGTGTTTTCTTTGCTCATAATCTCAGGAAAGTTTTCCGTCAGCATCTGTACAGCAATACTCTCTATATTGTCATTAACCTCCCCTTGTTCAGGAACTCTAAATAAATGTAAATTATTCTTCATAATGGAGTCCCACATGTTTCTTAATGCTTCCTCATTTTTCTTATTTCTTTTCTCTGATTTCACCTCATAAATGCTGATGTCAATTGCTCTGTCTTCAAGATCACTGAGTCTAACTTCTGTTTGTTCAATCCTACCCTTTTGGCTTTGGATTGAACTATCTAACTGTAATTTTATTATTGATCTGATGTATTTCAGATCATTGATGTTCCATCAGTTCAAATAGCTTACTATATTTTTCATTTTGTTCTGCTGCATTTTGTTTAACCTCTAGGAGGGTTCTATATATAAATCTTTTGTATGCGACCTCCAATAGATTCAGAAAGGCTTCTTCATCTAGGAAATTTTTTGAATCTTTATTTTGGGAATTTTCTGGAGCATCTGAAGGCTGCTTCTTTAAATGATTAGTTATGGTCTGCTGCCTGTGTGCCTTCTAGGCACTGTTTGATTTCTCTGGTATTGGATCTAAGAGAACTGTTGGTCACCAGGTATCTCTAATACTGTAGTGATTTGCCCCAGATGGACTCTCTGGGGGAGAAGTCTCTGCTTATTGGGTGGCAAAGAGGCTGCCTTACTTATGGAGAAACTGGGGACTGTCAGCCAACTCTACAGTGTGGGTCAGAGAAGGGTGGGAGAAAAAGCTGCCAGGCCTCTCAACAGACAGATCTCCAGGCAAATACATGGGCCTCTCAGGCTTAAATGTGAACTTCATTTCTATGTAGGAAGCTGACCAGGTGTTGAACTAGGAGCTGTCCAATGTGCTGGCTGAAACAGGCAGTCAGAAGCAGCAGACTCCACCTTCTAGGTGATAATGAAAGTATGTTACCGGCTGTTCACAGAAGCTGCAGTTCTCTGATACTGTGAAGCAGCAGAAGTGGAGTTCAGATGGCCACTGGCTCATTTTTGAGAGGGGAAGATTAGTCTGTTACTGGTGTCTATTCAAATATGCTAGGTCCTAGGACTCCTCAGATATTCAGAGCTCCATACAAATATCATCTGGGCCTTAGTTCTCAGAGGGAAATGAGGAGATGTGTGTCTACTCTGCCATCTTTTAAAGGAATCTCCTGATTGTCTTTTGTCAGTTTGGCCAATGGTTTGTCGATTTCGTTGATCTTAAAAAAAAAAAAATCAACTTTTGGTGCTGTTAACTCTTTCAATTATTTTTCTGTTCTCTAATTAGTTCTGCTCTAATTTTTATGGTCTGTTTTCTTCTGGTGCTTGAAGGGTTCTTTTGTTGCTTTCTTTCCACTTGTTTGAATTGTAGCATTAATTCTTTGCTTTAGGCTATTTCTTCTTTTTGGATGTGTGCATTTATTGAGCACTACTTTTGTATGTCCCACAGGTTCTGGCAGGATGTGTTTTCATTCTTGTTTGGTTCTATGACTTTCTTTATTCCATCCCTGATTTGCTGTATAATCCAGAAGCTTTTGAGCAAGGTGTTGTTTCCATGTGTTTGATTTTTTTCTTTTTTGCTCTTCCCTTTTCTGCTATTGATTTCAACTTTTATGGCTTCACTGAAAAGATCCTTTGAAATATTTCATTGCTTTGGATTTTGTCAAATTTGCTTTATGGCCTAATGTGTGGTCTTTTCTGGAGAATGTTCTCTTTTCATTGTAAAAGAAGGTGTACTTGTCTGTTGTTGGGTGGAGTGTTCTGTATATGTCTATGAGGTTGAGTTGGTTAATTGTGGCATTAAGATAGTCCATATCTTTATTGAGCTTCTGTCTGGATGTTCTCTCCATCACTGAAAGTGGCATGTTGAATTCTCCTACTGTTATTGTAGAGCTGTCTATCTTACTTTTCAAAGCTGTTAGAGTTTGTTTGATGTATTTAGAAGGTCTGTCATTGGATGCATAAATATTTAATATAGTTATATGCTCCTGGTGTATTGACCTTTTAAGCAATATACAGTGACTGTCCTTTTCACTGTGGTGGATTTTAAAGTCTGTCTTATCCAAAATTAATACTGCCACTTCTGCTCTTTTTTGAATGTTTTTAGCTTGGTATATAGTTTTCTATTCTTTGAGTTTCAGTTTGTTTGTTTCTTCAAGTCTAAGGTGTGTTTCTTGTAGGCAGCATATAGAAGGACTTTTTTTTTTTTTAATCCATTGTGCTATTCTTTGTCCTTTTATTGGTGCATTTAACCCATTTATATACAATGTAATTATTGATAGGTATGAATTTAATGTGATGGTTTCTTTGTTTCACTTAATTTTCTGTGCTGGGTCCTTTTTCTTTATGTGTTTTCTTTTCATTCTTGCTTATTTTATATTTGCTGAGATTTCCTCATTTTGCTTCTTATTTTGATGCTGTCGTTAGGTGCTGTTGAGTTGGTTCCAACTCACAGCAACTCTATGAACAACAGAAAAAACACTGCCCCATCTTGTGCCGTGTCCACAATCACTTTTATGCTTGATCCTATTGTTGTGGCCATTGTGGCAATCCATCTCCTCAAGGGTCTTCCTCTTTTTCCTGACCCTCCACTCTGTGAAACATGATGTCTTTCTCCAGGAACTGATCCTTCCTGACAACAGGTCCAAAGTATGTAAGACACAATCTTGCTATCTTTGCTCCAAGGAACACCCTGGTGGTACTTCTTTTAGAACACATCTGTTTGTTCTTTTGGTGGTCCATTGTACATTCAACACTCTTCTCCAGCACCACCATTCAAAGGTATCAATTCTTCTGTCTTCTTTGTTAACTGTCCAGTTTTCTCTTGCGTATGATGCAGTTGAAAATACTGTGGCTTGAGTCAGGTGCACTTTAGTCTTCAAGGTGACATCTTTACTTTTCAATACTTGAAAGACATTCTTGGCAGCAGATTTTTCCAACACAATGCATCTTTTGATTTCTTGCTGCTGCTTCCATGGTCATTGATTGTGCACCCAAGTAAAATGAAATCCTTGACAACCTCAATCCTTTCTCCATTTATGATGATACTGCTTACCTGTCCAGTTGAGAGAAGCTTTGTTTTCTTAATGCTGGAGTAGTTCTACTCTGACTTATAGGGTCACTATGAGTTGGGCCCAACTTGGCAGCAGTGATTTTTTAGTTGCGTTTTACCGTATACATATGTATTTGATACATGTAATATATAACATATTAAATAAATTAATAAATATAGTACATATATAATATTTATGTATACAATCCATACTGAAGGCTGTTGTCCTTGATCTTCATCAGTAACTGTCTCAAATCTTCCTCGCTTCCAGCAAGTAAGATGGTGTCCTTTGTGCAATGCAAACTGTTAATGAGTTATCCCCCAACCCCCATGCTTTGTTCTTTCCTGTATAATCCACCTTCTTGGATTATTTGCTCAGTAAACAGATTAAAAAGGTATGGTGAAGGGATGCAACCCTGATGCACACCTTTCCTGACTTTAAACCATGCAATGCCTCCTTGTTCTGTTCTCATGACTGTCTCTTGATCCTTATACGGATTCCTTAAGAGCATAATTAGGTGTTCTAGAATTCCCATTCTCCTCAATGTTAGCCATAATTTATTATGAATGCTTTTGTATAGTCAATGAAACACAAGTAAACACCTTTGTGGTATTCTCTGCTTTCAGCCAAGATCCAGCTTCCATCAGCAATGATATCCCTGGTTCCATGTCCTCTTGTGAATCCAGTTTGAATTTCTGGCAGTTCCTTGTCAATATACTGTTGCAGGATGATGTGTAGGACTGTTAATTTTCTTTGTAGTTACCTCAGTATTTACCCCTAATGTTCTAAGTTTAAACAAGTCTTTAATTTGTATCACCTTAACTTCCCCTCCATCTGAAATATCTGTGAATAAATTAATTTGTCCTTCTTTTTGGTATAATGTTGTCATCATTTACATACTGAGATCTCTCTTTTTCTATTTTTGGTGTTTTAGTTTTGATTCATTCTTGTGGTTCCACTATCTATATTGATATCTGAATGTATCCTTGAGTATGTATCTGATGTTACTGATATTCTAATAGAAGAACTTCCCTCAGTGTTGTAATTTGGTTTTGTTTTTGTAAATTCTCTAAACTCCTGTTTATCTAGGAATGTCCTAATTTTACTGTCTTATTTGAGAGACAATTTTGCAGAATCTTTAATGCTTGGTTGGCAGTTGTTTTCCTTCAAGGTTTTGTATATGTCATCCCATTGCCTTTTTGCCAGCATGGTTTCTTCTGAGTAATCTGAGCTCAGTCTTACTGACTCTTCTTTGTATGTTCTTTTGTTAAGCCTAACCAAAAAACAAAACAAACAACAAAAACAAGGAAAAAAAAATTCCTGTGGAGCTGATTTCTACCCATAGCAACCCTACAAGGCAGAGTAGAACTGCTCCACAGAGTTTCCAAGGAGCACCTGGTGGATTTGAATGGCTGACGTTTTGGTTAACAGCCATAGCACTTAACCACTATATCACCAGAGTCCTTTAAAAGTATCTCTTTATCTTCAGTTTTGGTGAGTTTGGTTATAATACATCTTGGTGTCTTTCTTTTAGGATCTACCTTGTGTGGAGTTTGAAGAACATCTTGGATAGATATCTTTTCAAGTTTAGTTTTTCATTATGCTCTGCTGCACTTGGCCTAACCTCCTTCTAGATGTCTGGAAGACCTCTGAATATTACTCTTTTGCATTCTATCTCTGATTTGCAGGAAATCTTCATCTGGAAAAATTTTTATTCTTTCTTTTGGGAGTCTTCTGAAGCTATGGTGGTCTGCCTCTTTAAATGACTAGTGATTGTTGTCTCCAAGCCATCAGAAAGTTGTTGTAATTTGTTTCTGTTTGGTTATTGTGTTCTAGGAAACCCTGGTGATATAGTGGGTTGAGTGCTAGGTCTGCTAACCAAAATGTCAGCATTTCAAATCTGCCAGGCACTCCTTGGACACTCTGTGGGGCAGTTCTACTCTGACTTAAAGGGTCACTATGAGTTGGACCCAACTTGACAGTAGTTTTGTTGTGTTCTATCACGTATATATATTTGATACATTTAATATTTAATATGTTATACACTAAATAAATAAGTATAATGTATATAATATTTGTATACATTATAATTATAGAATATTTAAATTTTACACACACACAGACATAAAAAAAAGCAAACCCACTGCCACTGAACTGATTCTAATAGCAACCCTAAAGGACAGAGTAGAACTGCTTCATAGAATTTCCAATGGATGCCTGGTAGATATGAGCTGCTAACCTTCTGGTTAGCAGATGCAGCACTTAACCACTACATCACCAGGGTTTTCATATCTATCTATCTATCTATCTGTCTATCTCTTTGTCTATCTATCTATCTATATGTGTGTGTATATGTATATAAATTTTAGTTTTTGAATGTCCAAATGGTCTGGTTGTTTGAGCTAGTTTGGTTATTGAAGTCTTAGAAATGCCAGTGCTCTGTCACTGGATACTTAGTGTTGTGAGCATGCTGAGAAAGGTAGGGGTAGTTGCTGATTCAGGGGAGCCAGTGGGCCTTTCTTCCTCCCTCACTTTTTTTCCCTCTCCAAGTCTGGGAGGATAGATCAAAGTGCACCTGTAGGGTGCCTCTCTTCCAGCCTATGTAGAACATCAGAATTTAGCACCCAACATAGAGCAGAGAAGGGAGGGAGAAAGTGCTGGGGAAAGGGAGAAAAATCCAGGCATAGGAAATTGGCAATTCAGTAGGTGCAGCTGTCTGAAGCTCAGCTTCCCTGCTGAGAAAGATGAACTCATCTTGCTGCACTGCTGCTCTGTCTGGCCACTCACCACTGTGCTGTGGCTCTGCTTGACTGGCTAAAGTGGGTCCCTCTGTGTGGTGCAGATTTAATTGTGACTGAAATAGTTGCTTCTGGGCCTGCTTCCTCTCAGTGTCATCCAGCCCTATCTCTCAGCTTTCTGCCTGATATTCAAGGCTTGAAGAATGCCCTATATAATCCATTCGGTTGTTTTTCTGGTTCTTTGTTGTTAGAGGGGTCACAGAATACATGTGGCCATTCCACTATCTTAACCCCACCTTGGACTGGTTTTTCTGAAGTACATCTCCAGTCCTTTTTTCTGAGGCATCTTTGAGTGTGTTTGAACTGCCTACCTACCTCTCAGTAGCCGTGTGCATCAATTATTTGCTCAACTCAGGAATTCCATGAGTCAGAAAATCATTAATTTATTCGACAAAGAACTCTAATCAATCAATAAGGAAAGAATGAAGATCCCAGTTAAATAAATTGGCTAAAGGCATGAGTAAATAATTCATAAGAAAAGTAAAAAATCTAATATAGACACAAGTTCAACACTAATAATAAAGAAATCAAAATTAGAACACAGTAGTGGTTTGAAACAGTCAAAGGTAAAAATGTTAATACTCAGTATTGGTAAGATTATGGGAAAAGGGCTCGTTTTACACTCACTTTTGATGGCATCGTAAACTGGTAGTGTCTTTTGGAAGAAGAATTTGACAGTGTCATTAAAACTAAGGGAGGACTTTGACCCAGTGATTTCATTTGTAGGCTTTTATTCTAAGCAGATAATTAAAAATATCTTCATGGACATAGTTATAATGTTTACTTTGGTGTCATTTATAACTGTAAAAAGTTGGAGATTGCTGTAATGTCCAGTTTAACAGAAGACTAGTTAATTAAGTTATACATATGTGGAATATTTCTAAGCCCTTAAAAAATGGAGTTGCAGAAGTAGGTCTTCTGACATGGAAGTAGTTCATGATAAAGTAAGTTTCAAAAAAAGATTTGAAACAGTGTGTCCAATACAATGCTATAACACTTGGCTTTGTATGTGTGTAATAAGAAGTTACTGGCAAAAATGGTTAAGTGCTTGGTTGCTAACCAAGAAAGAGGTCTGCTCCTTGATAACCTCCCCACTGCTGAGAAAGGAACGTATGGGGTCTGTCATTGCTCACTCCTATTCTCCCTCCATCTAATGATGATGGGCATGTATTTGCAAGCTGGGTACTGGGGTAACTGAAGGGTTCTGTGGCCAAGAGTCAGAATGAATCTCTGACTTCAGCCTCCATAGGAAAGGGAACTGGAGTGCTCCCATCGCTCTATATCGTTCTTCTTGGCTGACACCTTTCCCACGTGGGCAGTGAGGTTGGAACCCAGAGGTATGCTCATTGCTTGGTACAGAAGTCCACAATCACCACACCCAAATGAGTCATTTCTGCAGAAGCTAGATCTTAGGCATGCCAACATGTTCTCATTTTATTTCTTTTTCAGCTCATTATGAAGAATGAAATTCCAGAACACTTAACTGTGCTCATGTGGAACCAGTAGATAGACCGAGAGACAGTAATTCAAACATAGCAAGGGGATACTGTGAAATATAAAATCAGGAAAGGCTTATGTCAGGGTTGTATCCTTTCACTATACTAATTCAGTCTGTATGCTGAGCAAATCATGCAAGAATCTGGACTATACGAACAAGAATCCTGCATCAGGATTACAGGAAGACTCATCAATAATCTGTATTATGTGGATGACACAACCTTGCTTGCTGGAAGTGAAGGGACTTAAAGCATGCCTTCATGAAGATATGTCTACAGCCTTGAGAGTGGATTATACCTCAACATAAAAAACAAAAGTAAGCCAAAACCAAATGCATTGCTGTTGGGTGAATTCAGACTCTGATCCTGCAGTATAGAGTAGAACTGTCCCCATAGGATTTCCAAGGAGCAGCTGGTGGATTTGAATTGCTGATCTTTAGGTTAGCAGCCAAGCTTTTAACTACTGAGCCACCAGGGCCACCTCAAACTAAAGAAAACAAAAATTCTCACAACTGGACCAATAAGCAACATCATAATACACTGAGAAAATACTGAAGTTGTCAAGGATTTTGTTTCACTTGGATCCACAATCAATGCCCACGGAAGCAGTAGTCAAGAAATCAAACAACACATTGCATTGGGCAAAATAACTGTGAAAGCTCTATTTAACGTATTAAAATGCAAGGACATCACTTTAATGCCTAAAGTGGGTCTGACCCAAGCCATAGTGTTTTCAGTTGCCTCTTAGGCATGCAAAAGCTAGACAGTGAAAACAGAGAACTGAGAAGAATTGGTGCCTTTGAATTACAATGTTGGCAAAGAATATCGACTGTATCATGACTTCCAGAAGAATGAACAAATCTGTCTTGTAAGAAGTACAGCCAGATGCTCCTCAGAAATAATGATGGCAAGGCTTTTCCTCATGTAATTTGGACTTGTTATCAGGAGGGTCTGGTCCCTGCAGAAGTCAATCGTGCTTGGTAAAGTACAGGGTCAGCCAAAAAGAAGACTCAATGAGATGGATTGATGCAGTGGCTGCAACAAAGGGTTAAGTCATAACAACCAGGAGGCTGTGCAGGAATGGGTAGTGTTTGTTTCTATTCTACATGAGAACTGACTCAGTGGCACCTAACACCAGCTCAGCAGGTGTTGCGTCAGGCAGGTTATCACCATGTCTTTTCTTTTTCACTAAACAGACATTAATTGAGCCCTTAATTCCATGTTTCACCAAGGTTAAGATGCTTCCTGATTTCAGAGAGATTAAAATGAAAAAGAATGACTTGTAGGGATTGCAAGACACTGTTAACTGTAGGATAATCACTCCAATTTTCAGAAATCCATAAAGTGAGAAACTGTGCATTGAAAGCAATGAAACACAGGCTGGGCTGAGAGTCAACTGGTACTCTCAGGAGTGGTTCAAGGACCAGTGGGTGCTACACAGTAGAGACCAGATGAACAATCTCCACCTCTGCTGTGTCGTGTGGGTTTGGGGTGAGCGTTACACAGCCCAGTCTCTGCCTGTTTGGTTCCTAGTAAGCATCTCAGCTCTGGGATCCTTGCCACTGTCCAGCGCTATCCACTGGGCCCCACCAGGTTCCATGGACCAGAGCATGTGTGGGTTGAGCTTTTTTCCCCCTTGTTCTGGACCTGAGAAATGGACTGTCTAGGTCCTTCAATCACTGTGGTCATCAACTGGTTCAGGCTGGATATTTATTTAAGGTCACACACACTCATCTTCTCAAGTTACTTCTAACTACTTTTTTTCTGCTTTGCATTTATTTCCAGAGTGGGTCAATAAGATACAGTTTGCAAAGCAACAACAAAAACACTGATAATAGTCATGATAGGAACAAAGCCGTATTTCTCAGAAAATGCCATTTTGCTCCTAACATGTATTTTTCGATACCTCCTTTGTACCATGTGTGACTATTCCCTAATAAGATTAAAAAAAAATAGATGAGGCTATTAAAACAAATGCGTATCTCTCAATGAGGGCAGAGATAGTTCAGTAGTAGAATTCTCACCTTCTGTATGCAAGACCTGGGTTTGATTCCCAGACAATGGAACTCTTGCATGTTGCTGTGATGTGGAACAGGTTTCAGTTAAGCTTCTAGACGAGGACTGACAGGCCTGGTGATCTATTTTCAAAAGTCAGTAAAAAAAAAAACCCAAATCTATTGATCATAATGCTCTGGTCAGAAAGCAATCATGGGGATGGCAAGAGACACAGAAGTGTTTTGTTGTATTGTGCATGGAGTTGCCAACTTGATGGCAGCTAACAACAATGTGCCTCTCAGCAGTAGATGGAACGACTGAACACAAAATTAGCAAGAATATACAACTGAATGACATCATCAACCAACAGGATCTGTTAGACATTTCTAGGACACTCTGCTCAAAAATAGCAGAACATACATTCTTTTTTAGCACCTATTGAACCTCCTAAGTCATAAAACAAGTCTCAATAAATTGAAAAGAATTGAAATCATGCCGTATATGTTCTCTGACCGTATTGGAACCCAGTTAGAAATCCACAAAGCAAATACACAAGAACATACTTATCCAAATGAGCATCGTCCCTAGTTAAAAGTTCACTTTTAGGGGCTTTTAGAGGCTATTCGTTAAATACATTGTTTCAGCTATTCATGAAATAAACTTTTTTTTTTTTATTGCCTACTGTGGGAACAGTTCTACTCTGCTTATAGGGTTGCTATGAGTTAGAATTGAGTTAGGTGCTAGGAGTACCAGGGTGAAAAAAATACAGGCTCCATCATCAGCGACCTTGTGTCTGGAGGACTGACTGAGAAACACAGCAAATGCAGGACAGTGTGAGAAGAGTGCTAATGGCAGTGTGGTTACGTACAAAGCCACAGGGCCAAGAGGCCAGCCCTTCAACAACTACCCAAGGGGAAGGGGCCGTTAAGGTGGCAGGGAGCCTTCATGGTGAACATCATAGCCAAACCCAAAGTCCAGCCTGTTGCTGTTGAGCCACTTCTGACCAGTGGCGACCCTCCTATGTCACAGAGTAAAACTGTTCCATAGGGTTTCTTGGCTATCATTTTTACAGAAGAAGATCACCAGGTCTTTCTCCTGCTGGGTGTGTTTGAACTGTGCATTTTTAGGTTAGTAGATGAGCATAGATTGTTTATACTACCCAGGGATCCACTGAAGATTGTATAAATGGTCACGTGTTGACAACGTGGCCTGATGCGAGGCAAATGTTTTATTTGGAGAATAAGTTCTCCCAAAGACTTTAAATGGCTATTGGTGGGCATCTCTTCCAGGGCAGCCACCACCCGCTGCTGTCCTGTATCTGGCCTGACTCATGTGCCCTGGTTTTCCCCGCAGGCTGCGTTTACGTCCCTGCTTTCTTTCAAGTGCTGGTTCCAGTGGTGTTGCATGTCTTCTCTGACAATTTCTTCTGGAGCCCATTTAGTAGCCATGTGGCAAACTTAGTCTATCTGCCTTGGGCTTTCTTTTTGACCTTATGGGTTAACTGATACTAATCACTCACTGACATCTAACCCATACAGACCTGAAGTATACAGATTGGTTCCCATTAGAAATGCCTAAACAAATGAACCTCAGACTCTCAGGGCAATTCCCAGACAGGAGGTTACAAATGTTTGCACACTGGCAGGATTACAGAAGGAAGGGCCCAGCCCCTCGGAGGGTCACTTAAGAAAGGACAATGCTGACCCAGTGCTCAGGGTGCGTGGACTCAGTAAACGCTTGCTAAATGATTTAGTGAATATTTGGAGTATGGGTTCGATGTTTATTTGAAAATAACAGAAAGAACAGAAAAATTACCCCCGAACTATGCAACCTAGGGGGTTGCCTTACTATTGTGAGGCACCTTACACCACTGCTACCACCTTAGACGCCTGAGGACAGTTGCTGCACCTCACCTCGCTGATTTACCTTGGCCACATCATCAGGACAAGGACATCATGTGGTAAAAACAGAGGGGCAGCATAACCAGGGGAACTCTTGATGAGATGGGCTGACACAACAGCCCCAGCAATGAATGCAAACACACCGATGACTGAGGACGGGGCAGGATGAGGCAATGCTCTCTTAGGTCACCCACGACGCCTCCAGGAGTCGGAGCCAACTAACCAACAAAACATCTCACAGGTGTTACCAGTGGAAGGGTCCTTCCAGGTCACCCACTTTGGGGTTACGAATCAAATGCCTCCAAGATGAGGAGGTTATATGGGGGCTGTGTAATACGGTGACAAGGCATTAGTGCATGCGACACCCAGAGACTAGCAGGGTGTGTGGCCAGCTGGAGTGTACGGGTTCTGCCTGGAATTAGCCATCGTTGTCATCGTTACTAACGCTCAAGGGCGGCCCCGTCAACAGCAGGCACCGCGTCCTTCTAGTTCAGCCATTCTTTGCAACAACATTCTGCATTAAGGACTGCCATGACCCTCACTTCACAGACGACAAAACCAAGGTGGAGAAACTAAGCAACACCTCCAAATGGCCCGGGCGGTCAATACTGGATCCGGGAATTACACTCAGCTCGCACGTCTAAGTTTGTCACTGTTACATTGTCCCAGCTAAGGGTTAGATACTCCAAAATCTCTGCAAACCCCATGATGGCAAAACAATTCACTTCTGGCCAGTTTGGGCCCTTAGGCAGTAGCTTTGCAACCCCAGTTTGCCCAGTCCTTCCCTGTATCAGCCTAGGAAGATGCTGCCAGCTCCAAAAGAAAGGGCACTTGCTGGTTAGTGACAGGATGACTACAGGAAGATTGACCCCTGACCGATAGGCTTGCCCACATGCCACCTTACCACTGGCCCCTCAGGACAGATGTGAGCACACATGGGCGAGGTGCCAGCTTACCCTTTCCAAGGCCTGAAATGGCATCGGTGATGACGACCACTTTATTCTGCACGGCGGACTTGGACCATAGCCGGGACACCTCCTGATAAATGAAGAGGAGGCCGCTGACCCCCAGGAGCAGCAGGGGCAGCACGAGCACTGCCGTGACCCCCATCTTGTTCTGCAGAAACACAGTGAAGAGAACCGGCTTTTCGAGGAGACCCAGATGGCCGCACTCCGGGGCCGAGGGGAGACCCAAGGCTGAGAGGACAGCTCACTCCTGCACCGAGCCCAAGCGCCTCCCGCCCGGGAGCTCCGGAGAGCTCTGGGCAAGCTTTCAGGAGGTGGGTGCATCAAGCGCCCAGCTTGCGTGCTAATCCCCAAATGTCCCATGAATAGGAAATTACTCACAGTGTCTCTGAAGGCAAAATCAAATCCAGGGGGCCTGCCCTTCCCCGAGGTTGATTATGAATTTAATTAAAATGGGTCCACATTTTTGGAAGGGAATCCATGTGTTAAGGCCACTCTCTTGGGCCCTAATGGCTATTTATAACCCTCTGTTGCTCTAAAAGGCTTTTCAGGGTAAATATAGTGTCTCTTCTGATGCTCAGGGACACATGCTGGCAGGCTCGGGTTTCAGAGTTCTTGTCAGGACTTGGAAAGCTCTCTTGGCTTGTTGGCGATTAGAGGTTTCCTCCACCATTTGGGGCTGAGAATTCTGCCTCGGGCCTTGGGATTTTCAGCACAGAGATCTTGCCCTTGCTCCCCGTATCACTCAGAGCAGGTGCCATCCAGGTGACTCAGACAAGCTGTCTAACCTTTCCTTCTTGGAGGGGAGGAAAGCAGAGAAAAGCTGCTAAATGGAGAAGGTCTGCTGCACACTGGACAGAATGACCTGGAGTAAGGGAAGGAGCCCTGTGTTAGGAGTGGTTATTCATTAGCCAGGTGATCCAGGCGCTGGGAGCCTTAGCGGGAGGTCCTGCGTGGCAGAAGTGGCTAAGTGCCTGACTCCCAGCGGAAAGGTTGATGGTTCAAAGTCACCCTGAGGTCTGGCAACCTGCACCTGGAAGCTCATAGCCAAGAAAACTCTGTGGAGTCAGAGTCAATTCCCATGGCAGTTGGTTTAGTTTTGGGTTGATTCTTATCTTTCTCATGTATAATATAAAATGGGCATAATGGTTTCGTGCTGTTGTCAGGAGGACAAAATAAGATATTGCATGTCATTCACTAACCTAGCATAGACCAGAAGAAAACTACTGTTTTTGTTCAGTGCCTTGGAGTCAGTTCTGACTCACAGAGACCCTATAGGACAGAGCAGAAACTGCCCTAAAGGGTTTCCAAGGAGTAGCTGATGGATTTAAACAGCTGACCTTTTGGTTAGCAGCTGAGCTCCTAACCTGTGTGCCACCAAGACTCCTTGTTATCTTTAATGATTAAAAATACAAAGGAGTGGTTCATCTACATTCTCCCCTCCCCTAAAACCAAACCAAACCCACTGCTGTCAAGTCAGATCTGACTCATACGGATCCTAGAGGTCAGAGTAGAACTGCTCCATAGAGTTTCCAAGGAGCACCTGGCGGATTTGAACGGCTGACCTTTTGGTTAACAGACATAGCACTTAACCTACTACATCACCAGGGTTTCCAGTCCCAGATAATCACCAGTCTACTTTCTTTCTCCACAGATTAGCTTAATCTGGGTATTATATAAATAAAATCACACAACTTATGGCCTGTGCTATCTGGCAGATACTGTAAATCATAAGACCCCAAGCACTTTTCACTAGGTGGAAATGCATTCTCTGCTAGCTTGGTCCTTCTTTCTAGCCAGCATCCGCTCTTGTTCTACTGCGCGACCCCTGTGTACTCCCGCCCTGCCTTGGGAAGAATGGGTGCACTCCACGGGAGGAGCTGCTCTTGCAGAGGTGGGTTGGCAGTGGTGGAGGTGGAAGTAAGGATGGGAAGAGAGGTTGGGTGTTGAAGTCCCATCAGGCACCAAGATTCATGCAGCGTTCGTGTTAGTACTGGTTCTTGCTGAGGCGTCTGCTCCAGGACTGGAATTCAGAGCTGCCACGCCATGCCTGGAAGATGTCTTTACTTTCTAGAGTTTAACACTTGCTGTCACCGCCACCTGTCTGCTAGTTTGTGATGGCTTGTGTGTTGCTATGGGGCTGGAAGTTATGCCACTGGTATTTCAAATACCAGCAGAGTCACCTATGGTGCATAGGTTTCAGCATGACAACAAGCTGTGACGATATGCAAGCCACCGAAGTACAACAAACTGAGCATGGGTGGTAGACAGTCTGTATTACACGGTGTTCATTTCTTGTCTATCTTATTACTAATTTGTGAGTTCTTTGAGTACAGGAATGCTGTCTAATTCCCCCTTTTACCTCCCATGCCTGGTGCAGCATGACACAAGACAAGTGTCAGTAACTGCAGACTGAGCGAATGAATGGCCCTCCTGCTAGTATAGCTCAGGGCACGTGATTAGGTCCACTTCCATTTCTGCCTTAGACCTTCAGTTTCCACTAAGACTAAATGCGAACCCGCATCAACTTGGTGGAGGCTCAGATACTCTCCCTAACTCTGTTCAGCTTCCTCCCCAACTTGCCATCACTCCGAACTCCAGCCAGGATCTGTAGGCTGGTAGATCGTGTGTTGTCTTGAATAGCCTGCTTGTAAGAAGGATATCTGGTGAGGCAGTGGTTAAACATTTGACTGGTGACAGAAGGGTTGATGATTTAAACTCACCAAATGCTCTATGGAAGAAAGATGTAGCAGTCTCCTTCTGTAAAAATTACAGTCTTGGAAACCCTATGCAGCAGTTAGGAGTTGGAAATGACTTCATGACAGTGGGTCTTGTCTGGTTTTTCGGTTTGCTTCTAAGATCCACTCACCAACAGAAGTTCCGCTCAACACCTGCAGGCATTTGTGCCACAGCACAGTTGCTAGCACCTTACCAGGCTCCACACTTTACTATCTGCCTTGGGGAGCAAGGCTTTCAGCTAGACCAGACCTTCTAAAAGCCTCAGCTTCCTCCCTTGTCTTCTGCTGATTGCCGTCCTAGGCTATCAAGGCCTGTGACCTGAGTCTAGGTGACTGACAGCTAGTTACCCAGGCATACCTAGGAGTCTCTGATGCTAATGGACAAGATGTGTCCTTTGCTGGTCACACCTGCCATCTTTGTTCCCCAAAAGCCTCCTCCCTTAGGTGGCGGCATGTCCATGAAACTTTGTTCAGCAGCTGGACATTTGGAAGCCAATCTTCGTCTCTCCTTCCCCCTACCTCCTCATCAGAGTCATAGAGTTGTGATAATTTCTCTCTGATGTATTTTCCTGTTATCTTCTCTCCTTTCTTTCTCTGTTGTGACTGCTTAAGTTCAGCATTTTTCATTAAAAAAAGAAAATTATCGTGCTGGTAAGTGAAAGTTTGCAATTCAAAACAATTTGCTGTATAAAACCCTGCACTCATACCTCTACACAATAATTGCTCTCTGCATCGTGCCCCCCCTCCACTCCTTCCCACTGTACTTCCCACATTGATTCAACCAACTCCTCTCCCCTCCACCCTGTTATCTCACCTCTCAGACAGTCTCCTGTATTTATTTAAGACAAGAAACATGTTCTTTGCCAACACCTTTCTACATCTTATAGTCTTATTCCAGTCTTTGTCCAAAGAGTTGGCTTTGGTTCTGATTTCTGCTCTGGGCTAACAGAAACTCTGGGGGCCGTGTCCTCATGGGACCCTTCAGTCTGACGGGTTATCGAGCGTAGTCTCTTAATAGAGTTCTAGCTCTGCACACCCATTTTTCTCCCATTGTATCAGAGACCTTACATTGTGTTCCTAGTCAGGGCAGTCATTAGTGGTGGCTGGGCACCATCTAGTCCTTCTGGTGTCATTCTGAAGTAGTCTCTGGATCAAATGGCAACTTCTGTCTGCTGGGCTCATATTTTTCTCATGTCTGATGTCCTTCATTCTCTTCTTTTCCAGGTGGATTGGGACCAATTGATGTGGGTCAATCTGTCTTCTAGGTTGTCTTTCCCCCATGTCACCTTGGTCTTCGGTGATCATCTATTTCTGCTGAGTTGGAACTATTTGCTGTACCCTCAGATGGCAGCTTGGCAGCTTTTAAGACCCCAATGTAGATGTCCACTTGCTAGCTCTTAAGATCCCAGATGCCAATCAACAAACTTTTGGCTTTTTTTTGGAGAAAGTTAAATGAGATTGTATTTGAGTTTTTCAATCTCTCTTTTTAAGAACAGCTTTATTTATATATAATTCAAGTACCATCCAATTCATCTGTTTAAAATGTACAATTCAATGAGTTTTAGAGTATTTATAGAGTTATGGAAATTTCAGCATCATTTTAGAATATTTTAATTACCCCCAAAGAAACCTGTGCCCATTTTCAGTCACTTTCCATTTACCCTTCTCCCCAGAATTGCTAATCTACTTTCCGTCTCTCTGTATTTGTCTGTTCTTGGGCATGGCATATAAGTGGATTCATACACTCAGTGGTCCGTTGTGACTAGATTCTTCCACTTAGACTGTCATTTTCAGGGTTCACCTATGTTGCAGTACGTATCATTGCTTTTATGGCTGGCTAATATTGCATTGTATGGACATACCACATTTTATTTCTCCATTTATCAATTGATGAACGCTTGGGTTGTCTCCATGTTTTGACTATTGTGAGTAGCACTGTTACGCACATTTGGGTAGAAGGGTTTGTGTGGACATGTCATCATTTTCCTTTACATCTAGGAGTGGAGTAGCTGGGTCATGTGGTAACTTTGTGTTTGATCTGAGGAACTGCTAGGCTGCTTTCCACAGGGGCTGCACCATTTTACATTTCCATCAGCCGTGTATGAGGTTCCAGTATCTGCACTTTTTAACAAACACTTGCTGTTGTCTGTCTTTTTTATTATAGCCATTGTAGTGGGAGTGAACGGTACCTCAGTGGAGTTTGGATTTGCATTCCCTGGTGGCAAATGATATTGAGCATCTTTTCATGTGCTTACTGGCCTTTGGACAAATGTCTATTTACATCCTTTGACCATTTTAAAATTGGGAGCCCTCTTCATTTTTACCTGAACTATAACAGCATTCCCTCGCTGCCCCACTGCTTCCCTAGGCCTCCAGTGTTTTCCCTCCGTGATAAGTAAAAGTCTACATCTGGGGGGTCACTCTCCAGCCTACAACACTTTAATGGTTTGCCATTACCCTCTTTTGTTCAGGAAACCCTTGTGGCATTGTGATTAAATGCCACGGCTGCTAACCAAAGTCAGCAGTTTCAGATTCAGCAGGTGCTCCGCAGAGGCTCTGTGGGATAGTTCTGCTCTGTCTCTATTGGTTGCTGTGAGTTGGAATCAACTTGATGGCAGTGAATGTATAGTATGGTGCTGCTTTTTGACCTTCAGACTGAGAGAGGCAGACTTTCCCAGACTTCAGTCCTTTAAGGAACTCATCATGGAACTTTATATTTCTGCTCATTAAGAAAAACTTCAATCACTTTGAAAAGTAATTTGAGGTATATTGTGGTTACATTATTGACTGCTACACATTCAAACAATTAATTAAAATTAAATGAGATACACTGTGGACCACTCAAAATCGCCTTCTGGGCTGCAGTGGGATAGATACGACACCGGGCATGGTGAGATGACCGGTGTGTGACTGTGCAGTGTGAATCCTGAGCAGCCTCAGAAGAGTGAGAGATGATCATGATTTCGTCAGCTGCTCGATCTTGTCAAATAAAAGCAAATTTACATTTCGTAAGGCAAAGTTTATTCGACAAGAATAAATAACTTTCTTAGTCAGCGATCTATGTGATTGAAATGTCCTTTAACCCTCAGATCCGTCTTCCAATCTTTCCCCAAACTTCACACATACATGTACACACACGTGCATGCATCCTCTGCACACACAGATACATAGACAGGTACACATATGTACACACACACACAGAGAGATACGTAGATACACACAGACATATACACTTATATGCACACTCAAAGACATACACAGACAGACAAGACAGACAGACAGACAGAATTCTTTCTAGAGTTGTTCCCTTAAGGACAGGAGTTGACCCTCAGTTGTCCTTGTGTCTACTCATACAGCTTTTGGACACACATATACTTTACAGGTGTTTAATGATCAGAAAACGTTTACGGGTGCAAACCTAACTATAGTCTTGTTAATCAGGCCTAGTAACCAATTTTGGTCTTCAACAAAGTCCTTTCAGCTCAAACTAGCCAGCTAGCCCGGGAGTTTCACCTTCTTATGGAAATGCAGCTAAGTTGTCAATTGCATCAAAAGAAATCATGTACTGATTTTGAGTCAACTGAACAATTTAGGGCTGAATTGATCAATTCTGCAAAAACAGTTGGATTACTGAGGTTGGAATGTAGCTTTCTCATTGCTTCTTCTCTGAATGAATGTGTTGCTTGTTCCCACCCAGCTACCTGAGTCAGCTGCCACCCCTTCTTTGCCACCCCTCTGACTGGCTTATTGGCAGAGACATAGGCCTCTTGCTTCCAGAGTCTCCTGCACCTGATTGTGGAAAATTCATGAGGGCAAGAGGCCAGTTCCATGTGGTGAAATGTTTGTTGTTTAGAACCACTGACATCCTGGAAATGACCTTGGATTAGTACTTGAAAGACTGGCCGCAAACAGGCATTTTGCTAATACTGTAAAAGGAACCACATATGACCATTACTTCCAGGAGACACGTATGATGCCTAGAACATTGCAGACACCTGATGAAATTAACTGAATGGTCAGCTAAGGGCGATGGTGTCCAGGGTAAAAACAACTGGTAGATTTTCAACTGTTTGAGCCTGTCTTTCTGCCATTCATGATCTCTGAGATTTTCACCAAAGTTTCTCCAGCTTACTGGCAGAGTCTCAGACTTTACCTGGTCCCTTTGTATGCCCACAGGACCTAACTCCACGTTTGCACAGGGCAGTTGATCTTTATATGGTGCTTACTAAGTGCCAGTTGTTTTTGAAAGATCTTCATATACATTAACTCATGGAGTCCTTGTAAGCCTTAAGATCGGGAGGGTTATTATGTCATTTTGTTATTGTTGTTAGCTGCTATGGGAGTTAGCAGTCCCCGTGATGATCCCATGCACAATGAAACAAAAGGGGACCTATTCCTGCCTCATTGCCAGGATTGGGTGGGAATTGGACTATTGTGTTTTCATTGACTGATATTTGGAAGTAGATTGCTGGGCTCTTCTTTCTCATCTGTGTTAGTATTTTTTTTTTTAAATTATGATTGAATGAAAATGTGCATTCTCATATAAATTTGCATGTTTACCTATATGCAGCTCCCACTGCTCTTCTTGCCCGGTGTCAGCACACCCTTCCTCTCTGCTCCATACAAGTCCTATCCTCCCGAAAGTCTCCTTTCCCCGCCTCTACACCCACTCACCTTCCTCCAGCAAGAGGTCAGCAGGATGATATCCTATAGAAGCACAGAACCATAAAGTGCACCCAATATATGGTCACTCTGCGTCGCCAAGTCCAATCCATTCCTGTCCAAAGAGTGAAACTTCATTATGATTTATGAGCAAGGGCAGCATCAGGGCCAGGACCATGCTCCCAGGGAAACCCCAAAGCCCCCTGACTGTCAATTGCTGTCTTTTAGTGGAGATCTCAGGGCTCACCCCTATTTATTCTAGTGTTGCGGTGAGATTCAATTTCGTGAGCTCCATCGCGGCTGTCACTGGTGCTGGCTGGTCACAAGTTGATGTAGTCACCCACTCATGTGGATCTATCTGTCTTCTAGGTTGTCTTTCCCCCATGTCATTTTGGTCTATTCCTGCTGAGTTGGAACTGTTTGCTGTACCCTCAGATGGCAGCTTGGCAGCTTTTAAGACTCCAGATGCAACTCACCAGTGCAGAGAGTCCTCTTTAGCAAAATGCTAGTTGTGCCAACTGGTCTCGATTTCCTCTGAGAGAATGGACCCTGGCCCCCTGCCCCAGCTACTCTGTCCTTGCAATATTGGGTTAAGATGGGAGGAGTACTCAAGTTGTGTTGAAGTCCAGTTAATATTGATCTTTTTTCTAACGTGTACTGTTACCGATTTCAGCCAACCAAATTCTATCGACTATCTAATCTAAACCCTCCTCTCCTTGTCCTTCTTCCCTCCCCACCCTTGCAGCCTTCAGAATGTCTTTTCTTCTATGCATGAGTCTGTTTTTAAGTTCTTGTCGTGGGGGTCTGATACAATATTTGTCCTTTTGCTGCTGACTACTTTTGTTTAGCATAATGCCCTCCAGTTGAAACCAAGTTATGAGATGTTTCCTGAAATCATCATTGTTCTTTATCATTGCATAGTGTTCCACTAAGTATATATACCACAGTTTACCTATCCACTTCTCTGTTGTTGGGCATCTGTGTTAATTCCATCTTTTTGCTATTATGGACTGTGCTGTGATAAACATTTGTGTGCATGTATCAGCTGGTGTGAATGGCCTTGATTCTGCAGAATATATTCCAAGCAGTGAAATTACTGGGTCGAATGGTTTATCTATATCCAGTTTTATAATGGAGGGCCAGATTGTTTCCAAAGCAGTTGTACCATTTTGCAATCCCACCAACAGTGTAGGGGAGTTCCAATTTCTCCACAGCCTCTCCAGCATTTGTTATTTTGTGTTTTTTGGATCATGGCCAACCTTGTTGGAGTGAGATGGTATCTCATTGTCATTTTTTATTTGAATTTCTTTAATAGCTAATGATCGTGAGCACGGTCGCATTTATAGCTGCTTGGATCTCCTCTTTAGAGAAGTTTCTGTCCATCTCCTTTGCCCATTGCTTAATTGGATTATTTGTATTTTTCTTATTGATATTTTGTAGTACCTTATAGATTATGGAGATCAGGCGTCAGTCTGACACAGTTGCCAAATATTTTATTCCCATTTGGTAGGTGGCCTTTCAATTATTTTGATGAAGTCTTTGGATGAGCAAAAGTGTTTGATTCTTTGTAGTTCCCACCTATCTATTTTCTCTTTTGTTGATTGTGGTTTGTTTGACAGATTTTGAAGTCTGTCTATGTTGTGTATTAAAACTTTCAGTGTTGTTCCTACTTTTTCTTTTATGAGCTTTATCATTTTAGATTTGAGATTTAGGTCTTTTATCCAGTGGCTTGGCATCCAGTTTGAGTTGGTTTTTCTATAAGGTGTAAGATATGGATTTTATTTCAATTTGTTGCTGATGGATATCCAATTTTACTAGCACTATTTGTTGAAGATACTGTTTTTACCCCAGTTGAATGTCTTAGGGCGTTTGTCAAATATCAACTGCTTGTAGGCAGATGATGTCATCTCTGGGATCTCGATCCTGTTCTATTGATCTATCTGTCTCTTTTCGTACCAGTACAGTCTGTTTTGACTACTGTGGCAGTGTAATAGGCTCTCAAGTTGGGTAATGAGAGGCCTCGCAGTGTGTTCTTCTTCTGTACTAGTGCTTTACATATCTCAAGCTTCTTCCCTTTCCAGACAAAGTTGGTGATTTGTTTCTCCATCTTATTAAAAAATGTCACTGGAACTTGTATTAGGATTGCATTTTATAAGTCGATTGCTTTGGGTAAAATAGTCATTTTCATAATGTTAAGTTTTCCTATCCACGAGCAGGGTAGTTTCTCCATTTATGTAAGTCTCTCTTAGTTTCTTGAAGTAAGGGCTCATAATTCTCCTTGTAAAGGTCTGTTATTTCTCTGATTAGATTTATTCCTAGGTATTTCATCTTCTTAGGGGCTATAGTAAATGATATTGAGTTGGTGATTTCTTCTTTAATAGTCTTGTTGTTGATGTAAAGGAATCCTACTGATTTACTTAAGTTTAGCTTGTATCCTGAGACTTTGCTGAACTCTTCTATCAGTTTGAGTAGTTTACTTACAGATTTCTTGGGATTCTCTGCATATACAATCATATCATCTGCATATAGGGAGATTTTTGCTTCTTCTTTACCGATGCAGATGCCCTTTATTTCTTGGTCTTGCCTAATCGCTTTGGCTAGAACTTCTAGTACAATGTTGAATAGGAGAGGTGAGAGTGGGCATCCTTGTCTAGTTCCTGTTCTCAAGGGAAACTGTTTCAGTCTCTCTCCATTCAGGATGATATAGGCAGTTGGCTTTGTATAAATGGCCCTTATTGCACTGAGGAATTTGCCATCTATTCCTCTTTTTGTGAGAGTTTCTAGCATGAATGGGTGTTGGACTTTATCAAATGCCTTTTCTGCATCAATAGGTAAGATCAGGTGGTTCTTGCCTTTTGTGATACTTATGTGGTTGATCACATTAATTGTTTTTCTGATGTTGAACCTGCCTTGCATCCCTGGTATGAATCTAACTTGTTCATCATGGATTATTGTTTTGATATGTTGCTGTATTCTATTGGCAAGAATTTTGTTGAAGAGTTTTGCATCTAGATTCGCGAGTAATATTGGTCTATGTTCTCCTTTTTTGTTGGATCTTTCCCTGGCTTTGATATCAGGGTTATGCTGGCTTCATAGAATGAATTTGGGAGTATTCCATACCTTTTGATATTGTGAAATAGTCTTAGTAGTATTGGAGATAACTTTTCTCTAAAAGCTTGGTAGAATTCTGCAGTGAAGCCATCTGGGCCTGGGCTTTTTTGGTTGGTGGTTTTTGTATGATTTTTTCAATCTCTTCCTTGGTGATGGGTTTATTAAGTTCTGCTTCACCTTGTGATAATTTGGGTAGGTGATATGAATCCAGGAATTTGTCCATTTTCTCTATGTTTTCAAATTTTTTAGAGTACAGTCTTTGATAGTATTCTGTTATGATATTTTCGATTTCTGTTGGATCTGTTGTGAAACTCCCCTTCCATTTCTAATTTGGGTTATTTGTTTCTTTTCCTGTTTTTCTGTAGTAAGGTTAGCCAGTGGTTTGTCAATTCTGTTGATCTTTTAAAAAAAAACAGCCTTTGGTCTTTTCAATTTTTTCAATTGCTCTTCTATTCTGTAATTCGTTTAGTTCTGTTCTAATCTTTATGACCTGTTTTGTTCTGGTGGCTGAGGGGTTCCTCTACAGTTCTCTCTCTACTTGTTCAAGCTGTAGCGTTAGTTCTTTGATTTGGTTTCTTTCTTCCTTTCAGATGTGTGAATTTATAGAGATAAACTGACCTCTGAGCACTGTTTTGGCTGTATCCCATAGGTTCTGGTAGGAAGTGTTTTCGTTCCCATTGGAATCCATAAATTTCTTTATTTCATCCTTGATTTCTTTTCTAACCAATGGTTTTTTGCGCAAGATGTTAAGTTTCCATGAGTTCCACTTTATATGTTTTTTCTGCTATTTCGTTTTGACTTTTATGGCTTTATGATCTGAGAAGATGCTTTGCATTAATTCAGTGGTATGCATTTTGTTGAGAATTGCTTTATGTTCTAACACATGGTCTATTCTGGAGAATGTTCCATGTGCTTTTTTCTAGACAATCTGTCCAATATTGAGAGTGGAATGTTGGAGTCTCCTACTATTATTGTGGAGTGATCTATCTCCTTTTTGAGTGTAATCAGTGTTTCTTCAGTGTATTTAGATGCTCTAATATTAGGTGCATAAATATTTAACATTGTTAAGTTATGCTTGTATATTGAACCGTTCAGCAGTAGTGTCCTTCCTTGTCCACGATGGTGGATTTTACATTAAAATTGACTTTATCTGAGATTAGAATTGCCACACCTGCTCTTCTTTGTGTATTGTTAGCTTGATATATATTCTTCCATCCTCTAATTTTCAGTTTGCTCATATCTTTAAGTCTAAGGTGAGTTTCTTGTAGGCAACATACAGATGGGTCATATCTTTTGATCCAAGATGTCACTCGATGTCTGTTTACTGGAGCATTCATTCCATTCACATTCAGTGTAATTATTGATAGGTATGTATTCAGTGCTGCCATTGTGATATGTTTATTTCTGTGTTGATGGTTTCTCTGTTATTTTTATTAATCTGTTCTGGGACAGTCTTCTTTGTGAGTTGATTTTTTACCTTTTTCAGAGTTGGTTTTGTTGCATCTTTATTGTGCTTTATGGTTGCCCCTATGATCCCACATAATAAACTATGTATAAACCCAATCTTGATTATTGCCAGTCTTGTCAACTTCCTCTCCATCTGCAAGGACTATAATGACTGCAGTACATCCCTCTTTTTTAATATGATGACATCATAGCTTTCATGATATGATCACTGGATTATTTTTCTCATTATTAAAGCTTTGACTGAGTTTGGAGCCTTCCCTAAGTGAGTGGGTTCTGGATGATGTGTCCTAAAATATAAAGTTAGTGGTTTTGTTCTTCTAAGCCAAGGCCAAGAGATTCTTTCAGTATTTCTTGTAGCTTTGTTTTGGTTTTTACAAAGTCTCTGAGTTTCTGTTTATCTGTGAATGTCTTAATTTCATTTTCATATTTAAAAGGTAGCTTTTCAGGTTATATAATTCTTAGTTGGAAGTGCTTCTTCTTCAAGGCTTTGAATATATCATGCCACTGTCTCTCTGCCAGCATTGCTTCTGCTGAAAAATCCGACGAAAGCCTACAGGGCTTTTCTCTGAATGTTAGCTTTGCTTTGAGTCTTGTTGCCTTTAAGAATTTCTGCTTATGTTTCATTTTGTTAAGCTTGATTATAATATGCCTTGGAGTCTTTCTTTTGTGATCTATATTGAGTGGCATTCAATATGCATCTTGAACATCTAAATTCTCTTCCTTCATGATTTCTGGGAAGTTCTCTGTCAGCAGCTCAGCCACAATGCTCTCTGTGTTCTCAGGTGTCTCGCCTTGTTCAGGGATTCCAATTAATCATAAGTTGTTCCACTTAGTAGAGTCCCACATGTTTCTTAATGCTTTTTCATTTTTCTTGTTTCTTTTTTCTGATTTCTCCTCATAGATGCTGGAGTCAGTAGCCTTATGTTCCAAGTCAGAAAGTCTCTTTTCTGTTTGTTCCATTGTGTTTTCTTGGCTTTGAATTGAAGTTTCTATGTCTTTGATTTTGTTCTTGATCTGTTGGATTTCCAAGTACTGGCATTCCATTGGATTGAACAGCTTCCTTAATTTTTCATTTTGCTGTGCTGCTTTTGTATTCATCTTCTGATAATTTCAGAAAAGTTTCTTCATTCTGAAAGCTCTTTGGTTGTTTCATTTGGGGGCCTTCTGAGCCATGTGTGATTTTGGTTACAACTTTCTCCAGAGTCTGTTGCTTTTTGGGTTTCATGTGACTCAATAAAAGCTGGGAGAGATGCTGTGAGGATGAACCACAGTTGTTTCTCTAGGCCATCTTAAAATGAAAGGTAAAAGGTATCTGACCACTTCCCAAGTCTGTCAGGTTTTCAGGTGTACAGGCCCTCTTCCCCACTGACAAAGTAAGCATCTCTATATCCAACCCCAGATGTTATGAACTAGTTCAAAATACAGCAAGGCTCCTGCCCTATTGGCCTCTGCTGACAGGCCCCAGCCATAGGTGACACTATGTAAAATACTGGTTTTTTGCTGGTAAAGCGCTCTCCTGTGGGCAGGTGTTGCCTCCCAACCTGGGAATTAGGTCTGACTGAGGCATCCACATCCAAGATGGCATCCTGCACAAGCTTGCCACCATTTCCGTACAAACTACATTATGGCAGAGGTAGAAAGAGGCCAAAGGTGCCAAGATGCACAGAGTCCACAGCCTCTGTTGCCGGGTCCCAGTTGTAGGCAACACTGTGTAAACTACTGATTTTCTGCCAGAAAAGTACTCTCCTGCAGGCAGGCACTGCCCCCTGGCTAGAAATAAGTCCAGCTGAGGCCTCTGTATCCAAGATGGCATCCCTCACAAGCTTGCTGCAAACTACACTGTACAAACTACACTATGGCAGAGGCAGAAAGAGAAGCCACAGGTGGTGACATGCACAAAGTCTTAAGCTGGGCCATCAAAACATGGCAATTTCACCTGCTGATCCAATGAGCAGTGTGTCTGAGACTAGCCAGTAGTGAAGACCCAGCTCTGCTGGCCAGCCAAGACAGAGGAAAAAAAGTCAAAGTGGTGAGTTACTTTCTGTCCATGAAAGCCAAGACTGGCCAGGAACAGGAGTCAGCTAAAGAGTGGAGGTTTTCCATTTAGTGTTATGAAGTCCAAATTAACAGCCCTGTGCCATGTCCTAGGGCTCACTAGGTGACCAGAAGACTCCATTTAATTATCAGTTTAGGTCTTGGTTTCCAGAGGGCTTTAGGGAGGCTTGTGCTTAGTCTGCCATCTTGACTCTGCCTCTTGTCTTAGTTGTGAAGCCCTACTGAAACCTGTTAGCTTCATAGCCACATGCAAGCTGTCCTACATTGAATTGTGTCCCACCAAAAATGTGTGCCGCCATTTGGCTAGCCCATGACTCATGGCTTTGTGTGATCTTCCTATATGCTGTAAATACTGCTTCTATGATGTTAATGGAGGAGGGTGAGTGGCAGTTGTGTCTGTGGGACAGGACTCACTGTGTAAGATTGTATTGTGCACTGAGGAAAACTCTTGGGATGTAAAGGAAAGGGAAGCAAGCAGAGAATTATGGACCTCATGCCACTAAGAAGAAGTACCAGGAGCGGAGCGCATCCTTTGAAAAGTCTCTGGGGTCCCTGTGCCTCAGAAGCTTCCAATGTAGGGGAAGATCGATGACAGTGATCTTCCTCCACAGCCAACAAAAAGGGCCTTCCCCTGGATCTGGATACCCTAAATTTGGACTTCTAGCCCACTGGAATGTGACAGAATAAAATTTCTATTTTTAAAGCCACCCGCTTGCAGTCCTTCTGTTACAGCAATAGTAGATGAGGAAAACACATGTTAGAGTGGTTTTATCAGGTTAGACCCACAGATTCACACATGAAGTGCTTGTAGGACACATCTTTTACTACAACAATAAGGGACAAACTTGTGAAGGGAGTTTAGCATCCTTGAAGGCTGCTGCACTTGCTGTTTTATGTAAGTCAGATTTGACAGTAGAACTTTCCTATCTGAATTAGGACACCTAACTACAATGGGGCTGTTTGGATCCCATGGTGGTAGGGGCCAAGTTGTGACATTCAGTCAACAAAGACAAGGTGGATGTTGTTATCATAATTTATAGTGGAGTCAAAACAGTAATCAGAATAATCTACTTGCGCAGAGTTATGGCGTTAATCACTTAGTCAAGGTTTTCCTGGGAGTAAAATAGATGAGAAAAATAATAAATATTTACTTAATCTGTACAAATGAAAGAGTTCTAGCCAAGTCAATGCAAGTTTGTCTCTTTTTAAAAGCCATCCACTTATAATCCTGTTATAGCAGTACTGAATGACTGAGCCACAAGCCTTCACTGAGGATGGGTGGTGCCTGCACATAAGGCACATTGGTCAAGAATTGGACCTGGCTCTGCTGCATAAAATAAGAGAATCCCACTATCAAACTGTTCCCCCTCATTTTCTCTCTTTCTCTTTTTTTAACATATGAGAAAATTGAAGCATAGAGAGATTACATGACTTGCCCAAAATCAGGGTAAGGAGACAAGATTTAAGTACAGGTAATCTGGCTCTAGAGTCCATGTTCTTAATAAACAGCTATACTACTGCCCACAAAACACATTAAAAAAAGATTTCTATTTATGATCGAGACATATACATATAACAAATACATATTTCTATCAAATAGACATGTATATCTAAATATTTATTTATAAATATATATTTGAACACATACATTTAACAGGAAACCCTGGTGGTGCAGTGGTTAAGTGCTGTGTCTGCTGACCAAAAGGCTGTCAGTTCAAATCTGCCGGGTAATCCTTGGAAACTCTATGGTGCAGTTTACTCTGTCCTAAAGGGTTGCTATGAGTCGGAGTCAACTAGATGGCAGTGGGTTTGGGTTTGGTACATTTAATATATATATTTATAAAATATATACTTAAACATTTTCTATTTACCAGTCATTGTTACAGATGTTGGGAATACAGAAAACAGTTTTTGCCACAGAGAAGTTTGCAATCTGTAAGAAAGGAACACAACATAAAAAAATGTATTTTAATTCTAAGATATTAAGACCCAGCTGGGTCCGCCTTACTGCAAAGATAGATAAAAATGAGATGGTTTTGTTTCTTGATCTAGGGGATGGTTATGTGTGTGTATTCACTTTCTAAAAGGTCACTAGGCTATACCCTAATGGTGTGTACACATCTCTGCATGTATGTTATACTTCAACAAAATTAGCTTCTAAAACATCTAAAATGAGCCCAGAGGACAGCAAAGAATCAATTGCTTAAAATCGTAGTGAATATTATCTGTAAGGGAACATTCACTGTTACAGCATTCTTCATGTGTACAGTTCAGTGACTTGGTGTTCATCCTGTTGTGTAGCTGTCACGTCACTATTGTCTGTTTCCAGATTTTTCTGTCATACTCTGCATAAGCTCAGTGTCTGCTAAGCAGTGACTCCCCTTCCCCTGCCTTCCTGTCCTCCCTTGTAACCACTAATAAACTTAGGTTTGCATACACTTGCCTATTCTAGATATTTCATGTGAGTGAGATCATAAGATATTTGTCTTTTTTTGTGGCTGATTTATTTGGCTCAGCATAATTTTTTCAAGCTTCATCACGAAGTGACGTGTATCAGGACTTCCTTTCTCTTTATAGCAGAGCAATATTTTGTTGTTTCTGTGTTCCAAGGATCCCTGCTGGTGCAGTGGTTAAGTGCTCAGCTGCTAACAGAAACCTAGGCCTTTCAGATCCACCAGTCACTTTGTGGAAGAAAGATGTGGTGGTCAACTTCTGCAAAGATTACAGATTTGGAAACCTAGGGAGCAGTTCTACTCTGTCCTATAGGTTCACTATGAGTCAGAATCAACTTGACAATGGTGTTGTTATGACTATTTTTTACTTATAAATGTATGTTCCACATTCTGTCTACTTGTTGATGGCTACTTGGATTGTTCCTACCTTTTGACATTGTGAGCGAAGAACCAGTTTAGACTTGAGCCGCAGTGGCTGATGGATTTCTGTTCTGCCTGGTCTCTGATTACTGGCTCCTTCTACCAAATGCCATCTGTGTCATCCTGTGATGCCACCCTCTCTCATGGGACTCCAAATCATTTGGTTCTTCCTTGGCACTTTCAATTACAATCTCCACAGATTTTTTTCCCCCGAGAGAGAACTAAGAGAGTGTCTTTCTGGGAATGGTTCTGGCTGACTTCCTTCTCTCCAGGATCAGACCTTGGCTGGATATCCTGTTAGTCACACAGGATCTACCTGTGAAGATGAACCAAGTCAAGGCCCACATACATTTGGATAGGTGGAAGTCCCTGGGTCTAAGTCCTTCTGCTCTAAGTGAGGAAACTGGCCAGAGGGCGCCGGCGTGCCTTCTCTGGGTTGGCTTATTCTGGCAAAAATCTATTTTATATCTTTTCAAACACACTTGAAACAAAGAAACGCAAAATGCTGCAAAACCAGTCTTCAGGAAGATACTTGACTTGAACCCCGAACATGAAGTTAACTGATTGTTTTCCTTTATTGTGTGATAGTATATCATTTTACAATTTAGTACAAGCAAATTGACATGTTTACTAGCTACATAAACACATTTTTAAAAAATGATTCCGAACTAAGACCTACTGTTTAGAGTTGCTAGAATTTTGCGGCCCATTCCCCCCTGAAACCACAAGTCTTGTATCTGTTATAAATGGAATTGTGTCCCCTAAAAGTATGTGTTGATACCCTAAGCTCTGGTATCTGTGAACACAGCCTTCTTTGGAAACAAGGTCATGGAAGATGTTATGCTCAGTTAAGTTCACATAAGTCACACTAGAGTCTGGTGGGTCCTAACCTCATCTGAGTGACGTTCTTGTAAAAAGGAAGAGACACAGAAGAAGCACACTCGTATGTACATGAGGAAGAAGGCTCTGTGACTGCAACGAAGCTGAAGCTGCAAGCGGAGGAAGGCCAGTGACTGCGGCTGTCACCAAAGCTAGGAGAGAGGCATGCAATGGATTCGCAGTGAGAGCCTCTGAAGGAATCAGTGCAGCTGACACCCTAAATTTGGACTTCAGCCTCCAGAACTGTGGGATGATAAATTTCTGTCTGTTACAGTTATACCTTTTGTGATATTCCCCTCAAGCTCACACTGTGTGGTATCTTACACCCTGTGGGCTCTGCAGCATCTTAGCTTAAAATAGAAGATAAACGTCTATACTTCATAACTAAGTGCATTACGGAGCACTCAGGAAGCTACAGCCTCAAACAAGATTTTCATGGCTGACCATGTGTATTTTTAGAAATAAAAGTGGACGGCAAGTTAATTTAAGCAGGGCAATTCAAACATTTGTTCCACTTAACTGTGATAAGATGTTGTTTCATTTGATTGTGTTTTCATTTGCTTCTATTATTTGGCTGTCTTTCAAAAGTGACCTTACTGTAAGCAGAAGTTAGATTTCAAAGAAAGTATGTTTTAAAAAATAGCACAAAACTTATTTGTAAGTTTATGTCTTCTTAATTAAAATAAAGAAATCATGGGAATAGCCACACATACTAAATTGTGCATGCCAGTTAGGTGAAAAAATATTTCTAGGCTGAGCTATCAAAGAACCTATGTGGACAACACCTTCTGCATGCTTTGTAGTTAAAGTCTTGCTTTTCTGTTTTTTTTCCAGCTTTTCTTCCCCTTAGTATGTGCATGCACCCTCTTTCACTGTTATCCTTATTAAGCTTACTGTCAAGAAAGCTTCATAAGCTGATTTACACTAGAGTGTAAATGGTTGAAAGCAGCAATAAGCATTAGCTCACTTTAACACACTGGTATTTTAACAAGTACCATATGCTGAAGCCAAAGGTCTTTCATTACTCAAGGGTAAGATGCAAAGTTTATGTGGACTGCAGCCTTTGAAAGCCAAGACATGCTGATTGTGGGGACATTTGTCTGGCTCTCCTGCCTGCCTGTGCAGAACTGACACCAACAGGCACTGGGTAGCACACAGACACTCTGCCTGGGATGACAGGTGGCGAGATTCATTCATAAGGGCTGTCAAGCAGGGCTGGAAGCAGCTCTTGTTTCCTGAACACTCTCCATAGCCTCAGGCTCTAGGAAATTGTGTCAAGGATATAGACTGCCCTTTCATATACTCTGCTTCTCTGTGAATTCCAGATGGGCTGATAAGTCTGCTCACGGCCATGGCTGATACAGCCGGGCAGAGGGCAAAGAACCCCAGGTGAGACTTTCAGGGAAAGGCAGAGTTAGGAGAAGACCTGAGGTTGTGGCTGCCAGTCCCTGGTTGTACCCAACCGGGACCTGCCTTTTTGAATTGTAGGTCCCAGAGAACTCCCAGTGTGTTATCTGTGATAGCTAAGACAATAGGCCTTAGAGTCATCCTGCTTGGTTGGCACCGTGGCCCACCTCCTGTTAGCTGTCACCTCAAATGCATAACCTCCCTTTTCTGCATTAGTTTCTTTATCTGCAAAACTGAAGTAATATTAACTAGAGTTACGTAACAACATGTGGGTAAGTTTTTGTATGACAAACGGACTTGAATTGTACACTTTCACTTGAAGTGCAGTAAGGTATATTAAAAACAAACAAAAAACCCGGCTGAAGCACTGTTCCTGTTGCCACACAGGCTCCCTGTCGGGTGCCACCTGGGAAGTGCCTCGTTAGCATGGTGTTGGTTACACAGTAAATGCTGGCCGCTGCTGCTACTGTAGTTGTTGTACCTAGCTCAGAAACATCTGTAAAAATTAAACTTCTTCAGATGGAGTAGGTTAAAAGTAAGAAAAGTTCAAAATTTAATAAATCAAGAAGCACGTAGCTAATTACAAATACACATGTTCACCAAATCCTAGAACAATAGGGTGAGGGAGTGAGCCTTGAAACTCTTATTTATTTCATAAGGAGGAGAGTAATGAAAGAGCTGGTTATCTGAGATAAAAGTGTTAAAATATGCAAGCACATATTTTTAAGATATAGATATGCTTCTGAGATCCACATCAAAGCGAACTGCTGTGACCTTACATGACATAGCTGAGAGTTTCTATCAGGGACAGAACTTCTGTGTCCCTGTCTTTTTGTTAGGAGTAGAGGCTGAATCTTCCCTCACTGAACCATTCCCTAGCAGTTGTATCTCAGGACATTTTTCCCTCAGCTGTGTTTAAGAAGGTGAAACCAAAACAATAACAAAAAACACAATTTCTTTATTTCTTGAAGACTTACTCTACACCAAGCATTTTATAAATATCAACTCTTTAAATTCTATAAAAATATGTGAGGCAGGTATCATTACTTTGCAGATGAGGAAATCAAGCTTCAGAAAGTTAAGACACTAAAATTCCTAAGAGTAAGAGGTGGCAGAGACATGGCCAAGGCAGGTTGTCCTGTAAAACCTGTTGCATCCTTCTTGATCCATCAGGGCTTGAGCACTGTGAACAGCAACCTACCAGTGTGACCAACCATAGTCCCTTGTTTGTGGCCTCCAATCTTCTGGTCCAAGGTTCACTGTGATTTGGAAAATGGTTGTGTACATCGTATGGGCCACCAGGCCCAGGAGCCCTGCACAAGGAAAGCTTTGTGAGCTATTTAAAAACACAACAAAATGGAACAAGTTCTCCCCCTTGCATGAAGTTTATATAAGGCAGCCTTCCAGCATCCTGCTTAACCCTTCCAAGTAGCTACCCATGTCTCAGGTGTACCTTTGTCCACCGTCACACAGCCATGAAGCAGCAGAGATCTGAGCTCAGGCAGGATTTCTCCATAGTCTCACGCTTAAGCACTGTAACTAAATAAGACAATTTTTTAATTTTAATTTTTTTAAATTTAATATGACTGAGTGAAAATGTACAATTTCTCTTCTCAGAGCCAATGCACCCTCTCCCCAGAGTAATGCTAAAGACACACTGATAAATTTTGCTCAAAGCGTTATTGTTTTCACCCAATGAGATTAACTCAGTGACTTATCCAGTAGGCCAGCTGTTCTGCTGAACCAGCTATTGGAAAGAGCCAACCTGTTCTTAGACAGTGGGTAACCCATCATGAAGCTTTGCCGTTCCCACAGGGGTGGCTGAGAGCAATGCTCTGCTGTAATGATGGACCTCTAAGCACCAGGAGTCTGGCTACACAGGCATCCACCTTGAGCCAAATGAACCCAGAGTCCTGATAAGTCACTCTAAATCCCAGGCAAATGACACTTGCCAGCATCAGAAGGATATTCAGAATTTCAGCTCCTGTGAACAGCTACAAAAAAGTAACCACAAAACAAAGAGATGATAGAAGTGCTGGCATTTAGAATTCAGAGGTGACGGCGTACTCATTCCTTTGATTTAGTTCACCTCTACATTCTGAAATAAACACCATGGAGTGAAAGTCAGATGCCTGTGCTGAATCTTGGGAAGTTGGCACTGCAAGGGAGTTCCTTGGGCCTGAAAGACAAGTCTGTATGGAGTGCATATAGCTGGGAGAAACACAAAAACTAAGCAAGAACTGAGCAGAACTCTGTTAGAATATAAGAAATACTAGGGATATCTGCTTCCCAGTCCTGAAAGTTAATGTGTGTTCTTTCAAATGCATCTGAAGACATAATCTTTGCCTTTGTAAAGAAAAAGATACACAAGTTTAAACACGGGGCAGAGGAGTCTGCAAGTTGAAGGGCTCTGGCTAGAGGTACCAAAACCTCTCATGTCTGTGGGAACCTCTTGTTCACCCTTTGGATAAGATCCAGCTTTTGGCTCCAAGGAACTTTACTGGAGATGGAGGCAAATGGAGACTCTAAAGGACAGGAAGGGAAACTAATATTTGTAAAAGCCCCACTACAAGCCAAGTTAAGTACTGGGTGCACAGTAATGAATGAAAGAGACATAGTCTCTGCCTTCTCAAGTCTATGGTCCAGCTGGAAAAACAAGTAGTAAGAAATAATGACAAAACTGATGAGTGTTATAGAGAAGATAAGCGTGCTATAGGTGGCAGTGTGTTGGAGCTCGTCTCTTCCTCACTGTGTTCAGCTCACATCAACAGCTTGCAACTGCTGTGGTAGGAGTGTTGATACCACAGAAATCAGCACATGCTACCAATCAGGGCTTTCTCTATGGCAAAATGAAGGGAGCCTTTCGTTCTAGGTTTTGGACTTCACTTCATGGAACAACCATAACTCTCTTATCCTTTTTCACAGCCCGCCCAAAATGGTAAAAACTTTCCAAATTGTGAGGTATGATAATGAACAGGAGCATGATGTCCTAGTTATCTGCTGCTGCCACAACAGAAATACCAGAAACAGGTGGCTTTAACAAAGAGACATTTATTCTCTTATAGCGTAGAAGAATAGAAGCCCAAATTCAGAGCACCCGCTCCAGTGTCAGCCTTTCTCCATTGGCTCTGGGGGAAGCTCCTGTCATCAATCTTCATCTGCTGTACGAGCTTCTCAGCACAGGAACCTCGGGTCCAAAGGATGTGAGCTGCTCCCTGTGCTGCTCTCTTACTAGTATGAGGTCCCCCATCTCTCTTTCGATTCTGTCTTTTATTTCTCAAAAGAAAGTGACACAAGATGTAGCCTAATCTCGTAGACTGAGTCCTGTCACACTGATATAACTGCCTTTATCTTAGTCATCTAGTGCTACTGTAACAACAATACCACAAGCAGATGGTTTTAACAAAGCAGTTCTTTCTCTCACAGCATAGTAGGCTACAAGTCCAAATTCAGGGCATCAGCTCCAGGTGAAGGCTTTCTTTCACTCTCAGCTCTGGAGGAAGATTCTTATCATCAGTCATCTCTTGGTCTGGGAGCATCTCAGTGCAAGCACCTTGGGTCCAAAGGATGGGCTCTGCTTCCATTGTTTCTTTCTTGCTAGTAAGAGGTATCTGTGTCTCTCTGCTCATCTTGCTCTTTTGTATTTCAAAAGAAATTGGCTTAAGACACTATCTAAACCTGTGGACCTGTTTTAGTCAGCTTGTGCTGCTGTAACAGAAATACCACAGTGGATGGCTTTAGCAAAGGAAAGTTTGTTCTTACACAGTTCAGTAGGTTCTAAGTCCAAATTCAGGATGCCTGCTCCAGGGGAAGTCTTTCCCCCTTGTTGGCTCTGGAGGAAAGTCCTTATGCTACATCAGTCTTTGGTCAGGGAATGTCTTGGCACATGAACCTCAGGTCCAAAGGACATGCTATCCTCCCAGTGCTGTTTTCTTGATGGTGTGAGGTTCCCAATTTTCCGCTTGCTCCCTTTCCTTTTATCTCTCATAAGACAAAAGGATAAAAGGTGGTACAAGCCACACTCCAGGGAAACTCCCTTTCCAGCGGAGCAGAGAGGTGACCTTAGGAAAGGATCTACAGTCCTACCCTAATCCTCTTTAACATGCAGCATAGGAAAAACAGAAAATGGAGGACAACCATAAAATGTTAGGGATCATGGCCCAGCCAAATGGCAGCACACATTTTTGGGGGGACACAGTTTAATCCATGACAAGACCTTATCAATAACTGCCACTAATCCATCTTACTTAATCAGAGTGGTAGAATTTACAACACATAGGAAAATCTCATCAAATTGTGGTCAATCACATGATCATGGAAATCATGGCTTAATCAGGTTCACATACACATTTTTGGGGGGACATAATTCAATCCACCATGGCCTCTAATCTTGTTTATTTAACATCATAGAGGCTAAGATTTACAACACATCAGAAAATCACATCAGATCAAAAATAAAGGACAGGTAAGGGACGCAGATGGTGGACTAATCACATACTTCCTTGATTCCCTCTGAGATTTAAGGCCTAGGAAAACAATTGAATGGAGCAGAGTGGACATTCTGGGATCCCCAAGATCAGGTGTAGGGTTGAGAGATCAGATTAGGCAACAGGAAGGGGAAAACTACCTGTGTCAGAGGCGAGACAGCCATGCAGAGTCCTGCTTCTGCTGGTGGAGCAGCTGAGAGGTTTAGAAGTACAGAAGATATCTTTGTTAACCAAGAGACTGGGCCTGGGACCGGGACTGGGATTGCCAAGCTTTAGAGCCCGGCAGGGGCTGGCAGCTACCCTGAGCTACAGTGCCTAAGTAAACAGTGCCTTTCACAGCACAGAGGCCGTGCTTAAGAAGTCACATATAGAGAACCCAACAGCAACTAGTGATCAAGGGTACCTATGCCCCTCGCATCTCTCTTCTCAGAGCTGTGCCATATATACTGCTGGCTCAGTGCAGGAGAGGTGGCATAGACGGGACACCACCTTAGTCAGCTGAGAGGCAGGATTAGCTGTGTCCTAGGGCCTGGCCGGGGCTGGCTGCCATGCTGAGCAACAGTGCCTGGCTAGACAGTGCCTCTCCCAACAGAAAAGCAGTTTAAGATGATCGTACCTAGAGAACATAGTGGCATCTGGGGGCTGACTATGGAGCTGCCCTTACCCATCTCTTCTTTGAGCCACATCATAGCATCTGTGGACGCAGCCCCTGAGAGACTCCACAAGTGGGTTGTCATCTTTGCAGCCAGGAAACGGCATGGCACCCCTGAGGGCCCAGCTGGCACCAGCTGCTGCTGGACAGTGCCTCTCTCAGCAGAAAAGCAACTCGCAAGAATATTGCATCTGGAGAACACAGCAGCAGCTGGCGGTGGAGTGTAGCAGCACCATTTCCCCCTACCTTCACTGAGTCATGGCATAGTGTCTGCTGATGGGCCCCCGAGGGACTCGATAAGTAGAGTGCCATTTTTGTTGGTCAGGAGGCAGGGCCTGGCCATCCCTGAGGGCCCAGCTGGGGCCAGCTGCCTCTGGAGAGTGCCACTCTGAGCAGAAAAGCAGTTTTTAAGCTAAGGGCATCTAGAGAATGCAGTGATGGCTAGTTGTTCAGTGTGGTGGCACCTTTCTCTCTTCCCTTCTCTGAGCTACACCATAGTATCTGCTTGCATGACTCCACAGAGGCAGTATAAGTAGGTTGCCATCTTATCAGCCAGGAGGCAGGGCCTGACCATCCCTGAGGGCCCAGCTGGGGCCAGCTGCCAAGGTGAGCAAAATCGCAGGGCTGGACAGTGTGTCTCTCACCAGAGAAGCTGTATGTAAGTTAGCTGCACCTAGAGAATGCAGTGGTGGCTGGCAGCACTGCTGAACGCAGTGACCTTACCCACTCCCTTCTTAGAGCTGTGCCACAGCTTCTGCTGGTGCAATACCAGATGGTGTGAAGACAACAATCAATATCTAATCATTTAAAGAGGCAGACCACCATGGCTCCAGAAAACTCCCAAAATAAAGAATCAAAAAACTTCCAAGATGAAGAAGGCTTCCTGAAACTATTGGAGTTAAAATAGGAAAGAATTATGTGTGGAGCCCTTCTGGAGATTAAAAGAAGTGTAGCAGAACAAAATGAAAAATTAATCAAGCTATATGAACTGCTAGAACATCAGTGATCTGAAATTCAGCAGTTCAATAACAAAATTACAGAGTTAGACAATTTAATGCAAAGCCAAAGGAGCCAGGACTGAGGAAATGGAATGCAGAAGCAGTGAGACTGAAGATCAAGGAACTGACACCATCATTTATGAGGAGAAATCAGAAAAATAATCAAGAAAAGCAAAGAAGTATTAAGAAGCATGTAAGACTCTATCAAGAGGAATAATCTGCAAGTAATTGAAGTGCCTGAAGAGGGAGGGCTAGCAGAAAATACAGAGAAACTTGTTGAGGAGTTGCTGATGGAAAATTTTCCTGACAGTATGAAAGAAGAGAACATAGGATGGTCCATAAAAGGTAGGCTCCAAAAGAAAGTCAGTAAGACATACTGTAATCCAGTTTAATAAAATGAAATATAAGGAGAGGCTCTTAAAGGCAGCTAGGCTTAAATGAAAACTAGCATAAAAAGGGAAACCTTGTAGGCAGTCCTCTGACTTGTCAGCGGAAACTATGTTGGCAAGAATGCAATGAGATGACACATGCAAAGCCTTGAAAGAGAAAAATTTTCAACCAAGAATTATATATCCTGCAAAATTGTCTCTCAATATGGTGGTGAAATTAAGACATTCTTAGATAAACAGAAGCTTAGAGACTTTGCAAAAACCAAACCAAAATTATAAGAAATACTGGAAAAAAGCTCTTTGATTAGAAAATCAATTGCATCAGCTGCATATATTGTGGATGCAATGTAGGAGTCTTACTAAGTTAGGGAAGTCACAAAGGTCAATCAAAGTTAAAATGTTAAAATTAGGGAAACAGAAATCTTAACACTTAAACTATGACATCATATGTTACAGTAGTTACAGCCCTTTCAGATGGGGAGGAAGTTAAGGAGATATACAGAAGTTAAAGATTTGTTTAAACTTAGAATGTTAAGGGAGAACAAAGGAGTAGCTGCAAAGCAAACTAACAATACTATCTATCAAAACAAAAATATAATACAGAAATCTCAACAGACATAAAACCAACATTTAAAAAGGATGAAAAGAAAATCCATAAAGAAAAATGACCCAGAACAGAATATTAAGTGGAACAAAGAAAATGTCAGCAACACAAAAATAAAGGCACCAAAATGACAGTACTAAATACGTGTCTATCAAGAATTACATTGAATGTAAATGGATCGAATGCTCCAATAAAGAGACAGAGGGTAACAGGTTAGATCAAAACAATGAGTGAATATGCTGTGTACAAGAAACACATATTATACTCAATGACATGGACAAACTGGAATTAAAGGATGGAAAGATATATACCAAGCTAACAACATATGAAGAAGAGCAGGAGTAGAATACTGATCTCATTTAAAATACATTTTAAAGTAAAATCTACCATAGTGGACAGGGATGGTCAATATTTATTGCTTAAAGTTTCAATACATAAGGAGGATATAATAATATTATATATTTATGCACCTAATACACTAGACAAATGCTGACAACATTATAAAATGAGATGGTTTGCTCCACAATAATAGTAGCAGACTTCAACAATCACTTTTAGTAATGGACAGATCATCCAGAAAAAAAGCTCAGTAAACATACAGAAAATCTTATTGTAACAATCAGCCAACTAAACTTCATTGATATATACAGGACTTTTTACTCCTAAAACAAATAAGTACACCTTCTTTTCAAAGGTGCATGGAATATTCTCCAGAATAGACCACATATTAGGCCATAAAGCAAGCCTGAACAAAATCCAAACCACTGAATAATTGCAAAGAATGTTCTCAGAACACAAAGCCATAAAAGTTGAAATAAACAGTAGAAAAAACCACGAGCAGAAATGTGAACTGATGGAAACTGAACAACTTCTTGTTCAAAAATTCATGGGTTATAGAAGAAATCAAAGATTCAATAAAGAAATTTATGGAAATAAATGAGGATGAAAACACATCCTACAAGAACCTATGGGATACAGCAAAAGCAGTGCTCAGAGGTCAATTTATTTTTATAAATGCACACATCCTGAATGAAGAAAGGTCCCAAACCAAAGAATTAACCCTCCAACTTGAACAAGTAGAGAGAGAACAACAAAAGAACCCCTTGGACACCAGAAGAAAATGTCATTAAAATTAGAGCAGAACTAAGTGAATTAGAGAATAAAAAAAACAATTGAAAGAAGTAACAAACTCAAAACTTGTTTTTTGAAAGGATCAACAAAATTGATAAACCATTAGCTAAACTTACAGAAGAAAAACAGGAAGGGAAACAAATAATCTGAATAAGAAATGAGATAGGAGTTGTCACAGAAGACCCAACTGAAATCAAAAGTATTATAATAGAACACTATGAAAAATTGTACTTTAACAGCTTTGAAAACTTGGAGGAAATGGACAAATTTCTAGGTTCCCATCACCTACCAAAATTATCACAAGGAAAAGTAGAACAACTTAATAAACCCATTACAAAACAAGAGATTGAAAAAGTCATAAAAAAGCAATCAACCAAAAAAAGTCCTGGCCCAGATGGTTTCACTAGAGAATTCTACCAAACTTTTAGGAAGGAGTTAATTCCAATACTACTGAAGCTGTTTCATAACATACAAAAGGATGGAATATCCCCAAATTCATTCTATGAAGCTGCATAACCCTGATAGCAGTCAGTGAAAGATCACACAAGAAAAGGAAATTATAGACTAATACCACTCATGGACCTAGATGCAAAAATCTTCAACAAAACCGTAGCCAACAGAATTCAACAACATAGCAAAAAAAATAATTCATTGTGAGGAAGTTGGATTTATACTGTTGATGCAGAGCTGGTTCAACATCAGCAAAATGACAAAGGTGATCAACCACATAAATAACACAAAAGAATCACCTGATTTTGTCAATTGATGTAGAAAAGGCATCTGTCAGAGTCCAATAACCATTTATGTAAAAAACTCTCAGTGAAATAGGAACAGAGTGAGAACTCCTCCATGCAACAAGAGACATCTGCGCAAAGCCAACCACCAACATCATTCTGAATGGAGAGAGACTGAAAGAATTACTTCTGAGAATGGGAACCAGACAAGGATGCCTACTGTCACCACTTCTGTTCAACATCGTGCTAGAGGTTCTGGCCAGAACAATCAGACGAGACAAAGAAATAAAGAGTATCTGAATCAGCAAAGAAGAAGTAAAAATATCCCTATCTGCAAATGACATGAGTGTATAAACAGAGAACCCTAAAGAATCCATAAATAAACTACTGGAACTAATAGAAGAGTTCAGCAAAATATCAGCATACAAGATAAACATAAATAAACCAGTAGGATTCCTTTACACCAACAAAGAGATCATCAAAGAAGAAATAACCAAACCAATACCATTTACTACAGCCCCCAATAAGATAAAATACCTAGGAATAAATCTAATCATAGAAGTAAGAGACCCACCAAAAGAGACTTACATAAGTGGAGAAATCTACCTTGCTCATGGATAGGAAGACTTAGCATTGTGAAAACGTTTATTTTACCCAGGCAATCTATACATACAGTGCAATCCCCATATAAATTCAAGTGCCATTTTTTAATGAGATGGAGGAACAAATTACCAATTTTGTTTGGAACGGGAAGAAACCCCAGATAAGTGAAACACTAGTGAAGAAGAGGAACACAGTGGGAGGCTTCATAATAACTGACCTTAGAACCTATTACATTGCCACAGCAATCAAAACAGTCTGGTATGGGTACAAAACAGACATATAGACCAATGGAACAGAACAGAGAATCCAAAAATATCACCATCCTTCTATGAACAGTTGATATTCGGCAAAGGCCCAACCGTTGTAAACTGGGATTAAAAACAGTCTATTTAACAAATTGCGTTGGCAAAATTGGATCTCCATCTGCAAAAAACTGAAACAAGACCTGTATCGCACACCCTACACTAAAACTAACTCAAAATGTATCAAAGACCTAAATATCAAACCTAAAATTATATAGATCATTCAAGAAAAAATACACACAACAATGGAACTTCTAATACACTGCTTAGGAAGACTACAAAATCTGACCAAGAATGTGCAAACGACAGAAGAGAAAACAGATAAATGGCACCTACTAAAAATCAAGCACGTATGCTCATCCAAAAACTTTATCAAGAGAGTTAGAAAGTCTACCTCCAGAATGGGAAATGATTTTTGGCGACTACATGTCAGATTGTCCTCTGATTTCCATAATTTACAAGATACTGCAAAATGTCAACAAGAAAAAGATAAATAACCCAATTAAGCAATGGTCAAAGGACATGGACAGACACTTCATCAAAGAAGACATCCAGGCAGCCAAGAGATACATGAGGAAATGCTCACGATCATTAGTTATTAGAGAAATCCAAATCCAAATCAAAACTACAATGAGATACCACCTCACCCCAACAGGGTTGGCCATAATCCAAAAACCACGAAACAACAAATGCTGGAGAGGCTGTGGAGAGCCTGGAATTCTCCTATGCTGCTGGTGTGAATGCAAAATGGTACAACCTCTTTGGAAAGCAATTTGGCGCTTTCTTAAAAAGCTGGAAATGGAAATACTACATGATCCAGCAATCCCACTGCTCCGAATGTATCCTACAGAAATAATGGATGTCACACAAACAGACACAGGCACATGAATGTTTGTTGCAGCACAGTCCACAATAGCAAAAAGATGGAATCAACCTAAGTGCCCATCAACAGACGAATGGATAAACAAACTATGGTACATATGAACAATGGAGCTCTATGCAATGATAAAGAACAATGATGATTTTAGGAAGCATCTCATAACCTGGTTTCAACTAGAAGACATTATGTTGAGTCAAATTAGCCAGCTGCAAAATAACAAGTATTGTATGAGACCTCTGCTGTTAGTACTTACAAATGAACTTACGTACAGAAGAAAAGACTCTTGATGGCTTCAAGGGTGGGAGACAAAGAGAAGGATCTTCATAGATTAGATAGTCGATAGGAATTTGATTAGGTGAAGGGAGTGACAGCACACAGTAGAGGACAGATCAACAAAGCTGGACTACATCATAAACTGAAAGGCTTTCTAAACTCTACGTGATATTTCAAAGGATAGAGTAGCAGGGATGCAGGTCTGGAGACCATGTTTTCCGGGGATATTGAGGTCAATTGGCATAACTAGTCTTTTACCCACAGTGTCTTCTATAACTCGTACTGGTGAGTGGTGTCTGGGGTCTTAAATGCTAGCAAGCTGCCATCTGAGGAGCACCAAGTGGTCCCAACTCGTCTGGAACAGATGACAAACGAGAATATCAAAGACAAGAGGAAAAATGAGCCTAGGAGACAGAAGAACTCATAAGAATGGGAGGCTGCATCAGCAAGAGACCAGAAGAACTAGCTGGTGCCAGGCCACCACAAAAAGACAGCCGTGGTGGAGGGCACAATGTTGAGTCCATGATGTAGCACAAGTGAAGGAGGTGTGCAGTTCAAGAACTCTGCTAAAAGATCAGCACTGATGGTCCGACAGCCTGGAGGGTCCCTTGGGAACATGGCCCAGACCTGAAACCAGTACTGAGGTCAACTCTTCAGACAAGAGGGACACAGTGTAAGCACGTGGTTTGTGTGCTTTATGGTTTTAAACATTTGTGGGAGGCTGTCCTACTGGTTTATTTCTAGATGGGAGAAAAGAGGGTGGAGAGGAGGAGATAAATGTTTTCTAAGAGGATATTAGAAGTAAAGAGTGAAAAGGAAGAGTGTGCTGTCACAGGGTAAGGAGAGCAGATGGAGTTACAGATAGGTGGACATGCAAAATTGATTTGGATTGTGTACTTTCACTTAATCGTAATTAACAAAATGATCAAAAACCAGTACTGGGAATCACATCCCAGCCAATTTGCAATACAGTTTGTGGGGGACACAATTCGATCTATAATATTCTATCTTTTCCCCTTGCCCTCCAAAATTCATGGCCTTGCCATGTATAAAACTTACTTGCTCCGTCCTGGCACACCGAAAGTCTTAAATCAACTCCAAGATCTCACCTTCTGCAAAGTTCTTCTTCATCTGTGAAATCTAGCGTGTAAGTTATCTGCTCTCACAGTACAATGGTGGAATAGTCACAGGCTAGACCTTTCCATTTCAAATGGGAGAAGTTGGAGGGAAAGAAGAAATAACAGTCCGAAGAAAGTCAGCAGAACACATCATAGTATCTTTCAAGGCTTGAAAATAATTCTTCATTCTCTGGAACTGTTTAGAGAATAGCTCGTGCTCCAGGCTCTGGGCTTTGGCCACACTCTCCGGATTCTGGGTGGAGGCCGCTTGGCCCTAGGCTTCAGTGCAGCTTTTCAGGCTCACTGGAAAGGCAACTTTGCTCCCTTGACTTTGGGTAGCCCCATTCCCCTAGTCCATTTGAGTGGTGACTGTACCCCACTGACCCTGCAGACCTTGTTCTTCTACCCTTTGGGAATGGCAGCCCTGCCCGCATTCTCCAACCACCCCCACCCCCAGCTTGGGGCAGCAGATCTGGCCCCATCCTGCTGGTACTTGTGAATGGCAGACCCATATGCTAAAACTGAGTTGGTGAAGATTTGACTCTTTGAAACCTAGAAGGCTATGGTCCTACATTTAGGAGCCCTGAGACTATGGCTCCATCCTCTGAGACCCCAGAGATTATAGCCCTATCCTTTGAGACAAAGGCAGCTGTGCTCCCTGTGTTCTTGGTTTCTTCAGCTTCTGCTTCCAGGTTCCTTGGCTTCTCAGCCCCTTGAGACTTCTGTCCTGCTGGGCCAAATCTTCCAAAGCTTTGTAGCTCCACTGACTAGTGCCTAGAGGCATACTACTCTGCCAGTAAACTTCAGCCAGAAAGTACTCAACTCTCTAGCTTTGCGGGTTGGCAAGCCTAGCTCCACTGGTAAGTACCAGAATGCATCCTACTCTACTAGGAAGCCTTCTGTGCAAAGGAATTCAACTCTCTCACTGTGGTTCAGCACCATTCCTGCCTTGCAAAGGTCTCCTGTTTCACTGGCTGCTGTTTCTTGGATGCTGCCATCTCTTGGGAGATACTTCTCATCTGTACCGTCTCTAGTATAACAGCTTTCCTCATTTCCTTCTGAGTCACCACCAGAATCGTCTGTGATGTTCATAATCCACAACAGTCTCCTCAGTGTAACCTAGGCTTTTACTGTCAGGCGCATTAAAACCCTTCCAGCCTCTATCCATTCACAGTTTCAAAACTGCTTCCTAATTCAGGGTACTGGCTGCAGGGGAAGGCTTTCCTTCTCTCTCAGCTCTGGGAGGAAAGTCTTTGTGATCAGTCTTCCATGGTTGAGGAATTTCTCAGCATGTGGACCTTGGGTTCAAAGGATGCGTTCTGCTCCTGGTGCTGTTTTCTTGGTTGTTCGGGATCCCCTGTCTCTGTGCTCACTTCCATCTTTTATATCTCAAAAGAGATTAACTGGAGACACACCCTAATCCAGTAGATTGTCTTGTCACTTTAAGAGAAATGCCTCTAATCCTGTCTTATTAACACAATAGAAGTAGGATTTACAATACACAGGAAAAGCACATCATACGACAAAGTGACGGATAATCACACAATACTGGAAATAATGGCCTAGCCAAGTTGACACACATTCTGGGGGTACATAATTCAATCCACAACAGGACACAAACTGTGTTTTTAGACCCTTGATTGTATCTTTCACCGTTAATCTCAGTTTATTAGTAGGTTGCATGTTGCCATGATGCTGAAAGCTATGTCATTGGTATTTCAAACACCAGCAGGGTCACCCATGGTGGACAGATGTCAGCAGAGCTTCCAGACTAAGATAAACTAGGAAGAAAGGCCTGGTCACCTACTTTTGAAAATAGCCAATGAACACTTTATGGATCATAACATGATATTGTCCAATACATTGCAGGAAAATGTGTCCCTTAGGTTGGAAAAACCAAAAACCAAACCCACTGCACTGAGTTGATTCTGACTCACAGTGACCTCCATAGAGTTTCCAAGAAGTACCTGGCAGATTTGAATTGCTGACCTTTTGGTTAGCAACCACAGCACTTAACCCTGTGCAACCAGGTTTGGAAGTCACTCAGTACACACAGTGGCTGACACAATGGACTCAAGCACTCCAAAGGTTGTGAAGTTGGTGCATCTCTGCAGCATTTTGTTCTGTAGTACATGGGATTAAGATGAGTCAGAGCCAGTTTTACAGCAAGTAACAACAACAAATTGTATCCCAAGTCATTTGAAACAAGGAATGTGGAGGGTGGTGAACTCCTTCGTTGTTCACACGTATATGGTGCTCCTACCTAGGGAGCATCATACGATTCTGCACTACTGAACTTGGTCTTGGCCATATGACTTTATTTGGCTAGTGAGTTGGGTGCACAAATGAGGTGGGTTGCTTTTGGTCAGAAGCTTTAAGAGCCCTGAATTGTTTCCCACATTCTCTTTCCCTTGCCTCTGTGATTGTGAAGCACGTATCAAGAACGGATCCCCATCACCATGGTCTCAGGAAAAATCTAGCACAAGTTGGCATAACACAGATTGCAGAAAATGTTCTACTTTCAACTTTAGTGAGTGCCATTTGGAGTATTAAATGCCTAGAGGCACTATCTAGCATACTCCACTGATGTCACCCTTTAGGGAGCAAGGAAGAACGAAGAAAACTAAAGATATAAGGGAAAGATTAGGCCACAGAACTAACAGACAACACCTACCAAGGCCACCTCCAGACTGAGTCCAGTACAACTAGATAGAGCCCGGCTACCACCACTGGCTGCTCTGACATGGATTTCTACAGAGGGTTGCAGACGAGCTGGAGAAAAATGTAGAACAAAATTATCACTGACAAAGAAATACCAGACTTGTTGATCTGACAGAGACCAGATATACCCTGAGATTATGGTCCCTGGACATCCTTTCACCCCAGTAATGAAGTCACTCTTGAGGTTCATCCTTCTGCCAAGGATTGGAGAGGACCATACAACAAACAACAGGAAAGGGACACAACAGCCCACGGCAAGGACTAGAAGGCAGGAGTGGACAGTGAAGCTGGTGATAGGAAACCCAAGGTTGAGAAGAGGGAGTATGTGTTCTGGAGTTGCTAACCAGTGTTATAAAACAATATGTGTGTTCTAACTGTTGCATAATAAACTAGTTTATTCTATAAAACTTCCTCTAAATTAAAAAAAGAAAAAAAAGGGGTCCTCATCAGCCCGGGACCTGAATGGCTTCAACGAGACTTACTAGCTCGGAAAGTACACATAGCATGAACTAGAAATAAATGTGCTGGTTTAGAGTACCAGGAATTAGGGGTTGTTTACTGCAGCCCACTTTGGGCTGAAATTGTGAGACTTAGATCAATGGTTCTCAATGTGTTGTGACCAACCAAGCCAGCCAAATGCCTTCAAAAATAATTTGTTACTAGTTATAAGGAAAGTAATGAAGATTGTAATGAGTATTATTACTTTTTTAATTCTCTTTTTTGGTTACAAAGTTGTCATCTTTTACTTAACAATATCTCTGTTGCCCTCTTTTTAGTGTTATGCCTTTGATTTATTTTTGTAATTTCCCTATGTTGGCTGCTCTGTCCTGCATTCTAGCCTTGGGTTGTTATCTGATGTTATTATTTTCTAACCAAAGGACTTCCTTAAGTATTACTTGTAATTTTGGTTTAGTTTTTGCAAATTCTCTAAATTTATGATTGTCTGTAAATGTCCTAATGTCACCATCATATATGAGAGTTTTGTTGTATATATAATTCTTGGCTTACAGTTTTTTTTCTTTCAAGACTTTGTATATAAGAGGTGCTAATTAAGTTCATGAACTTATCTTAGAAGAAGTGCTACATACCTCATTGCTAAATATCACTACAGTCATCTTCAAAGTACTCCCCTTGGGAAGCTATGCACTGATGCCAGCACCTAGTCCACCCTTCAAAGCAATTTTGAAACTCTTTTGCTGGAATGGACATCAGAGCTCTTGTCATATTACTCTCGATGTCCTGAATCTCATCAAAATGTCTTCCTTTTAATATTTCCTTTATCTCTGGGTAAAAAAGAGAGTCACTTGAAGCCAGATCAGGTGAGTAGGGGGGTGTTCCAATACAGTTATTTGTTTATTGGCTAGAAACTCCTTCACAGACAACTATACAATTAAGTTCACCAACTTGCCACCTTGGCACTGTGTGCAATGGCCATTTCAGAAAGAGTTCTAAAATTGCTTTGAAGGGTGGACTAGGTGCTGGCATGAGTCCATAGCTTCCCAAGAGGAGTACTTTGAAAGTGACTGCAGTGATATCCAGCAGTGAGGTATGTAGCATTTAAACAATGAAGCTTGTGGATTTGTCAAACCTCGTATGTCATCTCAGTGTCTTATTACCTGTATACTTTCTGCTGAGTAGTCTGAGCTTAGTCTTATTGACTCTCCTTTGTAGATTATTTCTGTTTACCCCTACCTGCCTTTAAATTACTCTATCCTTATTTCTGGTGAGTGTGATTATAATATGCATTGGTGTCTTTCATTCGGAATCTACCTTGTATGGAGTTGCATGAGCATCTTGGATAGATATCTTCTCATCATTCATGATGTCAGGAAAGTTTTCTGTCAACAAATCTTCAACAACTGTCTTGTTGTTTTCTCTAATCTGCTCTCTTTCCCTCACCTTTCCCTCCACCGCCTTCTGGTCCTCCAGTCATTCATATATTATTTCTCTTGATAGAGTCCCAAATAATTCTTGGTGTTTCTTCATTTTTAAAAGTTTTTATCTGATTTTTCTTCAGCTACGTTGGTGCCAAGTTGTTTTCTCTTCAGTCTCACTAATTCTGGCTTCCACTGCCTCAGTTCTACTCCTTTGACTTTCTATAGAGTTGTCTAATTCTGTAATTTTATTATTAATCCTCTGAATCTCTGCGTGCTACTTATGCTTTTTTTGCAGCCCGTTCAATTTGTCGTTATGCTCTGCTGTGTTTTGCCTGATTTCCCTCTTGTTCTCTTGAAGAGTTTTAAATATTAATCTTTTGTTTTCTAACTCCAATAATTCCAGAAAGTTCTCTTCGTCTGGAAAATTTCTTGATTCCTTGTTTTGGGAACTTTCTGAAGCCATTGCGGTCTGCCTCTTTAAGCGATTTGATATTGACTGTTGTCACTGAGCCATCAGTGCATTGTTTTACTTACTTTGTTTGCTTACTGTGTTCTAGCTTATTGTTTTGTTTTGAAATGCCAAAATAGGCTGATTATGTGAGCTAATTTGATTATCGATGCCTTTGAGGCTCTAATATCCTGTCACCAGATGGTTCTAGCTGTTATTAAGTAGGTGATACCAGGCATCTGTTCTTCTTGCAGTATTCATCTCAGGTGACCAGGTAGTCAGTTTCACTAAGTTTGTGGTGCAAGCTGTCTCTTACAGTCCTAGATGGGCAGAGATGGTTGGTGTAGGCACAGGTGTCTGGCTTCATATACTGGGAAAGACAGGGAGCTGACAGCTGTCAGTGAGTGTCTGTGAGGAAAGCATATCCTCTTATGCTTGAACCTAGGCAAAGAAACTGTTTCTGCCCCAAGGTCCTGTCTTAAGGGATTGGCAAATCTATTTTATTTATTTACTGTTTTCTCTGCTTGTTTGTTAAATTGTTCCCTGTCCAAGTCTAGAAAAATGGTGTAGGGTATACATAAGAAGTCCTACTTCTGGCCAAGATAATGGTGTTATATTCTCACAATGCAGAGAAGGGAGTGGGAAGTGCTTGGGAAAGGGAGAGAAGTTTATTTTGAAGGGAAGATTTAGATCCTCATGGTAGATAAGATAGGAAACTCTGGTGCCATGGTGGGTTAAGTGCTACATTTGCCAACCAAAAGGTCGACAGGTCAAATCTGCCAGGCACTCCTTAGAAACTATGGGGCAGTTCTACTCTGACCTCTAGTGTTGCTATGAGTCAGACCTGATTCGATGGCAGTGGATGGTGTATAGTAGATAAGATGCAATCTACTTAGCTTTTGACAATGAAATGCTGTTTTTCACTGATTTTGGAGGCATGAGTAGGTCTCTGTCACTAGATCTCTCCTGCTGAAGAAGACACTTTCCAAAAGCTGCTGCAAGCTCAACCAAGCTCACTGCCATAGGTTCATCTGTGGGGCACTGATTCCCATGGCATCAGGTCTGGCCAGTCCCAGGTATTTCTGGACCTACTCTCCCCTGTTGCTCAGTCTGATTTCTCAACTTTCCCTTTGATGTTCAGGGTTCCTAGAATGTCACATATAATTGATTCATTTGCTTTTTGTTAATGGATCACAAGAAGTGTTCACCTACTCTGCCATCTTAGCTTGACGCTAATGATTGTTATTTATTTAAAGTTGAGTAGATTCAGAATTATCTGTTACTTGTACTCTTCAGTCACTTGTCTTATATCGTGTTTTGTTGAGTGTAAAAGAAAAGAAGAAATTGTTTGAGTTCCTGAGTGATGCCAGCCATTTGCCATGGGCTGCTAACCCAAAGACTGGCTGTTTGAACTCACCCCAAGGCTCCACAGAAGAAAGACCTGGTAAGTGCTTCTATTAAGACTGCAGCCAAGAGAACCCTATGGAGCACTTCTGCTCTGTAACATTGGGGTAGCCATGCTTTGGAATCAGCTTGATGGCAATGGGTCTAGACAGTTTTTTTTTTTTTTTACCATGCATTAGGAAGAACCCAGAACCTACAACCGGGGTTAGTGACTATTACCCGTCATTTTGTACATTGGGGGAAAATTTTGAGTCACTACCTTAGATACATAATTCCTTTGGAAGAGCCAAGTCCATGAATATCCACTCAATGTAGAGATATAGTCAAATCCTGGTCTAGGAGTGAGTGACAGATAGGGTCTGAGATCATAGCAAGTCATCCTCTAGGGTCTTTGTCCCACTCTCTCTCCATTAGCATTTCATTCCAAAATAAAAGGACTGTAGAGTGTGAGGAACATAGGAAATCATCTGGTTCATCCTTCCACTGTTTAGAGGAGTCCATGGAACATAAAGGGAAAATAACTTGTACAGGACAGTACAGGTGGTAGTGGTTTTAGTATTAGAACTCAGGTGTGCTGAAGCTGTTCCACACCAGCACCATGTAATCCAGCAATCAGTAGGGAAGGGACCAGGGAACACAAAGGTGACTGAAACTCAAGGAGGTGCTCCCTGTCCTGTCTGGTCGGTTGAGAGTTTGAGTCCACCCAGAGGCACTTTTGATGAAATGCTTGGCAATCTACTTCTAAAACCAGCCACTGAAAACTATGCAGAGCACATGCATAGGGTCTCCATGAGTTGGAGCTGACTCAGTGGCACCTGGTCTTTTGTCTAAAGGTCATAAACCTTGAGATTTACCATGCTGATCCTCATGAAATCTCAAGTGCCCATGGCCTTAATCCTTCGCACTTCCGTATTGCCCTTCTGCTGAGCTACGGGAAGAAGAGAAATGAAGGGTGGGTTTATGATACAACCAGTTGGATCAGACACTTTCTGATAAAATGCATAGGCAGGGCTTCATTTGTCCAGTAACTGTCCACACAGATGACATTAAGGAGGTTGTTTATCAAACCTGGGGCTAAGAGCAGCAAAATCAGTGGCTTGACTGTTAATCTTCAGTCACAGTGGCCTCTGCAGAATTTTAACTCAGTCCATTTTGGATTCATGTGATTGGAAATACTTTTGGTTTATCTTCTGATTTTGGTAGCAGTAGCTGTATCATGATTACAATAACAAAAATTAGTTCAAGTCTCCCCAAATCTACTAGGAAGGTCCCTTAGCTTTGGGAATTTATGCCATTCACTTCACACTGTCTTGCAGAGCACTTGGGTCTTATTATGGTTGAATTGTGTGTCCCCAAAAGACACTTTGAAGTTCTAACCTTCTGTACCTGTGAATGTGATCTTATTTGGAAATAAAGTTGTTGCAAATGTCATTAGTTAAGATGAGGTCATTAAGATGGGCCTGATTTCTTTATGACTGGTGTCTTCACCAAAAAGGGAGAAGAAAACACAGAGACAAACAGATACAGAGGGAAGATGGCCATGTCAAGGCAGTGGCAGAGATAGGAGTGATGCAACCACAAGCTAAAAAAAGGCCTGGGGCTATTAGCACCAGGAGAGACAAGAAAACTTCTTCTCTAGCCTTTGGAGAGACCACAGTTGGCCAACACCCTGAATTCAGATTTTTGGCCTCCAGAACCATGAGACAAAGAATTTGTATTGTTTTCAGCTGCCCATGTTGTGGTCTCAGCTATGGCAGGTGTAGAATACTAAGAAATGTAGCACTTTGGGGCATGACTGCCTCCTAAAGTCCCCTCCACAACCCTATGAGTCAGGTAGCAGGGACGCTAGCAGACACACATCATGGACAGCACACCCACACAGACACACAAAGCCAAAGTCACTATTGTCAAGTTGATTCTGACTCACAGCGACGCTGTACTGACTTCTATGACTGGTTCTGCCATAGTTGGTAGTTTCTTGACCTCTCTCAGCCTCAGTTTCTTCATCTGTAAAGTTGTGTAAAGAAAGTGCTCCAATGAGAAAGTTGTGAAACTATTGTGGGAACTCCATTATGCATTTCTGTGAGTTTCATTCTTGATAAGGTAAGTACAAATATCCCTTTTGACAGATTTGGGGGCCAGGCTCCAACAGATTTGTTGAGTCAAGAATTTTCCCTCTTGAGACCCAGTACCTTTCCCTACATCTTCCCCTGCTGTCTCCATATGAAGTGCCTGGAGGGTCTAACTTGTCTTCTGAAGAGAGTAGCCTTTTCTGATAGAACGAAGGAGGAAACCAGACCCCGAGCCAGGGGCAGGGTAAAGCGAGTGCAAAGGCTAGCCAAAGAGATTAAGAGACTTCACAATAGCTTAGAAGGATGAGTTTAACTCAGGCCAAGACAGTCAGACCATAGTGATCCCTCGGTTAATATAAATCCTCAGAAAATGGTTATCCTTTTGAATAAGGCCAGCAGGATTAAAAGGAAAAATCTTTATAAATCCCTGAAGCCACAGAGGCAGGTGTTAAACAGCTTTTGAGTGCTTCTCTGGCCAAGTGGAGAAGTGTGCCAGCTCCCAGAAATAGTGATGAAGTCTGCAATGCTTGACTTTGGCATTTCCAGTCTGTTTGCCATCCTGTTCCCCACAAACACTCTGCTCGTGAGCCTTGCCCTCTCTTTCAGGGTGCCCAGGTCCCTGCCTTGAACTTTTTGAGTTTAGCAAAACAGCATAGGATTTGATATCCATACATTTTTTTTTTTAGTTTATTGTTTTTCCTTATGCTTTTGATGAAGGTTTACAGAAGAAAGAAGTTTCTCATTAAACAGCACGCATTGTTCTATGACACTGGCCAGCAACCCCATAGCAAGTCAGCTCTCTCCCTTTTCAGTGTTGGATTCCCTGTTACCAGCTTTCCTGTTGCCTCCTGCCTTCCAGTCCTTGCCCCTGCTAGTGTGCCCCTTAAGTCTTGTTTTGATTTACGGGCCTGTCCAATATGTGGCTTAAGGGTGAATGTCATGAGTGATTTCATTACTGAGCTGACTGAGTCTCTGGGGACCATACTTTCAAAGTTTCTCCAGTTTCTGCCAGGCCTGCAAGTCTGGTCTTCCTTTTCGAGTTAGAATTTTATTCTACATTTTTCTGCAGCTCCATCCAGTGCTCTCTATTGTGGTCCTTGTTAGAGTGGGGGTAACTGGGCACCGTCCAGTTGTACTGAATTCATTCAGATGGAGGCTGTTACAGATGTGGTCCGTTAGCCTTTGGGACTAATCTTCCGCTTATTTCTTTAGTTTCCTTCATTCTTCTCGCTCTTGAGGGGATATGACCAGTGGCGTATCCTAGATGTCCACTCACAGGCGTTTAAGACCCCAGACACTACTCACCAAAGTCGAATGTAAAATATTTTCTTTATAAACCATATTATACCAGTTGAGCTAGTTATTCCCTGAGACGATGGTTCCCACAGCCCCTCAGCCCAGCAGTTCAGTCGCTCAGGGAGTTTGGGTGTGTCTAGGGAGCTTCAGTGACCCTGCCTTGGCCAAGCTGTGTTGGCTTCTCCAGCATTTGGTACCATCTTTCCCTTCACCAAAGTTGCCACTCATTTGTTGTCTATTTAGTGTTTTTTCCATTCTATCCCTCCTCCCACACAAGATTATTTCTTGTGTGTGTATGTGTGTAACCTTTTCATAAGTTTTTACATCAGTGGTATCATACAATATATGTCCTTTTGTGATTGACTTATTTCCCTCAGCATAATGCCCTCCAGTTTCCTCCATGTTATGAGATGCTTCACAGATTAATCACTGTGTGTATGTACCACGGATTGTTTATCCATTCATCTGTTGGCGGACATCTAGGTTGTCTCCAGCTTCTTCCGATTGTGAACAGTGCTGCAGAGAACATGAGAGTGTATGTGTCTATTCATGTGATGACTCTTCTTTAGGATACATTCCTAGGAGTGGGATTGCTTGATCATGTGTTATTTCTATTTCTAGCTTTCTACAGAAGTGTCATAGTGTTTTCCAAAATGGTTGTATCATTTTGCATTGCCACCAGCACTGAGTAGGAGTTCTACTCTCCCTGCAGCCTCTCCATCTTTTGCTATTTGCTGTTTTGGTGATGTGTGCCAGTAATGCCAGGGTGAATTGGTATTTCATTGTGGTTTTGATTTGCATTTCTCTAATGGCTAGTGATTTTGAACATGTCCTCCTGTGTCTGTTGGTGGCTTGAATGTCTTATTTGGTGAAGCATCTGTTCATTTCCTGTTCCATTTTTTAATTGGATAGTTTGTCTTTTTGTTGTAGACTTGCTGAATTTTCTTGCAGATTTTAGATGCCAAGCCTTTGTTTGATTTATAATAAGCAATTTTTTCCCCTTGCCTGTAGCTTCTCTTTTCGCGCTTTTGATGAAGTCTTTTGATGAAACCTTTTGATGAGCATAAGTGGTTAATTTTTAGAGGATCCTAGTTATTCAGCTTATCTTCTGGAGTTTTTGTTGATTATGGTTCATATCTTGTCAATGCCATGTTTTAGGGCTTCTAATGTTAGTTCTATTTTTTATTCTATGAACTTTACAGTTTGGGACTTTATATTTAGGTCTGTGATGCATTCTGAATTAGTTTTTGTATATGGTGTGAGGAATGGGTCCTGTTTCACTTTTTTTTTTTGCAGTCAGACATTCAGTTTTGCCAGCACCACTTGTTAAAAAGACTGCCTTTCCTCCACTTGGTGGACCTTAGGTCCTTGTCAAACGTCAAGTGACCATACCCCCCCAAAGACCCCCAAAACCACCGCTGTCGTCAAGTTGTTTCCCACTCATAGTGATGCTATATAGTAGAGTAGAACTTCCCTGTGGAGTTTTCAAGGAGTATCTGGTGGATTTGAACTACCAGCCTTCTGGTTAGCAGCCATAGCACTTGACTATTATGCCACCAAGGTTTCTCAGGAGATGACAGGTGGGTGGATTTACATCTGGGTTCTCATTTCTGTTCTACTGGTCAATATATCTGTTGTCGTACTAGTATCAGGCTGTTTTGACTACTATAGCTGTATAGAAGGTTCTGAGTTCAGGTACTGTGAGTCTTCATACTTTCTTCTTCTTCAACAGTGCTTTACTTATCTGAGACTTTTCTACTTTCTGTGTAAAGTTAATGACAAGCTTGACCATCTATTTTTTTTTAATTTTAATTTTTATTTAACATAACTGAGCGAAAATGTACATTCACGTATAAATTTATATGCCCACCTATATGCAGCTTCCACTGCTCTCCCTGTCCGGTGACTGCACACTATTCCTCTCTGCTCCATACATGTCTCATCCTCCCAACAGCCTCCTTTCCCCTCCTCTCCGTCCACTCCCCGTCCTCCAGCCAGAGGTCAGCAAGATGATATCCTGTAGATGTACAGAACCACAAAGTGCTTCCAATACATGGTCACTCTGCATTGCCAAGTCCAAATCCATTGCTGTCCGAAGCGTGGATCTTTGTTATGATGTATGGTCAAGGGCAGCATCAGGGCCGGGGGCCATGCTCTCAGAGGAACCCCCAAACCACTGGACCATCCGTTGAGGTCTTTTAGTGGAGATCTCATGATGCACCTCTTTTTATTCTTGTGTTGCCAGTGAGACTCAACCTAGTGAGCTCCATCATGGCTATCGCTGGTGGTGGCCGGGCACCATACGGTTCTTCCAGTCCCGAGTCGATGTAGGCACCCACTCTTGTGGGTCTCTGTCTTCTCGGTTGTCTTTACCGCATGCCATTTTGGCCCTCGGTGAGCATCCGTTCCTGCTGAGTTGAGACCATTTGCTGTGTCCTCGGATGGCAGCTTGGCAGCTTTTAAGACCCCAGACGCCACTCACCAATGTGGGGTGCAGAGAGCTCTCTTAGCAAAACGCTAGTTGTGCCAATTGGCCTGGAATTCGCCTAAGAGCATGGTCCCCCGCCCCCTGCCCCAGCTACTCTATCCTTGCAGTATTGAGTCAAGATGGAAGGAGTACTCAAGTTATGCTGAAGTCCACTTTATGTTGTTCTTGTTTCTAATGTGTGCTATCAACGCTTTCTCCCAACTAGATTTCTAGTAACTATCTAAACTAAACCCTCCCCCCTTCCTTCCCCCCCTTGCAGCTGTCAAAGAGTCTTTTCTTCTATACACAAGTCTGTTTCTGAGGTCTTATCGTAGAGGTCTCATACAGTATTTGTCCCTTTGTCGCTGACTACTTTCACTCAACATAATGTCTTCCAGTTGAAACCAGGTTAGGAGATGTTTCCTGGAATCATCGTTATTCTTTATCATTGCATAGTGCTCCATTGAGTATATGTACCATAGTGTACCTACCCATTCTTCTATTGTTGGGCATCTGGGTTGATTCCATCTTTTTGAGCTTGACCATCTCTTTAAAGAACATTGTTGGTATTTGGATTGGGATTGAATTATATTTGTAAATCCCTTTGGGTAGAGTTGTCTTTTTCACAATGTTGAGTCTACCTATCCATGATCATGGTGTGTTTTTCCATTTATGTAGATCTGTAGTGGTTTCTCTCAGTAGTGTTTTGTAGTTTTCTTTGTATAGAACTTTTATATCCCTGTTTGATTTGTTCCTAAGTGTTTTTATTTTTTTAGGGGCTATTGTAAATTAAATTGTTTTCCTGATTTCCCTCTCAGTGTTCTCTTTATTCATGGACAAGAATTCAATTGATTTTTGTGTGTTTATCTTGTATCCTGCCACTAAGTAGTGTTCTCATGGAGTCTTTTGGGTTTTCTATGTATAGTGTCATATCATAAGCAAACAGGAACAGTTTAACTTTTTCATTACCAATTTGGATACCCTCTTTCTCTCTCTCTTTTTCCTTACTGCTGTAGCTAGGATTTCCAGGGTGATGTAGGAGTGGAGTAAGGGTATTATTATTTTGTTCCTATTCTTAAAGGGAACATTTTCAGTCTTTCTCCATTAAGAATAGTGCTGGCTGTTGGTTTTGCATAGACACCCCTTATTATATACCTTCTATACCTGTTTTATTGAGAGTTTTTATCAGGAATAGTGTTAGGCTCTGTTGAATGCCTTTTCTTTGTCGATTGAGAAGATCGTGTGATTCTTTTCTTGCCTTTCATTTACGTGATGGATTATGTTGGTTGGTCTTCTAATTTTGAACCATCTGTACACACGTGGTATGAGTACTACTTGGTCATAATGTATTATTTTTTTGATATGGTGCTAAAGTCTGTTAGCTAGAATTTTGTTGAGAACATTTGCTTCTATATTCATGAGACATATTAGTCTACAGTTTTCTTTTTTGTGGTGTCTTTGCCTGGTTTTGGTATCAGAGTTATGCTGACTTCATAGAATGAATTGGGAAGGGATCTTCCTTTACTATATTCTGAAGTAGTTTTAGTAGTACTGGTGTAAGCTCTTCTCTGAATGTTTGGTAAAACTCTCCAGTGATACCATCTGGGTCAGGACTTTTTCTTTTGTTGTTGGCAGTTTATTTTTTTAAAAAATTATTATTATGTATAGAACCATAAAGTGCATCCAATATATGGTCAATCTGCATGACCAAGTCCAATCCATTCGTGTCCGAAGAGTGGACCTTCGTTATGATTTATGGGCAAGGGCAGCATCAGGGCCAGAGGCCGTGCTCCCCGGGGAACCCTGAAATTGCTGGACCATCAATTGAGGTCTTTTAGTGGAGATCTCAGGATGCACCCCTTTTTATTCTTGTGTTGCCAGTGAGACTCAATTTAGTGAGCTCCATCGCTGCTATCACTGGTGGTGGCCATTGGATGCACTTTATGGTTCTATACGTCTATAGGGTATCATCCTGCTGACCTCTGGCTGGAGGAAGGAGAGTGGGTGGAGAGGAGGGGAAAGGAGACTGTTGGGAGGAGGAGACATGTATCGAGCAGAGAGGAATAGTGTGCTGTCACCGAACAGGGAGAGCAGTGGAAGCTGCATATAGGTGGGCATGTAAATTTATAGGGAAATGTACATTTTCACTCAGTCATATTAAATAAAATAAATAAATAAATAAATAAAGTGTATAGAAGCAAAAAAAAATTATTATTACTTTTTATTCTCTTCTCCTGTCTCTTCTCTTGTTACAGATTTGTTCAGATTTTCAATATAATTTTGTGTTAGTTTGGGTAGGTAGTGTGATTCTAGAAATTTGTCCATTTCTTCTAGGTTTTCAAATTTTTTATAGTTTTTCATAACATTTTGTTATAATACTTTTTACTTCAATTGGATCTGTTGTAACTGTTCCCCATGTTATTTCTTATTTGGGTTATTTAAGTCCTCACTTTTTTTTTCTTTTGTCGGTTTGGACAGTGGTTTTTCAATTTTGATGATCCTTTCAGCGGATGACTGACGTGGATTGAACTGTGTCCCCCCTGCAGAATTTGTGTAGCCATTTCACTGGGCATAACTCCCGATATTTTATGATTGTCCTCTATTCTGTAATTTTCCTATGCTGCATGCTAAAGAGGATTTGGGTGGGTCTGTAAACCCCTTCCTAAGGTCACCTCCCTGCTCCATTGTAAAAGAAGTTTCCCTGGAGTGTGGCTTGTACCACCCTTTATCTTCTTATCTTGCAACAGGTAAAAGGAAAGAGAAGCAAGTAGAGGGTTGGGGACCTCACACCAAGAAAGCAGCACCGGGAATAAAGCGTGTTTTTCAGACCTGAGGTTCCTGTGCCAAGATGCTCCCTGACCAAAGACTGATGCAACACAAGGGGTTTCCTCCAAAGCCTTTTCCTGGACTGGACATCCTGAATTTGGACTTGTAGCCTTCTGGACTGTGTAAGAATAAACTTTTCTTTGCTAAAGCCATCCAGTTATGGTGTTTCTGTTAGAGCAGTACCAGGTGATAAAACAATGACCTTTTGGTTTTGTTAATCTTTTCTATTGTTTTTCTATTCTATATTTCGTTTATTTCTACTCTGATCTTAATTTATTTACTTTCTTCTGGTGGCTGCGGGCTTCTTTTGCTGTTCTCTGTTTGAATTGTTTGGCTAATGTTTTTATTTGCCTCTTTCTACTTTTTTTTGATGTGTGCATCTATTGATGACCTTTGAGGACTGCCTTTGCAGGTTTTGGTATGATGTGTTTTGTTCTTGTTTGATTCTAGGAATTTTATTTTATTTTATCTTGATTCCAGGATTTTTTAAAAATTTAATCCTTGATTTCTTCTGCTACTCCGTGGTTTTTAGGCAAGGGATTACTGAGTTTCCATGTAATTGATTTTTTTTCCTTCCCTTGCTCTTCCTGTTGTTAATTTCTACTTTGATAGAATTGTGGTCAAAGAAGATACTTTGTACTATATTAGTGTTTTAGATTTTGTTGAGCGTTGCTTTGTGGCCTAAGGTATGGGCTACTCTGGACAATATTCTATGTGAGGTGGAGAAGACTAGGTTGCAGCTGTTGGGTAGAGTGTTCTGTATTATGTCTCTGAGGTCGAGCTGGCTGATTGTGCCCTTTAGCTCTTCTATATCTTTGCTATGTTTCCTTCTGGATGTTCTCTCCTTCACTGAGAGTGGTGTGTTGAAGTTACCTACTATAATTTGAAATTGTTACTTCTTCTTTTCAGTGTTGTTAGAGTTTGTTTTATGTATTTTGGGGCCCTATAGCTGGATATGTAGATGTTAGTTATGGTAAGTCTTCTTATCCCTTTCATCCTTATGTAGTAGCTCGTCTTTGTCTTTTATGGTGGATTATGCTTTAAAGTCTATTTTATCTGTTGTTAGTATTGCCACTTCTGTTCTTTTTGGTAGCTATTTATTTGATATATTTTTTTCCATCCTTTGATTTTTAATAAATTTATGTCTTTGGTTTTAAGGTATGCCTCTTGTAAACATCATATGGTTTTTGCTTTTATTTTTTTTATCCATTCTGTTGTTACTGCAGTCCTAAGTGGGGTTTATGTTGCCTGCTGCAAACAGCCAGTCTTTGAGGCAGGGATGATAAGAGAAGAAAAAAGATTTTATTAGGCACCAGTACACAAGGAGACAGAGGGGATACTTTCCTCCAAAGTCTGCCTCCCCTTGGCAAAAGAGGTTGCAGGCTTTACAGCTTCAAGGCTAAGCAGGCATCTATGATTATTCAGGAGTATTTTGAGAAAGGGGCATAGTTTTTAGAGAACTGGTCAGGAAAAGGCCAATGAAGTTGTGTGTGCAACTGGACATCAAGACAGATTTTATAGCAAAGGTTTCTGGGACCTTGAGAAGGACCTATTATGGGTGGTTGTATTTGCATCTTTTCTTGCTCCTCCTGTTTGAATCCCTAGATTTAAACAGGGGTTCCCAGGTGCTCCCAGTGGAAGACTGTAAAGTAGTCAAGAAGCTTCCCTTTATACATGCTTAGCAAACTGTTTCTAGCTGGCCAGCTTCTTCAAAAACAACTCAAGGACACTGATTAGCTACTCTAAGTAACTTATTTTATCTTTCAAGAACATGGCAATGCCAAGACAGGGTTGTTTTGTTCTAGATGGTTATTATTTCACCTTGTATGTTTCACATTATATTTTGTTTATATCAGTCCCACTGTTTTTCTATCTCAAGAAGAGTAACTATGAGCAGGGAAATAAGGGGGAATGGAACGAGGGTGTCATCCTTTGAGGTTAGGTAACTAAGAAACATGTTATCAGTTGGTTTTCACATTTCTATGATGGGCCTTGCTGAAGCTTAAAGAAAAGAAGAAAACATTAAGTTAGTACAATATAGAAAAGGGTGAATATAATTTTTTTCATCCACCATCACTGTCATCTGTTTACAAGTGTGTTGAGACCATTTACATTCAGTGTAATTATTGACAGATGGGAGTTTACTGATGTCATTTTGCAGGGTTTTATTTTATTTTATTTTTGTATGTGTGTGTGTGTGTGTTGCTGACACTTTCTTTGTTCCTTTTACTCTCCTGTGCCAACTTCCGTTGGTTTGTGGATTTCTTTTATTTTTGTAAATTTTGTTTTTATTCAGACTTTATGGTTTTCTTCTTTATTTTGATGAGTAGATTTGTTAACTTTCTTTGTGCTTATGTTAAAATTTACCATATCTTCCTAGATTTGAAATAGTCTATTATTACGTGGCTTTGCCTTGCCTTCCATTCCATTAAAAAGTTATATATCTGCACCACTTATTGTGCCTCCTGTTGTTCTGGTATCATATACAGATTAACCGCTCTGGTTCCACATTGTAACTTTTTTAGATTTGGATAGTCATTGAGAGTTCATTTCCTAGGCTGGTATCTATCTGGCTGGTACAGTCTTGTGTCCTAGATTCAGGCTGCAGTCTGTTGTTGTTTTTTTTCAGACTAAAGGACTTCTTTTAATAATTCCTGTAAGTTTGATGTGGTTTTTACATGCTCCATTAATTTCCGTTAATAATGAAATGTCCTAATTCCACCAGGATAATTGAACAGCAGTTTTGCAGATTATATAAGTCTTAGTTTGTGTTTTTTTTTTTTTTTTTTCTTTTTTGAGGTTATATATATATAAATCCTATTGTCTTCTTGCCTTCATGGTTTCTCCAGAATAATCAGAGCTTAGTCTTATTGTTTCTCCTCTGTATATCAGCTGTTGTTTTCCTCAAGTTGTTCTCAGAATTTCATCTTTGTCTGTGGTGTAATTTTGATATGCCTTGGTGATTCTCTTTTAGGATCTATCCTGTGTAGGTTTCATTGGGCTTCTTGGATGGTGAGCTTTTTCATCTTTCATTATATCAAGGATGTTTTGTGTCAGCAATTCTTCAGTGACACTCTGTGTTTTCCATTCTCTCCCCCTGTTCTAGAACTCCAGTCATGTGCAAAATTTTGCTTTTGATTATATCCCACATAATTTTCAGGGTTTCTTTTTTTTTCATTCTTTCTTTTTTATCAGGGTTGTATCCAAGCATTTGTCTTCAATTTCAGATTCATTTTGAATCTGCTCCTCAGTCTTTCTATGACACTATTCACTTCTGAAATCTTGTTGTTTATCTTTTGGATTTTTAATTGTTGTTTCTGTGTGATCTTTAGTTGTGAATTTATTTTAGTATTTTGTTCCTGTAGTATTTTCCTGAATTACTGCATGAATTTGTCTTTTTTTTCCTCTCATTTTTGTCTGCTTTTTGGTTCAATTCTTGAATAGCTTGGAATATTAGATATTTGAATTCCCTATCAGGTAACCCTGGTGGTGTAGTGGTTAAGGGCTATGGCTACTAACCAAAAGATCAGCAGTTTAAATCCACCAGATGCTCCTTGGAAACTCTATGAAATGGTTCTACTCTGTCCTACAGGGTTTCTGTGAATCGGAATTGACTAGAAGGCACAAGGTATTGGGCAGTTCTAGTGCCTTTTCTTCTATTGGAAAGCAATTTGGCATTTTATTTTGGACACCTGTTGGAACTATCCTCTTCTATTGTCTTTTTAAATAACTTTTGATATTGTCTGCTGTTTTGAGGGCATTCAGTAGTTACTTTCCTTCAATTATTGATTGTAGTTTTTTTTGTTTCATCTTTTTTTCTTTTGTTATGTCAACAGGAAGGCTGCACATTATTTGTTGTTTCCTTATCTGTGGTCAGATTGCTTTTCACCGCCTGTTCAATGGGCAGGGCTAGTCGCTTAGCTCAGGGCAGATCTAGCTGAAGGGGTCGAGCTGGGATGGGTTGTTTGTGGCATGAACAGTGCTGGGCAGGTTCCAGTAGGTCATGCCTGTGCTGCCCAGGGATGTGCTGTCTAGCCCCAAATGAAGGTAGGCAGGAAGGAGCATGGAGGTTGTGATATGTGCAGCTAAAATGGGTATGGGGGAGACAAGAGAGAAACAGGAGCCAAAAACAAAAACAAAACAAGTGGAGTGGTAAGGGAATTTGCCACTGGAATGGAGAAATGAGGAACCAGGAAGTGAAAAACAAATAGAAAAAAAACAGAGAGAGGGAAAAATTCCCTAACTAGTTAAAAATTTAGGAAGAGAAAAAACAACAACAACAAAATGAATGGCCCCAGGAGGTCCCACCAGTGCTGCTGCAATGACCAGAAAAGTGTTTACCAGGCTGTGCCAACTAATCTGGCTCAAAGGGGTATAAATGTCATACAATGCCAGACATTCCAGAGAAAGGAAGAGAAGGTGGGTGTAGAGAGATGAAAACTGGGAGCTGAAGAAAGATAGAAAGCAAAAAGAGGAAAAAAAGACAAATAGTAAATAAATAAATACCTTCTGTGATCCCACTGACACTAGTGGGCAGAGCGGAGATGTGGATCCTAAGCTGTGCAGTACAGGCTAGCTAGCAGAAAGTCTCAAGCCACAAAGAAAAAGAAGGAAAACAAATAGATAAAAGAAAATACAGTAAGATAAAACAGAACAACTCCCCCCTCCTCAGTATTCCACATGTGCATTATGTGCTTGGTTCCCAAGCTGAAGAGCACATCACAGCCTTTCAAGGAGAGACAAAGATGACCCACGGAATCAGGTGTTCGAGAGAAAAGAGGCAGAGATGTTGGACGCACAGAAGAAACCAAAAGAAAGGGAAAAAAACAGCGTCAGCTACAGACAAATGGCATTGAAGGAATCAGCCAGTGTGTGTAAGGAAATCCAAGTGACCAGTGCTGAAGGTGTTCCCTCCTGGCCAAAGAACTACAGCTGGTGGGAAGCAGAGGAAAGAGAGGAGGAGGTGGGAAGGAAGAGGTGAGGAAAGCATGTGTTGCTGGTTGCCAGGTGATCTATGCCCTGCTTGAGGTTCCTGAAGGTGTTTTCTCATACTCACTGTCTGCTCATGTCCAACACGGGAGGGTTGAATCTAAGCAGCACAGATGCTGCACTCCCTGGCCGGGTGACCCAGCTAGCTAAAAGGCATCTGAGGTAGAGCTGAGAAGAGAAGATGGAGGTGGGAAAGTGTGTATCAGTGGTTACCAGTCACTATGTCTCCTGCTAGGATTTCTATGAAGCTGCTTTTCCATGGGAGACCTTGGTGCCACGGTGGTTAAGTGCTATGGCTGCTAACCAAAAGGTCCATGGTTCAAATCTGCTAGGCTTTCCTTGGAAATTCTATGGGACAGTTCCACCCATCATACAGGGTAATTACGAGTCAGAATTGACTTGATAGCAGTGACAGTAGGTAGCCTTTCCTATGCTCTCTATCTGCTGATCTCTGTCTCTTATCTCTTCTCACTTTGATCTCTGTCAGTTTCTTATTCCATTTGATGTGTGGCTGAGATCTTTATCTCTTCCTTTGATAGTTTGGATTCCAGGATTGACGCTTGTCTCTGTTGTTTTTTTTTTCTTGGTCTCTGTTTTATTTAGTTTTCTGAGTCTTTGCTATGGAGGAACTGCATGATGCTTCTGTCCATGGCACCATGTTGGCCAGAAGTCCCTATGAAATCTATACATTTTGTTGGTTGCCCAGTTCACCCAGCCAAGCCAGCCAAGTGCCGTCGAGTCAGATCCAACTCACAGTGACCCGAGGGGCCAAAGTAGAACGGACCTCCAGAGTATTCAAGGAGCCCCTGGTGGATTTGAACTGCTGACTCACCCAGAGAAAAGGATATTTTGTCTGCATGCTGTCTCAGCCAGGAATTTTCATTTCAAAACTACACTTTAGAGTGTGGAAGAGAAGCCCTTATCTCCTTTGAAGGCATTTTGGGCGTTGGTGAGAATGTGGAGAACTATTCAAGGTGGAGTCTACAGAGCATGTCCTGAAATAACCGTCTAGAGAAAACCTTCCCTAGAGGGTCAGCTTTTAGGGGTGTTGGGTACCTGAGTGGCAACAGCAATTTGTGCTCAACTACTAAGCTAAAGATTGGAAGAAAGACCTTGTGATCTGCTTCCATAATGATTACCACCAAGAAAACCCTGCTCTATAATACGTGGGGTCACTGTGAATTAGAATTGACACAATAGCAATGCATCTGAGGTAGCATATGGAGATAAATCTAATTCAGAAGGAAAATACCCACGGAAGTCCTCAGGGGACAGCAGGGCTGAGAGGTGGTTAGGTGTCTCAAGGCCTTTTTCCTGGACTGGTTTGGGGCTGAGAGCATCTACTTCATGCTGCAGTCATTTCTGGTAGATCTACAGAGCCTACCTTTCTCCTTCTGACCCTCTTTTGAAGGCAGAGTTGGGTTCCTTCCTATTCAGCTTCCAGTTCTAACCCTTTTCTTTCTTAAGCCCCAAATCTTTCAAGCTCTGGTGATAAATTAGACAAAATAGAAGATGTTGCATGGTCCCATCTCCATTTGGGGGCCTCAGGCCACGTTCTGCTATTGACATATTTTTTTAGCCTGTGCCATGTTTAAAAAAATATTTTTTAAGAAATCCAGATGTCATACATCCCTTAAAAAATCAAACTATCTAACAATACTGGACCCAAAAGCCCACAGGACCACAAAGCTGCTCTGAGTAAGATACTGTTCTTGTTAGCTGAGGCACGAATTTTCAAATTCATTGACATTTCCAGCTAGCCGTGTTTCACTCATTTTTGATACCACCTTTTTCAAACATTTGAATTTGTAATCTCTGATTACATAGCTTTTGTTTTAGTCTCTGGTATGTTTGATATTTTAGTAAAAATTACTCCTAAGTGTACTTTTTAATGTAATAATGACAATGTTTAGAAACTCTGGTTTACCTCTCTATGGATTTGTTGCTGTTCTTAGGTGCTTTCGAGTTGATTCCAACTCATAGCAACACTATGCACAACAGAGTGAAACAGTTGGCCTTGAGACACGCCCACAATTGTTTTTATGCTTAAGCTCATGGTTGCAACCATCGTGTCAGCCCTTCTCATTAAGGGTCTTCTTCTTTTTTGCTGACCATCTACTTTACCAAACATGATGTCCGTCTCCAGGATTGATCCCTCCTGGCAACACATCCCAAGTATGTAAGACACACTCTCACTGTCTTTGCTCCCAAGGAACACTCTGGTTGCATTCTTCTAGAACAGATCTGTTTATTCTTTTGGCAGTCCTTAGTACATTCAGTACTCTTCTTGACCACAGTTCAAAAGCATCATTTCTTCAGTCTTCCTTATTCATTGTCCAGCTTTCATATGCATATGATGTGATTGAAAATACCATGGCTTTTGTCAGGCACACCTTAGTCTTCAAGGGGACATCTTCACTTTTCAACACTTTAAAGACATCCTTTGTAGTAGATTTCTCCAGTGCAATGTGCCTTTAGATTTCTTGCCTGCTGCTTCTATGGACATTGATTGTTGAACCAAGTAAAATGAAATCCTTGACTGCCTCAATCTTTTTTCATTTATAATGATGTCACTTACTGGTCCAGTTGTGGGGATTTTTGTTTTCCTGATGTTGAAATATCTCAACTGATATTGAGTCAATTCCCGGACCTTTGTCTTTTGCCAGTGCCTTTGATGCCATTTCAACTTCTTCCTTCAGTACCATCAGTTCCTGATCACATATTACCTCTTGAAATGATTGAATGTTGACCAGTTCTTTCTGGTATAATGACTCTATGTATTCCCTGCCATCTTTGTTTGATACTTCCTAAATCATTTAATATTTTCCCTGTAGAATCTTTCAGTATTGTACTTGAGATTTGAATTTTTTCTTCAGTTCTTCCTTTTGCTTTAGCTACTCTATGTTCAAGAGCAAGTTTCAGAGTCTCTTCTGACATCCAATTTGGTCTTTTCTTTGTTTCCTGTTTTTTTTTTAATGATCTCTTGCTTTCTTCATGGATGATGTCTTTGATGTCACTCCACAGCTCATCTGGTCTTCAGTCATTCATGCTGAATGCATCAAATCTGTTCTTGAGGTGGTCTGTAAACTCAGGTGGGATATATTCAAGGTCATACTTTGGCTCTTGTGGACTTATCCTAATTTTCTTCAGTTTTAATTTGAACTTGCATATGAGCAATTGATGGTCTGTGCAGCAATCAGCACCTGGTCTTGTTCTGACTGTTGATCTGGACCTTTTTATTGTCCCTTGTTCTGACTGCTGATATTGAGCTTTTCTATCATCTCTTTCCACAGTTGTAGTTGGTTTGATTCCTGTGTATTCCACCTGGTGAGGTCCAGGTATATAGTTGTTCTTTATGTTGGTGAAAAAAGGTGGTTGGAATGCAGAGGTCGTTGGTGTTGCAAAATTCTATCTTGTGACCTCTGGCACCGTTTGTGTCACTAAGGCCACATTTTCCAACTACCAGTCCTTCTCGTTTCCCACTTTCACTTTCCAATCACCAGTAATTATCAGTATGTCCTGACTGCATGTTTGATCAGTTTCAGACTGCAGAAGCTGGTAAAAAAATCTTCAATTTCCTTGTCTTTGGCCTTAGCAGTTGGTTCATAAATTTGAATAATAGTTGTAATTACTGGCCTTCCTTGTAGGTGTATGGCTATTAACCCATCACTGACAGCATTGTACTTCAGGACAGATGTTGAAATATTCTTTTTGATGATGGGTGCAACACCATTCCTCTTGAAGTTTTCATTCCTGGCATAGACCATTTGATTGTCCAATTCAAAACAGCCAATACTGTAGGTTCACTTCAGCTCAGTAATGCCTAGGATATCAATGTTTAGGCTTTCCATTTCGTTTTCTACAATCTCCAACTTTCCTAGACTCATACTTTGTATTTCCCACGTTCTGATTGTTGATGGATGTTTGCAGCTGTATCTTCTCACATTGAGTCATTCCACATCTGCAAATGAAACTCGCAAAGACTTTTTTACTTATGTGTGATATTAATGATCAAATGAAACTTGCAAAGACTTTTTTACTTATGTGTCATATTAGTGATATTGTTTGATAATGTCTACATTCAGTTGGATCAACTTTCTTGGCAATAAGCAATAAACATGGATCTCTCCCGGAGGATAGCTAGGTAGCTCTCTGCCAAATTACCTGGCATAGATGAGTGAGCACTCCAGTGCTGCATCCATTTCTTCAAACATCTGAATTTGTTTTCTTCATGGATGATGTCTTTGACGTCACTCCACAGCTCATCTCGTCTTCAGTCACTGGTGTCGAACACGTCAAATGTGTTCTTGAGGTGGTCTCTAAACTTGGGTGAGATATACTCAAGATCATACTTTGGCTTTTGTGGACTTATCCTAATTTTCTTCAGTTTTAATTCTGAATTTGTGTTCTGTTGATTCTTGGAGCCTTCACTGCAGCTTTCTTCTTGCTTTAGTACCATGAGTTCCTTGTCGTACATCACCTCCTGAAATGATTGTCAGCCGGCTCTTTTTGTATAGTATAGTAACTCTGTGTATTCTTCCCATATTCTTTTGATGCTTCCTGCACCATTTAATACTTTCCCCATAGCATCCTTGAGTATTGCAACTTGAAGTTTGAATGTTTTCTTCAGTTCTTTCAGCTTGAGAAACACTGAGGTTGTTTTTTCCTCTTGATTTTCTATCTCCAGGTCTTTGTATACATTGCAATAATACTTTGTTTTCTTGACCCAACCTTTGAAATCTCTTTTTAAAAAATTTTTTTTATTATGATTAAGTGAAAGTATACAATCCAAGTCAATTTTGCATAACTGTCTCTCTGCAGCTGTATGTAATCTTCCCACCCTGCAACAGCGTACCCCTACTTTTTACACTTTACTTCTAGAATGCTCCCAGTGAACACCTGTACCCTACTCTCCACCCTCTCCTCTCCCCTCAAGAAAAAAAAACCCCATAGGACAGCCTTCTACAATTGTAGAAAACCATGGAGTACACACACCGTGTGCTCAGTCTGTGTCCCCAAGTCCAGTCCATTCTTTGTCTGAAATGGTGACCTCAGTACTGTTTTCAGGTCTAGGGCATCAGCAAGTTTAGAGCCCATGTTACTAGAGTGATCTCCAGGTTGCCGGAGCGTCAGTTCTGGTCTTCTAGTAGAGCTCTTGATCTGCATACCTCTTTTCCTTGTACTATGTCAGGGACTCTACACTGTGTCCCCTACCAAGTGTCTTTGGTGATGGGCAGGCACCATCTGGTTCTTCTGGTCTCATGCTGATGCAGTCTCCCAGTCATATGGGTCCTTCTGTCTTCTGGGCTCATTTTTCCTTGTATCTTTGGTGTTCTCGGTTGTCATCTGTTCCAGCTGGATTGGGACCAATTGATGTTCCTCAGATATCAACTTGCTGGCTTTTAAGACCCCAGACTCCCTTAGCAAAAAGCTAGTTAAGCCAGTTGAGCTTGATGTCCCCTGAAAACATGGTCCTCAGACTCCTGTGCCTGTTAATCTGTCCCCTTCAATACTGGGTTGAATTTAGAAAACATTTTGGTTTATTGTTATGCTGACTTCACACAACCAAATTCCTGTGGACTACCTAACCTGTGAACAACTCTCTCCTTCCCTCCCCACTCTTGTAGCTGTCAAAGAGTCTTTTCTTCTGTGCATAAGTCCTTTTGTAAGTCCTTATAATAGTGGTCTCATACAATATTTGTCCTTTTGCAGCTGGCTGATTTCACTCAGCATAATGTCTTCTAGTTGCTGCCGGTCTACGAGATGCTGCCTAAAATCATCATTGTTCGTTATCATTGTGTAGTGTTCATTCATTCATAGTTTGTTTATTCATTCATCTGTTGATGGGCACCTAGATTGATTCCATCGTTTTTGCTGTTGTGGACTGTGCTACAATAAACATTCATGTGCATGTATTTGTTTGTGTGACAGCCTGTATTTCTGCAGGATATATTCTAAACAGTGGGATTGCTGGATCATACGGTATTTCGATTACTACCTTTATAAGGAAGTGCCAAATTGCTTTCCAAAGAGGTTGTATCATTTTGCATTCCCACCAGCAGTGTAAGAGAGTTCCAGTCTCTCCACAGCCTCTCCAGTGTTTGTTTTTTTTGTGGTTTTTGGATTATTGCTCACCACTGGGGTGAGATGGTATCTCACTGTAGTTTTGATGTGGATTTTCCTAATGGCTAGTGATCGTGAGCACTTCCTTACGTGTCTTTTAGCTGCCTGAATGTCTTCTTTTGTGAAGTATCTGTCCAACTCCTTTGCCCATTGTTTAGTTGGGCTACTTGTCTTTGTCTTGTTGCTATTGTGCAGTACCTTCCAGGTTATGGAAATTAGATGTCGATCTGAGGTGTAGTTGCCAAATATCTTTTCTCATTCTGTAGGCAGTCTTTTAACTCTCTTGACAAAGCCTTTGGATGAGCATAAGTGTTTGATTTTTAGTAGTTCCCATTTACCTATTTTCTCTTCTGTTGTTTGTGCATTGTTGGTAAGATTTTGCAGTTTGTCTAAGTCACTATTAGAAATTCCCTTGTTGTCTGTGTTTTCTCTTGTGAGATCTTTATCGTTTTAGATTTGATATTAGGTCTTTGATCCATTTTGAGTTAGTTTTTGCGTAAAGCGTGAGATGTGGGTCTTGTTTCAGTTTTTTGCAGATGGATATCCAGTTTTGCCAACACTGTTAAACAGACTGTTTTTATCCCAGTTTCCAATCATTGGGCCTTTGTTGAATATCAACTGTTTGTAGGAGGATGGTGATACTTCTGGATTCTCTATTCTATTCCATTGGTCTATATGTCTGTTTTTGTACCACTACCAGGCTGTTTTAGCTACCATGGCAGTTAGCAGGTTCTAAGGTCTGATAGTATGAGGCCTCCCACTGTGTTCCTCTTCTTCAGTAGTGTTTACTTATCTGGGATTTCTTCCCATTCCAAACCAAGTCAGTGATTTGTTTCTCCATCTCATTGAAAAAGGACATTGGAATTTATGTTGGGATTGCAATGTATATGCAGATTGTTTTGTGTAGAATAGATATTTTCACAGTTTTAAGTCTTCCTATCCATGAGCAACATGGATTTCTCCAATTATGTAGGTTCTTGTAATTTTCTCTGTATAGATCTCTTAAATCTCTGGTTAGATTTATTCCTAGGTATTTTGTCTTACTGGGGGCTGTAGTAAGTGCTACTGATTTGGTGATTTTCTCTTTGATGATCTCTTAGTTGGTGTAAAGGCATCTTACTGATTTACTTAATGTTTGTCTTATATCCTGACATGTTGCTGAACTCTTCTATTAGTTCCAATAGTTTATTTACAGATTCTTTAGGGTTTTCTGTGTGTAAGATCATATCATTTGCAAATAGGGATACTTCTAATTCATCTTTACTGATGTGGATGCCCTTTATTTCTTTGTCTTGTCTGATTGCTCTGACCAGAACTTCTAGCACAATGTTGAATAGAAGTGGTGACAGTAGGCTTCTTTGTCTACTTCCTGTTCTCAGGGGTAATTCTTTCGGTATCTCTCCATTCGGGGTGATGTTTTCAGTTGGCTTTGCATAGAAGTCCCTGAAATCTTCTGTTTAATGGATTTTTTTCCTTTTTGTTTAGCTACTTGACGTTATAGAGCAAGTTTCAGTGTCTTCTGACATCTTTCTTTCTTGTCTTTTCAATGACCTGTTGCTTTCTTCACATATGATGCTCTTGATTCCATTCTGCAACTTATCTGCCAAAAGCCAAGTGCTGTCAAGTCAGATCTGACTCATGGTTATAAGTGTTTAGTGCATCAAATCTATTCTTGAGATGGCCTCTAAAATCAGGTTGTCCTTTGGCTATCATTTACTTATCTTAATTTTCAGCTTTAACTTGAAGTTGCATATTAGTAATTCATGGTCTGATCTACAGTTGCCCCCTGGCCTTTTTCTGATTGATGATGATGTTGACCTTTTCCGTTGTCTCTTTCTACAGAAGTCATCATTTCAATTCCAGTATATTCCATCTGTCAAGGACCATATGCATAGTCACCAATTATTTTGATGTGAAAAGGTATTGGCAATCATGAAATTGTTGCTCTTACAAAATACAATCATGTGCTCTCCAGCATTGTTTCTATTACAAGGTTATAGTTTTCAACAACTTATCCTTCTTCTTCCATTCCAACTTCCGCATTTCAAACAGCATTCTGATGACATGTTCATTCAATTTCAGACAGCAGAAGTTGGTAAAAAAATCTTCAACTTCTTTATCTTTGGCTTTTGTGGCTGGTGCAAATAATAATTGTGTTAACTGGTCTTCCTTGTAGGCATATAGATATTACTGTATCACTGATACAGTTGTCCTTTAGGCTAGATCTTGAAATGTTCTTTTTGAGAAGGAACACATGCCATTCCTCTTCAAGTTGTCAATTCTGACATAATACACCCTACGACTGTCTGATACAGAATGACCAGTATAAGTCCATTTCCTAGGATATTGATCTTTATACATTCCATTTCATTTGTGATCATTTTCAGTACTCCTCGAATCATACTTTATACATTTTATGTTCTGATTATTAATGGATGTTTGCAGCTGTTTCTTCTCATCTTGAGTCATCCACATTAGTAAATGAAGGTATCCAAAGCTTGACTCCACCTGCATCATTAAGGTTGACTCTACTTTGAGGAGGCTGTTCTTCTCCAATTGTATTTTGAGTGCCTCCCAGCCTGAGGAGCATGTCTTTCAGCACTAAATCAGACAGTGCTACACTGCTGTTGATAAGGTTTTCATGGGCTAATTCTTTTCAGAAGTAGACTGCCAGATTCTTCTTCCTAGTTTATCTTAGTCTGGAAGCTCAGCTCATGCATCTGTGAGTTTGTTGTACTCTGGGGACTTGTCTGTTGCTGTAATGCTGGAAGCTATGCCACCAGTATTCAGACGCCAGCAGAGTCACCCATTGGCTAGTCTAGACATTTTATGTAGGTGGAATCACGCAATGTTCAGCTTTGTGTGACTGGTTTCTGTCACGTAGCATTGTATTTTCAAGGTTGATCCTTGTTGTGGCATGCATAAGGTCTTCATTTCTCTTTATGGCTGAATAATATCTCATTGTATGGTTGCATCGTATTTTATCTATTTTTCTGTTGATGGACACGGGCCGTTTCTATCCATTGGCAATTATGAATAATGCTACAGTGAACATGGGTCTACTCATATCTCTTTGACTCTTCGCTGGAAGGCACTGGTGTTTAGATGAAGCCAGAGAAGATCTGGGGCAGTGTCTGGTGGGACAGTCTCACCCTTGTCACCTGCAATAAGCAGGTTCCAGAAACAGGACTTCTGAGGATTACATACGTTGTCTTCCCCACCCAGTCCTACTGAGAGGGACTGCAGAAGAAGGCTGCCAGTTCCAGGCACTCTGAGTGGTGCAAGGCGCAGGCAGACTGCATCAGGAGCTGTGCGCTGTGTGCAGTTGGAAGGCACAGCGTGTCCTCCACTTTGGGGCAGAATTCTGCAGTCTCACTGATGCCCTCATCAGTGTGCTCCCGGCAGGAGTGCTGATACGGAGGACGCTTAAGGAGTTCCGAGCAAAGGATCGGATGAAGGAGCGAGGGCGGGAGAAAGATAATAGAAGATTTCATGTGACATCTGAAACAATCAGGTCCTCGGTTATGTGTCACACACTTTCACAAGACCCGCCAGACACAACCGAGAATAAGCCTGCATGGGCATGTAGGAGGAAAGGCCGTGAAATTCGGGTTAGCATCACTTTGTTTCTTCTTTCCTGCTGGCAAAGCTGGATAAACTGTTTTAAATGCTTGCAATCGCCTTCCTAACTGCGCGCATCTGTGTTGTGCTTGTTTTTTTGCTGTTGCATAGAAAGAGAAGTTACCACGTCCTAACACTAGATGGCGCCCACCCACTTGGAAAAAGTCTTGTGTGTTCCCAAAGGGCTGTTTCGGAGATAAAATTCAAAGACATCAGGTAGCGTATTCTTACAAAGCAGGCATTTTCATCACTTGACCCCTGCTCTGTATTACCCCAGAGAGACTACCCCTTGATTCCAGCGGTCCCATTATCATAACAGTCCATTTGGGGCGTCTTTATTCAGATTTGGTATTTTACTGCTAAGGTTTAAAATCTTGCCACTGAGGTTTTTTTTTTTTTTATCCCTCTTAAATTTTATTTATTTTGTTGGCGTTGCTGGAAACATACACCGATTCAACATTTTCTACATGTATAATTTAGGGGCACTGATTATAGTCTTCAAGTGGTGCCACCATTCTCACCCTCCTTTTTTGAGTTGCTCTTCTCTCATTAACATAGACTCACTGTCCCCTAAGGCTCTTATCTAATCTCTCAAGTTACTATTGTCAGTTTGATCCCATATAGATAGTTCTTAAGAGGCACAATGTCAAAGGCAGACCATTCTACTGGTTAAGCTCAACTATCGCTTGGTTATAAGGCGACTTCAGTATAGTTTTGGTATAAGATATAAAGATTATCTCAGAAATAACTTAAAAATTCTGTTTTGTATTTTATTCGTCTGGTCAGGGTTTTTCTACGGAATCTTAGGCCAAAATATTCAGTTATGGTAACTGGGCACCATCCTGATCTTCTGATCTCATGGCAAAAGAGGCAGTTGTTCCTGGAGTCAGTTAGCCACACATACAGTACCCTCTTTCTAGTCCTGACTCTTTTTTCTCTGTCGATCCAGGCAAATGTTGACCAGTTGTTATGTCTTGGATGGTCACTTGCAAGCCTTGAAGAGCCCAGGTACTATGCAACTCACTAAGAGGCAGAACAGAAGTACCAGCACATTATTAGGTCAATTAACTTGGGTGCTCTATGAAAAGCCTCAACAGCCAGCTACTCTCTCTCTCTCTTTGTCATTTTTGTAAATACATCCACCACAACTGTTGCCAGTTCAGCTTTTTACAAGTATACAACTTATTGACAGCAATTGTGTAATTGACTGTGCAACTCTATTCTTAATCAATCTGATATTCTCAGCACCGTTAGCTCTCCCTTTCCCTCTCCGTCCTGTCCTGTAACCACTAATAAACTTTGGTTTTTATATATTTGCCTTTTTCTGCCTTTCTATATAAGTGAAGGTCATAAAATTCTTGCCCTTTTGTGACTGGCTTATTTTGCTCAGCACGCTGTCTTCAAGCTGCATGCATGAGGTGGCATGTATTAAGACTTCATTTATCCTATTGCTGAGTAGTATGTCACTGTGTGTACGTACCACGTTCTGTTACCCATTCATCTGTTGATGGGCATTTAGGTTGTTTCCACATCATGGCTATTGTGAGTAGTGCTGCTGTGAACATTGGTGTGCAAGTCTCTTTTTGAGGCTGTGCTTTCAGATCTTTGGGGTATATACCTAGGTGTAGAGTTGCTGGGTCATATGGTAGATACATTTTAAGATTTTTTTGAGGAAATTTCACACTGCTTTCCACAACAGCAGTACCATTTTATGTTCCCACTAACGACAAGTAAAAGTTCCAGTTTCCCCACATCCTCGCCAACGTTTGTTATTTTCTGTTTTTTGTTTGTTTAAAGTCTTAGCCATCCTACCTTTTGCTATCAAATCAACTCCAACTTATAGCCACCATAAAAACCAAACCAAAAAACAAACAAACAAAAAACCCGATGAAACCAAATGTGTTGCCATCAGGTTGATTCTGGCTTACAGTGGCAAAGTGGTTAAGAGCTCATCTGATAACCAAGAAGTTGACAGTTCAAATCCACCAACCACTCCGTGGAAACCCTATGAGACAGTTCTACTCTGTCCTACGTGGTTGCAATGATACAGCCATCCTAGTGGGAGTGAAATGGTACCTTACTGTGGTTTTGATTTGTATCTTTCTGATGACTAATGATGTTGAGCATTTCTCCTTGGGTTTGTTGGCTATTTGAATATTCTCTCTGGTGGAATGTTTATTCAAGTGCCTTGCCCAGTTTTAAAAATTGGATTGTCTTTGTTGTCAAAGTGTCATATATATTTTGGTTATTAGAGTCTTTGTTGGATATATGGTTTCCAAAGATATTCTTCAAGTTGGTAGCTTGACTTTTCACTTTTTTGGTGAGCTTTTGATGAACAAAAGATTTCAATTTTTATGTGGTCCCATTTCTTTACTTGGTCTTTTGCTGTTCGTGTTTTTGTGACCGTATTAGTTAATCCATTGATGAAAACCAGGCCTGACAGTGTTGCTCCTGCTCATTCTAAGCATTTTTTGGTTTTTAGCACATGTTTAGGTCCTTAGTCCATTTTGAACTCTTTCTTGTTCATGGTGTGAGGCGTGGATCCTGTTTCTTTTCTTTTTTTTTTTGCATGTGCAAATCCAATTTTCCCAGCCAGCCAAGCCAAGTGCCGTCGAGTCGCTTATTTTTCATTATTTTATTTATTATGACTGAGTGAAAATGTACATTCCCATACAAATTTACGTGCCCACCTATATGCAGCTTCCACTGCTCTCCCTGCCCGGTGACAGCACACTATTCCTCTCTGCTCCATGCATGTGTCATCCTCCCAACAGTCTCCTTTCCCCTCCTCCCCACCCACTCTCCTTCCTCCAGCCAGAGGTCAGCAGGATGATATCCCATAGATGTATAGAACCATAAAGTGCATCCAATATATGGTCACTCTACATCACCAAGTCCAATCCATTTGCATCTGAAGAGTGGACCTTCGTTATGATTTATTGGCAAGGGCAGCACGAGGCCAGGGGTCATGCTTCCAGGGGAACCCTGAAGCTGCTGGACCATCAGTTGCGATCTTTTAGAGGAGATTTCAGGGTGCATCTCTTTTTACTTTTGTGTTGCCGGTGAGACTCAACTTAGTGAGCTCCATCGCAGCTATCACTGGTGGTGGCCGGGCACCACCTGGTTCTTCTGGTCCCAAGTATATGCAGGCACCCACTCATGTGGGTCTCTCTGTCTTCTGGGTTGTCTTTATCCCGTGTCATTTTGGTCCTCGGTGAGCATCCGTTCCTGCTGAGTTGGGACCATTTCCAACATGATTTATTGAAGAGACTCCTTTTTTTCTCCCATTGAGTGGATTTTGCTCCCTTGTCAATAATCAGTTCATCACGGACATATGGATTTGTTTCTGGACTGTCAGCTCTTTATCATTGTTCTATGTGTCTAGAGTTACACTAGAACCAGGCTCTTTTGGTTACTGTGGCTGTATAACATTTTTTAAAACCAGAAAGTGTGAGTCTACCTCTTTTTTCTTCTTTTTCAATATATTCAGTTTTCCAATTCATAAACATTAAACATCTCTCCCCTTATATAAGTCCTTTTAAATTTCTTTCAGGAGTATTTTATAGTTTTCATTGTATAAGTCCTTCACACCCTTGGTTAGCTCTATTCCCATGTATTTTACTCTCTTTGATGCTGTTGTAAATGGAATTGTTTCCCTGATTTCCCTTTCATATTTCTCATTTCTAGTGTATAGAAACCCAAATGATTTTTGCTTGTTGGCCTTGTCCCCTGCAACTTTGCTAAAGTCCTCTAGTAGCTCTAGCAGTTTTCGTGGACTCTGGGATTTCTATACATAGATTCATATCATCCATGAGTAATTTTATGTTTCCTGTATTGTTGCCCTGACTAGGATTTCTCATACAGTATTAAATATAAGTGCTAAGAGCAGGCATCCTTGTCTTGTTCCCTGTTTCAAGGGGAAAGCTCTCAGTCCTTTTCCATTAAGTATGATGTTGGCTGTTGGCTTTCCATAATGCACCCTGAATCATCATGAGGAATTTCCCTTCTATCCCAAGCTTCTTTACGGTTTTCATCAAGAAAGGTGTTCGACAGGAGAAAACATTATCTGATGGTTACAAGTGTGGGGAAGGAGGAGGAAGAGTATTCACTAACAAGATAGTAGAGAAGAATTATTTTAGGTGACAGGAAGGCCAATATACAATACAGGAGAGATCAGCACAATTGGACTAAAACAAAACCTGAGAAGTTTCCTGAATACAATCAAATATGTCAAGGAGTCGAGCAGGGGTACGGGACTGGGGACCATGGTTTCAAGGGACATCTGATAGGTCAATTGCTGTAACAAATTTATTAAGAAAATGTTCTGCACCCCACTTTGGTAAGTGGCATCTGGGGTCTTAAAAGCTAGTAAGTAAGCAGCCTTATAAGAAGCATCAACTGGTTGGAATCCATCTGGAGCAGAGGAGGATGAAAAACACCAAAGACATAAGGAAATTATGAGCCAGAGAGACAGAAGGGCCACATAAACCAAGGACTACATCTGCATGAGACGGCAAAAGCTAGATGATGCCTGTCTACCACAGATGACTGCCCAACAGAGAATACAACAAACAGTCCCTGATGTAGTGGGAGAAAAGTAAGGTGCAGAACTTGAACTCTAATAAAAAGACCAGACTTGATGGTCTGACAGACTAGAGGGTTCCCAGAAGACATGGCTGCTAGACTCTCTTCTACCCTAGAACTAAAACCATTCCCAAAGTCAAGTCTTCAGACAAAAATTGGACTGGACTATAAGACAAAATCATACTGGTAAAGAAAGAGTGTGCTTCTTGGCTTAAGTGGATACATAAGACTAACTGAGAAACCCTGGTGGCATAGTGGTTAAGTGCTACAACTGCTAGCCCAAACGTCAGTGGTTCAAATCCACCAGATGCTCCTTGGAAACTCTGTGGGCCAGTCCTACTCTGTCTGTCTACAGGGTGACTGTGAGTTGGAGTTAATAGCAATTTTTTTTGGTTTGTTTTTTGGCAGTTCCTGTCTGGAGGCTAAATGAGAAGGCAGAGTGGGGCAGGAGATGGTTGAACGGACGTGGGAAATATAGGGTAGAGAGGAGGAGGGTGCTGTCACAGGTGAGGAGAACAACCAGGGTCACATAACAATGCATGCATGAGTTTTTGTATGACAAGCACAATGAAATATAAATAAAGAAAAAAGAAAGGTGTTCAATTTTATCAAATGGTTTTTGTGCATACATAGAAATGATTATGTGATTATTTTCCTTTATTTTATTTACATCGCTGTGTATTACAATGGCCAATTTTCTAATGTTGAACCATTTCTGCATTCCTGAATAAATGCCACTTGGTAATAGTATATGCCTCTTTTAATATGCTACTGGATTCTGCTCACTAGTAATTTGTTAAGGGTTTTCACATCTATATTCACACAATACTTTGGCTTATAGTTTTGTATTCTTGTGCTGTGTTTGTCTAGTTTGGATATCAAGGTTATATGTGTTTCATAAAATTATTTAGAACATATTCCTTCCTTCTTTATCTTTTGAAAGAGTTTAAACAGTATTGGTGTCAATTCTTCTCTGAATGTTTGGTAGAACTTCCCAGTGAAACGATCTGCTCCAGGATTTTTCTTTTTTCTGGTAAATATTTGAACTCTGATTTGATCTCTTCGCTTGTAATGGTTCTGTTGAGACTTCGTATTTCCTCTTGAGCCAGTTTGGACAGGTTGTGTGCTTCTAAGAATTTGTCCATTTTATGTAAGTTATCCAGTTTGCTGCCATACAGCTGTTCATGGTATCTGTCATAATTCTGTTTACTTCTCATTGGCTCAATTGTAATACCCCCTCTTTCGTGTTTTATTTTAGTTTATTTGTATTTTTTGTCTCCTTTTGTTTGTCAGTCTAGCTAATGGTTTGTCAGTTTTAGTGATCCTTTCAAAGAACCGACTTCTGACTTTATTGACTCTACTATTTTTCTGTTTTGACTTTATTTATTTCTGCTTTGATCTTTATTTCCTTTCTTCTGGTAGGTTTGGGCTTAGTTTGCTCTTCTCTTTCTAGTTTCTGTACTTGTCAAGTTAGACTGTTAATTTGAGATCTTTTGTCCTTTTTTGCATAGGCATTTATTGGTATCAGTTTCCCTTTGAATACAGCCTTTACTGCGTTCCATAAGTTTGGGTATGTTGTGACGTCACTTTCATCTGACTCTAGGGAATTTATGATTTCTTCCCTGACCCATTGGTAGTTTAATTTAAAAAAAAGAAAACAAAAAACCAAACCTGTTGCTGCAGATTGTAACTCACAGCAACCCTAAAGGACAGAATAGAACTGCCCCATAGGGTTTCCAGGGAGCACGCGGTTGGTTTGAACTGCTGACATTTTCATTAGTAACCTTAACTCTTAACCTGCCACACCACCAGGGTTTCCAATTTTCATATGTTTGTATTTTACAATTTTTTTTTCCTGTTATTGATTTCTGGTGTCACTCCATTGTGGTCAGAGAAAATATTTTGTATGATATTAATCTTTTAAAATTTATCAAGACTTGCTTTGTGACCTAAAATGTGGTCTGTCCTGGAAAATGATCCATGTACACTGGAGTAGAATGTATATTACACTGTTTGGAGGTGGAATCATCTATATGCGTATGTATCTGCTAAGTCTAGTTAGTTTATAATGTCATTAAGACCCCCTGTTTCCTGTCAATCTTCTTTTTGGATGTTCTGTCCAATATTGAAAGCTATGCATTGAGGTCTCCAGTTATTATTTCTCCCTTCAAGTTTACCAGTGTTTCCTTTATATATTTATACATTCTGTTGTTGGATGCATCTATATTTCTGACTAAATCTTCTTTATTTAATTGACATTTTTATCACTATATAATGTCCATCTTTATCTCTTTTGACAGATATGAAGATTGCCATTCCAGTTCTCATTTTGTCGTTATTTGCATGATTTCCCCCCCATTTTTTCACTTTCAACCCATCTGTATCCTTAGGTTTATGGCATGTCTCTTGTAAACAGGATCTAGTTGGATAACTTTTTCTAAAATCCATTCTGCTACTCCTTGCCTTTTGATTGGAACATTTAGTCCATTTACACTCACTGTAGCTACTGATAAGAACTGACTTACCATTTTGTTATTTGTTTTGTGTGTGTCTTAGGCCTTCTTTGTCCTTTTGTACTGCTTGCGTTTGGGTTTTGTTGGTTAATTGTAGTGAGCCATTTTGGGTCTCTTCTTTACTTTTATGTATGTTTTTAAATATATATTTTCTAAACAGTTGTCATGAATACTACATTTAAGAACTTGTGCTTATGACATGCTAGAGTAAGCTGGTTCCAACTTAACTTCAGTAACATAAGAAATTCTGTATCTTAAGGAAAAGGCTAGGTGCCGTAATACGTGACATAAACAGAATACAAAACGTACTAATAATGCACAAACACCAGAAGAGAAACTAGACAACGGGTGTCTTAATTATCTAGTGCTGCTGTAACAGAAATACCACAAGTGGAAAGAAAAATAGGCTAAAAGTCCATATTCAGGGTGTCAGCTACAGGGGAAGGCTTTCTCTACTGGCAATGGAGGAAGTGCCTTGTAGTCAACCTTCCCCTGGACTGGGAGCTTCTCAGGTGCAGGGACCTTGAATCCATGGGACACCCTCTGGTGCTGGTGCTTCTTTCCTGGTAACATGTGGTCCTCAATGCTCTCTGCTCACTTCTTTTATATCTCAAGAGATTGCCCAATGCACAGTACAGTCCTACAGATTGAATCCTGCCTCACCAGCACAACTGTGGCCCATCTTCCTTTATTAATATCATAGAGGCAGGATTTGCAACATAGGCAAATCACATAATACTGGGAATCATGGCCTAGGCATATTGCTATACTCTGTTTGGGGAGGACATAATTCAATTCATGACAACAGGGAACTGTTAAAATTCAAACACTTATGCTCATCCAAAGACTTTGCCAAAATGATAAAAAGACAACTTATAGGCTGGGAAAAAATTTTTGTATATAACAAATTAGATCAGTGTCTAATCTCTAAAACTGTAAGATTCTGCAAAACCTCAACAACAAAAAGACAAATAGCATTATCAAAAAATGGGCAAAGGAAATGAATAAGCATTTCCCCAAAGAAGGCAGTCAGGTGGCTAAGAGATATGTGAGGAAATGCCCCTAATTATTAGTCATTAGAGAAATACAAATCAAAACTACAACGAGATACCATCTCACCCCAACAAGGCTAGCACTAACCCAAAGTATACAAAATAATAAATGCTGGAGAGGTTGTGGAGAGGCTGGAACACTTATACGCTGCTGGCAGGTATGTAAAATGTTACAACCACTTGGGAAATCAATATGGTGCTTCCTTGAAAAGCTAGAAATAGAGGTGCTATACTATCCAGCAATCTCACTCCTTGAAATATACACTGGAGAAATAAGCACTATCACATGAATTGACATAAAACCACCGCCGTCGAGTCGGTTCTAACTCATAATGACCCTATAGGGCAGAATGGAACTGCCTCATAGAGTTTCCAAGGAGCGCCTGAGGGGTTTGAAGTGTTGACCTTTTGGTTAGCAGTTGTAGTGCTTAACTACTTTGCCACCAGGGTTTCCCTGAATCAGCACATGGACACTGTATACATTGTAACCACATTCACAATAACAAAAAGTCGGAAATAACCTAAGCGCCCATCAACAGATGAAAAGATAAACTACAATAATTCAAAGAATGTAAGACTACATCATGATAAAGAACAGTGATGAATTTGTGAAACGTGTCTCATAATATGGAGGAACTGGAAAGGCGTTATGCTGAGAGAAATTAGTCGCAAAAGGACAAATATTGTACGAAACCACTATCACGAGACCTCAAGAAAAGGTTTAAACATGGCAGAAAATGTTCTTTGATGGTTAAAAGGGTGGATACAGAGAAAGAGGGATATTCAGCAACTAGATAGTCAACATGAATTATTTTAGGTGACAGGAAGGATGCCACACAATATAGAAGAATTCTACATTGTGGACTAAACCAAAAGGCTACAAGTTCCCTGAATACAACCAAACACTTTGAGGGACAGAGTAGCAAGGGCAGGGATACTGAATGTTTTGGGGAATCCTTTGTATGTGGCTGTTTGCTTCTTTCTCACTGCTTTCAGAATTCTCTCTTTATAATTAATTTTTTGAGAGCCTGGCTACTTGGTATAGATCTATTTAGGTTTATGTTACTTGGGCTTCTTTGAGCTGCTTGGTTTTGTAAATTTGTGTCTTTTGCTAGACTGGAAAATTTTATGTCATTATTTTTTAAAATACTCTTTCTATACCTTTCTCTCTCTCATCTTCTTCTGGAATTCCCATCATGCGTGCATTAAATCTCTTGTTCTCCCATGATTCCATTAAACAGTGTTCAGCTTTCTTGGGCCTCCATTCTTGTTACTCTTCAGCATCTGCAATTTTAAATATCTTATCCTCTAAATTGTTAATTCTTTCTTCTGACTAGGTAAATCTGTTAGCAGTTTCTTCATTGTGGTTCTCATATAGTCACTGTACTTTTCAGTTGCAATGTCTTTTCTTAGATCCCCATTTTTTTTCTTGCGTTGTTTTCCTTATTTCTTTTTCCGCTTTGTCTGTTTTCCCTTAGTTTTTCCATTGGGTTTCATGTTGTATCCCATTCTACCATTTTTTCACTATTTGGCCACCTCTAGATGTGTCATGTTCATTTGAATGGGCCATTGTTTCTCTGTCCCTTGTGACTCTTGTGATTCGGTTGTTGTTGGGGCATTAGAATTTTCGAGGGTGTTAACTTTCTCTGTTTTCTCTATTAGTTGATGTCTTTGCCTGTACTACTTTTCTTCAACTTTTGCTTACCCTTTCCTTTTCTTCTCTGCGATAACTCCTTCTCCCTCCATGGTTTAATTAGAATTTAAAAGTTCTACATCTCATTTTTCATCTTTCAGTCTCTCCCAAAAACACAAGTGAACACTCTGTGGCCAGTCTGTCCACTAGTGGGCACTTCCACTCAGGTGAGTTATTGTATACTAGTCAATCTGTCCACCAGGGAGTGTATCCCCTTCTCTCTGGCTTTTACTCCATTCCCTTTTAGGTTTATGCAATCACATTTTTAGTGGAAAAACCCACATCCGGTGATTCCTGTTTGGGGCTCAGTATTATCCTGGTTTGCCCAAGGTTTCTTTCCCTGCTCTGTGGTGGCTGCTTGTAAGTCAGCTGGCATTCAGGGGAACCACGGGCAGACCTTCTTTCATTTCAGGAGGTGGAAAGGCTGACACTCCCAAGAATGATTTCCGAGAGATCTGTCCTGTTGGTTTCAGAGCCCCAGTGACCCTGTGGTGGTCGGAGAAGTTGTTTCCACCTAAGCTACCCACCGCATGGCTTCACTGTAGGAAATCTTCTGTAGGAGTTGGTTTCAGTCCAGCAGTCTGGGTGGGGACTCACAAATGGACCCCTGAGGAGGCTGCTCACTTGTTATCATAGCTGCCCCTGGAGTGTATTGGCTGTGGATGTAAGCTCCACTTAGAGATGTCTGCTTCTTACCATGCAGCAGCCTAAGTCAACCGTCCTCAGCACTGACTGAAAGATGAGGCAGACAGACCACAACTGACTCCCTGGGAAGTCTGCCTCATCGGTTTCAGGGGCCTGAGCTCTGAGATGTACAGCTGGGCAGCTAGAGTGTTGACCATGTGAGCAGATTCCATTGCATGGGCCTTCTGTAGCAATTTACAATAGACTTGTAACAAAGAGTGTCTGGATGGGGGAGGTGCTGGCATACTCCAAACACATCCCCAGGGAGGTCTGACCAGGCAGAAGTTTGAGGTCCTATCTCTTCGCACAGGCAGTGCCTGTGGTACTTAGGGAAGCAGACTCTTTTTCTGCGGCCACTACCCTACTTCACAGCAACCAGTGACACGCATGGCTTTGAGAGGAGCCACCACTGCGGGGGAAGTGAATTTTCTACTGTATGCGACTCATTGACTTGTTTATGCTTGTCTGTCTGCAGTACCCACTGCTTTCTTTTGTTCCCTGACTCAGAGTCCCTGATTCAGTTTCCTTGGTGTATTTCTTGGTGTACTTGTGGGTGAGGGTCAGAATGATGGTTTCTTTATATCACATCTTCCCCTTGTCACTTGTTTTTTAAAATTTCTATTAAGTAATCCTCACCTGTTTCTCTCAATTGTTCAGAATATACTCAGTCTGATAAATTAAACAAGATGAACTCCCACAGCTGAACTCAAAAAGAAAACAGACTAACTGAAAACTTGTTCTTCTTATCTCTTGCTGATCTGATGTTTCATCCAGTCCTGTCTTTAACTCGGCCCTCTAGTTCAGGAGACTGGGAAGACTTAGAAGGGGATGCTGGGAGCTTAACAGGGAGAGGTGGATGAGAAGAGCCAAGCAGAGCTTTGTAGCACAGTGATGAATCTACAGCAGGCAAACAACTCACCAAGAGAGGGTAGAAGGAGGGTATGGGTCCTACCAAGCAGCTGTGGTCAGGTGACTCCAGTCAGAAGACCATTTATTTGCTGTGTGTCCTTGGGCAAGCAAGATAAACCTCTTTGAATCTCAACATCTCTCAGTTGTCCAGTGGAGAATTATGATACCATTACAGGGTGTTGTGAGGATTTTGTAAATGTGAATTGTGATGAAAATGAGCTAATGTACTGAAATGTTAGTGGTAAGTGATGGATGATGTATTCCGTAGCATCTTCCAAGGGGGCTAAACAGCATGGCTCAGAACAAGTGGACTGCCAAGAGGAGTGAATGTTGGGAACTTTCTGACATGAGATCTTGCTATTATACAGATGTAACCTGAGTCTCTGGCGATGAAAGGCAGTGTTATTTTTTCCCGGGCTAGGCAACACTCTCTCCTGACCTCTATGCAAAAAAAGGACCTAGAAGAGACCCTGCTTTGTGGCTGGTCTCAGCCTGGCCTCAACAAGCTCAATGACTTAGTAAGAAACATCCCCCACTCATGAAAACACCTGCCTTAGAACTGGGGCAAGGCTGTGCTCTCCTGCCGGGCACTGTCCCATCCTGGCCTTTGCATTGAGCAGGACGCTGAGGACTGGAATTCACGGACGCGTTCCTCCGTCTCCTTGACTTCTGATGAGGAAGTCCCAGAAAACAGAGCTGACTTGGTGAAACTCTGGGAAAAATCTCTCTGCTTTGGGGGTGGGGGTGGAGGGGCGGGGCGGGGGTGAGGCACTGTTGATGAGAATATTTGGCAATTCCATAGATCTCTCTAGACGAGTCAGACGCTGTCCTCTCCGCAGCGTGGTGGGGATTTGTGCAGTATTTCCTCATTGGACAAAGAGGAATGCAAGAGGAGGCTGCTTGTGGTACATCGCGGCTGGGCTGAGAGACGTGCTCATACTCGTGAGAGCGCAGCAAGGACCATGAGGCCGGGACCGAGCAGGGCAGGGTCTGGGAGATGCAGACTGGGGTCCCCGCGGGTACCCCGGGGTACCGGCCCCTTTCCCTCCCACCAGAAACTTACCCTCAAGACCCCAGTAAGGCCCTTGCTTGCTCTGGTGCTGCTGGTTTCCATCAAACAAGTAAGAGCTGTTTATTATTTGTTACTTTTATTATCACTGGTTGTGCACATTTTCTGATTACACAAGTAATTTGGGCCTCTTGTAGGCAATCTGGGAAACAGACAACACTATAAAAAAATAATGACCAACCAGAATCCTAGCATTTAGAGGTAATCACTGTTAATATTTTGGCATCTTTTTTCTCAACTTCTTTTTCTTTGCATTTTTACCAGCTGAAATTAGGATGCATTAAACATTTTGTACCTTGGTTTCCCCTTTGCGTCATATTATAGGCATTTTTCTGTGTCAGTGGGAACTTGGTGGATATCACGTAGAATTGTTGCCTCAGTTCTCCAGTATGTCATTCCATTCTCTCTGCTTTGAGCATTTAAGCAGAACTGCTAGTTCTGTTCTGTTCCTACTTTTCTTTTTCCTTACTTCCTTTCTCTCTTCTTATTGCAAAATTATAGAATGCTCATTGTTTGACAACACCTGATTAAAAAATAAACAAAATAAAAAGAGAAAATAAGTGAAAACCAGCTACCTCTGGTCTGTTTTTTCTTTCCTTTTTCTTCTTCCTTCCTTTCTTTTTTGTATTATAAAAGCAAAGAATACTCACAGTCAAAAATTAGCATAGAAGACAAAGAAGTATAAACAGAAACTACAAATCCCTGTAATTCAACCATTCAGAAATCTCTGGCATTCATATTTTGCAACGTACAATTCCAGATATTTTCGTACCATTTATTTGCATGCACTCTTTTAAATAAATATGGGATCATACTAGAAATATTTTTTACGGTCTGCTTTTTCCTTTCCAAAACGCACTAACAATGCACACTAACATTTTACTGAGCATGCGCTATGCACTAAGCCTAGTACTGGGTACCTCTCCTATTATCTCATTTCATGTCCTCCAAAATCCTGAGACAGAAGTTCTCTTGTTAATTCTGTTTTAAAATGAAGAAACTGGGTCTCAGAGAGGTTGAGCAGCATTTTTCCATGTCAGTAACTGTAGATCCATGGCATGATGCTGAAGAGCTTCAAGGATGTATCGTAATGTATTGATTCACCCTCTACAGTTGGATATTCTGGAAGATCACCTTATTCTCCTGCATTTGGCCATTCTGTTTTCACAGTTCCATTTTTATAATGGGCCGTGTTTCGAAAGAATCTCAGCTCCATTCATCTGAAGATAGTAGCTTGAGGAATGCCTGTTTTTCTCCTTTGGCCCATGGACAGACTTAGTCCCTGTTGGCGGCCGTCCTGTTTCCTTTCCTTCCTAGGAATTCTCGTTTCTCTGGAGCTGTCATGCAGGGAGGGCTGCAGTGCCAGCTCCTACCCAGTGCACACCTTCTTGAGCTTTCTCTGGTGCTAGCCTGTGACTAACCAGTTGCTTTGGAACAGACTCTGGTGGTCCCGTGTGTGTCAGAGTAGAACTGTGCTCCCCTGGGTTTTCAGTGGCTGATTTGTTAGAAGCAGATCACCAGGTCTTTCTTTGGAGGTGCTGATGGGTGGACTTCAGCCTTTCAGTTAGCAGCGGAATGTGTTAACTGTGTAACCCCCAGGGGCTCCTAGCTAGGCAACCCCCCCAACATACCACCACATTTTCTGAATCAAATTCTCCCAGAGGTTGCCTTCAAGCCTCCATGACTGCAAATGTGAGGCAAAGCAATGATGTATTTTATGCAGTTCTTGCTATGTCAGCCTTTCACTGAGTGACCAGGACAGTCCTGGTCACCCACAGAGCGAGTGGCCGTGATCTGTCTCGGGCCTCAGTGATCCAACCAGTTAATGGTTGGGTCCTTGTTCGGAGGCTTGATACAGAGCTCTCATCCTTGCTTCAATTCTTGGAGAATCTCATGAGGAAACCAGGTATTGTCAGCTAATTGCCTGTTCTGTTAGCTTCCATTCACAGACGTGTATTAATTGCCTACTAGGTATCAAGCACAGCTATTTAAAAAAAAATTGCCATGGAATCAGTTCTGACTCGTGGTGACCCCATGTGTGTCAGAGTGGAACTATATGCCATAGTTTTCATGGCCACGACCTTTTTGGAAGCAGATTAAGTATTTCTTCCATAGTGACTCCCGGTAGACTCGAACCTCCAGCTGTTCAGTGAGTCGCTAAGTGTGTAGCTGTTTGCACCGCCCAGAGAGCATAGAACTTTGCGTTTTATTTTAAATGCTTCCATACACATGTTTTGCTTAAACTTACAACAAATTTATGAGAAAAGTATGATTGCTGACCCCATTTTACAGATGGAGAAATTAAGGTTCACGGTTAGATGATTGTCTATCATCAGGCAGGGTGTGAGAGGTGGAGCTATTTTGTGTTTATTCAGGGTGCTTGAAGTCCTGTGTTCTTTCTCCCATGGACTCCATGAGAGCTTTTGACATATGAATATTTGTGTATTATAAAAACAGAATCTGCAGTGCCTCAGGTGGGCTTACAACACTGGCAAACCCATAACTTGGCCCTTTTTCTCCGGGGTTTTGATAACTTAACACTATCCCCTCCATCCTAATGTGCCTCTTAACAACGTCTCCTCTACCGTCTGTCAGCCACTCTGCTCTTGGAACCTCTTTGTTCTGTCTGTCCTCCAGTATGTGTCTGTAACTCTGCTGACCCTTTTCTTGGTTCTCCATCTTAAGTCCCATTTCTTTCTCCAGATGTTTATATTATAAAGCTTTGCGTAGACTTTTATGATGAATACTGCTTTGCCTGCATGGAATATAAATGACTGTGGTGTGCTTTCTGGCAGGAAGTCTTCATAAAATTCACTTAATGAGAAATTCTCAGGAATAGTTTATTTTCAAAGTTCAGGCAGAGAAATAATGCTATCCTCACCCTACCTCCCCTAATTAAACGTAACTAGAAGTTTCTTTGGCTTCATAAAAACATAAGCCCGCTATAAAAGCATCAGTATGAGCTTTAGCATCATAAATACATATGCCTCTTTGAGAAATGGATTTGTGACCCTTTTGTACATTGCTGGTGGTGGTATAAAGTGGTGTATATGTTTCAATTAAAAAGATCTTTTTTTTTTCAGTGAGACACACAGTTTGGCAGTACCTTCTCAAAAACTTTTAAAAATATAGACACACCATGACCCAGAAATTCTAATTCACAGAATTTCTTGTGAAAAAATAAAGTTGTTCTCGAAGACATTTAATGAGGATTTTCACTACAACATCACGTATATATAGCAAGCTTCTGAGAACACCTTGGATGCTCAATACCAGAAAATGTGAAAAGTACATTCCATACATCCTTAGAATATTATAGAACTGTCAAAATGTCACCTTAGAAGCATATTTCTTGAAATGAAAATATACTTGCAATATATTTTCTAATGAAAACAGACTACAACATACAGTGGCATCACCAGGACCGATGTCCCCCTGTGGAGTAACTCATGGTGGTGGCAGCCCCCGTGAACTTCCTCCTACACCAGACCGTCCAGAATCCTTAGCAATGTTGTTTAGTACTAATGGTTGCTCATAAACTATAATCTCCATATATCATTCCTTCTTTTCCTTTAATTGCTGCTTTGTTCTCAAAAAGTTATTAATATAGATTCGTAAGTACTAATTACCACAATATTGTAGCTAAAACACCAGAAACTTTGACATTAATCAGTGACTATAAAAACCCTGAAAGTGATGACAAGAGCGCTATGTGCTTGTAAGTACATGCAGACAAAACCATGAGATTTGAAGTGTCATTATCATTAGGTGATAATGGAAGCTCTGACCAGAGTACATTAGAAGGTTCAAAAAGTGGTTTGTGCAGAACGTTAGCCTTGTGGTAACCCTGGTGGTGTAATGGTTAGGCGCTACAGCTCCTAATCAGAACGTCAGCAGTCTGAACCCACCGGCCATTTCTTGGAAACTATGGTCCTCCAGGGTCACTAAGAGTCGGAACTGACTCGACAGCAGTGGGGTTTTTTTTTTTTTTTTTTGGTTAGCTTGGTAGGTCTATACTGACACATGTAAGTTCACTTACAGAAAAATGGACAAAAATTTTATAGACAGTCATTTTGATATCAGCCTCTCTGATAGTGTTACCTGGTGTTAGCTGCATCCCTTGCACCTTCCTAACGACACCACTGACAACATAGTATGATTCCCATTTTGTTTAAAATAAAAAGCAAGGGAAGAAGGAAAAAAAATTTATGGGTACAGAGAGAAGATTCTGGAAAGAGAAGGTAATTTTGGGGTGATAGGTTATGCTTCTACCTTTTCCCCTCTTTGTTTATCTGTAATTTTTATTTTAACTGCAGTGAAGTTCATTCCTTCTCTAACAAAGAAAAATGCAAGATTTATTGGAAGGGAGGCAGTAGGAGTCTCCACCCCCTCCTTTCCTTAATTCCGTCTCAGTCAAGTCAATTGTTTTTTTGCTGGTTGCCCAAGGGAAAGAGAAATTAAGATCAAGTTGGACTTTTCCAGTTAGAAAACAATCCAATCATGTATGTCCTCATTACTTTGCCTAGGCATCTGGGTGCCTGGCTGTGATTACACTTGTGTTTCTGGGGGTTGTCAGGACAGGCACTTGGGAAGACAGCATGGCCCCTAGACTTGCCAAACACAGTCTGTTTTAGAGATTTTTGTTTTTCGGCTTTTAACTATGGACATTAACCATGACAAAGAGCAGGGGCATCAAGGAATGCTAGTCCAGCGGAGCTCACATGGAGAGCTGATTTTATTTTCTCTTGTTTAGCTAGGTTCCAATGTGATTTCTGAGGGCATAAGTAGGGCCTCATTCAAAAAAACATGTTCCTTTGATGACATGGAGGATTCTGGAAGCTTATTATTTACTTTTCAACCTATATGCTGAATTTATAGAAATAACATAGGTTCAGTTATAGTCCAACTACAATATTTACATAATAAACTTATGTCTTACCTCTTGGGTCATAACTCAGGGAGACATATTGTTAGTAGAGATTGAAAATTCTTTGGAGACTGAAACCAAGAGATAAATATACCAGTTATTTCATCATCATTATTATGACATATTGGCTGATCCCGTGTTTTCCAAACTGTGTCTTAAGATATCCCAGGGTGCTGCTGTGAGCTCACAAACGTGCTGTGAGATACTTTAAAATTTCAAGGGAAGTGCAGTGATGTGCAACACCTGCCAGTCACTGTGCAAACCGCTACCGCGTGGTCTTGCACAGCTTCAACGTTAGATCACGCTGCATTTCTTTTGATATCATGTCTTTGCAAATTGAGTCTTTGAAGTTACTATGATAAAGGCAACAATGACATGAAAATCAATGTGGAATAGGAAATTAAGATGATGTCTTAGTCATCTAGTGCTGCTATTACTGAAATAACAACATGTGAATAGCTTTAACAAACAGAAGTTCATTCTTTCACAGTTCAGGAGGCTAGAAGTTGGAATTCAGGGAGCCAGCACTAGAGGAAGGCTTTCTCTCTCTGTTGACTCTGGGGGAAGATCCCCGTCTGCTTTCAACATTTGTGGGCACAGTGTTCCTTGGAGATGCCTCTGTTTCTTGGCGCTAGTAGTTCCCATTTATCTATTTTCTGTTATTTGTGGGTTGTTTGAGAGATTTTGAAGTCTGTCTGTGTTGTGTATTAAACCTTCCATTGTTGTTCCTACTTTTTCTTGGATGAGCTTTATGTTTTAGATTTGATATTTAGGCCTTTTGTCCAGTTTGAGTTGGTTTTTGTGTAAGATGTAAGATATGGGTCTTGTTTTAAATTAGTGCAGGTGGACATCCAATTTTGCCAGCACCATTTGTTGAAAAATGTGATATTCTTATGTGTTGTAAATCCTATCTCTATGATGTTTTTGAGATGAGACTAGTGGCAGTTATGTTAATGAGGTGGGATTCAATTTACAAGATTGGATTGTGTCTTAAGCCAATCTCTTTTGAGATAAAGAGAGGAGAAGTGACCAGAGAGACAGGGGGTGACGTCATACTGCCAAGAAAGCAGCACTGACAGCAGAATGCATCCTTTGGACCTAAGGTTCCTGTGTAGAGAAGCTCCTGGAAGAGAATTGAGGGCAAAGACTCTCTTTCAGATCCAACGGAGAAAGCTTTTCTCTGGAAATGGTACCCTGAGTTTGGACTTCTAGCCTACTAGACTGTGAATGAATAAATGTCTTTTTGTTAAAGTCCCCCATCTGTGGTATTTCTTTTATAGCAGCACTAGATAACCAAGACAATTATTAAGATATCACTGCTCAGAAGCAGTTTAACCTACCTACTTAATAACTGGGACTTTGGATATTTCTTTTGGCCTAGGAGTGCTGTGAAAAAATTTGTGAGACAACAAGGGCACCATGAACTGAAATTTGGGAACCTCTGGTGCAATGATGACCACACTGTTGTTGTTGTTAGGTGCCGTCAAATTGGTTCTGACTCATAGTGACCTTATGCACAACAGAGTGAAACACTGCCCAGTCTTGTGCCATGTCCACAATCACTGTTATGCTTAAGCCCATTGTTGCAGCCACTGTGTCAATCCATCTCATTGAGGGTCTTCCTCTTTTTCACTGACCCTCCCCTCGACCAAGCATGATGTCCTTTTCCAGGGACTGATCCTTCCAGACAACATGTCCAAAGTATGTAAGATGCAGTCTTGCCATCCTTGCTTCCAAGGAGCACTCTGGTTTTACTTCTTCCAGGACAGATCTGTTTGTTCTTTTGGTGGTCCGTGATACATTCAACATTCTTCTCCAACACCACAATTCAAAGGCATCAATTCTTCTTCTGTCTTCTTTGTTTGTTGACCAGCTTTCACATGTATATGATACAACTGACAATACTATGTCTCGTGTCAGGTGCATTTCAGTCTCCAAGGTGACAGCTTTACTTTTCAATAGTTTAAAGAGGTCCTTTGCAGCAGATTTTCCCAATGCAAGGCATCTTTTGATTTCTTGACTGCTGCTTTTGTGGGTGTTGATTGTGAACTCAAGTAAAATGAAATCCATGGCAACCTCAATCCTTTCTACATTTATGATGATATTGCTTACTTGTCCAGTTGTGAGGGTTTTGGTTTTCTTGATGTTGAGGTACAATCCATACTGAAGGTTATGGTCTTTGATCTTCATCAGTAAGTATTTCAGATCTTCTTCACTTCCGGTATGTAAGGTGGTGTCTGTGTAATGCAGGTTGTTAATGAATTGTCCTCCAATTGTGATGCGTCATTCTTCTTCATATAATCCAACTTCTTGGATTATTTGCTCAGCATAAAGATTGAAAAGGTATGGTGAAAGGATACAACCCTGACACACACCTTTCCTGACTTGAAATCATGCAGTGTCTCCTTGTTCTGGTCTTCCTACGGCCTCTTGATCCACATACAGATTCCTTGAGAGCACAGTTAAGTGTTCTGTAGTTCTCACTTTATGCAATGTTAGCCATAATTTTTTATGATCCACACAGTCGAATGCCTTTGCATAGTCGATGAAACACAAGTAAACATCTTTCTGGTATTTTCTGCTTTCAGGCAAGATCCATCTGGCAGCAGCAATGATAATGCCTGGTTCCATGTCCTCTTCTGAATCCAGCTTGAATTTCTGGAAGTTCCTTGTCAATATACTGTTGCAGTGGCTTTTCAATGATCTTGAGTAACAGTTTACTTGAATATGATATTTATGATGTTGTTTGGTAATTTGTGCATTCAGCTGGATCACCTTTCTTTGGAATGAGCATAATTATGGATCTCCTCCAGTCAGTTGGTCAGGTAACTGTCCTCCAAGTTTCTTGACATAGAGATGAATAGCAACAGATGACCACACTAGTTCCTCAAAAATTTAACTCTGAATTTCTGGAATAGGTGCAAAGGAAACACCCACAGCCCCACCAGATGTGTCATAATGTATGTGTGTTGGTGGGGAGACTATCTGGGCAAAGGAGGGATGAGATTTGTTGTTGGTGGTTGCTGTGGAGATGATGGTAACTCCCTAGGAACCTTATATATAACAGAATGAAATGTTGCCTGATCTTGTGCCATCTTTATGACCATTGGTGTATTAGAGTCCGTTTTTCTGGCTGTTTCATTCTGTCTCATTAAAGGTTTCCCTCACTTTTGCTTATGCTCTACTGTTCCAAGCATGTTGTAAAAGGGGAAGGTAGAGTTAACCAGCTACTTATGATTTGAAAACTTGCTGCTTATTGAACCGATAGACAGATTTGTGTGTGTATGTGTGTGTGTGCATGTGTTGCTTAGTTGAATTTGAATGCCTTGAGATCTAATGCGGAAACCCTGGTGGTATAGCCGTTAAGTGACGTGGCTGCTAATCAAAAGGTTGGCAGTTTGAATCTACCAGACACTCCTTGGAAACTCTGTAGTTTTACTCTATTCTACAGGGTTGCTATGAGTCAAAATCAACTCAGTGGCAACAGGTTTGGTTTTAGGCTTTAGATCTGTTGTTTCCTCGATACCACAGTCTTCCCCAGTCACCGCTGTTACAGCTCTTATTTCACTTTGTTGTCTTGTTTGCCTCACCCAAGAAAGCATTTGAGTTTGTTACTCTTTGTGAGAGGAGACAAACCTCAAACTCAGTTGACTGAGTGACCTTAGCCCAGATCACATATGTAACCCTTCCTCCCTGCATTCCCCACCTCCAGCCCTTCTTCATCCCACAGCAGTCCCTGTTTCTCAAGGAAACATGAGGGTGATGACTGCTGCTATTACTGGGGGCTTGTACTCAGAGGTGAAGGATTTATCTCAGTCATCAAAGCACTCGCTGAGCACTGAGGGGGATGGGCAAGTGAACCACTGCCAACCCAGTGTGACGGGCCTAGGAATCACCTACCTCTGGGGTTGAGTAGCACTGAAAAATGTTACTAGCTTAAGACTTCAAGAAGAGAGGTGATCAAGTGCAACTTCCCATGGGTAACTTGGCTTGATGTTGAGCCTTGAAGGGTGATTAGGAATCAGACAGGTGTAAAAGAGGGTGGAACAGAGTGCCAGCGGGATATGCAAAGTCGTAAAGAAACATCAGAAAACAGACAGATGTGGGATGAAGATGGCTGAGATTTTGAATCTTGAGTCTGCAGGCCAAAAGTGAAAGACTTGAGACAGAAAAACCTTGTGCTCAGATCTGTGCTCTGGAACAACGTGGAAGATGGACAGCAGTGTCGGGACAGAGATGGAGAAAATGGGAGGCAGGGCTGAACGGGAGAGAAATTTAGGAGAGAGAGTTGGCAGAAACTGGTGACTAGTTAAATGTGGGGGTGAAGAGGAGGGAGATGGTTGAGGATGGCCTCTGGTTTCTGGTTTGTGATTGAGAGCACAATAGTGCTGGGGACTGAGCCAACAAGGAAGGAGCTTGATTGGAAGTAAAGGATGACAGGGCAAGACTGTCAGTTGACTTTGTATTTTAGTCAATTATACAATTGTATTGTCTTCAGTCAGTGTGCTTGGATGCTAACCAAAAGGCTGGGGGCTTGCGTATATCCAGAGCCTCCTCAGTAGAAAGGCCTGGAGACCTACTTTCAAAAACTCAGCTACTGGAAACATTATGAAACACAGCTCTACTCTGATGCTCACGGGGCCGCTGTTAAATTTACAGCAACTGCTGGCTGCTTCTCAGTCCTTTAGGGCAGGAACTGCATCTTGCTCATCTTTGTTTATATCCTTTTCAATTTCTTCTTAATGCGAGGAGTGGCGCACAAAAGATTCTCAGCAGAGAAGAGTAAACTGACCAGTAGAAGAGGCAACCATTGTACAACGAAACTGTACAAACACCTAAGTAGAAGCCGTTAGACAACCTAACCATCTAAGTCCAAAAAGCTTCTGCTGTATTTCCAAAGTCCTATTGGAAAACCTGGTGGTATAGTGGTTAAGTACTATGACTTCTAACCAAAAGGCCACCAATTCAAATCCACCAGGCACCACCTGGAAATTCTATGGAGCAGTTCTACTCTGTCTTATACGGTTGCTATGAGTCGGCCTCAACACAATGGTGGTGGATTTGGTTTGGGAATGGAAGAGGAAAGTCTTGCATGGTATAAAAGTTTGGTGGTTTGAACTTACACTAGCAGCACCATGGGAGAAATGCCTGGTGACCTGCTTCCATAAAGGGTACAGTCAAGAAAACTCTAAGGAGCAGTTCTACTCTGTAATGTGACGTCATTATGAATGAAAATCATGTTGATGGCTATGAGCTGTCTTTTTTTGTTTCTTTTTCTTAAATGGGACAGGATATTTAATGTCAGAAAGAAAAATAATTCTGAAGGCTCGGTATAGCAGCAGAGCTCTGTCTTGGATCCTGGAACCCCAGAGATCTGAGTGGACGGTGCGGGCCTGTAACTCTCCTGACCCTTTTCTGACATGTCACTGTCCTTTCTTCGTGCAATGCTTCTCTTTTTGGGATCCACAGAATCTTAGAGGCATGTAACTACTTGTCTGCAAGGGTGTGAAACTTCAAGATAAGCATATTGCATCCTTTTGAAATGTCAGCCTCACTTGAAGATTTTGAAAAATTTTATATTTATGCTAAAGTCAGTATGATCAGAATATAGGGAGAAGGCAAAATTGCATACTTTTTTAATTGTACTTCAGATGAAGGTTTACAGAACAAGTTGGGTTCTCATTAGACAACAAATACACATAATATATTGTGACATCAGTTGCCACCCCTGTGACATGTCAACTTTTTTCTCTTCTGTACCTCAAGTTCCTTATTACCAGCTCTCCTCTTCCTTCCTACTTCTTGTCTTTGCTTCTGGGTTGGTGTGCCCATTTAGTCTCATTTTGTTTTAAGGGCCTGTCTAATCTTTGGCTGAAGCATAAACCTCAGGAGTGACTTCAGTACTGAGCTAAGACGGGGGATCATACTGTCCGGGTTTCTCCAATCTTTGTCAGGCCAGTAAGTCTAGTCTTTTCTGTGACTTAGAGTTTTATCCTCTGTTATTCTCTCCCTGTGTCTGGGGCCTCTCTCTTGTGACCCCTGTCAGAGGAGTTGGTGGTGGTAGCCGGGCACCATCTAGCTGTACTGGATTCAGGCCGATGGAAGCTGTGGTAGTCGTGGTCCATTAGTCCTTCGAACTGATCTTTCCCTGTGTTTTTGGTTTCTCATTCTCCGTTGCGCCCAATGGGGTGTGACCGGTGGAGTGTCTCAGATGGCCACTGACAAGTTTTTAAGACCTCAGACACTACTCATCCAAGTAGAATGTATTTTCTTTGTAAACTATGTTACACCAGTTGAGATAGATATTCCCTGAGACCATGGTCCCCACAGCCCCCAACCCAGTAATTCAGTCTTCCAGGGAGTTTGGATGTGTCAATGGAGCCTCCATGACCTTGCCTCGGACAAGCTGTTCTGGCTTCCCCAGGATTGCGTACTGTTTTCCCCCTCCTAAATCTATAACTTATCTACTGTCCATGTAGTGTTTTTCCCTCCCCATCCCTCTTCTCCCTCCTAACTGTCACAGATGTTTCTATTTGTGTGTAAACTTTTTCACAAGTTTTTGTAAGAGTGGTCTCATACAATTTTTGTCCTTTTGTGACTGACTTACTTCACTCAGCATGCTACCCCCCAGATTCATTCATTTTGTGAAATGTTTCTCAGATTTATCATTGTTCTTTATCTTTGCCTACTATCTCATGGTGTGTATGTACCGTAGTTTGTTTATCCGTTCATCTGTTCGTGGGCACTTAGGTTGTTTCCATCCTTTTGCTATTGTGAATCATGCTGCAGTAAACACAGATGTACCTATGTCTATCGTGTGACAGCTCTTATTTCTCTAGGATATATTCCTAAGGAGTAGGATTACTGATCACATGGTATTTTTATTTCCAGCTTTTTAAGGAAGTAACATATTGTTTCCTAAAATGGTTATACCATTCTGCATTCTCACCAGCAGAGCATAACGGTTCTAGTACTCCCCACAGCCTCTCCAACACTTGTTATTTTCTGTTATTTTTCTGTTTTTTGATTCAGGACAATAATGCTGGGGGTAAGATCGTATCTCACTGTGGTTTTGATTTGCATTTCTCTAATGGCTAATAATTAGGAATATTTCTTCATGTGTCTGTTAGCCACTTTTGTGTCTTCTTAGGTGGCATGCGTTTCTTTTGCACATGTATCATGGCCTCTAGCATTGACCCCATTTTTTTTCTTCTATGATATTCATAGTTTTTGGTTTTATATTTAGGTTTCTGATCCATTTTGAATTAGTTTTTGTGTATGATGTGAAGTATGGATCCTGTTTCATTTATTTGCAGATGCACCTCCAGTTTTGTCAGCACCGTTTGTTAAAAAGACTGTTTTTTCCCCCATTGGATGGACTTTAGTCTGGGTGGATGAATTTACAACTGCGTTGTTAGTTCTGTTCCATTGGTTAATGCATTTGTCATTGTACCAGTACCACGCTGTTTTGACTATAGCATTACAGTAGGTTCTGAGGTCAGATAGCATAAGGCCTCCTACTTTATTCTTCCACAATACTGTTGTACTTGTCCAAGACCTCTTCCTTTCTGTATGGAGTTAATCATTAGTTTTTCTCGCTCTTTACTCACATGCATTTTCAAGATAAAATAGAAGGTGCCAAAAGTGTTCTAGTCTTGGTGCAGGCCATTGGGGCACTTGAGTCGGGAGGCCTGAGAATCACAGTTCGAGATGTTAGTGGGGCCACTTCCACATTTACAGCTATCTGGGAGTTACTGTGTTTTGTCTGCTCAGGTCACAGGCTCTCTCCTTGAGGAGACAACCCGGAAGTGGGCTCAGTACAAAGACAAGTGCCTCAGAGACTTACTCAAGGAACCTTCTGGTAAGTCCATGCCTTAGTTACATCTGGCTGCGTAACAAATTACTCCAAAATTCAGCAGCTTAAAAAAAAAAAGATTATCTCTCATAGTTTCTCTGGGTCAGGAATTCAGATAGGACAGAATTGGGGTGGCCTATTGAGAAGTTATTTCATTCCCTCATGCATCTGTTGGTTGATCTGGCTGTCATTTGAGAGTCTAGGTGGGAACATTGGCCAGAATATCTTCACATAGCCTCTGCTCACAGGCTGGGCTTCCTTATAGTATGGTGGCTGATTTCCAAGAGCAAGCATCACTGGAGACCATACTGGCTCTTATGGCTTAGACTTAGTCACACAGTGTTATTTCCAGTATGTTCAGTGGGTGATAATGTTACAAAGTTCTATTCAAATTCAAGGGGAAAGAACGTAGTATCCAATTTCTCCTAAGAAATGCATGTGAAATGGGATATATATTGGTATTTCTGTCTTTGATTTAAAAAAACCCTGTCACAACATGCTCACGTGACATGTGCAACTGTTGTGAATTAATTTAGGCATCTATTGTGAGGGAAGGAGCCCTGTGGCATAGTGGATATGTGCTTGGCTGCTAACTGAAAATTTGGCAGTTCTAATCCACCAGCCACTCTGTGGAAGAAAAATGTGGCAATCTGCTTCCAATCTTGCAGCCTTGAAAACACTGTGGGGCAGTTCTGCTCTGTCCTATAGGGTAGCTAGGAATCAGAATAGACTTGATGGCAATGAGTTATGGGTTATTGTAGGGGTGGGGAGGGGATTAGGGTTTCCAGTCTCCTAGGGTGTTAGCTGAATCTGAGTATTAATAGTTCTTTATCCAAGTGTACAGTAAGTTTAGAGTATTTTATCAAATGTTTTAGCAGTTTGATCATGTCCATGGCCTTCCTGTCCACATGTTGACTATGTACATCTAGATGTGCACAGCCACTTTGAAAAGAAAAAAGAAGGAGGAAGAGAGGGAGAAGACTTGACCCATTGCCTCGAGCATCGGGAACGATGAGTGAAAGCGGCCCTTTCTTCTTTCCCTGCATCTTTCAGATTATTTCATTCAGAGGACTGGAAGTTGGCAGGAGACTGTAAACACTTCATTCCTTTTCCTGACCTGCAGGCATTCCCAGGCTCCAAGCCCTAGTCTTCTCCCTCTAAAGATCCTTCATTCCAGACAGGAACAGTGAAGGTTTGCTGTCAGTCACAAGAAGCACTTTGGACAATACTGTGTTCTGAGGTGAGAGGAAGGCAGGTCCTGTTCATCTGGCATCATGCTGTTGGCATCACAGTCAGCTGAGCACTTGTGTCACACAGACCGGGTCCTGACCCCTGGCAGCCAGGTCCTCGAGAGCCCCAAGTCAGCCATAAACGCCGAGTTTTCAGGAGTTTGGATACCGTTAACCTGGGTGCTCACTCCAATCAATGCCCGATTTCTAGCCCAGCAGGGAGCAGATGGTGGGAAATGCTGTTCGCTCCTAGGGATCAGGAGTTTGCAGTACGGAAGTTTGGGACCCAGCCTGAAACAATGGCTTCATTTGATTGCTAGAAGCCTCTGTGGCTGGGTCTTACGTTTAGAACTTCCCGGTGCCGAGTGCTGGATATAACACATCCGCTGAGCTTGAGGTGGTCTGATTATTTCATGATGACCATTGGATTAGTCTTCACCTGGAGAAATAGGATTAGTCTTCACCTGGAGAAATAGGACCACGGATTTCTTGTGTTGGACATTTGTGTCTAAAAGCCTCAGCGGTTCCACAGATCACCTTAGATCCTTTGATCATTTTACATTTCACAGGGTGAAGCTTTTCTGGAATCTAATTGGGTGAAAGTTGAAGAACTACTTAGCTATCTCTGGAGCAGAAGGCCACGGGCTGAACTTTCAAGTGTCCTTCTGAACCCAAGTTCCTGTGAGAGTTTAGTTCATGTAAAATAAACCAAAATCAGTGTGACGTGCATATCAACATGAATGGCTGGGCCACGGCCAGAGGTCTTATTGGGTAGACGAAGCCACAATGTTTGGGGTTACAGTAAGCATTCCTGCCCACCTCCCCTCTTCCTTCCTCATCCCTGACCTGAATGGTCCCTGCGTCGGTTCCATCAGCTTCCAATGCCAGGGAAGTGGGCTCTGGACTGCTGGTTGCTTTTTCTTGTAGCTGTGAGCCTTGTTCTCTAACACTGCTTGTCATCAGGCCCCTCTTCTCTCTGCAGAGGAGTCCCTGGGTGGCACAAAAGGTTAATAAACTTGACTCCTAACTGAAAGCTTGGTGTCTGAACCTACCTAAAGGAACCTCAGAAGACAACCCTGGAGATCTGCTTCCAAAAGGTCGCAGTCATTGAACGACCCATGGAATACCTTTCTACTCTGCACACATGGAGTTGCCATGAGTTGGAGTCAACTCTATGACAGCTGTTTTGTTTTTCTTTCCTCTCTCTGCAGGTGTGTTTTGTAATGGGACATTTGATAAGTACGTATGCTGGCCTCATTCCTCCCCAGGAAATGTCTCTGTTCCCTGCCCTTCATATTTACCTTGGTGGCATGAAGGTAATGAGTCATATTTTACTAATTTTCACCAGTTCCCCGAAAGGCTGGTCCTTCTTGGTAGGCCTACCGGGGGATTTAGAGAGAGAACTCTGATCAAGTGCTTCTCTCATGTCCCTTCTCCCTGCGAAAGATCCCCCTCTAAAATCTCAGTAATGTGTCTTCCTTCTTCTCTCTGCTTTTCCTCTTGTCTTCTGAGAAACCCTGGTGGCATAATGGTTAAGTGCTGCATCTGCTGACCAAAAGGCAGACAGTTCAAATCTGCTGGATGCTCCTTGAAAACCCTATGGAGCAGTTCTTTTCCGACACACAGGGTCACCATGAGTAGGAATTGACTCAGTGGCAGTGGGGTTGGGATTTCTGAGATTCTGTGCCTGGATATTCTGTTTAGATAGTAGCCCTTTGCTTTGAAGACTGCAGGCTTCAGTCCCTGCTACCACAGAATGTGGCTGTAGTGAGGGCATGAATTCTCTTTGTACTGGAGAGGAGAAGGAGATGGGAGAGAAAGATTGGGACACTCATATCTATACAACATTTAGCTTGTTAATTGAGGAGAATATATTTTAAACTTCCCTTAAATACAAATAGTTAATGCACTTGGGTGCTAACTGAAAGGTGGGAGATTCTAGCCCACCCAGAAGTGCTTTGGACGAAAGACCTGGTGATCTGCTCCTGAAAACACCAGCCACTGAAAACTCTATGGAGCAGTTCTACTGTTACACACATGGGCTCCACCATGAATAGAAATCAGCTTCACAGTGACTGGATCTTTATAAGCATAGGAAGGAGACTCCATTAACTTATTGCTTTTCAATTCTACAGGACTTGGAAAGAGAATTTAACCACTTGACTTGCACTGATCCCACTTAAAGGAAGTGAATATTAGTTAGGAATCCAGGACTGTTGTCTTAGTTACCTAGTGCTGTCACAACAGAACTATCACAAGTGGGTCTCTTTAAAGAACAGAAATTTATTTTCTCACTATTTTGGAGACTAAAAGCCCAAACCAGGTTCTGAGCCGTATCAGTTCCTTCTGTGGGCCTTAGTTTTTGGTGACTGCTGGCATTCCTTGTCTGTTGGTGATCCTTGGCATTACTTGGTGTCTGTCTTCTTCTCCTGTGACTCTCTGTGACTATTCTGGTCTTTTTGTAACTCAGATGTCATACGATTTAAGATCTGCCCTACACTGATATGACCTCGTTAATGTAACAAAAGAAAAACTTCTATTTCTAAACAAACAGGGTCATATTTACAGGTACGGGGTTAGATTTTAATACACACCCATATATAAGGGTAAGTCAGAAAGCATTCCTACAAAATTGTGGAAATCTTTATTAAACGAGAATGTCAAAATGTGAAGCTGTTGTTGCTCAGCATGTCCTCTATCTAGATCTATACACATTTCTGGAGGCCGTGTTTCCATCCCTCTAATTCTCCCCCAAAGAATTCTGAGCTATTCCATTCACACCATGTCAAAACAGTAGTTTTGGCATCTTCAAGGGATTCAAACTGTGTTCCTTTTAAATGTCCACTGAATTGTGGAAACAAGAAGTCTGAAAGAGCAAAATCAGAGCTGTCTGGTGGATTGGGTGAAGTTCTCCAACAAAATTCTCACGGTACAGAGCTTGCTATGCTTGAACAATAGGAGGTACATTGTTGTGATGGAGAAAAATACCTCAGGGTATCTTTCCTGGACTTTTTTGCACCAGTGCAGTTTTCCATTTTCTTAAAATTTCTTCATAATAAGCCCCCATGATTGTCCTATGTCATTTGAGAAAATCTCTTAAGATTACCCATTTGGAATCCCCAAATGTTGCCCATAGCTTCTGAGCAGTCTTCCCTCACTTGTGTCATGTTTGAGGTCATTCTGACCTTCCCTAAAATGCCCGATCCAAATAAAAACTGTTGTTTTGTGTGAGGCAGCATTCCCATAAACTTGTTGTGAAGCTTCTATAATTTGGGAAGATGTTCACTTGAGTTTTGTTAAAAATTTTGTTTCAGCTCTAACCTCAAAATCATTTTTTTTCCCATCGCACAAAATGTCTCCTTTTTTTTTTTGAAGGCACTCAAATGAGACTAAGGTAAGTATATTACTGAGAGAACTTGTCTGCAGCCATCCACTGATTGCAGAGACGTGTTTAAACATGTTTATTTGGAATAAACTGATGCATGTATGAACTGGAACCCTAGTAGTAACATTTTTTTAAATTGTGTTTTAGATTTAGGTTTATAGAGCAAATCGGTTTCTCATAAAACAATTAGTTCACATATTGTTTCCTGACGTTGGTTGTCCACCCCACACTGTGTCAGTACTTTCCTCTTCTGGACCTGGGGTTCTCCGTTACCAGCTTTCCTGTGCTCTCTTGCCTTCTTCTTGCCTTCAGGTTTTTGCCCCGGGGATGGTCTGCCCATTTAGTCTTGTTTTGTTTTATGGGCCTGTCTAATCTTTGGTTGAAGGGTCAGCTCAGGAGTGACTTCAGTACTGAGTTTAATCGGTATCTGGGGGCCATATACTCGGGGTTTCCCTAGTCTCTGTCAGACCGTTAAGTCTGTTACTTTCTATTTTCTCTATTTTTTTTTTTTTTGTGGGTTAGAATTTTGTTCTACGTTTTTTCTCCAGCCGTGTCTGAATCCTCTGTTGTGATCCCAGAGCAGTTGGTGGTAGTAACCAGGTGCCGCTTAGTTGTGCTGAACTCGGTCTCATGGAGGCTGTAGAAGTTGTGGTTGTTAGTCGTTTGGACTCATCCTTCCCTTCTTTGGTTTTCTTCCTTCTCCCTTGCTCAAGGTGGGATAGAACTGTTGGAGTATCTTAGATGACCTCTCACAAGCTTCTGAGGCTCCATATGCTAACAGCAATATTTTCTGACTTACTGTCATATATGTTCATGGAAATGCTAGCCCACATAAAACAGAATATATACATACACAGCAAAACATACACCACTTCAACACTTCAGCAGTTTCTATACCTTTCTGTCACACTGATTACATTCTTCGAGTTGTGTAAACATTCTCACTCTTCTTTTCTGAGTTGATTCTCTATTAACATAAACTCTGCCACGTAAACTTCCTGTCTGATCTTTCCAGTTGCACTTGTCACTTTGACCCCATGTAGATAGTTCTTAGAAGAGCATACTGCTCAAGGCAGGCATTTTTTACTAGTTAAGTTAAACTCTTGTTTGGTTTTAAGAAGACTTCAGGAGGTATTTTTGGTTTAAGATTGAAAAATTATCTCAGGGCAATAGTTTCAGCTCAGCCAGCCTTCATGGCTCCAGGAAGTCTGGAGTTTATGGATTTTGAACACAGTTTTGGGGAGAACACAATCCAATCCATATCAAGAATGTTGCCCTCTTCCTTTCCCCAGCAGTTAGGTTCTTTGGCCATTTTATTTTGGAAAGGGAGAGAAGCAATTCCTAGTTAAAACTCTGTTGTCATTGACCATAGACCATGGGCAAATTTAAGATCAGGTAAAACTGTTCTTTGGAAAAGTAAGTGGTTACACAGTTCTGGGTGGAACTAGATTTGCTGACCCACGGAGTGAGAGAGTGAGTGCCTGTGTGCAGGAGACTTCCTGAAAGTGATGTGCCTTCAGGCACTTAAATTGGTGGAGCTACAGAGCTTTGTAATATTTGCCTGATCAGGGCAGATGTGGGCTTAAAGCCTGGGCCATGAAGCCGTAGGAAGCAGAAGCTGAAGAGACAGGGAGCATGAGAACCTGTGCTTCCTCAGTCTCAAAAAGTACAGATGTGAGTGTGAGGCCCTGATCATGATGTTATAAAAAAGAAGAAGCTGAAGAGACAAGGAGCAGGAAAAGCTGAGCTGCTTCAGTTTCCAAAGGCATGGGCAAAAGCTCAAGGGTAGAGCTGTGGTCTCTGGGGCTTCAAAAAGTGGGCTGCCTAAAGACAAGGGAGCAGAGTTGCTGTCCTCATAGGCCTGGAAGGTGGAGCTGAAGCCTTCATTCAGAATCTGGAGTGTGCCCAATACCTAGAGTCTGGAGGGAAACACTATTGTGTAAAGTGTTTCAGAGTATGGAGTATCATTTTTGAAGCCGTGAGGGCTAATGTAACCTGTTCCATTAATTTGCTTGGTGTCTATTGTGCTGCTCCCTGCAATTTCTCTTATTTGTAATAAAAATACCAACTTGTACCAGCCTGTTCTGCCATTGTATTTTAGAAATTGGTAACATGTTCTGAATTTCGCAACTGAAGAGGGATTTCTGGATTGGGGGGTTGGACTTAAGACCTTTGATATGATCTGAATGTGCTTTGCATGTTGCCAGCCAAAAGCCAATGTTGCAGTGGTGTGATTTTTGGAGGCGCCAACCCTGGTGGCATAGTGGTTAAGTGCTACGTCTGCTAGCCAAAAGGTCAGCAGTTCACATCTGCCAGGTGCTCCTTGGAAACTCTATGGGGCAGTTCTAATCTGTCCTGTAGGGTCGCTATGAATGAGAATTGACTCACTGGCAGTGAGTTTGGTTTTGGAAGGGGTGCAATGCTACAGATTGTATTGTATCCCCTCAAAAAATGTGTGCATCTGTTTTGCTTGGCCATGAGTCTCAATATGGTGGGATTTCTCCCATGTGTTGTGAATGCTGTCTCTATGATGATAGTGAGGGTGAATGGGCGACAGCTGTGTTTGTCAGGCAGAACTCAGCCTACAAGTTTGGACTGTGTTGAGACCATCTCTTAGGAGATTAAAGGAAAGCAGCACCCAGTGCGGAGTGTGTCCTTTGGACCTGAGGCTCCTGCACCGAGATAGTCTCATATTGAATTTACTTAGCCGACTGGACTGTGAAAATTTCTCATAGTGAATGCACTATATAGCTCACTGGACTATGACACAATAAAATTTCTTTTTTTGAAGCCATCTACTGGTGGTATTTCTGTTACAGCAGTACCAGGTGACTAAGACAGCTGAATTTTAAGATTATTTTAAAGGTCCCTAGTGGGTGCACACTGTTTGCCCTTGATTGCTAACTTACAGGTTTGTGGTTCAAACCCACCCAGTGATGTTGTTGGAGTAGAGGTCTGATGATCTGCTTCTGTTAATTTTATAGTCAAGAAAACCTTGTGGATCACAATTCTACTCTGTAACACATGAGGTCCCAATGACTCAAATTTGACTCAATAGCACCTCACAAGGTTATTTTGAGGAATAAATGTGAAGGCACACACAGAAACCACTAGATAGCAAGTGTGTAGTAAATGATAGTTGAAGCGAAATCCACCACTGAGTTCTTTGGTTTCCTTAAAGCGTTTAAAGCCCCAGATGTCCAAGTCTCCTGATGAGTATGGGGAAAATAGCATCACCACCTAACTGTACCGTCCCAAGAACTAAAAATGCACATCCATTCCACTTTAAAAGAAATAAAACAAAAATCCAGACTTAAAAAGCTGTTGAGTTAGAAGCTCTTACAAAGCGTGTGCTGGGTTTCTGGAGTGTACTGAAAGGGATAAGCTTTGCAAAAGGCAGAAAATTACTCTTCCACTCAAAACTTTGTTCATTAAATCTGTAGAATACAAATAGGTCCCTGCAGGGAAAAAATGTGAAAACAATGAAGTACATGTAAAGAACATCTTATAAATATTGTTTGTTGATAGGTGCCACAGAGTCAGTTCCAACTCAGCTACCCTATGCACAACAGTCTTGCAGCATATCCACAACTGTTTTTACATTTAAGTCCATTGTTGCAGTCACTGTGTCAGTCCATCTCATCAAGGGTCTTCCTCTTTTTTGCTGACCCTTCAATCTACCAAGCATGATGTCCTCTAGGAACTGATACCTCCTGACAAAAGGTTCAAAGTATGTAAGACCTAGTCTCTTCCAAGGAACACTCTGGTTGTACTTGTTCCAGAACAGATCTGTTTGTTCTTTTGCAAGTCCATAGTGCATTCAATATTTCTCTCTAGTACCACAATTCAAAGGCATCAATTCTTCTGTCTTCTTTATTCATTGTCCAGCTTTTGCATGCATATGATGAGACTGAAAATTCCATGGCTTGGGTCAGGCATACCTTAGTATTCAAGGGGACATCTTTACTTTTCAATACTTTGAAGAGGTCCTTTGTAGCAGATTTTCCCAGTGCAATGCATCTTTTGATTTCTTGACTGGTACTTCCGTGGGCATTGATTGTGAAACCAAGCAAAATGAAATCCTTGACAACCTCAGTGCTTTCTCGATTTATAATGATGTTGCTTACTGGTCTAGTTGTGAGGATTTTTGTTTTCTGGTGTTGAGGTGTAATCCATACTGAAGGCTGGGGTCTTTGATCTTTATCAGTAAGTGTTTCAAATATTCTTCACTTCTAGCAAGCAAGGTGTTGTCATCTGTGTAACATAGGCTGTTCATGAGTCATGCTACAATCCTGATGCCTCATTTTTCTTCGTATAATCCAGTATAATAAAAGATACCAAAAACCAAAACCAAACTTATTACCATGGAGTTGACTCCAACTTACAGCAATGCTGTATGATAGAGTAGAACTGCCCTCCAGAGTTCCCAAGGAGTGACAGGTAGATTTGAGATGCCAACATTTGGTTAATCGACAAACTCTCAACCACTATGTCACCAGTGCTCCATAGTGGAATGTAAACCAGTAACATCAGCTGATGTTGAGTGGACTTCCATTCATGGCAGCCTAGTATGTTAAAGGAGAACTGTGCTCCATAGAGTTTTTGATGGCTGATTTTTTAGAAGTAGACCCTAACCCTAAAAAAATTAGGGCTAGGGCTAGGGTCTTCTGAAGTGTCTTCTGAGGTGCCTCTGTATAGATTCCAAACTCTAAGCTTTAGCAGCTTAGAGCACTTAACTCTTGTACCACCTGGGGACTCAAAGATTGATAAATGAGGCTGGGACCGGATTGTGATGGACATTGTGCATTACACTAAGGGCTTTAAACTTTTCTTTGTACAGAAGGATTATGTGAATCCACTGAAAGGATGAAGGCATAGGAAGAACATCATAGATTCGTAATTTGGGGAGAGAACTTTTTAAAAATACAACCCTGTTGTGTTTCGGGGAAATTTTATAGCATAAGTTAGTCTCTTATTGAAAAGATTTATTCACAGATTGTTTTGTAACATTAGTTGTAATCTCTGCAAAGTGTCCATGCACTCTCCTTTTCTGTTTCCACCCTGGTTTTCCAGTGTCCATTTGTCTAGTTTTCCTGTCCCTTCCTCCCTTTTCATTTTTGCTTTCCGGCAGGTGTTGCCTATTTAGTCTTGTATACCTTATTGAAACGAAAAGCACATTCCTCATGTGTGTTACTATTTATGTGTAACTGCTACCATTCAGTCAATTCCAACTTGTAGTGACCCTATAGGACAGACTGGAACTGTCCCACAGAGTTTCGAAGGAGTGGCTAGTGGATTCAAACTGCTGACCTTTTGGTTAGCAGCTGTAGCACTTAAACTGTTATACCACCAGCCAAAATTATACTGCCATTTTTTCCTTATTTTATATACATATATGTTTAAACAACAACAACCACAAAGACTTGCTCTCTAGTTAATTCTGAATTGTAGTGACCCTATAGGCCGAGTTAAACTACCCCAGAGGGTTTCTAAGGAGTAGCTGGTAAATTCAAACTGCTGATCTGTTGATGAGAAGCTGAGTTCTTAACCACTGAGAAACCAGGGCTGTGTTTGTTTTATAGACCTGCCTAATCTCTGGTTAAAAAGTAGACTTCAGGAATGGCTTCAGTTCAGGAGGGTGTCCAGTGGGAAGACAATTTGACAGCATGAGCCTATTAGACTGTGGGGATAGAGGCGAGTCACGGAGGCTAGTTTGGGAGTTACTATAGTGGTCCAGAAAAAGTGATGGAGCCTGGACTCAGATAAAGGCAAGGGGCTATGGAGGAGGGGAAAGATTAAAGAAAAGTATTGGTGTTAGGATGTTCAAGACTTGTCACCAGAAGAAGTGGAAATCAAGGAACAGAAAGGAGTGAAAATTGGAGAATGTGAGGGCAGGGGCATGGGAGGTGGGGAGTACTGGAGTAGGAGAAGGAGTTGCAATGGCAGGTTGGTGGTAGGGTAGTCTGCAGGACGAGGGAAAATTTTAAGGAGGTGAAGATTCAGCCAACAGAGGAGAAGGTTCAGGAGGGAAGGGGCCCATGACAGCGAAGGCCCTACGTGGGGAGCACACCTAGTGTGTTCATGACGGGTGACGAGGCCAGTGTGGCTGGAGGGAAGTGACAAAGGGGGCAGAGCAGCAGTAAGAGGTTAGGTCAGAGAGTACCGGGACCATGTCTTACAGGGTCTTGTAAGAGGCCATATAGGGACTTGGACTTGTTCTCGGGGAGCACTTGGAAGATTTTGAGCAGAGACATGCGTGAATGACTGACATTTTGTTTGGATCTCTCTGACAGTAGCCATAGACTGTGACGGGGGAGAGTGCTAGAGGTGTTAGCAACAATCCAAGTGAGAGAAGATAGTGGTTCTGATTAGGGTGATAGCAGATGGTAAAAAAGCGTGGTCCGAGTCTGGCTTACATGAAGATAGATGCAACAGGATTGGCTAATGGACCAGATGAGGGGTATGGGAGTCAGAGAGAAGGATGAATCTCAGGTTTAGGGCCATAGGAAATGGAAGGATGAGTTTAACTTCCCTAAAATGACAAATATGTATGTGGAACAAATTTTGAGAAAAAGAAGAGTTTGGTTTGAGGCATGTGATCTGAACTGTTGGTGAGGCACCTTATCAGGGATCACAGGTGGGTAAGTGGGTGGACACTATGATTATTCTTCTGATAAGTCTAACAATTACAAGTAATGTGATTGGTGTCACTGAATTGTAAATGTAAAATGTGTTGAGTTGGTGAATGTTGTATTGTCTATTTTAACCGTGACAAAAAAATTTGTTGATGACAGAATACAAAAATGTGTATATGCTATAATCTCAATTGTATAAATTGTATAAAGGTTTAAATAATGGAAGAAAGAGCAAAAAGTTAATAGGAATTCTTTCTGGGTGATTAGCTGTATGTCTTTTCCCTGTTCTTTCTCATTCTTTTCTCCATTTTCTAAATTTTCTACAAAGCGTTTGCTATATATTTACATTTGAGAGAAAGAGCAACTCAAAAAAAAAAATATCTGAAGGTCAGGGCTTAGGATGATGGCACTGTCATGAAAATAGAAGGCTGGCTGTGAGGGAATATGGGAAAAAAAAAACCAGTGAATTGCTACTGTTGGCCCTCTGTGTGCAGGCCCAGGATCGGGAAGTTCCCATACAAGTCCGTGTCTCATCGGCAAGCCCAGTCCCTGATCTTCAGAGAGGGCTCCAGGAACAAATGGCCTAGTCACAGCATCAGCCCACACGGGAAGAGCCTTTGCCCATCACTCTTTCATTTAATCCTCTGCGCAACCATGGAGGGTCTAAGTCATTATTATCCCCAGTTCTCGATTAAGAAGACAAAAGGCTTACTAGAGAGTGGGGGGACCAGACCTAAGCCCACCAAGCTGATTGGTGGTAGAACAAACTTTAATCAGTCTGACTGCCTCGTGCTCATGACCTCCTCATTCACGGTGTTGCCTCATGAGCATCAGAAAGAGATGCTCCTCTGAGGACGTGTCAGTAGCTCCCAGCTGGGCTGCTCCTTAGCACGGTCAGAACATCCCTGAGTCACCAGGGACTACCTCCAGAGACTTTGGTAAACACATAAGCCATTAGAGGATCATGGCAAGTTACGAAATTCAGAGGCCTCTGTGTTTTTCTCTCTATCCCAAATAAACAGTAGGGATTCTAATGAGCCCCCAAAAGGGAAATGAAAACCCCTTATCTGTGGGATTTTCCACAGCTTTGTGGGGAAGTAAAGGGCTGAAAGCGCGCTGGGCTGGGTTGTGTGTTCTGACCTTTCCTCTAAAGCTCTGTTTACTTTCAGAGAGCTCAGGAAGGGCCTACAGACGCTGCTTGGCTCAGGGTACTTGGCAGACTCAGGAGAACACCACGGTTATTTGGCAGGATGACTCGGAATGCGCTGAGAACCACAGCTTCAAGAAGAACGTGAGTCGGCTTGACCTGCTGATAGGGCAGTGGGGCCCCAAGCCACCTTCTGCGAGGGTACATGACAGACCAGTCAGCTTTGGGGTTTCACAAAGAGTCCTTCTTCAGCTTGTCTTCCCCAGGCTCAGCTAGAGATGTTCAGTGTGTCAACCCTTGTGTCAAGCCCTGAATTTCCTCTGTTAAACCAAAGGAAAACCAAGCCAGTTGCGGGGGAGTTAACTCACTCTCTTCTGGCAACCTGTGTGCTTCAGAGTAGAACTGTGCTCCACAGGGTTTCCAAGGTGATAACCTTTCAGAAGTAGATCTCCAGGCCTTTCTTCTGAGGTGTCTGAGTGGTTTGAACCACCAACCTTTGGTTAGAAGCTGAGCCCTTAACCATTTGCACCACCCGGGGCCTACCTGCAGTGAAATATGAAATCCTAAGGGAAGACCTCCGACTTGACGGCCCTTGGCTGGCTGGCAAGGGAAGACAGTCTTTCAGCATTAGCCTTAGTTTTTGTGCTTGTCGTCCCCTCTGCCTGGAATGCTCTTCCTCCAGCTGCTCTCTGGCTGTTTATCATTCAGGTTTCAGCTCAGACATCAGCATCTTAGAGAGGTCTTCTTTCTGCCTCCAAGTCACTTTATACTACACCACCCTGACTTATAGCATGTATTGGAGGCAGTGGTGGGTAGCGGTAGAATTCTTGCCTTTCAGGTCAGAGACTACTTTAAAGTGTTAAAAGGCAAGGATGTCACTTTGAGGACTAAGGTGGGTCTGACCCAAGCCATGGTATTTTCAGTTACCTCATATGCATGCAAAAGCTGAACAATATAAGAAGACTGAAGAAGACATGATGCCTTTGAACTACAGTGTTGGCAAAAACTATTGAATATGCTACGGACTGCTGGAAGAATGGACCAATCTGTTTCGGAAGCCAGAATGCTTTTTAGAAGCAAGGATCACAAGACTTTGTCTGACGCACTTTGGACACATTATCAGGAGGGACCAGTTCCCGGGGAAAGACTTCATGCTTGGTAATGCAAAGGGTTAGCGCCAAAGAGGAAGACCCTCAGCAGGATGGATCGACACAGTGGCTGAAACAATGGATTCAAATGTAGCAGTGATAGTGGGGATGGCTCAGGACTGGGCAGTGTTTCATTCTGTTGTCCACAGGGCCACTATGAGTTACTGATTTGGCAGTACCTAAGGACAGCAGCATCACCGAGGAGACCCAGGTTTGAGTCCTGACCGATGATCCTCATGTGCAGCCATTACCCACCGTCAGTGGAAGCTTGCCTGTTGCTATGATGCTGGGCAGGTTTCAGCGGAGCTTCCAGACTAAGAAGGCCTAGCAAGAAGGGCCCGGTGATTGGCTTCTAAAAATCAGCCAGTGAAAACCTTATGGATCACAGCCGTCTGAGTTCTAAATAGTAACTGATCCTGAGGGTGACACAAGACCAGGTAGCATCTTACTGTGCTGTGTCTGGGGTCACAAGTTGGTGACAGTCAGTGACAACAACGACATAGCACATGTCACACTCTAGAATTCTCATGTGCTGGCTTGTTTGTTTTCTTCTCACTGCCAGCAGGTTCAGTGATAGTGGGTGGCTTGTGTGTCGTGAGTAGGGCAGCACAACACTCTACGGCCAAACAGCCCACCTAACTTCATGTCTAGACTCCTTACCTGGAACCTTGCGCAAGATACTTCACCGCTCTGTACCTTGGTTTCCTAATCCATCAAAAGTGGGTCAAGTCTGCTGTTTACGATGGTCATGAAGATTTAAAGGGTTGATAAACATAAAATTCTTAGGAGAAAACCTGGCACGTAGTAAGTATGCTTTTACTATGAGTTTCTGCTCTATTGCCAGGGTCTAGGGAAGGATGTGGTGCCTCACGCCTCCTCAGTAAGTGTTTGTCGGATGTACAAACAAATCTATACTCAAGACCTGTCTCTGCATGTTTTCTTTCCAGGACTCTGTTCAGCAGTTGCTCAGGCGTAGCCTGTTCTTCTCTAATTCACTGTTGTGGTCTTGCTCTTCTTAAAGACTTCCTGTTTGTCCAAATCCTGCCCACATTTCTCCAAGGAGAAGTTTAGGAAGTGGCACAGAACACAGGAAACGGTGCTTGGGAATTAAGAATCTGGGGCTGAATCTTGCTTTCTTTCATTTAGACAGCCAGGTCATAAATGTTAATGAAGCACCTACTGAGTGTTAGATTTTTCCACCAGACGCTGCAAATAAGGAGTGAATGAGACGTGGACACTGCTGTCAAGGAGCTTTGAGACTCATGAGGAACGGACAAGAGGCCAGAGCTAAGGTGGATATGGCAGAGTAGGAGTACAGGGTGCCCAGGGCATGGAGGAGGGGAAGCTGCCCCGGGCTGGATGTCGGGAGGGGCTTCGGGAAGGGACCCGCACTTGGCTGAACCCTGGAGTAGAAGGGAATAGCCATGGTAAGTGTGAAGGGGAGGAACATTTCTGATGGAAGGAAAAAGAACTCATGTCCAGCCACCACCCCTCTGTATCCAGACTCAACTCCAAGTGCTGGAGTGTAGGCGAGGGCAGAGTTCCAGGAGGAGGACACAGCTGAGGAGGACAGCTGGGGAGAGGTTCGATGTGGAAGGCTTCCTGTGCCATGGTATGGAGTTAGGACTTTGTCCCAAATCATTTGCTTTTTCAAGTAGAGGAGTGATATAACCTCAGTAGACTTTGAAAGAATTGCTCGTGGAAGAAGGAGAGCAGCTAGAAATAGGGCAAGGCTGGAGACAGGCGGACCAGGCAGGAGCCGTTTCAGTAGCTCAGGCTGTGTCATGGGGAGCATCCTCATGGAGCTGGAGAGAAGAGGAAGGATAAGAAAACGGTAAAACCCAGTGCTGACGCGGAGTGGGAAGGCGTTGTCAGGGTAACAAAAGCTCAGGTTTCTAGCTTGGACTGGTGAGTAAGTAAATCTCAGGTGCTCTTTATTGATAAGGAAGCTGGTCAGCTTTGTTGGCACAAACAGTTAAGTGTTTGGCTACTAACTGTGAAGTCTGGCAGTTCAAGTCTATCCATCCTGACAATCTGCTTCTAAAAAAGTCACAGCTGTTGAAATACCTGTAGAACATAGCTCTGCTCTGAAACCGGTGCTTTTTACTGGCTTATTCCAGTTTCCAACTCCTGCTGAGAACTTGCATTTCTACCCTCATGTATACTGAATCAGAATCTGTATTTTAACAAGATTCCCACATGATCCTTGTGTATAATAAATTTTGAGAACCACTGCTCTACTGGTAAGGAAATTTGGTGATGCAGTAGTCTCAGCAATTGACTGCTAACCAAAAGGTTGGTGGTTTGAAAGCACCAGTGACTGTGGCAGAAAGATGTGGCTGTCCACTCACGTAGAGATTTATAGCCTTGGAAACCTACAGGGTCAGTATGTGTGAGAATCAACTGGATGGTAGTGGGTGGGGCTCAGCTCCTGGTTCCCAGAATTGGTGCCTAATCAGCAGCTGGGAGCTTGTTACAAATGCAAATTCTCAGCAAGGGTTCAAATTGGAAAGAACTGGTTCAAAGCCCTGTCTGAAACATTGCCAACTGTTGGAATCCACTTGATAACAATTGGCTTGGTTTGGCTTTGTTTCACTTTTATGGGGGACACAGGAAGCATCCTTGCCTTTGACATGTCCTAGGTTCTAGATGGAAACATTGGTGGTGTAGTGGTTAAGTGCTACTGCTACCCAAAGGTTGGTTGTTTGAACCCTCCAGGCACTCCTTGGAAACTCTGTGGAGCAGTTCTACTTTGTCCTCTAGCATTGCTATGAGCCAGAATTGACTTAATGGCAGTGGGTTTTAGGTTCTAGATAGTTCTTTCTTTCCTTTTCTTTTTTTAAGAAGAAAAACCAATTTATCAAAATCTGCCGACTCGATGGCACTTGGCTTGGCTTGGCAGAATAACTATGGAATTCCTGGAAAGCAATAGAAGCAGGCTTGGTAAACAGGCAAGAGTAAGGGAGGTCAAGAGCCTAAGCCATGCCATGGAACGGTTCATAAGGTCTGCCCCTGGAGAACAGAAGAGGCCATGGCTTACAGCTCAGGCCACTAACCCTATTGCCAGAATGGGATCTCCGTTACCCTTGTATCTCTGGACCACCAGCTCCTGAATCCAGTCTGGGACACAGACATCTGATTCCCCAAATGCAGATCAAGTGTCCACATCCAAGCTAAAGCAGAGGCTGGGAAAGCAAGTATTTGGCTCTTTCAGCCTCCATACTGGGAAGCAGTTCTGCCTGCCACCAAAGCTCATACTGTAAAATATTCTCTAAACAGAAAGGGAGCTCACATATGTATAGGGCAGCTGTAAGAATAAACAACAACAAAAGCAATATGCTGTTTTACATACTATGGTATATATACACAATGGAGCACTATGCAATGATAAAGAACAATGATGATTTTATGAAACATACCCTAGAATAAACTGGAAGGCTTTATGCTAAGTTAAATCAATCAGCTGCAAAAGGGCAAATATTGTATGAGACCACTGCTATAAGAACTTAAGAAAAGACTTACGCACAGGAAAAAAATACTCTTTGATGGCTACAGGGATGAGGAGGGAGGGAGATGGTTACTCATAGATTAGATAGTCTGTAGGAATTCTGTTAGGTAAAGGGAGTAACAGCACGCAGTAGAAGGCAGGTCAGCATAACTGACTGCACCATAAGCTAAAAGGTTTTCTAAATTCAACCCAACATTTCAAAGGACAGAGTAGCAGGGACAGGGGTCTGGGGACCCTGTTTTCTGGGGACATGGAGGTCAATTAGCCTAATGAGTCTTTTTCTAAGAGTCTTCTGCACCCCATATTGGTGAGTGGTGCCTGGAGTCTTAAAAGCCAGCAAGCTACCATCTGAGGAGTATCAGTTGGTCCCAACCAACCTGGAACAGATGACAACTGAGATCAAAGACCCAAGAAAAAGTGAGCTCAGGACATAGAAGGACCCATATGATTGAGAGACTTGTGTCAGCAGAACAGAAGAACTAGATCACGTCCAGCCACCACCAAATACAGCCCTGATAGGCAACACAGTGTAGAGTTCCTGATGTAGCATGACAAAAAGAGGTATGCAGATCGAGAACTGTATTAAAAGACCGGAACTGATGGTCTGACAACCCGGAAGGCCCTCTGAGAACCTGGCCCCTGGACTTGCTTCTAGCCTACAGCTGAAACTGGCACTGGAGCCAAAACTTCAGACAAAGAACAGACTGGACTTGGGGACACAGAGCCATGTATGTGGTGTTGTGTACTTTATGGCTGAATATATATATAAGGCTGCCCCACTGGTTTCTTTTTAGAGGGGAGAGGAGAGGTTGGAGAGGAGGGGACAAGTGTTGGTTGAGTGGTTACTGGAAATAAAGAGTGAAGAAGGGGGGCGGAGTCAAGATGGCGGACTAAGCCCACGTCTCCTTCTATCCCTCTGGAAACCAAGACCTGAATTGACAATCAAACAGAGCCTTCTGAGCACCTAATCAGCCTCAGGACATGGCACAGAGCTGTTAATTGGGACTTCATACTCCTCTCCTTCGCTGACTCCCGCTCCTGGCTAGCCCTGGCTCTCATGGACAGAAGGTAAACGCACCGTTTTGACTTTATTTCCTCGGTCTCGGCTGGCGGGCGGAGCTGGGCCTTGCCCAGCGGCTGGACTCAGACACACTGCTGGGGGGATAGGCAGGCAAAATTCCCATGTTCTGAGAGCCAGGCTCGGGACTCTGTTAATCTAGACACTTTGAGCCTTTCGTTTTGTAGCTGCCTCAGTGGGGTTTGTGCGGAACTCCGTGGTCAGGGTGCGGGACGCCATGTTGGTACCGAGATTTTAGCGGGACCTCCTTCTTAGCCTGGGAGCCAGCACCTGGAAACGGGACAGCGCTTCTCCATCAGAAAAGTAGTGATTTTGCACAGTGCTGCCTACATTGGGGGCCCTGCAACAGAAGCAGAGGAATCGCTGCCTCTGGGCATCTTTAGCCCCTCTGTCTGCTGCCTGTGTGGAGGACGCCATCTTGGGTACGGTGGCCACAGCTGGACCTAATTCTTAGCTTGGGAGCCAGACCCTGCCCACAAGAGAGCGCTTTTCTATCACAAAACCAGTACTCGACGCAGTGTTGGATAAGGCTAGGCCCTGTCAGCAGAGGCCACCAGGGCAGTAGCAGTGCTGTATACTGAACTAGTTTGTTATCATCTGGGGTTGGATACAGTGGCGCTTACTTTGTCAGATGGGAAGAGGGACCTCTACACCTGAAAACCTAACTGACTTGTGAACTGGTCAGATACCTTTGGCTTTACATTTGAAGACAGCCTAGAGAAACATTTGTAATCCATCCTCACAGTACCTCTTCCAGCCTCTATATACTCACATGGGACCCAAAAAGCAACAGACAATTGTGGCATACAAGCAATCACTCATGGCTTCAGAAGGCTCCCAAACAAAGCAACCAAGGAGTTTTCCAGATGAAGAAACTTTTATGAAAGCATCAGGAAGTGAATACAAATTGAATATATACAGGGCCCTTCTAGACCTTATACAAAATGCAGCAGAACAAAATGAAAAATTAAGCAAGTTGTTCGATCTGATGGAACACCAGTACTCTGAAATCCAACAGATCAAGAAGAAAATCAAAGACATAGAAGCTTCCATGCAAACCCAAGAAAACAGAATGGAACAAATGGAAAAAAGAATTTCTGACTTGGAAGACAGAGCTACTGATGCCAGCGTCTATGAGCAGAAATCAGAAAAAAGAAACAAGAAAAATGAAGAAACATTAAGAAGCATGTGGGACTCTATTAAGAGGAACAACCTTCGATTAATTGGAGTCCCTGAACAGGGTGAGACATCTGAGAACACAGAGAGTATTGTTGCTGAGCTGCTGAAAGAAAACTTCCCAGAAATCATGAAGGAAGAGAATATAGACATCTCAGATGCATATCGTATGCAACCCAATATAGATCTCAAAAGAAACACTCCAAGGCATATTATAATCAAGCTTAACAAAATGAAACATAAGCAGCAACTCTTAAAGGCAGCAAGACTCAAGGCAAAGCTAACATTCAGAGGGAAACCCTGTAGGCTCTCGTCAGATTTCTCAGCAGAAACCATGCTGGCATGGAGACAGTGGCACGACACGTTCAAAGTCTTGAAGGAGAAGAAATTTCAACCAAGAATTATATATCCTGCAAAACTGTCTTTCAAACATGAAAATGAAATTAAGACATTTCCAGACAAACAGAAACTCAGAGACTTTGTAAAAACCAAACCCAAACTACAAGAAATACTGAAAGAAGTTCTTGGCTTTGGCTTAGAAGAACGAAACCACTAACTTTATATTTTAGAACGACACACTACTCAATACTCATTTAGGGAAGGCTCCAAAGTAAATCACAGCTTTGATTTGGAAAGAAGCAATCCAGTGATCATCATGAAAACTATGGTGTCATCATAATAAAAGAGGGATGTACTACAGTCGTTATAGCCCTTCCAGATGGAGAGGAAGATGACAAGACTGGTACTAATTAAAATTGGGTTTATAAATAGTTTATTAAGGGGGTTCATAGGGGCAGCTGTAAAGCACAACAAAGATGTATCATATCATTTCAAGAAATCTAACACACGAGTCTCAACAACTATAAAACCAGCTCTGAAAAAGGTGAAAAATCAACTCACAAAAAAGAGTGTCTCAGAACAGACTAATAAGAACAACAGAGAAAACATCAACATAAAAATAAACATATCACAATGGCAGCAGTGAACACATACCTATCAATAATTACATTGAATGTGAATGGACTGAATGCTCCAGTAAAGAGACACCGAGTGTCATCTTGGATCAAAAGACACAACCCATCCATATGTTGTCTACAAGAAACTCACTTGAGACCTAAAGACAGGAACAAACTGAAAATTAAAGGCTGGAAGAATATATATCAAGCTAGCAATGAACAAAGAAGAGCAGGGGTGGCAATTCTAATCTCAGACAAAATCAACTTTAATGTCAAATCCACCATCGTGGACAAAGATGGACACTATTTACCGCTGAAAGGTTCAGTACACAAGCAAGACTTAACTATATTAAACATTTATGCACCTAATGTCAGAGCACCTAAATATGTTGAAGAAACACTGACTATGCTCAAAAGAGAGTTAGATGACTCCACAATAATAGTGGGAGACTTTAACATTCCACTCTCATTACTAGACAGATCATCTAGAAAAAAGCTCAGTAAAGATACAGAAGACCTCATTGACACAATTAACCAACTAAACCTCATTGATATATACAGAACTTTCCACCCCTCAGCAGACAACTACACCTTCTTCTCCAGTGCACATGGAACATTCTCCAGAATTGACCACATGATAGGCCATAATGCAATGCTCAACAAAATCCATACCATTGAATTATTGCAAAGCATCTTCTCAGATCATAAAGCCATCAAAGTTGAAATCAATAGCAGAAAAACAAGAGATAGACAGTGGAACTCTTGGAAACCGAACAACATCTTGCTCAAAAAAACATGGGTTATAGAGGAAATCAGGGATCAATTAAAGAAATTCATGGATTCCAATGAGAACGAAAACACTTCCTACCAGAACCTATGGGATATAGCCAAAGCAGTGCTCAGAGGTCTGTTTATCTCCATAAATGCACACATTGGAAGGAAGAAAGAAACCAAATCAAGGAACTAACTCTACAGCTTGAACAAGTAGAAAGAGAACAACAGAGGAACCCCTCGGGCACTGGAAGAAAGGAGATCATAAAGATTAGAGCAGAGCTAAATGCATTAGAGAATAGAAAAACAATTGAAAAAATCTAAAAGACCAAAAGCTGGTTTTTTGAAAGGATCAACAAAATTGATAAACCACTGGCTAAACTTACTAAAGAAAAGCAGGAAAGGAAACAAATAACCCAAATTAGAAATGAGAATGGAGTTGTCACCACAGATGCAACAGAAATCAAAAACATCATAACAGAATACTATGAAAGACTGTACTCTAACAAATTTGAAAACCTAGGGGAAATGGACCAATTCCTTGACTCATACCACCTACCCAAATTATCACAACGTGAAGCAGAACAACTTAATAAACGCATCACAAAGGAAGAGATTGAAAAGGTCATCAAAACACTGCCAACCCAAAAAAGTCCGGGCCCAGATGGCTTCACGGCAGAATTCTACCAAGCATTTAGAGAAGAGTTATCCCCAATACTACTGAAACTATTTCACAGTATAGAGAGGGATGAAGTACTCCCAAACTCATTCTATGAAGCCAGCATAACCCTGATACCTAAGCCCGGGAAAGATCCAACAAAGAGAGAGAACTACAGACCGATATCACTCATGAACTTAGATGCAAAAATCTTCAACAAAATTCTTGCCAACAGAATACAACAACATATCAAGAAAATAATCCATCATGACCAAGTGGGATTCATACCAGGGATGCAAGGCTGGCTCAACATCAGGAAAACAATTAATGTGATTAACCACATAAATAACACAAAAGACAAAGATCACCTGATTTTGTCCATTGATGCCGAAAACGCATTTGATAAAGTCCAACACCCATTCATGCTAAAAACTCTTAGCAAAATGGGCATAGACGGCAAATTCCTCAAAACAATAAGGGCCATTTATACAAAGCCAATTGCCCACATCATCCTGAATGGAGAGAGACTGAAAGACTTTCCCTGAGATCAGGAACTAGACAAGGACGCCCACTGTCACCTCTTCCTATTCAACATTGTGCTAGAAGTTCTAGCCAGAGCAATTAGACAAGACGAACAAATAAAGGGCATCTGCATCGGCAAAGAGGAAGTTAAAATCTCCCTGTTTGCAGATGATATGATTGTATATGCAGAGAACCCCAAGGAATCTATAAGCAAGTTACTCAAACTGATAGAAGAGTTCAGCAAAGTCTCAGGATACTAGATAAACATAAGTAAATCAGTAGGATTCCTTTATACCAACAACGAGACTGTTAAGGAGGAAATTATCAAATCTATACCATTTGTGATAGCCCCTAAGAAGATAAAGTACCTAGGAATTAATCTAACCAGAGAAACAACAGACCTTTACAAAGAGAACTACAAGCCCTTACTACAAGAAACTAAGAGAGACTTAGAGAAATGGAAAAACCTACCCTGCTCATGGATAGGAAGACTTAACATTGTGAAAATGTCTATTTTACCCAAAGCAATTTATTTATATAATGCAATCCCAATACAAGTTCCAGCATCATTTTTTAGTGAGATGGAGAAACAAATCACCAATTTTGTTTGGAAGGGGAAGAAGCCCCGGATAAGTAAGGTACTACTAAAGAAGAAGAACACACTGGGAGGCCTCTCATTACCCGACCTTAGAACATACTACACTGCCACAGTGGTCAAAACAGCCTGGTACTGGTACAAGAACAGACAGACTGATCAATGGAACAGAATTGAGACTCCAGAGATGACACCATCTGCCTATGAACAGTTGATATTCGACAAAGGCCCTAAGACATTAAACTGGGGTAAAAACAGCATCTTCAACAAATGGTGCTGGCAAAATTGGTTATCCATCTGCAATAAACTGAATCAAGATCCATATCTTACACCTTATACAAAAACCAACTCCAACTGGATAAAAGACCTAAATATCAAACCTAAAACGATAAAGCTCATCCAAGAAAAGGTAGGAACAACAATGGAAGTTTTAATACACAATGAGGACAGACTCCAAAATCTGTCAAAGAAACCTCAATCAACAGAAGAGAAAGTAGATAAATTGGAACTATTAAGAATCAAACACTTTTGCTCATCCAAAGACTTTATTAATAGAATTAAAAGAACATCCACAGAGTGGGAAAAAATATTTGGCAACTCTATGTCAGATCGACGCCTGATCTCCATAATCTATAAGATACTACAAAATATCAATAAGAAGAAGATAAACCATCCAATTAAGTGATGGGCAAAGGAGATGGACAGATACTTCACTAAAGAGGAGATCCAGGCAGCCAAAAAACACATGTGGACATGTTCACGATCTTTAGCTATTAAAGAAATTCAAATCAAGACAACAATGAGATACCATCTCACCCCAACAAGATTGGCCATGATCCAGAAAACACAAAACAACAAATGCTGGAGAGGCTGTGGAGAAAGTGGAACCCTCCTACACTGTTGGTGGGTTGCAAAACGGTCCAGCCTCTTTGGCAGGCAATCTGGCGCTTCCTTAAAAAAATGGATATTGATATACCATTTGACCCAGTAATTCCACTACTTGGAATATATCCTACAGAATCAAGGCCTTTCACACCAACGGACACATGCACCAGAATGTTTATCACAGCACAGTCCACAATAGCAAAAAGGTGGAATCAACCCAGATGCCCAACAATAGAAGAATGGATAGGTAAACTGTGGTACATATACTCAATGGAGCACTACGCAATGATAAAGAATAACGATGATTCCAGGAAACACCTCCTAACCTGGTTTCAACTGGAAGACATTATGTTGAGTGAGAGTAGTCAGCGACAAAAAGACAAATACTGTATGAGACCTCTACGATAAGATCTCAAAAACAGACTTGTGTATAGAAGAAAAGACTCTTTGACAGCTGCAAGGGAGAGGAGGGAGGGAGGGAGGGCAAGGGGGGGAGGGTTTAGTTTAGGTAGTTACTAGAAATCTAGTTGGGAGAAAGCGGTGACAGCACACATTAGGAACAAGAACAACATTAAGTGGACTTCAGCATAACTTGAGTACTCCTTCCATCTTAACTCAATACTGCAAGGATAGAGTAGCTGGGGCGGAGGGCGGGGGACCATGCTTTTAGGCAAATTCCAGGCCAATTGGCACAACTAGCGTTTTGCTAAGAGAGCTCTCTGCACCCCACATTGGTGAGTGGCGTCTGGGGTCTTAAAAGCTGCCAAGCTGCCATCCGAGGACACAGCAAATGGTCCCAACTCAGCAGGAACGGATGCTCACCGAGGGCCAAAATGGCATGCGGTAAAGACAACCGAGAAGACAGAGAGACCCACAAGAGTGGGTGCCTACATCGACCTGGGACCGGAAGAACCGGATGGTGCCCGGCCACCACCAGTGATAGCCATGACGGAGCTCACAGAGAGGAGCCTCACTGGCAACACAAGAATAAAAAGAGGTGCATCATGAGATCTCCACTAAAAGACCTCAGTTGATGGTCCAGCGGTTTTGGGGTTCCTCTGAGAGCATGGCCCCTGGCCCTGATGCTGCCCATTCCCATAAATTATAACAAAGGTCCACTCTTTGGACAGGAATTGAATGGACTTGGCAATGCAGAGTAACCATATGTTGGAAGCACTTTATGGTTCTATACATCTATAGGATATCATCTTGCTGACCTCTGGCTGGAGGAAGGGGAGTGGACGGAGAGGAGGGGAAAGGAGACTGTTGGGAGGATGAGACAGACATGTATGGAGCAGAGAGGAATAGTGTGCAGTCACCGGACAGGGAGAGCAGTGGAAGCTGCATATAGGGGGGCATGTAAATTTTCATGCGAATGTACATTTTCACTCAGTTATGTTAAATAAAAAAAAAAGAGTGAAGAAGAAGAGTGTGCTGTCACAGGGTGAGGAGAGCAGATAGAGTTACAGAGATGTGAGTGCTTGGGGTTTTATATGGAAAGTTAATTACAGTAAAAATTAAAAAAAATATTTACTGTTTTAGTAATTGAAGCTAACAGTTATAATGGTAATGACTAATGGAATTTTCTGGTTAATTTGTAACTTGAAATGTTAAATGTTTCTAAACATATTGATATATTTTCTGTTTCAACAAATACAGTAAGATAATTTAGTATTTGAGCATTACTACAGTTTATAAGCATGTGATCTTGAATAATTTATAACCTCATTTGTTATTAAATTCTCTTCATTTGTAAATGAGCATTTTAATAAGTTTGTCTCTCAGGATTATAGTTCAAATAAATCAGCGCACACTAAGCGATTTGCATAGTGACAACACTGAATGATCATGAAGTCTTCTTACTGTTCTTTCAGTGTCTTGGTTTCATTATCATTACTAGTTTCAATTGTATTATGCTTTTGGAACTCTGATGGTACATTGGTTAATGCTTGGCTGCTAACCAAAAGGTTGGCAGTTAGAATCCACCAATAGCTGCTTGGAAACCCTATGGGACACTTCTACTCTGTCCCTTAGGGTTCTATGAATCAGAATTAGCTTGACAGCAATGTGTACAGTTTAGGTGAAAGTTTACAGCAAACTAATTTTTCATTCAAAAATTTATATGCAAATTATTTTGTGTTATTAGTTGCAGTCCCCGCATGTGTCAGCAGTCTTCCACTTTTATACCACGGGTCCCTTTGTGTGCATTTGTCCAGTTTTTCTATCACTTCCTGCCTTCTTGTCTTTGCTTTGGGGCAAGTGTTGCTCATTTGGTCTCATATACTTGCTTGAACTAGGCAGCACATTTCTTGAGTGTGTACTTGCTTGTCTTATAAAACCAAACTGCTGTCAAGTCAATTCTGACTCGTGGTGATCTACAAGACAGAGCAGAACTGCGCCCATGGAGTTTCCAAGGAGTGCCTAGAGAGTTCGCACTGCTGACCCTTTGTTTAGTAGCCATAGCAGTTAACTGCTGCATCACCAGGGTTTCTGTTTGTGTTATAGGTCCCTCTAATCTCTGCTAGTCTCTGGCTGAAAGGTGGACTTTGGGAGTGGCTTCAGCTATGAGTTAGTAGAGTGTCGTGGGGGTAGAGTTTAGGGGTTCCTCTGGCTTCTGTCGGACCAGTAAGTCTGGTCTTTGTGTGTGTGTCTGTGAGCTTGAATTTTGTTTTACAGTTTTCTCCTGATCTGTCTGGGACCTTCTATTGTGATTCCTGTCCCAGTGATGTTGTGTTAGCCAGGCTCCATCTGGTTCTTCTGGGCTGAGGCTGATAGAGGCTGTGATTCATGTGGTTGTTTAGGGCTTTAGGCAAATATTTTCTTTGTGTCTTTGGTTTTCTTCATTTTATTTTGCTTGGGTGTGATGGTACCAATAGATACATCTTAGGTAGCCACTTGTAAGCTTTTAAGACCCCCGTGCTACTCACCAAAGTAAGATGTAGAATATTTTCTTTAAGAAGTATGTTATTCCATTTGAACTAAACATTTGCCAAGACAATGGTACCCAGACTCCAGCCCTAGTAACTCAGACTCTCAAAGTGTCTGGATGTGTCTAGAAAGCTTCTATAACTTTACCTTGGTCAGATTATGCTGACTTCCCCTATATTGTGTGTTGTCTTTCCCTTTATCAAAGTTAACACTTTTCTACTGTTAGTGACTTCTCCCCCTCCCTCATAAATATCAAAGATAATTTTTTTCTATGCATTAACATTTTCTTGGGTTTTTGTGATGATGGTATCAAGCAGTATTTGTTGTTTTGTGATGGACTTATTTCACTCAGCATAATACCCTCCAGATTCATCCATGTTTTGAGATATCTTGTGGATTCATCATTGCTCTTTATTGTTAGCTAGTATCAAATTTTGGCAGAACTATTTGTTAAAAAGACTCTCTTTTTCCCAGTCAATGGACTTTGGTCCTTTGTCAAAGATCAGTTGACCATAGGTGGATGGTTTTACATTTGGATTCATGATTCTGCTCCCTTGGTCAATAAGTATGTCCCCATATCAGTACCAGGTTGTGTTGACTACTGTGACTGTATAGTAGGTTCTGAGATCAGGTAGTGTGAGACCTTCTCCTTGGTTATTTTTCTTCAATAATGCTTTGCTTATCTGGGGCCTGTTTCCGTATAAAGATGGAGATTAGTTTTTTCATCTTGTTTAAGAATGGTGTTGCTGCTTGGACTGGTATTTTATTGTACCTGTAGATTACTTTGGTTAGAAATGATAATTTCACACTGTCAAATCTTCCTATCCTTGAACATAGTATGTTTTTCTATTTATGTAGATATCTTTTTTTTTTCTTTTTCTTTTTCTGCAGCAGGCGTTTTGTAGATTTCTTTGTATAGTTCTTTCACAATACTTGTTAAATTTATTCTTGTTTTCTCTTTTTAGGGGCTATTATAAGTGACATTTTTTCGCTGGTTTCCTCTTCAAAGTTCTCTTTGTTGTATATAGGAATTCAACTGATTTTTGTATGTTAATCTTTTATCCTGCTCCTCTGCTGAATCTTTCTATTAGTTCCAGTAGTTTTCTTTTTGAGTTTTAAAGTTTTATTTTTATTGTGCTTTAGGTGAAAGCTTACAGAGTGGAATTGTTTCTTACTAAACAGTACACAAATTGTTTTGAGACGTTGGTTGCTAACGCAGTACTGTGTCAACACTCTCCCCTACTCCACCCTAGGTTCTGTTTCCCGTTTGTTCAGTTTCCTGTTCTTTCCTACCTTCTCATCTTTGTTTTTGGGCTGGTGCTCCTACTGGTCTTGTATACCACAGAGCACATTCCTCATGCGTGTTATTGTTGGCCCTATTGATCTTTCTAATCTTTGGCTGAAGGGTGAACCTCAGGAGTGACTTTAGTACTGAGTTGAAAGAAGGTGTCTTTGGCCCATACTAGTTCCAGTAATTTTCTTGTGGAATATCTGGGATTCTCTATGTATAGGATCATATCATCTGTGAATAAGGATAGTTTTACTCTTTCCTCCCTAATTTAGTTGTCCTTTCTTTCTTTTTTGCCACATTGCTCTAGCTAGGACTCCTAGCACACGGTTAAGCAGGAATAGTGATAAAGGGCTTCCTTGACTCGTTCCCAGTCTCAGGGGGAGTGCTTTCAGCCTCTCTGCACTGAGAATGATGTTGGCTGTTGATTTTGTGTAGATGCCCTTTATTAGATTCAGGAAATTCCCTTCTATTCTTATTTTATTAACAGTTTCTATCAGGAGTCGGTGTCAGATTTTATCAACTGCATTTTCTGCATAGATTGGGATGGTCATGTGATTCTTTCATTTTATTTATGTAGTGGATTATGTTGATTGATTTTCTCATGTTGAACCATGCTTGTAGACCCAGTATGAATTTCATTTGGTTGTGGTGTATTATCTTTTTTTAATATGATGCTGAATTCTGTTGGCTAAAATTTTGTTGAGGATTTTTGCAGCTGTATTCGTGAGGAATACTGGTTTGCAATTTTCTTTTTTGTGTGTATGTATTGTCTTTGCTTCGCTTTGTTATCAAGGTTACGCTTGTTTCATAGAATGACCTGGAGAGTATTCCTTCCTTTTCTGTGGTTTGAAATAGCTGGAATGGTACTGGTGTGAGCTCTCGTCACTTGGTGGAGTTTTCCAGTGACGCTGTCTGCACTGTGGCTGGTTTTTTGTTGGGATTTATTTATTGATTGATTAAAAAAACCTCTTCCGTGTCTTCTCTTGTTACGGGTCTGCTCAGATTTCCTGTCCCAGTTTGTGGCAGCTTACATAAGTAGTGTTTCCAGAAATTGGTCTGCTTCCTCTCTGTTCTGAATTTTGTTAGAGTATAGTTTTTCTTAGAATTCTGTTATGACCCTTTTTCCCAGCTGGAGCTGCTGTCATGTCCCCGACCTCATGTCTTACTTGTTTCCTTCTTTTGTTCTTCTTTCATCAGTTTGGCTGATGTTTGTCAATTTTGTGGATCTTTTCAAAGAGCTAGCATTTGCTCTCATTGCTTCTTTCTATTTTTGTGCTCTCTGTTTCATACAGTTCTGTTCTAATCTTTATCATTCCCTTTCTTCTGCTGGCTGTGGGCTTTTGCTGTTCCTCTTCCATTTATTTGAATTGTAGGGCTCATGTTTTGCTTTGGGACCCATTCTTTCTTGATGTGTGCATTTATTGATATAAATTGACTTCTGAGCAGTGCCTTTGCTGTGTCCCAAAGGTTTTAGTATGGTTTGTTTTCATTCTAGGAATTGTTGAATTCCTGCTTTGATTTTTTTGACTGTCTTTAAGCCGGTTGTTTTTGAGTTTCTATGTAATTGATTTTTTTATCCTTGTTCTTCCTGTTACTGGTTTCTACTTTTATGCCATTGTGACCACAGAATGCTTTGTATTATTTCGAAGTCTTTGATTTTACTGAGGATTCATCTGTGGCCTAAAATATGGAGAGTGTTCAATGCGTGCTGGAAAAGTATGTATACTTTGCTTCTATGTGTGTTTACGAGGTTAAGTTAGCTGGTTGTGGTCTTTAGAGCCTTCATATTTTTGGTCTTTAGAGCCTTCATATTTTTGTTAAGCTTCTTTCTAGGTGTTCTATTCTTCACCAGTAGTGGTGATAAAGTCTTACTATTTGCCTTTTCAGCACGAGTTTGTTTTATGTATTTGCAACCCTGTTTGCAGGTGTGGATACATTTATTAATGTTATCTTCTTGGTAGGTTGTCCCTTTAATCATTTTATAATGTCCTTCCTTGTGTTTTATGGTGAATTTTCCTTCCAGTCAGTTTTGTCTGAGATTAGTATTGCACTGTTGCTCCTTTTTGGTTACTGTTTGCTTGATGGGTTTTTCCATCTTTTGATTCTAAATATAGTTATGTCTTTGTGTCCAAGATGTCTCTTATAGACAGCACATTGATGGGCTGTGCTTTCTAATCCATTCTATCACTCTGTCTCTTTAGGAGTCTGTTTAAGTCATTTATATTCAGTGTGATTATTGATAAGTCTGAGTTTATTGCTCTCATGTTGTTCTCTAACTGAAGGCTTCTTCTTAATATTTCTTGTAAATTTGGTTTTGTCTTTGTGAATTTCATTTTTGTTTATTTGGAAATTCTTAATGTCTCCATTGTATTTGAGAGAGAGTTTTGCAGGGTATCTTATTCTTGTTTGGTGTTTTATACTTTTTTCCTTCTTCAAGGTTTTGTATATGTCAGCCTCTTGCCTGCATAGTTTCTGCTGACTAACTAGAGGTCAGTTTTATTGTTTCCCTTTTTGACGACACTTGGCTTTGGCTTAATTTTTCTTGACCTGCTCTTAGGATTTGTTCTTTGTCTTTGGTTTTAGCAACTGTGATTATGATGCATCATGGTGACTTTCTTTTGGGGTATATCCCATACAGGGTTCATTGAGCTTCTTGGATGGTCAAAGCTTTTTGCCTTTCATGATATTTGGGAATTTTCTGCCAGCAAATTTTCAATAATCTTCTCTGTGTTTTCCATTTTCTGCCCATTCTGAAACTCTGGTCACATGCAAGTTTTTGCTCCTGATTGTATCCCACATAATTCTTAGATTCACTTCATTTTTTTCTCTGATTTTTCCTCAAAGAGGCATCCATGAATTTTTCCTCACACTCACTCATTCTGTCTTCCATTATTTCAAATTTGCTCCCCAAACCTTCTGTTGAATTGCCACTTTCTTACATTTATTCTTTATCTTTTGGGTTTCCAATTGCTGTTTCCATATGACTTCTAATTTTTTGTTTATTTTGATGTTTTATTCTTGTATTATTTTCCTGAATTCTTCTATTGCTTTGTTCATTTTCCATGATTTTGGCTATATTTTCATGGTTTTGTCTGTGTTTTCCATGATTTTTCTATTTTTACTTCGGTTTTACCTGTGTTTTCCTTAATCTCTTTCCTAATCCCTTGGAGAGTGCTAAATATTAGTCTTTGAAGTGCCATATCAGCTTATTGCATTGCTTTTCTTTCTTCCATAAGATTATGTGATTATTTTGGTCACTTGCTGAAGGCCTCTTGTTTTGTATTTTTTGCATCTTTTGATATTGTCTGCTGTTTCTAAGACATTAGGTATTGTTTTCTTTATTTATTGACTGTATGTTCATTTGTTTCAATCTGCATTTTTGTTTTGTTTGATGTGTCAGGGCACGCAGGCCAGGTGTGCTTTGCTGCTTGTTTGCCTGATGGCATGTGAGTTCTTAACACCTTATCTGGGTGGGCAGGGCAGCAGCAGGTAGGGTAAGCCTGCTTCATTGCACAGTGTTTTGGCTAGATGGCCGGGGATGAACTGGATGGACACTGCCTCCTGATGTTGGTCCAGTGGTATGGGAGTGATCACACTCCCTTGCCAGATGGACATGAGTGTTGGATAGGGAGTGGTACCAGCTTATTTCCTACCATTCAGCAGCTGGTTGAGTGGTAGGAGGAGAGAGGCTGTATAGGTCTCTTGTGCCATAGTGGACCTTATTTCCTGGGGCACTTCAAGTCATGGCAGCATGGCTAGGGCTGTCAGGAAGTAGGGGGAAGTGGCATAGGGACTAGGTGGGTGAGAGAAAAATAAAAAGCGGGGGGAGGCAGCACAGCAGAAGCCAGCAGGTGGGGTGAGGAGGGTCCAGGGCAGCAGTAGGCCAGTATGCTGGTGGCATTCTATCCACGGTGGCATGGCAGGGACTGGCTGGAAGGTGGAGTTGCCATAGAACTACGTGGGAGGGAGAAAAAGAAGTAAGGAAGAAAAAGGGAAAGAAAAAAAATGATAGCATAGTGAGGAGGCACTGAGTAGGGCCAGGGAGAATCCAGTGGCCAGTGGGAAGGGAGGGTATAAGACTTACAGAACCGGGTGGAAGAGAGAAGGAAAAGAAGGGGGAAAAAGAAAAAGAATGGCAGCATGTAAGGAACTGGCAGATGGGGCAGAGCTGTACCCAGCTGGTGAGCTGTGTGCTGGTGGCCCTCTAGTTTGGTGGCGTTGTAGGGGCAAGCAGGAAGAGCGGGAGGTGGTGTACAGGGCTAGGTGGAAGGTAGAAATAAAAGGCAAAAAAGAGAAAAAAAGCTCCACACTGGGAAGGATTGAAGTGGGCCTGAGGAGTGGGGTAGGGAGTTCATATTGTAAACCCTGGTGGTGAGGACTGTTGGGCTAAGAGGTTTCCTATTGCTGCTCACCAGAAGGGTGAGGGGTAGGAAAATGTGTCCCTGTAGTTATTGGGTGCTCTGTTTCCTGCTGTGAATTTGATGAAGTTGCTTTCTGGTCTAGGGTGGTTGCCAGCTGTGTTTTAAGATGGCCACACTGTGCCGTATTAGTTGGCAGTGTACCTACACTCCGTATCTATCCTTGTTCTGTTTTCTATCAGTTTCTTCTTCTATGTTTCATCTATTTCTCCCTTTCTTCATCTGATGCTCAGGCATCCAGGATTGTGCTTGTATTTGTTTCACTTAGTGTTTTGGGTCTTTGCTGCAGAGGAGCAGTGTGATGTGTTTGTCTAGAGGGCCATCTTGGCTCTGCACCCCCTTAGATTTTAGATATTTCATTACCTAATTCTTTGCTTTAACTTCATCCTGCAAACATCTTACTTCCTCTTTCAAGCTGTGGCTGACTTCTTTCATGTTTTGTTAGGTTTTGAAATTGTGTAGTCTTCTTATAGTAATTATAATATTTTCTCACCAAACATTAAAGATATTTTCATAAAGTTTGAGGTCAAGGGAAGGCAAAGTTAAATTTGACTCAAGCCATGTAACCTCTCCAAAATCCATAAAATGGGGTTGATAATGCCAACTTGGCATGGATGGGCTGTAAGACTTGAAAGAAGCAATGAGTGTTGAATGGTTAATCCATTCTTGGTTCCCATTAGGTACTTGACTGTTACTATTCCTGCATTTTTTCTCCTCAGAATGTCTTGCCTGATTCCCTTCAAATATTATATCCCTTTTCAGAAAAACCTTTCCTGGAATAAAGGCCTAGCAATCTGCTTCCATAAAGATTACAGCCAAGTAGACCCTATGGAGCAGTTTTACTTTGTAACACACGGTGTCTTAGTTTGTTAGGAGTGTTGGAACAGAAATATGATAAGTAGATGACTTTAACTAGCAAAAATTAATTTTCTCATAGTTTCTCATAGTTTAGGAGGCTATAAATCTGAATTCAGGGTACTGGTTTTAGGGTAAGGCTCTCTTAGTCCAGTCCAATCTGAGGTCAAGTTCTATAACCCCAGTGTTGGTTTCCTTGGTGATCTCTACGTGGCATCTGCCTTTCTACCATTTGTCACTGTTTCTGAGTCTAATCAGCTCTCTTGTGTCTCAAAACTTGTTGAGTTTAAGATATACCCTACACTGATACAGCCTCATTAACATAACAAGGAAAACCCTATTCCCAAATGGGATTACTTCCACAGGTATAAACCCAAAATCCACTTCCATCCAATTGATTCTGACTTATAGCAACCCTATAAAACAGAGTTGAACTGCCGCATAGGGTTTCTCAGGCTGTAACTCTTTATGGAAGCAGACTTCTACATCTTCCTCCTGCAGAGCAATGGGTGGGTTTAAACTGATGACCTTTTGGTTAACAGTCAAGTGCTTAACTGCTGTGCCACCATGGCTTCCTATCCACAGGTATGGGGATCAGGATTCCATAATTTACTTATTGTTTAATTTTTTTTATTGTGATTAAGGGAAAATTTATAATGCAAGTCAATTTGCCATGTAGAAGCCTGAGTACCTGCCTCTCTGCAGCATTCTTCTTTCCCCACTCTTTACTTCAGTATCCACTCAACCAACACTTGTCTCCTCCTTTCTACCCTCTCCTTTCTGTCTAAAAAGAAACCAGTAGAATAGTCTCATATACATATACTAAACCATTAAGTACACATATCACATGTATCACTCTGTTCCCAAGTCTGGTCCATTCTTTGTCTGAATGGTGGCTCCCGTACTGGTTTCAACTCTGGGCATGCAGCAAGTCTAGGGGCCATGCTCTCAAGGGACCCTCCAGGTTGTTGGACCATCAGTTCTGGTCTTTTAACACAGTTCTTCATCTGCACACCTCTTTTTCTTGTGCTGCGTCAGGGACTCAACATTGAGTCCCCTATCAGGGCTGTATTTGGTGGTGGCCAGGAACTATCTAGTTCTTCTGTTTTCCTGCTGATGTAGTCTCTCAGTCATGTGCGTCCTTCTGTCTCCTGGGCTCATTTTTCCTTGTGTCTTTGATGTTCTCAGTTGTTATCTGTTCCAGGTTGGTTGGGACCAATTGATATTCATCAGGTGTCAACATGCTGGCTTTTAAGACCTCAGGTGCCACTCACCAATATGGGATGCAGAAGACTTTCTTGGAAAAAGACTTATTATGCCAACTGACCTTGATATCCCCAGAAAAGATAGTCCCCAAATGCTGTCCCTGCTACTCTGTTCTTTGAAATGTTGGGTTGAATTTAGAAAACCTCCAAAACTTATTGTAGAGAAACAGAGTTTATAACACATGGAGTAGCCATGGATTGGGATTGACTCAAGGGCAGGGGGATGGGTTTGTAATTGTTTGGTCTAACTGGAGCCTACAGGGTGCAATGGGTAAGAGCTCAGCTGCTATCCAAAAGAGGTCTCCACAGTTTGAGTCCATCAGCTGCTCCTTGGAAATCCTATGGGGCAGTTCTACTCCATCCTGTAGGGTCACTATGAATTAAAATCCACTCAGCAACAATGGGTTTGATTTTGGTGAAGCCTACAGTGCTAACTATGTTTGTGGCTCATCTTCTTCAATGCTCGGTGGGAGCTGGCATGTTCTTGGTTATCTTAAGTTCTTCCCGTCTGAAGAACTTTCTATCAGATCCTCTATATTTTCAGGGAATTCCTTCTAATTACCTTTCCAACTTTAATATCTAAAATTAATTAACAGACTTATACAGCTTTACTGTGTGGTGCATCACACTTCTTAAAGGAATTTAAATGACAGCTGTGGTTGGATTGGTTTCAGTGTATCTCAAGAATTAGTCTGACTTTTGTTGTAGCTCTAAAGCCACACTAATTGCATGCCTTGAATGAGGCAGATTGCATATGTTTCTTGTCTTGCTTCTTGGTCTGTAAGCTGCTTGGTCTGTAAGCTGCTTGGTCTGTAAGCTGCTTGGTCTGTAAGCTGCTGTGACAAAGTCATAGTCATATTTGAACTCCCCTACTCATGCCTCTGGCCTAGTTCCGTGATGTATAGTAGCCTTTACATATACCAAAACCAAAACCACTGCTGCCAAGTTGATTTCAACTCACAGCAACCCTATAGGATAGACTGCCCAATGGGGTTTCCAAGGTTGTAACTTGTTATGGAAGCAGACTGCCACATCTTTTGCCATGGAGCAGCTGATGGGTTCCAATTACCAACTTTTCAGGTAGCACTTCAATCACTGTGCCACTAAGGCTACTCTCTTACATATTTAAAAAAAAACAAAAACCAAACCTATTATCCTCAAGTTGATTCAGACTAACAGTGACCCTACAAGGCAAAGTAAAAGAACTGATCCACAGACTTTCCAAAGAGCAGCTGGTAGAACCAAACTGCTGACTTTTTGGTTAGCATCAAGTGCTACTGTAGCAGAAATACAAGTAGATGGTTTTAACAAAGAGAAATTTATGTTCTCACAAAAAAGTAGGCTTAAAGTACAAATTCAGAACACCAGCTCCAGAGGAAGTCTTCTTCTATTGGTTCTGGAAGAAGGTTCTTACAGTTAGTCTTCTCCTGGACTAGGAGCTTCTAAGGCACAGGGGCCTTGGGTCCAAAGGATGAGGTCTGCTCCCAACACTGTTTCCTTCTTGATGATATGAGGTCCCTAACTCTCTGCTTGACTTACTTTCTTTTATATCTCGGGAGTTTTCTTCAAGGCACAATATAATCTTATAGACTGAGTCCTGCCTCACTAACACAACCACTGCCTATCCCCACTCATTGACATCATGGAGGCAGGATTTACAACATATAGAAACATTGCACAATACTGGGAATCATAGCCTAGACAAATTGCTACATACATTTTGGGGGGGACACAATTCAATGCATGACAGCATCCCAGCTCTTAACTATTACACCACTAGAGCTCCAGATACAGTTAATAAATACTGAATGAATGATTTCACAAAATCTGGTTCCTTTGTTCTGTAGTAGGGCCTGTGCGTCAATAATGGTTCTAAAGTTCCTCAGGCGATTGTGATACACAGCCAAACCAAGTGCCGTCGAGTTGGATCCAGCAAAGATTTAAAGACAGTTCACTGGGAACTTACTAGCACATGTGGAACGTCTGGTTGAAGCTGGTCCACCTGTAAGTTAGCAGATGGGGACAGTAAGATAAGATTTGAAAACTGTGCTTTCCAAGACAAGAAGCAGACATTTTTTTTTCTTGAACACTGAGGACACAGCATCATTTCTCCCCCTCTGCAATAGCCATATTTCCAAGAATTCAAATGCTTAGAAAAACAACTTCTGACCATGTTTACCTGTGTTTCTAATAGAGGGTGAAGTATTGCCCAAAAAAGGCCACTGTTAGTAAAACTACCCTTCAGAGTTCTGGCAAACAAAACATGTTCTTCTAACTAATGATACACTGGGGGTCCTCATGTATATTAAATGGCATTTTTTTTTAAAGAGATAGTGTGTGTGTGTGTGTGTGAATGCGCAAATATGGACAAGTACTCTTCACTTCTTCAGTATGAAATTTCATTTAGTAATACTGAAATAAACTGTTATCTTGCCTTGTTGGAAGTGCTGTCGAGTCGTTTCGAACTCATAGCCACCCTATGTGCAATGGAGTAGAACACTGCCTAGTCATGTACAATCCTCCCAATTTTTGCTATTTTTGAGCCCACTGTTGCAGCCACTGTGTTAGTCCATCATGTTGAGGGTCTCCCTCTTTTGTGCCGACGCTCTACCAAGCACGGTGTCCTTCTTCAGGGACTAGCTCCCCCCGAAATTGTTTCCAAAGTACATGAGACAAAGTCTTGCTTTTTGTCTCGGTCATCTAGTGCTACTATAACAGAAACACTGCCAGAGGATGGCTTTAACAAACAGACATTTATTTTTTCAGTTTCGGAGGCTGGCAGTCTGGATTCAGCATGCTGGCTCTTGGGTAAAGTGTTCTCTGGAGATCACTTCTGCTCCTGAGCCGTCTCCGTGTGTCTTGCCTTCTCTGCTTGCTAGCTTGTGTTTAATCTTTTTTATATCTCAAAAGAGACTGATTTAAGATGCCCTCTACACTAATTCTGTCTCATTAACATGACAAAGACAGCCCATCTCCAAATGGGATTATAATCACAGGCATAAAAGTTAGAATTTATATCACGTCGCCATGAGTCGGATCCGACTCGATGGCACTTGGCTTGGCGTCTTTTCCAGGACATAGTTCAACCCATAGTAACTTACTTCAAACTGTTTTCTTTGCCCTCAAAGACAGTGCTTTATTTTCTCAAACACAGAATTTAACTGACACATACATACCAAATATAATTTTAATGTATGTAATTTAATTTTGTTTTCAATATAATTTATAGTATATATCAGTTGATACATACATATAATTTTTCAACACTTAGAAAATTTTCAAGTATATAGAAAAGTTGAAAGATAATGAACGTTTACATATCCTTTATGTATATTCAAAATCTAACATTTTGTCATATTTGCTTTCTCTTTGTCTCTCTCTGAAGTATTTGAAAATAAGTTTCAGACAACATGATATTTTATCCCTAAATATTTATCATGTACAAACTACGATTAAGAACATTTTTCTGTATAATAACTTCAATGCCATTGCCCCAACTGTCTTAATCTTTTACTGATGCTATAACAGAAATTCCACATATGGATGGCTTTAGTAAAGAAAAATTTATTCTCTCGCAGTCTAGTACGCTGTAAGTGCAAATTCAGCTTGAGGGGAAGACTTTCTCTGTTTGCTCTGGAGGAAGGTCCTTGTCATCAGTTTTCCCATGGTGTGGCGGCATCTCAGTTCAGGAACCTGAGGTTCAAAGGGTGCACTCTGCTCCTGGTGCTTCTTTCTTGGTGGTTTGAGGTCCTCAGCTCTCTGCTGCCTTTCTTTTTCTTTTATCTCTTGAGGGACAAAATGTGATACAGGCTACACCCAAGGTATTACAGTCTTTAGCATAATCTAATCCTGTCCCATTAACCACAGGCAGAGATTAGGATTTATAAATACATGGATATTACAATCACAAAATAGAGGAAAACACACAGTACTGGAAATCGTAGCCCCCAGCCAAATTGCTGCACACATATTTGGGGGGACATAATTCATGACATCAACTCAGTAAAATTAATTATAAATCAATCATATCATCTACTGATTCATACATATTCAAACTACTCCAGTTGTTCCCACCTAACATTTATATCTTTGTCCCCCTGGACCAGGATCTAATCCAGATTCACTTGTTGTTTTTAGTTTTATATCACTGTAGTGTTTTTTAATCTAGAATAGCTCCCACACCCTACCTTTTCTTCCATGACACTGGCTTTGTGAAAAGACCAGAAAAGTTTTTTTTAGAATGGTACATCATGCCCAAGTGGGATAAAATTAAAAATGTAATGTTGATTTAACATTTGAAAATAAATCAATGCAATTTTTCACGTTAACAGACTAAAAGAAGAAAATGCTATTTGATCATCTCAAGAGATGCAGATCAAGTATTTGACCAAATCTAGCAACCATTTGTGATAAAAACTCTCAGCCAATTAGAAATAAAAGGGAACTTTTTCAACCTGATAAAGGTGTCAAATATTGGCCTCCCACTTCCTTATCCTTATCCTTATATAGATTGCTTTGTATAGCAAAAGAGACTTTGTAGATGTGCTTAGGTTAAGGATCTTGAAATAGAGAGATTATCCTAGCTTATCCAGGTGGATGTATTAGAAAGGGTCTTGAGTAGTTTTTGGAGGTGATGGAAATATTCATTATCTTGATTGTGATGTTGATATCACAGGTATATTAATATGTCAAAACTCATCGCATTTCATACTTTATTTAAATATATGCAGTTGTTTTTACATCATTATACTTCAGTAAAGCTGAGAAAAGAAAGCAGAACCTCTGCAGTGATACACGTGACAAGTTGAGTAAGACGATGCAACTCAACTGGAAAATCACACTTAATAATAGAATTTCTAGTGAATTGTCATTTGCTTACAGTCTGGCAATCCTGGAACTCTAGAGCACAGTGGTGGTTCCATGGCAGAATTCTTACCTTCCGGAGGAGAGACCACAGGTTTCAGTGCTGGCCGACGTACCACTGGTCTATCAGTGGAGGCTTGTGTGTTGGTATGATGTGGACAAGTTTCAGTGGAGTGTCCACACTAACATGGACTAGGAGGAGAAGTCTGGGCATCTACTTCTGAAAATCAGGCAACGAAAACCTCATGGAGCACAGTGATCTGATTTCATTGTGCATGGTGTCATCATGAATTGGGAGAGACTTGATGAGAGCCAACACTGACAATCCTAGGACTCTGAGAAAATATCTCCGTCACTAGAAATCTGGCCCCATTCTTTAGCGAGAGAGAGACTGCAAGACTCCCATGATAGCATTCAAGGAACAAATGTTGTAATCATTTCCAAGATACCCCCTTGTCCTGGACACAGCTCCTCTGTGATATTGTGAATCTTGGTGCATGACTGTTGGTCATGGACCCAGTCGTGGAGGTGGAGCTCCATGGATTTTTTGATCATCAAAGCACTCGGCTTCTGAGATATGTCAGAGAGCAGTTTAGGATATCAACAATGATAGGGAAGAAAACACTTAAAAACTTCGGGGGAACCAGGATGGGTCTCAGTCTATACCTGGGTGCTTGTGGTTCCCTGAGGGAGCTGGGTGCTGGTCATCTTGTCTGTTTTTTGTCTGTGTTCAGGTGGAACATCAGGCTTTGCTGTCGACTTTGCAGCTGATGTACACAGTGGGATACTCCCTTTCCCTGGCCTCCCTCTTCCTGGCTCTAGCCCTCCTTCTGTTTCTTCGGTGAGTAGGCCCTCAGCTGACATGTGGTTGGGGATCAGGTACCATGTAATTTGCTCACTGTCTGCCTCCAGGAGATAGAAGAAAACGGGGGTGGCTGATACCATGATCATGAGACCTAGAAGCCTGGAATCCATCCATCCCACTTTGCAGATGACAGTGAGGCACGGGGACCCAGTGAAAGTCACTGAGTCACACCAGGTCACAAAGCCAGTTAGCATAGCTAGAACTTGAATCTGTGATTCCTGATTCAGCCTCTGCCTCTTTCAGAATAGATAACCTCCTATGTATCTAAGGAGCCCCTGGGAGATGCAAATAGTTAATGCACTTAACTGCTAACTGAAAGTTTAGAGGTTCAAGTCCATCCAACAGTGCCACAGAAGGAAGGCCTAGTGATATAATTCTCGAAAATCAGACACCGTAATCCCTGGGGAGCACAATTGTACACTGATACACGTGGCATCGTCATTAGTCAGAGTTGACTGAATGGCAACTCGTTTGTGTGCCCGAGTCTGGTCTAAATCCCTAATCACACCCACTGCTAACAGCCCATTTTTACCACATCTACCACAGCATTATTTTTACAGAAGAAATTTAGAAATTTCCCTAAGGCAAGTTAGTGAGTGGCAGAACTGGGATTTTAATTCAGGTCCATTTGAGTCCAATTAAAAAAGAAACCATTGCCGTCAAACCCAGTCTGACTCCAATTAGCTACCATTTATTTGAGAGCTTTCTCTGTGCCAGGCACAGTTCTAATTCCTTAATGTGAATTAATTAAGTTGCTTATTTAATTCTCATAATAACCCTAGGAGGTTAGCATTATGATCACACCCATTTTACAGATGAGTTAACTGAAATATGGAGACATGGGGTAACTGCTCCAAGATTCCACAGCTAGTAAACCATGGAACCAGGAAGCCTGAGTGCGTATTACTAAACCAGGTTTTTAGTGCCAGCCTATTTAGTAGCAAAACTGAGCACAGTGTGGCAGAGTGCACACTGGACATACTGCAGGAGATCTGGAGGTGATTTGGAGGCATGGACACTAGTTCCGGAGCAGCTCCCATCTGGCCTCCACTAACCTCAGGTCTGACCTCATCCAAACCCCCAATTTCAGGATGCTCTACAGTTCCTGGGGCAGTCATAATCATCTACCTCACTGGGAGAGAAATTCCTGAGCAATGGGAGAATTCAACAGCCTGTGCCACACTGGTTGGTTGTTACTTCCTCCATTCACCTTCCTAGAGTCTCAGAACCGAGCCAGGAGATGCCCTGTCCTGCAGGAAGTAACTTCAGATTAGCCTGAGGTGACTAGGTGTCTGTTTTGCCTCAAGCTAGACAGAGCGAAACCCTGTCCTTGCTCAGTGCAGTTAGAAGAAAAACCCAGACAAACTCATTGGTGTCAAGTCAATTCTGACTCATACCTACCCTATGGGACGGGGTAGAACTGCTCCGTAGAGTTTCCAAGGAGCATCTGGTGGATTTGAACTGCCAACATTTTGGTTAGCAGCTGTAGCATTTAACCACTATGCCACCAGGGTTTAGGGTTTGCATAAGTCATAAAACACAAGGAGATACCTCAAGTCCTCTAGAGCAAGATGGGGTAGCATACGTGCGGCGTAGGGGCACAGGTGGGGCTCTGAGAACCCAGTGGGGAAAGGGTCTTTCTTTAAGAGACGGAGGATGCACAGTTTCACATCATCTGATAGGATAAACATCATTTGTGAGGCTCCAGGAGGGTGAGACAGGTAAATGAGGGCTGACGTTCACTGGATATCTATTATGAGCTAGGTCTGTTATATGTAAAGTCACCAGGAGGCAGAGCTGACTTGGCAACTAACAACAGCAAGTATATGAGCACTTGACTGATTTCATCCTCTTGCAACCCTTTAAGGTACGTGCACTTGCTCTCAGGCTCTACTGCCTCTGAGAGCTGTAATTTGGCCTCACACTTTCTGCGTCTGAAATCTCAGATTTAGCACTTACTTGCTGTGGAGTTTTGGACAGGTGACTTAACTCTTCTGCCTCAGTTTCCCCATTTGAAAATCAGGAAGGTTGTACTGCCCGCTCTTGCAGTGGCTAGAAGCAGCAACGATACCCCTACATACAGCCACAAGTAAGTGGCTTGGAACGCAGTCTGGCATATTGAACGTCTTGTGTCAGTGTTAGTGTCATTGTCCCTGCTTTCCAGAGGAGGGAAATGAGGCACAGAGAAATAAGATCACATAGGCTAGCAGCCAGCCCCGTAGCCTGCTGTGAATTCTGTTCTTTGCAATGGACTTAAAGGTGTGCCAGACATACCTATTGGTCCAAGCCATCCTTTTGTAAGGAAAGGTGCCTGGTTCTCTTCTCGGGCAGAAAACTCCACTGCACACGCAACTCCATCCACATGAACTTGTTCGCCTCTTTCATCCTGAGAGCTCTGGCTGTGCTGGTGAAGGACATCGTTGTCTCCAAGTCTTACAGCCAGAAGCCTGACAGTGTGAACGGGTGGATGTCCTACATGTCGGAGGTAAGTCCCTTCCTCACCCTCGGCCCTCCCGCCTGCGGGATCAGTACTGGAGGTTAGGAGAGAGCAGGTGGGCTTGTGAGGCGAAGCAAAACACAAAGGAGTGTCGAAGACTTTGTGGTCAGAGAGGCAGTACGTGACCTCCGAAAACAGCAGCCTCTGCAGAGGTGGGAGGAAAAGGACGTCAGAATGGAAGAGGCAGCTGCCGCTGACTTATGTCCTGGGAACTCTGGTGGTGTAGGGTTTGAATGCTATGTCTTCTGACCAAAAGGTTGGTAGTTCAAATCTACCAGGTGCTCCCTGGAAACTCTATGGGACCATTCTACTCTGTTCCAGAGGGTTGCTATGAGTCAGAATTGACAGCAGTGGGTTTTTTGGGATCTATGTCTTTGGATGGGAAATTTGTTTTTCTGTAAATGAAGGAGTTGGAACAAATCAACCTTTATTGTTATTGCTATTTTCTAAACTAGCAAAGCGTTTTCTCACTGAAATCTGCGTTTATTGATTATTTTCTTGTATTCTATTTATGCAGTCACGTGTTCAACCTTGCATTCCTGTAATAAATCCAACCAGATTCTGCTGTGTTATTCTTTCTCTTATATTGCTGCATTCAGTTTGCGATTACTGTGTTTTGTTTAACATTTTGTCTCATGTATACTCTGAGACAGACGTTTGCCTGTAATTTTCTTTTCTTGTGAAGGTCTTTGTCAGGTTTTGATATCAAGTTTATGCTGACCTCATAAAACAAATTGGAAACTTCTTTTCCTGTTCCCTGGAAGAATTTGTTTGAGGTTGACATTATTTCTCACTTAAGCATTTGATAGAATACACCCTTGAAGCCATTTGAGTCCAAAGAGTTTTAATTGTTAAAGGCTTTTAATTATGGATTCATTATGAATCTCAGATATAAAATTTCTAATTTCTTATGTTAGCTACAGTGACTTGTGCTTTCCTAAGAATTTGTCTATTTCATCTAAACTTTAAAATTTATTGGCATAATTGTTCATGATACCCTCTTCAGAGCTTCTTCAGTCCTATTAACTCGGTAGTGGTGTTCTACTTTTCATTCCTCAGTTTATTTGTACTTTTGCTCTCTTGTTTTCCTTGCCAGAATTTCTTAATTTTCTTAGACTTTTCAAAAGACAAGCATTTGGCAGTATTGATTCTTGTTACTGAAGGTTCTCCATTTCATTAGTTTCTGCTTTTATCTTTACTATTTCCTTTCAACTAATTTCTTTGGATTTAATGTGATGTTCTTTTTCTAACCTTTGTCCTGTAGACACTTAAAATAATTAATTTCCAGTCTTTTTCTTTTCTAGCAGATGTATTTAAGACTGTAACTTTCACTTTTAGTAGTAGCTGCATACCACAAGTTTCAATATGTAATATTGTGATGGCATTCAGTTTAAAATAACTTCTAATATCAATTATAATTTCTTCTTTGATCCATGGGATGTTAAGAAGTATATTTCCTGTTTTACAATTGAATGAATTTTTTTTTGCTCTCGTTCAGATAGTAATTTGTAGTTTAATTGCACTGCATTCAGAGAGCATGCCTGTTAGATGTTGGTGATAAAGTCTCTCTATTCTGTCTGAAAAGGTTCTAGAATGTCAAGAGTCTGGGCTTTCATACCTACATGAAGTTGTCTTTCACACTGTTATATGGTCACTAGCCTTTCTAAGATGGTCAGCAAGCATGAAGAGAGGGGTAGACGGAGGGAGGGTCTGTACCCGGAGAGAATTTTTCTCTCCACTGTGGATCCAGATATTGAGAAAGCCTGAGCACTCAGTGGTACTCTCTCCTTTGTAGGTGTCCACATCCTGTCGTTCAGCCCAGATTCTCCTGCACTACTTTGTGGGTGCCAATTACTCATGGCTGCTGGTTGAAGGCCTTTACCTCCACACGCTGCTGGGGCCCACATTGCTTTCTGAAAGGCGACTGTGGCCCAGATATCTGCTGGTGGGTTGGGGTGAGTGTCTTGAATTCCCAGCCTCTTCTCCTGGGTGTCTATGAGAACTTAGGAGCCTAAGAGAACTTTCGTAAGTGTTAGAGACCCATCTTGGGGACACTTTTATCACCAAACCAATTTTACCATCAACAACAACACTGCCACAACTACCAGCAACACCATCAACACCACCACTATCACCATCACCACCAACAGCAATGCTGCCAACACCACCACCACCGTCATCAATAATACCATATTACCAACAATAATATCATGATTTTGTCAACAGCATCATTATTGCCACTGCTGCTAGCACCACTAACAGCATGATTACTATTCCTCAATGACAAGAAAGAATGACAAGAGGCTGTAAAAGGAGGTGTGTGGGCATGTTTGTGTGTGTGAGTACACATGGTCAACAGCATATGTGATGTTGACCCAGTGCACTCATTTGAGAAATTAAAAGACATTTGGAGGAATCAGATACCATTTTTTTTTTTTACCTTGTTGACATCTTAAGTCTTCAAGATGAGGTTTTCTGAATTTTAAAAATAAACAAAACAAGACCAGGTCTGGAAACCCTGTTTTTACAAAGCCTGGAAGAGTGTGAAGCTGTAGGATTCCAAGGAAATAAACATGGTCTGTGATTCAGGAGATGTCTGGGAGGTGGAAGTGGTTTGTACTGGGCTACTAACCTTAAGGTTGGCTGTTTGAACCCACCAAGAGGCACCACAGAAGACTGTCCTGGAATTTAGATCATAGCCAAGAAAACCCTGTAGGATAGTTCTATAGTTCGGTAATGTATAGGATCAACATGAGGCACGACTAACTTGACAGCAATGGATTTGGTGATTTAGGAGTTTTGGGTTGATATTCTCCGATAACCCCTAAGCTGCTGTATAATAAGTGGCAAGTCTCCTCTCTTGCTCAGGTGTAGGTTTCACTGACATTAAAATAATGAACTCAGTGATGTCCTAGCTTCCTCTGGACCTCACAGCCTATGATATTTGCATTTCTATAGTTTTAACTAGCTATTTTTGGCTCCATCAGGGTGGGAGGCAGGCCGGTTTGGCTAACCAGCTCCTGATTTCATTTCTCTTTGCTTTCTTCCAGGCTTTCCGGTGCTATCTGTTGTCCCTTGGGTTCTTGTCCGCGCCCACCTGGAGAACACAGGGTCAGTTATTCACCTGGTTTTACACTTCCGTGAGCCAGTAATTCCCAGATATGCCCGAATATAAGAAATGCATGATCTTCTCACAGAGAATATTTCACGCTGTCTTGTTTTAGCCATGTCAAATATATAAATTTTAGGAATGTAGATAAAGTCATGAAAGACCCATTCACAGTAATTGATTTATTAATTTAGTTAAATATGCAAATTAACAGAAAGTTACCACTGTATAGGTTAGCAGTGGCCCTGGGTACGACTAGAAATACAGGGATTGTTACTGCAGCATTGTCCACAATGCAAACGAATTAATTAAAAAGCAAAACAAAAAACCTGAATGTTCATCAACATGGGAATCACTGAACAAATGATAGCACATTGATATTGTAGAGGATTAGGAGGCTGTTGACAAAAAGTTCTGTATCTTTTGACTTACAGGCACTAAATTTCAACAGCATGTTAAGACTGCTGCTGAGTAATGTATATCACGCGATCCTTTTTTTTCCTCCAAACAATCACCACCACCACTTAAAATAAAAACTTATGTAATAAAGGATATGTGTTTATGTATGTATGGGTATGGAGAAAGATGTGGAAGGGTACACACCAGGCTGTTAACACTGAAAAACAATTTAATGCAGAAAGGGGCCAACAGTGTACTAGCAGTGATAGGAAGTGACTTTAGTTGTATCTGCCCCTCCTCCTGCCCCTCAGGAGAATGACAGGTGGAGGGCAAGACTCCAGTGTGAGCGTCCTTCTTCTACAGGGCATGACGTTGTTGCATTGCATCTGTTCTAAAGTCCTCTTGTACCGCCCGCTCCTTCCCCTTAGGTGCTGGGGAACCAATGGGAACAAGAGAATCTGGTGGATCATCCGAGGACCTGTGCTGCTTTGTGTAACAGTAAGGATCACCCCATCCTCCCTTGCGTTTCTGAGCACACAACCATGTGGTGCTCCCCATCCTACCCAGTTCTCTGGCTCAGAATGAGTCTGGGCCAGACGGCTTGAGAAGAAAATCTGATCTGTGAAAAGGATCTGTTGAATGAGAAGATACAAGTTAAAATCTTCTCTGGTTCTGTTTCAGGAACTAAATTCAGGGTTATACTTTAAGTCTCTTTCTCTCTGGGTCTTCAGTTTACATAAAGAAACCTGTAATAGGTTCAGCTCAGCTGTTTTGTACTGAAAGGCTGTGATGTGTACAAGGCACTGGGGATGCAGGTAGGCTTAGCGATGGAGAAGTCCAGGGATAGTAGCAGGACTATGGGTTTGTAGATTAACAGCATTAACAGGAGAAAGGAAGAGTCTAGGGAAGCTTCTTTTAGAAGAGCAACACAGGCAAGTAACATTAACCCAAAGCTGGGATGAGAGTTAGAGTCAGGAGCTAGATGCTACTCTGAGGTCTTGAAGAGAAGGGGTTTTTGTATGGCCCAGAATACTTGGGATGAGGAGAAGCCGTCTGGCCCAGAGTCATAAAGCCCTCTTAGACGACAGTGTGTGAGAACTGAACCTGTCAGAAGAGCTCAGGGAAGGGATAGGGAGTTACCGGAGAGGTGGAGCAAGTTGAGAGAGGCAGAGATTCTTTGTCCAGACATATTGCTGTCCCCCCTGGATGCCTGCCTGGTGCTTAGCCCACCTGTCTCCAGGGGCCTGCCTGGCTTTTGTTTTTGGTAATTTTAGGTAAATAATCTGGTGTCTTAGTTACCTTGAGCTGCCATAACAGAAATGCCACAAGTACTGGATTTAAAGAACAAACATTTATTTTCTCACAGTTCTGGAGGCTAAAAGTCCAAATTAGGCTCTCAGTCATGTTGATTCCTTCCATGGCCACCTTCTGGTTTATGATGGCAATTCCTGGTGTTCCTTTGCTTACAGACAGTCCTCACATGATATCTGCCTTTCTGTGTGTGTCCACATCTGTCCTGCTCTTTTTATAAGACACTTGTTAGAAGTGATTAGGTGTAGAACCCACCCTTCTTTGGTTGGACCTCATTAATATAGCAGAAGGAAACTCCTTTTCTTCAAATGGAGTTCTGTTTATAGGTCCAGAGCTTAGGACTTCTACACATGTTTATGGGAAACACAATTCAATCCATAACATCTGGTGCTGGTGATTTCCTGAAAGAAAGTTAGTTTTAATAGGAGAACATCTATATTTGTCAATAACAGAAGGCAGCTGTGCTCAGATGTGTGTGAGACCTGGGAAGGAAAAAAGTTCACAGAAATGGGGAGAAAACAGAGAGTGGAGAGTACCTTAATGATCTCAAACCCTGTGTCTTCTCAAGCCTAGGAGGTGCTTCACATGTGGCCTATTGCTAGAATGAGCATGCAAAGTGAATTCTGACCACACACGTCACAAGCATGGTATCAAAAGCCCTGTCTCGCCTCTGCTACCTCTCGCTTCTCCCTGCTGTCTCTTTCTTCTTCATACATCTTTCCACTCCAACCACACTGCACAGTGCAAGACCCCTACTGTCCCACTGGGTGCCTACGCTGCAGCTTAGTATTGTGTACTGAGTGCCTCCTATGTACCCGCACCATTCTAAATACTTTACCTACATTAAGTGATTTAATCTTTCCAGAAAATGAGAAGCTACTTGCCAAAAGCTATAGAGCCAATAAGAAGAAGAGCTGACTCGCAGCCTGAAGTGTCTGACTAGGTGACAGCTCTCATTCACAGTCATAACACTGGGTTGCTACTCAGAGAATATTGATTTCCTGTAGCGCATGTTCTGGAGTACTGACTGCTAGAGGCAGTTTCATGCATCAGCATCTTGGTCTAGGCTCTCAGTCGGTTCAGTTTTTCTCTGCCCTCTTTTCCATCTGGCTACTGATTGCTCATCTTTTAAGACCCAGGTCAAGCACCAGTTTCTCTGGAATACCTAACGTCCTGAAGTAGAAACAGCTGTTTCCACTTCATGAGGTGGAGTGTTCACACCGTTTTTTGTCTCTTTCTTGTATCCCTCTACAGACTTCTACTAAAAACCAGTTGCCATCAAGTCTGTTCTGACTCCTGGTGACCTCATGTGTGTCAGGGTAGAACTATGTTTCATAAGGTTTTCAGTGGCTGATTTTTTGAAGTGAATCACCAGGATTTCTTCTGAGGTTCCTCTGGGTAGACTCAAACCTTCAGCCATTGCATTAACAGCCATACATGTTAACTATTTACTACCCAGGGACTTATCCTACTGTCCCACTAATGCTTAATTGGGAGTGTTTGTTTAAAGCCCATTTCCTGCCACTGTAAACCTCATGTTGTATTCATCCTGGCCTTCAGCCCAAGCACACAGCAGGCCCTCAATAAAAGTAGTCAGTGAACATCTGTGACGCACACTGCTGGATACTGGAAGGTTCGCCCTAACCAGGCAGAATAAAGCTACACGAAGGCCAGTGGCCCCTTGCAAGGACAGGAGTTTAGACTCTGTCTAGCTGAATCCCCAGTGCTTGCCCTGTGATCCTCACAAAGGCTACATCGGCGGTTCTCAAAGTTAGTTGTTCATAGGATAACCTGGCTATCTTTAAAAATTCTTTTGTGCCTGGGTGCCACTCCTGAGATTTGGGTTTAATTGGTCTGAGGAGCAGATTATTCAGTAAGGGTTGAAAACCATTTTCTACGCCTTCACCCTTCAGTGTTGTCTTTGGACCACCAACATCAGCATCATTTGAGGGGTGGTTAGAAATTCAGATTCTCAAACCCTGTCCCACACCAACTGAACTAGAATCTGCATCATAACAAGATTCTCAAGCTTGAGGTGCACTTGGTTTGTGAGGTGCTTTGTCTACACCAGTGGTTATCTAAACTGGGGCTACCATGAGAAACATCTGGTGAGCTTTTAAAATATCCTGATGCCTGGGTCCTACCTGGGTTGGTTACAACAGAAATTCTGGGGATGAGGCCTGAGCAGTTGCAGCTGAATTGTTGTAAAAATGATGTAGGGGCAGTGTCTGACAGTCTGTAACTTTCCAAGGGGGAAGAAGAATCAAGATCAACAACACAAGGCTGATTCCTATGAGGTGGGGGGTCAGACATGCCTCATTTCTCTGTCACCTTTAACAACTCTGACGTCAGCTGTCCTTCCTACAGCACTCTCTGCTGGACTCAGTACTTTCTAGCAATGGCCACACAGAACTCACAGACCATATTGAGGATTATGAGGTTTGTTAGGGAAGTAACAGTTACAGTTCAGGCTCAAGAACACTCTGGATGCAGTCCCTCCCTCAGGACAGCCTCTTCCTAGACATGTTCACAGGCATATCTCTCCTTGGCTCTCGGTGTCTGCCCAAAGGCACTCAGCTGTCTCCCTCTGTGGGCCAAGATGCTCACTACGCCATCTCCTGTCGCCGTCTCCTGTGGGTCTCTCCTTCCTTGACGGTGATGGGCTATTCTCCTTCCTGCCCTGCATGGCTTGTTTCAAGCACAGTGGATGGCAAAACTGACCATTCACCTTAATGGGCCATGATTACCTTATTATACAGCTCTGCTCAATCTACCACCTGGGAGGGAGTTACAAGGCCTTGACTAGAAAGGCCATAGAGAAAGCAATCCCTTATACCACCGTTGTAGAATCTCAAGTGATTTAACACACGGTAAGGGCTGGGAATTCCATTCTACACCTAGATGCTTTGTCTTCGAATGGGCTGGCTGACCCACATGCTGACCCACGTGCTCTAGGCTTGACAAGTTCTACTGTTTCTTTATTGCTAGGTTGACATTCCCTCCTACCAGGTCAAGAGAATGTGCTCCATCTTCTTACTTTGGATACTGTGTCTTTATATGCTGTTTCTTCTGCATCTCCAGTCATGGCCAGCTCTACAGAAAGGACCTCAGGTACCTTATTTCTGAGTGGACTCCTCATCTTCCCATCCAAACCTCCTCCTGCTGCTTTCTCCACTCAGTGAATGAGACTACCACGAATCCACCCAGTTACCCAAGCCAGAAACTTGAGTGTCTTCCTAACTGCAATCCACTTCCTCCTTGCAGTTTCTACCCTTAATCCTGTGGTCCCTGCTCTTCTTCAACCTACTGACATTTCTTGGATTGATCTCTGCAAAAACTTCTATTTGTTCTCCCTTCCTTTGGTGTTTCCCTCTCTAATACAACCTCTGTATTGCAGCTGGAGTGATAACTGTTGAAGAAAATTTCACTTTGTTTCCTGCTTGTAGCTCTTTAATGACTCATTACTGCCCTAAGGTTTGATTATGAATTTCTAGAGTGACGAGTATTACCATTCCTCTGCTTGCCCGTCCAACCGCTTGATGTTCTAGTTACATGGGGAACAGTACCCAGAATCCATCATGGTGTTTCATGCCTTTGCACATGCCATCACTATTTCTGGAAACCCTGATGGCATAGTGGTTAAGTTCTATGTCTGTTAACCAAAAGGTTGGTAGTTCTAATCTACTAAGTGCTCCTTGGAAACTCTGCGGAGCAATTCTACTCTGTCCTATAGAGTCACTATGAGTAGGAATTGACTCTGTGGCAGTAGGTTTGGTTTGGGTCCCTATTTCTAGAATGTTGCAGTACCCTTCAGGTGGTCTCGTGTCAGTATGGTGATAACTACTGGTCTTTGGAGATTCAGCCCTTTATTAATATCTCTATCCTTAAAACTAAGGAATGACAATAGACATGCCTGGAAGGGACCGTTTTGTGATGACCTTCAGCTCTATGAAGATTTTGGATAAAGAATTGCCAAAATGTTATTTGTGTGGGGTTTGGACAAGAGGGCATAGACTTCAACAGGAAATCTTCCCCTTGGTCACAAGAAAGAAAATTTGACCATAAACTGTTGAAATACTGACATGGACTCTACAGAAGGGCTTTGAATTCTCCCTCTCTATCGATTTCTAGGAAGAGGATCTGTCCTGAAGAACAGGAAGCTGAACCTGATGCTTTCCCAACCTGCCCAGCTTATAGGATTCTGAAGTTTTGTGCAGTGGTTTCAGTGTCCCCAGGAGAGTGACATACATGTGTCCTTGTTGTTATTAGCTGCCGTTGAATTGATACTTAATTCATGGCAACCCCATGCACAACAGAACAAAACTACCCCATCCTGCATAATCCTCGTGATTCGTCATGGATCACCTTGTTCTTCGTCACCCAAGTCTCCACTGACAGATGGCTGAGACGCACTGAGAATGAAACCCAAGTCTCCCACATGGAAATAAAGAATTTTTTCTGCTGACCATCAGTGCTCTTTTATGTAAAGGAAAAGAAAGGTTGTAGGGTGAAGTCAAAGGAGCTGGCCCAGGAGTCAGGAGCTTAAGCTCCATCACTAACTCATAGTGTGTCCTTTAGCCAAGCATTTTTGACTTCTCTGGACTTCTATTTCTTCATCTGTAAAATTAGGAGTTCTCAACCAGGGAAGATTCTGTTCTCTGGGAAATATTTGTCCTTGTCTGGAGATGTTTTTAGTTGTCATAAATACGCTGCTGGCATCTACTGGGTGGAGACCAGGGATACTGCTAAATATCCTATAATACATATAACATTCTCCACAGCAAAGAATTATCCTTCCTCAGATGTCACCAGTGACAAGCTTGAGAAACCCTGGGCTAGACAGTAGCTGCACAATAGAACAGCCTAGAAGGTTTGAAACGATACTTAGCCTGGATTCCACCCGAGACACATAGAATCAGAACCTCTGCCATTCAGAGAATTCGTAGCCCTGGGATCATATTCGTTCGTTCTTTTGCACCTTCATTTAATATTTATAGAACATTTAATATTTATAGATGAATATCCCCATAGATTCTACCCACAGAGAAGTCAGAATCTAGGAATTACCGTATGTCACGTTGTAACTGTGCCAATGTCTGCCTCCATGCTTGTTCTGAGGATCACACACTGCAGTTTTCCATGGACATGAGTAGACATGACCCTGTCTCTAAAAATCATTCCTGGATCCCAGATATTTTCTTGTTAAACCAAAATACCAGAAAGTAAGATAATAGTCAAGAACTAATAGGATTTAACATTTCAGGGCACTACACAGTCTTCTGTCATCTTGGCCAGCTTTGGGCCTGGGCTCTGTCTTCTGGAGCATGTAGCTGAAGCTTCCAGGGGAAAGCCATGGCTTAAGACAGTGAGAACAAGGAGGGTCTTCCCTTCCCAGACCAAAGCTCTCTGGTGAGCATCCTCAGTTGCCATAGTCAGGCCTTTCCCACTGTCCCCTAGACTACATCTTTGTTTGCTGAGCAGCATGGGGATTGATGTGCATCTACATCATGCTGAGTTTTCAGACTTACCAGCAGATTTCATCTACTGCTGCCAGATCCCCCGTGCTTCAGAAATGGCAGTGATGTGACATCCCACAAAATCCCAGTGCTCTCTGGGTCTTTTTTCTCCTTTAGGATATAAGATTTTACCACTTAGCCTGTTACTTTGCGGGTACATTTTTAATTAAACCACATTGGAACATGGTGTACTGTTATATCATTGTCTATCGTCTCCTTTACTGATTTTTACAGAAAATGAGTAAAAATCCTTAATTAATCCAATCCTCCAAGGACAGCCTTACAAAACAATTACACTGTGCAAAGGCCTTCTATCCATATCCTGCTCAATCTAGTTACTGCACTGGCCAGAATCAACAGTTTGGCTCAGTTGACCAGCGTTCTTGAGTGGTAGAATTGAATGACCCTTCTGTTGACATGAAGTCATAAATTCATGTCTTTACTTACTCTTGTTGAATCTTCTCTGACTGCCTCAGAACTTGGTCAAGTCAGGAAACTGGTAAAATGAGTCTTCCTACTTTGCGTCTCTAGGTCCCCTACTCCACCAGGAATGCTGTGGCTTTCTGCCACCTCTAGCTGTGCAAACATCTCCTTCTTCTATTTCCCTCCTCTAAAGAGTTACAGCGGACATCTTCCCATATCCTGGATTTCTCCTCCCCATCAACATTTAACCTTTGCTGCATGCTAGCTTTTGCTTTCCATGGAGAGAGTAAGTCAGATAATCGCTGTTTATTGAGTTCTTCATTGTTGTAACACTGAACAAATTTAGAGACAGAGAAAGGGCTTCCTGTCTCCTTTCCTAACTGTTCCTTACTGTCTATGTGATATGGGCATTTCAGCTGGGCTCTTGGGGAAAAGCATGTATTCACCCAAAGGAGTTGCTTTTTTTCTTTTTTTTTAATTGTATTGTGGTTTGAATACAAGTTTACATTCTATATCAATTAGCCATGTAATACCTGGAACTTTCACCACTATTCTACTCCAACTGCTTTCCCCTCCCATACGTGCCCCCCATAGTAACACACTCCCCCTTCTCACCCAGAATTCGCGTGTCCGTAAGTCCAAGATCTGTCGCCCTCACCCTGTCGTTTTGTCACCAGCAATGAGCTTCTCAGACAGTCCTGAGTAAGTATTTGAGTCTGAAAGTTTGTTCATTGTTGTTGTATAGTCCAGTTTAATCTTAGTCTGGAGGTCTGGCTTTGGTGCTGGACGTAGTTTCGGCTTAGACAGCCTGGGGACGTGCTCTCAGGGGATCTTCCAAACTGATGGACCATCAGGTGTGGTCATTTCGTGGAGTTCTAGTTCTGCCCTCTAATCCTTTGCCTGCTGTGTCAGGGGCTGCATAGTGTGTGCCCCGTCTGGGCGGTCACTGGTGGTGGCCCGGCACCATCTGGTGCTTCAGGTCCCGTGCCAAAGCAGACACTGCCTCGTATGGCCTCTTTCATCTGGCAAGCTCATATTTTCCTCCGTTTCTTGACCTCCACCATTTACCTCTGGTCCAGATGGATTGAGAAGGAGTAGCTTTATTGTAGGGATTTTAATCCACATGGCAGATCAGCAGAAGAGGGTTTTGGGAGTAGGTGGAAGAGTTTGGGGTAGGCAGAAGAATTTGACGTAGACGAAGTGTCCCCTGAGCTCCTGCTGGTGATCGTCTCTGCCAACCTTCAGGCCCAGGTCTGTACACACAAGTTGGAGCACAAGAGCAGTGTCAGTATGAATGTTACACTTTCTTAATGTTACAACAAGAAAGTGTCAATAAGAATGCATTCATTCAGTAGTGTCTAGGCCCCAGGAGGGGGCCTTATGTGTTGGGGGATATTAAGCATCCCTCACCTGGTCACAGAATCCCAGAGCTGACTGAGTTCTTCAAAAATTCCCTCTTTCAGCCCCCTGTCTACTTTTGTACAAATGAAGAACTAAAAAATGAAACAAAACAAAAAACACGCCAGGCAAACCAGTGGCCACTGAGTCCAGCTCATGGCAGCCCCGTATGTGTCAGAGGAGCGCTACGCTCCATGGGAATTTTCAGGGGGCGAGTTGTAATTTTTGTGGAGACAGATAGGAAGGCTTTCTTTCTGAGGGCTGTGGGGTAGGTTCAAACTTCTAACCTTTTGAGTGGTAAATGCATTAACAACAACAACAAAGCCCAGTAGATATCAGGCCATTTCCAGCTCATGGTGACCGTATAGGACAGAGCAGAACTGGCCCACAGAGTTTCCAAGGATTTACTGGTAGATTTGAACTGCCGACCTTTTGGTAAGCAGTGGAGCTGTTAACAGCCACGCCACCAGGGGTTTCCTTTTGAGTAGAAGCTGAGAGCAAATTCAGGGAGCTGAATGAAAAACAGCACCGCCCAAAGGTGATTGCTGACTCTTCCCTTCTCAGAAACGGAGATGGACAGAGGCTTTGTGGTAGGTAACCCACGCTGGTACTTTGTACCAGAGCAGCAGGGCATGCTTTCTCTACATGGCCAGTTGGTTTATGCCCATTTTCTCTTTCTTGGTCATGCTCAGTCTCTGGAAGACATAAAGAACAGCAAACCAACATGCTTCTCATTACAACGCTTCATTTCTTTGGAAACAGTCAAGACAAAATAATTCACTGAAATCTGTGCCTTTCCCCAGTTAAGCTTGCTTTGTAAGAAAAATGCCTGTGTTCAACACATCTCTAAGCCAAGGACACAGCGTTTTCTCTTTATGATGAAAAGCAGATACCCCATTAAAAGGGATAAATTACTTGGTTACACTTAGTTTGTACTTCTATGTTCTGTTACTAAATATTCTTAGTCTAAGAACCTCCAACTTTTCTGCTGGTATGTGGATTGGACAAAAAGCCCCTTGCCAGAAATCCTAGCCTTTCAGTATCAAGCACTGATTTTTGTTTTGTTTTGAGGCTAGTGAAGTAAGTAATAACAGGTACATATTAGATTCTATAGCTTGTGTTTCAAGATGTAGTTAAAGAATACTATTTCTAGTAAAAGACATAAGCCCTGTGCTGGCTCAGTGTCTACAGAGACTTGACTCCATTAGTTGTCACACTGTCACCCCTAAGAGTCCTGGGTGGCCCAAATGGCTTAGTGCTCAACAACTGGTCGAAAGTTTGGTGATTTGAATCCACCTAGAGCTGCCTCAGAAGAATCTACCCACAGGTGCCTGGTGATCTGTTTCTGAAGGTGACACCCTTGAAAAGCCTATAGGTCAGTTTTATTCAGCAACACATCGGGTCGCCACGGATTGGAATCAGCAGGGCAAGTGGTTTTGTCTGAATTTTGATTTTTTTCACCTTCTTTATCAGGTCTGTCTCCTTTGCAGAGAGGCATTCTCAAATCTTTCCAACCTTAGAAACAACTATAGCCAAAAATCTCCTTCTAGCCCTGCAAATACAGGTAGGGGGACTCTGTCTCCATCCTGTGTCGTTTGTTGACTGTGGTTCTATCTCTCTGTTTCTCTTTACAGCCAAGCCTCCCAAGCACTGTCTACACTGACTGCTGCCCCTTGCATGTTTTGTGCTCCTCGTGCCCACTGCGGTTTCTCCACCTCCTTGTAGCTAAATGCAGTCTTACATTGCCTCAACTCTGTGCAGTATTCTATTGTTATTTGCTGTCAAGTCAGCTCTGATTCATGGTAGCCCTGTGTTCGATAGAACAAAAGCTTGTCTGGTCCTGTACCGTCTTCTTGATTGTCAGTATATTGGAGTCCACTGCTACAGCTACTGTAGTTCCTTCCAACTTAGAAAGCTCATCTTCTAGCAGTGTATAAGATAGTCTTCCATTGTGATCCATAGAGTTTTTGTCAGCTAATTTTTGGTAGTAGATCACCAGGCCTTTCTTCCTGCTGTCTCCCAGTCTGGAAGCTCCTCTGAAACACGTCCACCTCCTGTGACCCTGCTGGTATTTGAAGTTGGGACGCAGTTTCCAGCATCATAGCAACATGCAAACTACCACAGTATGATAAAATGACAGATAGTATTTATACATTCTTCAAATTCTCCCCTTCATGAGATTCCAAGACACCGCTCCCTAGTAGCTCACTCCAACTGTTCTAAATACTCTTTTCTTTCTTTTTTTTTTTTATCATGATTGAGTGAAAAAATACAATGCCATATAAATTTGCATACCCACCAATGAGTGGCTCCCACTGCTCTCCCTGCCTGGTGATAGCACACTCCTCCTCTCTGTTCTGTACATGTCATATCCTCCTAACAATCTCCTTTCCCCTCCTCTCCACCCTCTCCCCTGTATCCAGTAAGAGGTCCACAGGACGACATCCTGTAGACGCATAGAACCATAAAGTGCACACATGATATGGTTGCTCTGTGTCACCAAGTCCAATCCATTTCTGTCTGAAGAGTTGACCTCCATTGTGATTTGTGGACAGGTACAACATCAGGGCCAGGGGCCATGCTTAGACCATCAATTGCTGTCTTTTAGTGAAGATCTCAGGGTGCACCCCTTTTTATTTTTGTGCTGCTGGTGAGACTCAACTTTGTGAGCCCCATCACAGCTATCACTGGTGGAGGCGGGGCACCATCTGGTTCTTCTGGTTGCATGTCGATGCAGTCACCCACTCACGTGGGTCTCTCTGTCTTCCGGGTTCTCTTTGCCCCATGTTGTTTTGTTCCTTGAAGATCGTCTGTTCCTGCTGAGTTGGGACCATTTGGTGTACCTCAGATTGCAGCTTGGCAGCTTTTAAGACCCCAGACACCACTCACCACTTTCAGGTGCAGAAGACTGTCTTAGCAAAATGCTAGATGCACCAATTGGCCTCTATGTCCCCTGAGAGCATGGTCCCCAGACCCGCACCCCAACTACTCTGTCTTTGCAATATTGGGTTAAGATGGGAGGAGTAATCATGTTATACTGAAGTCCAGTTAAAACTGATCTTCTTTCTAATGTGTGCTGTCACAGATTTCACCCAACCAGCTTTCTATAAACTATCTAATCAGTACTCCACCCTCTCCTTCCCTCCCTTCCCACCCTTGGAGTCATCAAAGAGTCTTTTCTTCTATGCATGAGTCTGTTTTTACGTTCTTATAGTAGGGGTCTTATACTATATTTGTCCTTTTGCCACTGACTACTTTCACTCAACATAGTGTCCTCCAATTGAAACCAGGTTATGAGATGCTTCCTAAAATCATCATTGTTTTTTTTATCATTGCATAGTGTTCCATTGAGTATATATACCATAGTTTACCTATTCATTCCTTTGTTGTTGGGCATCTGGGTTGATTCCATCTTTTTGCTATTGTGGACTGTGCTGCAATAAACATTCTTGTGTCTAAATACTCTTTCTTAGTCTCCTTTGCTATCTCCACTTCCTCAACTTTCTCTTCACTGTGAAGTGGCTAGAAACCCTGGTAGCAGAGTGGCGAAGTGCTACAGCTGCTAACCAAGAGGTCAGCGGTTCGTATCCACCAGGTGTTCCTTGGAAACTCTATGGGGAGGTTTTACTGTGACCCATAGGGTCACTGTGAGTCAGAACTGACTTGAAGGCACCTAACAACAACGTGAAATGATTCTCTTAACCTTCTTTTTCTGTCTACACAGCCTCGCTGAACAATCTCACCTACTCTGGTGGCTTCACACTCTGGCTGTGGTTTCTCTGCTGAGGTGTATACATAAATATCTCACTGCCTTGGGGCATCTTGTGGCCTTACTAAACTCATCTCCTCCACCCCCAAGACTTTGCCCCCTCCATTTGGTCCCACTCTTGGTGAATAGCACTACCATGTATTTGGAGTCTACAACAAAAATTTAAGGTCATCTCTGACCTCACATCCCATCAGTATCAAGGAGTCAAACTCTCATAGGAGTCAAACTCCTCAGTCATTTCAAATCTGCTACCTCCCGTGCATCAGACCGTACCAGGGCTGCTGCTTTAGGTCGCCTCCGACAAGAGCACTGGCTCTGCCTCCACCTGGTCTCCTTCCTCCAGCCTTGCCTTAAACCAGTCCATTCCTGCACTGCTGCTAAAATGGTATTTCTGAAATAAAAATCTGATAAGGTCACTTCCTGCTTACAACTCATCATTGGTTCTCCATCGCTTTCAGACATCACCAGACCAGTTGCCGTCAAGTCAACTCATGGGATCTTATGTGTGTCAGAGTAGAATTGTGATTCATAGGATTTTCAGTAGCTGATTTTTTAGAAGTAGACCACCAGACCTTTCTTTCGGGGGCCCCTGGGTAGCCTCAAACCTCCAACATTTAGATTAATAGCTAAATGCATTAACTATTTATACCACCTAGGGACTCCACTGTTTTCAGAAGAAAACCCCAGATCCTTAGTGAGATGATGACAAAGCATGCTACAGCTGGCCCTGCCTCCCTCTGCGGTCTCCCTTCTCACAAGCCACCCACCAACCCCACCCTCTGCTCTTCCCCATCCCAAGGACTTCGTGTTTGGATGCTCTGTTGCCTGGGATATTCTTCCTCCTGTCTTCACCTAATGTGACTCAAGTTTCAGTTTAGACCTCACCTCTTCTAGGAAGCCTTCACTAGCCAACATCATCTGGGACAGGTCCCCTCTTAAGGTTGTGGTTGTCCCTGGCCACCCCTTTACCATATCACACTATGTTAACTAGTGGACATCTCATTAGGCTATGAGCTCATTACGGGCAGAACCTGGTCTTCCAGCAAGAGATGGAAGGTGTAAGCATCTAGCACAGAGCCTGGCATGTAGTAGTTGCTCAATAATTATTAGTAAAAAAAAAAAAAAAAAAAAACCCAAAATATATGTAGTTTTTCTTCTATAATTTCTTCCTTTTCTCAAGGTTCTGACCCTTCTGTCTTCTCATTCTTCCCCCTTTCAGGAAAGGTCCTTGGAGGGCACGGTGACCTTCCCTAGTCCTTGCATCCATTTAAAGTGTTCTGCCTTTCTCCTGTTCATCTGCTTCTTCCCTTCTGAAGCTACATGGGTTTCTTCTTTCCTTCTCCCACCTAGTTTGTAGCCTTCCTGGAGCTAGTTTTGCCCCAGATCCAGGCACCGTATTGTCTTCTCATAATGCTCTATCTCCTCCATCAAGGCTTATTTATTTATTGTGGCATATCAAATTACTCCAAAAAGTTTGACTTAAAAAACCAATAATAAACATACCTCATACCATTTTTTGTGGGTAAGGAATTTGGAAGTAGCTTAGTTGGGCAACTTTGTCTCATGAACTCTCATGGGGTTGTCGTCAAGACGGTGGCTGGTCTTGCAGCTGTCTGAAGGCTAGACTGGACAGGAGGGTCTGCTTCTGAGACAGCCCACCCAGCCAGCCAGCAGGATGGTATGGGCTGTTGTCAGGAAGCCTCAGTTCTCTCCACGGGGGTCTCTACACAGGCTGCTTGAGTGTCCTCACAACATGCTGGCTGTCTTCCCCAGAGTGAGAAATAAAAGAGAAAGAAGAAGGGAGACGGAAGAGAGGTGTCACAAAGTTTCACTTCTGTCATATTCTTTTTGTTAGATGCAAGTAACTAAATCTTACTTACATGCAAGGGGTGGGGGATGAGGCTCTGCCTTTTGAGTATCAAAGAACTTGAAGACCTATTTTCGGAAGTTTCTACCAAGGCTCATAATGAAGAACTGAATTTTCCTAGTCTGTGATAGTTGTGAAAAGGAGTCCGAGGTGTGTAAAGCATGTGGTACTTTCCAGTGAGTGGCAAGATAGCAACAGGACCTCGGTACAGACGTCGGTGGTGCTGGAGTTCCTTACAGAGGAGGGCCAGTGTGGCGTTCTGTTTATGAGGAGGGTTGTAAGCAGATAAACACAGATTTCCACACTGGCTCACGGCTCACAAGCTGTGCGCCTCTGAGCATCATGCTCATCTCCTCTGTACTCTATTTTCTCTTCAAATTATGGACATAAGGATAGTTGTGTCTACCAGAGGGTTGTTGTGATAGCTAAATAAAATGTGTGAAAAGTTCTTAGGTCAATGCCTGGCAAGGTAAGTACGCAATAAGTGTTAGTTCATGACAGCAATGCCCACGTCCCGCTGTCTTTCTCGGATGGCTTTAGTGGTGGGCCTCCCTGAGGAAGAAGAATAAATTACATAACTTCTCAAGATTCCTTCCAGACCTCCATTCAGAGGGCTTTTGGAACAGTGGGAATTAATTTAAGCCCTTGCAACCTGCCTGGCTGAGCACCGCACGGCCTCTGGTTAATGTGAGTAAGGTACTGATGGCCAAGTCGGAGGTGACCTTGATATTCATAGCCTTGTGGAGACCATGACTGACTTAGCCACATCTCCTGTTTTTTTCTTGTCAAGGTCAATTTCTTCATCTTCTTGAAAATTGTCAAGCTTCTCATTTCTAAGCTCAAAGCCCATCAAATGTGTTTCAGAGACTATAAATACAGGTGAGTGTCCTGAGGTCAGTACCCAGCGCTAGATCCTTTACGGCTGTTCTGTATAGTGTCCAGGAAGGGAGTCCAAGTTTCATCAATATGTGTCTCTTCTTAGGGGAGGGTACTGAAAAGAGTCCCTCTGAAAACAATTTCATAAGGTCACACAGGACTTTGACAATAATGAGGACTTTCTGACCCCATGAAGAGGAAGTAAGTGGTGAAAAGTCAAAAACAAATACATTCTTCCAGCAGAAAACTGTTAAAATACCCCAGGAAAGGGGGCTTTATGGGGAATGGAGAGGTACCTGAAGGGAAGTGGGGCAGCTAACTTCCTGGTGGAAGGATCTGATGTGGTGACCATAAAGGAAGCATTTATAACTTGGCAGACTATTTGAGTTTCTTGAGACCTTAAAACATTCAGAGTTCAAGGGAATACATTTTTCCTGTTGTCACATTTTTCTGTGACTTCCCTTTGTTACCTGCTGTCTTCTGTTTTCCATATTGACAGTGGTGCCAGTTCACAAGCATTTATCGAGTTCTTCACCACTGTAAAAATGAGTGAATAAATCAGAGCTAGAGAAAGACCTGCCTCCCTCCTCGTGGGGTGATTCCTCCCTTTCTGTGAGAGGTATGCATTCCTACAAGATTGTTCAGAAGAGAGGAGTTCCTAGGTGGTGTAAACAGTTAGTGTGCTTGGTTGCTAAGGAAAGGATTGGAGGTTTGAGTCCATCCAGAGGTGCTGCAGAAGAAAGGCCTGGCAATCTACTGCACCCCAAAAGAGCCATGGGAAACCCCATGGACCACAGGTCTATTCTGATACCCTTGGGGTTACATGAGTCAGAGCTGATTTGATGACTACTGGTACTGGCTTGGGGAGACAAGTTTTCCCCCCAAAGAAGTAATCCAAACAGTAGGCATTTTAGTCTACATAGCAGGCCAGGGGAAAAAGATATGAGTGAGGATAGCTGTTGCCCTGTTTCTCACTCTTTCTAAGGCCCAAATGGGGCCTGACTCAGGGACTGCAAAGGTGCTTCTTTCCTTTTATCTGACCAACATTTCACGAATGTCTCCGCTGCAGCTGGCACTGTGCCTGAAACACCAAGGTGAGTATAGTGAGGACCCTGTCTTTGAGGAGAACGCGTCATGAGTCACTAAGATTGGAATGCTGCTCACAAGACTGGTGTTGGTCATGACTCCAGACTGACCTACTGACCTTGGGCAAATCTCTTGGTTTCTTGGGCCTGTTTTTTGGTATGTAAAACAGGAGTGACACCTCCTGGTTGTTAAGAAGATAAAATACGAATAGTAGTTGCTGTTGATTCCATGCCAACTCATGGAGACCCCAATGTGTGACCCTGTACGTACTGGAGTAGAACTATGCTCCATAGTTTTCAATGACTGATTTTTTATAAGTAGATTGCCAGGCTTTCCTTCTAAGGTGTCTCTGGGTAGATTCAAACCTCCAACCTTTTGGTTAACAACCAAATACATTAACTATTTGCACCACCCAAGGGTGCCTGAAGAGGATAAAAAGGAGACCATAGATATGAGTGACCCAATCGAATCAGATGTAGTAAGTGATATTTGCCCAGGACCTGTACTCTTGGAGGTCCAGAGGGGTGAACACAGTTCAGAAGGGGCGAATGTATACTGTATTTGCTAGCTGGGGTTTTGGTCTAAGCATTTTCCAAAAACCCACTATCCCCAGGGAACTGGCTTTGCTGGGACCACATGGAGCCATGCTGTCTCTCTCAGTGCCTCTGTTTAAGTCACCAAGTGGCTGAGCAGGCTTTTGGGCTCCTTTCCCAAGGCTCAGGCCCCATCTTGACCTCTCTCTCCATCTCTGAGGGTAGAGGTCCAGGACTGAGAGCACTGCTGGTCTGCCCTGCTCTGGTTCATTTACTGAGGGCAGTCCTCCCGGAAACCAGGCCCAGGGAAACCCAAGACTCCCCTGATGCCAGCCAGAGTCCAGCACTCCCAGGATACAGAAGCAGGAGAAAAAACAATATCAAGACACCACTTTACCTAGAATCTCAACCCTGATGCTCTGTGTCTCTAAACCCCATCATCTACCCTGAGGCCTTCTGTGGGGTCCTGACCCACAAGAGCCTCTACAATAGCTTCCATCCTGACTGCTTGTAGCATCAGCTGACTGTTGGCCAAAAGTATAGACCCTCGAGCCCCACCACTGGGTCTTCCGGTTCATTAATTCATTCATATGTGGGCTGCCAGTTAAGGTCACAGACTCATGCTAGAAAAGGTGTTACATACCGCATTGCTGACTGTCACTACAGTCACCCTTGAAGCATGCCCCTTGGGAAGCTATGCGCCAACACCAGCATCTAGTCTGCCCTTCAAAACAATCTTGGAACTCTTTTTCTGGAATGGCCGTCAGAGCTGTCCTGAATGCCATCAAACTGTCTTTCTTTCAATATTTTCTTTATCTCTGGGTAAAGAAAAGAGTCACTGAGGGCCAGGTCAGGTGAGTAGGGAGGGTGTTCCAATACAGTTATTTGTTTACTGGCTAAAAACTTCCTTACAGACAACTGTACAATTAAGTTTGTGAACTTGCCACCATGTCACTGTGCACGATGGCCATTCCAGAAAGAGTTCCAAAATTGCTTTGAAGGCTGGACCAGGAGCTGGTGTTGGTGCATAACTTTCCAAGGGGGGTACCTTGAAGGTGTCCACAGTGATATTCAACAATGAGGTATATAGTACTTAGAACAATTAAGTTCACAGACTTAATTCTCAGACCTACTTCTTACTTGGTATATACAGCTGGGTGGAGGACCATTGACTCAGACAGTTTAGTGAAATAACACACAGAATTTTCTGGGCAAGTACGTTCCTAAACAACCTCTATATTCCGTTTTTCGAGGTTCCCCTCTGGAAATCTTGGTGGTGCAGTGGGTTAAGGGCTACATCTACTAACCCAAAAGTCAGCAATTCAAATCCACCAGGTGCTCCTTGGAAACTCTATGGGGCAGTTCTACCTTGACTTCTAGGGTTGCTATAAGTCGCACACAACTAGGTGGCCGGGTGAGGTCCCCCCTGAAGTAATCCACGAGAGATGTATCCAAACTTTTCTGATTATTCGCCCTAACAGTAAAGAAATTTTGAGCATGTTCCACAACATATACATACGTGATTTATTAAGTTAATAGGTACATTATGAAACACATCAAGACATAAAAGTTAAAAAGATAAAATATACGTGGAGCTTCGATTGTTATATTTTCTCCCAGTACTAAGTGGATTGCCTTGCACACCCTGGAGTGTACACACCCCCTTGGGAGCGATTGATCTGGGGACAGAAAATCAAGATGCTGAGGAGACCCTGGGGGCTGGGCAACAAGTCAGAAAGGCTGCCTTGCTGGGAGAAAGAGCAACGCTGCCTGATGTGCATGGTCAATCTAGAAACTCCTTTTCCTCTCCTTTGACCTTTCACTGAATCAAGGGAAAAGCTTGATAAGCGGAACCTGGGCCTGTGCGTACTGGAGGGCTCCTGGGTGAGGTACCTGCAGTCTCTAATGGGGACCTATCAGTTTTCCTGAGTGGCTGAGGCAAGGGAGGACTGATTGATGCTAGCTGAACTCAAAAGAGACATATATGTAAACTAGAGTATACAGTTATTTATTTTTTATGTGTGTGAGGAATGGGGCATAGGGAGAAGAGATTCCTTTATAGTGCCCAGACTGATCATAAAGTGTTTTATTCTTGACATCAGAAGTTCTAGACATATAAAATGCTTACCAGAATATTGCAAGGCAGAGTGGTTGGCACTGAAGGATTGTTGATGATGGCCTGACAAACCAGCACTGCTCTGTAGTATCATTTGCCTGGTGAGGGAAGGTTCATTCCCCAGAGTGAAGGCCTCCTACGCAGAGTTCAGCTGTAACTCATGGCGACTCCATGTGTGACAAAGTAGAACTCTTGCTCCATAGAGTTTTCCAGCCAAGTAGCCAAGTGCCATCGAGATAGAGTTTTCAGTGGCTAATTTTTTGGCAGTAGATCACCAGGCCTTTCTTCTGAGGCACCTCTGGGTGTATTTGAACATTCAGTAAGGGTAAGCTGGGATAAGTACTTAGAACATCTTGCTTCTTTGTGCTTTCTCCCTACCATTTTCTGTTTACTTGTCCTTTCTGCATGCAGAATGCAATATAATTTGTTAGCTTATGCTTGTTAACTAGTAAAAAGATCAGGGCCTGTGTCTCAGGACACACTCAGATCACCTTCGTTTACTCTGTGGCTGCTGAATCCCCTGGCACATTTTGCCAGTTTTTCTCAGAAACTGCTCCCGCCTACCGCCTGCCCTGGCCCATCCAATCCATTGTTGCCAAGTTATTTCCAATTCACTGTGACCATGTAGGACAGAATAGAACTGTCCCATAAGGTTTCCAAGTTGCAGCTGGTGGATTTGAACTGCCAGCCAAATGCTTAACTGCTCTGCTGCCAGGACTCGTTTGTTCAGAAAACTGTGCCAATTCTCTCATTTCCAAGTTCTGCAAAGGCAGATTCCTAATACCCCAGTGGATCATCAGCACCCGAGCTCACACTGCCCTCTTGCACACTGCAGGGTTGCTCCTCTACCATGTTGTCTGCCGTGTTTAAGTTTCCCTTGGAGTCCCCTGCTGAGATAGGAAGAGGGGACCATGGGGCCCTGCTCATTTTCCCGGAACTCTGGCAGGAACAGCCTGGCCTCTCCCGCTCCCAGATTTTGAGACCCTTCAGAATGTAGCTCTCCAGATTCAGTGCCCCTCCAGAAGTCTATTTTAGGAAAGTTTCAACACATTCAGGCCCTGACAAGTGGCAAGTTGCTAGGAGCCAGAGAACTTTTGTAGCCTAGCCCTTGTCCCCTGGGCGTCCACCATTCACGTGGAGGAAGTTGTAAATGGCCTAACTGTCTGGCCTGGAAAGGGAGAGGTCCGTGCCGGGCATGGAGGAGGAGCTGCAGGGCTGGAAGTAGCGCAGCAACCAGGGGACCGCTGGCTCCGTGGTCAGAGTTCTTGGTTCTGTGCGGTTCCCAGCATGGAGACCTCAATCTTCTTCTAGACAGAAGGCCTTAATTTTGCATATGAAGAGGGGGCAGGCTCCTAAGAGAATTTATGAGCCATTCTATTGCAAAGGAAAATCTTTCCTTAGCGTACCAAGCCCCAGAGTCCTTTCTGAATGTTGTTCTCCGAAAAGATTGAGTTAAAGCCAAGTCCAGTAAGCACTCAAGACTCAGCGTGTCACCACTAGGTGTCTTCAAGTTGACCTGAACTCGTGGTAGCTTCTGGCAAGCCCATGTGTACCTGGGTAGAACTGTATTCCATAGAGTTTTCAGTGGCTGATTTATTTGGAAGTAGATTATCAGGCCTTCTTCTGAGGTGCTTCTGGGTGAACTTGAACTTCTAACTTTCCGGGTAGCCGCTGAAACCTGTTAGCTGTTTATAATACACCAGTACTCCAAAATATGTCATCAGTATATTAGAGGTAGATGTAAAATTGAGCAAAGTCATTGAGAACATAAGCAATTGGAGGGCAAGGACTACTTCTTTAAAAATAATATTAGCTAAAACTGACTGATCACTCATCATGTGTTACATATTACCTACTCTGAGTGTTTTCTACATGTTCTTTTATCTTCATAATGACACTGGCAGGTAGGTGTTATTACTGGCACAATCCTCACTTCACAGAGGACAAAATTAATAGACAGATTAAATGAAGTCACTTTGCTAGCATTTGGTGACATTGGGACTTGAACATGGGCTCCAAGGACTGCCCCTGCACTGTACTGAGCTTGAGTACAACTCCTCCTCTTTCCACTGTCCTTGCTCATGGGCCCAGAGTACATGCTCAGTAAATATTTATTGAATCATTAAATGGCTGCAAGGAACTAAACCATTTAAATAAACAAATGATTATAGATGAAAAACGAGTGTAAACACAGCTTCCAGGAGTAAACTGCCATAGTTAAATGAAGATTTTAATCTCAACAAGAACACAAATAGTACTCTGTTTAAGGTAGACGTTAAAATGAGGTAAAGAGTGGGGAATCCCTTCTTAAAAATAAAAAAAGTTACTGTGCTTTGAAAGTTTACAGTCCAAGTCAATTTGCCATATAAAACTCTGAACACACCACCACTATACGACTCTAAATGCTTTGCCTGCACACAGCACCCTGGGATAACACACTCTTCCTTTCTGCCTTGTACTTTCTGCATGCCAAGCCAAGTGCCATTGAGTTGGATCCTACTCAATCCCTTTTTATATCTTTCCAAAGGGGTGGTAGTTACTAAAATTGCTCAAAAGTATATAAATATGGTTATTCTTGAAACTAATCCCGTAGTAGATGCAGTGTGGAATCCTGGATTGATCCCAGCACATAAAAAGGATAGTAGCGGAAAAACTGGTGAAGCCAAAGGACTGTGGAGCTTAGTTACGTGTAAACTACCAATACTTGGTTTCTTAGTTTAGACAAGTGTTCTGCAGTTATTTAAGATGCTAACACTAGGGGCAGTTGCGTGGAAAGCATACAGGAACTCTCTGCACTATCTTTGCTACTTTTCCATGAATCTGAAATTATGCCCCAATAAAAAGGTTATTTAAAAGAATGCCATTAAGACAATCAAAAAACATAATACCATGTCATGGTCCCAAGAATCAGTTGATAGTAGCACATTGATCTGCATGTAAGCATGTGAGGACCGTAATCAGCTGCCATGGCGTGGATTCCCACTCATGGGGGCTTCGTGTGTGGCCTCTAAGGTTTTCAATGACTAATTGTTTGAAAGTAGATCACGAGGCGGCTCTGGGTGGACTCAAACTTCCAGCTTTTTGGTTGGCAGCTAAGTGCTTTAACTGTTTGTATCACCCAGGGACTCCAATATGTATATATCATTAAAACCCAGATAACTCAGAACAAGGGTCACAAACTCACACCCTTACAAGCCCCAAGCAGGTAACACAAGAGAGAACAGGCTGTGTGGGGACATGCAGATCTTCTAGAGGGCCAGCCGCCAACCTCCTGTAGCCAGTGACTGCAAACCAGAAACTTGGGCCCAGTGTTGCCAAATCTCCCTATTTTTCAAGAGCAGCTGAACATCCTCCTGATTATTTAAAATTGATTCCAATAATAAAAATAACTACAAGGGATAAGCAAAATCTGTCTGCTAGTCAAATACAACCCATACTCATCACATTTCACCTTTGAATAAGAAGATTTTAAAAGCATTCCTGGAAACAAAAGACTTCTTGGAATTGGCTCACCTTGGGAGCCCGCTCATGTTGCCTAGCTAAGCGACTCCTACATGGGTGAGGTTAGGGTAAGGGCAGAGCTGTGGCTTTGCTCTGGAGAGCCACACAACCAGGGCGTGTTGTTCTGTCTCTCTCCTGCCTGGTCAAGGTGCAATACAAGCAGCCCATGTGGCCAGGGTAGGTGCCTGCTTCCTGGTGACTCCTGCTTTTCCTCCTGACTTTAGGTCATTTTAGGGCAAAAAAATGTGAAGATTTGTAATGTAATTTAATTTTTGTCCCATTGATAACACTGCATTTGAGTGACTTTCACAGATGCAGAATTTGTAGTAAATTCTTTCTTGATCAGAATTCAGCCTTTCAGAAGAAACTGTCCATCAGATTGACTCCAACTCGTGGTGCCCCCACATGTGTCAGAAACAGAACTGTGCTCCATCAGATTTTCAGTGGGCAATTTTTCAGAAGCAAGTTGCCAAGTCTTTCTTCTGAGGTGCCTCTGGGTGGACTTGAACTGCCAACCTTTCAGTTAGCAGCTAAATGTGCTAACCTTTTGTACCACACAGGAACTAGTCAGGTCCTTGTGCTTCTACATCCTGACCCCAGAGGTTCAGGGGATAAATCTCTTCCTGGTTTATCCCTTTAAGAGAAACAGCTTGAACTAAAATATCATTACAATTAAGCTCTTTTTATCCAATGTGTATAAGGCCTGTAGTTTTGTTTGTGCTTTGAACATGAGTCACCTTTGCAAGTGTAGTTTTAAACCAAGAAGCAGCTCACTAGTAAAGAGCAGTGGTTTCTAAGCATGGCTGCTTATAAGAATCCCATGAGGAGTTCCTTAAAATTCAGACTCCCAGAACCCAACCTCTACAAATTTTGATCCAGAGGGTGGTTACTGTGGCCCAGGAACCTACATAGTTTTAAAAAAATTCCTTAAGAATTTCTAATAGCCGGCCACAGTCACGAACCACTGTTTGGGTCCCAGCTGTGCACTTTGACTACATGGGTGGTACAAAAGAATGTTTGTATCTATATACAAAAGGGAACCTCCAAATAGCACTTTTATGAGGAAGATCAGTTTTTCATTTCATGTAGCCCTTGCTGTCACCAGGCTTGTGGGTCAGCAGGGTGTCTGATGGGGAAATCCTCCATGGCTTGAGTGTAAAGTCAGAAGTCCCATTTTCAGGCTGGGACTTCCCTTTTAGTAGCTTGTAACCCTGGGCAAGTCTGTTTCTTTCCCTTCTCATGCTCAGTAAAGTGCCAGCATTCAAAGTCTTGAAAAGGCTGGATAGTAGGATACTTGTCAAACCTTGTAGGGATGGAGAATTCCAGAATGTCAGACACTTGTTTGGAAATCTGCCCATCAGGCAAAATATTAAGCTCTATAAAACAAAATAAGTTGATTCTGACTCATGGTAACCCCAGGTATTTCAGAGTAGAAATGTACTCTGTAGGGTTTTCAATGGCTGACTTTTCAAAGAAATGGATTGCCGGACTTTTCTTCTGAGTCATCTTTGGGTGGACTTGAACCTCCAACTTTTTGGTTAGAAGCTGAGTGCACTGATCATTCTGCTATCCAGGCATTTATTAATATCTATGCCAAAGCCAAGTGCTGTTGAGTTGGATCCGACTCATAGTGACCCTAGGGGCCAGGTATATCATAATTTATATGGGGGAATTCCTTCCTTCATTCAACTAATGTTTCCTGAGCACCTACTGTGAGGTGGGTATAGGTATGCAACAGTGAACAAAATCACACTGGCTGTTAAAGCATTAAATATGTGGTCAAGGGGACAAACTGCTAAATCAACTATTCACCAGTAAGGTAAGAACTATAATAATGACAAGCATGTGGAGCAGAATATGTTGACTGTTTATAAGGTGGCCTTCATAATTGCTGTTTGGTTGTCATTTACAGGTTGGCAAAATCAACGTTGGTCCTCATTCCTTTATTGGGTGTTCATGAGATCCTCTTCTCTTTCATCACTGATGAGCAAGTTCAAGGGTTTTCAAAACTGATACGACTCTTCATTCAGCTGGCACTGAGCTCCTTCCATGTAAGTGGGTGTCTGAATCATGATAACTTGGCTTTGGAGCAAACAAAGTGCATGTCGTCTGTGATGTGTTAGTTGTGTCACCCCAAAACAGCCATCAACTTGGCTAGGTCATGATTCTCAGTATTGTATGATTGTGTACCATTTTGTCATCTGATGTGATTTTCCCGTGTGCTATAAATTCTATCACTATGATGTTAATGAGATGAATTAACAGCAGTTATATTGATGAGATCTACAAGATTAGATTGCATCTTAAACCAATTTCTTTCGAGATACAAAAAAGAGAAGTGAGCGGAGAGACAGGGAACCTCATATATACCAAGGAAGCAGTGCCAAGAGCAGAACATATTTGGACCTGAAGTTCCTACACTGAGATCCTCCCACACCAAAGGAAGATTAATGATGAGGAACTTCCTTGAGGGCTGACAGAGAGAAAGCCTTCACCTGGAGCTGACTCCCCGAATTTGGACATCTAGCCTGCTAGGCTGTGACAGAATAAACTTCTCTTTGTTAAAGCCGTCTATTTCTGCTACCTCTGTTGTAGTAGCACTAGATGTCTAAGAAATTGTCTAAATAGCCTTAGAATGGAGAGATACAATGGATAGAAAAATTGAGTTCTAGCATTAGCAGGCTCAATCACTGAGATCCTCTGGCATTAGAGGGATGTGCAGATAGAAGTGTTTCCTTGATCTTACCAGTGTGGCTTAGTGACTAAGAAGTAAAATGTAGTCAGTGCCCTAGTTTGTAACAGTTGGTGTGACTCATGATCATATTAACTGTGAATGTAAACACAAAGCCTTTTGTTAAGTGCTTATTTCTGCTGGCTTCTCTGCATAGCTTTGTGCCATTGTCTGCAAGGCAAGTGACATTACTCAGAACCTTGGACAACTTGGGTAAGAAACAGTGAATCCAAAGTAAGAGGTATTAGAAGCTTGACAGATGTGTGGGGACTGAAACTAGAAAGATCACCTATGGTTACGTTATCTGGATATTTTGGCTATCTATTGGTATTTAACAAACTACCCTAAAATTATTAGTAGCTTAAAATGTGATGGTTAAGGTTGGTATATACCTGGCTAAGCCATGATTCTCAGTGTTTTGATATTCATGTAACAAAGAAGTTATGCAATGATATAGTCTTTGTCCATGATGTGATCAGCCAATCAGTTGTAAGGGGTGTTTCCCTGGGGGTGGGGTCTGCATGAACTTTGGATGTTCTGGCAAAGCTCTGTGATGTTGTCTGCTGTTCTTGGGTTTTCATCATCCTGTGTAGACTGTGAGCCAGCAGACTGCCATCTTACCTACCAGTTTTGGTGTTTTCTGGCCTCCACTGTCTGTGAACCAGCGACCTGCCGGCTTACCTTCCACTGTTGGGTTCATCAGCCTCCATGGCTCATGAGCCAGTGGCTTGCTGTCTGATCTACCCATCTTGGGTTTGCCAGCACCTGCAGGTATACGAGTCAAGAGAAGCTTCAGCCTGATGTCACACCCATGGATTGGTACTTGGCAGCCTGTCATAAATTAAATTATATCCCCCCAAAATATATGAATCAACTTTGTTCAGCCTTGGTTTCCAGCACTGTGTGGTTGTCCTCCATTTTGGGATTGATATCATTTTCCTATGTAATACAATTTTCCTAAACACCGCCTGTGCTTAAAGAGGCAAGATTAGATTATGTTAAAGAGGATTAGGGTGGGATGTAACACCCTTGCTCAGGTCACTTGATACAAGGTAAAGGAAGTTTCCCTGGAGTGTGACAGTCACTATCTTTTTATCTTACAAAAAATGAAAGCAAGGGAAGCAAGCAGAGACTGGGGACGTCATACTACCAAGCGAGCAATGCCCAGAGCAGAGGGAGTTCTTTGGACCCAGGGTTTCCCCTGGTCTAGGGGAAGAGTGATGAGATGAAGCTTCCTCCAAGCTAACAGACAGAGTAAGCCTTCCTTGGAGGCTGACTCCCTGACTGTGAGACAATAAATTTCTTTTTCTTAAAGCCATCCACTTGAGATAATTCTGTTATGGCAACACTAGATGGCTAAGACACCAGTCTATACAATGATGTGAGCCATTTCCTTGAGATAAATCTTTATTTATGTACATAAACATACACATACACTTCACTGCTTTTCTTCTCTAGAGAATCCACCCTAAGACATTTGGTACTGACAGTGGTACTAAAGAAACAAAATTATAAGGAGGAATTTTCTAAATTAGTTCTCAAGTCTGACTAGTCTTGAAGACACTGATGATTCTGCTTCCATCGGTGCTGGTTGATTGCATGTTTGATGTGTTTTACACTTTTATCAAAATTAGATATATAGAGAAGCTGGTTGACTGATCTTACTTTTGCCAGACGCAGTAGTTACAAAAAGAGATGAGCTCAATGCTTCAGAGTCACAGCTCAAGTGTGACTTAAAAGTTGCTATTTGTGACTTGAAAGAAAGCCTCATTTCTAGAAGCAACAGAGCTGATATTGCTGAAAACTACACCCAGAGTCTTATTATAAGAATGGCTAAATTACAATGCCAATTGAATTCCCAACCCTCTTTGCTGTCTGAAGTTAAAGGGCATTGATTACAAAGAAATGGGATCCTGAAACTTAAGATGAGTACATATGAACAGATTATCAGGAAGCTGAGAACACCAAGCCTTTAAATTCTTTTACATCACTTCTTCTAAAAACCAGCCTTCTTGCTTGCACCTGAATAGACTACTCTACCTTTGTCTGCTAATTGACCCTCCCCAGTAAAACCGTTATACCTACCACTACAATCTGACAAGATTAACCCAGATGTGCCAAAGAAGCTTTTTCTGAGATATCATCTAAAGTGGCTCCTGGGGTGATGCTGAGGTAGATGTTGTGTAAGACATTGCTGAAAGTTCCCAGGACCCACCATCACTACCACCTGTCTTTGCTTCTAGACTTCAGTCCCAGTGAACCTCAAAAGGTGAAGTTCAAAGTGTGAACCAGGAGGAGGTATGCTATACTCCAAAAGAACTGTTTGACTTGTTTAACATGTACAAACATAAGCCTGGGAAACATGTGTGGGAATGGCTTTTAATGGTATGGGATAATGATACAAGAAACATAAAGTTGCATCAGTCTGAGTTTATTGATAAGGACCCACTAAACACAGAATCTTCATTCAATATTTAGCCCAAGCGGTTAGGAAAGGGTCTAGCAGTTTATTTGCTGAGGCATGGATTACACAGTGGCCTATACTAAATCAAGTTGAAGTGCCAAATCTACTTCGCTATACTGTAGAAGGTGGTACCCAGAGGATTAGAGAAATTAGCATGTTAGAATGATTTATTATGTAGACCCACAGACCTACACAGAGTGCCCAGAGGACACTCCTTTTACCCAGTGCTAAGAAACAAATTTGTGAAGAGAGCTCCAGCATCCTTGTGCTATGATTACTATTTTATGTAAGTCAGACTGAGAGTGGGTACCACCCTCACTGAGTTAAGACACCCAACAACAATGGGGCCGATTAGACCCTATGATGGTAGTGGCCAAATGGTGGTACTCAGGCAACAAAGACAAAGTAAGTATGGCTACTGTGATGAACCGTGGAGTTAAAGCAGTAATGAGAACATCTGACTCATGTGAATTTATGGTGTTAGAGACTTAGTTATGGAGTCCATAAGAGTGAAATAGATGGGAAATTTACTAAATATGTACCTTGTCTGTACAGGTAGAGGAATCCTAAATCAAATAAATGGCAGTCTAGCTAGAATCACCAGAATAGAGAATCACAGCTCCTTAATCATTTCCCAGACTGGAGCACATTGACAGATCTGTAACTCACTTAATGTAGGGGAGGCTAGATCTCTCTAGGGAGGGACCCATTACATGGCCCAAAATTTATACTGTTACTCTTTCTTTCAGGTTCCCCCCAAAAGGATCTACAGCCTTTTAGGGGATTGATTGTTAATTGGTGAAAACAAAATAATCACACTTTTCTAAGATTACTAGATACTGGCTCTGAACTGACACTAATTCTAGGAGACCCAAAACATCAGTGTGGTCCACCAGGCATGTTGAGGTCAAGTTATTGATGGAATTTTAGCTCAGGTTCATCTCCTAATGGATTTGGTAGGTCCTAGAATCCATCTTGTAATGATGTCCCTGGTTCCAGAATGAATAATTGGAATAGAAACCCCCAGCAACTGGCAGGATCGCAAACTGTATCCCTGACAAGTTGGGTAAGGGTTATTAAGGCAGGAAAAGCCAAGTAGAAGCCATTAAAACTGCCCCTACCTAGAAAAATAGTAAACCAGAAGCAAAACTGCATTCCTGGAGGGATTGCAGAGACTATTGCCACTGTCACGGACTTGAAGGAGGCAAGGGTGGTGATTCCCATCACATCCTTATTCACACGACCTTGCCTGTGCAAGAAACAGATTGATTTTAGAGAATGATAATGATGATTCCAATGCAAACTGCTATTCCAGATATAGTTTCACTGCCTGAGCAAATTAGCATATGTCCTGGTACCTCATATGTAGCTACTGATCTGGGCAATGCCTTTTTTTTAGATTTTGATTTTGAATGAGCATCCACAACAACTTGCTTTCAGCTGGCAAAGCCAGCAACAAACATTTACAATCCTTTCTCAGGGGTATATCAACTCTCCATCATATTTTAGTACACAGAGGACCCTTCTTCACCTTTCCCTAACACAAGACATCACACTGGTCAGTTACATTGATCACATTATGCGGATGGAATCCGGTAAGGGAGAAGTGTCAGTGATTCTGGGCTTATTGGGAAAACATTTTCTTGCTGGAGTGTAGAAAATCAATCCAACAACAATTCAGGTACATTCCACCTCTGAAATTTCTAGAGGTCCAGTGGTGTGGGGCATGTTGAGATATTTCCTTCTACAGTGAAGGATAAAAGACTGCATCTGGCCCCCACTATCATTAAAAAGGAGGCTCAGTGTCTGATGGCCCTCTTTGGATTTTGGAGGCAACATATCCCTCACCTGAGGGTGTTATTCTAGACTATTTATCAAGTGACTCAAAAAGCTGCTAGCTTTGAGCAGCTGCCAAAATAAGAACAGATGCTGCAGCCAGTTCTAGCTGCCTTGCAAGGTGTTCTACCCCTTAGGCAGTATGATTCAGCTGATCCAGTGGTGCTTGAAGTATCTGTGATGAATGGAGATGCCGTTGAGAGTCTTGGTAGGCACTACTGGAAAATGGTAGTGCAGATCTATAGAATTTTGAAGTAAAGTCCTTAACATCCTCTGCAGATAACTACTTCCCTTTTATAAAACCGATTTTGACTTGTTATTGGACCATAGTCGAGATAGAAAGTTTAACCACATGCCACTAAGTCACCCTAGAGCCCGAGTTGCCCACCATGAACCAGGTGTTGCGTGACCTGCACAGTGGTGAAGTCAGACGTATGCAGTAGCACACCGCCATTAAGTGGAAGTGGCGTATCAGAGAACCTGAAGGCACAAGTAAGTTGCTTAAGGAAGTGGCCCAGATGCTCACAGTCTCCACTCCTGTCATGTTAACCGCCCTCTCCCAGTCTGTACCTATGGCCTCATGGGGAGTTTCTTACGACCAACTGACTGAAGAAGAAAAAAGCTTGTCGCTGGTTTACAGATGATTCTGTGCAATTTGCAGGCACCACTTGAATGTGGACGCAACAGCACTACAGCCCCTTTCTGGAACCTCCCTGAAGAACAGCAGTGAAAGCAAATCCTCCCAGTGGACAGAAGAACTTCAAGCAGTGTACCTGATGGTTCATTTTGCTCGGAAGGCCAGATGTGTGCTTGTACATTGATTCATGGTTTCGCTGGATGGTTAGGTACTTGGCAGGAACATGATTAAAGAATTGGTGACAAGGAGGTATGGGCAAGAGGTATATGGACGGGCCTCCAAATGAAGGTACTTGTGTCGCAGGTGAATGCTCACCAAAGCATGACTTTGACAAAGGGAGATTTTAACAATCAAGTGGACAGGGTGACCCATTCCGTGGAAAACAGTCATCCTCTTTCCCCAGCCCATCATTGCCCACTGGGCTCATGAGCAGGGTGGTAATGGTGGCAGGAATGGAGGTTATGCGAGAGGTCAGCACATGGGTTCCTACTCACCAGCGCCGACTTGGCCACGGGCATCGCTAAACGCCCAGGCTTCCAGGAGCAGATACCAATGCCGAGTCCCTGACAAGGCACCGTTCCTCAAGGCGATCAGTCGGCGACCTGGTAGCTGTTTGGTTACATTAGATGGCTTCCATTATGGAAAGGGCAGGATTTCGTTTTTCCTGGGATAGACAACCACTCTGGATATGGATTTGCCTTCCCTGCATGCAGTGCTTCTTCTAAAACGACCATGGACTCACACACAATGCCTTATCCCACTATTATAGTATCTCACTCAGCACGGCCTCAGATCAAGGGACTCACTTCACAGAAAACGAAGCAGAAAAATCAGCCCGTGCTAATAGAGTCCACTGGTCTTTCCATGTTCCCCATCATCCTGAAGCACCTTGCTTGATAGTATGGTGAAATGACCTTCTAAAGACACAGTTACAGTGCCAACTGGGTGGCAGCATGTTGCAAGGTTGGGGCAGCATTCTCCAGGGTGCTGTAGATGCTTGAAACCAACATCTAATATATGTTGCTGTTTCTGCCATAATCAGTACCGATGGCTCCAGGAATTGAGAGGTGGAAATGGGAGTGGCACCATTCACCGCTACTCCTAGCAACCTACTAACACAATTTTTGCCTACTGTCCCCATAATTGTACGTTATTTAGGTTTAGAGGTCTTATTTCCAAAGGGTAGAATGCTCCTACCTAGAGAGACAACACAAATTCCACTGAACTGGATGTTAAGAATGCCACTAGGTCACTTTGTGCTCCTCTGGCTCTGGATCAACAGGCAAAGAAGGGAGTTACTATGTGAGCTGGTGTGACTGACTTTGAATACCAAGGGGAAGGATTTTACTGGCTGATTCTTTTCCGATGTAGACTGCCAGGCCCTATTTCCTAGTCTGTCTCAATCTGGAAACTCAGCTGAAACCTCTCTACCACGGAACCGTCCAGCATCACAGCAACACACAAGCCCCTACCGTTTAACAAACTGACCGATGCATGGTGGCCTGAGAGACATGCAAAAACCTTACGTACGGCAGCAGAGTATTGTCTGATATAGTGCCAGAAGATGAGTCCCTCAGGAACCATTTTATTGTCTTTCACGATTCTGGCTGGGCTCAGTTGGGTTGTCCTTTTGATCCATGTAATTTGGGCTGGGGTAGCGATCATCTAGGAGCTCAGCTGGGCTGAGCTGTGACATCTGAGATGGCACATTCACGTGGTTAGACGTTGATGCCGACTGTTGTCTGGGAGATCAGCTGATGTTATTGACCATTGAGCCTCAGTGCTTTTCTGTGTGGTCTCTCCGTATGTCTTGGCGTCTCACAGCATGGCATCTGGAATCTGAGGAGGAGCATCCCAAGAACAAATGTCTAAGAGAGAGAAGGTAGAAACTTCTATTCCACTTAAGGTATAGTCTCAGAAGTCCCAGCATGTCACTTCCACCACATTGTATTGATAAAAGCAGCCACAAAGTCATCCCAAATTTAATGGGAGGGAAAGTGAGGTCAATCTCTTGGTGTAAGGACTAGAAGGTATCTACAAAGATGTAAGGAATCATTAGGACCGTCTCTAGGGACTAGTGACCAAAGTAGATCATTTGGTCCTGGAGCCAGTTAAAGCTCTGCTGACCACCTAGTAAAACTGTTCCTGAGATAGCGGTTCTGTGGGGTGCTTTACACCAAGACTGAGTTTGAAACACTCTTAGGGAGGTTGTAGATGAGCAGAGGCCTCCACTTTCTGTACTGCTTTTGTCACGTTCCCTTCTAGTCCATCAGGCAGGGGGGATTACTGAAGCCCACTGCCTTTAGAGGAGCCCTGGTGGTACAATGCTTAAGAGCTTGACTGGTAACCAAAGGGTTGGCAGTTCAAATCTACCAGTTACTTGGAAACATAAGGCAGTGCAATTCTGTCCTACACGGTTGCTGTGAGTTGGAATTAACTCAATGGTACCTAATGACAACATTAACTTTAGAAGCAAGAAATACAAGTAAAACAACACTTACCAGTTATTGAGCATTTCCTATTGCCAGACACTGTGCTAGGCCCTTACTCAGACTGCTTCAACTTAGGATCAGTGCCATTTTACAGATGAGCAAAGTGAGGTTCACCAAAGTTAAATGAATTGCCCAAACTCACACAGACAGTAACGGACAGCATTGAAATTTAAGCCTACATTTTTCTGTTTGGGTTTTTTGGTTGTAGGTAACAGAAAACAACTCTTTTTCTAATTGGCTTTAGGCTTTAAATAAAAATTGTATTTTAAATGACAGTGTACAGAACAAACTAGCTTCTCGTTAAATAGTTAGAACATATATTGTTTTATGACATTGGTTAGCAACCCCATGACAAGTCAGCATTCTCCCTTCTTGATCCTGGCTTCCCTATTTACCAGCTTGCCTGTCCCCTCTTGCCTTCTAGTCCTTGTCTTTGAGCTGGTGTGCCTCTTCAGTTTCATTTAGTTTGATGGGCCTGTCTGATCTTTGGATGTGGAGTAAACTGGAGCAGTGACTTCAGTACCAAGCTAAAGGGTGTCTGGGGGCCATACTCTCACAGTTTCTCCAGTCTCTGTCAGGGCAGTAAGTCTGGTCTTTTTTTTGTGAATTAAAGTTGTTTTCTATGTTTTTCTCCAGCTCTGTCCAGGACACTGTACTGTGATCTCTGTCAGAGCAGTCAGTGATGGTAACTGGACACCATCTAGTTTTACTGGACTCGGTCTAGTGGAGGCTGTGGTAGTTGTGGACCATCAGTCCTTTGGACTCAGCTTTCTCTTATATCTTTAGTTTTCTTCATTCTCCCTTGGCCCTAGAGGGGTGAGACCAGTGGAATATCTTAGACGGCTGCTCACAGGCTTTTAAGACCCAGACACTACTCACCAAAGTAGAATGTAGAACATTTTCTTTATAAACTCTGCTACGCCAGCTGAGCTAGCTGTTCCCTGAGACCGTGGTCTTTGCAGCCTCAGCCCAGCTATTTGGTCTCTTAGGGAACACGGATGTGTCTACGGAGCTTCCGTGACCTTGACCTGAACAAGTGGTGCTGGTTTCCCAAGTCTTGTGTGCTGTCTTACCCTTCACCAAGGTTACCACTTATCTTCTATTTAGTACTTTTCCATTGCCACCCCTCCCTTCCGTCAAAACCATCAAAGATCGTTTTTTATTAAGCCTTTTCTTGATTTTTATAGTAGTGTTCTTATAAGATATTTTTCTGTAATTGACTTATTTCACTCAGCACGATGCCCTCTGGATTCATCCGTGTTGTGAGATGCTTTGCAGATTCACTGTTGTTCTTTATTATTGCGTAGTACTTCATTGGAAACCCTGGTGGTGTAGTGGTTAAGAGTTTTGGCTACTAACCAACAGGTTAGCAGTTTGAATTAACTAGGCACTCGTTTGAACACCAAAGCAGTTCTACTTTGTCTTATAGGGTCACTAGGAGTCAGAAGCAACTCGATAGAACAGGTTAGTACTGCATTATGTGTGTTTTCTGTAGTCTGTTCATCTACTCCTCTGTTCATGGGCATCTATGTCTCCAGTGCTGCAGTGAACATGGGTGTGTGTGTGTCTATTCATATGGCAACTCTTATTTCTCCAGGATACATCCCTAGGAGTGGCCTTTCTGGATCTTGTGGTGTTTCTATTTCTAGCTTTCTAAGGAAGTGTCACATGTTTTCCAAAATGGCTGTATCATTTTGCGTTCCCACCAGCTGTGCATAAGAGGTCAGATCTCCCTTCAGTCTCTCCAACATTTGTTATTTTTCTGTTTTTTTTTTTTATTAATATCAATAATGCTGATATGAGATGGTATCTTTTTGTGGTTTTGGGTGTATCTCTGATGGCCAGTGATGGGAAACATTTCCTTGTGTGTCTATTAGCCTCTTTAACGTCTTCTTCAGTTAAGTGTTGATTCATTTCCTGTGCCCAGTTTTTAACTGCATTATTTTTCTTTTTGTTGTAGAGGTGTGTGATTTTCCTGTAGATTTTAGAGATTAGACCACTGTTGAATTTGTAATCGTCAGAATTTTTTCTCCGAGTCTGTAGGTTCTCTTTTTACTCTTTGGTGAAATCTTTGTGATGAGCATAAGTGTGTAATTTTTGGAAGGTAACAGTTGTCTAGCTTATCTGCAGGAGTTTGTGTGTTGTTAGGTATGGTTTGTATCCTGTTAATACCATGTATTAGGACCTCTAGCAATTCAATTTTTTTTTCCTTCTATGATCTTTATAGTTTCGGGCTTTATATTTAGAGCTTTGATCCACTGTGAATTAGTTTTTGTGTATGTTGTGAAGTATGGGTTCTGTTTCATTTTTTTTTGCAGATAGACATCCAGTTTTGCCAGCATCATTTGTTAAAAAGACTGTCTTCCTTGTTTGATGGACTTTAGACCCTTGTCAAAGATCAGGTGATTATAGGTGGATGTATTCGCTTCTGGGTTTTCAATTCTGCTCCATTGGTCAATGCATCTGTTGTACCACTACCAAGCTGTTTGGGCTAGCATAGCTGTATAGTAGGTTCTGAGGTCAGGTAGTACAAATCCTCCTACTTTCTTCTTCTTCTTCAATAGTTCTTTACTTATCCTAGGCTTATTTCTTTCCATATCAAGTTAATGGTTAGCTTTTCCACCTCTTTAAAAATGTTGTTGATATTTGGATCAGGATTGCACTGTATTCATAAATTGTACTGAGTTGAATTGTCATTTTCATAATGCTGAGTCTACCTATCCATAAGCATGGTATGTTTTTCCATTTAAGTAGATCTCTTTCAGTTTCTTGCAGTGGTGCTTTGCAGTTTTCTTTGTATAGGTCTTTTACATCCCTGGCTAGATTTATTCCCAAGTATTTTATTTTTTTTTTAGGGGCTCTTACAAATGGTGTTGTTTTCTTGATTTTCTTTTCATTGTTCTCTTTATTTGTGTGTAGGAATCCGATTGATTTTTGTACATTTATCCTGTATAGTGTTATTCTGTTCAATCTTTCTATTTGTTTTGGTGGATTTATGGTGGAGTTTTTTGGATTTTCTATGTACAGAATCATATCTACAAATAGAGACAGTTTTACTTCTTTGCTACCATCTGGAGGCCCTTTATTCTTTTTCTTGCCTTATTGCCATAGCCAGCACAGTGTTAAATAGGAGTGATATGAAGCACAGCCTTTTATTATTCCTGGTATCAAGGGGAATGTTTTCATCCTTCTCCACTAAGAGTAATGCTGGCTGTTGGTTTTTTATAAACCAAAATCTAAACTCATTGCTTTCAAGTCACTTCTGGCCCGTAGTGACCTTACAGGACAGAGTAGAGCTGCCCCGTAGAGTTCTCAAGGAACAACTGGTGGATTTGAACTGCCAATCTTTTGGTTAGCACCTGTAGTCTTTAACCACTACGCTACCAGAGTTTCCTGGTTTTGTATAGTTGCCCTTTATTATGTTGAGGAATTTCCCTTCTACACCTACTTTATTATATTTATCAAGAATGAGTGTTAGACTTTGCTGAATGCCTTTTCTGTATTGATTGAAATGATCATGTGATTCTTCCATTTATATGGTGAACTCTGTTGATTGATTTTCTAATGTTGAACCATCTTTGCATACCTGGTATGAATCCTACTTAGTTGTGGTGTATTCTTTTTTTGATGTGATGCTGAATTCTATTGCCTGCAATTTTGCTGAGAATTTTTGCATCGATATTCATAAGAAACATTGGTCTGAAATTTTCTTTTTCTTTCTTTTTGGGTGGTGTTTTTGCCTGGTTTTGGCATCAGGGTTATGCTGGCTTCATAGAATGAATTTGGAAATATCTCTTCCTTTTCTATGTTTTGAAATAGTTTGAGTAGTAGCAGTGTAAGCTCTTCTCAGAATGTTTGGTAGAATTCTCCAGTGAAGTCATTGGGCCAGGACTTTTTTGGATGGTAATTTTTAAATTACCTTTTCAGTCTCTTCTCCCATTATGGGTCTACTCAGATTTTCAACATCATTTTGTGTCAGTTTGGGTAGGTAGCATGTTTCTCAAAATGTATTTGTTTCCTCTGGGTTTTCAAATTCATTGGAATATAGTTTTTCAGAATATTCTGTGATAATCTTCTGTATTTCAGTTAAGTCTTGTAATATCCCTCATTTCTTCTCTTATTTGGGTTATTTGTGTCCTCTCTTGTTTTTCATCTGTTATTTTGGCCAGTGGCTTGTTGATTTTGTTGACACTTTCAAAGAACCAACTTTTGGTTTTGTTGATCCTTTCTATTGTTTTTCTGTTTTCTGGTGGCTGTGGGTTTCTTTTGCTGTTTTCTTTCTTTTTGTGAGAGTTATTTAGTGAATGTTTTTGTTTTGTCATTTTCTTTTTTTTTTGATGTGTGCATCTGTTGATATAAAAGGACCTCTGAATACTGTCTTTGCTGTGTCCCAAAGATTTTGGTTTGATGTGTTCTGGTTCTCAGTTGATTCTAGGAATTTTTTTTAGTCCATCTTTGATTTTTTTTTTTCCTTGTTCTCCCTGTTGTTAATTTCTGTTTGGATGGCATTATAGTCAGAGAAGATACTTTGTAGTGTCTGAAGGTTTTGGATTTTGTTGAGGGTTGCTCTGTGGCCTAAGATGTGGTGTATTCTGTAGAATATTTCATATGCACTGGAAAAGAATGTGTCCTTTCATATAAGCTCCCAAACTAAGGAAAAGATATGGGCCATAAAAACCTAGCCGAGGTCCTAGGTCTTAGTCTTGTTCCCATAGTTCTTCCTCAAGAGAACATAGGAAATTGAGGAATAAAGCTTACGTGTGCCAAATTCATGTGCAATGGCAGAGGCAGTGAAGAGAAAGAATCCTGGCTCAGCTGAATCAAGGCATCTCAGGATTTATTACATTTTTATCTATCTGCCACCTACAGGTGATAATTGTGCCCATGAGTGAGACATCTGCCAATTCTGTATATAACCCCTAGATTGGAAGTTTATTGCTTTGGAGCTCCATCAGGGTTCAGGTTCACTTCACTGGGCAACTAGGTTTTCAAGGGAACAAGAGAACATTAGGTCAAAGAAAATACCCAAGAACAGACTGAAGGGAGACTCACATGGATGTACCTGCTTATCTGACACAGTTCTGGTCTGCAAAATACCTGAATCTTCTAACTGCTTTAAGGTGAGGGTTCTTCTGCATTGTTTCTCTAGAGTTAGTGGCCAAGAGAGGATGACTGCCCCCAAACAAGGCTGTTTGGCCCCTGGGGGGTGTAACTACCCTGGGGCTGGTCTGCTTTCTTGCCTAACCGGGAAGTCCTATCTATCATGCCTATCTGGAGGGGGTGCTGGCTTCCGGGTTGATGATCTTAGCTCAGGAGCTTGGCAGATTTGAAGAAGTGAGCTTCCTACACAAATGTGATCAACATACAACTAAGATATGCATAAGGAGTCGCATGAGTAGGGTTGGCGTCTTCGTTACCCAGTTCTGTAGCATGTGGGTAGCTTTAAGTGCCACAGGTGGATGGCTTTAAAGGATATTTATTTTCTCAAAAGCTCTGGAAGCTAAAAGTCCAAGTCAAGGTCTCAGCCATACTAATTCCCTGCTTTCTTGTTGTTTTTTGGTTGGCCTCATAACACAACAAAAGAAAAAGCCTGTATCTAAACACGAGCACACACATAGATACAAAGGTCAGAAATTCAACACATATTTTGGAGGGACACCATTCAATCCATAACCCTTGGTGTGTTTTATGTGAATGGATTTAAGACAAATGCACTAAGAAACAGGAATTTAAAACACAAGCCCATGGAGGTTGATGATATGAAGACAGTAGTCTAAGTTGGGAGCTCTGGTAATACAATGGTTAAAAATTCAGTTGCTAGCCAAAATGTTGGCAGTTCAAATCCACCAGCTGCTCCTTGGAAATGCTATGGGGGCAGTTCTTCTCTGTCCTGTGTGATCACTATGAGTCAGAAATGACACAACAGTACCAGGTTTGGGTTTTTTTGTTAGTGTAAGCTGATCGTCTCAGATCTCCTCTACCCATGTTCAGAGCTAGTTTTGCTGAGTGGGTGTGGATAAAGATAAAGAAACAAAGAATGAGAAGTAGCAAGCGGATTGGCCAAGGAGCAGAGTTTGGGGGGCTTGTCTGTCCAAGAAACCACTTTCTAGCTGAGCTTGCCTCCAAAAACTCCAGGGCTGTGGAGACATGCCTGGCAGGGCATCTGACTTCTCTTACAGAAAAAACAAAACTGAGACCTGAGAATGGGCCAAAACCTTACAGAGAAGCAGTGATGTCAGAGAGGAACAGATAGAGAACTTCCGTTCTGCATGCAAATGACTGTTGTGTCCTGGGAAATTATTCCATTAGTGCACGTGGAGGTCAGCGTCCACCAAGACTTGTCTCAGAACACTGGCCCCATGAGATAGTCATGGGCATTGCCGGAAGGAAGAGTTCCACGTTTAAATGGTTGGAGAAACTCCAGTTGAAAAAAGTTAAGTGTACCTCCTTACTCAAAGACTTTTTGGAGCTGTGAATTGACTGCTGTGGACGGTGGCTCTCTAAAGAGGGCATAGAAGCTTCCAAACTTGATTGACCATGAAGTCCTTTTTTAGAAACCTTTCTTAGAACCTAGTTTCTAAGCCAGGTTTCTGAATCATACTTACAGCTTTCGTAAGGTTTCTGCTGAAGGAGGAAGCAATTCTCAGCAAGACCTGGAGGTGGAAACAGATAACTGGGAGGTGGGAGGAAGGGTGGCCAGATATGTGGGTATACTTCTGGTGGATCCTGCCCCTGTGACTCCATGATAGAGTCGAGCAGGAATTAGCATAGCATCGAAGAACTTCCTTACTTTGCTGTTCTGGAGAGTTCTTAACTCTTCTAAGGGTGTGTTGTTCAGAGAGTTTCATCAGCCTCCTACGATTTAGGAGTCTTTGGAGAGACTCCCAGGCAGAGGTAACATATGACGTGAGCACCGTATGTTCTGTGGGCTCTACTTCCTTCACACTTGCTTATCTAGAATAAGAGTCAGCCAGACTCCAGGATGTTCCTAAAACAGTGAAGACAGAACCTGAGGAAATGAAATCCACTGGTTCGTGATACAAAATTCTATTTTAAGCCAACTAGTTGGTGAGAATTTCAGCAAACTAACAGCCAGCCACCTGGAAGGCATGTTCCTAAAGGTGAATATTACTTAGCTTGCTGATCACACAGGTGGCTGTGATCTTCCAACAGGCATGTATGTGCGGAGATTATTAGCTGGAACTAACATGACCCATTGAGGAGCTGTAGCCATGGAATGTCCAGGTGCAGAAGAGAATGAAAATTCTTCACTGGTGGACAAAATTCTAGCATTGGATTGATGCTATGATAGTGTGGTCTAGGACTGGTGCATACTGTTAATTGATGGTTTCAGTCCTCCCAGAGATGCCTCAAAAGAAAGGCCTGGCAATTTATGTGTGAAAAACAAGCCACTGAAAACCCTATGAGCCACAGTTCAGTGCTGCTCCATGACAGTCCAGACAGAGATCTCTCTGCCTTGCCCCAGAGTGGACATGCCAAACAAGTCTGACAATTTCAGGAAGAGAAATGGGAGGAAGCCACCTGTCATTGTGACCTTCACCCTCTGGTTGGAAGTATGCCCTTTCTTTGTGAGTTCCTGGCACTTTATGAGATTTTTCCAACAAACATTCAAACTTTTGGGTCCTGGCACACATCTAGCTCCAGTGTGTCAGGCACACAGCCCAAATTCTGCAGCGCTTCACATCAATTAGGGAAAGCCATGGCAGTAGGCCACCTCAGGGGTTTGTTTAGCAAATCAGAATGAACAGATGTCAGGAAACAGTGGGGAAGGAACAGTAACTAGAGCATCTTTGATTCTAGATCTCAGACAATGAAGCAGCGAATCCTGAAAAATTTTCTTACTCAAGAGATTATCCTTTTACTGAAACATCCCCCACAAAAATGCTCTGTAAATGACAATATCATACAAAGGTGGTATCTTAGTGATCTGGCCTGTAACAGAAGTACCACAAGTACATAGTTCTAAGAAAGGGAAGTTTATTCTCTCACAGTCCAGTGTATTTAAAGTCCAAATTCTCTGACAGCTGTGGAGGCAGGTCCCTGTGAGGCATTAGTCTTCCCTCAGTCTGGGAACATTCTCACCATAGGAACCTCAGGTCCAAAGGACGCACTCTGCTCCAGGCACTGCTTCCTTGGTGGTATGACATTCCCATGTCTCTCTGCTTGCCTCTCTCTTTTATATCTCAAAAGAGCTTGGCTCAAGATACTATCCAATCTGATAGACCTCATCAGTATAAAACCACCAGTGCATCTCATTAAATCATAGTGATAGAATTTATGTCATATAGGAAAATCCCATCAAATGGTGGACAGTCACCCAACACTAGGACTCATGGCCCCTCCAAATTGCTACACACAGTTTTGGGAGGACATGATTCAGTCTGTGGCAGGTGGCCTATTGTTATCATGGAAACTCTGATGGCCTAGTGGTTAACAACTACAGCTGCTAACTAAAAGGTTGGCAGTTCAAATCTACCAGGCACTCCTTGGAAACTGTCGGAGGCAGTTCTACACTGTCTTTTAGGGTCTCTGTGAGTTGGAATCAACTGGATGCCAGTGGTTTTTTTGCTTTTTAATTTTTTTCATCAGGATTTTTGTGCCCACAGTTCTAAACAAAGGCAACAGGAAGGAAACTGTCCTGAGATATTTTAGAAGTATACCTGATTTTGTACAAGTGGCAGAAACCCAAGTCATTGTTTCATTCCCTCACCTACTTATTCAATAAATATTTGGTGAGTTCTTATTGTGTGTCAGGCATTGTCCTGGTTGCTGGGGATCTGGCAGTGAAAATACTAGATAGGGATGCTAGTCTTGTTGGGGTTGGGTAGGGACAGATAATAACAAAGTGAACAAGGAAACCCCGGTGGCATAGTGGGTAAGTGCTACAGCTGCTAACCAAGAGGTTGGCAGTTGGAATCCACCAGGTGCTCCTTAGAAACTCTACAGGGCAGTTCTACCCTGTCCTATAGGGTCCCGATGGGTCGGAATTGACTCAATGGCAGTGAGTTTGGGTCAGTTTTGGTTTAAACAAGTAAATAATTCTGGTGCTTTGAAGAACATAAAACACAACCATATGATAGTGACCAGAGTGGCTACCAAAAGTTAGGTGGACAAGAAAGGCTTGTTTTTTAGGTGATTTATGAGCTTGAATCTGAATTCTGGAAAGCCCGTTATGTAATGATTCAAGAGAAAAATAACCCTGAAAACAGAAAGTGTGAAGGAACCTGAAAAAGAAGTGAAATGTGATAATCAGCCTAGCCTCCGATGTGGCCCCAAGGACGTTCACCTCCTAGTATTTTACACTCTGGTATGGTCCTCTTCCGCACTGAACAGAGTTGACCTGTGTAACTGTGGAAATGCTGGTGGTTTAGTGGCTACTAACCAAAAGGTCAGCCATTCAAATCAACCAGTTACTCCTTGGAAACCCTATGGGGCAGTTCTCCTCTGTCCTACAGGGTTGCTATAAATTGGAATGGACTCAATGGCGACAGGTTTGTGTGACTGTTAGGGTGGGTGACTTCTGAGGCTAGCCATAAAAGGCACTGCAGCTTCTACCATGCTGTCTTGGGTCACTTCCTCTAGGGGAAGCCAGATGCCATGTTGTGAGGACAGTAATGCAGCTCCAAGGAGAGGGACTGAAGCCTCCCGCCAACAGCCAGCACCAACTTGCCAGACACGTGAGCGGGCTATTCTGGAAGCTGATGGCATAGCCCCAGTCAAGCTTTCAGATGACTGTATTTCCAGCCAGAATCTTAACTGCAGCTTTCCAAGAGATCCTCAGTCAATATACCCAGCTAAGCCACTGGAATATACTTGACCTATAGAATAGAAAGCAAGCTGCCACGGAGTTGGCACCCATGCACAGTGGGATTGGACCATTGTGATCCGTAGGATTTTCATTGGCTGATTTTCCTCAAGTAGCTCATCAGGCCTTTCTTCCTAGTCTCTTCGTTAGAAACTGCACTGAAACCTGTTCAGGATCATAGCAATGTTCAGGCCTCTACTGAAAGATGGGTGGTGGCTCTGCTTGATGTGAATTGACCAGGAATCAAACCTTGGTCTCCTGCATGGAAGGGGGAGTTCTACCACTGAACCACCACTGTAACCAGAAAGTATATATTATGTGATAAATATTAACAATTTTTATCCACTAAATTTTGCGGTAATGTCTTTTTTATGAGCAGTTAATAACTAATTCATGAGCTTGACACATTGGAGGAAGCCAGAAGGTTCCCATAGCTGAAATATACAGTATTTTTACCCAAATAACATGTGTTTCTATGATTGTTTGCCAACGGTTCCTTTCCATTGTGAGATGTTTTCATAAGCGCACTGTGCTGATTTTTTTTCTACAGTAGCTTTTTAAAAGTAGGATTTTTTTTTTACCTTGTGAGGGGAGGGCGTGTTTGGCAAGCAAATAGAGAAGGCATGCATTATTTGCATAAAAATACTGTAGCAGCTTAGGAAAAGCATGCTACAAAATAAAGCCAAAGGCATAGAGACGCAGAGCCTGGAACATCTAGGACTTTCTGTAGATACAAGTTTTATTTTATTGTAAGTGTGATAGAAAACCACTGGAGTGAAGTGATGTGACTTTTCTTTTTAAAAAGAATATTCTGACTTAAGAGAAAAAGTGTTTATGACCCTAAATAAATGATAATTTCAGGATCAGACTTAACTGGATCTGAGTAGTCAAATAATAGCACCAGAACTCTGTCTCTCCCATCTCTGTTTCTGTGTTTCTCTGTGTTAGCTTTATCTCCAGACAGGCTTGCTCTCTCCCTGATGCTGGGAAGACAGCTGCCATTATCTGAAGTCTTATGTCATCTAAAATGCAGGCAAACTGAGAGAAAAGGATGTAACCCTTTTTCCTCTCCCAGTGGCAAGATCTCTGACTAGCCTGCTGGGGTCACATGCCTATTAGATCCTGAAACATGTAGAGCGTTTGATTGGCAGCCCAAACAGAAGTTCAGAGAACAGGGTCAGTTTCCAAAAGGAAAGGTCCACCATGGACAAGCGAAAATAGGACACTAGCCTTGCACAGAGTCCACGCACAGTGTTTGTGTAACTGAATGAATAACGTAGTGTCTTGGGGGATTGTCTTTGACTGTGAGCACCTGTGAGCAGCTTAGCAAAGAAGAAGATTGATATGGGTGGTAGGTGTCAGAACAAACAGAAGAGACCCAAGCAAGTTCAAGTTAGCAGAACCAGTATAACTATTTCTAGTTGGTGTAAGCACTGGAGCTGTGTGCCTCCTCTGGGGCTACTCTGCCTAGGGCAGGCCTTTTGACCTCCCCAGTACCTCTCAGACATGCCTTCCACTTAGTCCAGGTTCATGCAACTCTTCCTTCCATTCCAGGGATTGCTCGTGGCCTTCCAGTACTGCTTCGCCAATGGAGAGGTACGTTTTCCCTGCTACCATCCCAGCTGTGCACTGCCCACGGAGCTTTCTACTTTTGCAATGGTGCTGTGGGGCACATGTGAGGACTCACATGTACTAGAACAAGACTGGTGTGAGCAGCCAGTGGAGGCAGCTTAGTCACATGTGAAAGAAAGAAGCTTGCTGTCCTGGCCCCGCTAGAGACATGCTGGGAATACTACCGTGTGAGGGAGTGAATAAGCCTAAACTCGAGAGTCTAAAAAGCTAGATTCACATCTCAGTTCACTCACTCAGGAGTGCTGAGAGTTAGCAGTCACTTTGTGTCTTTGAGCTTCAGTTTCCTATCTGTAGAAATGGGAATAACAGCTCCTTGCCACATACTGTTGCCCTGGGCATGCAGAGTACATAGTAGAGAGGCTCAGTAGATGATAATTATGATTATTTCTATTATTATTCTTGTTGTTGTATAGCCCCAACTGGCTCTCTCCTCCTCTGGGAAGGGGCTTGAAAAGCAGAAGGGCAGAGGCCAGGACAGGTTTTTCTCCCATCTTCAGGAGCTGGTGGCATGTCCAGCCGCTTCATCCCCTTCCCACCCCAGATTTAAATATTTAGTCTGTCTCCTCCTGTTAGAGTATATGCTTCTTCTTTATTTTTTTCTGCCTATAGATTTAACAAAACTATTATTAAGCCTGTCTGATTATTAGAGAAGGGAAAGTTAAGACACAGTAAATTATATTTTTTTGTAAAACTTCCTGAAAGGCAGCAACTGAGTAGAACTGATGAATGTTGTATGTCTAGATACAGAATCAGTGTTGGCTGAAATCATGATGCCCATCTGCTTCCCCTCTTCAAGATCTATGTCCTTTCCCCAACTTTAAAGTCCCATGTCAACAAAACAGACCACAACTCCCACTAACTATGATAGTAAGCTAAATCCAGAATGATTCTGACTTTTGGTGACCCTACATGTGACAGAGTAGAACTGCACTCCACAGAGTTTTCTTGGCTGTAATCATTCAAGGAGCAAGTCACCAGGCCTTTCTTGCATGGCTTTGCTGGGTGGCTTCAAACCTCCAGCCTTTCGATTAGCAACTGAGCTCAAATTGTGCTACCCAGGCATCTAATTATATTGGCTGATATTTAATACAGATTTCAAAGCCTAAATATTTCCTCATAATTTGGGGAACCAATCTCTTTGATACTTCACAGGCAGTCTGTGGAGGAGACAGACACCATCTCATTTGATTAAATGCACAGGTCCTGAATTATTAGCTCTACAAGTTTCAGTGAAGACCAGTTCCACAATCTGTGCCATTTTAATCAAGACTAGGAGAACAAATCCACATTTTAATTGTATTGCTTCATCATTAATTATCACCCGACTGAACAAAAGTTGGTTATTTTGAACTAATTGTTTAATAGGCCCAGTTGTTAGATACCAGGAGGCTCTGCGGGGACGTGGGGGTGCACGCTTCCCTACAGCAAAGCCCACACCCCTTTTGCTCACTGCTGCTGCAGCTTCTCTGTCTTCACATGGGACTCTTTACCTACCAGAGGGGTCCTGGCTCAAATGCTGCCTCCACAGAGTCCTTTCTGGAAGAACAGACCACATTGTGACCCTTTACCCTGTTGCCCTGCTTAGTGACCTTACCATATTATGACCATCGGAAATACTCATGGGTTTTTGCTTGCTTCTCTTTGTCTCCCACAATTAGAAGGTAACTTTCCCAAGAGTGACAGAGAGCCGCCACCCAATAAATATTAGTTGAATGGACAGATGACTGAAGGACTCCAGGACACTAAACCCCATCTGTCTCGCCGGCAGGTGAAGGCCGAGCTGAGGAAGCACTGGATCCGCTTCCTGCTCGCCCACCACTCGGGCTGCGGAGTCTGGCTCTTGGGGAAGAACTTCAGGCTCCTGGGGAAATTTCCCAAGAAGCTCGCAGAGGGAGACAGCACTGGGACACTGCAGAGGCTGCAGCGGTCGCCTGGTAGCAGCGGGCAGTTCCTGCACGTGGCCGTGCGGGGCCTGGGTGAGCTGGGCACTCCGGCCCACCGAGGCCATGCTGCCTGGCCCCGGGGCAGCAGCCTCTCTGAGAGCAGTGAGGGAGACTTCACCCTGGCCAACACCTTGGAGGAGATTCTGGAGGAGAGTGAGATCTAGGGGAAGAGGTCACACTTCAGCTCTGCTCCCTAGGGATCCATGAGATTAGACACTGAGAGGGCTGAGAATGGAAGAAAACAACTGAGTGGACATTGCTGAGAGTCCAGAATTTTTACTCTTCCCAAATACCAGGCAGACTTGGATACAGTCTGTCTGGAGCTTGTTATGCTCTGTACGGAAGAGGCTGTGCTAACACTCAGCTTTTGCCTACTTTGTCAGTCTCTTAACTATGCTGGACATGTTTTCTAGAATGGTCTGGAGCAGCCCCTGGGGTTTGGCCCTCAATGCAAGTGAACACGGTCATGTGTAAGAGAGGATCACCATGTAGGGAGAGTGGCCTCCTAATTCAGGCTAGTCAGAATCATCTGCTTTCCCCTGCAGGGCACCTGGTTTCTGAGGCTGGGTTTAGAATGTATGAGAACCACCTGGAAGGTATTTTAAATGCAGAATCCTACCCTTCCACCAGAGATTCTAAGAGAGTGAGTCTGGGACAAAGGCCAGGAGTTGAATTTGTTTCCTGAGCATGCTAGGTAATTCTGACGCAAGTCCACACTGGGCAGGGGTGTGAGGTTAGCTGGAAGCCTCCTGGCCTGATCCACTGCAGGAGGAAGTGGGAGGGGATCTCCACTTGCACCTGCCCTCTCAGCTGTGCAGACTCGCGTGGGCCCTGAAACCCCAGTTTCATCCTTTTCTTCCTTTCTTGCCCAGCTCCTTCTCTCTCTCTTGGTCTCAAATCTTTGCTCCTAGTAGGTGGAGGTTCTGTTTGATTGATAACAACTCCAGCCCCTAGTTTTCCTCTGTTGCTTGGCCCAGGTCCCAGGACCTGTCAGAACCTCTCGTTGGTCTTCACCTCACCTCTGTGGCTATGACACCTGCTTCTCTGAGCTTGGCCTGTCCGAGCCTCCCAGCTGTATCTTGTATTGGATGTGAAATGCCCTGACCACTTCTGATGTACCATTGGCAAACTCAGGGCCCTGTCTCGTGCTCCAGAATGTTTGCCTACTGTGCTGTCTGATACAAGCCCCCTGCAGATCCGATTGTCATCCCTGTACCAGAATGAGTGTGAAAGGAGGAGGGGCCCAGTGAGAGAAGACTGCAGCCAAACCTGAATATGCTGAGGAAGGCCCTGAGAAGCGAGGGCTCACAAGAGCCAGGCTGTGGGACCTGCTCTGTGGATGGAGAATCCCACCTGTGCTCCGGACCTTGAGTGGAGGGAAATTGTGGAGGTTGAAGAGGGTCCAGGTACTGAGGACTATGCTCGGAAACTATAAGGCAAAAAGTTAGAAGGACACGTATCTTAAAGAAAGACCCAGGGAATATTCTACGAAAATTCTTTCAATGCTCAGATGTGTCATCTTTCCGTGTGAAAATGTATGCGTACGTGAGTGGAGTAAGTTGCCATGGGACTTAGTACTGCCTTATATTGGGACAATGTGATGTTTATCAGGTTGCCAGGTTTAAATAAAAATACAAGTTGCCCAGTTATATTTGAATTTCAGATAAAGAGTGAATTTTTCCTTTTGGTATAATTAGACCCCCTAAAATTCATATTTCAATGGGCATCATGTATTTGTTCTGGTAGCTCCATTGTGAAGGACTCTTTGCAGCAGAGCTGAGACTGGGGTGAGGCAAGTGACGCATTCTCCTCAGTGCAAAATTTAACTGGTTGAGTCTGTCTCCTAGTGACCCCATAGGACAGAGTAGAACTGCCCACAGCATTCTCAAGGAATGGCTGGTGGAGTTGAACTGCCAACATTTTGGTTAGCAGCCAAGCTCTTAACCACTGCATACACACACACAAAAACCCTCAGTTATCAAGATGCATATTTTAATGCAATATTTTAAAAAATGATAAAAGTATGGCCCACAGGGCAACCACTTATTTTTAGGGACGAGGTTTTATTAAAACCCAGGCTGGGATTAGGGTGAAGTGAGGGAGGCAGGGCTGTGCAGGGGCAGTGCTGGTTCCTGACATCATCTAAAATTTCGATATCCTGTTCATGACTTTTTGGATTAATTTTTTACAATATTGCCTTAAAGTATGATTTGTCCTGTTAACTGAGGTTTTTTGGAACTCCCTTAAGCTGGGCTGGGCTTAAGCTTTTGCCATGGTGAGCGCTTCGCTTGCTGCAACAATGGCAGCGAGCGAGTGCATAACAAAATAAATGTATAGTTTTTGGTGCCCAGATTTGTCCACAGCTGAAGCTTTCAGATATATGCTATTCTGATTTTTCCCTTTACTACAAATGTCCCTGCCATTTCTCACCAGCCTCCATCCTGCTAGACAGCTGGGACCATGTGGCATCCCCAGCACTCACCCAGCACAGTGCAGAGAAAGTGCCCTATACACATTGGTGGAATGAGACAGGGCAGACATTTCTCTCAGGAGCGTCAAGTGCTGTTGGGATTAAGTTGCTCAGGAACCTGTTAGGAGGACCACTGCTTTTTGGACCATTTGTAAATATGTCCTCTGCCCCAGACTCACAAATGGGGTGGCACACATGCACTGCTTATTCTTGCCCTGCCAATTATTAAAGTGATGTTTACTTCATTTGTATTTGGTGAATTCTCTTCCATGTATTTCTTGCTGAAGCTGATGGTCTCTCACACCCTTGGAGAGCTTTATGCATTCACAGTACAAGGACAGAAATGGGAGGAAGGGCTGTGGCCTTTAACCAGGGACCTGAGTGTTCCATTGTCTTAGAGACAAGAAAACTGGGTGGGGCCCAGAGGCAGTGGTCAGAGGTCAAAAGGGAGGAACACAGGTGTACCCCCTTTTCTGAATGATCCTCTAGATCAGTCAATTTACTTGTCTCTTTGAAGGCCCAGGCTGGTGGTTCTCAGGCCATACTGCCCACTAGAATCACCTGGGAACCTTTTTGAAAACACTAATGTCTGAGCTGTATCCCAGAGATTCTGACAGAAGTGATCTGGGTAGTCCTGGGCATTGGTATGTATACAGTCTCCTGGGGGCTCTCAATAGAGGACCAAGGTTGAAAACTCTTGACTAGGCAGAAGAGAAGGAGATGAAGGCTTTCCTTGCACTCAGTAGCACCTCTCTGAAGTCCAAATACCCATCCTTCCACCTGAGAAGCATTTTGTTGTCACCAGCTGCCACTGAGTTGGCCACCAACTCATGATAACCCCATGTACACAAAACAAAGTGCTGCCCAGTCCTGCAGCATCCCCATGATCACTTACACATCAGACTGTTGTGATCCAGAAAACTCTCATTGGCTGATTTTCGGAAGCAGCTTGCTAAGCCTTTCTTCCTAGTTTGTCTTAGTCTGGAAGCTCCACTAAAACTTATTCAGTGTCACAGCAATACACAAGCCTTCACCGACAGATAACTGACAGCTGTGTGTTAGGTGCATTAGCTGGGCATTGAAGCTGTGTTTCCCCCAAGGAAGGTGAGAATTCTACCACTGAATCAGCAATGCTTTAAGATCTTGATGAAAAACAAAACAAAACAAACCCTGTTTCCATCCAGTCAGCCCTAACTCACAACGATCCCATGGGAACAGGGCAGAACTGTGCTACGTAACCACTTTCAAGCCTGTGACCATTCATATCTTTCTTCCTGAGGTGCCTCTGAGTGAGCTCAAAATGCCAACCTTTTGGTTGGTAGTTGAGCATTTTGCCAGCCAAGTGCCATCGAGTCGGATCCGACTCCTGGTGACCCTAGGGGCCAGGGTAGAACTGACCCCCATTGAGCATTTTAGTGGACCTCTATTTCTGCAACCCACTCGTCTTTTGCTAATGTTGTTGTTGTTAGAAGCTGTTGAGTCAGTTCCAAGTGAGATACCCTAGGTGCAACAGAGTGAAACACTGCCCAGTCTTGTGCCATTCCCACAGTTGTCGTTATGCCTCGGCTCAGTGTCGCAGCCACTGTGTCAGTCCATCTTGTTGAAGGTCTCCCTCTTTTTCACTGACTTTTCACTCTACCAAACATGGTGTCCTGCAGGGATTGATCCCTCCTGACAGTGTGTCCAAAGTATGTAAGACACAGTCTCACTTCCAAGGAGCACTCTGGTTGTACTTCTTCTAGAACAGATCTGTTCATTCTTTTGGCAGTCTATGGTATATAAATATTCTTCTCCAGCACCACAATTCAAAGGAATCAATTCTTCTTCTGTCTTCCTTCTTCATTGTCCAGCTTTCACATGCTTACGATGCAACTGAAAATACCATGGCTTGGGTCAACTAAACGTTAGTCTTCAAGGTGACATCTTTACTTTTCAACACCTATGCTAATAGCACGACAGTTTTCCTCGTGGAAACCGCACATCTCTCACTTTTAGTCCATGAAGGTTGAATTGTCCCAACTTCACCCACAGCTCCAGTGTGAGCATAGAAACCTCCTTGGCCAATAACATACTGTCAAATACTGGTTCAAGGATGGGTACGTAATGAACTAGAGCCAGTGACAAGCAATCCTGAGACTTTGACTGGAACTCTCAATGGAAAAACATTTTCCTTTTCTTGCTGCAGTTGGAACTGTGAACAATTAGCCTAGATCTACTGTGACATTTTTGCCAGCCTGGGGAAATCATATGTGAGAACATGGCCTCCACAGCAAAAAACAGAACCAGGAGATGGAGAAATGAGCCCTGAGACATTGGTGAAGCCCCTAGAACAAGCCAGACCTGAAGCTGAAACTACCTGTAAATTCAGTCAGGTAAATCAATAAATTTCCATTTGTACCACCACAGTTTGGGACAGGTCTTCTGTCCTTTGCATCTGGAAGAGTCTTGATGCCACAGCTCTTCATTCCCCTACTTCCTTCACTTCCCTTCAGCCAAGTGGGATTTTCTCCTGTGACTTGGTTCTCTTGGCATGTGCCTCCCCCGAGTGCCAGAGAGTTGTTCAGAGCTCCCAGCCAGGTGGCCCTACCACTTCAAGTTAACAGAAGATGCGCTAGTTAGGGTCCCCACTAGCCAGCAGAAGATCCAGTGATCTCTTTGTCTTTCCTCGAACCACAGACCAACAGGACCTTATTCTGAGGTATCTACCCTTTTAGTAGAGTTCAAGCGTAGCGCAAGTGGTTAATGCACTTGGCTGCTAACCAAAAGCTGGAAGTTTAAAACCACCCAGAGGCACCCTGAAAGAAAAGCCTGGATGTGTGCTTCTTAAAAAAAAAAAAAAATCAATCATTGGAAATGCTATGGAACACAGTTCCATGTGACTGCCATGAGCTGGAAATCATTTGATGGCAACTGTTTTGTTGATTTGTTTTGTTTTGTTTGTTTGTTTGTTTTTTATCTTTTTCGGCTAACTTCAGAGAGAGTGAGAAATCCTCAACCTCACACCCTAACCAACCTGAGTTATACGTGGAGGGCAGACTGGGATGATGGAGTGAGGCACTGAGAATTTGTTAGACCCTAGACCACCCTAGGCTAGCCCCCATGGTCACTTTTCTCCCCCTCACTTGGCCCCTGGATGGCTGACCACACCTGATGTTGGTGGGCTACAATGGGCAGCTCATCCTCTTAAAAACCTCTTAAAAACCACTGGACAAGATGCTGCGTAAACCTCCTCCCCCTACCAGAATTCTCTGTCCTATCTGTCCAGATGGGAACTACTGAGGCAGCCCAGTGTAATCAAAGGGAGTCGGGCAGGTTTGGGTGCCAAGTCCTACTCTCACGTCCTGACCTCAGTGTCTTTATGTATAAAAAAGGGACAATATTGATGATATTAATGAAATAATACCTACAGAATGCCTAGCATAATGCCTGGCTCATGGGAAACACTCCATCAAAAAGTGTTAGGATTATTCTCACATCCTCCCTTCATGAAAGGAAACGCTCTAGGTTGGTGGTGATAGTGTCATTTCAGTGGCTAAAGCTTTGAGGTAGGGGTTGAGGAATATCCCACAATTCCATCCAATGGAGACCCCTTGCCTGGGGGTTGCACAGAGATCAGGCAAGAGTCTAGGACATGTGTCTATTTTTCTGCCCTGGTTTTGGGAATTAAGGCTGGAGAATCAACAGGCCTTCACAGAAATGAAGACACTGTCTCTATTGAGACCACTGATGGTGTTTTTACATGGCCTGTGCCCTGGAGCTCTAAGGAGGCAGAGCAGGCCAGTAGTAACCCTGGCGTAGCCTCTAATCATTTGTAGGCTGACCTTAAACAAGGCCTCTGGGCCTCCCTTTCTTCATGTCTGAAACCTAGGGCCTCAGTCATGCCTCTGGCTCTGTCTTCACCGCTGATGTCCAAAGCTGAACGCATCATCTCCCACAGAAACTGGCAACTTCCCTTAAGCTTCCCATCTCAGTAAGTGGGTAAATGGCATCATTAGTGACCCAGTGCCCAAGTCCTCTGCCTCCCCTACAGCCAGTCAGGTGGATTCTGCCTCTGAAACATCTCCTGAAAGGCCCAGTCTTCCATCTCACCACTCCTCCCTCGGCCCAGCTCGCCTGCGATTGCAAAGGTCAATTGCCAGCCTTTCTGCTTCCAGTCTTTCCCTTTGATTCTTTCTCCTACCTTGCCAGATGATTCTCTTACAAGCATAACTTTCCTCCAGCACCACATGGTACCCACCAACCCCGTGGTAAAGTCCCAGGTGTGTGACACAGTCTACAAGGGTGGCTCTGCACCACCTGGCCCCGGCCTGCCTTTTAGGCTTAGTTCTCATTTCAGCTCACTCCCACCCTGCTCTTCAGCCACACTGGGCTTCCCATGACCCTTAAATGTGAAATGCTCGTTCCTGCCTCTGGGTCCCGGAGTTTGCTAAGTTCTGTCTGAACCACAGTGCTTCTCCACCTTCTTCCTTCCCCTCTCTTTGGACCGCTCTGCTTTGTTTAGTTCCCAGGTTTTAATTTAGCTGTGTCTTCATCAGAAACATCTTTCCGATCCTCCCACACCAGGTGAGTGCCTCAGGTTTTGTCTTCCCATAATGCTTTGCATGTCTCCATGGCAACCCCTGGCTGGCTGCCATGGCTTCTACCTGGTCCCTATTCCACTCTGGGACACCAGCGCTGAGACAGTGGGACTGAGTTTGTCTGGTACCTACCACAGTCCTGGCCTACAACTGCAACTGCAACCAATCGTTGTCTTTTAGGTCAAGCCGACTGAAATCATTCTCTTTTCTAATTTAAGAACAACCGGCCCAGCTGTGTGCCCGCTCCTCTTGCGCGTTTATTGGAACCTGCTTACCCAGCAGCCACAAAGGAGCTTACAGTGGATGACATTTTTGGCTCTGATGAGCTAATCCTGGGATTACCTTGAAGGCATGGGCTGGTGGGGCAGAGGGCGGGAAGGCAGGTGGGCTGTGAGCGGAGGGGCACTAAAGACACAGGGAAGAAGGCGGCAGTGGGCTGCAGAGATGGGTTGTGCTGTGGGCTTGCAGGCATCTCTCTACCTCTGGACAGTGTGTCACTGAGGAAGGGAGAAGATCCGAGCAGTTGGCATCAGGTTTTCTTTTCCTTTAATCTTTCCTTCACTTTTTGAGGCTCAAACTGGATCAGCCGCAGAATTTCCTTATTGGCCATGGTCCCCTCAATGAACTCCTTCTCTGTAAGTTTATCTGTTGGGAAAAGCATCGTCAGATGGTTTCAAAATGCAATCGGGCTGGTATCTGATGCCCAGTATGGATATAGATATTACTAAAATATTGAATACTCTCAGCCCTACCCTTGTTCCAGACATCCTACCCTTCCCCAGGACACTTGGGCCCTCCATGACCCAGCAAAAAGTGCTAAAGCCTGGCACCGTCAGGGATGCCCTTCTAATGCTACGCGTCTCTTCTGATCGGTAGGTGTCCTGCCTTGCTGTTTATTCAGTATGTTGAATATTAGCTTAGGTCTCAAGCCTCAAGTGCTGAGGGACTATACAGTTAAGCCCAGAGTGTCAGTTGAGAAGTAGGGGACAATGGTCATCCTATGAGTCGGGGAGTAAGAGGAAAGGGGTCCAGCAGTGTGCTAGGGAGAGCCTTGCTGGAAGATGCGGGGCAGTGCAGCCCTATGACTCCTAGCTGACAGCTCCTGAAACCTCATGATTCCTTCTCATGAAGCCCCTGCCCTCATCTACTTCCCCTGTTTGGGGTCAGGACCAAGAAAGAGTCTTGCTCCTACCAAGCACTATCTGTAAGACTGTTGAGTCAGACCCTGGCTTGTGGCATGACCACAAGCATATCAGAATCTGACCATCGTGATCCATAGGCTTTTCATTGTCAGATCTTTTTGGAAGTAGATCACCAAGCCGTTCTTCTTTGTCTTAGCCGGAAGCTCCACTGAAACCTGTTCAGCATGAAGCAACCCACAACAGTACATAAAGTACATGGGACAGGAATCGAACCTGGGTTTCCCACATGGAAGTCGAGGATTCTACCACTGAACCACCAATGCCTTGTTACCAAATGGGCTACTGTATTCAGCCCAGTCTAGTAAAATGCAAGTCACTGAGCCCTGCCACTGTGGCAGACATCACTGCACTTGGGACGAGGCTGTTGTACGGTGTCAAGTGTGGCATAGAGAGAAGTGAGAGAAAGTCACTGCCACCCAGGAGACTCTCGGTCTCCTGTGGAAGACAGTACCGTGTAGAAACAACTCTGGAAGAAAACAGGTGCTGCTTTCTGCTCATAGTTGTGTTTCCACAGCTTCGCTGAACTGAACTGAATTTACACTGGCTTCTGTTCTGGGCCTTTCCACCACTGTTAACCCTTTCCTCCACCTTTTAGCAGCGGTAGCTCTGGAGTGGCTGCAGAACTGGCCCTGCTGACCCTTGTCATCCCCAGCAGATCCCCTTTAGACAGCCTTGGAGATGCACTGTGGGATGAGGTCTGCTCAGGCCTGCCTGGGTCCTAGGACTCAACAGGTCAGGTCTCCAGGAAACAGATCTTGCTGTAAAATCAAAGGCTACAAAGGAAGAGGTGTTCACCACCATCTTTCTTTCCAAAGAATCCCCAGATCTTCTCAGTTCGCTTTTCTGGTGTGTTTTCATCTTCTGGAAGATGCTTCACATCCTCAGGGTTTATCATTTTGAAAATAGCCTGCAACAAATCAAGATGACAAACTCATTGGAAGGAGCAGGAGGGGGTGGTAACTCTGGGAAAACCTACGTCAGGGGCTTTGGGTCACCTCTATTGTGGCTTTCCTCCTCTAGTGCTGACATAGCATAGGGTCCAGTGTCCTTTAGGGCCACGGCTAAGATGTCCAGGCCCCTACCTGCACTGCTGAATCAAAATCTCTGGGTGTGGGGCCTGGCACAAGGAATGTGGAGAAGGGGTACAAAAGACTCCACTTCTTATTTTGTACCCTTCTGTACTGTTTGAATTTTCTGATGATGTAGACATACTGTGTCATTAAGCAACAACTATAATAACAAGCTTTCTGATAATCTCATGACACCCCTGAGGTTTGAGTCTGGACACTACTATTTTGGATGCTACTACCTAAAGGTTTTAGAATATCAAACAGCTTCTGCCAGGTCTGTGTAGTTGTCCAGCAGAACTGGCTGATGGTAAAAAATGGTTTCTATTTGTTGAATGCTTAATAGATGCCACTTTTCTAAGCATTTTTATAGCTAACCCTCACAATAGCCTTGTGATGTGGGTATTGGTCTCATTTTAATAGGTGAAGAAGCTGAGACAACTAACGTGCCAAAAGCCACCCTGCATCTTCTAGAAACTTCCATCCATTCTAGAACCTGCATCCTTGTCTTATACCGTAGTCCTCTCACCTCCTTATACCTGGAGTGCTTTGGAGAGCACTCTGACCAAGGCTGGAGAAAGGAGAGTAGGAAACGTCACTCAGAATTTCCAAAGGTTTTCCAGGGCACAAGAAGCCCTCCTGTTGATCATTCTGTTCGAGCAGAAGGTGTGGAAGAGAAATGCATAGCATGTGGCTCAAGGATCCTTCTCCCCTCACCCTACTCTTGCCTTCGTCCTAGCAGATGTGTGATCTGGGGCACATCAGGAAGTGCCTCCTGACCTGTATGATCAGGTACAAGGGACAAGGTGGTCTCAAAGCTGCCTTCCAGTTCTGGATTTGTAGACTTCTACCAGCCTGGTAACATCAGCTGTGCCCTCAGTCTTGGAGCAGATTCTGGATGTAGGCACATGCATCAGTGTGGAAGTGGTGAGGGCACCGGCTCCACCCAGGGCCTTCTGCCTCCCTTGAAGACATCTGAGGAGCAGTCAGGTAGGGGTAGTTTTGTCTATGAAATTAGCCAGGAGGGAAAAGCAGGAAAGTTTGAGATGGTCCCTTTCAGCTCCCTACATTCTATAACAAGAAGAACAAGAAAATTCGAGCCCAGCAGCTCCAGGCAGAAGCCCTACAGAGTACACGTCAGAGTCCCAACAACTGAAGCATAGGTAGCTCCCATAGCCACCTGTCCTGAGCAGTGAAGAACCATGTAATGATGCGATGGCTAAACACCAGAGAGGCACTGGTTGCCGGTCCTACTCAGCTTCCAGAACTTAAGCACAGACTTTCAAAGCCTGGAGAAATGCTATATAAATTACTGAATTCTTGCACTTGGCCCTGGGAGCAAATCATCTGATAGGCAGGGTAAGTGCTGTGCTTACCTTGCTTACCAGGTCACCTGTAGTGAACAATTTCACATTGTTTCACCACATTAAAAGTTCTGCTTCTAGGTATACCTGACATCTGTCCCCCTGATCCCACAGCACCTTCCTACAGAATCAAAGCTTTGTTTCAAATTTATAATACCCTACAAGGATGGATGATCCAGCAAGTAAGCATGGCCTTATTCATGCTTACCTACTAATCTATAGTCACTAATTTCATATAAATTTCATATGGTGAAATTGGTCACCATAGATTAGTAAGTAAGCACAAATAAGTCTGTGCAGGTCTTGCTAACTGGGTATTCTACCCCTGCGTGGCCCAGAGAGGTTATTTAGTCTTCCAAAGGCCACACAACTAGTTGATGGCAGAGCTGAGACTAGGACCTGTAATTCGCAACTCTTAGGCTCGTGCTCTACCCGACCTTTGATCTGGTAAATAGCAGAGGCTTGGCACCATCGTACTGTAGTCTTGGCCACTCACTTTCCCTCTCTTCATCATTTCCTCTTCCCAAATTTCCTCCTCATTTTACCTCATTTACCTTAGGGCACCAATTTATAGACCTCTGTTGGGATTAGCATCTCTTAGGCGGCTCTCAGGACTTGGCTGGAGTTTCTGCGTGGTGTAAGTGGTTAACATACTCAGCCGCTGACCAAAGCATCAGAGGTTCAAATCTACCCCAAGATGCCTCAGGAAAAAGACCTAGCAATCTATTTCCCCCCAAATCAGCCATCCAACGTTGTCTGAAGTACAGTTCCGCTCTGAGACAGCAGGGCTCATCATAAGTCAGAAGCAACTCACGGACAACTGGTTTCACTGAAAGACTTGTCCACTGTCCCAGGACACCCCCAAGACCTCACAGCTAACCCAGTGGGAGCCTACTCCTCAGGCTGTGCCCAGATGACAAATGCCTGTCCTTAATAGAAGGCCCAGCCAAAGCTTGAAGCTGAGTCCACTCTCCGCAAGCTTCATTCTTTGTAATTTTATCTTTTTTTCCTAATAAAATTAGAAGTATGCAGATGAAAGCATGATTACAAATGAACAAAAAATTACATAAAATTACTCTCTCCTAACAAGAATGGAATTAGAAAAATACAGCAAAGGCAATGAAAGGGAGAGTAAAAAGAGAACGAATAGGAAGCGTCTAAATTAAGGAAAACATGACTAACAGAACAGAAAAAAATGGGAACATCTTACTGCCTAAAAATCTAAGAATGGGTAAATTATTTTATAATATTTCCATAAGATGGAATTCTAAGAAGCCATTCAAAATGTTTCTTAAGTATAGTTAATGATCTGGAAAACATTTATGATAAAATAGCAACTGAAAAAATACGTCAAAAATCACATACAAATACGTAATTCTAAACTTGTTTAACATATATAGAGAAAAGGCTGGAATGATACATCAGAAATAACCGGTTGCCAGCATGTTGATTCTGACTCGCGGTGACTGCGTCTGTGTCAGAGGGCCCTGTGCGCCACAGGGTTTTCAGAGGCTAAGTTTTTGAAAGTAGACTGCAAGCCTCTGTTCTAAGTTGCCTTGGGCTGGACTCAAACTGCCAATATTGTGGTTGGTGATCAAGTGCATTAACTGTCTGTACTGCCCTGAGACTCTGGGAAGGTAGGTACCAACATATTAACAGTCCTTTTCTCTGGGTAATAGAATTTAAGGCAATTTTTATTTGTGCAAACCAAAAAAAAACCAAACCCATTGCTGTCTAATTGATTCTGACTCATAATGACTCTGCATGTGCTTCTAAATTTAATGATCTACGCAATAAGAAAAATTATTTTAAAGGCTTCTAAAACATTATGACATTAACACTCATTTGTATTGGGATGTATATGAAGGCAAGATATATCAGCCCCAAAAGAAGGCTCTCATGGAGTCCAGTGATAGCACTGTTCTAGAACAAGAGACAGAGGAGAAAGCTGAGAGTGAATTAGATCTAGAACACAGGCCAGCTTTGGTCTCCTCTTCCTAGTATATTTGAAAGATATTTGGGTTTAAATTTTAGTTGCAATAGAATTTGAATATATATTGCTGACATATTTGAAAGACATTTTATTGAAGGAAGAAATGAAAGAAGGAAGAGAGAAAGGAAAGAAAGAAGGGAAGGAGGGAGAGAGGAAAGAAAAAAGGGAGGGAGAGATCTGAAATAAAAAAAAAGTGGATATTGGGAAATATCCAGGTTCTTTCTCTAGGGAGAAATCAAGCTGCGGATACATGCCAGCCTTCCGCTTGTAAGAGACCCTCCGTCATCATACACTCACTGCCCTACAGGCACAAAACCTGCATCACTGCCCTCTCCAAACCTGGCCCCTTGCAAGCTCTGGCTCCTTGTGCAGCAGCAGTGGCAGAAGCAGGGGGTGACCCTGAGTGACCCAAGCCCCTACTCTGCAAGCCTGAAGGGCTGAAGGCAGAGACTGACCACAATGATATCCAGGACTTCGCTTTTGCTGATGGAGCCGTTGCCATCCACGTCGTAGAGGGAGAAGGCCCACTCCAGCTTCTGGTTGGTCTTGCCTGAGGTGGTCATGTGCAGGGCAATTACATACTCCTTGAAGTCCAGGGTGCCGTCATTGTTGGCGTCAAAGCTGCGGAACACGTGCTGAGCGTAGGCCTTGGGGTCGGCATCGGGGAAGAACTTGGAGTAGATGCTCTCGAACTCCTGCCGAGTGATGCGGCCACTGGGGCACTCCTTCAGAAAGGACTGATACCAGGTGCACAGCTCCTCCTCCGTGAACTTGGTGTTCAGCTGCAACTCCTCCAGGATCTCCTTGGACAGGGCCCCGCTCCTACTGTTTCCCATTGGTGAGGCCAAGTGGTCACAGCCGGTCACTGCTGGGTGGGTGGGTGGGACCGTGGTCTCCTACTGCTGGGCTTGGTGCTGCTGTGAGACAGAAGACAAAGGCACAGGAGATTAGAAGGATTTGTGGCTAGCTCTTGGGTACTTGGAGAGAGGAGGGGCCCTGGAGCTTGGGAGGGGGCAAGCTCCCAGATCCCTCTTGGGATTAAAATAAAGAGCTGAGAGGAGGTGATCAGTTGGTCTTGACCCCTTGGGAAAATGCTAGGAGGATAGGAAAGGAGGTCGGAACCTTCCGAGTGAACCTGTTACTGTTGAGCTGACTCTGACTCACGGTGACCCCCAGTGTCCAGAGCAGAACTGCTCCATAGGGTTTTCAAGGCGGTGACCCTTAGGAAGTAGATCAACAGGGCTTTCTTCTGAGGCACCTCGGGGTGGATTTCAACTACCAGCCTTTCAGTTAGTACTCAAAAGCTTAATGGTTTGCGCCAGCCGGGGACTCCTCAGAGCCGCAAACTTGCACTGAGGCCTTTCTGTGTCACCGTCGTCTGTCTCCCCAGCACCCCCAACACATGCTGAGCTCTCTCAGAGCAACACTGCTCACTGCCCCCCTTCTGCACTCACTGGGAGCTTCCAACTAGGGATGACCCCGGGGCCAGCTGGCCTGAGTTCAAGTCTGAGCTTTGCCTCTTACCAGCTGAGTGACTCCAAGCACCTTTTTTTGCATATTGGTTGGTAGTTTCTTTTCTTTGATCATTGTAAAAATATATATAACACTTGCCAATTGGACGTTTTTCACATGTACAATTCAGTGATACCAATTACATCAATCGTGTGCTATCATCACCGATACGAGCATGCTTCTTTCTTTTTTTTACCATGAGCATTTTTATTTCTTATCATTTTTAGTTGTGTATTGACTTGCGTATGTAAGTGCCAAAATCAAAGGCCACTGATGCCTGAATTAAAGGACGTTAAGGCAAAGGGACTTTAATACAGTCATGTGCTACAAAACATCTGTTTGGGCAACCTCCGACTGCATGTATGTCTGTGATTCCGTAAGTTATACAGAGTTCAGAAATCTTTATCAGAGAACAGGACGTGGCAGACATAACTGGTTGTATCAAATGCAACAGATTTCTGCACACAGTGCATGCATCTCATGTCTCTTGTATACCAAAGGAGGATACTGCCAGGAGTCTGATGGTACGGTACATATATGACCTGTAATACATATGTCTTGATAGTTGTAATGAGCACTGTGTTACTAGCTTATGTATATACTATGCTTTCTTTTTAGAAATGTTGTGCTTTAGGTGAAAGTTTACAGCTCAAGTTAGTTTCTCATTCCAAAGTGTATACACACACTGTTTTGTGACCTTAGCCACAGGCCCCACAATATGACAGCATCTTTCCCTTTTCCACCCCAGGTTCCCTTTGTCCATTTGTCCATCTCCTGTCCCTTCCTGCCTTCTCATCATGCTTTTGGATAGGAGCTGCCCATTTGGTCTCATACACTTGATTGAACTAAGAAGCACGTTCCTCACGAGAAAAACGTTTCTTAATCTCTCTCTCTCTGCCTGAGATGTTCTTTCTCCTAATCCTTCATCTGCTTCATATCTTTGCCTAAGTATCTCCTGCTCAGCAAAGCCTATACTGAGCACTCTGTTTACACTACAATAGCGCAAACGTCCATCCTAACCCAAACCATCAGCATTTCTCCTGTTTTGTTTTCTTCTCTTCCCCTTACACCTTCTGATTTACTAGTTATTTGTTCTGTCTGTTATGCCCCCTCACCAGAATAACAGTTTCAGGAAGACAGGGATTTTGTTCTTTTCCTGATGCCAGCAAATAACACACTTGGCTGCTAACTAAAACGTTGAAGGTACAAGTCCTCCTTGAGGCTCCTCGGAAGAAAGGTCTGATCATCTAAAGACTCAGCCATTGACAACCCAGTGGAGCGTAGTGCTACTCTGTCACACGTGAGGTCACCAGGAGTCAGAGTGGACTTGCTGGTGACCAGTGACGGTTGCTGTGCTGTCTCCATTGCTGGAATATCACCCGGCAGGCATGGGCCCTTCATCAATATTTCTTGGTTAAGTGGTCAATTACTTGTTCAATCCACTTGTTACTCATAGTTACTGTGAGCCTCAGATTGAGTTAATATGTGTAAAACTGTTGGAAGAAAGCCTAGCACATACTATTATGTGCCATAATATCATAACTGTTATGATGCAGTTACACCAAGGATCAAACAATGACCCCCCTGCAAGGGCCAGCCAACACAAGGAGTGTGTGAAGCAAGCGGGTTAATTGAGGAGGCAGTAGGGACTGGTGGGGACTGTCACACATGGAAAGAGCTGGCAATTGGAGTTTGGCCCAGTGATAGAGTTTTTGATTGATCAAGAGAAATCTAGAAACCATATTTTTATGTGCAGTTTCCTATTCTTGAGCTTCAGCAATTAAGTAAAAAACTCAAAAGCACTGTGTAGACCCAAGAAACAGATCTGTGACTCAGTTGTAGCCTGCAGGCTATCCATTTGCAGCTAACCATGGTACCTGGTGCTAGTAGAAAATCGCTGAGTGGGGGAGTAGACACAGAAATGAGCAACAGGAGACGGGGTGTTTGGAGGGGAGGCTTCCTACCACTGAACGCAGTGAACATCTAAAAATCCAAACCTGCTGTCGCTGAGTCTATTCCAAGTCATAGCAACCCTATAGGTCAGGGCAGAACGGTCACATAGAGTTCCCAAGGAGTCCCTGGCAGATTTGAACTGCTGACCTTTTTGGTTAGTAGATACAGCACTTAACCACTTACCATTATACCACCAGGGTTTCCAAGACTCAATAAACAGCCCAATATGTGTGTTTTTTTTACCCAAATTCTCACCCAGAGGAACAGTCAGCTGTGACCTTGACTGAGCTGACTGAGTTTGTTGATAGTGCACCTTGAATCCCAGTAGTGTCATCTTGAATGCAAAAGATGTCCCCTCTTTGCCAGGGTCACAGCGATGAAGTCCCCAGACATGTAAGCCAAGGTTTGTACCTCATTTCATAACAGGTTAGTGGCAGAGAAAAGCAGGTCCCTGGGAACTACCACGTCAGTCAGTTGTTGCACTGTAGTGGCTTTGCACGTTGCTATGATGCTGAACGCTGTGCCACTGGTATATCCAGTACCAGTGGGGTCATCCAAGGTGGGCAGGTTTCAGTGGCATTTTCAAACTAAGACAGACTAGGAAGAAAGACCTCGTGATTTACCTCTGAAAATTGGCCCATGGAAACCCTATGGATCCCAACCCAACCCTCCCTTGCTTTGAACACGTCTTCTGGCGGAGAGATTAATCATTAGAAGAGGACGTCATGTTTGGTGAAGTCGAGTGCAAGGGAGATGCTCGATGACATGGATTGGCACAGCAACTGCAGGATGACACAGCACCAGGCAACCACTGTACCTAAGGTCACCATGAATGAAAGAGTCAACTCCACAGAAGCTTACAACAAACCAAAAAAAAAAAAAAAACCCAAACCTAGTGCCATCAAGTCAATTCCAATTCAAAGCAACCCTATAGAACAGGGAGGAGTCGCTCCATAGAGTTTCCAAGGAGCACCTGGTAGATTTGAACTGCCAACCTTTTGGTTAGCAGATGTAGCACTTAACCCCTATGCCACCAGAGCTTCCACTTACAACAACTGCTGGGAAAAAAAACCTCCTACCAGGCCCACCCTGGCATTGCTCAGAAGAACTGAGAGTCTTAGGCATTGATCCCTACTCACCCTATCCTTACCCATTCCCTACCCTTGCCAACTTAGAGCTCACCCCTGTGCTTCCAATTAGCATTTCTCAAGATACCTTAACGTTAAGCATGTGTGTATACGTGCGTCCCCCTCAGAGTGTGAGAGCATATTATTTTTTCATAGATGCCCTCTCTCCTAGACTTGCACCACTCAGTAGCAAGGCTTTGTTCTTAGTAACAGTTGGAAATACAGCAGTTAACAAGTTTGAAAACCAACAGCCATCAAACAAACCCCCAGGCCGTGGATCAGACTCACACTCCTAGAGCTTCCCTGCAGCCTGATGCATCCCTGGGGGATGGGGGAAACTGGAGCCACAGCCTCTGCCTCTTGCCTTTAGCCACTGATTAGGCCCGGGAGGCAAGCAGAAGTGCTTCCTGAGTGCTTAGGTCTGCTCACATCAGGCCTGCAAATGAGGCCAGACCCATGCCACCGGTGAGAAGTGGCAGCCTCCAACAGAATACTGCACAGTTGGAAAAAGGCAAAAGCAGAAGCGAAATACCAGCTGGCCAGTCTTCAGATTCTTTTGCTTACACTGCCAGTGCCACTTGCTGCTGAGTCAGTTCCTACTCGTGTTGACCCCCCACGTGTGTAAGAGTAGAACCATGCTGCACGGTGTTTTCAATGGCTGATGTTTTGGAAGTAGATCACCAGGCCTTTCCTCTAAGGTATTTCTGGGTGCACTTGAATCTCTAATCTTCTGGTCAGCAGCTGAGGGTGTTTCTAGTTCGCCAGACCAAGGTCTCTTACAGCTTCCTCCTTTCTTCAAGAGGCCTGAGCCTACTAGGCAAGAATCTCCATTTCTCAGTGGGAAGCTGGTGTTGCCCTGGGTTACCATGGTAACAGAAATGTCAGTGGAGAAAGAGAACTGGCCTTGGGTTAATGGAAAGCTGGCCAGAGCTGGCATCTTTTCGGTCTTCTCCAGGGACAAGGAGGAAAGAGCTGGAACCAGATTGGAAGCAGCCTGGTACAATCCAAATTCTTCAGGCCACTGTGCCCAGAAGGGGTTCAGTCAAGGGGGGGGGGAACCTCCAGCAGCTGTGTTGATGCTGCTGAGAATGAGGGGTCACGGCCTGGAGGTTTGTTTGAAAACCTGCATAAACATCTTCTATCAGAGGCAGAGTTTATGCTCCTTAGGGAAACAAGTTGTTGGAGATGAAATATGGTGCCTGGATTTGTTAAGTCTGAGGCAGGCCATAAACTCTCCCCAAGCCTCAAAGACTGCTGGTGTTGGAGGAGGCCTCAGGTCTCCCCAGGGAGTCTTAGTGTGTGTCTCCTCCTCCTGGTCTTTCCTTGATGAAAGATGCAGATTCTTCCTAGAGCCCAGCCCTGCAGCACCCCAAGTTGACCTCTGCTGTGGCTCTCAGTCAGGTCCCACTCCTACCTTCACCCCATTTCTCTACCTTTCCTTGCTGGGAGCTCAAGGACTAAATGATTCCTAGCCTCCTGCCACTGTGGGAGCCTGCACTGAGTCTGTGCTGAGGGGTGAAGGTGCAGGACAGACAGAGACTGGAAGAAGCCTTCTCACCTGGGTGACCCCTGTAGTCAAGGGCAATCACTAGTGCTCTCAATTGCTCAGACTGAAATCTTCACAGTCACCAGCAGTGCTTCTGTCACATCCTACCCCAACCAGGTGAGAAATTGTCTATGTTCAGTCTGAAAACTTCTTCCCATCTCTGCCATGACACCCTGTGCAGGCACCCTGGCCTCACTCCTGTGTGCCTGCAATCACACCCAACAGGTCTTCCTGCTTCAGCACTTGCACCGACAGTCAACCGAGCCATGCTATGCCACACCATACCACTGCCATGGAGTCAATTCTGACTCATGGTGACCTTATAGGACAGAGTGGAACTGCTCCGTGAGAGTTTCCAAGGACAGCCTGGGACAATTTGAACTGCCAACCTTTTCATTCACAGATGTAGCACCTACCAACCATGCCACCAGCGTTTCTAGTCAACAGTGGGTCCTATAAACCAAAGTCAGATACGGTACACCTTGGCTTGAGATCCACAGGGGAACCCCAGACTAAAAGTCAAAGTCCTTTAGTAGCCAATAATCTGAAATCTTCCTGTCTCTGCCCTTTTCCCTATGACCTCATCGTCTGCTGCTCTCCTCCTTGTTCTCTGCACCTGCCATACTAAGTGCCTGCAGTTCCTCACCCAAGTAGGTACACCGCAGCCTCAGGGCTTCTACTTTGTTCATCCCTCTGCCTGGAATTCTCTTCCCTATCTGATGGGCCCACTTCCTTTTAGTGCTGATCACATGTCGCGTTCTTCATCAGGCCATTCCAGTCAGCTTATTTAATATTGCGAAGTACTCACCCTCACCACTGGAACTCCCAGCCCTCCTCATCTGCTCCTCATTTGTTTTTCCATAGCACTTGACACAGCCTAAACCACAGGGTAGATTCCAACTGATGGTGACCCCTTGCGTGCAGAGTAGAACTGCTCCGTAGAGTTTTCGTGGCTGTGAACTTTCAGAAGCAGATCACCAGGCCTTTCTTCTGAGATGCCTCTGGGTGGGCTTGAACTAAACCTCCAAGCTTTCAGTGAGTAGCCACTTAACCACGTGCACTACCCGGACTCCGTAACACCTTCTACACCCACATGCATGACTTAGGTTTTACGTCTATTGGTTTTGTCCATCTCTCCCTTTCAGGACGTAAGCTCCATGACGGCAGGAACCCTTTTTTAATTTTTTATTGGGTTTTAGATAAAGCTTTACAGAGCAAATTAGTTTCTCATTAAACAATTAATACACATTGTTTTGTGACATTGGTTGCCAACCTCGCCTTGTGTCAACATTCTCCCCCTCTCAACCTTGGTTTCCCTATTTCCATTTACCCAGTCTTCCTGTCCCTTGCTACTTTCTCTTCCTTCCCTCTGGGCTGGTCTACCCCTTAGTCTTCTATATGTAGCTGAGCTAGTTGTATTACTCCTTGTTTTAGGGGCCAGCGTGACCTTTGGCTGAAGGTGAGCCTAGGAGGGACCTCAGTACTCAGTTAACAGGATTTCTTGAATCGTACTCTCAGTTTCCCCAGTCTCTGTCAGACCACCGAGTCTGGTCTTTTCTGTGAGGTAGAAGTTTGTTTTACTTTTCTCTCCACTCTGCTCGGGACCGTCTATTGTGGTCACCTTCAGAGCAGTTAGTGTTGGCAGCTGGGCGCCGCCTCGTCGCACTGGACTCGCTCTGGTGCGGGCTGTGGTAGTTGTGGACCATCATTCCGTTGGACCAGTCTTTCCCTCGTGTCTCTGGTTTTCTTCACTGCTCCTTGCTCCAGATGGGTGGGATCAGTGCAGCATCTTAGACAGCCACACAGAACCTTTTAAGACTCTAGAGTAGCTACTCACCAAAGTAGAAGGTAGAACATTTTCTTTATAAACTGTATTATGCCAACTGAGTTAGATGTTCCTCAAGACCATGGTCCCCCACAGCCCTCAGCCCAGTAATTCAGCCCCTAAGGGAGTCTGGATGTGTCCAAGGAGCTTCCATGACCTTGCCTGGCTTAAGCTGTGCTGACTCCCCAGGGTGTGTGCCGTCTTACCCTTCACTGAAGTTACCACCTACCTACTGTCCAGTTAGTGGTTTTCCCTCCCACACCAACTTTCATTTGTAACCATCAAAGATTGTTTCTGTTGAGCATCATGCCCTCCAGATTCATCCATGTTGAGATATTGTACAGATTCATAGTTGTTCTTTATTTTTGCGTGCTATTCCATTGTATGTACCTACCACAGTTTATCAATTCATCTGCTGACGGGCACTTAGGCTGTTTCACTCGTTAGGCTACGGTGAGTAGTTCTGCCTTGAACATAGGTGTGCGCATGTCTATTCATGTGATGGCTCTTATTCTCTAAGACATATTCCTATGATTGCTGCATCATGTGCTATTCCTTTTCCAAGCTTTTTAAGGAAGAGCCATATTGTTTTCTGAAATGGTTTTACCATTCTGCATTCCTTCCAGCACTGCCTAAGAATTCCAATCTCCCTGTAACCTCGCCAACATTGGTTATTATGTTTTTTCATCAATGCCTGTAATGTTGGGGTGAAATGGTATCTGATCACGGATTTGATTCTGCATTTCTCTAACGGCCAGTGATGACAAGCATCGGCTCGTATGTGTCAGCCACCTGGATGTCTGCTTCAGCAAAGTGTCCGCTCACATCATTTTAAGGGGGCAGGAATCTTCATCAGTTCTGTTCACTGCTATCTTCTAATAACCGAAAGTGTCTAGCATGTAGTAGATGTGTAATAATTTTTGAATGGATAAATAAGATGAAGAAGTTAGCCAAGGAGCCCAGAGGGGTGAGAGATGGGTGAGAGATAGAGGTCTGGGAGCCACAGGGGTTGAAGTGACCAGGGAGAAGAGGCTGGGGTCAGAGGTACAGGTCTACTAGCTCAGAATCCATCTGAGCATCAGGCATCCATGTCCAGGGTCCTCTGTCCTTCTGCTAAACAAGAGGAGTAAAATAGCCATCACTCCTGGGAGAATGGAGGAATCTGAGACTGTCTCCAGAAAAGAGGGTGACCAATTGGACCCAGTGTCTCTGGATGGTTTATTTTACATGAGATGAGCCTGAGCATCTCGAGTGTACACACCAAGTCAAAGAAACAAGTGAGATAGCATTTCACTTCCTGATAATGCTTTATAATAGTGCAGAACAATTATATATAGCCAATGCCTTCAAAATTAAAACCCTTCAAACATTTAATTCTTTAGCATTAATATACACAAATGCTATTACGGGAGGGTTGGATTACAGCCTCCACAGGGATCAGAGTTTCTACAGTGCCACTTATAAGTTATATTACATCCACTTTATTTACTGACCTCGTCAGCCAGAAGAGGGAAGGGTGTACGTACAATGTGGGGTAAACACATTCATACCAGGAGGAGGAGTGCTGGCAGGGGACACAGCTTATTAACATGAAAAATGTATAAAGTATTTAGCAAAAGTTACAGAAAACAGACCAAAGAACTAAGTTTACTTTGTTAGAAAATTCCACTTTAATAGCGTTTGCTGATGTGCTTGTGTCTGTGAAAGGGCTGCCCTGACCATCTTCTTCTGCAGGGAGGGGAAAAGATACAGACGGGCCTGTCCCCAAGGCTGGCTGGTGTCCTGCGGAAGGAAGTCATCCCCTGTGTGTCCTTGATTCACATGGCTGACCTGGTCCACTGCAGTGATGCTAGAAGGGGAGGTTCTCCACTTGACAGCTGAGGACACAGAGGTGCAAGGAAGAATATGACTTAAACTTCAGGTTGCATGTGACAAATGAGACAGCAGAGTGGGGCGACGATGTTATCTCTGCACAGTCCTGTAGGCTTCCCATGGTGCCACATGCTTTCTGTCTGTGTCCATGTCGCACTGTCCCAAGAGCACCCACATGCCAGCACCCTTCATAGTCCACTATTTCAATCTCATTACAAAATGTCAAAGTCCCTGATCATCACATAGGGAGCCCGAGAGTCCAAAGACCAGCACACCACCTTCCCCTGAGACACCTGATAAAGCAACTCTCCTGGCATCTAGAGAGAAATGGAAGGTACAGCATGAATTTTCCTCCCTGGTTGATCTTACCCTCTGAAATCTGTTGCAACAGGGGCTGGGCCTTTCGCCTCCGGGAATTTGACAGAAACAGTACTCCTCTGAGAAGTGCTGAGCCTGTCTGGTGAAACTCTTACCGGAAGGGTCCCCTCGGCCTTGATCTATGGTGCCTCACCTGAAACCCTGCGGCCTCTGGTCTCCTGGCTCCGATCTTCACCAGAGCTGGACCCAAGTGTCTTCAGTTCACTTGGAGAAGATCCCAGTTGACTTTCTGGGCTCACCTTTTACTGGGGAGGGCATGATCAAGATACAGGTGGTAGAATGGCTACCTGGAGGTCAAAGCCATAGCCCCGCTTGGGCTGCCATCATGCGGGTACGGCCGTATCTCTGCCCTGAACTCTGATACACAGGCACAGCCGAGGCCCAACTCAGCATCCTTCCAGCAGTGAGAAGCTGATGGAGAATGCCACTGTCATGCCTGTCTGAGGGGTGCATGTCCTAGCTTCTGGGGGCTCGGGAGTAGGCTTCAGGTTATACTATCCAAAATATGTGAACGAGAACCAAAAGGCAATGATTTAAACCTTCTTTGGGAGTCCAAGGAGGAACTACCTCATTCTTAACAGCTTATGAAACCCTTTAATTTACCTGTATTTGAACCCAAACGAAGATGTGCCAGGATATGTGTCTCTCAAAGAATTCAGGAAACTCTATGCATGCTGTGGAAACCCTGAAGGTATAGTGGTTAAGTGCTACAGCTGCTAGCCAAGAGGTGGGCAGTTCAAATATGCCAAACACTCCTTGGAAACTCTATGGGGGTGTTTCTGTCTACAGTGTCACTATGAGTTGGAAATGACACAACAGCAATGGGTTTCTTACAGGTTATGCATACCGAGCAGGATAAAGTGAAGACGGGACTCAGCTAAGTTATTGGGCACACAGCATGTGAAACCGAAAATGATACGGGGCGGGGACAGAACACAGTAGCCAGACAAGCCTGACAGGCCACCTAGAACAAAGGCTCTTGTTTGCAGGTAAAGCCGCAGAGATCCGTGGAAGGGGCAGGACAATACCAAAGGCCAGCCCCTGTCTTATCTGTGGTACAACCATGTTAATCACTGTCAAGAACTGTGCTACCTGCGGTAAGGACCCCAAGAGGGACCTCATCAAGGTGATGCAGAGGTGGCAGGAAACCGAGTCCCTGGGCCTCTCCCTATTTGCTGGCAGCCTTCTGCACTGTCAAGAACCTAAAACGAACCAAAAGGACAAGTTAGAATCTAAGAACCACCTGCGGGCACAGCCATCCTCTGGAGGAGCCCTAGGGGCCCTGGGATGCAGCAGGCTGTGAGTGGTTGTGCAAATGAGCTGAATGTCCCTGGCCAGAAACTTCCAAAGCAAACCATTTCAAACACAAGGAAGCAGGGGGTACGTCTACTCAGTGGAATACTACTTGTCAGTGAAAAGGAACAAACTTAGTCTGTGGGTGGGATAAGCAGTTATTGGGTTTTGCTGATAATCAAATCGGTGAACATTCAAGTCACTCAGAGGCACCGCAGAAGAAAGGCCTGGTGGTCTACTGCCAAAAACTCAGCTATGGACACACGCGTTGGACATACATGGCGTCACTATGAGTTGGAGCTGACTCTATGGAAATTCTTTGTTGTTAACCAAGTGATGAAACAACAGGAAGGATTCGAAAACAACCTGTGTGAAAGTCAGACTGGAAAGACCCATCGGTGTGATTCCACTGATATGACATTCTAGAAAAACTACACAGAGGGATCAAGAGACTGGCCGTGGAGAGGCATGCAAGAATTTTTTGGAGGAAGCAAAATTTGTGTGGTGGGTACAAAACTGTACATTTGTCAGAACACAAGTATATCACAGTCTGTGGAGGAGAGGCAGGAGCAGGGGCCTCGGATGGCAAACAGCCACCAGGGAGCTGAGAAAGGAATGTTTTTAGAAGTTCCCGGCGCTGCTAAACAAGATGTACCCAAGGAGCTCTGCTGAAAATGATAATGCCATCCACACAGCCCAGACCCCTAGACCTGGGGAGTCACTGAACCCCACCTTTCCTTCTTTCACCTGTGAATGGGTTGCAAAGCCACCACTTTCCACCAGAAAGTATAACTGAAAATATATTAGCATGCTGTGCCTCTTCCATTATGCAACTGGTATATTTTGGACTGTGTATGTACCACCAGCATCTGTGTGTGTGAGAGTCACTGCATCATTGCTCTCTGAAGGATGTATCTCTTCCCCTTTATGCCCAAACACAACAAAACAGAAACAAGGAGTTTTTCAAGTCAATTCACCTCTTAAGGTGTTTTCTTCTCACATGTACAGCTGGGCTATGGTCATATGGACATTAAAAAAAAAAATCTCGAGTATATACTTTAAAATAAAGTTCCCAGGTGGTGCCAATGGTCTACATTTGACTGGTAACCTAAAAGTTGGAGCCACAGAAAAAAGGGCTGGCTGTCTGCATCCATGGGATCACCCAAATAATACTCTACAGAGCAGTTCTACTGTCTAACACGTGGGGTTGTCATGAGTTGGAACTGACTGGGCACTAGCAGGCTTGGTTTGGGTGTACTAAAAAAAGGCAAATCTTGCTGTATGTCCATTATACCTCAATAAACTCAGGGTTCAGTGAGGCAGTAGGCCTTGTGCAGCTGGAGAGTGTTGTGGGGCTAACAAAGGTGTCCTGGGGAAGAAAGCTGCTGCTCTGCACCGCACATCGTACTCGTACAAATCTTTCTTTACCTACCTAACAAAGAGCAGGTCTTAAGATTCCTATTTAAATTCTCCTTGTCAAGGGTACTCAGAGCTGGAAGTAAAATCACTTTAACAAGCCAAGGTCTTTGGCATCCACTGAATTTTATGACTTGTATTTCCAACGGGACTTGGCTCAGTGAATAGTTTTATGCTTTCATCCACTAACCTAATAATTGATTGGTTTTCAGAGAATAGAAACAAACCGCTAGTTGGTTGACACTTACATTGTTTCTGTTGGCTTTGCCATTCATCAGCACCCCACCCCATCCCCCTTGGTGGACAAGTCCACCTCTTACTACAGAAACTCTCCCAGGCCTGCAAGCTGTGAAGGACAGGAGGCCAGCGCTGATCCCATAGCAGACCCTCAAGACAGCTGCCTGTCCTCCCACTGGCCCTCGAGTTGCTACACTGATCAAAAAGCACTTGAAAAATCACAGGGTACAAGTGGCTTTTCATGGAGGTTGTCATGGCAACTCACTTTGAACACCAGGTCTTTTTTTCTTTAAAGTCATGTTTTCACTGACAAAACTAACTGCAATAATGTCTCCCAAGTAGCAGCAGGTGGAAATGGCTGACTTGGTCTCAAAAACAGGAAAAACCAATGTTCTGATAGTCCTGTCTCACCCATTCTCATAATGTTAAATCTTCCTAACCACAAGCAAGGTAGGTTTCTCCATTTGTGTAAGTCTCTCTTAGTTTCTTTTCATAAGGATTTGTAGTTCTCTTTGTAAAGGTCTCTTATTTCTCTGGTGAGATTTATTCCTAGGTACTTTATCTTCTTAGGGGCTATAGTAAATGGTATTGATTTGGTGATTTCTTCCTTAATAATCTCATTGTTGGTATAAAGGAATCCTCCTGATTTAGTTCTGTTTCTCTTGTATCCTGAGACTTTGCTGAACTCTTCTATCAGTTTGAGTAGCTTGCTTATCCTGTCTCACCCACTCTGTGAACAAGCTCAGCAAAACCCACTTAGCATCTGTGGACAGGAGAAACACAGCGAAACGGCAACAGACCCAAGATCGGGTGTTGGCCACTTCTAAGGGTGCTTTTCGAGTTTCCAGACTTCACGCTAGTTTGATTTCACCCAAAGGCCCTGCTTTAGGGATGGGGGCTGAGGGGTTGGTGGTGCATGGGAGGAGCACTGGACCCCGGATTCCAGCCTGTATTTAATTCCCTGCCAAATCCTGGCGCTCACTTGGACTCCCCTTCTGTAAAGTGCACAGTTTCAGTTGCATACGGGCTGTGAGGGTCCGGTGACCGTGATTAAAATCTTGTTGCTGCCTTCGATCCAGAGGGTAAAAGTCTCGTGGCAGTAGTTCGAATCACAGAGAGCCCAGGTGGGTCACACAAGGAATGGGTGAAATACGCTTACTTTACAAAAAGGTCTGAGCAGCCTCCTCTCTACTCAGACAATAAAAAGGACAGGGAGAATGTCTTATATGCAGGTGTATTTCTAGTACTTAAGCACAATGCCTGGTCATGTCCCAAGTATTTGCTGAATAAATGGATGAGTCAGTGAATAAATGAATGGATGTACAGATCAACCAGCATGACGGAGAGATCTCTGAAAACCTGCCTTCAGCAGAGAGTACTGTATGTCATTGCCAAGGTCAGTGCCTTGTCAGACCCTTGGGGAGAAGTCTACATGAAGCGAGAGAGCATGGGCTTCCCTGAGCAGAGGAGGTATCCTGTCCTCAGATTCAGCATACAGCTCTGCACTAACTGATTGATGACTAGATAAAAGGGAGAAGGGAAAAAACCCAGGAAGTTGTTAAGAAGCTCACGGTGAGAGATTGGGGGAGTAAGAGGGGGAGACAGTGGAGCTGGGCTGGAGGCCAACTTGGGCAACTGTGGGAGAGGCCAGAGGGCACCACTCCCCCATATATACACAGAAGACTCTAGAATCCTCAGATGGGAATGAAAAGACAAAGTCAAATTATTTGGATTAACACCAGCATTGTTGGCTCTGAATATTTGAAACTCACCCACAAATTAATTTACTACGAGCACCCATTTTTAATGAGGAAGTCAAGAAGTAATTTGCCAAGACTGGCAGCTGGTATCATGGCCCAACCCTGGATCTGGAAGGAGTGGTTCTCCAGGCCATGCACAGATCCATCAGATGACCTCTGTGTTGGCCAAGGCCACCACAGAGGTCTTGTTGGCTGGGATGCTTCAAGGAGAAAAAAGGAGAATTTTGGTTGACTTTATTTTATTATGCATCTTTATAATATAAACTATGAGAGAGAAATTCTATCTCAATGAAAGGTGACACAAGATTTAAGATTAATAAATCCAATGAATGACGAGTACGTAGTGAGAGAAACACCACTGAGTTGTGTTTTTGGTCCGCCCTCATGGTTAGACGCAGGGGCCCCATCAATCCAAAGCAATAACGGGAAAGACTAATAAAAGTGGATCAGGGCTTTGGGTCCCGACTTGAACCTGTCCCTCACTCACTGTGTGACCTCCATCAGACTGCTTTCCTCCTCTAGACTAACGGGGTGGAGAATGTGTCAGCTGGTTGGAGACAGGGAGGAAACGGTGAGGGTCCCAAGGCAGTGCTGAGAGCTCTCAGTGTCACACTGGGACGAGGCTGGAAGGCGGCAGAAGGAGAAGGGCAGTGCCAGCGCCACAAGACCATATGTGAAGCTTTGGAACGTGCAGAAGAAATAAAGAAGCCCAGAGGGCAAATACTGCCTGGAAGGTTACAACCCAATGTGGCCATCAGAGAGTCTGCAGTGTCATGCGACACCCATCCACTTGGTGAAATGTAAGCTCCTCCTAACCTCCCTGATCCCCAGGCAAGGGACAGCCTTATCAGAGACAGTCGTCCTAGCCGGGGCCATCTGCAGGATGATGACGACTTGTCTCAACCCATCTCCCTCACAAAACACAGCTCTAATTAACAGCCTGCGGTGGTGGCTGAGGGCCAGTGGCCAAGAGCACCACACCGACTCTTGCTGTCCCTCTGCCTTAGTAGCCTCTGACATAAATGGATTCATTTCCATCTCCAAAGCCTTTAGATACGTCACCACACAGTATCATGATGAGAACTTTGGAAAGCTTCCTCTAGTGAGACCGTGTGGGAGGTGGAGGGACAGGGAATCAGCTGAGGGAGGGGTGGAGTGGGATGTCCGGAGGCTTTACAAAGGATGCCTGATCTAACGTGAAAAAATTAAATGGGGTTGGTTTGCTGAATGAGGTAGGTCCATCTTGAACTCTCCAGGGTCACCCTAAGAGACAGAAGCTAGGCCTGCTTCCCAAGACCCCAGTGGTGAAAAGTGGCAGAGAAAAGCCATAATGTGGGGTGCTCCCAGATGGGAAAGAACTACTACAGAGGGTGAGCTGCAGAAAGTCCCCGTGGCAGCTGTTGAGCTGAGTGGTGCCTTCTATACATGATCTGCTCCTGACCCTTGGCTTGGAGACACAGCCTCCATCTCTGATGCTCCAAAGCTCGAGGTGATGGAAGATGGGGTTCCCAGGAGCCCAAGCCTGTGAAGCAGCTGGCTCCGGGGGGGGGGATCCCACACCTACTGAGCTCAGCAGGGACCACACAGTTCCAGCCTCGGTTTGTTCTCAGAGCAGCAAGCACAGCATGGGAGTGGGGAGGCTTCGGCCTCAGAGGGAGGGTTCAGCTGTGGGTCTTGCTTCTTGGCTTGGGAATACTGGGGAGCTGGCAGCTGGGCCATCCAGGTCACCCTTCTGGAATAACCAGCTGCAGTCCACACTCTTCTCAGCGGACCAGGACAGGGGGTGGAAGGCAGCCCCATCAGCAGCGGGCCCCATGGGGAAGCTGCCGTCTGTGTTCTGTGGGACTCCCAGCTCTCCTCAGAGGCCCCGGTGCAGCCCATCTAGATCTCCATGTCCACGGGGCGGATGTTGCCTGTTTTGTGCTCTCTGACCCACAGCTCCCTGTCTTTGGCTGGGTCCACTTTTCGAAGCAGCTGGTCCACCGGCTCGACTGTCTGCAAGGGACACAGAAGGAGGACACTGTCAAAGCTAGCAGCCTGATGGCGACCATCTCCTCTGAGCTGATCTCTTCTTACTTTTGTGCCTATCAGAGCAGACTCTAGAAGGTTCTGGGGCCTAGGGAGTAGCCCATTTGCAGGACAGAACACATAGAGGGAAAAAGAGTGAGGAGATGGGACTGCCCACTTGGACTCTGTCCCTCATGCTGAGTGCTGTCTGAGAAGGGTTACCCTCCAGTCCTCAGGGCCTTATCTGTAACTTGAATGGGTGGGACGGCTCATGGTCTGTGACCTCTTCCTCTCTCTATGTCCAGATCTGTTACCAGACAAGAGGACAAATGAAGCTTTAGTGTTAGATACTGTGAGTATTTCTAGAAGGTTTTCATTTTATTTTTTTAGGGGGGTTAGCAAGAAACTCATCAGGAGAGGGAACAACACCTTTTGCTATTTGAACTAGCAGAAGCCCCTCTCTCCTGGGGGTAGGAGCTCATGTGTGCATCTGTTCCTTGCTCCTGGAATGGATTCACATGGATTTCCAGGACAAGCTAGACAAGTCCACCCCAAGAGGCTGCACACACCACTGCGTCCTGTCCACTGTCCCCCGTCAGGGCAGGTTCCCTGTGGCCAGCCATTTGACCTGTGGCACGTGGCAGGAGGTGGCTCTCCCCAGGGGCCCCGCTGGCATCAGCCCGAAGGCGAAGGACTCACGCTTTGGTTGAACATGTCCGTCTCGTGCCGCAGCTGTGTGTACTGGCACAGATGCTGCCGGATCATCTCCACCCGCTCCACTTCCAGCCGCTCCAGCTCCTGCCGGCAAGACAAGACCAGAGTCTGCTGAGCACAACCCTTTGATGTGGGGACCTTTCCACCAAGCAGGTCCAAGGCCACCACATACACCAAGCAAGTCACTGGCTACTTAGATCTCATGCCAGGCTGTGCCAGTGACTGACTTGCCCGATGTCGCCTAACCCTGTGCGGTTAGATGAAGACTTTGAGCTCAGAAAGGGTGGCCTGCCCATTATCTAGGGGTGACCATGGTGGTGGTGGTGACAGAAGCAGCTACTACTTCCCTGAAAGCCTGTTCTGCCAGAACAGCAGCTTTGCATGTACTACTTCATGGTCCTCATCATAATTTTATGAATTAGGTTCTGTAATTATTCTTATTTTCCAGATGTGTTATTATTCTGGACTAATACCCAGAAGGGTAACACAATTTGCCTAAAGCAACATGAAATTATGGAAGGATGTGGGATCTGAACCCAGATCTATCATGATCTCAGTCAGGATTCTGCATCATTGCAGTCCCAGCCCTAGCACCCCGAAGGGGGGAGAAACGGGACACATAGGAACTCCCATGCCTCAAACCTTGGCCTTGATTCACTGGCCTCTGCTAAGCAGCTTCCTTTGTCCTGCTCCCCTGCCCCAGGGTCCCCTAGTGCCAAAGGGCAGATGACAGACCAGACAGAGACGCTAGGAGTGCAGTAGCCACCACCAAAGGGAAGAGTGGCTGTGTGTTCAGATTCAGGGGATCAGGCTGCTGTTCTGCACATAACTAGGTCACTGCCCAGGTGATTAACTGGGGGTGGGGGGGGGTTAAAGCAGGGGCCTTGATTAGGAGATTAACCAGGAGGGACGCCAGGTCACTGCCCTTGGTGGAGCCTCTAATCTGCTCGGGGAGGCCAATGCCTGGTGACAGCAGTCAGATGAGTACTCTGGTCCCTGTTGGGTGTGGCTTTAGGAAGAATAGTGGGGCAGTGGAAAAGCACCAGACATGATGACTACTTTCCCATGTGGCCCAATGGCTAAGCACCCACCATAGTCCCTGTCACATGCAGCTGGGGTTCACCAACAAGGAGATGCTGCCTCTCAGTCAGAGACATTCAGGAGGGTCCAGTCCTGTCCCCATGCCGCTCCGTCAGGCAATCCCCTCCTGATTCACCCTAAACTGATCACCCATTTATAAGCACTGCAAAAGTCTCCTCCCAAAGACCTGCCACTCTTGTGCAGCAACCACTCTTCCTACAACTTTGCTGTCTCTCCTAAACGAGCTGCTGTCGAGCCGCCTCTGAGGTGGGGACAATCTCAGTTGATCCTGGCCCCTCGAGGACAGCTTAAAGGGGATACAGCATGAGCACAGTCTTGCCTAAGTTTACACAGCCAGGAAATGATAGAACAGAGATCTGTATCCGCACAGATTAGCCTGGAGCTTAAGGTCTTGACTCCCATACTGGAGGAGATCTAACGGCTACAGTCACCTCCACCCCACCACTGACATGCCCCCACTATCTGTGCAGACTTCCTGCGCCCTGACACACCGCTGATCACTTACCAGTGTGGTGGTCACCATCTCTTCAAACCACTTGGATTGGGCCTGGTTGTAGAGGTCCACACAGCGCATCAAGTCATCTCCTGAAAAAGATGATTACATTCCATCTGGGCCCTGGCCATGGCTGCCTTCTCCCACCTGCCTCTTATGACCATGGCCTTCACTCTCCCTGGGGTTGTGGAGGTCACTGGAACATGGGAGGGCAGGGGGAGGAACAGGAGGACAGCAGAGCAAAGGGGGCAACCCAGCATCACTAGAGACCAGCTGCTGAGAGTTCAGCTGAACCGGGCCTCAGATCAAGAATTCAGGGTGGGGGTTTCTTAATATGTGTGTGGGGGGTGGGGTGGAATACTTCCAGGAGGGCCAACCCTATCACAAGCTTGAGAAACGGCCTTCTTTTCTATCGATGGCAGTTTTCTTTCACACTGGAGAATCGTGATTGGTTAAAGCAAGTGTTACAAGTAACCTGGTCCTAATTAAACATGAGACGTCTGCAAATGTTGACTGTGTGTGTGTGTGTGCATCAGGATGTCATTCCGCAACACAAAGTACTGTGTTCAACGGTTTATGCCTCATCCACATGCAGTGATGACACAAAAGTACACACTGGGCACCACACACCAGCTTCAGGATTGTGACGATCTTGGGAAAGAGAAAAGGGATGAGAAGGATTAAATTAGCTCTTCCAAGTGCATTTTATTACATTTTCTCTACAGGTCAGAGATCTGAAACAAACCTGTTACAACTTATGGCTAGTGTATTATCTCACGAAACTGTATTTATGTTCAAAGCTTTCTGAATCAAAAAGAAAACAAACTGTAATTTCAAAAATTACTACGTGTGCCAGCACCCTGCTAGGCAGAGCAAAGGACAGCAGCATCAGCTTGCCAGAAAGACAGAATCTCAGGATATACTCAGACCTGCAGGATCAGAAACTGTGTTTCAAGACACCCCCGCCTCCCCCACCCCACCACCAGGTGACCTGCACACGCGTCACAGCTGGAAAAGCACAACTCTAGCCCCCAGCTCGCTCTGAATGTGGACTCCTGGCATTGTGTTCTACGTTCATGATGGGCAAGTTCGTGGGCAGACCACCAAGTGAACAGATGTACCATCCAAACTAGAAATGTGAGTAGACTCAAGTTCATTTCTATAACAATATCACCACTGCTCATGTGTATTCTGATACAAAAGTGAAAGAAAAAGAGACAGTCGCGTCCGCATGCAGAAATCTCACATAACCCAAGGACTCGCTCAGTTACCCACCCCGCTTACCCCAGCTGTGAGCCACACTGTGGGGGAAAAGGCTACACAGAAGGAATGCTGAGTCCTCCGTAACAGAAGCCAAACCAAGGGCTTTGTTCACTTTGCTCTTGGTCCAGGGCCACTGACTGGGTTCTGGACCCCAAGCAGGGCCAAATTGGAGAAAAGAAAGCGGGTCCTTTACTGCGAATGCACGGTTACCCAGAGCCCATGCCTCATCAAGGAGACGGTCAACACATCCCTCTGTAAACACATAACACGCAGCTCCCACAGCCCTACTAGACCCTGATTTTGATGACATGCTCTGGGAACCGCTGCAGCATCAAGAGACAGAGGAAGAGAAGGAAGGTGTGTGCTTTCTCCTGAAGGTGTGCAGTCAGAGCTTCCTGGACGGTCCTGGTTAAGAACAGGACTCTGCAGCCACAGTGTCTGTCGTGTTGGCTCCACTGTTCACGAGCTGTGTCTCTGATACCTCATTAACCCGGGCCTCAGTTTCCTTATCGAGTTGTGACAATTAAGTCAATACAAGTCAAGTTCCTAGAGAAGAGCCCAGGAGAGTCAGCGCAATGCTAACAGGAGCTACGGCGGTGGTGCCGGTGACGACGAGTCACAGTGAAGTCTCCTGAGGGTCTAGACGCCTTCCCTTCCATGAACCTCGCAAGAGCACCAAGGCCTCGTGAGGGAGAGAAAGCGGAGCAGCGAAGAAGTGCTGGCATTTTCTAAGCCAACAGGCTGTCCAGCAAAATGCCTATCAGCTAAGTCTCGGAAATAAGAGAAGGCTGAATTCTGGCTTTGCTACTCCATAGCAACAGGCCTTGTGAAAGTTGCTTATTCTCTTTTGACATGTTTCCACACTCACGAAAGTGTATAAAAATACCCCTAACTGAAAGGTTGGCAGTTTGAACCCACTCAGAGGCACCTGGGGTGACAGGTCTGGAGATCTGCTTCCAGAAGGTCACGGCCTTGAAAACCCTATGGGCAGGTCTGCTCTACACATGTGAGGTCACCACGTCAGGGAAAACAGGACCCAATGACCAGGGGACACCGAACTCTTGTTAAGGGTGACAGAAAAATTTGGGGAGGGATAATGGTGATTGTTGAACACGAAAATAAATTGATATCACTGAGCTCTGTGTCACTGAACGTTCTTCACACCTTCTACTTCTGCACCTGGTAATGAACCACTGTGCCTTACATGGTCTGTAGTTTACATATTTTTACACTACACTACTTCCTTATGGACTTTTCATATCTTATTTTGAAATGCCCTTAGAGTAAATGATTCATGAAATAATGGAAGAAATTGTAGCAGGCTAATCAGAAGTGGAGGTGAAAGAGACTTCAAAAAGCAAAACAAACAAAAAAGCAAATCCATGTCTGGGGTCTTAAAAGCTTGTGAGGCAGCCATTTAAGATATTCCACTGGCCCCTGCCCGTCTGGAGCAAGGGACAACGGAGAAAACCAAAGACACAAGGGAAAGACGGGTCCAAAGGACTAACGGACCACAACGACCACAGCCTGCAGCAGGCTGAGTCCAGCAGAGCCGGATGGTGCCCAGCTGCCGTCACCGGGTGCTCCGACAGGGACCACAACAGAGGGTCCTGGACCGAGCTGGTGAAAAATGCAGAACCAAATTCTAACTCACAACAAATGACAGACTGACTAGCCTGACAGAGACTAGAGAGACCCTAAGAGTTTGGCCCCTGGACACTGTTTTAGCTAAGCAATGAAATCACTCCTGAGGCCTACCCTTCAGTCCAAGATTAGACAGGCCCATAAAAAAATGAGACTAAAAAGGCACATCAGCCTGGGGGACAAGGACGAGAAGGTAGGAGGGGACAAGAAAGCTGGTAGCAGGGAATTAAAAGTCAAGAACAGAGAGTGATGATGTATCGCAGGCTTGGAAACCAACGTCACAAAACAATTCGTGTACTAATTGTTTAATGAGAGGGAAGTTACTTTGCTCTGCAAACTGCAACTAAAGTACAATAAAACAAAAAAAACCCGTTGCCATGAAGTCAATTCTACTCATGACAACGTATGTGTCACAAAAGAGAAATGTTCTGCAAAGTTTTCTTGGCTGTAAATTTTGGTACCACTGTGTGGGTTTGAACGATCAACATTTAGGTTAGCAGATAGCAGAAATGATTTGCACTGTATAGATTTTAGCCACTGCCATCTGAGTTGACTCCGACTTACAGCAACACTACAGTAAAGGGTAAAACCGCCCCTTAGGGTGTCCAGGGCTGTAATCTTGACAGAAGCAGATTGCCACATATTTCTCTGGTACAGTGGCTCATGGGTTTGAACCACCAATCTTTCAGTTAGCAGCCAAGAGCTTAACCACTACACCACCAGGCCTCCTGAGAATGACTGCCATATCCTGGGAAATTCTCCCATCAGTTCACAGGGAGGCCAGCATCTACCCAGGCTCTCCTCAAAACACTGGCCCAGGAATCTCAGTGACCATCTAATCCAAATTCTAATCCTACTGCAAGCATTTGCATCTCAGAAGACACTGTTCTTACATGCAATACAACTTTCTTTTAAAAACATCTAATGCTTTTGACTGGATCTAACTGGCCTTTGGAGTCCCTGGGTGGTGCTTAATGGTTTGAAAGACTGGCAGTTTGACTCCACCCGGAGATGCCTGGGAAGAAGTGCTTGACATCACTTCTGAAAAATCCGGCACTGGAAACCCTGTGGAGCACAACAACTATGCTCTGACATCCGGGGTGGCCAGCAGTTGGAGTCCACCTGGTTAACGGGCCTTCTCCCTTCCTTGTGCACTACGTCATTCTGCCACTAGGTGGGAGCAGAAACCACTGACAGAGAATGCGGCTGCTTCACTGAACAAAGCATCAGCCTCTCTTCCTGGGGCCCAGCCCTGCATCTTTGGTGAACCCTCAGGGTGCAGGCACTGGGGAGACAGAGTAACTGGGTCGCTTGGGTGGGGGCTGCCTAGAGCTTCCATGGACTGCATTCTCCTGTGGGCTCCCTGAAGGAAGACCCTGGTTTCTGGGTGCCTAGAGGAACTTTTCTACCTGGTTAGAGATCCAGGTCTCGGACAAGACTCGTTCCTGGGAGGACTTAAGGTTCCTTGTGCGTACAGGGCCTAAAACAGCCTGGCCTGCGTCTCCCAACCCCTAGCCCTCTACACCTTCAGTCTCTCACTAGGCAGGGAACAGGCGTTTATTGGGAGAGGAAGGGAGAAATGTCCCCTCCACAACCATCTGAAACAGCGATACACTCGTCCAGCCATCCTGACTCCCAGCCCTCTCCACCCTGTGCTTCTGGGATCAGGGCCAGGGGCGCGTTGCGCGGGCCCTCACCCGCCTGCGTGGACTTCCGCCGCGCCTTCTTTATGTCCTCCTCCGTCTTGTTGCTCAGCTTGGTCTCCAGCTGCTGGGTTTTCATCTCCAGGTCTCTCTGCCGCTCAGTGAGGGATTTCCGGGCCTGGGAAATGACACAGAGAAGCTGTCCCCAAAGGCTGAGAGCCAAGGGCCTCCCAGTCACCTGGAGTGACCCTTTTCTAGGTTACAGTCCTTTCTGTTCCCTGTTTCTGTGGCTCCACCAGTGGCTTAGAGTGACTTGGCAACTGGGCTAGCACCACCAACCAGACCTGGTGAAAACAGCAGTGCTGGTGAGGATGTACAGGAACCAGAATTGTGTGCACTGCTGGTAAGACTGGAACATGGGGTTGTCAGGTGCCACCAAGTTTGTCCCAACTCATAGTGACCCTACAGGACTTATCTGAACTGCCCCACAGCATGTCTACCACAGAGTAGCCACTGTGAAAATCAGTTGGTCAGTTCCTCAAAAAGTTAAACACAGTATTACCGTACCTACTGCCGTCAAGTTGATGTCAGCTCATAGGGACCCTACAGGACAGAGCAGGACTGCTCCACAGAGTTTCCAAGGAGCTCCCACTGGACTCCAGTCACTGATCTTTTGGGTAGTAGTCACAGCTCTTAACCACTGTGCTACCAGGGTTTCTGGAATTACCAAAAGACCCAACCATTTCACTTCTGGATATACACCCAAAAGACTTGAAAGCAAGAACTGCACAGGTAACTGTACGCCAACGTTCACTGCAAGATGACTTACCACAGCCAAAAGGCGGAGGTAACCTAGATGCCCACCAACAGATGAGTGGATACACAGGACATGGCAAATATACAAAACAGAATATTACTCCGCCAGCTGCTGGTGGTTTTGAACTGCCAAACTTTTGGTTAGCAGTCAACTGCTTTAACTACCGCCACATCAGGGATCCTCAATAAAGAATGAAATTCTGATATATACAACAAATGGGTAATCCTTGAAAATATTATTCTCTGTGAAATAACCCAGAGAAAAAGAACAAATGTTGCATGATCCCACTGAGATGAAACACCTTGAACACACAAATGCATGGAGACAGAGTGCAGACTAGAGGTCTGGACCAGGGGCTGAGGCGGCAGTGGCCAGTGGCGGCTCGCTGAGCACGGGTCCTTTCGTGGTGGTGGACGCATGTGGGAACTAGACAGCAGTGATGGCACCCAACACTGGGAATGTACTTAACGCCCCTCAATTGTACTGTAGCAGGAAGTTAAAACGGCAAGTTTGAAGTAATACAGCTCTTACCAGCCACACACAAAGCATGAATTTCCCTAGCCTCACATGCCCAGATGAGCCGCCGCCGGCTTTCACTGTTCTCCAGGAACTCCTCGGAGCCCCCTGGGGAAGCAGCTCTCACCTAGCCTTGGCAGGGCGGGGGTACCTGGGCATGGGTTCCAGGCTCCTACTTCCTTTCTGATCCCACCACATGGCGGCAACTCTGGGGTTTCCCAGCCCCCCTTCTCTAGTGGGAGCCCACCCGCCACCCCAGCTATGTCCCAAGCCCTCACCTTCTCCACAGCAGCATAGCGGCTGGCCAGCTGCTTGCGAAGGTCAGCAATGTGGTGGTCACACTTCTTTAGGTCCTTCTTGAAGTTCTCTCGGAAGTTCATCAGGGGCTTTTCTACCTCGCTGTGCAGCTGCCAAGGGGAGAGCAGGGAGGGCACACTCAGGACCCCGAGGGGAGAGCAGGGAGGGCGCACTCAGGACCCCGAGGAGGGAGCAGGGAGGGCGCACTCAGGACCCCGAGGGGGGAGCAGGGAGGGCGCACTCAGGACCCCGAGGGGGGAGCAGGGAGGGCGCACTCAGGACCCCGAGGGGGGAGCAGGGAGGGCGCACTCAGGACCCCGAGGGGGGAGCAGGGAGGGCGCACTCAGGACCCCGAGGGGGGAGCAGGGAGGGCGCACTCAGGACCCCGAGGGGGGAGCAGGGAGGGCGCACTCAGGACCCCGAGGGGGGAGCAGGGAGGGCGCACTCAGGACCCCGAGGGGGGAGCAGGGAGGGCGCACTCAGGACCCGGAGGAGAGAGCAGGAAGAGCTCCCACTGCATGGGAGTACAGGGAAGGAGGTGACGGGAGCAGGGTATGTGCTGGTGGCCTTGAACCTGCCCAATGAGAAGGCCAGGACAAGTGGCTGTTATCAGGATTCGGTTTAGGAAAGTCACTTGAGCTTGCTGTCAGTTTCCACATCTACAGAATGGACAGATGGGACTCTGAAACCTTCCCAGATGCTTCTAGTCAGCTAAGGCCTTCCTCCTCACTGGATGGCTTTGTTCCCTTTCTTTTCAATCAGCATGCTCTCCAAGGGCATAAAGCATGCCACTCGTTTCTGTGTCTCCAAGTACTTAGCATGATGAACAACTGTTGAGTTGTTACCAGTTAAATTAATACTCTTAGTTTTATTTATGCACCCAATGCTGAGGATACAATGATGTCCTACAATGATTCAGGCCTTGATGGACCCATGGGACCCATGTTGAGCTGCCTGGGGCTCAACAGATTCGTGGGAGGAGTTGCTCAGTGCTGTACAACGATATCCTGTAGTGGTTCAGGCCTTGACAGATCCATGGAAGGAGCTGCTGGGGTGGTACAACAAGGTCCTACAAAGGTTCAAGCCTTGGTAGACCCATGGGAGGGGATGCTCGGGGCAGTACAGTGATGCCCTACAATGGTTCAGGCCTCAGTGGATCTGGGGGAGGAGCTGCTCGGGGCACCTAGAAACTTGCAAGTGTTGCAGCCATGGATGCTCTTCTCACCTTGCTGGTGCAGCTGGGGAGACAGGCACTTCCTTCCCACCCTCCCCAAAGGACATGCTTCCTTATCCCTGGGCCTGAGAGAGGAGATCCTTGGAGAGAAGCTGGCTAATATTAGGCTTCAATCCTGTCTCTTACTTTTCTTTCTTTTCCCCCTTCCCACCCCACCTTTTATTTATGAGGAAGAACTTCTTGTCAAATAGTTTTCTGGGGGAGGATGTTATTTCTTACACAAGAGAACAGAGGAGTGTGGATCTGCTCTGAGTGAAAGCCTGATGAGTGGGCTAGAGCCCCTTCCCCAGACTTGGTCCCCTGTGACCTCCAGCTCAGCATCTGAGAACCCCAGCCTGATCCCTCAAGAGCCCCCCAATTCAGTCTTCTTCTGCCCCAGAAGTGCCTCTGGGAAACACAGGTGAACTTCCTGGGCAAACACCATCCCAGCTCTTAGATCACAGGATTTCTCTCTTTCACTGCTTGTCATTTTCTCTGGAGACTGTGAGGGCACAGGTATTTGCGGTTGTGAACAAGTGACTACACAGGACCGAGAGTGCCGGAAGAACAGGGACCATGTCTGGACCGGTCACCAAAACCTGTGCTCCACTGCTCCTTGAGGGTTCATGACAAAATCTTCAATGCCTAACACTCCCCCCCGGGTGAGGGGTGTCGGAGGAAGGGGGGAAGACAGCTTTGTTATCTGATGACCTTCACAGACTAACAGACAGCAGGCCACTAACAGATGGTCCTCTCCTCCTGGTTTTTGGAGGTGTCTGATATTAACCTGTAAATTTCTCATATTATTATTATGAACTCCTGTGAGTATTCTCGCAGAAGAAAACATCCCCATCTGGTGGCAGAATGTAAGATGCCACAACCTTGCGAGCCTACAGGAACAAAGCCCTTTCCCTATGGGCTAGACACTCACACAGGAGGAGGGCCAGAATAATTTAGCTGCCATAGGAACCTCCTCCTGAGTGGGAGTTGCTCAGTCTGAATGGTGTCTGTCCCTCAATGTGTTGAACCTGTGGCTGTGATCCTGTTTAGAAATAAGGGGTTTCTTTGGCTGTATTAATGAGGACACAGCAGCACAGGATGAGTCCCAAACCTAATCACTTCTGAATTATAAAGTCGTCAGAAAGACTCAGAAACACACACGTGGGGGAAGAAGATGCTGACGACGGCAGCAGATGAGACTACAAGCCCAGCAACTCCAACAACTGCTGGCTACTGGGAGGTGAAACGGTAGCTCTGGTCCACCCAGAGGAGCCTTGCGATGATCCACCTATGAAAAGTCAGAGCCCCTGAAACCCTGTGGAGTGCAGTTTTAGTCTGACACACGTGGGGTTGCCATGAGTCCAGCTGACTTGACAGCAGCTGGTAGAAACTGAAATAAAAAAGGGTTTCCCCCTAGAGCCTTGCCCTGAATCCGGACTTTCAAAAAGTAAGGCTCCCTGGCCCAGGTTCTGTGGTCTAGGGGAACCTTGAGAACATGCCAAGAGAGCAAGATGTTTTTCTAAAATCTGAACAATACTCTGGAAACATGAGGCTTTTTAGCTGTCAGAGGTGATTCAGTTCTATAGATACAGACACATGAATGCTCCATCCTATAGGTACTTTCAGAGTACTTTTTATTTTAAGAAGTTGACTTTGTGTCTGTCTTACTCAGTTTTAACTTCTAAGCATCTTTGTTTAACAAGGAATCAGAAGTTTGTCCACTGGGTTGGCCTGTTGTCAAGATGCCTCCAGTGGGCTCATCTTTTAAGGGATGGGGCCCCTCTACGCTGGCCAGGGAGCTATTGAAGCTGATCATTTTGCCTATTCAGAACTTTCGACTCTCAATCTCCTTTTTCTTCTACCTCACACATGAGAAGAGAATAAAAGATATTTCAATTTGGAAGGCAGTTTGGTGTTTATCATGTGGCAGGTTGTGAAGAGCTGTGAAGTCAATTCAGTGGACCAGGATCAGCTTTTGATGAGAACTGACTATCCTTGAAAAGAAAATAGAAGGATGAAAACTGTTTCATGACACATTTGTTTTAGCTATTCAAGTGCATGAATATTCACATATGAGTATATGTCTGAACATACACATATTCTGGGCTATAAATGCATTTCTTACTATGGGTCACAGTCAGATAAGCTTGAAAGATGCTGATCTGGTCCAAGCCCTTCATCTCCCATGTGAAGAAGATGCAGCCCTGAGACGTTAAATGCCTAAAAGCTTGGTAGTAATAATTAAAAAAAAAAAAAGGTTGCCACAGAGCTGATCCAACTCCTGTTGACCCCATACGTGTCAGAATAGAACTGTGCTCCATAAGGTATTCAATGGCTGAGTTTTTTGGAAGTAGATCTACAGGCCTCTGAATAGACTTGGACTTCCAATTTTTTGGTTAATAGTTGAGTGCACCACCCAGGGACTCCTTGTTAGCATCAGTAGAGGTAAAACTCACGTCTCTGAACTCCCACTGTCCCTCCCCAAATTTTCTGCCTGAACTCATGGCCCTACTGCATGATGTGATTTCTCCCATCAGAAGGAGCTTGGCCACTTTCCCATGTCCAGCTGGAGCCAGGTGTAACTTTCCTTGTAGCCAGCAGTCTTATTTCTTTAACAGTCTGTTGCTCTGAACAATGGCTGGAGCTACCAGACTAGAGAAGCCTAAAAGATTGCCTTAACAAACTGTACATCCTAAGAGTTTTTACAACCAACACAGGACATTCAGAGCTGATTTTCAATAAGCTTTCGGAGCAGACATTAACATGGGCTTTGCACATAGGGAGCTGTATTAACCAGTACAAATAAATCCTTGGGCCGCCTTTCTTCTTAAGAAGATGCCATTAAGACTGTGGGGTTGCTACTGTAATCGCCCAAGGCCAGCTGCGCTATCAGAATGCCCAGCAGGCTTGAAGCAGTACAGGCTTTCGTGGAAAAGTCTCCTTTGCATGGACATTCCTCATAAGCCTCCCATCAGGGGAATGACGAGTTCTACCCTGGTTCAGGAACACGGATTTCTGATTTCGAACCTTCTGAGCCTTTGGGGGACTAGCCTGCACTGCTCTGGGGACAGCCCCCTCCAAAGAGGGAAGGCTGCTTCTCAAGAGCAAAGTTCTGTGTTTTATGTGCCACTGGTCAGCCCAAGGAGAGAGCACGGTCTGAAGCTAAGGGCCCGGGGATGGTCTCCCACTGGCGCAGTCCCTTCCTCTGCTGCCTCAACAGCTGAGCCCACTTAGCTGCACGGCCGTGGGCATGTGAAGTGCAGATGTCTATCTTGCGTGATTAGGGGTGCAGGCAGGGGTAGTTCAGTGGCAGAATTCTAGGCAGAAAGGCCTGATGATCTGCTTCCAAAAATCAGCCAAAGAAAATTCTACGTATCACAATGGTCCAAGCCACAACCAACCACGGACATGGTTCAGGGCTGGGCAGAGTTTGGGGCCACTGAGCCTGGGGTCACTGGGAATCGGGGGCTGACTAGACAGCAGACAGCAGTTAACAGTAGCATCATTTTTATAGAGAGGCTGATAAACTTGAGTCAGATGAGTCCAATCATATGCATAACCATCTAGGATACGTGTATCACCACTCCCAACTCTGAGAAGGTCCCAGTCACCTGCAGAATACTTTAGAAGCAATCAAGAATCAGCTGGAGCACAGGGCATTTTTAGGGCAGTAAAACTATCCTGAATGATATAGTCACAGAGAAAATATCCCATGCATTTGTAAAAATCTGTAAGACATCCACAGAGTACAACATAGAATGAATGCCAACGTAAACTACAGACATTAGTTAATCATAATGTATTAATACTGGTTCACCAGTTCTAAAAGCTGCACACACCAATGCAAGATGTCACCAGCCAGGGAACTGTGCGGGAGGAGACAGGCCTGTGGAGCACTCTGTAGTTACTGCACAATTTTTCTGTAAGCCTAAACTACTATAAAAAAAGGAATCTATTAAAACAGAAAAAGAATGAGGGGTCCCGCCGACGGTGAGCGAATCTCACCAGGGTTCCCATGGATCCAGCAGGCGACACTCAGGCTCGCAGATCTGGCTCCCAGGCCCCACCTTCTCAGTGGGCTCTGCAGTCAATGGAGGTTTCTCCCCCTGCGGAGAAGGGAGCCGCCGGGGGCTAGCACAGGGGAGGGAGGCAGGCCTTGGCGGAAAGACTAGCTTCAAAAGCACCCGGTGCGCTTTGCACACAACGTGGGAAAGAGACCAACCCAAGGAGCTCCCTTCTCTCCCCAGGCAGGAGTGGCCATTTTCCTGAGAAGTACTCAGTGTAACAGGGGTTCATATGCTATTAGCTCGGGGAATTCTCACTCACATCTGGGTGTCAGCTTGCTCTTGGGGCACTGACATCATTTAGAAGCAAGAGCTGATAATGCTGTGTCCACGTCTGACCACCTCTTTTTCATTTGTTAAACTCTGCAGCTGCCTCAGCAGTCTGAGCATCCTGCTCCCTGTGTGCAGAGTACCACCAGGGGCAGGGGGAGATGTGGACTCAGAGTGACTCCTGTCCTCAAAGGCACACATCACATGGGAACTCCAGTGCAGAGGGCTGAAACACGGTGAGAAAATGACTGGAAAGGCAGGAGGACCAGGGAGTACTAACGAGGCAGCCCTCGGAAGGAGCAACCATCTTCAGCGGTAGTGAGCTTACCAATTTCAGCACGGGGTTACTCGGAGAATTTAAGCACTTCGCTAGAACGCCCTGTCTGCTGTATGTGGCTGGCGAGGAGACCCCAGTAGGCAAGGGTCACTGACATGGGCTCACTCTCAAGGTATTCTTGTCCTCTAAAAGCTAGTGAACAGCCTCATCGATCATGCACACCTCAGTCTGAATTACTTCGCTTTAACACTTGGATTATTTTTCACTTAAAAAATCAAGGGGGTGGGGATCAGAAGCTTTCCTGTATTCACTAATTCATGAAGTATCTGTTAAGCATCTATTATGTACCAGGCACCATTCTGAGTTCTGAGGATACAGTGAACAAGACAAAAACACCCCTGGCTCTTAACAAAATCATGATGCTAGAGTCTCTGGAACCAAATCAAGTAAGAGTGTGTTCTGAAATCCTACAGTGACAACAACAAATAAATTCTCCCTGAGGTCACCTAGTACTGCCTGAGGTCACAAACGGAAGACCATACTAACACATTGCTTTGAAAGACCAGCAAAGGAAACTCGAGTTTCCTCATCCAGGGGCTCACCTGAGGAAGGGTGTCTACACAGAGGTGTGCTGGGGCTGGCTCGCACTGGCTCATAAAAGCTGAAAGTTACATTTTCAGGAATTTTGTGAGCTCGATGTTAAACACAGCTACTATTAAAAATCAGTTTATCTAAACTTACAATATACTACATTAAACATAAAGAGAACGAATACTCACAACTCATCATTTCCTAACTACCTTTCACGGTCACCTCTGCTCTTGAGGTTCTTTACATCTACCAGACACCTTTTCTCAACTATGTTAGGTAAGCTTATGTTGGCAGCTGGACATTTACACCAGACGAATTGGCAAACTCTACAACCTGGAAGGACAGTAGGTAGACTTTTACCGCCACACCACCAAATGCAGCCAACCCCTGAAAGGCTGCAGGGAAGGGTTTACCTTGGCAGAGAACTTGAGGTGAACTTCAGCCTCGTCTGCAAGGCTTTTCTTCACCTGGGCCCACGCCTCTCCCAGGGAGCTGCAACACAAAGGAGACTGTCAGACTGTGGACCACAGAGACAGAGAGAGAGCCGCATCAGTCTCAGGTCAGAGGCCGGAGGCTTTCCTGAGGTGGGACAGTAGGTCTCAGCCCCATGTCTCAGAGTGTACCTAATACCTACGACGCCGGACCTAGATGAGCCACCAAACAACATAAAAATCATGTAGAAACTCACCGGATCAGATAATGAAGACAAAGCAGCTAAGGCGACAGATATCAGACCGTCAAATGGCTGGAGAAATAATGCAAACCAACAAGCTCAGAAGAAATGGGAGGTGTGAAAGGAAGGTGGACACGGTTACCAAACCTCAGCTGCAGCAAAGGCCTGGGCACCAACACACAGTACCATCTCTACTGCTTTCCCGCCTGCCCTCCCTGTTTGCTGATCTAGGGTGCCAAGGCCCACTGATAAATCCAGGAAGGCGAACAGAGGGAAGGAGCCATCCAGCCCTGCTTGCAGGCAGTCCCCAGGTACTGGGCTTCTAGGAGAGGGAATGATGGGCCAGTCTGGGTCTAGAACGGCTTCCCTCTGGAGTGCAGGCTCTCCAGTTCCCTCCTCAGGAGCTTCTTTGTAGTGTTATTTGTCACAGTGGGTTATGAGCCCTTAACACAGCCCAAAGCTTATTGTAGAAGGGTAAAGTGCTCTAAACTAAATTATTTTTCTACTCCAAGATGTTTCAAGTAGAAAGAATATTTAAAGTGTCCAAGACTGAAATGCTGGTCTTCATGTTGTTTTATTATTTGAAACTCTTGAACCTTGCTGACCTTCCAAATGATGCCCCTACCTCCTTCCTCAAGACCTCTTAAACACAGCCAGTAATTCAGGCTGAAAGTTCAGTTGACTTAGTTTCATCAAGAAGCCACTTTCCCCCGAGAATTCATTAAGCATGAGTGGCAAAGGCTGATTAAAAGACAACATGCTGCAAAGCTTCTGGATTTCCAGCAAGGCCGTCTGTAGCTAAGAATTACTGGGTGGTACTGACGCCTTTGATCAAATCCAGGCCTGACTAGCGCTGGGCCCAGCCCAGGCTGCTGTGGGTGTCTACTGGGACATAACTGATTTTATCAGGAGTCCAGGCAGCACAGAAAGGTTCATCAAGGTCACCCTGCCTGGGGTGGGTGCTCAGTTGGCATTTGTCTCGGCTGGAGACGCCTGAGCTCCAGATAGTCCTGCTAGGGGGCTCTTGCTAGGCAGGATAGGCCTGGCCTCCTGCCTTATTAAGCAGGCAGGTAGATGGTCCAGGGTTGGAGGAGAAAGGGTACAGAAGCAGTCCTGACCATCCTACAGATTTGTGGGACAGAATATACAGTCTAGAAACCGACACACACATAAACAGCCAACTGAGGGGCACACAAGACATCAAGGTGTTTCAGCGGGGAATGGATAGGCTATTAACACATGGTGCTGGAGAACTGTACAGCCACATGGGATGAACTGAGCCTCGACCCTTACCCCCTGTTATACACACAGATGACCTCAAAACAGACAAAGATCTAGAATAAAAGGCAGCACTTGGTGCTCACAGAAGCAACCCGAGGAGGGGTGGGCACTTGATTAAAAAGGCAGTGACAAAGTCTGCCCTTAGGCTGAAGGAGGTACACACAAGAGCCTCTGAAGCCAAAACGGTTCTAGATGGTGCCAAGAGTTTCTGTGAACACACACCTATTTCTGCAGAACACATGAATGGCGCAGTGACAGTAGCCACAGCCTGGGGATGTCACCTGAGGCCCACTGGGAGGAGGCGGCCACACAATTTTAGGCTCAAGGCAATGTCCTGAGTTCTACTTCCAAGCACAGTACTCACAGGTGGGAGACATCATTCCAGACACTCAGATCCTGTCTGAAGTATACCATATACTTCCAACTGCAGGGCATTCAAAATAAGGCAAAACTATATGTAGAGAGGAAAATGATCAGCTGTCAGGGGCTCAGGGGGAGGAGGGATGTACAAGCGAAGCACATGTCACATTCAGGCCTTGAGATTATTCTGCACAAAACTCACAGAATGGTACAACACAAGCAGTGAAGCCTAATACAAATCACAGACTTTATTAATAGCAATGCATCAATACTAGTTCATCAGTGGCAACACATGTACCACAGGGATGCAGATGTTACTGACAGAGGAAACGGCCTGCAGGAGAGAGAGCTATGTGTGCACCTCAAACTGCCAAGAAGGAGTGTACTGAAAAAGACACTCTTGGGCACCAGTGTTCACTGTGATACTGTTCATGGTAGCCCAAAGATGTAAATGACCTAAGTGTCCATCAGTAGATGAATGCATAAATAAAACATGGAACTGGCTGAGGTACAATGGGATACTACTCAGCCACAGAGACAGTGAAATCCTAATACAGGGCACAACACAAACCAACCGTGAAAGCATTGTGCAAACGGAAATAAGTCAGTTACACAAGGTAACTGATCCCGTTTGCACAAAAGAGGCATATTTGGATTAAAGTTTATTAGTGGTTGCCAGAGGCGGGAGGCAGAGACAAAAGGGGGGTCAGTGCTTAAGGGGCACTGAGCTTCTGTTATTGGGGGGCGGATAATTTGACAAAAGGCAGCAGGGATGGTTGCACAAGAAAACGAATGCTGCTAAGGTCAGTGAATTGCACATGTAAAAAAATGCTGAACTGGCAAATGCCGTGTCGTGTTTAATAGTTAAAAAATACCTATGTATTGAGATGGGTCAATTTAAAATATTTAGATGGGCCTGTAGGCACCATGAAAAGCCTGGTGGTGCAGTGGTTAAGCGCTACCTCTGCTAACCAGAAGGAAGCAGTTCTAATCTGCCAGGTGCCCTTTGTAAGCTCTATGGGGCGCTTCTGTTCTCTCGAGAGAGTCACAAGGAGTTGGAACTGACTTGATGGCAGTGGGTTTGGTTTTTTACTGCATAGGCATCATGGTTTAAAATCAGGAAAGGCATGCACCTGGGTTGTATCTTTTCACCATATTTATTCACTCTGCATGCTGAACAAATTATCTGAGAAGCTGGACTGCATGAAGAAGAATGGAGCATCAAGATTCTAGAAGGGTTCATTAAGAACTCGGAATATGCAGATGACACAACCTTGCTTGCTGACAGGACTTGAAGCACTTACTGATGAAGATCAAAGACTACAGTCTTTGGATTATACCTAAACACAAAGAAAACAAAAGTCCTCACAACTGGACCAATAAGCAATATCATGATAAATGGAGAAAAGACTGAAGCCAAAGACTTCCTTTTATTTGGATCTACAATCAGTGCCCATAAAAGCAGCAGTCAAGAAATCAGATGACATAGTACACCAGGCAGATCTGCTGCAAAAGATCTATTTAAAGTATTAAGAAATGAAGATAATACCTTAGGTCTAAGGCACCTGACCCAAGTCACGGTATTTTCAATCAATCACGTCACATGCATGTGACAACTGGACAATGAATAAGGAAGAGCAGAGAATAAATGACACATCCGGATTACGCTGTTGGCCAAGAATACTGACTGCACCAGGAACTGCCAGAAGAACTAACAAATCCGTCTCAGAAGTACAGTCAGAATGGCCCTGAGAAGTGAGAGCAGTAAGACATGGTCTCACATACTTTGAACACGCTCTCAGGAGGCACCAGTCAAGGTCAGCTGAAAAAGAGGAAGACCGTCAATGAGATGGTGACAGTGGCTACAGCAACGAGCTCAAGCTACGGAAGCCCGCGAGGGCGGTGCAGGACTGCGCGTGCTCCGTTCTGCTGTACACGGGGGGGCTGTACACGGCGCTGCTGCGAGGCAGAACCGACTGACAGCACCTGGCAACAACCAGCAGAGGCATCAGCACATCTCCCGTGCACACCCCTCCCTCCGCTGTCCCCCTCACTATTCCAGGCTACATGGAACCGCTTCCTAAGTTAGAAAAAAGCACAAACTTCTCTCACTTGAAGAAAAACTTTGTATCAGTTAAAGAGATTAAAGAGTGGGAGAAAAGAAACCCCAAAACTTGTGAAACATTTCTGTTCCAACCTACAGTTTCAGGCATGCTGAGTCAAAACGCTTGTTACTGTCACGACTACCAGCCAGGAAGACCAAAATTCCTTTTCCTTTCCACAAAGAAGGGCAAAAAGGAAGGCAGAAGATATAATCTAATTCTGTTCATTTACCCATGAGCACATTCCTGGGAACTGTAACTTGGACACAGCTCTCAAGTTATCACAGCAGCTCAGGTCTCCACCGTCAGCATCTCCCTAGGCTGCCCTGCATTTCTAGGTTTCAGGGTTACACTCTGGAAGTTGCAGATGGAGTGTGTTGAATGCCCAAAACTGTGTGCACATGGAAAACAGCTGAGGGGTGTGTGTGTGCGTGCGCGCGCGCGTGTGTGTGTGCGTGGGGCGGGGGGGCTTGCATGCAGGTAAGTGTGTGCACGAGGTTACTGTGCACATGTGGTGGGGATCTCTTACGGCACACACTTGGGTTGCAGATGAGAATCGGTGATGCGTGAGCTGCACAGGTGACTTACTCCCGTATTTGTACACACACATGTGGATGGTGTGCGGTCCCAGCCTGCTTTGTGGAGCTCGGTTTCTTGGGTTGGCAGCATATGCTGCCTGCATGGAGTGTCCTTGGAGGCACTCCAGGCCGAGGACATGGAAGGTGGAAGACTCCAAATTGGCACAGAGATGGTTGCAGGGCATAGACATAATTAGGAAAGTCCCCTTCACAGGCAGAAAGGGTGACTCCCCTACGGGCCCCTTCCTGCCTTCATGTCAGGCTTGTGCACTGAGCAGAAGGGGTTAGGAGCTATCCCCATTTATACCCATGGAAGAGACAGTGGCCCTGCTTGGCTGACTCGGGGCCAGCTGGGCTGGTGGAAACCATTTGGCACAGGCTGCTTGGCTGTGCGGCCAGCCCAGGCAACGGATTGAATCAAAGCCACATTTGGTTGGCAAAACCTCTGTCCCCTGAAGGTTTCAGCATAACAGAACAGCTCTCTGAGAGCCTCTCCACACCTCCAGAGAATGTCTGCCTTCCTTGAGAGTCCATTTTGCACTGCAGGGGAATTCAGAGATCGCACTGGAGGGAGGCAGGGGCAGAAAGAAGACCTATGGGCACCCTTTCAACCCTAACCTTCTGAGATTCTTTTTGGACAGAAGCTGTAAACAGGCTGGGTCCCACTAGGAACTGCTCCATGGCTATGAGCATCAGGAGGAGCCCTCTCCGGCCCAAGTCCCATCCAGCGAGGTTTGGAGTGTCACAGCTGAAGGAGAGATGCTGGAGGGTCTGGCCCACTGAGAAAGTTCTAAACAAGACTGGGTATACAACATTTTCACGCCTAGTTTTCCACCAGCCTAGCCTCAGAGAGAAGGTAGTTAGGGTGGAGATCTGGGGGCTGGTATCCAGCTACCAGGGTCAGGGCAGAGAGCGTTCTGATGCATGCTGGCATCTAGAAAGCAGACATAGTGGAAGCGCTCATCCCGAGCTGCTGGTGCCCACCCTGAGTCCTGGGGGACTGCCCTAAGCCATGGATGCCACTCTGAGCCAGGCCTAGGGGGACTTCTTCTCCACCCAAGGTGGGCCCCTACCGATGACCAGAAAGCAGACGGGAAATACGAGGGGACTGCCCTTCCTAAGTGTCCCCTCACTCTCCCCACCCTCCGTACTCTCCTCCCAACTCACCCTTCCTCCTGGGCTGCCAAGGAGTTCTGAGAGAGCTTAGCTAAGTTCTTCGCATATTCCTCTTCAATCTTTATCCTGCAAGGAGAGAAAAGCCAACATGTCAGCTCCCGGGGGATAGATGACGGGTTGGAAGTGCAGCCCTGTCACTCCCTGTGTAATGACCAGCTGGGCTGTAAGGTCTATGAGTGCATGGGTCATGTCTGTCCATCTGACACACAGGAGGTATTTTTTTGAATCAATAAATGAATAAAATTCTCTGAACCTCTTGTCTCCTATCTGCAAAATGGAATATGTCCATGGGTGACATGCGCAGCTGGTAATCAAAAGGTACAGGGTGGAGTCCACCCAAAGGTGCCTGAGAAGGAAGTTCTGGCGACCTACTTTTGAAGAATCAGTCAGTGAAAGCCCCACAGAGCACATTTCTACTTTGACACACGTGTGGTCACCATGAGACGGAGTCAACTTGACGGCAAATGGCTCTTTAGTGGTTAGGACTGAAAAAGTGCATTTGAAAAACTGCACAGATCCACAGGAATGGGTCACACGGGATGCCTTAAGTGAATGCACATGGCCCATGATGGACCATGAGAAATGCCACAGTGTGGTCCTCACGCCCTCCCAAACTCAGATCTCTGGGTGTAGAGCCTGAGAGATGCCTTGGCCCCTCAGAAGTTGGGGGAACATCCTAATGCCTCCAACTGACAAGTCTGCAGGGCACACACATCTCCATGGAAACCAGGCAGTGCCTACAGCTGCAACTCCATCTATTTCCCTGGAGAGAGAACTTGCCTTAGATTTAACACACAGCAGGCAGGCCCTTGACATACTTTCAAGACAATTCTCCCAGGATGTCTGTATTAGCCGGCGCACCCATGTTAAACATGTAGTGGGGCGTGCAGTGTGTTGCCAAGTGGTCCTGGGAGCCAGCCCAGACAGTGGGCCTCGGAGAGCCTGGTCCATTGCTCTGTGGCAGTGAGAGCGCCAGAGAAGCTCCAAGGACGGCAGCATTTGCCCCCAACCCCGGGTCCTCAGGCAGCCAGTGCTGTGTGTGTGCACGCACAGGCACATCCAAGAGGACACGTCAAGTGACACAGATGGAGCAGCTCACAAAGGACTCCAGCAGCATTTGAGGGAGTAACTACAGAGTGACTTGACACCGCTAGGTTCACAGAAGACTCAGAGTCTGGTTCACCCCCTACTGCCCTGCTCTCAGCCTCCAGGTTCGTCCAAGAGCCTCTCAAGTCTCTCTGTCTTTGCACTTCCTCTCATTTCCCTCTGCTTTCATGTGCCCTCCTCCTTTCCCAGGGTTACACAGACTGCCAGCCTGCAGCCTCTCTTTCTTTCCTCACTGAGGCCAAGAGATCTTTCTAGAATGCAGATCTAACCATGCCACATGCCTGCCTTAAAATCCCTTAAAGGCTTCTCAACACCAACACCTTAGAAGCCCGACATACGAGGCGAGTGTCTGCCTCCAGAATCCCTGACCCGCATCACCCACTCACCTCCCACCTCCACGTCTCTATGCTGAGGACATCGTCAACTAGACTGCTAGCTTCTCAGAGTCCCACCTCTGCACCTTGGCCTGCAGGAGGTAAGGCACCCCACCTCTAGGATTCTAAGTAGGAATAAAATAAGTTAAAGAGTCTGCATCTCCTTAAGACCAAAACTTTCTGTCTGAAACGGCTGATTCTATTGATGACACAACATTTGTAAGAAAGTGTGAACCACAGTGTGTTCAAACTCAGCTTTTTATAGCCCTTTTCCCATTTTCCTGTGTTCTACTGTCGTTTACTCCCACGTGAGTTGTGCAAACTCTCAATTTCCTACCTGTTTAATGTATCATAAAATAATGGTTTGATTATATAAATAGAAAGGAGGCCTTCCTAAGGAAAAGGGTGCTTTAAAAAGTTTAGGAATGTTATTACTTGGTTGTTACTATTACACTTCAAAAAAGAAATATTTTAAAAATGTATTACTGTCTGCTATAAATCTTTCCAGTATATCTTGCAAATTTCAGATGGGAAGGTGGGTACACGTACACATCCGTGTACACGAATGAGGGTACGTGTGCCCTCGTGCATGTGAAGAGGAAAGTCTGTGCATGGCTGTGTACATGCATGAGTAGGGGTGAGTGCATGTGTGTAATAAGTGTGTATATACACTGTGGGGTGTACATATATGGGAGTATCTGCTTATACCATGTTGGCTGTATGTGTGGAGGTAAGGAGCACATGCATACACTGTGTGGAACGCATGTACAGGTATGTGCACACACACACGTGCTGAACATCTCAGAACTCAGAGAGAGGGAGGAAAAGGAGGGGGCAGATGGAGAAGAATGCCACCTCTCTTTTGCCTTTAAGGCTCTGATAAAACTTCTGCTTTTTGTGGCTTTCGCTGATTCTGCCAAGCTAAATTCCCTCACCTGTGTTCCTAAGTCCTCAGACAAATCAGTGTTATCACTTCTGTGCTCATCATTACATTACTGGTCTAACTCCTCCATGAGACTGAGCTCCCTAGAGGCAGAGGTGGGTGTGTGTTCTAGATCCCCAACTCTGGGACACAGCTTTGGCTCAAAGTTGACTTGAAAGTTAACATTCTTTTTTGTTATGACTAAGTGCTTCACATGAACACCAGAAAGTAAGTAAAAGAGCAAAGCAGTCTGTGGGGAGTAGCAGGGAGCGGTGGAGACTGTGGAAAACTGGAAACACACAGTCCGTTCTCAAGGGGGTGGCAGCTGCTACTCAGCTACAGCCAACTGCTGCTTGAGGGATGCAGAGTGACTGCTGCCAGACGTCCTGCCTTCTCAAGAGATTTTAGATGTCATGATTTTAAATGCTGGCTCCAATCTTCAAAATGACGGCACAGTTCAGGGCAGCACCTCTGCTGGCCTATCTTTCCTGGAGCTACGAGTCTGTGATTCCACTTCTGTGCTCCCGTAGCACTGACCATGCCCCATGCTAGAAGCACCATGGTCGTTCTCACGTCTCCAGCACTGGCCATGCCCCTTGGTCACTTACCTTCAGGCAAACAGGCCTTGTGGGCATGGTCACCAGCCCCCAGAGCTGAAAGGAGCCCCAAGACTCACCTTTCCCGAATGAATTCTGACATTTCCTTTTGCATCTGTTTGCCTTTCAACTGTTTCTGAAGGAGCAGCTCAAACCCAGCCATGGTGCCGTTGCCTTGGGGATCCTTCTTATCCGCCTAGAAAAGACACAGAAGCATGGAAATACAGGTGACACATGCTGTCTGGAGCCAGGGAGAGCGGGGTGTGGAGAGAAGGGATTCCACCCAAGACGGGGGACAGGAGCGGCTGCCCCAGTTCCTTCTCTCCCTTGGTACCCCGGCCCCAGGCCATGGGCTTTCCAGCACTTGGGTCCTAATGGTCACTGCCACCTATGCCCAGCCTCTTCAAGACTCAGTCCCTCTCGAGCCTCCTGACCTAGGAGAACAGCGAGTGGCTGAGAACCAGGCCCTGATGTCTAATGGCTGATTGCTGCTGATCGGCTGAGGCTGCACCATCTGGGGAATCACAGTTTCCAACTCTGAGGTGGAACAGTTTGTGACAGTGAGGGTAGGGGCTGCGAAACCTTAAGCCATCCTTAAGCTTCCTATCAGTGTCTGCAATGTTCAGAGCAGTAACAACCCTCAGTGCACATTCACGAAAGGTCACAGGTGGAAAAAAGATCAGGGTGGGAAGTGGACAGATTGGAAGTCAGAGAAGAGAAGGACTGGCTGCCTGTGTCACAGTCGCAGTGCAGTGACCTCAGGTAAGTTCTTGACTCACACTAAGCCTGAGCTTCTTCATCTACAATGCTGGGAAAACAACCCCCTCGCAGGGTTAGTTCAGGGTAAGATGATAAAAGCACAGTGCTTAGCACTTAGTAACCAGCTGCCACTGATTCCAGCTCACGGCAACCCCATGTGTGTCGGAGTAGAACTGTGCTCCTTAGAGTCCTCAACAGCTCATTTTTCCGACGGAGATACCAGGACTCTTACGTGGTACCTCTGGGTGAGCTCAAATCTTTGATCCCTTGCTAGTATCTGAATTAGGTTAACCATCTGCATCAGCCAGAGTAAGCATCTGAGTTCCTGAGGAGCCTGGATTAAGATGAGAATTCACTGTCTCACTCTCGTGGAAGCTGCTGACAGAAGCAGGGTTATAAGCTCCCTCCAGCTCCCCAAGGCTCCTAAACAGTTGCCCACACTGCTTTCCAGCTCCCACGAGGCGCCTGTACAGGCCTGAGCTACTCTCTTCTGAACATCTCTTTAAGAAAGATGTTTCCAGACTCAGCTACTTCCTTCCACCTCCACGGCTGCCACCACCTCTCCTGGTCTTTTGCACCCACTTGCTGATATCTGCTCATAACCCACACTGTTGAGTCAATACTGACCTGTAGCAGCCCTATAGGGCAGGACAGAACCACTCCACAGAGTTTCTAAGGAGTAGCGGGTAGATATGAACTGCTGACCTTTTCAGTTAGCAGCTGAGCTTGTAACCACACTGGGCCACTAGGGCTCCTGTCTACTCACGGTCTGCCCTGAATGATGCATATAAATCAGATCATTTCATGTTGCTGCTGAAAACCTTTCAGTATCTTTCTGCTGCCCAAGAATCACACGTAAGCTGACTAGCCCCCGCCAGCTGCCGCTGAGTCCGCCTTCCCCTGTGGCAGGCACCCTGTGTGCTGTCACCTACAGCTACGCTTCACAGGCTATCTCAGAGCTGCGCGACCTTCTGGAAGCAGACACCAGCTTTTCCTCTGAGGAGACTACGGCTGCATACAAGCTGTCCACCCTCCAGTTAACAGGGGAGGATGTAACTGTTTGTGCCACCCAGGGGCATCACAAACTATCTGTATTACCTAAAAGTCTTGCAAGGTCCCTGCCCTTCCTCTCCAATTGCCCCTCCTTCAGCCCATCTGACACCGAGGTCCAAACCCTCTCAACAGTGTCTTTGCCTCTGCACAGATCTCTACTCTGGAAGAAAACCAGTGGGAGTCGCTGATGGGGGCAGCAGCAATCTGGGGCATCTTCTAAGGGGTGAGGGGTTTGCTAGAAGGGAAAAAGCACTTGTAACTAGTAATTGGCTAGCACATCTGCAAAAGGGAAGACAGTCCATTCTGCATGGTGATGCAGATATTTTTATTTACTTAATCTTCCTCAGAGTCTTTGGGAAAATTAAAGCTGGAAGGGCAGCTACAGATCCCTAAAACTAATCTCATCTTATGGTCTTGATGAAAACAGTGAAGCCCAAAGACATGAAACGACTTGCCCAAGGTCGTCAGAGCAGGCGTGGGGCCTGACTCATTCATTTTAGCTGATCTGGTTCTCCAGCCTTCACTGAACAGCCCAAGACAAGGCCGCACCCTTACCTGCTCTCTGGCCGGGGTTTGCGTCCGAGAACGCTACTGGCTCCTCGGGTTTGGGGAATGGCCTGGACTCCCTGAGGATCATAAGGTGCTGCTGCCTTGGATGCCGAATCTACTGCCAGTCCTTTAGGTTTCAATAGGAGAGGCCCTCCTGCCCCTTCTGGGTGTGCATACCTGGTCACTGGGGGAAACGGAGGCCCCACTTACCCAGAAGTAGTCGCAGTAGCTCCACTCGGTTGGTTTCAGCAGCTGCTGCTCTGGCATTGTGTCCGGGTGAGGGAATGTCACACAGTTTATCTGCAAGGCATGGAACACAAGAGAAAATGACTTCACCAAAGGCTGGGAGAAGCTGGGGAGATGCTGGCTGAAGAGTCCTAATAGTACCAAAAAGTCTTTTCTTTAGCGCCAGCCTGATAAAACACATACAGAGATCTACTTCTGAAAAAATTGGCCACTGAAGACTCTATGGAGCACAGTTCTATCCTGAGACACACATCGTGCTTCCACCGGTTGGAACCAACTCAACAGCAATCCATTGTTTTCAAATTAAATATTTAAAATAACAAAAACAGCAAGGATGATACCACATAAGCCAAACAACTCACTGGCCAGCTGTGTCAGGCTGTGTACCTCCAGCTCACACAGCTCTCGTTTCAGGGACTGATGGCGGCTCAAAGTGAAAACAGGTCTCCACCTACTCTAAGCTGCCTCACTTGCTTGGAGGAGACCACAGGAGAAGTCCCAGCCAAAGAAAGGACCCCTGCCTGGCAGCAACACCTGGATGAAGTGAGGGCAGAGGCTTCCTCCAAGTCGAAGCCTGACACTGCAGAAAGGACCAGAGGCAGGAAGGACCCTGAGAGCCCTGGAGACGAACAATGGAACTCTGCCAAAGTTAGAGCAGAAGCTGAGGGATTCTCGGGATGGCGAGTTTCCTCCTGACGCTATGTGTGCAGCCACCCAAAGGGACACCTGCCTGCAGACAGGCTGGAGGCTCCTGAGAAGAGAGACCTGGTGATCTGCTTGTAACCCTCAGCCACTGCAAACCCTAGGGAGCACAGCTCCGGTCTGACACACACGAGGTCACCAAGAGTCAGACTGGATTGACAGCAACTCTGTTTGGTTTAAGTAGAAGAACAAGGACTATTCGGTCGAGTGACTTAGCAATACCAGGATGATAACTCAGTCAGAGGTGGCTTTGCCCTGAGGGGACATTTGGCATTGTCTGACAGCATATTTGGTTGTCACAACTGATATGCTCCTGGCACTAGCAGGTACAGGCAAGGGATTCTTATAAGAATCTCAGTGGATACAGCTCACTCCTCTAAACAAAGCATCAGCCAACCTGAATGTCAGTGAGTGCCAAGGGCGAGAAACCCCGGGCTTAAGTGGCCTGGGCAGAGAGGCGCATCTCCTCCACTGAGACAGGAAACAGGAGTGAAGAGCAGTCATTTCAAGAGAAGGGCGGGAGGTGACAGGTGAGGGGATACTGAGCGAGGTGTGGTACGCTGACGTGCAGTGAGCAATGACAGCTGAAATGTTTCTTTACAAGCCTGTAGCACCTGGGTAGTGCCAATGGTTAACTCACTTGTTAATTAAAAGGTTGAAGGTTTGAATCCAGCCAGCAGCACTTCAAGAGAAAGGCCTGGTGATTCACTTCAGAAAACTCAGCCACAGGAAACTCTACGGAAGGCAGTTCTATTCCAGCACACACGAGTGCAAGTCAGCTCCCTGGCAACTGGTTTTTAGTGCAAACTCAGAGACAGATGAGGAAACTGGGGCCCAGAGTGGGTAAGTCTCTTGCCTACTATCACACACTTAGCTAAAAAGTGACAGACGAGTGCCTGAGTGCTTTTCCTCGTTCCTGGGCTGCTTTTACCACTGTCTTACTCTCCTATTATGTCCAGGCCTCAAAGGCAAGGCTATGTGCTGCTGGATGGAAACAGAGAGGCTGTCCTGGGAGGATTCCAGGCTCTACCCGGCAGGCTCCAACATCCACGAAGGTACAAAACGGAAGGAGAGACCTCGCCCCGGAAGAACCTCCACGTGTGGACTTCCACCCCCTTTGGGTGACATTTTTTATGCAGTTAATGGCAGAGTCCAGCTGCACCTCTAGAAGTACATGTCCTCCTCCTGGTTCACAAACATGGGGTCATCCTATAAGGAGCCATCTTCTGCTCTAATACCAGCTAATGATGCTAACACATCCTTGTATGATGCTTACTATGTGCTGACCACTGTCATAACTCTTTCACACAGAAAATTCATTTAATACTCACAACTTACCCTGTACCACGGGTGCTATCATTATCTCCATTTCACAGATAAGGAAACGGAGGCACAGGACGTTAAGTGACTTATATAAAATCACACAGTTTGTAATGGTCAGATTAGGGTTTGAAGTCAGGCAGCTAAGTCTAGGCTCTCAGCCTACCCCACACCATCTTTCCTACATGCTAAGGCGCAGATACAGCAGCCCACTCCCCACCCCTGAGTCCTGCACCACGACAGGAACCCCAGAAGGAAGCCCCACTGAATGAGGAGGAAGACAGAGGTGCCCCCCGATGTGTGCCATCTGGAGGAAGCCCTACAAGGCATGCCTACAGCCAGCCAGCCCTCACTTTCCTTGAGATCACATCTGTAACAGGTGCAGCTTCTCTCTCACTTGACTGCTCTCTTCGGCCCCCCGAGAAGTGGAGAACTCTGCGCTGAGCACCCCCTGGCCCCCCATGACTGCTGATGCCCACCATGCAACTGCGGGCCCAGACAGGCCCATCTGTCAGACAGGGAAAGCCAGAACCACAGGGTAGTGCCCCCCAGGATGACCCTGGCTCAGCCCAGATGACAACTGAGGGAGTTGGGCCCACCCTCCTTGGCCAGCCCATCACACCAACTTGCTCCCAGCACAGAGGAAAAGGCAGCTTGGCAACTGGGGGCTCATGCCAAGCAGGCCCTGAATTTTCTGCTGGAGGAAGCTGGTCTGGGAGAACGGGGGAGAGGAAGACGACAGAGTTAGGGCTCCTGGGAAAAGAAATAACCCCAAGCTCTCACCCAGGGTCCTGGGGCCCCAGACAGGTCAGGCTGGGAAGCCAAGTCTTAGTATCTCACACACACACACACACAAACCCACTGCCGTCAAGCTGACTGTGACTCATAGTGACCCTCTGGACAGAGCAGAACCGTCCCCTAGAGTTTCCAAAGCTGTAACTGGAAGCAGACAGTGCTGTCTTTATCCTGTGAAGCAGATGAGTGGTTTGACCATCTGCCTTTCAGTTAGGAGCTGAGAGCACTAACCACTGAGGCACCTGGGCTCCTTCAGTGATTGGCAGAGTCCTCTGATTTCTCTTTCCAGGAAAGGAGTGTGGCTGTGTGGCATTATGTCATTTCTCCTAGTGTTCCCTAGATTCAGACACATCACGTGTGTGCCACGTACTGTCTGCTGCCAATGCACCTGTCACTCCCAGTCAAGCAGCCCTCTCCAGGTAGGCAGGAAGGCTGTGTGTGTGTGTGTGTGTCTGTGTGTGTCTGTGTGAGTGTGTGTGTGTGTGTCTGTGTCTGTGTGATGGAGAATGTCATAAGGAGCAGAAGCTTCAGAATCAAGCTCAATCCCTGCTCCAAGATCCCAACCCAGATGTGAAAGTACCACAGGTGCAGGCAGGGTGGAAGCTGCTCATCCCACCCGTGCAAGCCAGGGAGACAGAAGCTGGTGTCCTGGCCCCCTGGCAGTGGAGCTGTCCTTGGTCCCTGCCCTCTGAGTAGCCCTGAGCAGCTACTCCCTGGAAGGGAGGTGAGCTGAAGCCAGGAGAGCTGAAGGATCAGCATCCAGAGGAAGGGGCCTGGCACACGGCAGTGGGTCCTTCGTGGAAGGCCACCGTAAGAGCAGTGATCCAGAAGGGCTCAGCCTCTGCTAGCTGATGAGGAAGCTGGCCTCTTGCCTGGACAAGGGTGAGATGCAGGGGCCCGGTGGTGAGATGAGAATCAGCCTGGGGTAGACCCAGATTCCAGGCCTGGGCTCTGCTCCTCATTCACACTGCGACCTTCGACAAGTACCTTCCGGCTCAATCTCCTAACCCAAAATTCTCCAGGGCCTTTCCTGTATTCTTAAAAACTTTATGACTGTTTATCTCAAATGCTCAGGGGTACTGGTTAAAATGCAGATTTTCAGGGCTGATCTCAGACAGACGAACTGTAGGTCTAGGATTACCAGTTATCAACCGCTGCCAAGTTGACTCTGACTCAGGGTGATCACGTGTATGTCACATTAGAACTGTGTTCCGTAGAGTTTTTAATGGCTGATTTTTCAGAGGTAGACTGCCAGACCTTTCTTCCGAGGCACCTCTGTGAGCACTTGATCCTCCCACCTTTACGTTAGCAGCTGAGTGTGTTACACATTTGCGTCATCCAGGGACTTGACGTCAAGGTACCTTCTAGGAATCTGCAAGTTAAGCAAGTGTCCTAGAGGCTTCAGAAGCTAATACACTCTGCAGACCACCTTGTGAGCAGCACTGATCTGGAAGGCCAACATGAAGAAGGAAGGGACTACCCGGAGAGGTACGGCAGGAGTGACGGGGGACACCAGACCTGAGCAGGGCCATGCCCAGTCCACTTGGACAAAGCCTGAAGTGACGGCTGATGGGCAGGTCTCAGCCGGGGCTCTCCCCACCCCGGGACCTGGGAACCACCACAAAAGATGTCACACATTCTGCTTTTAGCTTTTTGTCCATACTTTTTTCTCTTTGCTTGTATCATTCTAGAATTTTTTTTTTTTTTTGCCTTCTCACTTTTCCCTCTTTTCCTCTAACTTCACGGAACTTTTGTAGAGCTCCTGCTTTGCCCTGGCACTCTGGGGTGATCGGTGGCAATGTGACAATGGGCGCTGTCCCCTGGAAGTCTGCATCTGGGCCCACCTATCAGCTCCACTGGTGCCAAGGACTCTTGTTTGAGTAGGCTGAGCCACACTGCCGGGGGGGTGTGAGGGTCAAGAGGAGTCAATGACCCAAGGAACCGGGTCATTGTGCTGATGGGTTAAAGAGCACAGGGTTTGACCCCTGACGCTTCCCAGCTGTGACCTTCAGTGAGTCCCACTCTGTGCCTCAGTTTCCTTAAGGTGCGAGTACATGAGCACGTATCAGACGCTTACAATGTGTCAGGAACCATCCCAACCTCCTGTAGCCCTTAACCGAAACAGTTGCTGTGGAGTCTGACTCACGACAACCCCATGGGAATCGGAGTAGAGCTGTGATCTGTAGGGTTTTCAGCGGCTGACTTTCAGCAGCAGATCACCAGGCCTCTCTTCTGAGGTGTCCCTGGGTGGAGCTGACTCTCCAACCTTTCAGCTAGCAGCCAAGCACGTTAACCTGCTGCACCATGCAGGGACTCTGTACAACCCCTGTGACACAGACTCCCGGGAGTTCCCATTTCACAGATGGGTGCACTGAGACACCAAGAGGTTAAGACCTGCCCATATTGTTGTATGCTGGTGACAGTGTCACTGACACTCTGGCTTCAGAGTCCAGGCTCATCATCACTAACTATACCATGCTGCTCCTGATGCCTACACCTCACACAGCTAGTGTAGGAGCAACACGAGTCACCTACAACACTACTTGTGTGTAGTGGCAGCCACTTAATACCACTGCTGTTGTCATCTGCCTGATTCTTTTCCCTCCACAGCAGGATTTTGAGCCTGGGTGAACTCAGAGCACCCACTCTTGGTACAAACTCGGTGTGTGTCGGGCAGTGGTCAGACGGGTTCAGCACACTGATGGAATTCCCCATTCCCAACAACACTATGTCCAGAGCCATCAAGCTAATTTCAACTCACGGCGATCCCATGTGTGTCAGAGAAGACCTGTGCCCCACATGGTTTCAAGGCTTATTTCTGGGAGTGTACTGCCAAGCCCTTCTTTTGAGGTACCTCTGGGTAAACGTGAACCCTCCAATCCTTCAGGCAGCAGCTGAGCTGTTACCTGTTTATACCACCCAGGGACTCCTAGCTCTTCCATAATCCAACCCCAAACCCACTGCCAGCAGGTAGATTATGACTTTCAGCAACCCTACAGACAAAGCAGAACTGCTGCACAGTTTCCAAAGAGTGCCTGGCAGATGCGAACTGCAGACCTTCTGGTTAGCAATGGTAGCACTTAACCACTATGCCCCTGGGTTTCCCAGCTTAATACAGGGCCATCTCTCTCAAGTCACCAAGTCCTTGGCTGTGTGAACAGCTGTACAACTCTTTTCCCCAAGTTAAAGGTCACTGACATCCCGCTCCCACTCCCCCTACTCTACTCTGAGCACAGACTGATGGAGAGAGGGCAAGGAGAAGCCCCAAGACAGGGGGTGGCCACCCTTGGGGGAAGCTGTCTGCTTCCACTCACAACTCCCAGGAACTCTATTCTTAGGTCATTTCTCTAGCTTCTAACTTTGCCATCTCCAGAAGTTCCCCTGCACAAAAGCAACCCTGCTGGCTATAATTTACACGTCAAGTAACTTGCACAGAGCAGAATCCACCCCCTCCAGCCCACCCCTGCACAAGCACCTTCCCTTCCCACCCAGAAAAATGGCTTCTGCAGCATGCCAGCCATCATCCTCCCAGTCATCCACCAAAGAGAAGCAAAATAAGAACCAGAAAAGGACTTCAGCAAAATCTGAGCTTTAGAACTTTGCAGTTTCCAGGCTGGGCACGGCTCTGCGAACTGCATCACCATCTCACCATGGCAACAGCCCAGCCATGTGGAGTGCCCCAGGATGCTGCCCAACCTGTGACCATCCACGGGATGCACTTACCGTGATGGTGCTTTCCTTGCTCTGTTTCTTGCCTGGTGATGAGGACCCCAGGTTCTGGGGAGAGAGACAAGAAACATCATCAAAGCTGTTCTCCATATTGGCTTTTTTATTCTTTTTTAAAAATTCAAGCTCCCTAAGTAAGGGTGTTGGGGAAGTTCGGGGATGCTCAGCCTGACGTTAACTCCTAAGTCACCATATTCTGGGAGAGGGCAGGCGGGAGGATCCCTGGCCCTACATGGCTCCCATGCTGGCTTCTCAGGATGCTGGCAACTTGGAGGAAGCCTTCAGCACAGGCGCTGATAATTGCTTCAAACCAGGTCTCCCCTCCTCTTACAGTTGTGATTCGGAGTTAACCCCTCAGCTGCCCTCTGCTGGTGAATCATTAGGCAAGATGCTTGATGTCTGAACCTGCAGAATCCACAGGGGAGCAGAGGGTTAAATAAGATTGCAGGCCACCACCTCCTGATTGAGGATTTAGTACAAGACATCTTATTCCAAAACCCCAGGGGCCAGAATATCAAACCCCAAACAAGTGCCTTGCATGTTGGGCGTCTTGTCACCTCTGTGACTTGCCACTCACGCCAAGAGATATTTTTCAGCTGAGTGAGCTGCTTTTCAGTTTTCATTCAATTTTTAGATTGCTGTTTTTATGTCTTTTTGTTGCCAGCAAGAAAACCACAGCCCAAGCCCCTCTGAGCTCACAGGTCCTCAGCAGCTGGCTAAAGTCCTAGGATTTCCTGGTAGGAAAATTAAGGATTGCTGGCTAAAACAATACTGTGTTCTTTGTAAAAGCCTAGTCCCTATGAAAAAAAGAGAAAACATCCCTTAGAATCAAGTTAACTCCAACCATACAGAACAGAGTAGAACTCCCCATAGAGCTTCCAAGGAGTACTTAGCGATTTTGAACTGCCAACCTTTTGATTAGCGGATGTAGCTCTTGACCACTGCCCCACCAGGGTTTCCACGCCCTATAGGTGATGTGCAATTCAAAGATGTGTATGTTCTACGTCTTGCAATTACATGAGGGAGTCAAGACCAGTGTTTCCTGGGCTGGACCCGTGACGCCCACTCCTGTCCCGAGTACCTGATGAGCTCAGAAGTAGCCCTGCACCAAAGGCACTGTGAGTCACCATTATGTGTGTCTGGGGACTTAATATTTTGATTTTTTTCTAAATGGTATGCAAGTAAGTGCCTCTCAGGACTCTGTAGACAGAGAACCAGAAAAGGTAAAAAGGGTTTTTCCAATGAAGCAAAAGGGCACCAGCAGCCCTCCCTCCTCAGACTAGCACCACCTGAGACCACCTGGTAGGAGGAGCGCTGGCAGTGTGGGGTTACCCTGTCTCTGTTGAGTCAATTCTATCTCAGCAACCACACAGGACAGAGTAGAATTGCCCCACACAGTTTCCAAGGAGCAGCTGGTGGATCTGAACTGCAGACCTTTTGGTTAGCAGACACAGCACCTAACCACCATGCCACCAGACCCTGCTACGGCTTCTTCAGGAGTAGCGATGGTTCAGTGGTAGGAGAATTCTTGCCTTCCATGTGGGAGACCAAGTTTGGTGCCCAGCCAATGCATCTCATGTATAGCCACCACCTGTCTGTCAGTGGAGGCTTACGTGCTGCTATGATGTAGAACAGGTTTCAGAGGAACTGCCAGACTAAAACAGATGAAGAAGAAAGGCCTGGCAATCTACTTCTGAAATAAGCCATTGAAAACCCTGTGGCTCACAACAGTCTGCTCTGTAACTGGTCCTGGGATAGAGCGGGACTGAGGTCTCCACGATGGCAGGTACCAAGCATGGATTCATTTCTTTACTCCCACACAGAACAATTTTGGCTGACAAATAGTCAACTGATGAAAAAAAAAAAAGGATAGCCAGAGAACGTCCAGCTGAAAGGCATTTTACAGATCAACCACTTCTCAGACTCAGGAGCCCTGTGTCTGAGAATTTAACTTATCTGACCTTCAGTTGTACCCACCCATCATCACTACGGTCTTCAGGCTCCAGGGTGCTCTGGGATAACTAAGGATCTAGGCTAGACGTTTCACAGCTCCACCTCCCAGCACTTCCACACGGCAGCTCTCAGGCCAGCGCCCCAGGTGTCGAGTTTGAAGACCTTACTCACAGACCCATTAGTCTGCAGCCTGTTGTCTCACTGAGGCTTCCTCCAGTGACAGCCGCTCCTCTAACAAACACACGGGCCACAGCAGGCTTGAGGCCATCTATGGCTTCCATATACCTTTCTCATGAATAAACGCATCCAGTTTGCTGTATGAGTCATCTGGTGCTGCTCTAACAGAAACACCACAGAGTGGATGGCTTTAACAAGCAACGTTTCTTCTTACACAGTCCAGCAGGCTACAAGTTCAAACTCAGGGTGTCCGATCCAGGGGAAGTCTTTCCCCCTGTTGGCTCTGGAGGAAAGTCCTTGTGTGGCATCAGCCTTTGTTTCAGGGAGCATTCTAGCACAGGAACCCCAGGTCTGAAGGATGGACTCTATTCTTGGTGCTGGTTTTTTGAAGGTGTGAGGTTCCCAACTCTCTGCTCACTCTCCTTTCATCTCTCGTAGGACAAAAAGATAAAAAGTGGCGTCATCCACACTCCAGGGAAACGCCCTTTGCAGTGCAGCAGGGAGGGGACCTTCGGAAGGGGTTTATGGTCCCACCCTCATCCTCTCTAACATAACCCACTCTGTTAACCACAGGCCGAGATCAGGATTTACAGCATCAGGAAACCACAGAATGGAGGGCAATCACGGAATACAGGGAATCCTGGCCCAGCCAAATTACTGCTCATATTTTTGGGGGGACACAATTCAATCCATGATGCTTGCCCAGCCTCTATCTGCCCCAGAGAGTAATTCTGCCCGAGGGAAACCCAAACCAAAGGCACTGCCATGGAGTTGGTTCCAACTCACAGGACGGAGTAGGACTGCCCCATAAGTTTCCAAGGAGCAGCTGTGGATTCAAACTGCTGACCTTTTGGCTAGCAGCTGAACGCTTACTCAGTGCTACCAGAGCTGCTCCTGCCTCAGAACACTTGCCAAACTAAGGCTGCCTGGTGAGGAAAGCAGACAGAGACAGCATGGTGACAGCCTGGGTGCAAAGTCACCCAGGACAAGCTAAGAGGCAAGTGCTCTGAACATGCAGAAGCACTGGCCAGGCAAATATATGCCTCGGAGGAGAAAAGGCAGACTTCATGATGGATTCTGTAGCTTTCAGAAGTCCCCCTGTTCCAGCCCTGGTGGGTAACCAGTGGCTAAAGGCCTCAGCAGCTCTCGCCACAGTCTTCCTGTCTACACACTGGTGATGACAATGGTCAGGGTGATGGTGATGAGACGGGCACAGAGGAGAATGAGAGACAGAAAGCAGGCCAAGAGCCATTCTTTACTTGTTGTTAGCTGCTGTTGAGTTAGCTGTAAGACCTGACGACTGCCAGTGTGACGGAATAAAGCACTGCCCAGTCTTGTGTATCTTCACGATTGCTGGTATGCTTCAGTCACTGCTGTAGCCACTGTGTAGAGTGTCTTCCACACTTGGGAGCTGATCCTCCAGGGCTCTGTCAAACAATATTCTGTTGCCATCACTTTTGGAAGTACATCGCCAGGCCTTTCTTCCTACGCTGTCTTAGCCTGGAAGCTTTCAGGATTATAGCAACATGCAAGCCATTAGAGTGTATCATTACTGTTTACTGAGGGTAGGCACCAGCCTAGGCATATGACACTCAATCCTCCAAATTCTGGGAAGTGAAGCGGTGTCATATCCATCTTATAGAGGATGAAATTGGGGCTTGCAGAAAGTAACTGATTTGTTTGGGGGGGCCACTGGGCTGATAAACAGAGAAGTAGAAATTAAAATCCAAGCCTTCATAACTCTGTCCTCCATTTCTCCACACTGAACCTGAGACAGTATCTTCTTTCCAGCTCTCTTTAACAGGCAGCAAACAACAATAAGAGCCCAGTCGTCCACAAACATTTATTCCAAGACCACCAGGAAGATACAAATCAAAAGCACAATGAATACCTACTTATACCCAATAGAACAGTGATCATCAAAAAGTGTTGGTGACGGCGTAGAAAAATGAGAACCCTCGTATCATGCTGGAATGCAGAAAGGTACAGAAGCTCTGGAGAACACTCTGGTAGTTTCTCAAATGGTTAAACACATAGTTACCACATCACCCAGAAATGCTACTCTGGGGTACATTCCCAAGCAAAAATTTTTATGCAAATATTCGCAGCAACATTACTCGTAATAGCTAAAAAGTAGAAACAATCCTAATGTCCATCAGCTGATGAATGGATAAACAAAACATACACCACACAATGGAATATTATTCAGCGAAAAAAAAGGAATGAAGTACTGATGCACGCTACAGCCCACATAAACCTCGGAAACATTATGCTAAGTAACAGAGCCACACCTGTCAGTGTTTTGTACTGTGGCAGCTCACGTGTTGCTAAGATGCTGCAAGTTACACTAATAGTATTTCCGAGACCCAGAAAGGTCACCTGTGGTGGACAGGTTTCATGAGAGCTTCTAGACAGACTGGGAAGAAAGGCCTGGGGATTTACTTCCAAAAACAAGCCAAGGGAAATGACCCAAAGAAGACAACAGACTATTTTCCAATATAGACAATATAGTGCTAGAAGATGAGTCCTATAGTCTGGAAGGTACTCACAACAGAGTGGTCACAACAGTGTACTCCTCAAGTATCAACAATTGTGAAGGCGGCACAAGACTATGCAAAGCTTCCTTCTATGGTATGTGGAACCACCACAAGTTGGAGTTGAGTTGGAGGCAACTAACAAGTGAAAAGAGGTCAATTAAAAAAACTCAGGTATCACATCAAACTGTGTAGATAAAGTGTCCAGAATAAGAAAATCTAGAGAGGCAGAAGCCCCAGTGGCACAGAAGCTAAGAGCCTGGCTGCTAACCAAGAGGCCAGCAGTTGGAACCCACCAGCCATTCCCTGAAGGCCCTGCAAGGCAGTGCTACTCTAATTGGGTCTCTAATGTGCTACTCATTAGGGTCTCTAGTGAGCTGGAATTGACTCGGCAGTAAAGGGTTTGGGTTTTTTGGTGCTTTATAGACAGACAAAATAGATCACTGATTGCCTAACGCTTGCATAGAGGTCTTTTTTGGGGTAATGAAAATACTGTAAAATTCACTGTGACGATGGTTGCACCACTTTGTGAATGTACTAAAAACCACTGAATTGTAGACTTTAAATGAATTATATGACATGTAAAATATATTTTAATAAAGCTGTTTCAAAACAAAAGCTTAGTCTAAAGCAACAAATGTACCCGTTGTGTGAACTTTCAGTACAATCTAGATTGGGGAGAAAAACAGCTATAAAAAACATTTTGAGCACAACTGATGAATCTGAATATATATTATACATCAGGTGATATAAACAGTTTCTTAAGCATGATAATGGTATTGTCTTGCCACATAGCAATACCTTACAAAATACAGTTAAAACAATACATCGGGACTTCACCTTAAAATAATCCAGTAGGTAAGTAAGGGTGAAGAATGGGAGTATAAATGAAACAAGACAGGCCAAATGCTGACAAATGTTAAAGCGAAATGATAGCTCCAAGGATTCTACTACTGTAAAGGTTTACAAATGGGCTTTATATATTATATATATGTATAGACCTATATATATAGACATACACTTGTATATACATGTATGTGTCTCTCTTCTCTCTTTCTGCATGTGTGTGTGTGTATTTAATTCTTTGCCTACAGTTCCATAAAGGCTGTCTTCCCCACTGTCATGGATTGAATTTTGTCTCCTGCAACATATATGTCAACTTGACTAGACTACGATTTCCAGTATTTTGTTACCATCTACCATTTTGTCATCCGATGTGATTTTCCCCTGCACTGTAAGTCCTACCTCTATGATGTTAATGAGGCAGGATTAGAGGCAGTTATGTTACGCGATGGCACTGGGCTTGGCATGTCACTGAGGCAGGATTCGATTTACAGGATTAGGCTGTGTGTGAAGTCAATCTCTTGAGAAATAAGCAGAGACGGGTGGACTGCATACCACCAAGAAACAACAGCCAGTAGAAGAGCATGTCCTCTATACCCAGTCTCTGAACTGAGAAGCTCCTAGACTTGGGGAGACTGATGACGAAGACCTTCCCCCAGAGCTTGAGAGAGACAAAAAGTCTTCCCGTTGAGCTGGCACCCTGAGTTTGGATGTCTAGCCTCCAAGATTAAGAGAATAAACTTCTCTTTGTTAAAGCCATCCACTTGTGGTGCTTCTGTAACAGCAGCACTAGATAGCTAACAGTCACTATTATCACCCCTCTGTGGTCTGGCCTGGGTGTAAGGGCCACCCAAGACGCTGATACACCAGGAAGGGCTTAGTCAGCTGTCGAGGTTAGTTTACCGTGATTCAGCAACCTCTGCTCCTCCTGTGTGTTCAGTCGGTGTCCTTGGCAGGTGAGATCCAGTTTGACACCCATCAATGGCTCCCCACTACTAGGGCCCAAATCCCTGGTAGAGGCCTGTGCAACCTCCTGCAGCTGCGTCCTCTGCCCTCCCTACACTCACTGATGGAACAAGCTACAGTCACACTGGGCCTCTGTTTTTGAAAACCCTAGTCTGCTTTCTGCCTCTACGTGTTCATGTATGTTGTTGCTTTTGTCTGGAATGCTGCTCACAAACTTATCTGTCAGGAGAAACCCTTGCAACCCTTCTAATCTTAGCTTAAGTATCTTTTCTTACAGAGTCCCTCCCTGACATTTCCACCATCTGCTTCCCCATCACCCTTGACTCTCCTAGGCTACACTTTCTCTAGCCCTCATCACTGCAGGAACTAAAGACCATTTCTCTCATGTCTTCTACCCATATCAGATATAAAACTCTTTCAAAACAGGGACTGTATCTATGTCTCAGTGCCTGGCAAGGAAGCAGACGCTCAGGAGAACACATGTTGATTAAATCTGGGGCAGACAGAGGAAGGGTCACAGTTAGGTAAATCAGCTCTCTCTGCTTTTCTGCTCTGTCTCCACCTAAAACTCTATTCTCCAATGGCCACCTGAGATTCCCACACCCTTAATCTCATCCCCCGTGACCCTCCACACCTCACCCCTGCTGTGTCCAAGGACAGTCTTCCTGTGAAGCCCTTAGGAAGCAAGAACAAGCAGCCTCTTCACAATCTACAAGCAAAAAAGGGCCTGGGCACTTGTGGGCAGGCTCCCTCACTTTCCCTAGCACCTCTTCAATGGTTCGAGTCGGTTCACGGCACTACAGCCCAGGCAGGAATGGCGCAGGTCAGGCCTTGCTGCTGCGAAGGCTGGCAAGAGGATCAGCCTTGGAGGCCCACCCATTTCCTAGTCTTTAACCAGCTGTCACTGAGTCAACACCAATTCACAGCACACCCTTGAGTGTGGGGGTAGAACTATGCTCCATAGGCTGATTTTTCAGAAGCAGACTGTCAAGATGCCCCTAGGTGGACTTGAACCTCCAACACTTTGGTTAGCACCAGACGGTTAACCATTGCACCACCCAAAGATGACTTGGTAATTAATCAACAGGGACCACGGACTCCAATAACCAGGCTATCCCAAGACTGCAGGCTTGAAAGCTACCACTGGGTGGCACCACATCACCACCACCTGTTCCCATCTGGTTCCCCCGGATGAGGTGAGAGGGCAGGCATCCTCAGAACTGCCAGATATCCAGCCCTCAGCCTGGTTCCTGGACACACTGGGCCCTAATGATTGTAGGTGCAGTATCACTGTGGTTAAGAGCTAAGCTTAGAGGCAAAAGGTGGACAGTTCAAACCTACCAGCTACTCCTTGGAAACCCTACAGGGCAGTTCTAATCTGTCCTATAGAGTAACAAGCAGTTGGACTTAGCTCGATGGTAATGGGCTTGTTTATTATTATTATTGATTAGGAGATAGCCTCTGGGTGGTGTGAATGATTCAGGCTCTCTACTGCTAACCCAAGAGTTGGAGGTTTGAGTTCATCTGGCCCTCAGTCCTGCCCGTGACAGAGTACAGTGGGGACGCACTCCTGGTTTTTGTGAAGATGAGGCAGGGAAGTAGACACAAATGCCTCCCACAATGTTCTGATTTTCTTGGATTATTTGTTCAAGGTGGGCAGGAAGCAGAAAAGCCCAAAAGGGGGACGTGGGAGCTAGGTCTTTCAGTCTAGGCTCTGTCACCGTGACTGGACAAGCTACCTGCATCTCACATGGCATGTGTTCACTTGCTGCCTCATTCTACATTCTTCATTTATTAAGTCATAATTATTATTGATTATAACTGACACCTAGGATGGTAAGTGCATCCTATACATGCTGAGAATGGCATATATACTTGGGGACCATCTGTTGTCAGTGCTATGTATAAATACCCAGCTTTCTCACTCATTTCAGTGTTGGAAAACCAGAGTTTGGAGAACCAAAGCAGTATGTTTACACAGTAAGATAAAAATGTTACTTTTTTTATTCCAAATGTTATCCTTTGAGAGTCTAAAAGAGTGACATTGTACCTTACAATCCTGGGATTTGGGGAGCAAACGTGTGCTTGCCCTCCACAGACCGCCCCATTTGTTTCCATTAGTGCGACAATACTCAGATGTCCAACGCCTGCCCTTGTGGCAGACGCTGCCCGCCGAGGCCGGAAGACCCTCTTCCGAGCTGGTGCTCCCTGCATCTCAGCACCACTACCACCACCTAACTTTCCCCCCCACCCCAAAATAACACTCAGCTGTACCTGTCTTGTATAAAAGTAGAATGTGTTCATTTTAGGACATTAGAAAAACACTGAAAAACTTGAATAAAATAAAAATCACCCATAATCTTCAACCAATGTTTCCTAGCTTCAGCGCCGTAGGCAGCATCTCGGGCCAGATGATTCTCCGTCATGGAGAGATGTCCTGTGCAGTGTGAGATGTTCGGTGGCATCCCTGACCTCTTCCCTCTAAATGGCAATAGCACACCCTCCCCCTTCTCCCTCAGCTGTGACAATCAGAAATGACTCCAGACTCTGGGGGAGGCAGGGGAGAATCACTCCCGACTGGGAATCACAGTCTTCGGAGAAGATGCTGCTAGGTGCTGTCAATTCGATTTCAACTCACAGTGACATCCTGCGGTAGAGGAAAACCACCCTCTAGGGTTTCCCAGGCTGTGATCTCCGACCTGCTTTACTGGAGCAGACTGCTGGGTCTTTCTACTGTGGAGCAGCTGGGTGGGTTCACACTGCCAATCATCTGGTTAGCCGAGCACTTAACCACTGCATCACCACAGCACTAATCAATCATTAGCCGAGCACTTAATCACTGCACCACCACAGCTCCTTTGGATGCAGATTGAAAAGACTAAATCAAATCCACTTCTATTGAGTCGATTCTGACTCAGCGATCTTATAGAGTAGAACTGCTCTATAGGGTTTCCTAGGAGCAGCTGGTGAAGTTGAACTGCCCACCTTTTGGCTCGCAGCTGAGCTCTTCACCACTTCACCGCCGGGCCTCCTTGGATGCGTACCGAACCGCCATAAATATTCTGGTTTGTTTACACTGCCATTAGTTTTCTTCACACCTCAAACAGGTTTGACCTTGGATTCAGTGTGTGCTCTGCCTTGCCCACTCAATACTGTAAGACTTTTCCCAAATCATTACATTTCATGTTCTTCAAAAGAATGCTTTTTACTGGTTGCACAGTACCCTTGGAGGGACGAGCACCAGTACTATAACCCACTGTGCCCACCCTTGACTGTGGACAAGTGGGCTGCAGCCAGGGTAGCAGTGCTGGAAACAGTGCTCTGGTGAAGAGTCTCACATACAAATCAGAAGAACCCTGAAGTACATTCCAGGGACACTTGCTGGAAGAGAAATTCCTAGGTCAAAGCTGTGTGGGCATACATTGTCCAGTTAGCTTTTGAGAAGACTATACCAATAAACACTTTTTAAAAATGGAAACAACTCCAGAGTGTTTCTGGAAGGGGGGAAATACCAATTTCATTAGGGAAGGAGGAACGATTTGGGGAGGGATGAATATTTCTAACATACTTCCTGATGATGCCCAGGGTGGCACCAGCTTTTTAAAAGTTGTTGTTAAACCACAGCTGAACTAGACTGGTATCTTCAGAAAACACTCCAGGGTCAGGGTGCAGGTAAGTTTCACTTGAAGCTGACGGAAGGGGACTGTGCTGAGAAAGCCATTTGGGGCCTGGCAGGAAACCAACAATCGAGGATGGATTCAGGATATGGAGGGGACAGGACACTGCTCAGGCTGGGCACCTACTAACTGGGCCCACATCCTCACTGCTCACAGCCTGGGCCCCAGCTTTGCAGATCAGCATCCCCTGGGAGCTTGTTAGAAGCACAGAATCTTAGAACCCAGACCTCCTGAACCAGAGTTTGCATTTTCACCAGCAGGCTATTTGTAAGTCCACTGACGTTTAAGAAGCCCTGGCCTGTGGTGATGTCTACATGCTTTTCCAGAGTCAGAACTGAACCGGTGCTCAATACTCAGCCTCCTAAGAGAACGACTCAATTACCATTTCCTAAAAATAACAGTCTTGCCTGGATTTAAGCGTAGTAACTCTACAGGACGGAGTCGAACTGCCATACAGAACTTCCAAAGAGCACCTGGGAATTGAACTGCTCACCTTTTGATTAGCAGCCATGGCACTTAACAACTACACCACCATTTCTGTATTAAAGCTAAGCGTCACAATTTAGCCCCTTGCAGTGATGACTAAGTCTTTCTTTCAATGATGGCCTGCACTACCCATGATTATAAGTAGCAATTATTATCCTCAGAATCACTGACATCATCCACGAGGCCTAGGACTTCAAGTCCTGGAAAGGGCTGTTGGCGTTTGGAAGCTCTGTCAAGAACAACTTCTTGATAATTTATGGTTACATTAAAGAAGACTAGTCCTCAATTTCTTAGACACAGCTTCATCCAGCTAGAAAAACCACGGGAACCGGCATCATGGTTCAGTCTGATCACTCAGGAACTACGGTCTAACCTTGAGCCATCACCTTGTCCATAACCTGGGAAAATTGCTCACACCTACTTCATACAGCTACACAAACAGCCATGGACATAATGAATGCAAAAGCAGTCTGGGAATCTTAAAACCTATCCCCTGTCTTTCCATCCTGCATTTCTGTCTCTAAGGTAGATGATCAAATGTGATGAAACATTTTACTAAATTCCACTCTGGATAAAGCCTGGTGCCAGGAGAAGGCATGGAGAAAAGGAAAACGGCTTGGTCCCATACGTACTTTTCAAGTGGCAGGAAATCTAGACTCTATTTATCAGGAACCTGGATGGCAGGATGGAACCTTCTGCCTAACAGTTACAATCCTATCACCATCTCCCACCCCTCTCAAACCACCTTCAATTTTGGAACACTAGCAAACCCCAATTACCCCACCCTCCTCCTATTAGGGTTCACTGGGCAACTCAGATATGCCAACCATGTTCTACCGGGGCAGAACTGGGCTGTAGTCATCTGGACCCTCATGAGTACCCTGCCCTTAATGAGACTACACTCTACATCCCTGAATGGAAACCCTTACCTGGGAATCACCGGCCGATTTTCGGACACTCATGTGGGCAGTCTCTGGAGGGTGTGCTGGGGCCCCTGACACGTGGTATCCATTCACTGCGGGGACAGAAACACTGCTCAGATGCTCGCCCCTGACAGGTGCCTCGACCATTACTGCGATTAGAACTCCTCCTCCCATCTCATTCCCTGATGCTCAGAGGTCGTGCACGGCTGGGACTATCTTCAGGGACCTTAGTATCTACAGAGCTGGAAATGGGTTGAATGTAACTTTCTCATCCCTGGTACCAACTACTACATTCTTGGGAAATCGAGTTTCTTCTTGAATTTGAGAGGAAATAGAATGTGCTTAACAGGAGGCAAGATCAACACAGTCCAGCTGCTACGTCCTCCAATGCGGTGTCAGTTGCTGTCACTGGTAGTGATCACGCACACAGTCTCTCTCTGGTTAGGTGGTCCCTCCACCACCTTCCTACAGTCCTCCCCTGCTCCCCCTAAGGAACATCTGTACCCTCATCGCAGTGTGATATGAGAATGATGGAAAGGGAATTAAACTGGATGATGTGAAACGCGGCTCTACCAATTAACATGGAGATCATCTTTGAGCAACAGTATGTCTAGTTTAAAAAAAAAAAATAACACCCTCAAATCTCTAGATTTCTATGCTTATGATTTTATGTCTCCTAGGGGGCACTGTACCACTCATCTGTCAGTTTGTTTTATGGTAGTGGCTTGTGGGTTGATATGATGGTGGACAGATTTCACCAGAGCTTCTAATCAATGACAGACTAGGAAGAAAGGCCTGGCAATCCATGTCCACAAATAAGCCAATACAAACCTTATGGATCAGAACACAATACTGTCTAATCCAGTCCTGGAAGATGAGCCCCACTGTCAGAAGACATTCCAAATACAAAGTGTCTGCAACACTTCATTCCGTTCTGTTGTAAATGGGGTCACCGTAAGTCACAGCCAAGTCAATGGCAACCAGTAACAATAACAACAGAAGGCATTTGTTCTTGCTCCTATGTGCCCTTGGAAACTGTCCTTTCAAAGAAGGAGAAAAGAACCCTTTGGTTAGCATTTGTGTGGTATAAACGCACCCACCATGCTTGACTTTCAAGCACCCCACATCATCTCATGCATCTGACATCACCAGTTTATACGGGGAGTCACGCAGTCTGAGTTCCAGAGTGGTCAGCTCTCTCACAGATACAGTTACAAGACCTTTACTGTTCCCTAGCTGCTGTCCAGTCAGCCCCTGCTTTATGGCGACCCCATGCCCAACAGAATGAAACTCGGCTTAGTTTCATGCTCCTTCCACGACTGAGTCTATAGAGGAATTCTAATCAAAAGAGAGAAAATGTAGAACAGAATTTCAACTTCTCACAGAATCCAGACTTTCTGAAGCTATGGAAGATAGACGAACCTCTGAAGCTGTTGTCCTGAGGTAACGTTTAAACCTTATACCAGAAATCTTCTTAAAAGCAAACAGTTTGGCTTAACTAGCAAAGAATGTCTGCCCTGAGCACCACGCTCTAAAATCTATCTATACGGGGTCAAATTGACAACAGTAGCTTAGAAGATTATATACGAAGCTTAGTGGCATGAGTTTACGCCAACGGGGGAGAATAATTCAGAAAAGCATAGAGAATGGTTGCACACACATATCAGCCCAATAGGTAACTGGCGACTGAAGCCAGCTAGCGCCTTGAGGAAGCAAAGGACCAAACATCAGCCACGCTGTGACCAGCCACAGGCCTACCTACACCCTACACCCCGAAGTGCCTAGCCACATACTGGTAATCCCTGCATCAAAATGAGCTCACCAACATGAGAGGGGAGGCCAACAGCAGGGGGAACAGCGGGGAGGCCTCAGAGAACCTGCCCACGGCGGCCACCAACTACACCATAACAACATTAGGCTGACGACAAACACAACCCACAAGAAAGGCAAAGCAGTCCAGAGAGATTTTACTTATCAAGTAGCAGAAAGCTAAAATGGATAAAACACAATTACTGGAAAATCCAAAAGCAACGGCAGAAACCCTTAGTATATTGATTACAGTCTGTGACTGATGGAACAGATGCAGGTAAGGATACAGAGGATCTGAATAATCTATTTTAAAAGAGTGGCTGAACCAGATGTATTAAACAGTCTATTCTACATACAAAGATAACACCTTTTACGAAGACATAAAAGAAAGTCAGAAAAAAAAGAGTAGAGATATTTAAGCCACAAATAAACTGTCAATAAATTGCAAAAGGCATAAATAACACAGGCCACATTCTTTGACCAGAAAGCATTAAAAGTAGGCATTAATGATAGCAGAACAGATAAAAAAGGTCTCCATACCTCCAACTGCCAAACATTTGGAAATTCAAGAAAATGCTCTGATAAATAATCTCAGGTCAAAGAGGAATTTAAAACGTAATTACACAATATTTAGAAAATAATTACGAAGACTATATTGAAACTAATTCAGATAAGGCCTGGTTTATTATTCTTTGAGGAAAATCCATCACCTTAATGATTTCATTACCAAACTTGAATGAATAAAAATAAATGGACTAAACATCTGATTTACAAGAATTTGCAAAAAAAAGCCACTAAGGAAAACATGAGACAGGACTCTAAATGTGGCAAGAGAAATTAATGAGTTAGGAAACAGTGTAACATTAGCTACTCAGAGGTGGTTTGCTGCCCCTGTATGTGTGTGGGGTGGGGGAAAAGCAGGAATCATAACAATAAAAAGGCAGATTAGCCAGTCCAGTCTAATTTGAGACAGCAAGAGACAATACAAATGCTCAGAACCTGGAATTAGAAGGCTTTGCTTTTTTTTTAGTGTTTGCAAGAGCACACGGTTTACAACTCTACGCTACTGAATGCAAAATCTCCCGTGATATTAAAATTATCAAAATGGTTTCAGGAGATATACCCATGGTGGGGTGGGGGGCGGGGGGCAAGAAACAGCTGCTGTGGCACCAACCCTGACTTACGGTGACCCTATGTGTGTGACAGTATAACTGTGCCCCACAGTGTCTTCACTGACTGATGGGGAGGTAGATCACCAGGATTTTCTTCCAAGGTGCCTCTGAGTGGACTTGAACCTCCCGACCTTTTGGTTAGCAACTGAGCACATTAACTGTTTGCTGGATCCAGAGTGCAAAAAGCATCTCCCCCAGAATGGCAATGAACCCAGATGGTTTTATATGAGCAAGTCTGTTCAAACTCTCAAGCAAGAGATACCTAGACACCAAGTATACTAGTGCATAGAAACATCCAGCAAGTTTCTCACTTTTACAAAGTCACTGTTATCCTAATACTAAAACCCAACAAAGACAATACAAAAGGGAGCCCCTGTTCAGTAAGACTATGAAAACGAAACGTGTAAATTCTTACCTGAGCAGACCTTGGCTCAGAGTTAGTCCTTCCTGATGATGCTGGGTCCCTGTAAACCGAGGTCATTCCCCACCCAGATCCTCGCAGTCCCTGGGTGGTCTAAATGGTCAACACACTCAGCTGCTAACTGAACAGCTGAGGCTCAAGTTCACTCCAAGGAGCCTCTGAAGAAACACTGGTAATCTATTTCTGAAAAACCAGCCACTGAAAAGCCTAAGGTGCAGAGTTCCACTCTGATGCACATGAGGTCGCCATGAGCCGGAGTCTCTGTGACAGCAACAGGTTTTCGCAGAGGCTCTCCTCCTGACCCTGCTAGCTCTGCGCTCTGCTTCTCCACGCAGCCTCCCTCAGGCTCGCAGCCCGCTGCTCTCCAAGCAGCCGGGCAGGAACTGTCCAGTGCAGGGCATTTTGCCCCTCATCCAATCCCTTGTTCTCACTTCAGTTCTGGTTGGTCAGCTGTTAGCTCATTACTGCTCATGTCAAAACAATTAGCGAGGAATAAAAAATCATTTTCCACTCAGCCATTTGCTCCACACAGCGGTTTTGTCTGACGCTTAACTCCATCTTGCTGCAGCTTGCTTAAACACTCCCAGGCACATCCAGAAAGTTCTACATGGAGTCACGGCTCCCAAGACCCCCCCAATGTCCACGCATGAGCCTTCATGTGGCAACCTAGTCCTCTGTACCCAGCGCACCAAGGGCAGACTGCAGAACGAACGTGGTGTCCAGAAGCTGGGAGAGGTAAGGAAGAATTCTCCAGAGTTTCCTGGGTGTGCATGCCTCTACTAACCCTTGATTGCAGCTCACTGAGACTAATTTTGGGCTTTTGGCCCCCAAAACTGTGACAGAACAAACATCTGTCATTTAAAGCCCCCCCCCTAAAAAACCCACTAAAACAACCAAACAAACAAAAATCCAAGGGAGGCCAGACATAGACATGCTCGAGACTTACAGATTTCTGGCGTAAAAAATATAAAATAAAATTGGTCTAGAATCTCTTGTAAACATAGGAACATAATTCACTTTGAGAAAGTAAGAAAAATAAAATTGTCCAGACTTAGCTGTTCTCAAGAAAAGGGAACAGAGGCAGAGCCAAGATGGCCGGCTAGATACACGTCTCCTTAATTCCCTCTGAAAATTAAGGCCTGGACTGATAATTGGATGGAGGCTTCTCAATAAACAATGAGCCCTAGGACACAGCACAGGGTTGTCAGATTGGACTACATGCCACCAAACGGGAAACTTCTCTCTCACTGAGCCCGACTCCTGCTGACTGGCCACTTGCACAGCCCACAGGTTCTGGTGCTTTTGATGCTTTTTTTCTTTGTGTTGGCCAGTAGGTGGGGGATGGGCATGAGACAGCAGCTATGCTAAGCCGCAGTGCTGAAGTGAATAGTGTCGGGTGCAACGAGAGACACAGTGTGTGGGATAGCCACATCCTGAGAGCCCTGCAGTGGACTGAGGGTACCACAGGCCCTCCACCCTGTCTTTTCTGAGCTCCGCCATAGCTTTTACTGTTTCATGGTAGAAGGGGTAGCTTGACTGGGACGCCACCTTGGTCGGCTGGGAGGTGAGTCACCCAACTGGAGGCCTCAGCAGGGGTTGATTCCCAGGCTAAGAGGCAGTGCCAGTTCGGGGAGTGCTTTTCCAGCAGAAAGGCTGTTGAGCACAGTGTTGCCTTACGGATACGGCCAGGCAGAGGATGGAAGCAGGGCCATGGCCCCTCCCTACTTTGAGCTACATGATAGCATCTGGGGACTGCCAAAGAGGTGCTTCTGCTGCTGGAAGGCAGGGTATGCCACACTTGGTGGCCTGACTGATTTTGAAAGCTGGCAGATAGCTTTTAGCTTTTTAAAATAAGACTGCTTGGAGATATAACTGTTGTACAGCCTGTACAGCTGATAGCACACAGACTAATGGAGCACAGTTGAGACTCCAGAGATGCCACCATTCTCCACGAACAGCTCGTATTTGACAAAAGCCCTAAGATTGTAAATGGGGTAAAAACAGTGCCTTTTAACAATTGGTGCTAGCAAAATTGGATATCTATCTTAAAAAACTGAAGGCCTATTTCTCATACCTTACACAAAAACTAACTCAACTTAAATCAAAGACTTAAATATCAAACCTAAAACAATAAGGCTCATGCAAGAAAAAACAGGGTCAACAATGGAAGTTTTAATACATAGCTTAGACAGACTTCAGAATTTGACAGACAAACCACTGTCAACAAAAGAGAAAATAGATAAATGGAAACTACTAAGAATCCAACACTTTTGCACATCCAAAGACTTTATCAAGAGAGTTAAAAGACCACCTACAGAATGGGAAAACACATTTGGCAACTATATGTTGGACCAATGTCTCTTCCCAATAATCTAAAAAGTACTGCAAAACATCAACAAGAAAAAGGTAAATAACCCAATTAACCAATGGCCAAAGGAGATGGACAGGTATAGGGTCTTTTGACTGTGGGTCAGCATTGACTCACCAGTTGTTCTAACTTGTGGTGACTCCATGTATGTCAGAGTAGGAATGTGCTCTGCAGGGTTTTCAATGACTGTGACCTTTCAGAAGCAGATCTCTACATCTTCCCTCTCAGATATCTTTGGGTAGATTCAAACCTCTAACCTCTTAGTTATAATAAACATGGGTTTACCAGGTTGCATCACCAGGTACTGCTTGACCGTCTTGTTGTTAGGTGTCGTGGAGTTAGTTCCAACTCATATCAACCCTACGTACTAAAGAATAAAACTGCCTAGTCCTGCGTCATCCTCACTGACCAATTCTTTTTGGTATAATGACTGCATATTTCTTCCATCTTCTTTTTTTCATTGTGATTAAGCGAAAGTACACAATCCAAATTAAAAATCTGCATGCCTGCCTATCTGCAGCTCCTTCTGCTCCCCTTGCCTGATCACAGCACACTCTTCCTTTCGTTCTATATATGTCATATCCTCTTAACATTCTCTTGTCCTCTCCTCTACACTTCTCCTCCCCACTCCAGTAAGAGGCCAGTAGGACAGCATCCTATAAATGCACAGAACCATAAAGTACATGTACCATATGGTCACACCGTGTTCCTGAGTCCAGTCCATCGCTGTCCGAAGAGTTGACCTCAATAATGTCTTCTTGTCAGGGGCACCCGCAGGTCTAGGGACCATGATCCCTGAGGAACCCCAAGGCTGCCAGACCATCAACTGCAGTTGCTTAGTGGAGTTCTTGAGGTGCACTCTTCTTTTTCTAGTGTTGCCACTAGGACTCAACTTGTGTGTCCCATCACAGCCGTCTTTGGTAGTGGCCAGGCACCATCTGGTTCTTCTGGTCACATGTTGATACAATCACCCATTCACACAGGTCTTTTTGTCTCCTGGGCTCTTTTTATCTCGTGTCTTTGTTATTCTTAGTCATCACCTGTTCCAGATGCATTGGGACCATTTGGTGTACCTCAGATGGCAACTTGGTAGCTTTTAAGACTCCAGATGCCACTCACCAACAGGGGATGTAGACGACTCTTAGCAATAAGCTAGTTATGCCAATTGGCCTCAAAGTCCCTTAAGAACATGGTCCCCAGACTCCTGCCTCTGCTACTCTATCCTTGCAATACTAGGTTAAGATTAAAAGAGTTTTGAGTTTATGTTCAAGTCCAGTTAAGTTGGTCTTCTTTCTACTGTGTGCTGTCACTGCTTTCACCCAGTCAAATATCTATCAACTATGTAATCTATGACCAGGCCTCTCCCTCCCTCCTCACCCTTGCAGCCATCAAAGAGTCTTTTTTTCTCTACATTAAGTCTATTTTTAAGCCCTTATATTAGGGGTCTCATACAATATTTGTCTGTTTGCTGCTGACTGATTTCAGTCAGTATAATGTCTTCCAATTGAAACCAGGTTATGACATGCTTCCTAAAATCATCATTGTTCTTTATCATCACATAGTGTTCCATTGAGTATATGTATCACAGTTTGTTTATCCATTCACCTGTTGATGGCCATCTGGGTTGATTCCATCTTTCTGCTATTGTGGACTGTGCTGCAATAAACATTTGTGTGCATGTATCTGTTCATGTGACAGCTTTTGTTTCTTTAGGATATGTTCCGAGCAGTGGGATGACTGGATAAAATGGCGTACCTATTTCCAACTTTTTGAGGATGCACCAAATTGCTTTCCAAAGAGATTGTACCATTTGGCAATCCCACCAGCAGTGTAGGAGAGTCCCAGTTTCTCCATAGCCTCTCCAGCATTTGTTGTTTCGTACTTTTTGGATCATGGCCAACCTTGCTGGGGTGATATGGTATCTCACTGTAGTTATGATTTGGATTTGTCTAATAGCTAATGATTGTGAGCATTTCCTCAGGTGCCTTTTAGCTGCCTGAAGTCCTCTTTGGTGAAGTATCTGTCCATCTCCTTTGGCTATCACTTAATTGGGTCATTTATCTTTTTATTGTTGGTATTTTGCAGTACCTTGTAGATTACGGAGATCAGACGTCAGTCCAATATGTAGTTGCCAAATATTTTTTCCCATTCTGTAGTCGGTCTTTTAACTCTCTTGATAAAGTCTTTGGATGAGCAAAAGTGTTTGATTCTTAGTAGCTCCCATTTATCTATTTTTTCTTTCATTGATAGTGGTTTGTCTGTCACATTTTGAAGTCTGTCTAAGCTGTGTATTAAAACTTCCATTGTTGACCCTATTTTTTCTTGCAGAATCTTTAATCTTTAACATTTTACACTTAATATTTAGGTCTTTGATCCAACTTGAGTTAGTTTTTGTATAAGGTATAAGATATGGGTCTTGTCTGAGTTTTTTGCAGATGGATATCCAATGTTGCCAACACCATTTGTTAGAGACTGTTTTTACCCTCCTTACAATCTTAGGGCCTTTGTCAAATATAAGTGTTCTTAAGAGGATGTTGGCATCTCTGGAGTCTCAACACTGTTCCACTGATCTATATGTCTTTTTCTGCACCAGAACCAGGCCATTTTGACTACTATAACAGTGTAAATAGTTTCTACGGTCAGGCAGTGTGAGGCCTCCCACAGTGTTCCTCTTCAGTAGGGCTTTACTTGTCTGGGGCTTCTTCCCTTTCCAAACAAAGTTGGTAATTTGTTTCTCCACCTCATCAAAAAATGTCATTGGAATTTGTATTGAGATTACATTGTATTGTAGATTGTTTTGGGTAAAACAGACATTTTCACAATGTTAAGTCTTCCTATCCATGAGCAGGGTAGGTTTCTCCATTTCTATCAGTCTCTCTTGGTTTCTTGCAGTAAGGTTTTGTACAGTTTTCTCTGTATAGGTCTCTTATTTCTCTAGTTAAGTTTATCCCCAGGTATTTTATCTTATTTGAGGCTAGACTAAATGATATTGATTGGTGATTTCTTCTTTGATGATGTCTTTATTGGTTTAAAGGAATCCTACTGATTTACTTATGTTTATCTTATATCCTGATACTTTGCTGCTGAACTATTAGTTCCAGTCATTTACTTATGGATTCTTTAGGATTCTCTGCATATACAGCCATATCATCTGCAAATAAGGTGATTTTTACTTCTTCTTTGCCGATGAGAATGTCCTTTATTTCTTTGTCTTGTCTAATTCCTCTGGCTAGAACTTCTAGTACAATGTTGAATAGAAATAGTGAGAGTGGGCATCCTTGTCTAGTTCTAGTTCCCGTTCTCAAGGAGAATTCTTTCAGCCTCTCCATTCAGGATGATGTAGGCAGTTGGCTTTGCATAGATACCCTTATTGCACTGAGGAATCTCTATTTCTATTTTGCTAAGAATTTTTAGCATGAAGAGGTGTTGGACTTGTCGAATGCCTTTTCTGTATCAATTGACAAATCAGAAGATTCTTATCTTTTGTGTTATTTATGTGGCTGACCACATTAATTGTTTTTCTGATGCTGAACCAGCCTTGCACCCCTAGTATGAATCCAACTTGGTCATGATGAACTTTTGGGGGGGGTATGTTGTTTTGGCAAGGTTTTTGATGAAGACTTTTGTATCTAGGTTCTTGAGAGATATTGGTCTGTAATTTTCTCTTTTTGTGGGATGTTTCCCCAGCTTTGGCATCACGGTTATGCTGGTTTTATAGCATGCATTTGGGAGTATTCCATCCCTTTCTATGCTGTGAAATAGTACTGGAGTTAACTCTTCTCTAAACGTTTGGTAGAATTCTGTGGTGAATCCATCTGAGCCAGGACTTTTTGGGGTTGGTAGTTTTTGAATGACTTTTCAATCTCTTCCTTTGTTATGGGTTCATTAAGTTGTTCTAACTTCTCCTTGTGATAATTTTGGTAGGTGATATGAATCTAAGAATTTGTCTATTTCCTCTAAGTTTTCAAATCTGTTAGAGTACAATCTTTCACTGTCTTCTGTTATTATATTTTCGATTTCAGTGGGGTCTTCTGTGACATCTTCCATCTTATTTCTTATTTGTGTCATTTGTTTCCTCTCCTGTTTTTCTTTTGTAAGTTTAGCCAATGGTTTCTATGTTCCTCTTAATATTCTGTTCTGGGTTATTCTTCTTTATGGGCTGACTTTTCATCTTTTTCAGTGTTGGTTTTGTTCAGACTCCTGTATTATGTTTCTTAGTTTGATAGGCTGCATTGTTATTATGCTTTGCAGCCACCCGTATGATCCCCCTTACTATTCTAAATTTTAACCCAATTTTAACTTCTGCGTATCTTTTTAATTTCTTCTCCATCTGGAAGGACTACAACAACTGTATCATATCTCTCTTTTTAGTGTGATGATGTTATAGTTTATATGATATGATATGGTGATATGAATTTTAATATTGTAGCTTTGATGGAGCTTTGCAACTTCCCTAACTGAGCAGAATTCTGGATGTTGTGTCCTGCATTGCCTCCTTAAATGTATACTTAATGGTTTTGTTTTTCTAAGCAAAGAGATTCTTTTAACGTTTCCTGTAGTTTTGGTTTGGTTTTTTTTCAAATGGCACTTGGCTGGCTTGGCTGGCTAAGCTTCTATTTATCTGCAAATGTCTTAATTTCATCTTCATATTTGAAAGACAGTTTTGAAGGAGATATAATCCTTGGTTGGAAGTTTTTCTCCTTCAGGGGTTTGAATGTGTCATCCCACAGCCTCCTTGATGACATTATTTCTGCCAAGAAATCAGACAAAAGGCTACAGGTCTTCCCTCTGAATGTTAGCTTTGCTTTGAGCCTTGCTGCCTTTAAGAACTTCTGTTTATGTTTCATTTTATTAAGCTTGATTATAATATGTCTTGGTGTCTTTCTTTTAGGGTCTATCTTTTGTGGTGTTTGATACACATCTTGGAACACTATGTGCTCTTCTTGCGTGATTTCACAGAAGTTTTCTGTCAGCAACTCAACAACAATACTCTCTGTGTTTTCAGCTATCTCCCTGTTCAGGAACCCCAATTATTCACAGACGATTTCTCTTAATAGAGCTCCACATGTTTCTTAATGCTTCTTCAGTTTTCTTACTTCTTTTCTCTAATTTCTCCTCATAAACACTGGTGTCAGTTCCTCTCTCCTCAAGGTCACCAAGTCTGACTTTCATCTCCTCAATTCTGCTCTTTTGGCTTTGGATTGAATTAATTCTGTAATTTTGTTACTGATCTGCTGGATTTCAGACTGTTGATGATCCATCAGTTCAAATAGCTTGCTTAATTTTTCATTTTGCTCTGCTGCATTTTGTTTAATCTCTAGGAGGGCTCTATAAATAATTCTTTTGTACTCAACCTCTGATCGTTTCAGAAAGGCTTCTTCATCTGGGAAGTTTTTTGATTCTTTATTTTGGTAGTTTTCTGGAGCCATGACGGACTGCTTCTTTAAATGTTGAGCAATCATTGTTGCTTCTGGCCTCTAGAAATTGTTCAGTTTCTCTGCTATCACCTCGATAGGAGCTGAGGTGTAGTTCTAAGAGGGGATTTGGTCACCGGTCACCTCTATGTACTCTAGCGAATGGTCCCAGTGGACTCTCTGGGGTGGCAGACTCTGCCTTCTGACTGGCAAAGCCAGCACCCTATTTATAGAGAAACTGGGGGGCCATCAGCCACCCTTATGATGTGGGTCAGTGAAGGGTGGAGGAGATACTGCTAGGCCTCTCCACAGTTATTTGCCCAGGTCATCTTATCTTAAAAGGCACTTTACTGTTAAGCTGGGAGCTGTCCAGCAGCTGCCAAAATCAATGAGGCCCTCAGCTGTGGGAAGTCCCACCTGCCAGCTGACAATGGAAACACCTCTTCAGCCATCCATAGATGCTATGACACAGTTCAAAGTACGGGGGGGTTACAGCCGGGTCCTACTTGTAAGGTCACTTCGTGCTAAACACAGGCTTTCTACTGGAAAAGTGCTTTCCATACTGGCACTACCTCACAGCTTGGGAATTAGCCTCTGCTGAGGCCTCTGGTTGAGTGACTCCGCCTCCCACCCAACCAAGAGGGTGTCTCGATCTAGTTGCCCTTCCCAATGCTAAACAGCACAATCTGTGGTGCAGCTCAGAACAGGGCGGGTGGAGGTGCAGAAGTGCCCTTAGTCAGCAGCTGGGCTCTTACAATGTAACTATCCCAAGCACGGTATCTCTGCTGCACCATACGCTGCCCAGCACTGCAGGCCGGTGTTATTTGCCAGCTTATGCCCAGCCCACGCCTCCTGGATAACAAAGAAGGTGTGAGTACCTGCAGTCTGCCCGAGCCGTGAGTCAGCAAGAGCAGGGCTCAGCAGCAACCACTGCCTGGTGTTAGGGAGAGGGAGTTTCCCATTTAGTGGTGTGTAGTCCCATTGGACAACTTTATGCCATACCTCAGGGCTTCCTGGATGTGCAGAGCGCTCCGCTTAGTGATCACTTCAGGCCTGAGTTCTCAGAGGGAACTGAGCAGACGTGTGTCTAGTCTGCCACCTTGGCACCACCCCTTCCCATCTTCTTTTAATGTTTCCTGCATCATTTACTATTTTCTTCATAGAATCCCTCACTACTGAGGCTCGAGGCTTGAGTTTTTTTTCTTCATTTATTTCAGCTAAAGAAATGCCAAGTGTATGTCTCCCTTTTGGTTTTCTATCTCCAGCTCTTTGCACATGTCATTACTAGTGCTTTACTTGACACTTTGAAATCTTCTGTTTAGCTCTTTTACTTCATCAGTTCTTCCTTTTGTTTTAGCTGCTTGATCTTCAAGAGCAAGTTTCAAAGTCTCTTCTGATGCCCGTATTTTAGTCTTTGCTTTCTTTCTTGTCTTCTTAATGACCTCTTTCTTTTTTCAGGTATAATGTCCTTGATGCCATTCCACAGCTTGTCTGGTGTTTGGTCATTAGTGTCAATGGATCAAATCTACTCTTGAGATAGTCTCTAAACTCAGGCGGGATACACTCAAGGTTGTACTTTGGATCTTGTGGACTTGTGCTAATTTCCTTCAGTTTCAACTTGAATTTGCATGTAAGTGATGGGTGGTCTTTTCCACAGTCATCCCCTGGCCTTTTTCTAATTGATAATATTGAGCTTTTCCATTGTATCTACCCCTACAGTAGGGCAAACTGACAGGTACATGGGAGCTTGATCCCCTAGGTCTGGCCTAATCTCTCTTCTCTCTGTAATATGCACAGTAACTTCCTTCCTCAAGGTTAAGAAGCCTAGGAACCCCAAGGCCTTATTGCTGAAATCCTTCCTTTCTTTTATTGATCCTTCCTTATATGCATCCATTGACCCACCTGTCATGCATTAAACCTAGTGGAATACATGACTCCTCAGCCACTCTGTGCAGAGCACTAACTCTGCAGAATGTCTATTAAGTATTGAGAGGTATAGTCTTAAGGTCCCAAGAAGCTGCGGGACATACCCTGTTATTAGCAACTCTTTTAAAATAAGGTGACACATGCTATAAACTGCAAACAAGGTTAACAGTGGGCAACATTCCTGAGCTTACAGAACACAGAACCCAAATGTGGCAGTAAAGCAGAGTGACTACTGAACATACTTTATGAAAAACATCTCTGAACAGAGGGACACCAGTTTTGAAGGCCAGCAAACCAAGGCAAAGAGTGGGGCTGTTTTGTGCTCGGCATTTCTGCAGGTACAAAATAGGAACAACTCTTGCTCCCCTGACCTCCTACCACACCCTGGAAGGCTTGGGAAGTTGTTCTTCTATCACTGTGTTCTCCTTCTCATGAGTGTAGCACTGTGATCAACAAGGTTGTGTGTCAACTTGTCTAGGTCATGATTCTCACTGGCTTGGCACTCATATAGAGATGCAATCACTTCCATGACGCATATAACGTGATTGCCTCCATGGTGGGCTCTGCTGTGAGTAGTCAATCAGTGGGAAGGGAGTTTCCTTGGGTGTGTGGCCTGCATGCAACACAGGTGGACTCTGGCTATGCTGACAAAGGTGGCTGGCTTTTACTCACTCTCATCTGGGCTCTTGGGCCTTTCTAAGTCTTTCCTAGTGCTTCTGGTAGCATAGGCTCTTTACCTAACTCTCAATGGCTTCTAGCTGCAAGGCTGAGCAGAGCTAGAACTTGAACCCAGGTTTCCTGACCTCCCCAGGATCACTTCAATAAAAGATCCATTTCTTCCATCCATAAGACAAAATAAATATAAGCTCAATGCACATCTCAGGCCCACTGGCTAGTACTGTAAGCCACTAGCCACTTGTGGCAGTTTAAATATAAATTAATTAAAGTTAAATAAAATCTAAATGCAATAGTACCAAAAACTGGATCTTGGAAGAGAAAAAGAAGTTAGTGGAAAAACTGGTGAGATGTGAATAAAGTCTAAGGTTAAAGTGATACACAATGTTAATTTCTTAGTTTCCACAAACATACTATGGCTGCATAAGATACTAACATTAGGGGAAACAGAAAACTGGGAGAAAGAAGTCCCTGGGGGATACAAGCAGTTAACTTGCTTGGCTGCCAATAAAAAACTGGGGGTTCCAGTCCACTCACAGTTCCTCGGGAAGAAAGGCCTGGGGCCCTACATTTAAAAAATCAACCACTGAAACCTCTATGGAGCACAGTTCTACTCTGACACCTAGGTGTCTGCCATCAGTCAGAACTGACTTGGTAGCAAAATGGTGCAGTTTTCTGTGGGGGGAAGAGGGGACGAAAGATATATAGGAACTCTGCACTACCTCTGCAACTTTTCTGTAACGCATCTAAAATTATTCCAAAGTATAAAGGTCATTTAAATAAAAAATTCACTTCTTCAGTTGTACTAGCCACATTTCAAGTACCCAGTAAGTCCCATGTGGTTTGCGGTTACCAGACTGGACAGCAAAGAGACAGAACATTCCATCATCGCAGAAAGTCCTCCTGGTGAACACTACTTCATACTCTACTCACTGTACCCAGCGCCCCATTAATGAGACTGCCAGAATATCACTCTTCACCCACATATCCTTTCATTCTGCCCATTACTACTTCCCTCTATGTAAATCATTACTTCCACACTGCATACTGAACTAGCCGGAAGAGGATTTTTAATATCTGCATCAATTACTGAAGAATGCCTTTAGGTGCTGTTTTTGGTTCTTACTTAGGTGGTCCTTACCTAGAAAGCCACACATTAAACACCTCTGGTAAAACAACTCAATAAACACAGTTCTTTTTATCTCTGTTGATATTACAGGAAGTAACACAGGAAAAGTTTTCTGGCTCTTCCTAAGTTACATTCAAAGAGTAGAATCAGATTTGTGGGGGCCACTGGGTGTGGTTGCAGATCTGTCTCCCCAGCTGGTGACATAGGCTTGCTGGCAGCCAACAAAGCTGTGTTAAGAAGAACCAATAAATCCTGAGCACAGGCGGTCCTCCAGACCCCTTCCGGAAGCTCACAAAGCTGTAACACAAAAGTGAACCTGAGCCACGTGGCTTTCTTTACGGCTCCGTCCCCGTGACAGGGAGGCTGGCCTGACTGGGTTAATTTGCTGTTCCTGTGGACATTCTCCCTGAGCTGTTTTACCACGTTCTTCTTGAGGACTGACTGTGTATGATTCTTGTGGTCTGCATGTGGTTGAATATAACCCAGTAATTCCCTGCTAAGTGTATCTCCAAGAGAACTAACGACAGAAACAGAAAGAGGTACTTGTAAGCCAATGCTCACTGCAGCTATTCAAAACAGACAGAAAGTAGACACAGTCTGAAGGCTCATCAACAGATGAACGGATACACAAAATTTGATACATTCATGTAATTGAATAATTTCAGTTATATAGAGAAATGAAGTCTTGATACACCCTACAATGCGGATGAACCCTGAAACATTCTGCTCAGTGAAGTTAATCAGCCACACATGGACAAACACTGTGATGATGATTCTATGTATGAAACATATAGAACAGGCAATGTATATACAGGCCAGTTGACTAATAGGGTGAAGTGCTGTGGCTGCTAATGAAAAGGTTGGTAGTTTGAATCCAACAGGCACTCTTCGGAAACTCTAAGGGGTGGTTCTACTCTGTCCTATAGGGTTGTTATGAGTTGAAATCAACTTGATGGTAATGGGTTTGGTCTTTTGGGGGGTGGATTTTACCAGTGGTTACCAGGGACAGGAGAGAGGAGAAAGGAGGATCCAGTGTTTTAGGGACATTGCGTTGTTGTCCAGGGTGATGGAAAAATTTGGAAGTAGAAGACTGGTAATGGCTGAATACTGCTGTGGATTGAATTGTCTCCCCCTAAACATGTATATAACAACTACACTAGGCCATGAGTCCCAGTATTGTGTGACTGTCCTCCATTCTGTGATTTCCCATGCTGTAAATCCTAATCTCTGACTGGTTAATAGAGAAAATCATGTTAAAAAAGGATGAAGGTGTGACTGCCACACCCTTACTCTAGAGTTTCCCAGGAATGTGGCTTGCTCCACCTTTTATCTATCCTACAAGACGTAAAAGGGAAGAAAGCAGAGAGTTGGGGACCTCATACCATCAAGAAAGCAGCACCCAGAGCACAGCACGCCCTTCAGACCTGAGGTGCCTGTGCCGAGGTGCTCTCAGACCAAAAAATGATTAAAGCAACAAAAGGACTTTTCTTCAGAGCTGACAGAGTTCCTGCCCCTGGAGCTGGCACCTTGAACTCAGACTTCTAGCCTACTGGGCAGTGTAACAAAAAACTTTTCCCTGCTAAAGCCACCTACTTGCAGTAACTGTGTTAGAGTAGTACCAGATGACTAAGATAAACACGATGAATGTAATTAATGTCACTGAATTGCACATGTAAAAAAAGTTGAAACGGTCAGTGTTTTGTTACATATATTTTCACAAGCACAACACCTCTCGGTGAGTTCTATGAACCCTTTTAGTGAATACCCAAACCTCAGAGTGGTCTTGGGAATTATGAAATTGTAGTTTGTATCAGAAATGAAGGTGGTCATTTTGGATTAAATTGTGTCCCCACAAAAGATATGGTGAAGTCCTAATTCTTTGTACCTGAGAAAGCAACCCTGTTTGGAAATAGGATCTTTGATGATGTTACTGATCAAATGAACACGAGGTCACACTGGAGGAGGCTGGGTCTTAATTCACTGTGAATAGTGTCCTTACAAAAGAGAAGACTCACAGAGTGACCCAGAGTGAAGGTCACCACAGAGTCACCCAGAGTGAAGGTCACCACTGCCACCACAGCTGCAAGCCGAGAAATGCCCAGGACTACCAGGAGCTGGGACAGACAAAAAAGGATGGTCCCTACAGCCTTCCAAGAAAGCACAGTCCTGCCAATACCCTAAATTCAGACTCCTAGGTTCCAGAACTGTGGGACAATAAATTTCTGTTCTTGTAAGTTTCCCAGTCTGTGGTGTGTTGTTGTATTACCCTATGAAAAACGAAAATGGTGGTCTTGCAGACTGCTCTCCCATTTCCCTGCAGATGTGAGATGTGCGGAGGGTGGGAGAGGTCCTCCTCCCTAACTTTACACCCTGGAACCCACAGTACTGGCCCTTCCAGTGACGTGGGTGTGTGGCCCCCCCTGTACCCCTGCAGCGGTGAGCAGACAGTACCTGTTGGAGGCAGAGAGCTCCTTTGAGGACCAGGGCTTGCCGGAATCCCAGGAAAGCTGCTGGGGCGCTCCCAGGTGGTCTCTGGTCAAAGAAAAAAATGAAACAGCTTTGAGAATTTCATTGGGTGGGAAGTTGGACTGTGACAGGGTAGAAGAATGTGGCTAGGACTGGAAAAACAGAGGCTTGGCATGTCGTCTTCCTCTCGAACCCCAGCCAGAGACACAACTGCTTCGCCTCCCACATCCATCTTCCTACCTGCTCCCATGAGAGGACAGAGCTTCTCTTGCTGGTGGCCGTGCTCCACGCAGCTGTGGCCAGCTGTGGTCAGCTAGGATCCTTTGCGATGCCCCCCAGTGCCATATTTTCTCCCTCTAGGCTACAGAAAAACGGCCCTCAAGGCTCAGGATGTCAACTCATCCACCTCTGCTTCTTCTGTGACAGCCACCAATGCTAGCCCTGAGGACCCAAATACCTACTGAGCATTTGTCCCCTGACTCTCCTGTCACCTCAAACTCCAAAGCACAGGGGAGAGAGCCCTGATCTGGGGACGGTCAAGAGATACATGTGCTCTGTAAAATGCTGGTGGTTTCTAAGTCCTTCCTGGCCCTACTGCTCCCTGTCTCCCTGAACTTTAACGAGTCAGCCCTGGTGCATCTAACTGGCCCCTTCTTCACCCCCGAATGCCCAGCTACACAATCCAGTGAGAAACAAAGCTACTACTGCAGCTTTAACATTGTCTTCCAAATGATACTTCACCCATTTCATTGACACGAGCATAAACTTTTTGAAATTTTTTATCTTAGAAGTAGTACTTTTTCATGATATATACCAAAAAACTGAAAAGCCTAAAACCTGGTGCCATCGAGTCAGTTCTGCCTCACAGTGACCACGTAGTGCAGCACAGAGCTGCCCCATAGGTATAGTGGTAAAGAGCTAAGACCGCTTTCCAGCTCAAATCCACCAGGCACTTTTGGAAACTCTATGGAGGTGTTCTACTGTGTCCTTTAGGGTTGCTAAGAGTTGGAATTGACGTGATGGCAATGGGTTTGGTTTTGGATGTAGTCCCACCAGAAGTCCTTGGCAGGCATAAACAAGTGCTCAGTGACTAACTGTATCTCCCCAGAGGCGCCTTAGAGGACAGGCCTGGCCATCTCCTTCTGAAAGGTCACAGTCTTGAGAAACCTGTAGACTGCAGGCCTACTCTGCACCCAAAGAGTTGTTAGCAGGCTGAAGCATCAACCGCACCTGACAACAACAGAATGCTAGCAAGGTGCTGCCGAGGACTGGGAGATACAAAGGCAGAGTTTAAGCCACTATTTAGCACAGAAGCTACTGACTTCCCTACCCCTTGTCTCTCACCACTGAGCTCTCCAGTAAACAGGAACTACAAGCAACAGAGTCTCAGGAAGTAAACAGAATATGCCCAGGAGCAGAGGGCAGGAGTGCAGCTGTGAGCCCCAGTCACCTCCCCCCCAGGAAATCCCATTACAGAGTAGCGGGCCCTGGTGGCCCAAGGGCCTCGGGCCTGCCGGAGTGGGCTCTGCTCCAGGGTGTTCTGCAGAGTCCTGCTTCCAGGTTCTGACGGAAGATCCCTCTCCTTGCACTCACTGGCCTGGGCCACTCACAGGCCTCTCTCCTAGCTACTGCAGTCCTTTCTTCACATAAGCACCATTTCTCTAGTCCAACCTCCAAACAGGCTCCATCAGTGACAATGTAACAGCTTGAAGGTTTCAGCTCAGCCTGCCATCCGGTCCTGGCCAGGTCTGACCAATCTAAAAATACAACTGAGCCCAGGGCAGGAGCAGAGCCATGTCAGTAAAGGCGAGCGTCTGGAGAGAGCTGCTGAGCTCTGGCAGGGTGGCCTCACCAGCAGCAGGACCAATCACCCCAGATGACCATACCACCCACAGAGAGGAAGCCATTTCCAGGGCTTTTCCAATAAAAAGACTCCATTATTGTCATCTAGTTACAGCAGATAAGGCTCCAGAGCATGGGCCTAGCTGAAGCAAGGCTGAAAGAGCAGCTCAGGGCCCAAGAGACCCACGATGGAAGTCCTTGGTATCTTTTGAGGCCCATCCCTGTGGCTCCTAGGTCATTCCAGGTGACCACTCAGACACCCACTAACAGGAGCACTGCCATGGAAGCCCACAGCATCTCAGGAGGCGCTGTGAAGTCAATGTGGAAAGAGACGTGCTCCCCAGGACACTGCCTTTCACCCAACCTGATCTTCCGGTAACACATTTGTTCCTAGTGGCAAACAGAATGCAATCTGGACCTCTTTCTGCTGAAACCAGGGAAGGCAAGCACCCACAAACGAGCTGACTGTGGATGAACAAGCACAAGGGTGGCACAGCTGCTCCAGCCATCCATGCTGCAAGCCAGAAATTCTAATTTTCCCATCTGGGGATTAAACACACTCAGAATGTTCTCCTTAGAAGTATGGATGATGAGACTTGAGCTCGCTTTGGACCTATCAGGAAAGAATAATTGCTAGAAAAGAACACCAGGTTTTGTATGACACAGGGTCAGTAAAACTAAGAGAAATCCTCAGAGATGGACTGATGCAACAGCCGTAAAAATGGGCTCAAACACAGCAACGAAGATGACGCAGGACTGTGCAGCCTTTTGTTCTGTTACATACATGGTTGACTTGAGTCAGGGAGACTTAACGGAAAGAACAAACCAGTCTAGCGGAATAGGGCTTTTAGGTTCTGCGCACGTCTGGGATTCCTATAGCTCTCAGCTCTTCTTTGCCTGCCCTTTATTTTCCTTCTTCTGTTTCCTGCTTGCTCTCTCTCTTTCCCTACTTGCTGTGTCTTATTCCCAATCATGGCTTCTTTCCCCACTGCTCTGAACGGCAGCAGGGAGAGCGTATATAGAGCCAATTCTCATCATTCAGTATGAACTGCAAATCAGTAAACAGCTCAACTTAAAAAGAGTCAAGGATACATACAGGTGGTTTACTGAAAAACAGTTACAAAGGATCACTAAACATAAAAAGATGTCCATTTTTCACTCAGAACTGGAGTAATACAGACTAACGAGAAGTCACAATTTTTTTCACCTGTCAAATATGTAAGATCTCTCAAGACCGAAAGAATATGGTAACACAGTATACAGTGAAGAGGTGCTTTTCAGGGCAATGGTGAAAGACCGAGCTAGTCAAAGAATGCTATTAGAAGAATGGGCAAATTATTTGAAAAAATATTAGATTCACTTCTCACACACTGAAATGTTTTATTATGATGATTAAAGTATGTGATCCAAGTCAATTTTGCATACCTGCCTCTCTACAACTGTATCTGCTCTCCCCATCCTGTGACAGCACATTCCTGCTTTTCACCCTTTACTACTAGTATCCTCCCAACGAATACCTGTCCCCTCCTCTCTACCCTCTCCTCTCCCCTCTAGAAAGAAATCAGTACAACAGCCTTCTGTAAGTGTACCAAACCATAAAGTGCACATACCATATGTTCACTCTGTGTCCCCAAGTCCAGCTCATTCTTGGTCTGGAAGGAAGTAGCAAGTCTAAGAGTCATGTTCCCAGGGGACCCTTCAGGTTGTCAGATCATCAACTTTGGCCTTTTAGTAGAGTTCTTGATCAGCATACCTCTTTGTCTCATGTTACATCAGGGACTCTACGTTGTGTCCCCTATCAAGTCTGTCTTTGGTGGTGGCCAGGCACCAGCTGGTTCTTCTTGTCTCTGGCTGATGTAGTCTTCCAACCATATGGATCCTTCTGTCTCCTGGGTTCATTTTTCTTCATGTCTTTGATGTTCTTTGGTCATCCCCTGTTCCAGGTGGATTGGGATCAACTGATGCTCCTCAGATGGAAGTTTTCTGGCTTTTAAGACCCCACATGCCACTCACCAATACAGGGTGCAGAAGACTCTCTTAGCAAAAGGCTAGTTATGCCAACTGACCTTGAGGTCCCCAGAAAGCACATTTTCCAGACCCCTGTTCCTGATACTCTATCCTTTGAAATACTGAGCTGAATTTAGAAAACCTTTTAGTTTATGGTGTAGTCCATTTATGCTGATCTGCCTTCTACTAAGTGCTGTTACAGCCTTCACCTAACTGGATTCCTTTCGACTATCCTTTCAACTATGACCAGCCCTGTTCCTCCCCACCCTTGAAGCTGTCAAAGAGTCTTTTCCTTTGTTCATAAGTCCTTATAGCAGTGGTCTCATGCAGTACTTGTCCTTTTGCAGTTGACTCATTTCACTCAGCATAATGTCTTCTACATGATACCAGGTTATGAGATGCTTCCTAAAATCATCATTGTTCTTCACTGTTGCATAATGTTCCATTATTACACATTAAAAATTTTTAATTTTGAAGAAGTTTCATCTTGGATTTAGATTTTCAAAGCCAAAAATTATGGAATAAAACAGTCCAACCAAACACCTCTAGTGTCTTTGTCATCTAGGGCTGCAATAACAGAATATCACAAATGGATGGCTTTGACAAACAGAAATTTATTGTCTCATAGACTGGGAGCCTAGAAGTCTGAATTCAAGATGCCAGCTTCAGGGAAAGGCTTTCTCTCTCTGTTGTCTCTAGGAGAAGGTCATCAGCCCTTCCTGGTCAAGCAGCTTCTTGGTGCTGAGACCCTGGGTCCAAAGGACTCACTATTGTCCTGGCTTTTGTTTCTTAGTAATATGAGATCCTTCTGTTTCTCTGTTGGCTTCTCTCTTACATATCTCCAAAGAGATTAGCTCAAAACACAATCTAATTTTGTAGATCAAATCCTGCCTCTTTAATATAACTGTCTCTCATCCTGCCTCAGTAACACCATCTGGGTGGAATTCACAACACATAAGAAAATCACACTAGATGACAAATTAGTGGATAATCACACAATACTGGGAATCATAGTCTACTCAAGGTGATACATATTTTGGGAGGACACAATTCAATCCATGACAGATGGTAAAATTGTTTCTAAATGTGGCTTTAAATGTAGATATCATAAAAGAAATCCCTTGACATGATCTAGTCAATTCCAAGTCACAGCAATGTCACAGGACAAACTAGAATTGCCTCACAGAGTTTCCAAGGTGGATTCAAAAAGCTGATCTTTTTGGTTGGCAGCTGAATGCTTAACCACAGTGCCACCAGGGCTCCAAGAAGACTGGCTAGAAGCTGTAACAGAGCTTAAAAAATATGAGAAGTTTAAAACATCATAAAAAAATTAAAACTGCTTGGTACATATGATAAAGATCTTTCTCTAAGAACTGCCCAAATTCCAGAGCTCTTCCTGTGCAGACTCATACCACTGACATGCCTACTCAGTTACCACTAAGTGGACCAGCTGAGAGGCATATAGAACAAGACATGGGGTGGCTATTGTCCACTGGGAACAGCCAAGCATACTGAAGAAGCATGGACAGATCTGCAGAGAGAAAGGTGTGTGGCTGAAACCCTGGAACTAAGAGGATATAAGATGTCATGAGATCCTAATGATGTGCAAATGAGTTCAGTGCCTGGTCTTCTAGTCCTGAGGTTTGGGACTCTGTGAGATGCCCCAGATCCTTCTAATAAGTGGCCTTTTCACAAGCTAGTTTGAGAGGGTTTCTATTACCATGACCAGACAATCGCAACCCAGGGAAATCCACCAAACTGCAATGGCCAATGCTGGCCCAAAGACTATTTTTTGTAATACTCTTCTGTGACCGTGCTGAATTGTGACTTCTTAATACGACACCATGATTCAGTGGTAGAATCCTCACCTTCTATGCAGGAGACCTGGCTTCAGTCCTGGCCAATGAACCTCACATGCAACCGTCACCCATGTGCCACCAGCGGCTTGCACTGATGTTGAACAGGTGTCGGAGGATCTTTCAGACTAAGCCAGCCTAGGAGGAAAGGCCCAGCAATCTGCCTCCAAAAGTCAGACAGTGAAAACTCTATGGATCACAATGATTCAATTCACAACTCATGGGGACAGCACAGGTCCCGGCAGCATTTCAGAAGGTCACCATCACCATCAGTCAGAGGCCGTTTCAGCTGCCACTAACAACAACCACAATCAGACACAAAGAGGACTTCTGCAATCCCTTCGTGGAAAATCACACTACTTGGCTGCTCGGAAGCACCTCTTCTCATGAGGTGGCATTTTCCACTTCTACAGCACCTTTTCTTTTTCCTGAGAAACTCAGACTTTATTAACTTTCATCGCTCTGCATCGCTAATCCATATATAGAAGACTTTCCAGTAAAAGGTGTGACTTTACGTATATAAATAATGCTTGAGATTACTGAGAGTGTTGCTTTTCACAAGACTAGGGAGACTGTCAGAAATAGCTTAATGTTATTTTGAGAAACAAAAATAGGCAATAACCTCAGATGCATCATCACAAAGGCACTGTCATAACTGCTGGATTCTGAAGGAAGGCCACTCGGCCCCGGAGACACAGAGGCCCCCGTAGCTCCTCCAGGCATGGTGGTAAAGGCCTTACCATAGGCAACACTGTGAAACATTAAAATATGTATAGAAATTCTGGGGAAGGGGACCACTTATTCTCAAACATCAAGAAAGAGAGTTCAGGAGATGAAGACCACATAAAAATGGGGAGGAAACAGGCAACACTTGAGAGTTGAAAGAGGTGGAAAATTGCCACACAGAGAAGACTGAAATCCTGGCCTATGCAAGGAGGCGCCAGAACTCGAGGGTTGGGACAGCCTGAAGGGGGGGCTTGAAGTGGAGCTTCTCAGACTTCAGGGTACAACAGAATCCCCCAAAGGGCTTCTTAAAACAGAGATCACTGGTGATTCCACTGATAGGACAGGCAAATGCGTACACACCAAAGTTTATCAGTGGTTACCAGGGCTAGCCAGGAGGGGCTTAGGGAGAGTTATTACTTAAGGAGCACTGACTTTCTGTTAAAAGTGATGAAAAGATTTGGAATTGGGCAGTGGTGGCAGTGGCACAATAGTGAACGTAAATGATGTCACTGAAGGGTACATGCAAAAATGGTAGAGATGGAAAATGCTTTGTTACACATATTTTACCACACACACAAAAAGGCAAGGCCCAAACGTAAACTTGATTGCGGAGCCTATCCCGAGTTTCTGATTCCCAGCATCAGGGGTGGGGCTGCCAGATGCACAGTTCTAACACATTTCCGAGGAGATACTGATGCTGCTGGTCTATGTGACAACCGTTTTCCTAAAGCAAGACAAGGAGAGGCTGAGTTCTCGTGTGACAGGCGTTCCGTCTTCAGGTGTTGGGGGTAGGGGAATGTGGGGTAAAGGATCTGTATTCCCAAGTAAAGTGCCTTTCCCTGAGTCTGCCTGTTTGCTAGGCTTAAGAATGGTGTCCTTTTAACCTCTGAGCTCTGACCTAGCTCTGGGTGGCTGACAATGAAGACGGACGAGAAGGAAGGTGCTGTTATCAGGAGCCACTGAATTGGTTCCAATTCACAGCAGTCCTATACACAAAAGGACAAAACTCTGGTGGGTCTGAGCTTGCCTGAGTCCACTGTTGCAGCCACTGTATTATTCCATGTCATTGAGAGCCTTTTTTTTTCGCTGACCCTCTATTTTACCAAGCATGATGTCCTTCTCCCGGGACTGATGCTTCCTGACAACATGTCTGAAGTATGTGAGACAAAGTCTCGCCATTCACACTGCTAAAGAGCATTCTGGCTGTACTTCTTCCAAGACAGATTTGTTCTCTTTTGGCAGTATTCTTTATGAACATCCTTGGTCCCCTGTATTGATTGCCCAGCTTAAGCACACATTATGACATGATTGAAACATGGCTTGAATCAGAAGCACCTTAGTCCTTTAAATGACATCTTTGCTTTTGTTTTGGTAACACTTTCAAGAGTTCTTTTCAAGCAGATTTGCCCAATGCTATGTGTTCTCTGATTTCCCAGCTGCTACTTCCATGGGTGTTGATTGTGGAACCAAATGAAATGAAACTCTTCACAATTTCAATCTTTTCACCATTTATCATGATACTGCTTAGGTAACGATTGGATTCATCCCCACATTTGGGGGCTTGGGTTCACGCTGATTCCTAACCTCACAAGACATTAACAAAAGAAACACACAACAACCAAAACACATTACCGCTGACCTGAAGGTACCCACGGGTCATTCCACCTTTTCCAAACTGGTCTTGATGACAAAAACGGCAGAAAATCTTCCGAGATGGCCTGAGAGATCAAGGCAAGTGGAGCACACCTAATGGAGCAGATGCTTTGAGAGCAAAGAAGAGATCCGCCAACACTACAAATGTTCAGGTCCCAGCAGAATTCCCTTGAGGTTTTCCTGCCCATCTCTCAATTCTGCTAGTCAAGGTCATTTTAAATTTCATATCTAGTAATAAGAATACAGTTTTCATAGCAAAGACACGAACCAGCTAGGTAGGATGTGGAGTCAAACAGCATACAGCGCTCCGTGCTGTTCTTCTGCTCCAAAGGCTTTGCTTCCTGCCCTGTCCTCTTAGTACCCTTGTCTGTAGTGTCACCCCACAATCCATCACAATCAATACATATCATCTTTCTACACTGTCTTCTTGGAAACCCTATAGAGTAGTTCTTCTTTATCTTTTAGGGTTGTTATGAATTGGAATCCACTCAATAGCAATGGGTTCCGTTCATGGTGGAGAGTGGTTTAAGTGCTTGGCTGCTAATCAGAAGATCAGCAGTTTGAGCCCTCCTTGGGGAAAAAATGTGGCAGTCTGCTTCCATAAAGACTTACAGCTTTGGAAATCCAAAGGGATAGTTCTATTTGGTCTTACTGGGTTGCTGTGAGTTGTTTACAGCAGTGGGTTTGGTTTGGGTTATAGATTGAATTGTTTCCCCATAAAATAAGTGTAGGAGCCCTGGCAGTACATTTAAGCACTCAGCAGCTAACCACAAGATTAAAGGTTTGAATCCACTGGTGGGCTCTTTAGGAGAAAGGCCTGCTGAGCTGCTCCTATAAAGATTAGAGCCCAGAAGACCCTACGGGTAGCTTTACTCTGTCACATGGGTTCCTTATGAGTAGAAATCAACTTGATGACAACTAACAATAGCAACAGTGGATAGATTGGATCCTAACCTCATATCTGCGGATGGAATCCTACAGGGATTGAAATAGCAGTTTTTGTCATGTTAATCAGATCATACCTGAGTAGCCGTTTTTAGGTGCCATCTAGTTAGCTCTGACTCATAATGACCCTCCGTAATTTACAACAAAACCAAACACTGTCCTGTCCTGCACCGCACCCACAATCATTGTGATGCTCGAGTCCACGGTTGCAGATTGTTGAGGGTGTTCCTCTTTTTTGCTGACCCTCTGCTTTGTCAAGGGTTATGTTCTTCCCCAGGGACTGATCCTGACAACAAGCCCAAAGTACGTAAGACAGTCTCCCATCCTTGCTTCTAAGAAAGCACTCTGGTTTGGGCAAATCTGCTGCAAAAGACCTCTTTAAAGTGTTGGAAAGCAAAGATGTTACCTTTAAGACTGAGGTAAACCTGACCCAAGCTGTGGTTTTCAATATGCACATGAAAGGGAGACAATAAACAGGGAAGATGGAAGACTTGGTACCTTTGAATTGTGGTGTTAGGGAAGGATATAGAATATACCATAAACTGCAAAGCGAATAACAAATCTATCTGGGAAAAAGTATAGCTTGAATGCTCCTTAGAAGCAAAGATGGTGAGACTTTGTCTTACATACTTTGGGCACATTATCAGGAGAGCCAGTGCCTGGGGAAGGACATCATGTTTGGTAAAGTAGAGGGTCAGCAGAGAAGGGGAAGACCCTTCATGAGATGGACTGACAAAGCGGCTGCCAAAAGTGGTCTCAAGCACGACACTGATTGTGAGGATGGTGCACAGCCAGGCAGTGTTTTGTTCTGTTGTACACCGAGTCGCCACAAGCTGGAAGCAATTCAGCAGCACCTAACAACAACAAGACCTAAGCCCTCTCAGGCTCAGGTTTGTGCAGCTCAGCCTGGTATATAAATCCCTGCTGGCCAGCATCTGACTTCATTACATAAGGTTAGTTAGCGATGCCTAAATATACCACTAGTGGATTCTAGCGGGGGAGGAAAGAGAGTAAGAGAATAAAAACAGAAGTCTGAGCAAACAGAGGAACAGAGAATGATGGTATGTTATACTGGAGAATGGAAAACAAACGAGTAATTACTTTTAGAGTAATTATTTTTATCCTACTAATAAAATAAAGGTTCAGGAGGAAACACTGAAAAATGCAGAAAGTGAGGAAAGGAAATAAAAATCCTTCAGAACACCACCACTCAGAGAGTGTCACTGAGGACAAGAACCTTCTCTCTCCTTGAATTAAGGGTGTATTATTAAAGTGAAGGAAACCCTAGTGGCATAGTGGTTAAGTGCTATGTCTGCTATCCAAAAGGTTGGCAGTTCAAATCTGCCAGGTGCTCCCTGGAAACCCTATGGAGCAGTTCTACTCTGTCCTACAGGGTCACTAGGAGTAAGAACTGACTTGACAGCAGCGCGTTTGGTTTTGGGGGGAGAGGGTAAGAGTGGAGAGCACTGCAGTGCTGGTAATAAGAGACAGGGGGCAGGTGGTGACAGGAAGCCAGGCTTGCTTCTGAGACAGCCACCAGCATCTACTCCTTGGGATAGTAAAGCCTGAAAGGGCTTTCGGGACTAGGCCAATCCTCCTCCTTTAGAGATGGGGTCATCAAGAGCTCAGGATGCAGGAAAGCGAACCAACAAGGAAAGAGTCAAGCGGTAGGTAGCCAAGTCTGCACTGCTGACCTAAAGGTTAATGGTTCAAACCAGTGACACTGCAGAAGGCCTGGCAATCGGCTCCTGTAAAGGTCACAGCGAAGCAAGCCTGCAGAGTCACCCTACTCTGTGACCGACACAATGGCAGTGTTTCAGGGCAGGCGCGCATGTTGGACTTTCGGCCGTGTTCTCTCTCATTTACCTGAGAGCAGTCAAGAAAAATATCAAAAGTATCTGGGAACCAACAGCTTTTTAATCATCTCTCTTCTACAGTTTATATAAAACAAAATTCAATCCCCCTGCTAGAACTAGGATTCTGGTATCAGGCAGCTGCACATACAGTTTCACCAAGAATCCACACCATATTCACTGAGGACCTGGCAGTATGAAATGAAAACAGGCAACTCTATCTGGTGCCACTGCCACCTGAGCCTTCTGTCAGGTGTCTGAGACTTAGACAGCCCACTGCAACCTATCTATAGCATGTTCTCCGTAAGAGGCCACAGCACCACTTCTTTGGCTTAGCAGTATCCTCCCCCCCCCCAAAAAAACCCACCGCCATGGAGTCGGGTCCAACTCACAGCGACCCTAGGGGTCAGGGTAGAATTGCCCCATGGAGCAGTGCCCAAAGATAACCTTTAATGGATGTTACACTAGGCCACGGGAAGCAAAGGGCTGAGCTACCTGGTGATACGGGGAGGCAGGGATGGCAGTCCCTGAACACGTGGAGTCTAGGGACAAGAAAGTCTGGGCAATGAAACAGAGGAGGCTGGGAGTAGGGGGATCTGTCTCAGGGGGGATTGAAAGCTACCAAGGTCAGGGTCTCTGTCAGGGCCCAAGGGACGGGGGGTGGCAAGGATACAAGCAGAGAGCTCGGCATGACAGGTATTGAGCCGGTATAAGCAGAAGAGCACATGAGCACAGTCATACCCCTTGTTAAAACAATAAAAAATTTCTACAATAGTTGGGAAACTGCCTCTGCTCTGATCTCTCCATGCAAATGCTCCTGACAACTAGGACCCCATTCCTCTATTAAACAGGACTCCAGACCACAAAGAAAAGTTCAACTTAGACACTAAAGAGTTATTTCTGGCCTAGTTTTCTCTAGGGAGGTGGGGAGAGGCAGGCCCTAACTCCAGCATACGGTTCCAACAGTCCGTCTCTTTCGCAATTCCAGTTACTACTGAGCTGACCCCAGCTCCTGGCAACCTCACATGTGTCACAGCAGAGTTGTGGTCCCTGGATTTTTCAGTGTCTGATTGCCAGGTCCTTCTTCCAAGGCATCTCTGGATAGACTCCAACCTTTAACCTTTCGATAGCAGCTAAGTGTGTCAACTGTTTCCTCCAGCCAGGGCCTTCTTGATGTGACACACACCTTGATAAATTCCTCTGTTCTCATCTCTGTTACAGAAGAAGACTTATTTCTTCTGCAGCTGAAGATATCCCTGGCCACATAGAGAGGCACTGAGCACAGCTGGCCAAGTGCACAGGAGCACCGCACTGCAAATACTTCCAAGTACTGCTGACTCTGGTCCAACGAATGATCTGTCTCAGGACTGAGACGACCCTTCCAGCGTTCAGGGTCCTCCGCTCAGCCCAGCACAGTGCTCACAGGGAGTGGGCATGCAGCAAACATGTGCATGTAGCATGACTAACTCCTCACTCTGTTTTCCTCCCACACTTCTTGAGTGAGCACTGCCCACTCTGGAATCCACCTCAGGCTGAAAGAACAAAAAAGCCCACTGCAAGGTCTTCCTCCAACAATAAAGACCCTAACTGCAGAAATTCATGCCAGCTTTTCATATGGAGGCAGATTTCCAAACAGTTGGGGGTGATGGGCATATATGAAGATGCAATACACAGTTTTACAGAATTTTAGACCTGGAAGAGACCTTCAGAACTACAGTCATGGAGGGGGAAAAACTCAGCCCACAAGAAAAAGTTCCATTTAACAATCTATTACCACTGCAGGAAGTATTCGGTCTTGGGAAACATGTGGCCATGAGCATTGTGCTTGCCCACATCACCTCTGAAAGAAGCCATTCAAGTGGATAATCAGAGATGGGCACAGAGAAGGCATTTTGGAGATACTTGTTGCTTGATAATCAGTTCACATGGTCCTTGCCTATCCACTCACTGGAATGCAGCCTACTTTCGCTATGAGCTTTTCTGACTTGCTGGGATCTGATGCTTTAAACAGCTACAACAGTTTTATTTATCCAGACTCTCCTTCCTTGTGGCCTTCAAGTTTCTGCTGCGGCCGATTCCCTGTGATTAACTTCCTTCCCCGTTATTAACATCAGGTGCTATAATAGCTCCTGGAGTTAGGCAAACATGGGATGTGTTTAAAGGTCCTTCTTAAAAACTGATTCCTTGTAACTACTGTATCCTTTCACTTATTGAATCTGTATGGCTAATGTCAACAATCAAAAAATCCCCCGGTGTTGTAACGGGCAAGCACTTGACTGCTAACAGACAGATTGGCAGTTTGAACCCAGCAGCTGCTCCTCATGAGAAAGATGTGGCATTCTTGCTTCTGTAAAGATTACAGCCTTGGAAACCCTATGGAGCAGTTCTGCTCTGTCCTGCAGAGTTCCTGCAAGTCTCAAAAAAAGACTCAACAGCAATAGGTTTGGGTTTTGGTATGCTGATGAAATAATCTGTGAAGCTGGTTTATACAAAGAAGAAAGTAGCATCAATAGTGGAAGAAGACTAACAACCTGTGATACCCACAATCTTGCTTGCCACAAGTGAAGATGATTGGAAGAACTTGCTGATGAAAGTCAGACTATACCTTTCAGTGTGGATTATGCCTGAACTTGATGTAAACACAAATCCTAACGTATCAACCAATGATAAATGTAGAAAAGTCTGAAATTGTCAAAAATTTCATTCTACTTGGATCTGCAAACATTTTTCATGGACACAGTAGCCAAGAAATCAAGCAATATATTACATTTGGGCAAACCTGCTGCAGCAGACCTCTTTAAAGTTTTAAAAACTAAAAACATCACTTTGATGACTCAGGTACACCTGACCCAGCCTTGGTCTTCTCAATTACCCCACGGACCAGCACAAGCTCAACGATGACAAACGAAAGCAGAAGAATTGATGTATTTAAATTGCGGTATGGGCAAAGAACACTGAATGTAGCACAGACAGTCAGAAACATGAACAAATCAGTCTTAGAAGAAACACAACCAGAATGGCCTTTAGAATTGTGGATGCCAAAACTTTGACTCACTTACATGGACACTTCATCAGGAAAAGCCAATAGCTAGAAAAGGACATTATAGTTAGCAGACAGTCAACAAAAACAAGGGAAAACCTCCATGAGGTGGAACGACACAACAGCCACACAATGGACTCAAACATAGCAATAATCATGAAGGCAGTGCAGGACGAAGCGATGTTTCATTCTGTCACACGTAAGGTTGCCTTCAGTTGGAGCCCACTTCATGGCAACTGACAAGTCGGTTATTTCTCCCTAGATACTTTATTCTTGTGCCTGGTTCATTTTATAATCGCTGATTTCCAAGCCCATTTATAAAATACCTTCCTCGTTTTACGATTTATGCCTCCTCTTATTTGCAACACTTGGTACAAAATCATGATGTTTTGTTTGTTTGGGCTTCAAACTGGTTAAAATTGGTTCAGTTATGACAGACAAAGTGAACCAGAAGAGACCTGAATTCTAAAATCTGAGCGATACAGAACTAGAGCAGGAAAAATGATGGGTCAAAACCCTGGTACGGGAGATTCAGAAGCAACACAGTAATTTCAGGAATCTGATGTGTGACAGTCGGTATCCGTCAGGACTGAGGAGAGCAAAACACATTCAAAGTCGTGCCGTCGGCTGCCGGGCACCACGGTTTCTGACTGTGCAGAATTTGACAGGCAAGAGATTGGGCAGCTATGCCACTTGCATGCTGCCCTTGTGTTTTATGACAGAGATTAAGTTTCCAGCAGAGCTTCAACCTGTCATTATTTTCCACTACAGTTATAGTTCAGATTCACCCAAATTTTTAAGATACAGGTCTGTTTTGGTGTTGCTTCCTCAGCCACTACTGACCCAGGAAAATTGGCCCAAAGCTTTGGTCTAAACGCAGGGCAAAACTCAGCTCTTAACCACGACACCACCACAGCTCCCATGAGGGCTAGACAAGCAAAACACAGCCAAGAAGCTGAGTGGGAATAACCAAACTGGGGGAATGCCAATCTCCTGGGCTCTACCAGCTGTGTTCAGGCAGGTAGAGGAGAGGAGTTCAGTGTGGCCATGGTTGGTAACTTTTTGAGAGGAAACAGGTACTTAGGTGAGTATGAAAAACCTCCAGACTTTTCAATGCGGGTAACTAAGTCCTGTACACACAAGATCTCGAGGGAGGCAAGGGGGGGGGGGTGCGGCAGAGGTACAGACAGCTTGTTCTCAGCTACTAACCTAAAAATTGGCAGTTTGAACCCACGAAGCAGTACCTTGCAAAAAGGGTCTGGAAATCTGCGGCCAAGACAACCATATGTGACTACAGTTCTAGTCTGATGCACGTGTGGTCACCAGGAGTTGGAATCAACTCAAAGGGAATGGGTTTACTTACACACAGAATAAAATGCCTCTGTGGATGGTCTTCAGCCCTGGAGACAAGCCAGAATGACATCTGCCAGACTTGTGTCTTCAAGGGCAGCGCACCAGGTCCTGACCTGCTCTGTCAGCTTCCCTTTGCCCAAAACGGTCACGCAGGTACAATAATGCCATTTTCTTAGGAATTATCACTGACCAGCACTTTTTTCTTTTTTGAGTTCAAACCAAGCAAACATCACTCCTTACATGTGTGTGCACAATTCACAGCTGTCCTGTATTTTCTTTGGCCTTTAGTTAATGAATGCTGGTAGAGATCCTGCCACTTCATACAGATTACCCAGTAGATACAACCAGACCATGGAGCCCTACAGTGTGATGGGTGGTGAGGGGACCATGGCTGCTCACACTTCCTAACCTAAGGAGAGGCAAGATAGGAAGTCGCAGAATCTCCAGAAAGAGAAAGATGAAAGAAAAAGTTTCACAATTTCCCCAAATTTCCAAGGCCGGAGCTGTTTCACTAGAATAAATTCCAGTGAGGCAAGGATGACATGTATTCTTGCCCAGATGTCAGAGTGCTACCCAGGATGCAACAATTAAAATCTTACAAGACTCAAATTCTTTGATTCAACCTTAGCTTGAAATACAGTGGAAACCAGAGTTCAAGGGTTTTTATAATATTGAAAATGCTGAGATCTAAAAAGTTTTGAGTTACTATCTCAGAAGGTTTGAAATTCTAAGACCTGCCATTACATCTTGTTATATACATAAGAATGAAAGTTGGAAAATAGGCCCAGTCAGATCCCCTGACAGTGCTTAAAATACAAACATCGGCCAGGTAAAGGGCTGTTCTTGGCAGTCTTACACTCATTCTGTATCTTGTTACTGTAAGATTGAGTTATTTGTTTTCAAGGAGCTCTTCTGTGAGGTTCTACTTTAACTACCATAGTTACTGTTTATAGAACCTTTAACCTTGGGACTCTGATGCATGTTTACCTATTTGTACACAATTGTATTTTCTCAATGCATTTCTGTTACAGAAAATGGAATTTAAAGAAAGAGATGATTCAATCAACAGAATGTGCCAAACACAAACATTCTTTTAGCCACACATTTGTTGAACACAGATGGGCAGAAGAAAACAGACTGACTTTGGGGGTAGAGATGCTTCTCAGGGAAACTTTTATTAACATGGAATTATCAGGGCTGTTCTGTTGGGGGAGTTAGAAAAGTATCCAATTATTTGTAACAAAGAAAAGCTCAAAAAACATTTTAAAAATGTTCAACTGGAAAACTTATCCAGAGACTCACATTAGCTCCTGGTGTAATGAAGTTAAACGGGAATCCACTGGTTTAAAGAAAAATTAAAACAAGGAGTCAGGAAAATTATCTACATGGCAAATCAGAGCAAAAGCTCAAATCCCAGTTTAATCCTTCAAGCTTCATTCACAAACACAATAAAACATTTATACATATGGCTTCTTTGTCAAACGAGTTTAAAAACAATTCTCAGCTCTCCCGGTTTTTGGTTGATGATCAAACAAGATTGGTACATTTCCCTTAAAAATAAATGTTCTTTTTTACTAATCCATTAACTCAGTTATCTTATTACAAATTACGTCACCTCTACCAACACGATTCCAAGTCGTCCTGAATACTGAATCAAAAAAGAAAAGACCAAATATTGCTCAGTTTACAGGTGGCCAAGTAACTCTGAAAAAGGGGGTCCCAGGTGGCATCAATGGTTATGTTTTGGCTGCTAAATCAAAGGTTGGCAGTTCAAAACCACCCGGCAGCAGGTCTGGCTATCTGCTTCCTTCTGAAAGGTCACAGCCTTGAAGACCCTATGGAGCAATTCTACCCTGTACACATGGAGTTGTTGCGAGCAGAATCGACTTGAAGCCAACTAACACAACCACCTTTGAGAAAGTCCTTTTATCATGTTGCTCCATTTCCTTACATGTGAAATGAATGGAAAGGTCCAAATACCAAACATTTTTGGCTTTGTGGGTCACACAGTCTGTTGCCACCACTCCCTTCTGCCTTGTAGTACAAATCAGTCATAAAGAATCCATAAACAATTGATATGGCTGTTCTGCATTCCAATAAAGCAGAGCTCTATCCAGATGCACGTGGAGTTCCTATGAATCGCTACCGACTCAGTGGCAACTAGCAGTGGTATTCCAATAAAACTTCATTTACAAAATCATGCTGTGAACTCAAGTGGCCCCATAAGCTGTAGTTTGACAAGCCTGGTGCTAGGTGATTTGAAAGTTTCCTCCTAGTAATCTAAAGTACAAGTCACTAGCCGCTTGAAGCCACTTTGCAGAATGACCGAATCATCAAAGTCTTAGGTCAGAGAGTGATGTCTAGAGTGGTAGTCAGCTCTACAGCACTCTATTATATGGAACACCTAGGCCTCAGACCATTGCTCACATTTCCCTCAAAGTCCTCTTCTGGTTGGCACATCAGCCAGCCTGGGTGCCCCTTCACCTCAGACTTGGGTGAAGCATCCCTCTGTGGGATATGGAGTCAGGCTTTCTGTAAGGCTTCTGGGGTCAGCTGACACAACCCCAAAGTGTGGTGAAACAGCTTTCCAAGAGGAGAACCTTGACCAGTGGGAAACAGGTGACAAGAAGAGAGCAGACAGAAACACCCCTGCTCTCCTGCAGACTGCTTCAAGGCACGGCTCCTATTTGCAGCCTTTCTGGAGAAGCGCCGCGTATCAAGGGAACGCACTCGCTGAGTCACCTGCTGGGTGTCTTGCAGTTCACTGTGAAACAGTAGCTAACATCAGAGGTGGCATCTTCTCTTGCCTACCCTCAGTGCTTTGGGTTTCTACCTACTAAAGAAAGCTACAACAAAGTCCTCGCCTCAGGCTCTGTTTTCTAGAGAAGAACTGGCTAAGGTGACCCCCGCAAATGATCTTCCTTCTTTAGAAATGAAAGACACAGATAAAATAGAAACTAGTATACACAAGATTAATACATGAAAGGCAAACACTGATGCATACATTAAACTACATTAACCTCGGATTTCACCTCAATTAAAGAAATTAACCTTGGCCTTCAACAGTGACTTGAAATACACCTTCAATATTCAAATGGCAGAATGTATGCTTAAACAGTATCTAAAATGCCAGAGTCACAAAAATCAGGACCTGGATACCTATGACCACACGACTATTAAGTGAGGGAGCACATACATCTGGCCCATTTATAAATGGCAACAAATATCTCTTGAAATGTGTGAACTAAACATAACATCAATTTTGGGCCACAGAATTAAATTTTGTGGGAATGGAATGCTCACCTAGACAAGTATAGGACAAGCAATTCTGAGTCCAGAACTCCTAGGGTTTCTAGAGCTGAGCTCAAGGTCACCTTTTATGATGCCATAAGCCACAGGCAGGGACTAGGAGAGAATGGACCCTTCCCAAAACTTCATAAAGGATGCTGTGATGGCTTAGGTGAGTGTATATGAAAACAGCGGCATTATTACATTCATACACCATCTGAGACTTCTGTTAACTATTTGACACAGCTGTCTTTATTATTAACTTGAACCACTGTCTGTGGTTAAAGAGGATTAAAATGGGATAGAACACCCATGCTCAGTTCACATCCCCGATCCAGTGTGCAGGGAGTTGCCTAGGGTGTGCCCTGTCCACATTTTATCTCATTATCTAATAAGAGGTAAAAGGAAAGGGAAACCGCCGGAGAGTTGGGAACCTCATACCATCAAGGAAGGAGAGCATCTCCTCTGGTTCGGGTGTTTCCACGGGAAAAGCTCCCACGCCAGGGGAAGAGTGATGACAAGGACCTTCCTCCAGAGCTGACAGAGAAAGCCTTCCCCTAGAGCTGATGCCCTGAACGTGGATTTCTGGCCTACCAGATTGTGGAAATAAAGTTGCCTTTGTTAAAGCCATTGACTTGTGGTGTATCTGTTACAGCAGCACCAGATGACTAAAATGTGTGGGAGGTAAGAATTCTACCACCGAACATCAATGTTCCCATCATTTGTCTCAGTCTCATTTATTATATAATCTGTGCTTTTCCCAGTAATCTAAAATATCACCCCTACCATAAATATGGTGGATATTTCAACGAGTCTCTGACTTTCCCTTTTAGAACATCTCTTCTCCCTTGACTTTTAAGGCCCTATGTTCTCCTGACTCCAATATCTCTGACAACTCCTCCCACACTGCTCTGCAGGGATCTCTCCTAGAAACGTGTCCTGGATGGTCTCTCTGCTAATAAAATGCAGTTCTGGGCTGCCCAGTGTGGCTGGGCAGGTTGAGCACCGAGCAATGGTGTCAGGCCAACATGGCACACAGGGTAAAACTTACTCTGTTTGTTGTTTACCAAGTTATGCCTTCATATGGCTTCCTAAATTGCCATCTCCAGTCTGAAGGTAACTTAAATCCCAGATCCAGTTATCCAAACGTCTGCTAGACATCTGAATGTCCCCCAAGGTACCCTACACTCAACATGGATCCATTTTCTTCCTTCTAAACCTGTTCTCCAACCTCGTGCCCTTTATTTTTGTTGCAGGACTCAGACCCCAAGGCAGAAAATGGGGAGAAACCGAAGATGTCTCTTTCCCTGATCCATCATACCCTGCTGGGCAGATTCTACCTTTTCTCCGGCCACTGCTGTGGGCATGGTGCTTGGTCTCATTCCCTTCCTTCTCACTTAGCAGTGGGTCTCCACGCTTCCTGCCCTCCAGTCCTTCGCTCCGCTGCCCAAGCAATCTTGCCACACTAGTCTAATCATCTCGGGCCACCACCTTAAATTCTTTCACAGCTTCCCACTGAGCACCCCCTTTGAATGCTTTTGTTGATCAGACACCTAGTCTCTACCTCTCTCACCTGTTTTTAACTACCTATGTCAAACATATTAGCCTTTCTTGAGCTGTCTTGTCTTTGCTCACGCAGTAACCTCTGCTCAGACTGTGTGAGTCACGGGTCACCTCCTCTGAGTCTTGTTTGATGCCCAGATAAAGCTGACATTCCTTCTTCAAGCACCCAGGTTCCCTTGCTCGTACCCCTAATGCTTACCAGCTTACATGTTTCTCTGGCCTTGTCTGAACTTAAGTCTCTGAAGGTAGAAGTTGCATTGTGTTTGATTTTGTACCCCTGGAGCCCAGCACTGTCAAAATCCCTATCCAGAAAATCCTAAATGGATTAGAAAATAAGCAGATTAGCCTCAGCAAGGTAACACAAATGTAAATTGGACTTTTAAGTAATTCCATCTGTACATGGTATGAAAACAGGAAGGAGCCCTGGTAAGTGAAAGGTGGGTGGTTTCCAAACCCACCAGCTGCTCCGAGGCAGAAGGATGTGGCAGTCTGTTTCCGTCAAGATTTACAGCTTTGGAAACCCTATCGGGTAGATCTGCCCTGCCCTACAGGATCACCAGGAGTTGGAATTCAACTTGACAGCAGTGGAGTTTTTGTTTTGTTTTTAGTTTTGTAAAAACGGGGATAGAATGCCTATTTTGCCCGGGGGGACCTCTGCAAAAGCAAAAAAAGATACAGACTAAGGAAGAACGGAAGTACTTGGAAGACAGACAGACAGACAAAGAGAGAGCAATGGCGGCTGGTGGCTGGCGGCTGGCCAGTCCGGCGGGCTCAGCTTCCCGGGCAGCGCACCCGGTACGGGAAGGAACTGCCACCTGCGGATGGAGGACACAGCTCTGGCCTGAGCCACGTAGGCACAAGAGACCCATGAGCTGGGGCAGAAAAGGGGATGTGACGGTCCAGCGGTCAAGAGCAACAATCTCACATGCCTCCAGAAGTCACCAGAGCAAGATTAACACATGTAAGAGAAAAGTAGGTATCTTTCTGACAAGTAATTTCCTGCAGGAAGGGAGTCTGATTTAAAATTTTTAAAGACACAATAGCTGCCAAACAGAGCCAGTCTATGAAGAATTCCAGAAGCAAGTCGGAAGGATGGCTGGGCTTCCCGCCCTGAGGACTACCAAGCATTAACATGGCATTCGGAGATGAACAATCTGTCCACGTTCTCAAGCTGATACTCCCCGCCACTCTCAGAGCACCAGCTACCCTGGTCCCCTCTCCCTTCACCAAACATCGCAAACTCTCTGCCCTCAGGAAGGTGCTTCACATTCTCATCCTTTTGCCTTCCTTCATCCTTCCAACCTGAATCCAAAATTGTCTCCTCTGAAACAGCCTCTAGGGTTCCTCTGAGTCAGAACTGACTTGAGGGCAGCAGGTACGGTTTGGGTTTGGTTAAACAGACTAAGAAACCCTGGTGGCATCGTGGTTAAGAGCTACAGCTGCTAATCAGAAGGCGGGCAGTTTAATCTGTTAGGGGCTCCCTGGAAACGCTATGGGGTAGTTCTACTCTGTCCACAGAGCTGCTATGAGTCGGAATCAACTCGGCAGCAGTAAGTCTGGTTTTGGTTTAAACAGCCTAGATGTCCATCAGCAGATTAACGGATCAACAAACTGTAGTGCACACATACAACAGAACATTGCTCAGCGTTAAAGAGAAATGAGGTCCTGATACATGCTACTACGTAGATGGACCTTGAAAAACTGCGCTGAGTGAAACAGCCACCCACGAAAGGACACTTATACGTAATATCTAGAACAGGCAAAATTATAGAGAACAAAGTTTATCAGTAGTTCTAACGAGTGGGGGCCAGGGGGCAGGAGAGAGAAATAAGGGCTCAGTGCTTAAGGGAAACTGAACGTCTATTAAGAGTGATGAAAAATTTGACAACAGCTAAGGGTCATGATTGAACAACGCAATCAACTAATGTCACTGAACTGTGCATATGAAGACTGTTGAAAGGGCAAATGTTTGTTAATATATACTAACCACTAAATAAAAACTAATAAATACTAAATAAATGTAAACAAACAACTTAAAAAAAAAAAAATTCCTCCTCTGGGAAGGCTTCCCCTCCCTGACTTCCCAGGATCTCTGTGACGTGCTCTCAAAATATCCAGAACTTCTCTTTCATTGTCCTTCTCACAATGCCAACTAAATATGTGTTCATAGAAAATCTTCCTTCCCAGTGAGTATACAAGCACTCTGACAGCAGGGATTGCTTCTTTCTGTTATTACATCCCCGGCATCCAGTACTTAATCTGGTACATATCTGAAGCTCAATAAGTATTTGCTGAGTGAATGACTCCATCGAACAGAGAAACAACAAATTGTACATTTAGTCACTAAAATTAGTGTGTTCCTGAAATGCAAAAGCATGGAGCCAAGAACTAGTGTCAGGATGAGAGACGAAGAAATGGTAGGCAGGGTGGGTCCTACTGGAGGTGGCAGAGAGCCTCAAGTAGGGGTCAGGAGCAAGCTCTGGGCCACCACCTGCGGTCACACGACCATGAACTTGTGAACTGAGACTGCTTTCTACCTTTTTCATCTGGTTGAAAGAGAATCTCACAAGAATCACATTTCATGATATGTAAAAAATTATATGAAGTTCACATTTCAGTGAAGGCTTATGAACACACATTTCATATTCACATGTCTATGGCTGCTTTCACACTACAAGGCCAGGCTGAGCAGCCAAGCCAAGAGACCCTACGGCTCACACAGCCTGAAATATTATTTGGCCCTTTTCAGGAAAAGCTTGTTGACCCCTTGCTTGGAGCCCCCTTGGGACCTACAGTGATGCCCTGGCTCACAGCATTTGCTAAAGTCTGGGTCAGACACTGTCTGCTAAAGTAAAAGATGACAAGCCCTGGTGGTAGAACTGATTAAGGGTTCATCTGCTAACCAAAAGGTTGGTGGTTCAAAGTCACACAGTGGCTCCATAGCACAAAAGGCCTGGCAATCTGTTTTCCTACAGATTACAGCCCAGAAAACCCTGTGGAGCAGTTCTACTCCGTCACATGGGGTCACTATGAGTCTACTTGATGCACCTAACAACAACAGTGCCTATTAAGATGATAAAGGACCAGCACCAGGTGCCATCAAGTTGACCCTGACTCATGGTGACCCTGTGTGTGTCAGATAGAACTGTGATCCATAGGGTTTTCAATGGTTGTGACACAGAAACAGACTGTCTTTCTTCCAAGGAGTCTCTGGGTGGATTTGAACCATTAACCTTTTGGTTAGTAGCCAAGTACTGAACCATCTGTACTACCCAGGGAGTTGTTAATAAAAGCAGGGTTAATTAATTAATGAGAGCATGCTTATGAAAGGGACCACTATGTAGCTATTCAAAAGAATGAGTCTGACTAAAACATTCAGGCACAAAAAGTGTCTGCAATATATTGTCAAAGCAATTTATAGAGCAACGTGGCTAAGACTTGCCAATTTATGTTAAAAAGATTACGCAGACTCATCTGCTAAGAGTGGGAGAGACAGCACGCATATCTGGAAGGGCTTGCATGATAATTAGCTTGGGAGATGGGGCTAGAGATTTCAGGTTTTTATTTTAAACCTTTTTGTGCTCTTTAGATTTCTACCCTGAAAATGCGTTCTGCTTTTAAATAAAATAAAATAAATAAGTGTGCTAATTTTAGGAAGCCAGCCCCTCCAGGCACACTGCCACAGAGTGGCTCACTCAGGTCTACAGTTGATTCAGGGTCACCCTGCCCAACGTGTGCACATTACAAGTCAGGGCAGCAGGCAAACACTCTCCTCCGCAGCCTCAAGTCAGCGACAACAGTGCAACCTCATCTTCACGCTTTGGGGAAGTGGACGATTAGAATGGTCAGAGATCGTCCCACTTCCCGCTTCCTGGAAACCCTGGTTACCTCTTCAACTAGACACCCCTTAATGAGCCCGGAGGACCAGGTTGCCATGGGATACAAACAAACAAACAAACCCAGAGTGGCAGCTGTCAGCTGCTTTTTCTGGCCTGCTAAACAGCAGCTGGGCCTCCTGTCACCAGGACCGCTTGTGCTCAGGCTCATAATCCTAAACCATGTTAACGGTCCCTCCAGTGGGAAGAAGTGGCCGTGAAGCTAAGTGGGCACAGGCAAAGGAAGCAAGCAGCCAAGGCTAAGCCAGGTGGTGGCCTTCCCATCCTGCTCTGGCACTCACAGCTTGGATTCCTACCAAATCTGGTTTTCCATGTTTCAATCCTCTCATTTCTCCCATAGCAATTTCCCTGAGGACTCACGAGCACAGAAGAGAGCTGTTAGCTGACTTGGCCTGCTTTGCCTAGAGCCAGAGACCACCGCCTGCATCTGTGCTTTGTACAGAATCAGCCACACTGTATACCCTCCATCTACAGACCTACTTCCAGGGCCTTAAGGAGTCCCTGGGTGGTGCACATGGTTAAACACTCAGCTGCTAACAGCAAGGCTGGGGATTTGAGTTTAACCAGAGGTGCTTTGGAATGACGGCATGGTACTCTTCTCCTGAAAGATTACTGCCATCAGAAAAGCTATGGAGCAGTTCTACTCTGACACAAAGGGTCATCATAAGTTGGAACTGACTTGATGGCAAGGGGTTTATTTTTTTGGTGCAGGTTCTGACGGAGCCTACATATTCCGGAAGCTCCATAAACTGCCTAGGGAATTCCATAAATGCTGTGGGTCTGTAGAAACCTCTGGGTGACAAAAGACTTCTAGGAAAAAGGAGCGGCCCCCACAGTGGAGGTGAGATCTTATTCAACTTAGAAATGTACACCTGTTCTCAAATAGAAGGAATGACCTCAAGTAGCTCCAGCCTTTCTCAAAGAACTTACTGAGAAACGCCAGGTCAGCGAGATGCTTCAGAAAACAGCCAATGATTTTTGTAGCACAATTGGTTCAGGAAACCCTAGATTGGTGGTCTGAGTTATCTAGTGATGTTACAACAGGAATATCACAAGTGGGTGGCTTTAAGATTTATTTTCTCACAGCTGAAGAGAATTTCAGGGTGCTGGCTCTACCAATAAGGCTTTCTTTCTTTGTCAGCAGTGGAGGAAGGTCCTTATTTCCTTTGAGCTTGGCTCCTGGGTAATCTTCACATGGCTTGGCATCTCTCTTCCCCCATCTTTGCTTCTCTCACTTGCTTGTTTAATCTCTTTTCTATCTCCAAAGAGATCTGACTTAAAACATACCCTACACTAATCCTTTTCATGACCCTATTGTTTTACTCACCTGGTACAGTTTCAACAGAAAATATCACACAAGTAGATGGTTTCATGAAGAGAATCTTTATTGCCACAATCAGCCACAAATCATTTACGAGTTATAGGTCCATTCAGTGAGAAATTATCTCAGTCTGGTAGGCTGTGTCCAAATTATCACAAGGAGAGCATCTTGGCACAGGAACCTCGGGTCCAAAGGACATGCTCTGCTCTCGGTTCTGCCTTCTTGGTGGTATGAGGTTCCCAACTTCCTCTATTCACTTCTCTCCCTCGTATCCCACAGCCGGTAACTTGAGTCCTGCCTCACCAGCGCAACTGCTGCCCATTCTCCCTCAACATCACAGAGGCAGGATTCACAACACAGGGGAGGAACTGCACAGTACTGGGACTCATAGCCGAGGCAAATCAGTACACACATGTTTGGGGGAATGCAACGCAATCCATGATACCCATCAAGACCCATTGCTGGGGAGTTGATTCAGACTCATCCCAACCCTACAGAGGAGAGCTGTCCCACAGGGTTTCCAGGACTGGCTGGTGGATTTGAACTGCTGACCTTTTGGTTGGCAGATGAGATCTTAACCACTGTGTACCAGGGCTTCAACCACAGATTCAGGGGTTAGGATTCACAGTACACAGTTTTGGGAGTCACAATTCAGTTAACAACATCTGGCAATCACTGTTTTGGAGCTTCAGTGCTGGTTAGTACATTTCAAGTTCAGAGAAATCACACAGTGGTAATTTTAACTGCTAAATTTGAATTATACCAGCATTTGACTATAGAACCTTTCAAGATGTCAGTTTGGAAAGCAATGTCCCCAGACCATGAGGTTGGGTTCAATCAGGATGTCCACGATGGTTGTGAGGTCTCAGAGATGACACCAATCTTAGAGGGTAGGCCTCAGTCTGAATATACTCCACAGCATCATAACACCTAGCACTGCGGGGACAGCAAGCCTACACTGCAGCCCGTAAGGGCAGATTTCTGAAGAAAACACTAAAGATGGGGGTAGGGGTAGAGAAGGAAGAAAAAAGCTGCCCCTTCAGAGAGACAGAAACCTGGGGTGCTGGATGCATGAATTCCCCCAGGGCAGGACTCACCATTGGTTGTGGTATTGACATAGTAACGCCGTCCTTGCGGAGACAAGTAGCTCTGCCAGCCGGGTGGGAGCACAGCCGTCTGGCTTTCCTCTCCTGGAGGAGGGGGGACCATTCCAGGCTTCTGTTGGGGAGGAAGGAAAGAAAAGATCACACACGTCTGGCATTTTTTGCAACTGTCTACATACACCAGGAAGTGAGAGGCAGATTGAAGTTACTGTGGGGCAGCTCTGATGTTGGGGAGTACGTGGCCCCCAGGCTTCCCTCGGGGGAGGTCACGGGCAGCACATGTGTGAGGATGAGGCTGCGTGAGCACAGGGTGTTGGCAGCAGCACTTGCTCTTTCAGAGCAATCACAGAAGGAGTGGCACACCCTGGGTACAAAGGGAACCTGCAGTCAGCTAAGGGAGCTGCCTTTCTCTGTTACTGTAGGCTGCTGTCTAGTTGGCCTGGGAAGAAAGACATTTTGGTCTGCTTCTGTAAGGATTTAAGCCTTGGAAACCCTATGGGGCAGTTCTAGTCTGTCCTACAGGATTGCTATCACTTGGAATCAACTCTAGGGCAATGGATTTTTTTTTTTTAACTTAGAAATAGATCACCAGGTCTTTCTTCGTACTCTATCTCGGCCTAGAAGCTCTGCTGAAACCTGTTCAGCATCACAGCAACATGCAAACCTCCGCTTACCAGTGAAGGCTGTGCACACGGTGCACTGGCCAGGAGGGAGACCCAGATCGCCTGTATGTGAAGCAAGAATTCTGCCACTGAACCATCAATGTCTCTCCTCTAATGTAGTCCCCATAGAGAGCTGTGCTGCACTTTTCCAGGGTCCTGTCACTCTACACACCCCACTACAGAAGCTGAACCCTGCTTCCTGTGGTACCCTGAATAAATCCTTGAAGCTTCCAGGATTTCACATAAATGTATACTCCTTTTTGGCCCTCTGTGTGACTGCTAGGTATGTTTCATTATAAATTTTCTTTCTAATTTTAATTAAAAGCCTTCCCCTAGGCCCTGAGTGCTTCTGTCTCCTACTTCTGGCAACACGCAGAGATGGTTTGATTCTTTGCGGAGGACTGTCTTCTATACACCCAGTCACAGAGCTATGGACAGCAGCAGGGCTGTGTGCAGTCCTGCGAGGCTGTGCTTCCCCAGCAGATCGCAGCCAGGAAGCCCACGAGTGTGAGAACACACCTCAGCAGTCTACTGCGGCTGCAGACACGGCTCTGACCTGTCAAGGGCCGGAAGATGGTCAAAATGCATGCAAGACAAACAGCCGTGTGTGTGTGTGTGTGTGTGTGTGTGTGTGTGTAGAAAAGAGAAGAGGGGGAAGAACAGAGGGAGGGAGGGAGGGAGGGAGGGAGGGAGGGAGGGAGGGAGGGAGGGAGGGAGGGAGGGAGGGAGGGAGGGAGGGAGGAGATGGACATTTTGGCTGTCAGTGGGGTTGGGAGTAAAGTGAGAGTAGGCAGCAGGGGTTTGAGAATGAGCGTTTAAGTGAAGAAAGAAATATTCTAGAACCATACAAGTAAGATGCTTAGGTCCCTTCTGCTTGAGTCAATTGTTTTGTAGCACCAAAGATAGGAAGCATATTGGTGCTTGCCCAAATAATTGGTGAGGGTGTAGGATGTTATTAAAGGGTTTTAAGCAAGTAAGAGAGACTGATGTGGCTGAAATGAGGAAAAAGACCTCATACTCAAAAAGCCATGAATTCCAATTCTGACTCCACAACTTACTAGCTGCATGAACTCTGGCAAATGGCTCAACTAAGCTGCAGTACCTCTGCATCTATAATGTGGGATATTAGTCCAGTTGTGAAACACACAGTGGAAATTAACAGTAAATTTGGCACCTAAGGGAGTGTGTGTCACTGGGAATGCTTGACAACCAGGGAGTCCCCACTAAAGGGGGTGGCATTAAAATGCTAAGTGAGATCAATCCCACAGCAGCCTGTTCAGGAGAGCCTTGCTCTAGCCTGGACTCGAACCTCACCATCAAGGTGTCTAAGAGGCCACCTTAGCAACTGTATGTTAATGGCAGAGGAACAATTTGGAAAAAGAAGGGTGAGAAAAGTCCTATGACTTGAAGAACCTGAACGATGTTGCTGAACTGTAAGTGTAGAAAGTGTAAACTGGTGTCTGGTTTCAATAATAACTGAAATAAATAAATCACACCTCTGTGGCTTCTGTTTCCAAGACCACCAAATACGAAACACAAATACCTACTGCAGAGGTTAGCACCTTGCACAAACAAGGTCTGGTGGAAAGGCCAAAGGGCGGAGCCATGACCTCTCACACGGGCTGGAGAGCGGGCTGGCCCTTCTGACTGGGCGCCCCGCCTCCGCAACAGCAGTAATGACACCGGCCCATCTCCACGGCTGCACAGTGCTTCTCTCTCTAGAATGCTGCTGGTTGACTCACCTAAACAACCTTATGGTGTTAAAACAAGCCCCCGATGAAATCTGAGGACACTGACGACCACGGAAGTGAAGGGACTGGCCTGAGTCCTCCTCCACTGTTATGGACTGAATCATGTTCCCCCAAAGATATGCTGAAGTCCTAACTCCTCAATACCTGTGAGTCTGACTGTCATGGATTGAACTGTGCCCCACTGCCACCAAATGACAGTAGCCATGTGGCTGGGCCATGATTCCCAGGATTTTATGACTGCGCTCCATTTTGTGATTTCCTGATGCTGTAAATCCTAATCTCTGCCTGTGGCTAATAGATACGAGGATCATGTTAAAAGAGGATTGGGGTGGGACTGCCACACCCTTGTAAAGGGAGCTTCCTTGAAGTGTGGCTTGTACCACCCTTCATCCTTTCACCCTAGGGGAGACAGAAACAAAGAGAAACAAGCAGAAAATGGGGAACGTCACATCATCAAGACAGCAGCATGGGGGTGTCCTTCAGACCTGAGGTTCCTGAGCCAAGATGCTCCCTGAACAAAGACTGATGCAACACAAGGACTTTCCTCCAGAGCCCAAAAGGAGGGAAGCCTTCCCCTGGAGCAGACATCCTGAATTTGGACTTGTAACCTACTGTACTATGTGAGAATAAACTTTTCTTTGGTAAAGCCATCCACTTTGTGGTATTTCTATTAGCGCAACACCAGCTGACTAAAACAGTGACCTTGTTTGGAAATAGTATGTTTGCAGATGTCAGTTATGTCGACATACGGTTATAGTGGAGGAGGGTAGGCCAACTGAGCCAAGAGGAGCGGTGTCCTCCTAAAAGCAGGAGAGACAAAGGACAGAAGACAGGCAGTCAAGAGACTGAGGGGTTGAGGGCAAGGCCGAGATGACGTCATGCTGCAACGATACGTCAAGGAGCACTTGGGACTTCCATTGGTAGGGACAGACAAGAAGGACTGTCCCCTAGACACTCCGGAGCATACAGCCCAGCTGATAAGCTGATTTGGTCTCCCACCTTCCAGAACTGTGATACAACAAATTACTGTTCTTATAAGACAGTCAACTTGCGGTCATTTGATGCCACAGCACTAGGAAAACTAACATCAAAACAAAAACAACAACAACAAAAAAAACAACCAAAAATCCAAACTCATTTCCATCAAGTCAATTCCAACTCCTGGTGAGCCCACATACTACAGAAGAGATCAGCTTTTCTTGGTTGCGATCTTTACAGAAGCAGACTGCCAGGTTTTTCTTCTGTGGCCCTGCTGGGTGGGTTCGAACTGCCAACCTTTAGGCTAGTAGTGGCGCACCAACCACTTGTACCACACAGGGACCTTAGGAAACTAACACACCACCTAGGAAATACAAGTCCTGTGTTCAAACACTACAAGAAGGTACCTGCAGGCAGAGGAAGGGCCAAGAAATGCTGACAGGAAAGAGGAGGAAGGCACCTCTGTCAACTTGGCCTATCTCCTATTTTAGGTAATATGGGAAAGGTGGGCCCCACTCCCCCCTGCCCCCTATATAGACACATGTGCCCCAGCTCTGCCTGCCATGTGACTGTGCTTGGCCGCAGCCACAAACCCCTGCCTCACCCTCTCACGGCAAGTTTCTCCTATTGCTCAATCCCAAGCAAATCAGGAGTCTAAAGATAAGGCAGCCTTGGGCATATACTGAAAAGAATTAAAAATGCATGTTCGAACAAAAACTTACACACGAATGTTCACTGCAGCATTATTTGTAACAGCCAAAAGGCGGGAACAACCCAAAAATGCCTAACTAACAAAACAGATAAATTGTGGTGTATCTACACAATGGAATATCACCACCAGTTGCCAATAAATCAATTCCGACTTATGTTGACCCCCAGGTGTCAAGAGTAAAGCTGTGGTCAATGGGGTTCTCAATGGCTGTGATCTTTTGAAAACAGACTGCCAGGCCTTTCTTCTGAGGCGCCCCAGATGGATTCAAACTGCTAACCTTCTGGTTAATAACTAAATACTTAACCATCTGCACTACCAGGGATTCCAGAGGAGTATTATTCAGCCATAAGAAGGAATGAAGTCCTGACACATGCTGCAACACGGATGAACCTTGAAAGTATTATCCTGAGTGAAATCAGACATAAAAGCACACTGTGTGACTGCACTGGTATACAATACCATCGTATGTGAATCTAGAGAGACAGAAAGTAGGTTAGTTGTTGCTAGGGGCTGGTGATGGTTAGGACAGTGGGGAGCGGCTGCTTAACGGTTACAGCATTTCGTTTCGGGGAAGATGCCAGTGCTCCGGAACTAGAGTGCTGATGCTTGCACAACACCGTACGTATCACTAATGATGAATTTTCTGTTATGTATATTTTACCAGAATTAAAAAAAATACAAAGCAGGCAGAGGTTAGACCTCCTCACTGGTAGGCTCTCATCTAAGGAGCCCAGACCAGCAATGTTACCTCCATTCCAGGAAGGCTGGAAGTGGCAGCCTCCTGGGAGAGCAGCTCTACAGTTATCAAGAGGATACAGTGTGAGCAACTACCTAATAATTAGTGTCTTCCAAACTCAGTCTTCTAATTAATTTCCTCCCCTTCCTTAGTCCTGTGGCTTCTTTCCTTCAATTCTGTCAACTCTTTCCCATGGGAATAGGAACTAGGAGCAGAGGTAACACACACCCAGAGGTTGGAGGCCTACCAGTGAAGACGATTTCTTAACCTAATGCATACAATGTCTTTGTGGGAATTATAAAAACCTACCTCAACCTGTGGACAGGCCATCCTGGGCCAAGGTGCCCCCTTATCTGAACCCTTTGTTCAGTAAACAACCTGTTCAGCAACACATAGGAGCCCACTGTCATGAAATGAATTGTGTGTCCCCCCAAAATATGTGTAGTAACTTGGCTGGGCCAGGATTCCCGGTATTCTGTGACTGCCCTCCATTTTGTCATTTTCTAATTCTGTAAATCCTAGTCTCTGCCTGTGGTTAACAGAGTGGATTACGTTAGAGAGGATTAGGGTGGGACTGTAAATCCCTTCCTAACGTTACCTCCCTGTTCCACTGTAAAGAAGATGCCCTGGAGTATGGCTTGTACCACCTTTTATCCTTTTATCCTACAGGGATAAAAGGAAAGTGAAGCAAACAGAATTGGGAACCTCACATCATCAAGCAAGCAGCACTGGGAGAAGAAGGCATCCTTCAGATCTGAGCTTCCTGTGCCAAGATGCTCCCTGAACAAAGACGGATGCAACACAAGGACTTCCCTCCAGAGCCAACAGACAGAAAGCCGTCACCTGGAACTGAATTTGGACTTTTAGCCTACTGGATTGTGGAAGAATAAACTTTTCTTGTTAAAGCCATCTACTCTGTGGTACTTCTGTTAGAGCAGCGCTAGCTGACTAAAGTACCCACCCTTCCAGAATTGGAGGAAAGCTACAGATTTTCTGCTCCAAAGGTCACAGACATTCAGAATCACATGCTTCCTATTTCATATAAAATATCAACAGTTTTCTAGGCCACTCAGAACCCCACATGCTTGAGAAACAGCTGCACTTGGCTCCCAACTGAACCCATCAATAATGGTTTTCACCAGTCATCACGTGTTTATACTGTGCCAAGGACTGGGCCACGCGCTTTACGCAGTTATCCCCGGTCTTTACAGTAAGCTTGTACACAGATGGCATTTCCCCATTTTAAAATAAGATGCAGAGAGTTTAGTGTTTGTCCAACATTACGCAGCTAGTTAGATAGTAAAGTTAAACTAAAAGATTCACTTTGTTCCTGAGACCTTACTCCAGTCACCCAGATCCAGGCTACCCCCGCCCTTCTCTGTCCAGCTATTGATACAGCAGCCCCATTCCTTCAGCTGAGCCAAGCTGCATCCCACATCCTAAGGAGATGACACATGGGGCCCAATTCACCTGGAACAAGATGCTCCCTAGGAAGGATGACAGCTCGGGCCCATCTCACCTGGACCACCAACGCCCCAGCTCTCTCCTGCGGAGGATGACAGCTCGGGCCCATCTCACCTGGACCACCAACGCCCCAGCTCTCTCCTGCGGAGGATGACAGCTCGGGCCCATCTCACCTGGACCACCAACGCCCCAGCTCTCTCCTGCGGAGGATGACAACTCGGGCCCTGTTCTCCTGCCTGTCTCACAATCTCCACATGAGCACATGCCTTCACAGGAGATGTGCAAAAATATCACCACCCGCATCTGAGCAGTCACGTTTCCTAGCTGTACGCTGACTTCTTTGTGTCCTTATTTAAAACAACCGCCCAGAAGTGTTCCTATCGATGATGGTTACTGATACCCCTGGGAAAAAAACAGTCAAGCAAGCAAAACGACCCAGAGATTTAAAACCAATCACAATCGAATGTTTCTCAAAGTGTGGTCCCTAGCACACCCCATCAAGCAGCTAGGGTACGGGTTATAATGCAAATTTCTTGGCTCCTCTCCAACTACCAAGCCAACCTCGGTGGGGTTGGAGCCTGGGTATCTGAATTTCTAATAAGAATCCTTGGTGAGTCCTAGGCTAACTGAACTCTGGAGCCAGGGGCTTGCAGCTTTAGTGGAAACAAAGAACATCACTCATGAAATTAAAGTTAGAGAACATGAAATTTTAACACACACACACACACACACACACACACAGTTTTTTTTCTTTTAAAAGACAGTGTTTAGCCCCATGGATACTTACTAAAGAAAAGGACCCTATTCAATAGCCCCAAACCTTTCCAATTTATTGTAAGAGAGACTCGATCTTGTTGCTGTAGCCTCCAGACAAATCCCGAGCCCCATTTCTGCTCTCTGCAGCTCCCAACACTCCCCAAGTTCACCTGGGACTCCACCTCCCACTGCGGGACTTCTTCCCCATCAGAAGGCTACTGGGAGCAACTGATTCTTACCTGCTCCTGCAGATGTGAGCAAGTGCTACTTGCTGATATTAACGGGTGGTCGTCAAGACACTTGATTTAGCAGCTGAATCAGGCAGTTTTAAGGTTCCCCATTCCGTGTCTTCTCATACCCCAAACCCAGAAGCAATGGGAGCTCTAAAGAAAGGCATATCCACAGGGCCCCACACCCCTCTCCCCCCACACCCGAATCTAAATATAACATCTCTGAAGTTGTCAGCCTAACAAGCCACTTTCTGGCAGACTCGTTGCCATGGCAATGATTGCTAATGAGCCAAGTGCCGTGACTGGCACTGCTTGAAGGCTCTCCCACAAAGGACTTTCCAGAAACTTCTTCCTACCCAAACCACAAAAGCAGTCGGGAAGCCTGAAAGTCAGGACAATACTGGACATGACTGGGAGTCCCTAAGAACTGGCTCCCTCTATTGTATCCCGAGAAGTCCCAGATGCAGGGACTAGGAGTCACTTCTACTATCATCTCTACACTCAACAGGCACCAAGTGAACTAGAACACACACCAACTAACTACTCACGGAGGCTGCTGAGGGGGCCACGAGGAGAACAAGAGTCAGGTGGGCTGCGAGGCTGATTCAATTTCACCTCACTCCTTTCCACCAGTGTCTGTTTAGGGCTCAGACACCTACATAAAGTCAGCAACAGCCACCCAGGGAAAATCTACTCTAGGATGTTTACGATACAAATCATGAGACACAGCCCCATCCCAACAGGGACATCACCGGCCTCAGGGTCTGTGTATCTACAGGAATATTGAGCAACTTTCCTTAGTCTCACAGGTGAAAGTGCTTTTCTCCCCAGCTCCAGCAACCTTCCCATCCATTCAGAAACAGCAACTCACAGAACAATAGCTGGGGGCCCGAGTTAAGGGATCCATGGCAACAGTATAGTGCACTCTGGGACATGTAGTCTTCACGAGCAGTTTTAGGGGTTGATGGAGAGACATGATGGACCTTGGTAGTAGCTTCACGATCTTCTGAAAGTCAGAGGCCTGGACAGAGGGAGGACTCTGACAGGCCATACTAACAGAGGAACAAACTGTGAGATGCAGAAAGGCAGGCCCGTATCCACTTTGTTTGTGTTTTTAGTCTCAGCACAGTGTCTAGGACATGACAGGTGCTCACTAATCAATATTTCAATGAAGGAATAGAAACTGGGAACAGTAGTGGGAACTGGGCTTCAACTGGGTTTGGCGAGGCTATTTTCCAAACAGAGAGAGAACAGCTGTCCAAGCACCACGTGTGTTCCATCTATGAACAAAACCCACACCTTAATGATCTGAATGAACAAACAATTCAACAATGATTGCAGGCAGGCAAGACAATGAGAAGTCTCTCACTTAGAAAACAGATCAAGGAGTGGTATCCACAAATCTTAGGAAAAAGCACAAACTTCTGGAAAGGATCCTATGAAGTGCCCAGAAGAAAAATTTCAGGAAACTGCTTAGCAGCCTCCATTAAAGGGCAGGAATACACAGCCTCTAGGACATGAAGAGTAAAAAATCACAAGGCAGGAATAAACAAACGTGAAAAAGGAAAGTTGCTTGGAAAACGAAAACAAAAATGATACACAAATAGAATAGGAAGTGGTAAAACTGTAGAGGAATTCCAAGGGTTATACCAAACCCACTGCCACTGAGTCAATTCCAACTCATAGCGACATCAAGGACCGAGTAGAGCTGGTCCATAATTTTCAAGGAGTGCATGGTGGATTTGAACTGCTAACCAAAGTTAGCAGCCGTAGCACCTAACCACTATGCCCTCAAGGTTTCCAAAAGATTATAACAGAAGGGAAATCCTTATCAGTGGCAATAAAGTATAGAATATTGCAAAAACATCAGTTATGTACAAAATAAACTAAGAATTTTCCTGAAAAATGTAAAAGAAGTGGGAAAAATGTAGACAGACTAGAAAGAGAGGCCTGGTGGTCTACTTCTGAAAATTAGTCAATAAAAACCCTATGAATCACAAAGGTCTAATCTGTATCCCATCACGGGGCTGGTGCAGGACCAGGCAGTGTTTTGTTCCATTGTGCAGGGGTTACCACGAGTCAGCGGAACTAGACAGCAGTCAGTAACAACATAGGCAGCATAAAATGTCCCACACTGTTCTAAGCAAAACCGATTTACAAAAGACCAACAAACAGCCACACCTAACAATATAGTTACACAACAGATAAGGATAAAATTCTATAATCACTCCAGCAAGGACAGGTAAGGGTGATCCAGGCTGGTTTAAGGCTCCAATAAGGAGCACAAATAAGGTTGGTCACAGACACCTCTGTAAGCACATTTCAAAAGACACCTCCGGAGTGCTACTGGGACAATGTGAGATCTCCCTATGAAACCATGCTGCTTTTCAGGAGTGAAGGTGACAAAAATACCTTCTACTACATATGAAGGCTCAGAAAATAAACCATTCACGCATCCTTCTTAGTAAAAGCACTTAAAAGATGTACTCCAACTGCCTCAAAGATTAAGGTATACATGAAGATGAAGAATAAAGAACTTGAGGCACAAAAGACCAAAGCTGAACACTGACAGTAGATTTTAAGATCCATAAATAATTATTATAAAACTAGTTATAAGACCATGTCATATCACTGTTATTAAAAAGAAAAGAACTAGGAACAATCGGGGTCACAAAGCCCAGATACAGGTAGCCCATGACTTCTGATGTATTAGAGTTACTAGGAATCAACACTTACTACAGCCTGTAGTTTGTGCATCTTATTGTTAGTAATATACACGACATACAACTACAGCATGTAATTTCTTGATATCATTCTTTGATGTTCACTTGCGCATGTTCAAGACCATGTGTATAAAGGTACTGATAATAAAAAGGAGAATGAAAACTAAAAAAAAAACGTATTCAACCTACATCACAGCAGACTTACAACAGAGTTGTCAGAACAGAATCCCCTCTTTGTAAGCCAGGGACTGCCTGTAACACTAAAAAAAAAAGATCAAGAGAGAGGAGAAAGAAAGTGAGGTAACTAAGAGAAACTGAAGCAGAACATGTACTAACAATTACACTGACACAACAAAGGACACAAAAAGGACAAGGATAAAATTCCATCCCTCCAAAAGAAGAAACATGCTCCTGTTTCTCTTTTGCTTGTAGAAACTTACTAGGTATCTGCTCACTTTGTTCCAATCTCTGGAATCCAGTGTCTGTTCTATTCTCTTTCCAGCCAGAGGGGACACAACAGAAGGGAGAGGTACTGGAGACTTGAGCCTCTTTCTTGGCCACCTTCTATTTGCCACAGGGACAGTTAGCCCCAAAGGGGAAGAAGGAGCCTGGGTGGATTGAGAACAAAGCACTTTATGGGCTCACAGAAAACCTGGTAGGAGCCCTGGGTTTCTGAAGACCTCATGTGTAACACCTGGCTGGCTCTCTAAGCCCTCAAGGGGGTCCGACAGCCAAAGCTGTGCCCACCACTCTAGGAAGACCATTTCCCAGCTTGAATCTGAGCATTTTTACCTTCCTTGAGTCACTCTGATTGACTTCTGTGTCCAAAGAAGGAGAAGCATGTAAAACTCTCTCCTAGCTTTATCAATGAAGTCCAAGAAAGTTAGGAGGTACACCTTTCTTTCCTCCACTTCTCTATCTAGAAAATACTTCAGTAAATGCAACCACCTCCTGAGAGGTTTTGCTAGAATCCTAAATCAACTGAGACAACTGAGACAACACCGCCTCATGGTGACACCAGGGGTGCCAGAGCAGAACTCTGCTCCACGGGATTTTCAGAAGATCTGGCTTTTCAGAAGTATCTGGCTTTTGAGAAGATCTCCAGGCCTTTCTTCTGAGGGGCCTCTGGGTGGACTCAAACCTCTAAACTGACAGCCAGTGCCAAGCATGTCAACCATTCACACCACCCAGGGACCCCTAAATTCCTCTAATGATTATTCTTCTAATTAGAAATTACCTGATTAGCAGAACTGCACCAAAGAATCCATTAAGAAAAAAGTTGCTTCACCTACAGTATTCCTCCAGATCAGGCATTAATCATTACATACAAATGCCCACAGGACTATTTCGAACCTGCTATAACCCAGGGTCACTGGGGCCTCACTACTGACTGTAGATGGATGGAGCCACAATGGTATCAGTCATCTACACTCCACTGGTATTTGGGCTACTGAGGGTGGACAGGTTTCAGCAGAACTTACAAACCAAGATAGAACAGGAAAAAAGGCTGGGGATCGTCTTCCAAAAATTAGCCAATGAAGCCCTATGGATCATGCAGAATACTGTCTAATATATAGAGCTAGAAGATGAACCCCTAGGTCAAATCCAATGAACCTATCACTATTGAGTCACTTCTGACTCACAGCAACCCTACAAGACAGAGTAAAACTGCCCTATAGAGTTTCCAAGGGGCAGCTGGTGGATTCAAAATGCTGACCTTCAGGTTAGCAGTTAAGTTCTTACCCACTGTGCTACCAGTGTTCCCCTAGTAGACAGACACTCAAAAAGCACACAGTGGCTACAACAATGAACTCAAGGATACCAGTGATCATGAAGATGGCACAGGACTGGGCAACATTTTATTCTGTCAAACAGGGAGTTGCTGTGAGTCAGAACCGCTCTGATGGAAGCAAACAACAAGCACCCTGATGGGTAGTGGTTAAGTGCTACATCTGTGAACCAAAAGGTCGGCAGTTTGAATTCAGTGGGTGTTCCTTAGAAACTCTTTGGAGCAGCTCTACACTTCTCTACAGAGTTGCTATGTGTTGGAATCAACTTGATGGCACTCGGTTTGGGTTCGGTTTTTGGAACAATAGCAAAGTCCCCACCTGCTCATGCCAGACCCCATACTTCTGAGAAAGCTCCCTGGACGACATCTGAAAGTGCTCAAATGGTAGATGACTTGGTGCCCCTGCTGGCTGGTCAGCCAGTCCCCATGAAGCATCTGCCATGTTATTTCTTGCCTACATCAGGCCACCTTCCACCAGCTCCTGGCCAGTCAGTGTCCCGTGTCCAAGAGGCTGCTGAAGGAAGTGTCATATTGGTGTTGGCACTGGAGCCCATGTTAGAGGTAGACATCGGTGACTTTCTCTCAGCACCCACAAAGCTGTCAGCTGTGGCCCTAGAGCCTGAACCACTTAGACAATCCAAAGAGGTCTGGATCCTGGTAGGCTCAGGAAGACTAGTCAACCTGAAAATCCATCTACCAGCTAGCTCCCAGCACTCTCTGAGGGCCAATCAGCTCACTGGGAGTACTTCTCAGGTCTGGGGGAGAACAGGGAACAATCCACTCTGTATTTTCTGACCCTAAACAGGAACAGAGTGTGGCTAGTTAATCAGTAGTTTGGATTAACAGTTACAGTGTCTTCCAGGCAAGAATGCAGGAAGTAAGCTCTCACAGGAAAACTTGTTAAGCTGGAAAAAATGTGGCTTCCTTGAAGGAGGATAAACCAAAGTCAAGCTTATTGCCATCGCGCCAATTCTGACTCACAGTGACCCTACAGGATAGGGTCGAACTGCCCCACAGGGTTTCCATAGAGCGGCTGGTGGATTACAACTGCCAATCTCTTGGTAAGCAGATGAGCTCTTAAAACACTGTGCTACCAGGGCTCCCAGGGGAAAAAAGATGGATGAAAAGTTTTACCAATGATACTGCAAAAGGCAAGGTGGCCCTCTTGGGGCAAAAGCCTTTCAGACCCAGGAGGCGTCTGGAATCAAGCAGAGGAGGGTAGGAAAGAAGCTATCTTAAGTCTATGCTATGAGCTTTGTACATACATCTGTATGAGTTCTTACTTAACCAGTACTGAAGGGAGAAGTTTATTTCTATTATTATTGGATCGGCCACACAGGTACAAGTTTGAAAGGCCGTTGAATAGGGTTCTAAAAGGAAAAAAGTAATGAAGATGGTCAGAGACTACAGCCTGCAATACAGATTCCACCTGATGTAACAAAAACTAAAATCTTCAAAGCTGGACTGATATACAATATCATGAAAAACACTGTAAGAACTGAAGCCATCAAGGATTTCTTTCTACTTGTATTAACAGTCAGTGCCTATGGAAGCAACAATCAAGAAATAAAAAGACAAAACTGCAGAGGCAGAGTCAAGACGGTGGACTAAGCATATGTCTCCCTAAATCCCTCTGGAAACCAAGAACTGAACTGATAATCAAGTGGAGCCTTCCGGTCACCTAGTGAGCCACAGGACATGGCACAGTGCTGTTAATTTGGACCTCATACCACTGAATGGAAAACCACCTCTCCATTGCTGACTCCTGCTCCTGGCTAGTCCTGGCTCTCACAGACTGAAGGTAACTCACCATTTTGACTTTTTTCTCTCTGTCTTGGCCAGTGGGCTGAGCTGGGTCCTGCCTAGTGGCTAGTCTCAGACACACTGCTGGTGGGATAGGCAGGAAAAATTGCCAAATTTTGAGAGCCAGGGTTAGGACTCTGTGCATCTTGCCACCTTTGGCTTGTCTTTTAGCCTCTGCCACAGCGTAGTTTGTATGGAACTGGTGGCACCCTTGTGTGGGATGCTATACTGGATACAGAGATTTTAGGTGGACCTAATTTTTAGCATGGAAGCCAGCCTCTGCCCACAGGAGAGAGCTTTTCTGACAGAAAAGCAGTAATTTACACATTGTGCCCTATGGTTGGGGCCTGACAAAACAGGCTGAGGACTCACTGCATCTCGGCACCTTTGCCCCTCTTTCCACTTCTCTCACAGGGTAGGGTGTACAGAAGTGGCGGCAACCATGTGCAGGGCCCATCTTAGATATGGTGTCCTTAGCTGGACCTAATTCTTAGCCTAGGAGCCAGCGCCTGCCCACAGGAGAGCACTTTTCTGCCAGAAAAGCAGTAGTTTACACAGTGTCACCTACATCTGGGGCCTGTCAGCAGATGCTAACAGGGCAGTAGCACTTCCGTATTTTAAACAAGTTCGCATCATCTGGGGTTGGATACAGAGGTGCTTACTTTGGTAGTTGGGAAGAGGGACCTCTACACCTGAAAACCTGACTGACTTGGGAAGTGGTGACGTATATTTTATTTTTCATTTTAAGACGGCCCAGGGAAACATCCGCAGTCCTTCGTCACAGTATCTTTCCCAGCCTTTATCGATTCACATGAAGCCTAAAAAGCAACAGACCCTTGAGAAAACACTAAAAAGAAATCACCTTTGGCTTCAGAAGTCCTCCAAATGAAACAACAAAGGAGATTTCCAGATGAAGAAACTTTTCTGAAATTATCAGAAGGTGAATACAAAAGGATTATATAGAGAGCCCTTCTAGACCTGATACAAAATGCAGCAGAGCAAAATGAAAAATTAAGCAAGCTGTTTAATCTGATGCAGCACCAGTGCTCTGAACAAAAACAAACACAGAAACTTCAATCCAAAGCCAAGAAAACAGAAAGGAACTAATGGAAAACACTTTCTCACTTGGAAGACAGAGCTACTGATTCCAGCAATTATGAGGAGAAATCAGAAAAAAAGAAATAAGAAAAATAAAAAAGCAATAAGAAGCACGTGGGACTCTACTAAGAGGAACAACCTGAGATTAACTGGAGTCCATGAACAGGCCGAGACACCTGAGAACACAGAGAGTATTGCTGCAGAGCTGCTGACAGAAAACTTCCCAGAAATCGTGAGCCAAGCCAAGTGCCGTCGAGTTGGAAGGAAGAGAATTTAGATATCCAAGATGCATGTCGAATGCGACTCAACATAGATCTTAAAAGAAAGACTCTAAGACATGTTATAATCAAGCTTAACAAAATGAAATACAAGCAGAAACTCTTAAAGGCAGTAAGAATCAAGCAAAGCTAACATTCAGAGGGAAACTCTGCAGGCTTTTGTCAGATTTCTCGGCAGAAACCATGCTGGCATGGAGACAGTGGCATGACACATTCAAAGCCATGCAGGAGAAGAACTTCCAACCAAGAATTATATATCCTCCAAAACTATCTTTCAAATATGAAAATGAAATTAAGACATTTGCAGATAAACAGAAATTCAGAGACTTTGTAAAAACCAAAACAAAGGTATAAGAAATACTGAAAGAATCTCTTGACTTTGGTTTAGAAGAACAAAACTACTAACTTTATACTTTAGAAGGACACATCATCCAGTATCCTACTCAGTTAGAGAAGGCTCCAAACTTAATCAAAGCTTTAATACTGAAAGAAATAATACAGGGATTATCATCTAAACTATGGTGCCATCACAGTAAAAAGAAGGATGTACTACAGTTGTTACAGTCCTTCCAAATGGAGAGGAAGTTGACAAGACTTGTAGTAATTAAAACTGGGTTTATACATAGTTTATTAAGGGGGATCATAAGGACAGTCTTAAAGCACAACAAAGATGCAACATACCATATCCAGAAACGTAACACAGGAGTCTCAACAACCACAAAACCAACTCTGAAAAAGCTGAAAAATCAACTCACAAAAAAGAATGTCCCAGAACAGATTAATAAGAACAATAGAGACGACATCAACACAAAAATAAACATATCACAATGGCGGCACTGAAAACATACCTATTAATAACTACATTGAATGTGAATGGACTGAATGTTCCAGTATAGAGACAATGAGTGACAACTTGGATCAAAAGACATAACCCATCCATATGTTGCCTACAAGAAACTCACCTTAGACTTAAAGATAGGAACAGACTGAAAATCAAAGGATGTAAGAATATATATCAAGCTAACAATGAACAAAGATGAACAGGTGTGGCAATTCTAATCTCAGATAAAATTGATTTTAATGTAAAATCCACCACTGTGGACAAGGATGGACACTATTTATTGCTCAAAGGTTCAGTACACAAGCAAGACTTCACTATATTAAATATTTATGCAGCTAATATTAGAGCACCTAAATACATCACAGAAACACTGACTACACTCAAAAAGGAGATAGATCACTCCACAAGAACAGTAAGAGACTTCAACACTCCACTCTCAATATTGGACAGATCATCAAGAAAAAAGCTCAATACAGATACAGAAGACCTTACTGCTACAATTAACCAACTAAACTTCATCAACATATACAGAACTTTCTACCCATCAGCACACAACTACACCTTCTTCTCCAGTGCACATGGAACATTCTCCAGAATTGACCATGTGTTCGGACATAAAGCACTTCTCAACAAAATCCATACCACTGAATTAATGCATAGTATCTTCACAGATCATAAAGCCATAAAGGCCAAAATCAACAGCAGAAAAAAACATAGATAGAAACTAGAACCCCTGGAAACTGAACAACATCTTGCTGAAAAAATCATGGATTATAGAAGAAATCAAGGATGAAATAAAGTTAATTTATAGCTTCCAATGAGAACAAAAACACTTCCTACCACAACCTACGGGATACAGTCAAAGCAGTCCTCAGAGGTCAGTTTATCTTCACAAATGCACACATCTGGAAGGAAGAAACAAAGCAAATCAAAGAACTAACCCTATAGCTTGAACAAGCAGAGAGAGAACAACAGAGGAACTCCTTAGACACCAGAAGAAAACAGATCATAAAGATTAGAGAAGAACTAAATGGATTAGTGAATAGAAAAAGAATTGAAAAATTTAAAAAGACCAAAAGTTGGTTTCTTGAAAAGATCAACAAAATTGACAAATCACTGGCTAAACTTACTAAAGAAAAACAGGAAACAAATAACCCAAATTAGAAATGAGGTGGGAGTTTCACAACAGATACAACATAAATCAAAAATATCCTAACAGAATACTCTGAAAGACTCTAACAAATTTGAAAACCTAGAGGAAATGGACAAATTCTTTGATTCATATCACCTACCAAAATTACCACAAGGTGAAGCAGAACAACTTAATAAACCCATCACAAAGGAAGAGATTGAAAATGTCATCAAAAAACTGCCAACCAAAAAAAGCCCAGGCCCAGATGGCTTCACCACAGAATTCTACCAAGCTTTTAGAGACGAGTTATCTCCAATACTACGTAGACTATTTCACAGTATAGAAAGGGATGGAATGCTCCCAAATCATTCTATGAAGCCAGCAAAATCCCGGTACCAAAGCCAGGGAAAGACCCAAACAAAAAGGAGAACTACAAACTGATATCACTCATGAATCTAGATGCAAAAATCTTCAACAAAATTCTTGCCAACAGAATACAACAACTTATCAAAAAGGTAATCTGTCATGACCAAGTTGGATTCATACCAGGGATGCAAGGCTGGTTCAGCATCAGAAAAACAATTAATGTGATCAACCACATAAATAACACAAAGACAAGAATCAGCAAATCTTGACCATTGATGCAGAAAAGGCAGTTGATAAAGTCCAACACCCATTCATGCTAAAAACTCTCAGCAAAATAGGCATAGACAGAAAATTCCTCAATGCAATAAGGGCCACTTATACAAAGCCAACCGCCTACATCATCCTGAATCAAGAGAGATTGAAACAGTTTCCCTTGAGAACAGGAACTAGACAAAGATGCCCACTCTCACCTCTCCTATTCAGCATTGTAGTAGAAGTTCTAGCCAGAGCAATTAGACAAGACCAAGAAATAGAGGTCATCTGCATGGGCAGAGAAGCAGTAAAAATCTCCCTATTTGTGGATGATATAATTATATGCAGAGAATCCCAAAGAATCCATAAGGAAACTACTCAAATTGATTAAAGAGTTCAGCAAAGTCTCAGGACACAAGATAAACATAAGTAAATCAGTAGGATTCCTTGATACCAACAGTGAGACTGTTCATGACGAAATCATCAAATCAATACCATTTACTACAGCTTCCAAGAAGATACAGTACCTAGGAATTAATCCAACCAGAGAAATAACATATCTTTACAAAGAGAACTACAAGCCCTTACTACAAGAAAACTAAGAGTCTTACACAAAGGGAGAAACCTATGCTACTGATGGATAGGAAGACTTAACATTGTGAAAATATCTATTTTATCCAAAGCAATCTACTTATACAACACCATCCCAATACAAGTTCTGTGTCATTTTTTAATAAGATGGAGAAACAAATGACTAATTTTATTTGGAAAGGGAAGAAGCCCTGGATAAGTAAAGCACTAGTAAAGACTAAGAACACACTGGGAAGCCTCTCATTATCTGACTTTAGAACCTATTACACTGCCACAATAGTCAAAACAACCTGGTACTGGTACAAGAACAGACAGATGAATGGAACAGAAATGAGACCTCAGAGATGACACCATCTACCTACAAACAGCTAGTATTTGACAAAGGCCCTAAGACATTCAACTGGGGTAAACACAGTATCTTCAACAAATGGTGCTGGCAAAATTGGATATCCATCTGCAATAAATTGAAACAAGACACATATCTTACATCTTACACAAAAACTAACTCAAACTGGATAAAGGACCTAAATATCAAATCTAAGACAATAAAGCTTATCCAAAAAAAAGTAGGAACAACAATGGAAGTTTTAATACATAACACAGACTTCAAAATCTGTCAAACAAACCACAATCGACAGAAGAAAAAATAAACTTAAACAGGAACTACAAAGAATCAAACACTTTTGCTCATCCCAAGACTTCATTAATAGAATTAAAAGGCCACCTACAGAGTGGGAAAAAATATTTGGCAACTATATGTCAGACCGACACCTGAGCTCCATAATCTATAAGACACTACAAACTATCAATAAGAAGATAAATCACCCTATTAAGCTATGGGCAAAGGAGATGGACAGACACTACCCTAAAGGGGAGATCCAAGCAGCCAAAAAACACATGCAGACATGCTCACAATCTTTAGTTATTAAAGAAATTCAAATCACAACTACAATGAGATACCATTGCACCCCAACAAGGTTGGCCATAATCCAAAAAATGCAAAACAACAAATGTTGGAGAGGCTGTGAAGAAAATGGAACTCTCCTACACTGTTGGTGGGGTCACAAAATGGTCTAGCCACTTTGGAAAGCTATCTGGTACTTCCTTAAAAAATGGATATAGATACACCATTTGACCCAGTAATTCCACTCCTTGGAATATATCCTACAGAATCAAGGCCATTAACACCAACAGATACATGCACATGAACATTTATCACAGTACAGTGCACAATAGCAAAAAGATGGAATCAACCCAGATGCCCAACAACAGAGGAATGGCTAGGTAAACTATGGTATATGTACTCAGTGGAACACTATGCAATGATAAAGAACAACGATGATTCCAGGAAACATCTCATAACCTGGTTTCAACTGCTGGACATTATGTTGAGTGTAAGTAGTCGGCGACAAAAGAACAAATATTGTATGAGACCCCTGCGATAAGAACTCTAAAACAGACTTAAGCATAGAAGAAAAGACTCTTTGATGGCTCCAAGGAAAAGGAGGGAGGGAGTGCGAGGGGGGGAGGGTTTAAATTAGATAGTTGCTAGAAATTTGGTTGGGTGAAATCAGTGATAGTACACTTTAGAAACAAGAACAATATTAAGTGGATTTCAGCATAACTTGAGTACTCCTTCCACTTTAACCCAATACTGCAAAGACAGAGTAGCTGGGGCAGGGGGCAGGGTACAGGGGACCATACTCATAGGTGAAATCGAGACTAATTGGCACAACTAGCGTTTTGCTAAGAGGACTTTTTGCACCCCACACTGGTGAGTGGCGTCTGGGGTCTTACAAGCTGCCAAGCTGCCATCTGAGGGTACAGCAAATAGTCCCAACTCAGCAGGAATGGATGCTCACCAAGGACAAAAACGACATGGTGGAAAAGGAACCCAGAAGATAGAGAGACCATGTGAGAGGGTGCCTACATTGACTTGTGACCGGAAAAACCGGATGGTGCCCAGCTACCACCAGTGATAGCCGTGAAGGAGCTCACAAAGTTGATTCTCACTGGCAACACAAGAATAAAAAGAGGTGCATCCTGAGATCTCCACTAAAAGACTGGAATTCATGGTCCAGGGCCTTCGGGGCTCCCCTAAGTGCATGGCCCCTGGCCCTGATGCTGCCCCTGCCCATAAATCATAATGAAGGTCCACTCTTTGGACAGGAATGGATTGGACTTGGCAACGCAGAGTGACCATATCTTGGGTGCACTTTATGGTTCTGTACATCTATAGGGTATCATCCTGCTGACCTCTGGCTGGAGAAAGGGCAGTGGGTGTAGAGGAGGGGAAACGAGACTGTTGGGAGGATGGGACATGTATGGAGCAGAGAGGAAAAGTGTGCTGTCACCGGGCAGAGAAAGCAGTGGAAGCTGCATATAGGTGGGCATGTAAATTTATATGGAAATGTACATTTTCATTCAATCATAATTAAAAAAAAAAGACAATATTGCATTTGGCAAATCTTCTCAGAAGATTTTTTTTTACTGTTTTAGACAGCAAAGTCATTACTTTGATAACTAAGGTGCACCCGACCCAAGCAAAGGTCTTTTCAATTGCCTCATGTGCACACAGAAGCTGAACAATGAAAAAGGGGGACAGAAGAACTGACACATCCTGAACTGTGATGTTGGTGAAGAACATTGAATGCATCATGGATTGCCTGAAGAATGAATCAATCAGTCTTTAAAACAATACAACCAGAATGTTCCTTAGAAGCAAAGATGATGAGGTTTCAGCTCCCTTATCTGAGCAACAGCATCAGGAAGGACCAGTTGCTAGCAGAAGACATCACGAATGGTAAAGCAGAGTCAGCTAAAGTGAAGGAGACTTGCAATGAGATGGATTGACACAAGAGCCGCAACAATGAACTCCAATGTAAGAAGCCTTATGGAGATGATGCAGGACTCAACAACGCTTTGTTCTGTGACACACAGGGTCACTATGAGTCAGAGTGGGCAACTATTAACAACAAAAAGTGAAGAGAAAGTGCAAGAAATGAAGACTTAGATGACAGCAAACACCTTGTATCTGCTAGGGTTGGTACTTCTGCAACCACGTGGCCTGAGAGGGTTTCGAAAGGTGAACATTCTTCGGCATCGACCAGCTGGTGCAATTTTTCCATTGACTATCCACATCTCTCCTCTTGTCTCCTACTAGGTTTGGAGCAGGTGCTCAAAGTCCTCATGGATGTGTGGAGGGTCACAAGGTGCGTCTGGAATACAGAGGTGGGAAGCAGGAGCCCCAAGGGGTGAGGTCTCCTCCAGGTGAGCCCTGGAGAGCCTGTGAGCTCAATCCTGAGGCCTGTCTCGTCCTGATACTTCAAAGCAGTGAAGGGCAAAGCCATCCACTCCCTGGCCCATACCAGCTTCCGGCTTCCAAGGGAGAAAATGGGAGTGATTTCACTCATCTGCTTGTTTTGTATTCTTCAGCTAGCTTATACTTTCATTGTTTGTAAATAACAGGTAGAAAGTATAGGACCTTTTTTAACTGTGGTAAATATATGTCACAAAATATTTGTTACTTAAGCGTTCTTTACACGCAATTCAGTGATTCTTCATGCACAGTTCAGTGGTAATATGTTTGTCATGCTGCTCAATCTTCACCTTTATCCATTTCCAGGTTTGCTGTCACGCTGACAGAAGCTTCGGGCCCTATAAACTCTGAGGCTCCTCTTCCCTTTCCTCCTCACCTGCCCTGGAAACCACTAATAAACTTCAGTCTCCATATACCTGTCTGTGCCGGGACAGCACAAGATTTATTCTTTTGTGTACTCATTAGCTTTTGATTAACTTCCTGATGGGCTGGTGAGGAACGTTGATTCATCTCCTCCTCCTCCTTCCCTGGCAGGATGAAATAGCACGCCCAGTCCTTTCTGACATCCTACCTCCAACTCAGGAGATGTAGAAAGACGTGGTCCTAGGCATAAAGAGACTTTGTGCTCCCACACAACAAGCTGTGACATATATAGCTCCCTTTGCTTCTCTGGCCTCTGCTGCCGCATCTGTAACATGAGAGGGTTGCCCATTCTCCGAGATACTACAGATTTGTGATCTGATGGACATCTTTCATAAGAGAGCCTCAAACCACCACAAGGGAAATTTTAAGGCATTTGAATGTCCACAGTAAGCTTGTAAGAGCAGCGTCTATACAAAGTTATGACAGAGACTTCACGACATGGAACCTAAATCTTCACAAAGTATCGTCTTTTTTTTTTTGGCAGCATGTTTTCCCTCAGACTCTGCTAGGCTCTAACAAGTAAGATGTGCCAACTCTTTTGGTCTAGGTACTCTTTCAATTGCCCACACCAGATGCTACTTGGATTGACGGGAAAGAAATATGTCTAAATCACCAATAAAGTGAAATGATTTAACAAAAATTAGAAAACAATAAAAATATGCCCAAATGAGAATACTGAATTGTGGCTATTAACTCAGGCTTGGATGGGGAGGCTGAACACTTGGATTCTCTATCTCTTTGCCACTAGTCACTGTTAGGGCAGTGTTAGGCTGAAATGTCCCTGTCTGTCACAGGAAGACACTGGGCTAGAGTTTAGAGCTTCCCATTGGTGAATGAACTTGGCTGCTAACCAAAAGACTGGAGGTTCAAGGTTTGAGTCCATTCAGAGGCACCCTGGAAGAAAAGCAATCTAGTTCTGGAGGGTGAGAGCAGGTGAAAACCCTATGGAGCCCAATTCTACTGTGACATCCTTGGGGTTGCCATATGAGTTGGAGTCAATTTGAAGGCAATTAGTATGGGCTTTGTCCTAAAAGTCAATGATTTTGAGATACAACTAGATTTTCTGTAATAGTTTGTATCTATAATGATATCAAATATCCTGCCCTATAAGCTCCTTTGTAGGGCATTCTGAGAACTACACCCAGAGTTCTTTCCCCAGGGAGCTCCTTCAGATGATCCCCAGTCAAATTTCCCACTGCAGATGAGAAAGCTGGGAACCAAGCGTTCTGCCAACACTAACGTTGCCAAAAAAGGAAATGAAGCTGTCACCCTACTGCACAAAATGCCCCACAATCAAATGTACCAAGTATCCTGCCCCATTCTACATGCGTTTAAGGTCTGAGTGGGAAAGGGACTGAAGGTTGCTAGCTCAGTCAGTAAAACACTCTGAACCTCACGAATAGTAGCCTGCCCACCAGAAAGGAATTAGAGAGCAGGGGGTACAGCTGCTACCCACAGACGCTCTGGGGGCAAAAAGCAGGCTTCCTCGGGGAGTTGGTGTCGTTGTAAAGAAAAACAGGAGTTTGGCAGCTGGTGATAAGTGGTTCTCTCCCAGGAACCTGGAACTGAGGCTCATAAGACACAAAGGTGCATGTCTCACACAGCCCACCATGCTGCACTCCAGCTGGCCTGGCTGTGAGGTCACCAGCGGCAGACAGGAGAAGGTCAATGGGCACCAAGAGAAAACCAAAGCGTTACGTTCTCTCCATGGTGCTCAGGCAGTAACTGAGCTCGGTGAACAGTCTGTGCGCTGAGCCACTGACCATAGACTTCAGAGTTGGAGACAGTTCCCAGTGAGTTCTAGCTGACTCTCAACTATGAACACAGAAAGAGATGAAGCCGAACAGGGGTCCAAACAGTTCTAGCAAGTTCATAACCAGTCCAATTCAAATAACATTTTTGGGGCCTCTAGCTCAAACAGTTAAATGCTTGATAACTAACTGAAAAGCTGGCACCTCAAATCCACCCAGAGGTGTTTCAGACAAAAAGATCTTGAGATATGCTTTCAAAAGATGACAGCCTTGACAACCCTAAGGAGAAATACTTTTTCAAAAATTCAAAAACCCCAATGGGGGCATCATGTGGCAGAGTCAACTCAATAGCAAACTGGCTTGTTTGTGTTTTCTGCTACCACTGTACAGATGCACACAAGTGCAGCTGAGTCCTGCTGAGGAGCTGACGATTGAGATTTGGGACCCCGGACCTGCCTGGCATCCTGGAAGGAGCCCAGGATGTCTTGCTGTGAGCTCTTGAGCAACCCACCTCATCTCTGCTGAGAAGCTTTAATTTCCTCATCTCTAATAGAAGGAAGTTGGACCAGATGGTTTCTAATGTATTTTTTTCTTTTACAGCCTAATATCCAGTGATTCTAAATGTTAATCTGTTTTAAGAACACATAATTTTTATAGGAGAAAAAAATCATATTCAAGTAAATATGTGTGTTTCATAGACATCACACTGCTGCTGCTGTTGTCGTGGCCCCGACTCACGGGGACCTCACGCCCAGCAGAACGCGACGGCACCTGGTGCCGCACCACCCCGTCACCGGCCACATGTGGGACTACTGCGTTACACAGGTGATCTTCAGAAGCAGATTGCCAGGTGTTTCTGCCTCGTCTATGCTAATATGAGAGTTCTGCTGAAACCTGTCCAGCACCAAAGCAACACACAAGCCTCTACCAACAGACAGGTAGGTGGTGGCTGCACATGAGGTGAACTGGCCAGGAATCAAAGCTGGGTCTCCTACATGGAACTCAAGAATTCTACCACTGAGGACCCTGCTCTCAGGCGAAACGGAGGCCAACTGGCACAGCCAGCATTTTGATAATGAGAACTCTCTGAACGCCTCATCGGTGAGTGGCATCTGGGGTCTCAAAAGCTGCCAAGCTGCCATCTGAGGGTACAGCAAATGGTCCCAACTCAACAGGAACGGATGATCACCGAGGACCAGAATGACATGGGGAAAAGAGAACCCAGAAGACAGAGAGACCCCCGTGAGTGGGTCTCTACATCGACTCTTGACCAGAAGAACCGGATGGTGCCGGCCACCACAAGTGATAGCCACGATGGAGCTCACAAAGTGGAGTCTCACTGGCAACAAGAGAATAAATAGGGGTGCACCCTGAGATAGTAAATAAAAGACAGGAATTGATGGTCCGGGTGCTTTGGAGTTCCCCTGGGAGCATGGTCCCTGGTTGATGCTGCCCCTGTCCATAAATCACAATGAAGGTCAACTTTTCTGATAGCAATGAATTGGACTTGGCAACGCAGAGTGACCGTATCTTGCGGGAATTTTATGGTTCTATGCATCTATATGTCATCCTGCTCATCTCTTACTGGGGTAAGGGGAGTGGGTGGAGAGGAGGGGATAGGAGACTGTTGGGAGGATAGGACACATATGGAGCAGAGAGGAGGGATGTGCTGTCACCGGGCAGGGAGAGCTGTGGGAGCTGCATATAGGTGAGCATGAGAATTTATATAGGAATGTACATTTTCATTTAATCATAACAAAAATATATAAAAATAAAATAAAATGCTGGGGAAAAAAAGAATTCTACCACTGAATCACTACTAACTATCTAGCACAGGGACACTGTGTCCAGTTGCAGGGGAATTGACTTCAAACTGTACTGTCCTTCCAGTGTCACTCTTTCTCCGAACACCTAGGATCTCAGCCTTACCACGCTGCAGCACTGCACTTCCATCTCTGATCGTGCAAGTTCTTCTGTTCTGCTGGTCCTGTGTCTGCCCCTCCCAGCCATTCCCAGAGACACAGCTGTCGTCTAAGCTTTAGTCACCTAGTAGCCAGATTCTGGCCCGGACATCCTGCACTTCAGTCTCTGTCACTTGTCGTCTTCAGGAGCTGGAATTCACCCTGCTCCAAATCTAGGCCCCAGTCAAACTGTTCTGGGCCTGCTACCAATGCCCACTCTGCCTGCGCACTTACATCATACCCGCCGACGCCACTCACTTGGCTCGGGCGCACCGCTGAGGCCACAGCCCACCTGCCTCAGTCTCTTGTCTTGCTGGCTGAGCAGAGAGCTGTACTTAAGCTCCTCCTCAGTCCCTGAAAACGCTTTCCTGCTGGTCTTCTCGGCTAATCCCCCCTTCTCCACAGAACCTCCCAGTCACCACCTACAGGCAGTCCAACCTGCCACAACTCCCAGCACCCTGGGTTCCAATCCTAGTGGCTGTGGCTTACTAGGAATGAGGTGAACTAGTCTTGGTTCTTTACAGCAGCCATTCTCACAGTGGCCCCCGGACCAACAGCCTTGGCATTGTCTGGTAGCTAGTTAGAAACGCAGAATTTCAAAGCTCCACCCCAGAACCAGGATCTAGAGTCCAGAAGATCCCTAGGCCAGTCACGTACACACTAACTTTGGAGATACTGTGCTGCAAAGTTTCTTAGTTCCTAGGCAGTAAACTCCGCTGACCCATCAGAGGGTGCACCGTCTCTCCTCCCCCTGGCCCTAGCTCTCTGTTGGAAGCTACACCAAAATCAGAGACGCTGACTGGAACACCCTGGGCAGAGGGTACGGCCCTGGAAACGTATTAGCCTCTCTATACAAACCAGGACCTCTCTTTGTTTTACAAAGCATTGAGAAGCGATTCTAACACTAGTCTCCAAAAGTCTTAGCTGATGACATGTATTTCCTTCCAAACAAAGGGGGTGTGGAATTTCTAGAAGCAGAAAGCTTGGTAAAACAAGGCTACTGTATCACACTGACCTAGAAGACAGCCTACTATCATTGCTGTGCCTCCCCTCTCCCTTTCACCCCTACACGCCGAAGGACTTCTGTCCTCCTAACAGTTATCTCCCCCGTTACACTGATCTGCAGCTTTCTTGTCCACAAATAGCTTCCGGGCTTTCACTTTACAGCCTCTCTGCTAGAACAGTGTCATGGGGTAAGCAGAAGCCAAAGCTTCCTATTTGGGGGAAACTAAGTGGGGGAGGGAGTCCCTGGGTGATACAACTGGTTAATGCACTCAGCTGCTAATGGAAAGACTGGATGCTCAAGTCCACCCAGAGACCCCTCTGAAGAAAAGCCTGATGATCTATTTCTGAAAAAGTAGCCAATGGAAACCTTAGAATGCACAGCCCTACTCAGACACACATGGGGTGCCATGACATGGGCTAGACTGAGCAGCAACTGGTTTTCAGTAGGGAGGTTAGTTTACACTCCAGTTTCCAGGGTCTAAATCCACATCACTGCTTTGTTTCTCGGTCATCATGCCTTCAACTGGACTGTTCTCTGGTTAACCGAGGGGGCCCAGACACCAGATGCCTCCACAAACATCCCTTTTGAAACTTTTGTCCTCCTGCTTCCTCTTCTAATCTCCCATGACCATTCCTCCCCTGCTTACACCTTGGGCCTGTGAAGGTACCCACAATCACACAGCGTCCTCAGACCATCTAAACCCTGTAGTTAGCACCCAAATCTGAAAAGGTTTCCAGAGATGCCTCTTTACAACGCCAAAGTTGTTTTAGAAACATGCAGTGAAAAATAAGTTGAACAAACAACTGCAGAAAAGCAGAATCGATTCTTACCATCAGGGAACAGCTAATCCTCCGTCGGGGCTTCTAACTCAGAGGAATGTCTTGGGTCCTATGTGAAATCCCCAAACTCAGGGTTAGGGCCCTGCCAGCTTCCTCTCCACGGCCCCTCTGCAGGAAATGAAGCAGAGGCCAGTAGCTGCCCCGGGGTCTGTGCTCTAGGCACCAGGAGGACGTTCCTGTGGCTTTTCACACCGCTGTTCTTTCACAAAGCACCCACCACGTTGCACAGTTCCTTCCAAAGCAGTTCCAGCTCTTGTTGGGAAATCAACAACGCATTCTGGACTTTCCAGATGCAAAGTTTCTGGAGGCTTTTTTTTTTTTTCCTACTCTCTCCTTTTCCCCTTTTGCAGCTAAAAAAAAATGTTGGCAGAGGTCATAACATACAATGGTTGAGCCTGTGCCACTGACCAGATGCCTCCCACCCCCAGGCCTATGGACAAGAGCTGCTTTGTCCACTGTGTTTTAGGCGGGACTCCCTGGGCCTGCCCAAGCCCTTCTGGGGAATGTTTCCATCACCTTCTTCCCAACCCTAAGTCACAGCCCTGGCCCCAGCCCCAGCCCCAGCTGCATGAACCCAAGCCCGGACAGAAGTCAACATACAAAGAATGGAGAAAGCTGCCCCAATGAACCATTGTGTTGAACCAGTTTAAGGCTGGAAGCTGGGTGCCCCAGGGAGGCCAGACACGGGTCACCTGCCTTCACCCTGCCCTTCAGTGCACCAAACCTGGGCCGACAGTGGGAGACGAGGAATCCCGCGGGGCACCTTGGACAGGACGAGCCTGAGTTACAGGGGAAGGAGACCTTAGACCCTGAGAGCCACACTGCACCCACCAACTAAATGTTCAGGCACGGACTTGCCCCTTTATAATAAGTTGTTAACGACAGGAGATCTTGGATGAACACATCTTGTCATTCCTTTTAGCCCAGCTTTTTGGAGCAGCTGAAGGTTTAGCACTGAAAATGCCACATATTTCTGTGTTTGCTTTCAGATGCAAATCTTTGAAATTTTAGGAACTGATGCTTTATATAGAACTAAATATGCTTTTCTGGAGGAACCATGGTGCCGAGGCCTAGGTGGCTTGTTATAAAATAGCATTTCTTCTGTCACGAGTATGGCTGATCCGATTATTTATAAAAAGAATTCAGTACCAGCTCCTATGGTCACCACCAGCTGCCATCGAGTTGGCCCCAATTCATGGTAACCCCATGTTAGAGCAAAACAGTGTTCCACAGGGTTTTTGGAAGTACATCACCAGGTCTTTCTTCTGAGGTACCTCTAGGTAGGTTCGAATCACCAACCATCCAGTTAGCAGTCAAACATACAACCAGCAACATTACCTAGGGAGCCTGAGGGAGATAGGAGAGGCAGAGAAACTGGTTATGGCACGTTCTCCCTCATCTTACTTTCTCTCACTCATTTTAGAGAGGCAGGGAAAGAAATACGTGCTTAAATCTACATTTGTAAAACGGTCCCAACACAGCCACTGACAGAAGAGGGTGAGCTTTTGTGTCAAGACATGGCAACGCTTTCCTGGTCTTTGAGTCATTTGGGTATCTTCTTTCTCTGACGTAGCAAATCCACACATGCCTCTGGAGGTGGGACATGCCACTGAAGACAGACAGCAGCAAGTTGTGTCCCTGATTCTGGAAGAGCTCCTATCCACGAACAGACAAGCAAAATTGCATCTGAACCCAGATGGCCAATACCTACACCTTCAGTCCTCTGGGTTTTGTGGAGCTCAAAGGGACCCGGCAAGTTTCATAGCCATGCCTGTGTGGTTTGTAACAGCAAAGAGCGGGCAGTTCTAAGGGCTGTTCAGCTCCCACAGCTGCCAGCAACCCCACTCTGGCACGGCATTGAACAGACACAGCACAGACAATAGTGCACCACGCGAGGCAACGTAACAATCATCATTCTCGCTAGCCCTAGCATGGACCCCAGCCAGTGGTAAGGGGATTTTCTGGGCCCTTATACAGCTAGGAGACTAATCTGCTCTGACCTGAGCTAAGCAGAACTAATTAATCCTACAAACTTTGTATTCTTTAGGACTGATCAAAGTTAAAATCTCAGCATATGTGAGACTAGTGAGTATATTCCCACAAGTCTGTGGTTTGTGTGTACTCTACATCTCAATCCAGAAGTCCGTTTAGTTGTGTTTTATTACAGTCTTCTGTCATTAGAGTTGTTTGTGAAAACTATGAGATGGTTCTCCTTCTTTTGGCCTCCACAGACAGATAGGTTTCTACGTATGGGGCCTCGTGTACAAATGAGAGAAACACAGCAGGAAACCATGATCCAAAAGCAAAACCTGTGTGATGTGACCTGACGCTCACATCTACCTAGCTGAATTTTCCTGAGTTCAGTGGAGTCAGATGAGCTGCTTCTTTGTTCCAGTTGAGTTGAAAACTCTTAATCAAAAGAGGCTACATTCACTGCAGACCCGTGTCTTCTGTAGAATGAATTGCGTTGTCTTATAACAATAATTAATAAGGAAGAACATCTGGGTATGGTGATGACTCACTTCTTCAAAATGCTGCATAGTCATGAAGGGAAAATTATACATCAGCCGGCATAGTCTCCAGAGCTTATGGTCTCCAGCAAGCCCCCTCTCCCCAACAGCTAGGGCCTCCTGGCTACATGACTGATTGACCAACCAGTATTTACTGTCCTTTCTTGCTCCTACTCCTGTCTCAGTTTGTCATACCGTGGTGGCTTGCATGATGGTGTGACGCTGGAAGCTATACCACCAATACTTCAAATACCAGCAGGGTCACCCACGGTGGACAGGTGTCAGCAGTGTTTCCAGACTAACAGAAACTAGGAAAATAGGCCTAGTGGCCGACTTCAAAAAATCAGTCAATGAAAATCCATGGATCACAACAGAATACTGTCTGATAGTAGTCCCGGAAGATGAGTATCTGAGGTTGGAAAGCACTCAAAATACACAATGGCTACAACACACCAACATATTAGGATAAGCATACCAACAATCAGGATGATAGCCTAGACTGGAGAAACATTTCCTTCCGTTGTGTTTGGGGTTGTCATGAGTTGAAACAACTAAAACAATAACAAGCCTTTCCTGAGTGCTTTGAAGATGCTCAGAGGTGTAACACATAGGATCCGACTTGTAAAATTTGGGAGATAAGGGACAAACACAAGTGGGGAAAAAGGATTAACTATATACCGAGGAGTCTCTAATAAAAGTGATGAGCTGGCAGACAATAAGAGCTTTGAGAGTTCAGAGAGTGAGATCCATTTCAGCTGGGAGGGTTAGGGGAGGCATCTCAGAAGACATGGAAGTTGCCAGAAGTAGGGATGAGAAGGAAGGGCTTGACAGACGTAAGTGTCATATGAAGTAAGAAGTAAAATATGACTTGCTAACTGATTAGACAGTGGGGAGGGGCGGGGAATGAGAGAAAGTAAAAGCTAATCTAAAGAGAATGAGAAAAGACAGAAGGAGTAACCCAACGGGATCTGGCCATGGTGTGGGTCACTGTAAGGGGACATGGTAAAGACTGTTGGCTATACATCCACGGTCCAAGTGTTCAGTGGATGGTTGCGGTGAATGCAGTTACTGGTACGTGGAACAGGAGGCACCTACACAGAGACAATTGTGAAATCCTACACAAAGACTCAGTGCTCAGAAGAAAGTAAGGACCAATTGCTGAAATGTGAGATGTGCTCTCTTTTAGGTAGTAGGAGCACAAACTGTCCTTTGATACGATGTGAGTAAGAAGAATCGGAGTTGCAGAACTCAAACTAGGAGAGGATTATACGAAAATACGTAATCCTTAGTGCCCACGATCAGTGAGGTGTCAAAGAAAATGCTCATGAAATAGGTCAAGGATGGTTCCCTTGCTGATCTCTGAAACAAGAATATGAAGGAGTCACAAGGAGTCACTGAGTACACAGAAACAGAGGGAAGGGAAGTTGTACACTAAGATAGAATATCAGCATAAAAGGTGGCAAGAGAGAACAAGGCTGTGAGCAGTGGCTGCTCCCAGTGCTCCAGGGTACACAGTGCAGACAGCTTCTGTGTGCGGAAATGAAAGCCCGTTTCTCGTATTTAGCATGGTAGGGTCCCAGACTTCTCAGAATGTTTCTAAGTGTCTCACACTACAAAAGATTCCCCAATATCAAGTGGATACAGTAAAAATGGTGACCAGTTTAAATGGCCTCCTATTCTAGACCTAAGAGATTCTCTAGCTTGCTGTCTCCTGAATCTTCACTCATGTTGTACTGTCACAGCTTTCCCTGTCAGTATATACCTAAAATCAACAAACCACTCGCTGTCAAGTCCAATGCAACTCACAGCAACCCCATTTGTGTTGGTGTGGAACTCTGTGCCACAGAGTTTTCAATGACTGATTTTTTGGAAGTAGATCACCAGCACTTTTTTCCAAGGTGTCTCTGGGTGGAACCAGCAAATTTTGGGTCAATAGTCAAGTGCTTAACCATGTGCACCACCCAGGAACACCCAACATGTACCCAGTGCCATTATTATTTATGCAATGCACATAATTTTCTCAGTTGATTTATATGGAGCATGAATTCAGCCCGACCCTAAGCAATACAGTATTTTTATGCAAGTAATGCATATCTTCTCCAGCTGTTTGCTACCTTGCCTTCCCCCAGTGACGTACTTTGGTAAATGCAACTTAAAATGGTATAGCGAGGCTTATGAAAAAACTGATGGGTGGAGGGCAGGATTAGCAAACAAACACAGAAAGTATATGTTACTTGCATGAAATGCGGTAATGTTTATAAAATCATGGTTTGGGTTTGGTTATTTCCTATTACACGCCAAAAATAAACACGAATTTAAAGAATATCCTCTCAGTATGATCTAAAATGATCTTACACATCCTTAGTTGTAAAGCCAACGTCCTTTGAGAAACACTGCTTCTGACTATGTGTAAAACTACTATACAGCATCTGTGAAAAACTCTAGGAGGTTCTTTTTCTAATCCTATAAAACAAACTTGAATTCTCTACTGACCACATACCCACAGCTGCAAGATTACGGTCCCCAGGTATATGTCTGAATCACCACTGGAAGGCCCAAGGGACAGCAAAGGGACACCTGACCCAAATCTGGGGGTGGGGGCCCCTGCCATCTGCCTATAAACTAGCAATATGGGGAAAAGGACACAAAGAAGAAAAGATAAAACTCATTCAAACTTAAAAGATGGGCAGACGTTCAGAATTTGGGGAAAAGCCCTCCAGAACCACTAGGCCCATGGAGTACAATAAACTTTACAAAACTATAAGATGGGGAATAGCACGTTGTACTTTTGCCATTGTGTGCCTCTGATGGGAGACCTGAGATGTGCACACACTAGAAATATGAGCAGCCACTCTCTTAGTGCACAGATGTGACAGACGACTGTCCCTCCCTCCCTTCAGGCCTGCAGTTAGTGCCCAGAACACAGACAGCAGGACGTACAAGGGAGCAGGGGTGGAAACCATTCTCAGAGGTACGGATCCCACAGGTCTAATGCTGAGAGTGCCCGGGCAGTGGTAATACGGAACTTAAAACAAAAACAAAGAAAAGAAAAGCGTTATTCTATCAGTTCAGAGTATCAGAGAGCCAGGCAATAAAACAGCAACACAGCAGGTCAAAGCCAATTTGGAAACAGGAAGTGGACTAGGACATGGAGGCATAACTAACTGGCTCTGTGGCCCTGGGTTCCACTTACAGTTAAGTAATTATGAAAAGAATTAAACCTCATCCCACTGGAGAGTACAAAGGCCAGTGAGTATATACTCTGTCTACTGGAACATACAAGTCTTGAGAAATCCTGGTGGTGTTGCAGTTAAGAGTTTAGTTGCTAACTAAAAGAGTGACAGTTCGAATCCACGAGGAACTCCCTGGAAACCCTATGGAGCAGTTCTACTCTGTCCTGTAGAGTTGCTGTGAGTCAGAATCAACTTGACGGCAATAGATTTGGAAAAATTTTGTTACAGAGATCTGGAGTCTCAGAGCGGTTCACATGCTTAGCTGTTAACCACAAGATTGTAGGTTTGACTTTACCGACTTCAGAAAAGATGCCTGGTGGTCTACTTTCAGACTATCCTATAGAGTGCAGTTCTCACATACACAGGGTTACCACGAGTTTCAGAGGACTCCACAACAACTGTTTGTTTGCTTGCTTTTTTACAAGAGACTCTACTTCATTCAAGAATGAGGAAAACTTGGTGATGCAAAGTGACCGTATCCTGGGTGCATTTTATGGTCCTATGCATCTATAGGATACCATCCTGCTGACCTCTGACTGGAGGAAGGGGAGTGGACGGAGAGGAGGGGAAAGGAGACTGTTGGGAGGATGGGACATGTATGGGGCAGAGAGGAAGAGTGTGCTGTCACCAGGCAGGGAGAGCAGTGGGAGCTGCATATAGGTGGGCATGCAAATTTACATGGGAATGTACATTTTCATTCAATCATTAAAAAAAAAAGAATGAGTAAAGAAAAGGAAGAAAAGAAACAAAAATATGTAGAACAAGGGTGAGGAAACACCATCCTGAAGGCTCAAAGGAAGGGCATATCTCAGAAAACAATTCAGAAGACAATGTCAGGAAGATACTTGAATGCAAGATGCTGTGGTTTCTTTGAAACAGGAACAGAAAGTTCTAATGAAAAAAAAAAAAAAAAACAGCCAAAATAAAAAGGATGACATAAAGAAGAAAACAGATGAGGTACAGTTTTTACAACAGAAATCACTAATCCAAATCTATATTAGAAGTTGCAGAGAACTAAAAACAAGAAAAGTTAAAAATCAGATATAGGCAGTGAACTGCAGGGTAGCACCCCAATAATGAAAAGATGAAAAAATCAAGGAAACAGCCTCTCTCTCTCTCTCTATTTATGAAGTGTTCCATTAGAAAATACAAAAACAGACGGATTTATGCCAATAATCAACTGCAAATAAAAAATATGAATAATTTTTAAAAAATCCTACATACAAACAGGCAAGTTATGCAGGAAATCAGTTCGCCTCAGACTTCTCCTCTACCACACTAGTGACTGAAGGACACTTGCCACTGGAATCAAAGCTCCACAAGACAGGGCTTCTGTTTTGCTCACTGCTACACCACAGGGCCTAAAACGGAGCCTGGCATCTCCCCTCAGAAATATCAAGGGCAACATGAAGACACATCCCACTGAAAATCAAAGGATTATGTCAACACATTGGTTGTTTTGCTCAATGTTATGGGTATTTAGCAAATACTTGCTGAATGATTGAACAAACTAATCTGCAAATATGAGTTTCTGCCTGAACATTTGTGATTCAGGAAGTAAACATCCAGCCAAGTTGAATTAATATGTCATGTGCGCAAGAAACAAGAAGTTTCTGTTAGGTATCCAAGTGAAGACACTACCATTTGCTCTCTAGGTACCAAGAGATACATCAAAATTAGGATGCCATTGGAGACGTAGTAATATAAAGGTATTTGTTATTCATTTCGTACTCAGTATAGACCCCAAACTCAAAAATTTACCAGGCTTGTATGCTGTCTGGTAAGTTTTCCAATTTGAGAATAAAGCTTGGTATGCTAGGATTTCCCTCAGCTCCCCTCTTCTGCTTCTACTTCCTTTTTGGAACCAATAAACCTGACTCTCCTGCAGTGTTCTTCCAGCCACAGAGCAGATGAAGCTGCTGGCCATGTCTGAGAAGCACACACAACAGGAATTGCCACTGCTCCTTCTCGTTCAGGCACATGCCAACACTGGTTGAACTATTCAGGCTTTGGGGACACTGTGCCAGGAGAGTTACCAAACAAAGGGTCTTTTGTCTCTCCCCTCCACCACAGCAAGGCTGCACTGTATAAAACACCATAATGACCATTTTCTTTGCCAAGGAACTTGACTGATGATTTTCTGCATATTTAAAACTCCACATGAATGAACCAAGTTTTTTATTTTATTTTATTATCATGAAAGACTAATAAACCACCCAGTGGCTGATGTTTTCTGTCATCAAAACCCTCTTTATATCATCCTCTGTGTAAAACGTGTTACTGCTTTAAAAATGAGGGCATGTAGTGTGATCTCAACTATAGAAAATAATGCTCTCCCCGCCCCTCCACAAAGTCTAAGGAAACACGGAGAACCAATCACAAAGGTTATCATTGTACAGCAGGATCCCTATTTCCTATTGCATTTACTCTGTCACATTTTAAACTTCCCTTTCTTTTTCAAAAGTGTTTTTAAAAGCTTACTCTTACAATCAGGAAAGTACACCAAAAATAATAATGATAATAATCAGAATATACCATTTTAACTTAATCATATGATCTCTACCCTCTGTACATACCAAGAGAAAAAAAAGGTAGGAGGGAAAAGAATCTCAACTATCTTTTTCCTTATTTTTGCTTTTGTGTATTTTCCACGTTTTTTTTGTAACAGACATGTTAATTATAATCAATTCTTTTCAATTTTTTACTTATTTTCTATCACAAGCTAAAGCATGATACATATCTTCTGAGACATTTCTGGTTGAGTCTGAACTGCCAACCTTTCAGTTAATAAATGAGCTGTTAAACATTTGCACCACCAAGTGACTCCTAATGCACAAATACACCCTTGTTAAAACTTCTAAAATTATGCTAATAAAATCTTCACAGCATATCCCATTTCATGTACCACCTTCTAAAATGACCACTGTTTAGGATTCACTGTCTTATCTTTAAAATGACAAGGAGACTTGATGAAGAGGTTGTATTTGCAGGAAAACTAAGTGAATTAGGGCAAAATGACCAAGACTAAAGAACTTTCTCAGTCTATGGAAGGCTGTCACAGAAATTAGAGATGCAAGAGACTTTAGAGAGCGTCTCACACCACCACACTGTGTTACAGATGAGGAAACTGAGATGCTGAGACGGACGGAAAATCAGACGGCACGCGTCCCCGTTCCAAGAGTGAAGTTGCCTCCTTGCCACTGATCGGTTGCCTTACGCCTTGTGCTGAGATTGCCATCATTGCTACAGGACCACCATGTGGTGAGATGACTCAAGAGGAGCCAGAGCCCAGCTCCGGACAGCTCCCCAGGCTCGCCCCAACAGCGCTCCACTGAGCCCCATCTCTGTTTCACCTCAGGCCACTAGCCGTCCGCTGTAGCCAGTGATCCCCAGGAAAACAAAAGGGTGCAGGAAGCAAACATTTGTGCCTGCCAAGTTATAAACGCAGCCTGTTTTTCCTTTAGACAAATCCTCTTCTGCCTATTTTTTTCTGCTCATTGAGATGCAAAGCTTTATTCAAAGAAGGGGGCCTGTTCCAGAGGGTCCCAGAGGCTCCTAGGCACAAACTACAGCCTCCACTCTGCTACTAGAGCTCCCAAAATAAGTTATGGGTGGATGGCTGCCTTGGGGTGAGGGTGAAAGCAACAACAGAAGATGAAACTCATGTAAACCAGTCAGTAGACCACGGCCTTCCTTTGCTTGCTCCCAAACCCGGCTTCTCATCTTCAGCCAGGCAGAAAGAAGTTCAGATCTAGGCTCCAGGGCTTGGCAGGTGTCACAAAGTCAATGTGTGTGTGTGTGTGTGTGTGTGTGTGTGTGGGCTTGGCAGGTGTCACAAAGTCAATGTGTGTGTGTGTGTGTGTGTGTGCGCGCAGAGTACTGTAGAAAAAGAGGACAGAAACTTAAGAGTAAATACCCATAAACACTAGCTCTGCCCCAGACCTCCTCATGCCCGTAAGCCACTGCACGCCCCAGAGGAGAAGCATCGCTGCGGTTGGCACTGCTGAGTCACTCGTTTTGTGCTGCTGGGGGTTTTCCCAACACAGCCCAGCTGAAACTCTCCTTTCTTATCTATAATGAGCTGATCGGGGTGCAGAGGAAGGCCAGGTGACACAGGCAATAACAACGTTAGAATTTAGAGAACTGGCAAAAGGGGCCAATAAGACCCACACAGTCCAGAAGACCTAAGGCCTTGGGGTCAGCTGGAAAGCTGGGGAGTCCTGGCAGCGCAGAGCTGCAAACCCACCAACACACGGCCACAGGAAACCTTCCTGGTGTGGTCTGCATACTCCCTCATGTGAACTATACTTCTGGGGGCAGGGACATCCCAAGAGAACATACTCCTTTACTTCAGGTCCTTAAAAATGAGACAGGTCAGATAACAGGTAAGACAAAGGGTTCAGTTTCTTTCTCCCACCACTGCTTGTCCTCAGAGTCAACTCCCTGCCTGTACTGTTGCCGTTAGCTGTTGTCGAGTTGTGTCCACTCACGGTGACCCCTCCATGCACTACAGGACTGGATGGTTGTGATTCATACAGTTTTCTCTGGTTGATTTTTGGAAGCAGATCACCAGGCCTTTCTTCTCAGTCTGTCATAGTCTGCAAGCTCCACTGAAACCTGTTTAGCATCATAGCAACATGTGTGCCTCCGATGACAGATGGAGGTAGTTCACTGATAAATCTTATCTTTTTGTTGTTGTGCTGAAGTACTAGCTGTTTATTGTGGGCACTAGTTTCTATATAAGGAGCCCTGGTGATGAACTCGTTAAGTGCTAGGTTGCTAACCATAAGGTTGGCAGTTTAAACCCATTAGCAGCTCTATGGGAGGCCAAAAAGAAAAAAAAAACCCAGGGATCCTCTTCCTGTATATAGCCTAGGAAACCCTATGCGACCTGGTAGTAAAGTAGTTAAGTGCAAGGTAACAGCAACTTTGGACATACTGTCAGGAAGGATCAGTCCCTGGAGAAGGACATCATCCTTGCTAGACTGGAGGGTCAGCAAAAAAGAGGAAGGCCCTTGACGAGATGGACTCACACAATGGCAGTAACAAGGGGTTTAAGCATCAAAACGATTGCGGACATGGTGCAAGACTGGGCAGTGTTTCATTCATTGGGTCAGAACTGACTCAGTGGCACCTAGCAACAACAAAAGGTAACAGCATCAGGTCAGGAAGGTAACAGAACGAGGTAACGGGGATAACAGCACCAGGTAAGGGTGGGTAATAGTATCAGGTAAGGAGGCTAACAGCATCAGCCAAGGCGGGTTACAGCATCAGCGAAGGCGGGTTACAGCATCAGCCAAGGCGGGTTACAGCATCAGCCAAGGCGGGTTACAGCATCAGCGAAGATGGGTTACAGCATCAGGAAAAGGAGGATAAATAACATGAGGAAAGGAGCATGACAGCATCAGGAAAGGAGGGTAAGGACAGAGTGAGCAGCCCCCGCCTGCCTGTCATTGCAGGCTTGCTTGTTGCTGTGATGCTGGAAACCATGCCACTGGCCTTTAGGTACCAGCAGGGTCACCTCATGGTGGACAGGTTTCAGTTAAGCTTCTAGACTAAGATAGGCTAGGAAGAAGGACCTGGCAGTCTACTTCTGAAAAGAATTAGCCAGGGAAAACCTTATGAATAGCAGTGGAACATGGACAGATATAGTGCCATAAAATCTGCCCCCCCCAGGTTGGAAGGCACTCAGAAGACGACTCGGGAAGAGCCGACTCCTCAAAGTAGAGACGACCTTAATGATGTGGATGGAGTAAAACCTTAGGGATATTCATTCACTGAGGTGGCATGACTCAAAATGAGGCAAAACAGCTGCAAAGATCCATTAATAATCAGAACGTGGAATGTATGATGTGTGGATCTAGGAAAACTAGAAATCGTCAGAAATGAAATGGAACACATAGATATCAATATCCTGTGCATCAGTGAGCTGAAATGGACTGGTTTTGGGTACTGTGAATCTGACAATCATGATCTACTATGCTGGGAACGAAAACTTGAAGAGGAATGGTGTTGCATTCATCACCAAAAAGAATATTTCAAGATGTGTCTTGAAGTACTATATCGTCAGTGATAGGATAATATCCATACACCTACAAGAAGTCCAGTTAATACAAATATTATTCACATTTACACATCAAACCCTAAGGCCAAAGATGAAGAGACTGAAGAGATTTACCAACTTCTGCAGTCTGAAATTGATCGAATATGCAATCAGGATGCATTGATAATTACTGGTGACTGGAACCAAAAGCTGGAAACAAAGAAGAAGGATCGGTAGTTGGAAAATACAGCCTAGGTGACAGAAATAATGCCAGCAATTGCATGATACAATTTTGCAAGACTAATGAGTTTTTCACTGCAAATACCTTTTTTAACCAACACAAATGGTGACTGTACACACAGACCTCACCAGATGGCATACACAGGAACCAAACTGACTGACTACATCTGTGGAAAAAGACAATGGAAAAGCTCAGCAGTCAGAACAAGACCAAGTGCTGACTGCGGCGCAGAACATCAATTGCCCATATGCAAATTCAAACTGAAAGTGAAGAAAATTAGAACAAGTCCTCAAGAGCTAAAGTATGACCTTGAGTGTATCCCTCCTGACTTTAAAGACCATCTCAAGAACAGAGCTGATGTGTTGATCACTAATGACTGAAAACCAGATGAATTGTGGAATCACAACAAAGATGTCATCCATGAAGAGAGCAAGAGGTTATTGAAAAGACAGGAAAGAAAGAACATATCAAATTGGATGTCAGAAGAGACTCTGAAACTTACTCTCAAACACTGAACAGCTAAAGCAAAAGAAAGGAATGGCAAAGCAAAAGATCTAGAAAGAAAATTTCAACGGGCAGCTCAACAAGACAAAAGAAAGTAGTATAATGACATGTGCAAAGAGCTGGAAATAGAAAACCAGAAGGGAAGAACATGTTCTGCATTTCTCAAGGTGAAAGAACTGAGGAAAACATTCAAGCCTCAAGTTGCAATAGTGAAGGATCCCAAAGGGAAAATATTAAATGATTCAGGAAGCATCCAAAGAAGACGGGAAGCACACACAGAGTCATTATAAACCGGAAAGAACTGGTCAATGTGCAGCGATTTGAAGAGGTTGCATATGATCAGGAACCAGTGGTACTGAACGAAGAAGCTGAAGCTGCACTGAAGGCACTGGCAAAAAACAAGGCTCCCGGAATTGATGGAGTATCAGTTGAGATATTTCAGCAAACAGACATAGTGCTGAAAGTGCTCACTCATCTATGACAAGAAATTTGGCAGACAGCTACCTGGCCAACTGACTGGAAGAGATCCATATTTATGCCTATTTCAAAGAAAGGTGATACGACTGAATGCGGAATTACTGAACAATATCATTTATATCATACGCAAGTAAAATTTTGCTCAAGATCACTCAAAAGGGACTGCAACAGTATGTTGACAAGGAATTGTCAGAAATTCATGCTGGATTCAAAAGATGACATGGAACCAGGTATATCATTACTGATGTTACACGGATCTCGGCTGAAAGCAGCAAATACTAGAAAGATGTTTACCTGTGCTTTCTTCACAATGCAAAGGCATCCAACTATGTGGGTCACAACAAATTACGGCTAACATTGAGTAAAATGGCAACTACAGAACACTTAATTGTGGTCTTAAGGAATCTGTATATGAATCAAGAGGCAGTTGTGTGAACAGAACAGAACTGCATGGGTTTCATGTCAGGAAAGGTACGCATCAGGGTTGTATCCTTTCACCATACCTTGTCAATCTATATGTTGAGCACATAATCCAGAAACCTGGATTATATGAAGAAGAATGAGGCATCAAGACTGGAGGACAATTCATTAACAACCTACATTACACTACTTGCTGGAAATGAAGAAGACTTGAAACGCTTACTGATGAAGATCAAGGACCACAGTCTCAGTATGGATTGCACTTAAAACATCAAGAAAACAGAAATCATCACAACTGGACCAATAAGCAACGTCCTAAATGGAGAAAGGATTGAGGGTGTCAAGGATTTTGTTTTACTTGGGTCCACAATCAACACCCACAGAAGCAGCAGTCAAGAAATCAAAAGACGCACTGCATTGGGGGAATCTGCTGCAAAGGAACTCCTTCAAGTATTGAAAAGTAAGGATGTCACCTTGAAGACTAAAGCGCATCACATGCATGCAAAAGCTAGACAGTAAACAAAGAAGAGAGAAGAACCGATGCCTTTGAATTGTGGTGTTGGAGAAGAATGCTGACTGTACCATGAACCACCAAAAGAACAAACAGATCTGTTCTGGAAGGAGTATAACCAGAGTGCTCCTTGGAAGCAAAGATGTCAAGATAATGTCTCACATACTTTGGACATGCTGTCAGGAAGGATCAGTCCTTGGAGAAGGACATCATGCTTTGTAGAGTGGACGGTCAGCGAAAACGAGGAAGACTTTCAACGAGGTGGACTGACACAATGACACAACATGGGCTTCAGCAAAAAAACAATTGTGGAGATGGCACAAGACCAGGCAGTGTTTCATCCTGTTGTGTATAGGGTGACTACGAGTCAGAACTGACTCAATGGTACCTAACAACAACACAGCCACTTTGCAAGAAAAAGATGTGGCAGTCTGCTTCTGTAAAGATACACAGCCTTGGAAACCCTATGGGGCAGTTCTACTCTGTCCTATAGGGTCACTGTGAGTCAGCATTCATTCACTGGACAGCAGCAAGTTAGGTTTGGTTTACAGAGCTGCTATGAGTCACAATCAAATGTGTGGCATGCAACCACACAGCTTTTAGGGAGAGTAATGCAACAGACCATTGTGACAACACCAGAAGGAAAGTATTCTTATTTTCATTATATAATTGGGGAAACCAAGATTTCTTCAGAGTATCTTGTAACTTGCCCAAAGGCCTTACAACTAACAAGACATAGGATTTTCCTGAACTCAGGTGTTCTGCCTCTGGAGTTGCTAGGTGATACTAATGGTTAGCACGTCTGGCTGCTAACCAAAATGGTTAGAGGTTTGTTAACCCAGAGGTGCCTGAGAAGAAAGGTCTGGCAAACCACTTACAAAGAATTAGCTGTTGAACACCCTATGGAACACAGTTCTACTCTAACCCACACAGGGTTGCCACGGGTCAGAATCAACTTGCAGGCAATGGGCTGGCTTTTGGCTCTGTCTCTGGGTAACACTCCTCCCCTAGGCTGCCCTCCCCTCCCTCCACTGTACCTAAGACTCCCCTTCAGGATCTCTGAATCCTCTTACTAAAAGGTGAATACTCCAGGAGGGAAGTTTCAGTTGAAGCCCTATCTCTCCAGTCCGTAATTACCAATTTCCCAGCCTAGAAAGTAATCGCTGCTTGCCAGCAGGGCCCTTATTAACTGGTGGCCGAGTTCACAGGTGGGAGAACAGAGCTGTTAAGCGGCTGGGTAGGAGGGCACTAAGAAAGCATTTCCACACGAGAGGGCCCTGACCAGCGCCCCCGACTGTAACGACTCCCTAGAATAATGTCAACCAAGTACCACAAACAGAGTAATGTGAGCAGGGTTCCTGTGCAACAGCTGAGACGGAGATGGAGGCTCCAGCGACCAGGCCCTGCCCATCTCTCTGAAGCCAGTAGCAGAGGCAATCATGCTGGTCTGTTGGTGCTCAGTCACCCCAGAGCCCCTCTGGTTGTGGCTGAGTTCTGGAAGCCTGACTCTCTGCTCCAGACTGGGTCTGTCTGGTCAAGGCCCCTCTGACTGGTTGTCTGCTGGCGTGCTTGGTAGGGCGGAAGGTCAGTGAGAACAAGGGAGACCTTCAACGAGACGGACGGACACAGTGGCCGCAACAAGGGACTTGGGCATAAAAACAACTGTGGGGGCCCCTACCCTGCCCTGACCTCCTAACCCACCTGTGCTGGGCCACTCCTCACCTCCAGACCTGTTTCTGTGGTGACATCCTCTGGTGACTGCGCAAGTCACCGGCGCTAGTCTGACTCCCACTCAAATGTGTGCCCAGACACAGGGAAGGTAGCCAGTGACGAGACAGATGCTGAAAGACGGTATTTTTCTAGTGTCTGTGTAGCACTTGTCAGCCCACTTAGAAAGTGACTTCACTGGGGTCACAGGCACCAGGGGGGTGAGTAAAGGAAAAGGGGGACCAGAAAGGTGAGGCCTGAGCACAGTGGTCTTCGTTTCCTAGTGCTGCTGTGGTGAAGTGAGCTCTTTTATGCAGCCTTTTGTCTGGCCTTGGGCTGTAGCTTGCCTCTGATTGGTTTATTTTACGCATCTTGCAGGGTCTGGCCAATATACTTTATCTAAATACTGTGACTATAGCCTACTACACAAATGATATGCCTGTGGCCTTCTGAGAGGGGACTGGGTGGCTCATGGCCCCTGGTAGAAGGGCCATGCCTTTAAACTGACCAGGAATTTGCTTATATATGCAATCAACCCCATTGAGGTTGGCAGTTAGAAGCAGAAGGAAGAAAGAGAGGAGATGCAGCAAAGAGGAGGCAAGGAACTTCCCAAGAGGGCTGTAACACTAAAGACATCAAGAGGTCTGGAAAGGGTCCTGTGGTAGAGCCAAAGGCAAGGAAGCTAACGGCAGAGAGGCCTGTCCCAACGGGGCACGGCTCAGAGGGAGTACGTAGGACAGACAGAAGGGCCTGCCAGCCTGCAATCCGAGAAGAGCTGCAAGAGCTGGCCTGCACTGTAGAAGCGGGGATGGGCTCTCCACTAAGGGGGCCTGCAGACTTTACCTACATGCCTCCTAATTCTGAGTTGTATCCTCTTACTATTTAATAGATCACTTCACTGGAAGTATGGTCTGTGAGTTGTGTGTGACCACAGAAGTAGGTTATAGAACCCAGAAGAGAAGTGGAGAGTGCCACAGGAGAGATACCTGGTGTCAGAACTGGTAGCATTTGGAAAGGGGAGGTATACTTGACCTCCACCTCATAGCAGTCAGCCTTGGACAGAGCCTGATTCTCATTATCCTTCCAGAAGTCAGCTTCTAATATTGCTACTACCATTTCACAGCTGCTGTAATACAAACAATGTAAGTGGCTGTCTCTCAAGAATAACTATTTTATGTTTTTAACGGTTCAGGAGGCTAGAAGCCCAAACTCAGGACGTCAGCTACAGCGTGACGCTCTGTCTCAGACAGCTCTAGGGCAAGTCCCTGTCTCTTTTTTAGCCTTCTGAGGACTCACAGTTTGTTGGTACCCTGGTGAACTTCACGTAGCATCTATTTCCCTACCTCCAGCCCTCTCATGCTCACTTCTGTGTCTAATCTGGTCTTTTTATAACTTAAAGTTATAAAAGGGAGTCAACCAACCACAGGTGGAAAATATCTCTTTAAAAAGTTAAGCTGTTGCTGATGTGCACTATATAGTTAGACTTATGATGGTTACATCTGTACCAAACATATCAACTTTTGATTGCCATTTTCCCCTAAACGATACAGTATAACAACTATTTACATAGCATTTCTAGTATGTTAGGTATTATAAGTAATCTAGATATGACAAAGTATATGGGAACATATGAGTAGGTTATATACAAATATTATGGCATTTTATATTAAGGGACTTGAGTACCCTTGGATTTTGGCACCCACAGGGGTCCTGGAACCAATCTCCTACAGATACCTAGGACTATACATTTAGTTCAGGTCACATCCTACACTCATATGGCCTCATTAAGCTGACAAAATTTCCAAATAGGATTACATCCACACCTATTTAAAAAACCTCAGAATGACCCTATAGGAGAGAATAGAACTACCAGATAAGGTTTCCAAGGGGTACCTGGTAAATCGGAATTGCCAGCCTTTTGGTAAGCTCAGCAGCCATAGCTCTCAACCACTAGGACACCACATGATTAAACCAAACCAAAACCACCACTGATGAGCCAATTCTGACTCACAGCAACCCTATAAGACAGGGCAGAACTGCTCCATACAGTTTCCAAGGAGCGCCTGGTAGGTCTGAACAGTCAATCCTTTGGTTAGCAGATGCAGTACTTAAGCACTACATTACCAGGGCTATGTGTATGGGAGTAAGAATTCCAAAATATATTTTGGGGTACATAACTCAATCCATAACAGCAACTCACATGTTGGAAGCGTTAGACATGTAAATGCTTCCAGGAGCCCCCAAAACACAAATGAATGAAGATTGCCAGAAGAAAGAAGGAAACGAAAAAAGATCAATGACTTGGTTGTTATGAATAGTTGCTGTCCAGTCCATTTCATACCATGGTGGCCCTATGTGTGCAGAAGAACTGTGATGTTTCAGAAGCAAGCACATGAGGTGTACTGGCCAAGATGAAGCCAAAGTCTGCTACGCCAAGCCAAGCCAAGCCAAGCGACATCGAGTCGGCTATATGATGTATGAATTCTACCAGCGAAGCACCAGTGACCCCTCAGTTCTGGGTCTTAGCACACTGGAAAATGCCAATGGTAAGCGCTGCCATTTATCCACACTGTGTGCATCTGTATTTCTTTGTACAGGCCCACTCATTTAAAGCAGTGGTTCTCAAATTTTGTCATGCCTCAGAAGTTTTGTTAAAACAGACGGCTGGGCCCACTTTTCAAGTTTATGAATTAGGTAAGTCAGGTGGGGCCCAACACTTTGATTTTTTTACAAGTTCCCAAATGCTGCTACTGCTGCTGCTGGTGGTTCAGGCACTACACTTTTCAGCACATCTTCTTGGAAAATGTGGTACTCTTATTTTCCCTCTTTTCATAAACATGGATACAGAACATATTTCACTCTTCCTCTAATCACAATAAGAATATCATAAATGCCATGAATGACAACTGGTCCACTGTTGGCCTAAGCAAAGAACAGCAGAGAAGGGTGCAGACTGTGGCTAACTGGAAAACTCACTATATCCACTCTCATTTGTAGACATAGCTAGGTTCCACAGATAGGTCATCATGTGAAAATCAACATTACACCTGGTGTAACAGAAACCCTGGTGGTGTAGTGGTTAAGTGCTACATCTGCTAACCAAAAGGTCAGTAGTTTGAATCTGCCAGTTGCTCCTTAGAAATTCGATGGAGCATTTCTACTCTGTCCTATAGGGTTGCTATGAGTCAGAATTGACTCAACAGCAGTGGGTCTGAGTTTGGTTTAGGCCTAACCAAGACTGAGTGTGCTGTAGCCTACCCTCAATGTACAAGAGATGATCTGAAACAAAAGAAACTGTCTCAGTCTAACAATTCCCCATGGAGGATGACTACATCATTACATAATGGCCGAATTATATCATTACATAACTACCAAATTACATCATTACATAACTGCCAAACCACTGAGAATTGCGGCCCAGCCAAGCTGACACGTAACTTGAACCATCACAGCCAGCACTACTCTCGCCTCACACCTCAGTGTTTGTTACTGTCAGACGTACATCGTTAATAAGCAAAATAGCTGGACAGTAGATTTTTTTTACTACTGTCACAGATGTCAGATAACAAGACGGTCGCTAAGTGAGGGGCAGGTGTGTACTCAGCATCAGTGTATTGTTGCCACAGTCGGTGGCAGGTTCAGTGCTGACAAGGCTCCTCGTTTGTTTTAAAGGAAGCTGGAAATCTGAATTTTTAATGTGAAATCTACTGGCATTCAGATCTTGACAGCTGATCCAAAAATGTAAAAGCAAAGCATTGCCCCCCATCCAAAACCCCCCCCAAAACAGATCTGCATTTGATTTACCAGTGTATAGCCTTTGGCTTTAACTATCAGAAGCCCAAATGATCATTCATTTGAAGTGATAGTTCTCTAGCTTTAAAGAATTTGATATCATCATCCAAGACTAATAGTAGAACACTGGATGGTGCAGATGGTTAATATGATCAGCTGCTAACCAGAAAGTTGGAGGTTTGAGGTTACCCAGGTGACTTGGAAGAAAAGCCTGGCAATCCACTTTCAAAAAATCAGCCACGATTTTTTCAAAAATACTGTGGAACAAAGTTCTATCCTGACACACATGTGCTCATCATCAGGTTGACTTGACAGCAAGTGCAAAGTGCTAGAACAAGAGCATCAACCAGCATTTCTGCCTCTATACTCACTATCCTTTTGGCCAGGACTTTTTACTACCAGCACCTTCTGGCAGGTACATCAACATGCCAGCTTCCAAGTGCACCTAGGCTTCCTTCACAACAGCTGCAAACTTGGGGCCAATACCCTTCCAGCAGAGCTGTGTTCCTACAACTTGGGTCTCACCTTCCTTGGACAGCAGAAAGCACAGGACAAGGCTTTCAGTAAAAGAGACCTTGCTGAGCTTGTCCTATTCAGTGTGCAGAAACAGCGGCACGCCAACAGCTGGTGAGAAGGCCCAGACGGGCAGGAGGCACAGGAGGAAGCTGAAGCAGGTTAAGAATGAGGCCTGTCCCACCAGCAGGGGTGAGAGGCAGAGGCAGAGGTAAAGACACGCACAAAGCAGAGTGTGACAAAAGACAGACTGGGAAACCGGGGACAGTGGAAGGCAAGCACAGCAGCCACGGGAGGACAGATACATGCCCACGGGGTCTGAAGGTGAGTTGACACAGTCTTCACAGGTAGCAGAGGAATTCCCACAGTACGGCAATGAAAACCCTATGGAGCAGAATGATCCGATTCTATGGGGCACGACGTCACCTCAAGTCAAGTGCTACTCAAGGACTGTTAACAACAACAAGGAAAGCAAGCAGCAGAAAGTCAGCACACTTGGAACACAGGGCCTGGTTCCTGCCTCCTGAAAGGAGGTGGGATCTCAACTTGCGGGACTCAGGGGTAGAAGGAATGTGTGTTCTGGAACTGCAGGAAGGAGCACGGAGCCACGGGGCAGCTGCTGCAAGAATCACGGGTGGTGTTCTCAGTCTGCTCACAGGAAAGCTTCCCCTGGACTTCAGGGGACTGGGACAAACGGAAGCCCCCTCCCCATCCCTAGACCTCATGCTTCTCAAGTGACTGACATGCTCCCGTCTGTGCTGAACACGGGACTGCATCACCTCCTCAAGACAGCACACAACTGCACGGGTAGACGTTGTACGATCTCACCAATTGGAAATACTGACCTGAAACACCTACAACAGGCAAATGCCTAGATAGAAAAGGAGTGGTTACCAGGGACTGGGGAAAAAAGGTATAGGGAATAAATATGTAATGGGTACGGAAATTCTGAATGAGCTTAGAAAAATGGATTGGAAATAGATGGTGACGGTGGCAAAACATAACAAAATGCCAATTAACACCATTGAATTGTATGCCTAAAAACAATTAGAATTTACACTGTTGCACACTGAAAACCCCATGCTGAAGGCAGTCAGTCAGTCACGAACGGACAACTATTGTATGATCCCACTTACATGAAATACCTAGAATAGACAAGTGTATACAGACCTCTGGTAAAGTAAAGGTCAGGGAAAAAGAAAACCCTCAACGAGGCAGATGGCACAGTGGCTGCAGCAGTGGGCTCAGACACAGCAAGGTCTGGGAGGATGGTAAAGGGCCGGGTGTTGTTTCATTCTGCTGTACACAGCATTGCTAGGAGTCTGAACTGACTCACTGGTACCCACCACCAACAACGGGAACAGACAGGAGGGGGGGATTGGGACTCATTGATCAGAAGACATTGAGCTGCTTTTGGGAGTGTTGGAAAAATCTAGAAACACACAATGTGATGGTTGCACAACAGTAGTAATGTGATTAACGACACTGAATTGTACCTGTAAAAATGCTGAAATAGGAAATAATTTGTTACACATATATTTATTACCATGAAAATAAAATAAGCAAGCCTGCCAAGCCCAGTGCCGTCAAAGGAATGTAAAAAACAATTTTAAACATGGATTTTTATGCTAACATATATTTTATCACCCCTCCCAAAAGTGATGCTTGCCCACGGCTCCCCCATTTAAAAACTCTTCTTGTTATAGACCTTCCATTAACAGGAGAGAGCTGGACTCACTCACCACCACTCAAGTCAGCAGTTTCCAAACTTTTTTTGAGCCACAGTAAAAAACATATCTTACTCCACAACCTAATACACACACAAAACAAATGTTTCATGTTAACAGTATTTGCCCTTGTCACATGCCATACATGAGGATATCCTCCCATTTGGTTCTTTTATGCTGGTTGATGCCAATTATATTGATTGTGTAGCTTGTGAGCCACAGTCCAAATAGCATTCTTTGACTTGGCCCCAGAAAACCCTGGTGGCGTAGTGGTTAAGTGCTATGGCTGCTAACCAAACGGTCGGCAGTTCAAATCCACCAGATGCTCCTTGTAAACTCTATGGGGCAGTTCTACTCTGTCTATAGGGTTGCTATGGGTTGGAATTGGCTCAACAGTAGTGGGTTACCCGGCCCCAATCTACTCTTTCCACCTCCTTTCCAATTAAAAAAAGTTTCTACAGAGGATTCCGTTTACTATTCTTTTCTTGATTCACCCAGCTAGTGGTGACTGCCCTCAATTCCAAATCTGCCAGTACCTCTGGACTACCTTCCAACTACCTACCATTCACAAGCACCCAGAGGCTAACTGTGCACCATTTTCTCTTTCCAAGAACGGATCTCAGTCTTTGCATTCAAATATCTGGTGAATATAGGTTGTGATAGAAGAGGAAGCCCAAATTAGACATTCGAAGAACTATAAAATTGTAATGCATTTTGCAACATGCCAAGAAACTCAGCCTTCACAGAATACTCCTGCTATATGGCCAAACTCTTCTGATTTCAATGCTACCCACTCCTGCCCCCACAGGCAGGAGAACAGAGCTGCAGCCTGACATTTATATGATAACTTAGGGTTTACCAACATCTTTACCCCTTGGACGCATCGCACCTTATTCATGGCCTGGGCACTGCCTTTCGTGGGTTTACATGTGCTGTGGTGGGTGCCTATACAAGGTAACAGTGCTGAAGCCCATCTTCCCTTGCAAAATAACTGCCTTGGAATCAACTCTGACTCATAGCAACCCCTGTATGTCCAAGCAGCACGATGCTCTGTGAGGTGTTTGACAGCTGATTTCTGGGACGTCAACTGCCAGGCCTTTCTTCCAAGAAACCTCAGGGTGTACTCGAACTTCCAACCTGTCAGTTAGCAGCTGAGCATTTTAATATGTTTATGTGACTCAAAACTAGGGGAAAGATATTTATTTAGTACACCTAGTGCTTAGACAGGAAAGTTGACAAAATCATCACACTGATGGAAAGTGGCTGAATTCATATAAATCCACAATTTTTTAGACTCCAAACTCCATCCTCTTTCTAAAAGCCCATTCGCCTTCTGATGACATTACATAACTCTGTGTTCAGAGTGTCCCCAACATGCTACAAGGGAAAGACACATCCAGCAGTTTGTGGTCCTCTTGAAAGCATGTGTACGTCTGGTGTGTACACCCACATAGGTGTACATGCAGTCCTGACCCATGACAGAATGTGTGCATCCTTGCACACACACGTGAGGTCACTGTGAGCCTTGGATCCAGTACCACTTTGAACTCTGGCCTGTCATCTGGCTGAGCATGTGACCCCTCTGGACTTCTCTCTCACCTGGAACTGACAGAGTTGGACTTTGTTGATTCCCAATCTTCTAGATTTCTCCTGAAAACTCTGCCTACACCATTTGGGGTCATTTGGTCCCTAGAGGTACTGTCCATATTCAGGAGAAAAACTGTTTTTAAATGCAAAAAAGAAGAAGCAAAGATCCAGAACAGGAAACTGAGGCAGGTCTGAGGAAACTCACTTCCCACTGAGTCTATTCCAGATACTTCTCTTGACCTAAACTGCTTTATCTTCCTTCCTTCTAGAGTCTTAGCTCACAGTGCAACCCCAACTCTCTGCAAGAATAAGGGGGGGGGGCTAGATAAGAGAAAATTGGGAAATAGAATAATTATCCTCAGTCCCTCCAAACCAGCACTAAGACCCAGCTGAGGCTCACACCCTACCAGATACCATTAGCTATGTGCTCTTGAATCAGAGATAGCCCACCAGTGTGGTGGATCCCAACTCACCTCAGCCCTGTGGTCCCTCCTTGTTCACATCTGACACACTGGTCATTTTCTGCTATAGCTTCCACACACACGGCTTCTCCATGGCATCAGCTAATTCACTGTGCAAAGCAGCGTTTATATATAGAAAGTTGCAGCCACGCAGGTTACCATTAAAATAGAGAGTTTGATGTTGCCATGGCAACCAAACAAATGATATTCAGAATGAAACAGAAATATTCTGCAATCAGGAAAGCATGTCCCCAGCTTTCCAGGGGAGCTACACTCCTTTCCCCTGAGGGTGGGTGGGAAGGCCACTGGAACAGGGTCAGGTCCTCAGTGAACCTCCTCCTCCCCATTAGGTCACCATGCCCTGCTCACAAGCATCTTCTTACGGCCAGCTCTCACATGGAGCAGATGAGGCCAGGACACAGATTGAGTGTGATTATCTTGACCAGGTACATCAGCTGGCAGAAAATCTATTCTTCAAGCACAAAGAGGAAGTAGCATCATGTTTTTACGAAGGATGTTCCTGGAAATAAAAGTGGTCTTTGTCACTGCCTATCACAGGCAAACAGCCAAGAGGCCATGAGCAAGCTTTGTGACAACTGGTGGACTGTGTTACCTAAGTCTCAAAATAAGTGAGGGTTAGGGAGGATGGCCACCACCTATCTGTCAGAGTGTCGCATTCTGGTACCTTTTTTGTATTGCTATGATGGCGAAAACTATGCCACTGGTATTACAAATACCAGCAAGGTCACCCATAGTGGACAAGTATCAGTAGATTCCCCAGACTAAGACAGGCTACGAAAAAAAGTCTGGTGATCTACTTTAAAACATAAGCCAACAAAAACCCTATGCATGACTACATAATACTGTCCATTATAGTGCTGGGAGATGAGCCCCCTCAGGTGAAAGTCACTCAAAATATATGTGGTCACAACAACAGAACACATAAACAATCATGAGTGTGGCAAAGGACCAGACAACATGTCATTTTGTTGCACATGGGCTGCCACGAGTTAGCACTGATTCCACATCAACTAAAAGCAAAACAAAACTGGAGAGAACGGAGACACAGCCTGGTGCCCTTCAGCTCTGTGATTCTACGATGTGCATCCTTTCTCCTCTGTCATCTACTTTTTCTGCTTTCCTCCTATTTCCCTATTCCCTGGATATATGTCTTAGCCCTGCCTTGTGTGCGCTGGATATCATGAAAGTTCTGATGCCACACAACAGCTACTGGTTCTTAGATCTAGCACGTGGGATAACCCTCTGTGGCTCACATCCAACACACGTGCCATTCTCCATAAGGCCCACAGCTTTGAAGTCAGAGGCCTGGATTTTTTTAAGGGGCCACCGAAAGGCTAAAGAGCCTTAGAAAAGTCTCTGAATCTTTCTGAGTGTCATTTATACATTTTTAAATGAGGGATCATTTAGAAGGATCAAATAAAAAATAATGACAGCACCAAGTGCTGCCAAGAATTCAGGACAACTGGAACTCTCATATACTGCTGGTGGGAGTAAAAATGGGGCAAACACTCTGAGGAACAGATGGACAGGTTCTTAAAAACATCTACTTACCATATACCCCAGTAAGGCCACTCCTAAGTATTTACCTAACAGCAGTGAAAACATACATCCATACAAAGCCTTATACATGAACGTTAAACGCAGGTTTATCCATAATCACTCAACAATGAACGATCCAAATAAGACCATCAACAAGGAAACAAGGAACAAGCCACGGTGCATCCACACAAGGGAATACTACTTACTGACAAAAGGAAAAAAACTACCGACTCATACAACATCAATCTCAAAACCACTGTATTATGTAAACAGACTAAATGATCCAATCATGAGGCAGAGAGAGGCAGAATGGATTTAAAAAAAATAAAAAATCCTATTATATGCTATGCAGAAGACACACACTTAAATCTGTGGACAAAATTTGTCACGGATTGAACTGTGTTCCCCCCAAAAGTGTGTGGCAGTTTGGCTAGGCAGTGGTTTCTAGTATTGTGTGAAGTTCCTCCCTGCTGCAAATTCTGCCTCTGTGATGTAAATAAATAAGGACAAGGCAGTTGTGTTGGTGGGGGCTGGACTCAACAGGCAAGACAGTTTTGAGCCGTGAGGCAGTCTCTTGAGATACAAACGAAAGAAGCTAGCAGAGATCTGAGCACTTCATACCATTAAGAAATTAGTGCTGTGTACTGAGTGTGTCCTTCAGAAAGGATCAGGGTTCCTATGCCTCGGCAGTTTCCAGTGCAGGGAAAGAACTATCACAAGAACCTTCCTACACAGCCAGCAGAGAAAGCCCTCCCCTGGAGCTGACATCCTGAATGTGGACTTGTAGCCTCCTGAGCTGTGACTAAATAAGATTTCTCTTTTTAAAGCCATCCACTTGTGGAATTTCTGTTAAAGTAGCACTAGATGACTAAAACAAGACTGAGAGTGAAAGGATGCGAAAAAAAATATTCCAGGCAAATAATAACCAAAAAAGAACTCGGGTGATAATACCAGAAAAATTAGACGTTAAGACAAAATCTGGCAGAGGAGATAAACGTGGATCTATCCTACAGTGATAGCAAGGTCAATTAATCAAGAAGGCTTAAACGTTTATGCTCTATATAGATGTTACATCTAGTAGGTTATTGGGTCATTCAGGTCTGCTTCCTAGAAAGAGAAGAGCAAAGTAAATCTAAATCTACCATCAAAAAGGAAATAACAAAGATTGGAGCATAAATAAATACAACTGGAAACAGAAAAATAATTGAATCAAAAAAACCAGGAGATGGTTCTTTGAAAAGATCAATAAAGCTGACAAACCTTTCACTGACCTGATAAAGAAAAATGCAAATAAAATTAAAAAATGAAAGAGGGAATATTGCAAATGTCCTAATAGAAATAAAGAGAATTACGACAGAATATTATGAACAACTGTCTGGCAATAAACTGGATAGCCTAAATGAAATGGACAAATTCATAGAAGCGCACAAGCTGCCCAAACTGACTCAAGAGGAAATAAAAGTGACCTATAACAAGTCAAGTTATCAAATCAGTGAGCAAAAACTTCCCAGCAAAAAACCAAGAAGGTCTTGGACCAGATGGCATCATTGGAGAATTCTAGCAAATACTGAGAGAAGAAATGACATCAATACTATTTAAAGTATTTAAAGGACAGAGAAAGAAGGAATACTCCCTAATTCATTCCATGAAATAAACATGACTCTAATACCAAAATCAGACAGACACCACAAGAAAACCAGAGGCAAACATCTTTTACGAATATATATGGAAAAATTCTCAAAAAAATACTAATGAAAAAATCCAACATCTCATTGAAAGAGTCATACCATGACAAAGCAGGGTGTATTTCAGTAATGCAGGGATTGTCCAACATCAGAAAATCAATCAATGGAATGCACATGAATAGAACAAAGGAAAATAACCACATAATCATCTCTACGTATGCATAAAAAGCATCTGGTAAAATCGAACACTCTTTCTTGATGAAAACCCTAGAGAAGACTAGAATTAAATGGAAATTACTCAATATGACTGAAGGCATATATGAAAAGCCAACAGTGACACTAAATGAAGTGACGGAGCAATTTCTCCTTGAAATTGGGAAAAAGACAAGGATGCATGCTCTCATGATTTCTATTCAATATTTTATTTGAAGTCTTAGCCAGTCAATAAGACAAGAAAAATAAATAAAAAAGGTATCCAACCTCAACAAGAAAAAGATAAATGACCAGTTAAAAAATGGGCCAAGGATATAAACAGGCACTTCACTAAAGATTAAGATATCCAGGACTATAACAGATATATGAGGAAACGCTCATGAACATTAGCCATCAGAGAAATTTAAACCAAAACTATAATGAAATACCATCTCAACCCAACAAGGCTGGCATTACTCCAAAAGACACAAAATAATAAATGTCAGAGAGGTTGTGGAGAGACTGGAACTCAGCAGCATGACACCAGAAGAACTACAAGGTGGGAATCTAAAATGGTACAACCACTTCAGAGTTGATCTGGCGCCTTCTTAAAGAGCTACAAATAGAAATACCATATGATCTAGCAATCACATTCCTTGGATAACATCCTAGAGAAACAAAGGCTGTCACACAGACAGAAACATGCACACCAATGTTTATTACTGCAGCACTATCCACAATCGCAAGAAGATGGAAGCAACCTAGGTGCCCATCAACAGAAGAATGGATAAACAAGTTATGGTGTATTTACACAATGGAATACTATGCAATGATAGAGAACAGCAATGATTTTAGGAAATGACTCATAATGTGGAATCATCTGGAAGACATGCTGAGCAACATCAGTCAGATGAAAAGAACAAATATTGTTTGACACTATTATTAGAAAGACTTCAGAAACGGTTTAAGTACAGAAAACATAATCTTTAATGGTTACTAGGATAGAGAGGGAGAGACAAGTGTATTCATAGGTTAGATAGTAGAAAGGAATTAGGTTAGGTGAAGACAGTGATAACATACATTAGGAGGGAGATCAGCACAATCAGAGTACACCAAAAGCTAAAAGGATTCCTAAATACAGTCCAACATTTTGAAGGACAGAGCCGCAGGGACAGGGGTCTAGGGGCCATGATTTCAGGAAAGACTTAGACAAACAGGCATAACTTTAAGAAAATGTTCTGCATACCACTTTGGTGAGCAGCATCTGGGGTCTTAAAAGACATCAAGAAGCCATCAAAGTAGCACCAATTGGTCCCAGCCCACCTACAGCAGAGGAAAACGGACAGTGAAGACACAAGGAAAATATGACCCCAGCAGACAGAAGACTATATGGTCAGAAGACTACATCAGCACGACACCAGAAGAACTAGATGATGCCTGGCTGCCACCAATGACTGCCCTGACAGAGAACACAACATAAGTTTCCGATGCAGCAGGAGCAGAATGGGTGTGTACGAACAGAATTCTATTACAAAACAACACTGGATGGTCTGTCAGACTAGAGTCCCCTGAGGACATGGTTTCCAGAGTCCAACCCAGAGCTGAAACCAGTACTGAAGCCCATTCTTCAGAGCAAGACGACTGGATTGTTCAGACACGGAACGATGCTGGCGAAGAATATGCTTCCTGGCTTACATACGTACATGAAGCTGCCTGAGCAGCTCCTCTCTAGAGGTGAGACGAGCCAGCAGAGGTGCACAGGAGCTGGTTGAATGGACATGACAAGTACAGGGTGGAAATGAGGACTATGCCACCATGCGATAGTGCTGGAGCTGCACAGTGGGGTATGTGTGAGGCTTTATACGGCAAATTGATACAGACTGTAAACAAAAGTTATGAAAAATAGTTAAGAAAAAAGTTAAAGAAAACTAAAATATTTAAAAAAGATATGTAGATTGGAAAAGAGGAAATAAGATTCTCTCTGTGGATGATATGATGGTATATATGTAGAAAACCTGAGATCTCACAAGAAAACTTCTGGATGAATTTATTAGCAAAGTCGCTGGGTATAAGGCCAACAAACAAAAGTCTGCTGAGTTTCTATACACCAGCAATGAGAAATCTGAAAGGGAAATTACAGAAACAATTCCATTTATAATACTATCTAAGACAACAGAATACCTGGAGATAAATCTAAGCAGGGATGAAGGACTTACATAGCGAAAACTACAATGCTGCTGGAAAAGATTAAGAGACCTTAAATGGAAAGAGGTTCCATTTTCACGGATTCTAAAACTTAATATTTTTTAAATGTCAATACCACCCAAAGTGATCTAAAAATTCAACACAATCCTGATCAAAATTCCAACAACTTCTTTACAGAAAACAGAAAAACCAATCCTCAATTTCATACAGAATAACAAGAGGCCTTGAACAGCTAAAATAAGGTTGAAAGTGAAGAAAGAATTAGGATGGCTTACATTTCCTGATTTTAAAATACACTATACCACTGTAACAATCAAAACAACCTGGTACTGCTACATAACAATAGAGCAGTGAAATAGGACTGACAGTCCAGAAATGAAGTCACATATCTAAGGTCACTGGTTTTTGCTAAGTCCATTTGTAGGGAAAGAAGAGTCTCTTCAATAAATGGTGCTCGGAAAACTGAATTTCCACATGCAGAAAAATGAAACAGGATCCACGAGTCACATCATACACAAAAACAAATTTTAAATGAATTAAGGACCTTAATGTGCAAACTAAACTCACGAAATCTTAGAAGAACACGCAGGGATGACACTGTCAGGACTCCTTTTCAACAATGGATTATATAATACAATAATGAAAGTGTAAAAAGCACATGACAAAAATAAATAAATGAGACCTCATAAACATTAAAAACTTATTCATCAAAAGACTTTACTAAAAAATGGATACACAAGCTTGTGGCTGAAGAATATCTCTGGAAACCATATATCTGGCAAGAATGTAATCACCAAAATATACCTAATACTTCAACAAATTAACAACAAAAAGACAAATAATACAATTATAAAGTGAGCAAAGCACTTGAATAGGCATTTCCGCAAAGAGGACATTCAAATGGCTACGAAATACCTGACTAGGTACTCAGCACCACCAGCCATCTGACAGATGCAATTCAAAACCACAACGAGATACCACTTCATTCCTCCTAGGATACCTATAGGGTCACTATGAGGCAGAACTCAGTTGATGACAACAGGTTTTTTTAGGATTGCTGAGATTAAAAACCACATAAAAAAATAACAAATGGTGAGGATGTGGGGAAATCTCTTATCCAATGCTGGTGGGACAGCAAAATGAGGGAGCGTGGTGATTCCTTAAAAAACTAAAAATGAATTACAAAAATGAAAAAACACGCATCACCACTGAGTCAACCCTGACTCCTAGTGACCCTATGGGACAGAAAAGAACTGTCCCATAGCATTCCAAGGAACAGCTGATGGATCCAAACTGCTGACATCTCGGTTAGCAGCCGTTGCTCTTACCCACAGCACCGAGGGCTCCCCCAACCAAACCTGTTGCCATTGCGTCGTTTCTTCCTCATGGGCTCCAGCCACCCCCACAGAGCCCACTTCACTATACATTTTTGTTTCTAAGCCTCTTCCGTGGCTTGAAAGTCTCATAGTGCCTTGGTGTTCTCTGCTCTGTTCTACCGATCCCAGAACAACCTACATTTGAAGATATTTGGGAGAGGGGAAATTCTACATTTGAGGAATTTGAGAGAAGGGAACGCAAGGATTCTGCAAACTCAAACTCCAGGTCCACATCACCCAGAGAATCTTTAAAATACAACTGGTGGCTGCCCATCTCTCTGCCCACACTCCTACTCCTGAGATTCCGATTCAGTTGGTCAAGGGTAGGGTCCAGCTTTGGGATTAATTTTAAAGGTTGGGAGGAACGTGCACCCAGGTTTGAGAACCACTGTCTTAAATAAATTTATTCAGGCCTGGGGCTCACACAGTCTCTGTATGTTGATGGTATCAACTTTAAACACTGGGACATAAATATCTTGTCAGCAACGTCTAATGAGCACCTTTATTTAATACATCCAAAGCAAACTCACCCCATACACCAAAGTCAATGTCAACTCTATCCTACAAATTGTTCAAACCCAAACCCCCGGGGTTAACTGCAGCTGAGGAGGTGGAAGAGTAAACTGAACGGTAAAGGAGGAAGCCAGGTGAGGCGCTTTCTGCGTTCTACTCCCAGGTATATACCCAAAAGACTTGGAACCACAGGCTCAAAAGAGATTTGTATACCAGTATTCATGACAACAATATTCACAGTAGTCAAAAGGTGGAAACAACCTAAATGGCCATCGATCCATGAACAAAGTGTGATATATGCATACAGTCAGTAGGAGAAATGAAGTCTTAGTACCTGCTACACAATGCACGGAGCTGGCAGACCCCGTGCTGAACAAAGGAAGTCAATCATAAAGGACAAATACTGACTGGCCTCACTTATGGAAAAAGACAGGCAAAGACAAAGACAGAGAGGCCAAAGCCCATTAGCTGTTAGTGGGGCTGGTACGGAGGGGGAGAAAAGGGATTAACAGAGATGGAAAATCACACAGATTAGGTAGGCCGACACTGCTGATGACTGTACACCTCAAAAAGTTGACTTGGCAAAAGCCATGTGACAGACATATTTGTGACAATGACCCCACCCTCCCACCCCGCCAAAAAGAGTAGCTGTTGAGGCGTCTTATGTACATCCAAACATCTGCTGGGATTTGGTTCCTTGGTTTGGAAGTTTATAGTCATTGTTTCAAGGGGCAGCCCAGTTAATTGGCTTAATGATGCTTCTGCTCAAACCCCTAATTCTTTGCATAGTGCCTGGGGTCTTAAAAGCTTACGAGGGCCATTTGAGGCTCAACAACTGGTCTCAACAACAAATGATGAAGAGTCAAGAACGAGAGAAAGGACATGGAACGTGTAAGAGACTGGAACAAGTGGATGGTGCCTGGGACCACTACCATTTGATCCAAGAGTCTACAGAAGAATCCTGATAAAAAAGGGAAAACTGCAGAAGAGAATTTCAAACTTTTATGGACTCTAGACTTCTGAAAGCCATGGAGGGTAGATGAACCCCTGAATCTACTGCCCAGAGATAACCTTTAAACATTAAACCAAATACATTTCCTGAAGTCATCTTAAAACTGAATAACTGTTTAGCTTAACTAGTTAAAAAACAAGTCTGCCTTGAGCATTATGCTCTTTCAAGAAGAAAAGATTAGATAGGAATCTTAGGAGACACTGAGGTTGTTCATGAAGGAGGAACAATTCAGAAAGGCAGGGTGAAAATGGCTACACAACTCAGAGAACGTAATCACTGTCACTAAACTGCACACGCAGAAACTGCTGAATTGGTCTATGGTTTGTCATGTGTATTCTCAACAACAACAAACTAAAAATTTACCAATAAAAAATTAGATTCAATGAAAGGCATCAATCTTAAAAAGTTGCACATGTCATGATTCTATTTATAGGACACTGTCACTGTCAAAAAGATGTCAAGAAGAAAGCCTTCATGATGTATTTCTTGGGGGGGGTGGGGGGGGAAGGTCACAGAAAACCCTCTGATACACATGGAATCTCCGTGAGTTGGAATCAACATGATAATGACTAATTTGATATTTTGGTTTGGTTGAAAAGGCAAAACTTTAAGGACAAAGAATATTTCAGAAGTTAGGGTTGGAAAAGGGTGTAACTGCAAAAGTATAATAAGATGCAGTCCTTTTGTGGGGGGTAGGGAAGTCTTAGTTATTTAGGGTTGCTATAACAGCTGTAACACAAGTGGATGGTTGCAACAATCAGAAGTTTATTCTCTCAGTTTTACAGGCCAAAAGTCCAAAGTCAGAGTGCCAACTTCAGGGTTGGCTTACTTTCTTTGTCAGTTCTGGAAAAAGATCCTTGTCACTAGTCCCCCTACACCCACCCTCCCTGGGTCTAGGAGCTTCTCAGCACAGGGACCTCGGGTTCAAAGGACAAGATCTGCTCCCTGTGTTTCTTTCCTGCAGGTATGAGGTCCCTAGGTTTCTGTTTGCATCTCTCTTTTATATCTCAAGTGATGGACTTAAAACACAGCCTAATTTTGTAGATTGAGGTCTGCCTCATTAACATAGCTGTCTATAATCCTATCTCATTAACATCACAGAGATAGGATTTCCAACATATAGGAAAATCATATCATATAACAAAATGGTAGAAAATCACACACTAATGGGAATCAAGGACTAGCCAAGCTGACACACAGTTTTGGGGAACACAACTCAATCCATAACATTCCACCTTCTACTCCCCCCAAAATAATGTCCATACTGCATTTAAAACATATTTCCCCTATCATATCACAGCAAAGTCTTAAATCAACACCAAGTCTAAACTCCAAAACTTTGTTTTCACCTGTGAAATCTAGAACAAGGTAGCTGCTTCCACGATACCATGGTTGAAAAGTCACAAAGTCATGGTTGAAAAGGCACTGGAGGCAAAGAATGGATACTAGGCACCAAGCCAGTCAGCAGAACATTTTACATTAGGCCTTGAGGCTTGAAAATAATCCTGTTCTCTGAGATCACTGAGATGATGACCCTGCCCACCAACCAGGTGGGACTCCTGGTGTTGGCCACACTCTCCAGATTCTGAGAACTGGGCTCCAACTCCAACTTCTAGTCCCACTGGAAGGCAACTCGGCTCCTTCAAATTTGAGTGGCCCCATTCTCTTAGTCCATTTGAGCGGAAAACTCACTCTCTGAAACCGAGGAAGCCCAACTTCCTGTGTTCCTTGTGTCCTCAGCTTCTACCTCCTGGTTCCTTGGTCTCTTGCCCCTCAGGCCTTACTGCTCGCATCTGCCCTGGTGGGACAACTGTTCCAAAGCTCTGTAACTCCACAAATAAGTGCCTGGAGGCACCGCACTTTACCAGGAAGCCGCCTGCACAAAGACACTCAGTTCTGTCACTCTGTGGATCAGTTCCAGTGCTGTCTCTTAATGATCAGCTGTTTCTGCTGCTTCTCATGGTCTGAGCAGTTTCCAATGTAAGAGCTGTTCTCACTTCCTTCTGAGCCCTCAGCAGAAATGTCTTTGATGTCCATAATTCCACCCACAGTTTCTTCAAGGAAATCTTAAAACTCTTTCAGCCTCTACCCCTTCACACTTTCAAAACTGCTTCCACGTCTTAGGTGTCTGTTAGAGCAGCACCTCACTCTCTCCACACTCAATTCTTAGTTAAACACTGCCACAACAGAAATACCACAGACGGGTGGCTTTAACAAGCAAATGTTTATTCTCTCACAGTCCACAAACAAATGTTCACTCTCTCACAGTCTAGTAGGTTAGAGGTCTGAATTCAGGGTGCCAGCTTCAGGTGAAGGATTTTCTTCCTTGTCAGCTCTCGAGGAAGGTTCTTGTTACCCATCTTTACCTGGGATAGGAGCTTCTCAGTGTAGGAGTCTCAGGTCTAAAGACGCACTATTCTCCTGGCTCTTGTTTCCAGATGGTACGAGGTTCCCATTATTCTGCCCCTTGGGCATGGCAGCCTTGTCCCCTCAACTTTGGGCAGTGAATCTGGTCCCATTCCACTGGCACTCATGAATGGTAGCCCCACATTCCAGAACCTGAGTTGGTGAAGACTTGATTCTTTAAAATCTAAGAGGCAGTGGCTCCACCCTTTGAAATTCAAAAAGTAATGGGCCTATCCTTCAATACTGAGGAAGAGTGATAACAGACACTCCTCCAGAGAGATTTTCCAGTGTCTACCTGCCTCTTCCACTTATAAGGAACTTCTCCTGCAACTGAAGCTTGAATTCAGACTTCTAGCCTACTAGACTATAAGAGAATAAACTTTTGTTTAGTGAAGCCACCCACTTGTGGTTTTTCTGTTATAGCAGCACCAGATAACTAAGACAGGGCAGAACCATTCTGTATTCTGGTTGAGGTGGTAGTTACTGAATTTATGTATGTGTGAGATTTTCAAGAACAGTACACCAAAAAAAGTCAACTCTACTATATAACATTTTAAAAAAGAGAATCAATGTTATCTTTACCCTTAACAAAAGGGAGATAACACTGTCTGCACACAGGATTATTAATATCAAACAAATAACCTTCACATGGAAACTATAAAGTTCTGAAAACCACAGGTTATTACTATAATTTTCTTCTTGTCTAGCAAAATACTAACCAAGTGGGATTCATACAATTCATGCAAGGAGATGGTTACCCCAAATAAACAAATCTGTTAAAAAATACAAAACTGTGGGTTCTACCTAGACCTATAGAGTCAGAAATTCAAGGACGGGGACCAGCAGTTTGTGGTTTAACAAGCTCTGTGGGTGATTCTAATGCAAGCTGAAATTCGAGAATCTCAGATCTCAGAATGGAATTCCTGGGTGGCACAAGTGGTTAAGAGATAGGCTAATTTTTTAAACTAAAAGGTTGGTAGTTCGAGTCCACCCAAAAGCACCTTAAAAGAAAGGTCTAGTGATCTTCTGAAAGATGGCAGCCACTGAAAAGCCTATGGAACACAGTTCTATACTGATACACAAAAAGTCACTATGAGTTAGAATTGACTCAATGACAACTGGCTTAGCTTGACTTCACTGGCCTGAAACACTAATTGGATTCAGCTTAGACTTAAGAAATCATGGATGCAGTTGATATCTTTTTCCAATTTGTACTTTCTCACTGACTCTTTTCTTCTATCTCTTCCCTCAAGCATCACAAGCCACTGTCCTTCAAGGAGGTCCCAAACGTCACAGTCCCATACGAGCTGCTGCAGCCTGTTGTTTCAAGAACCAGAATGCAAAGTCCCCATGGGCTACAGTGAGGACCAGAGAGGGAACATGGTCTAAAGAGACCTGGATAGCAGGCTATGCAAATGCTCCTCTCCCTTCTGACCAAGCCCAGAGCCTGGGGTCTGGAGCCAGGACCAGAACTAGCACCCGCCAGCCCTCCTGCCACTTCTCAACTTCTGGCGCAATCTTCAGATCAAACGTGAATCTCATGGGTATCCTGGTTAACCCCCAAAGAGTACCACTTCCTAGTTATCCCAGAACAACAACTTCAAAGCCAGTTTGCACTGTTTCCTTCTGGCTCTTAACCCATGTGGAGATGATGAATTACAAGGAAGAAATCAGAACCACATGGACTGCATATTCAGCAAAATAAACAAAACTGCAGCATTGGAGCTGGGCCCAAGAAACCAGGGGGCTATGTGTTCGGCCTACAGCCTGGATCTGGTGATTGCAGTGTGGGCCAGGTTCCCCCCGACTTGTCCTCTTCACCCATGACTCCCACAGATAGTGCCAGGAGATACTCTCCCTCCTTGCCTCAGTCTCTGCTGACAACCCTACTTCAGTTGACATTTTATGTTTCACTGAGTTTTTATATTCTGTTTATGGTACAGTTAAAGAGCGTTCAGTTCTCTACTAGTTTCATCCAAATACGCAAAAGCACTGATGACAATACCGTGCAGGATGCATTTTCATTTCCCAGTTTCTAGAAAAATAACATGGTACGTAGTGGGTCTTTACTGGGGTCAGTGAACAGCTGGAGATGTTTACTGGTTATCTCAGTGGGGGGTGGAAGAGGTGGGCATATCTGTTAAGATTCTCACGGCTGCTGTAACAAATTACCACAAATTTGAGCTTAACACAAGTTTATACTCTTATAGTTAAGGGGGTCAGAAATCCAAAACGGGTCTCATAAGCCTAAAACCAAGGTGTTGGCATGGCTTTGTTCCTTCTGAAGGCTCTAGAGGAGAAGCCATTTTCTTGCCTTTCCCAGTCTCTAAAGGCCACACACATTCCTTGGCTTGTGGCTCCTCGTATCTTCCATCAGCAACACCGAGCCAAGTCGGTTTTGCCCAGCCATTTCTGTGGTTCTCCATCATCGGCCCCCTTCTTCCACTGACAGGGACCTTTATTATTATACTGCCCTCACCAGGATAATCCAGGATAATCTCCCCATTTTAAGGTCATGTGATTAGCAACCTGGATTCCCTTTGCCATGTAATTTAGTATTTATAGGTTCCAGGGAATAGGACACTGACATCTTCGGGGGCTGTTATTCTGCCTCCCATATATGGTCAGTGGCATTTAGAGAGCAAAGCCCAGGCATGCCAGTGAATATCTTACAACGCACATGGCAGAAACCACAATATAGGAATTTCCAACCCCAAATGTCAACTTTGTCAAGGTTAAGAAAACCTGGCATTGCCTGACACTGACAAGACCTTGGTTGGTTCCCAGTGACTTTGATCCAAGTCCATTTCCCCCAGAGAAGTCAACCATAAGACTTCAGAGACTATAGAAGGCGCTGACCCCCAATTAAATCCAGTTATCCTCGAGCGACCCCTGACTTATGGCAACCCAACGTGTTCCAGAGTAGAACTCTGCTCCACAGTTTTTAACAACGGACTTGGCCTTTCTCTTGCGTTCTCTGGGTGAACTCAAACCAGCTGACAGTGCAAACTGTTGCACTGTCCAGGGACTCTAATTCACAACCAAGAAGAAATTTTTACTACTCTTTTAAGCATTTTAAAGCAGATTCTATAACTGTTCTGCAATCTTCCTTAAATAATTTTCACTGGATACGTAAAAAATACAAATAAATCTTGAAAACATATGTCTGTTGTCTATAAAAGCCACATGAACACAATGGGCACAGAACTTTTAAATCTCTTTATGTACTATTTCAAATAACATAGCTAATCTTGCTTTGCTGTTGAGTTGCCTTTGGGTCTCAGAAATCCCTAAACCAACAAGCCAGGGCTGCCCTTCCCCACATTCCCTTCTCTTTTCTCTCTTCTTACCCAAATAGTGCTGAGCTACTATTAACTGACGATGACCCTTATTGACCCTACAGTTCTCAGACCCCCAGAAACACTCTTATCCACCAGGATATCAGGGGTGACCAGAGGGTTAGAGCATTCGGGGTTGGGGGGGAGCCCACAGTAGCTGGGGCAGCCTGGGGAAGGGAGAGACGGCTCAGGAGGTCTTCTCTAGCCTGCACAGACAGGGGAGACACAGAAATGTTTTCCCCAGCAAAAGCAATCTATGCCTGCTGCCCATGGTTCCATTTGCTGCCTCACTCCCCACAGCGGGTCAAGAAGGGCCAGCAGAGGGTAACTCTGTGGTGGTTTCATGGGGATTCCCCGGCCAGAAAAGACAGGCAGGGCAGCCTAACACCACGTCCGGTCATCCTGACAAAAGGGGTGTCGCTCCTTCCTACCACCAAGGTGTGGGGTCAGGATGGCCCCTGGCATGTGACTGTGTGCTTGTACACACATGTGGCAGGGACCTGCACTCTGGTCTCTCCTCTGTGATAGGTGTGATCACTGGCATGAAGACAACACTGAGCTAGACAATGTTTCATGAATTGGCACGAATCAAAACTGACTCGATGGGACCTAACAACAACAAAGCCCCATTCTAAATGTGTGTGCATGTGATCTCATTTAATACTCAGGTCTCAGCTGAGACAGCTCACCTTAAATCATCACACAGCAAAAGTAAACAATTACAAGGGCTGACAATTAACTCCATGAACTCAATTGTGCTAAGTGCTACATGCCTCATCGCTGAGTATCACTACAGTCACCGTAAAAGGACTTCCCTCGGGAAGCTATGCACTGACCCCAGTGCTCAGTCCACCCTTCAAAGCAATTTTCGAACTCTTTCTGGAATGGCCATTGTGCACGTGGCAAGTTCTCAAACTTAACTGTACAGCTGTCTGTCAGGGAGCTTTTAGCCAGTAAACAAATAATTGTATTGGAACACCCTCCCTACTCACTGGATCTGGCCCCCGGTGACTTTTTCCTTTACCTGAAGACAAAGGAAATATTGAAAGGAAAAGATTTTGACGATATTCAGGACATATAACAACAGCTCTGAAGGCCATTCCAGAAAAAGAGTTCCAAAACTACATTGAAGGGTGGACTAGGCACCGGTGTTGGTGCACAGCTTCCCAAGGAGAATACTTCCAAGGTGACCATAATGATATTCAACAAGGAGCTATGTAGCACTTTTTCTAGAATGAGTTTGTGAACTTAACTGGCAGTCCTCGTATGTGACACTTTTAACATGCCAGACACTTGACATACTTTCACCCAGTCAATCCTCAACATGACCGTAGGAGGTAGGCTCTGCAATTGTCCCCATTTTACAGAGGAAGAGACCAAGGCTCAATCTAGTGAAAGGGAACTGCCCGAGGTGTGGGCATACTCATACAGCTCCTAAGTGGCAGTACTGGGGTTTGAATCCAGGTGTTCCTGATACGTTGTCTAAAGTCTAAAGTCATGCAGTTAATAAATAAGACACGACCTTGCAGTCTGAATCCATGCCCACCTGGCTCAGAGCTCTTACCTCTTCACTCTCTTCTATTTACCCATTTATTGTAACATCTTCCTCACCACAGCTCAACTTCTGGCTCCCCACCCTGGCCAAGACAGACACAGGAGTCTAGAGCTCCCACTTACCAGAGGCAGAGAAGGGCTGGGGAAGCCCTTTCTCCATTCAGCCACAGAACTTCCTTTGTTGCCTCAATTCCCTGGGTGAGTTGCCTCCTCCCAGAGACCACTGCCAAAGACAACCCCATTGTAGCACGGGTTCTTGTTCCCACTTCCCTTTTCCATTTCCGAAACACAGCTCTCATCAGATCAAACATGAGTCACGTCAATGCCAGCAGAAGTCCAAAGATGCTTTGATAATGTGATTTTCAAATGCAAGGCCCCAGAAGCTCCAACTGCTGCTATAGCTTCTCAGCTCTATTGCCCAACCTCCTACTTTCTGGGACCTGCCTGATCAGCTTCTTCCTCTCCTAGGCTCCCCAGGCATAGAGAATGCAAGACTGTCATACCAGAGGCTAGCATGATGTGGGATCTCCAAGACACCCTGGTAATGTGGTAGCCTGGAAACCACCTTGGGCTCCAAAGGCATCTTATCAACCTCAGGAACACCCCCAGACTGCAAGGGACCTGTAGCGCCCAGACAGACCATTGATTCTCCTTTGCAGAACACCCTTTACCCAACTCTCCGTCCCAGTGGTTTGGGTCCGTAAGTGGCCCCAATCTGACTGATTAGCATATCCCTAGCCTGGCCGCAGTGATGAATTTGAGGAAGGGCATGTGACCCAAGGCAGTCACCTGAGGCCTAATCCCTGTGCTTTGGTTGGAATTACCATGAAAAGGAAATATTATTATGATAGGATATAAACCTGAAACAGATAATGACCACCTTCAAGCTTTACAGGTAAAACCTCACTACGAATGCAGCAGCCCACATGGAAGGAATGGGACTGGTAGTGGAAAGAAGGAGAAAAGGGCAAAAGAACAATGAAAGATGGTTGACATATCTACGCCCCTTGATCAAACTATGCCTGAAGCTGAACTTCCGGGAGTATTTCAGTTATACCAGCTCATGAGTTCCTTTCTTGTCTGAATTTGAATGGGCTTTTATAACCTGCAACAAAAAGAATCCTGACTAATACTCCGCTTGGGAAGAGGTTAAGGTACCCTAGCAATGGCAACACTCAAAGCTTAAAGCACATGAGGCAGAGAGTATTAGGGATTCACTCACTTCCTTTAGACTGAATTAGGGGTAAGTGCCTGTCCCCAAAACATTTGCGTTTAAATAGCCTCTGTATTAGTTTCTTATAGCTGTTATAACAAATTACTACAAACTTGTTAGCTTAAAACAATAGAAATTTATCCTTACTGCTCTGGAACGTGAAGCCTGAAACTCGTTCCACTGGGCCAGCATCACAGTTTCAGCAGGACTGCATCCCCTCCAGAGGCTCTAGAGGCAGATCCACCTCTCGCCTCTCACAGCTTCTTGTGGCTCTATCCATTCCTTGACATGTGGCTGCCTCACCCTAATCTCTGCCTCTTTGGTGACATGCCCTCCTCCTTTTCTGTCTGTAGTCTAGTGTCTCTCTGTCTCTCTATCATAAGGATATTTGTGAGGGCATTTAGGACCAAACAGGACAACCTGGGATTAGGTCATCTCAGAATCTGTAACTTAATTATGTCTGCAAAAAATAATGTCACATTCACAAATTTCAGGAATTAGGACATGGACATACCTTTGGGAGGCATTACCAGCCTGCCAAACTTTTTCCTTTCCCAATCTGGCCAAGTCAGAACCATTAACTGGATATGAATGGGTCCAGTCACCGTTAATGTTGCCAATACCTCATCCTGTCCAGCTGGCTGAAACTCTACAAAGTAACTGAGGCCAACTGGGCAAAAGGAGAGGTACTGGGAGAAGAAATAACAAGAGTGCTAGAGAAATGGGCTCCAGTTAACGAAACAGCTGTCATCAAGTGTACTCGGAAGCCTAGTGACTCCATGTGTGGTATACTAGAGCTCTGCTCATAGGGTCTTCAAACCTCCAACCTTCCAATTATCAGCTAAGTGTGTTAACCATTTATAACACATGAGGACTCTTAAGACGGTAACAGTAACAGTAAACCTTTTTCTACAATGCTCTGATAAAATCTGGGTGGTTGTCTCCAGCCGGTATCATGCATCAGCTCTGCCTCTGGCTTCACTCTGCCCTTCCAGCCCACCTCCTCCGCTCCTGCGTGCAGCCCGAGTGTTCTACTTCTCCGAGCTGACCTCAGTGCTACCTGCCCCTTAGCCCCTACCACTGCTGGGGGCGTCAGAACGGACGGCCAACAGGACCGCCAGCCTAAATACCTCCCTGGAGATCTGGACAGAACCGTCAGGCCACTGTACGCCAGCCTCCTACAGCTCTTTGAAGACACAGGCAGTGCACTATGCACACGTGTCCTACCCTGGTGTGGGGTGGGCATTACCAGGGACATAAACCAATCCCTGGAAGTCTGAGGAGAGACGAGCATTAACAAAAAAAGGAATCTATAACACAGTCCGATCCCTTAAGTGGAAGTTGATCCCTCATCCCTAATCCTGACATTAACGAAAGAGGGGTGGTCACTGTCACAGCAAGTAAAGAACTGGGGAGCAGTGTCTCTGATGCTACCGGTGCTCTTTACTGCTGTCATTTAGGTAAAAACCAGTTTGGGGTTGTGATTTGTCCTTCACAGAGCTAATGCGAGTGACAGCTTACACTAAGCCACACACCGAAACACCTCTACATTCCTCCCAAGCTTCTTAAGCTGCCTGGTGACATCATATAGTTTAGAATGCAGGCAGTCCCCCGATACCTTCCCCAGAAGCACTATCAGCCTCATGCCCCTTCACTCAGGAGGACTAGCCCCAGCTTGGACACTAGGAGGCCTTGTATTTTGAAGAAGTCTGAACCTGGGTCTTCTTCCCTGCCCTCAGGACAGGCTAGCTGTTGTCAGGGGACTCCAAGGCCATCCCCAGGTTTGATAATTTGCTAAGAGGACTCAACAAAACATAAGAGGACTCACACTCATGGTTCAGGACTACAGCAACCAGAAACAAAGCAAAAGGCAAAGAGAAAAGGTATGTGGGGCAAAGCTCAGAGGAAACTAGACACGAGCTTCCAAGGGTCCTGTCCCAATAGAATTGCACAGGGTAAGTTTGACACCTCTGGTAATGAGTTGTGGCAGCATACATCAAATGTTGTCAACCAGAGAAACTTATTAGAGACTCAGTACCCAAGGTCTGGAGTCCTCGGGAGGTACAAATGGTACAAATCTCATTCAACCGCTAGATACAAGGTTGAAGGTTTGAGCCTACACAAGATACCTTGGAAGAAAGCCCCAGTGAGCTACTTCCAATAAGCACAATCGCTGTAAAGTCTATGTAAGCCCAGTTCTGCTCTGACACCTATCGTGCTGTTGTGAGCTAGAGTTGACTCACAGGCAACTCTTTCAGTTGGTTTAGGTTATCCAAGTTTTCACTGGGAGCTGGTCACAGAGGTGCCCTCTGTCTAGCACATACCCAAATTCCAGACTCTCAGAAGAAAAGCAAGTGTTGGGCATAAACCATACTGTTGACACAGGAGTTTAGATAAAAGCCACTCTTAACGATTCTTATTGTTTAGGGGACCAGTGGGAACACTGAAAATTCATGCTGCCAGACACCAGCCCAGGGCCAGCCCTGTGAGCAGGCCTTCCTAGTGACTGGCAGTCTCAGGCCTGGTATATGAACTCTTTATGAACAAAGGCTAGGACCCTCCCTAGGACCCTCCCTAGCTCTCTGGTCCATCCATTCCTGGTGGCAGAAGCCCTGCCAAACTCTACGCTGGTGCTGAGCCTCTAAAACACTTGTGTTGACAGGGAATTGACTTCCTCATCAATCAGTCTGCTTCTTGGTTGGTTTGTTCTCATTTTTGGTGTCTTCCTTGGGAATACCAGCTTCCAAGCTCAGTATTTCCCGTTGATGAGTATTTTATACAATAATAACCACCACTTACTACTACACTGTGTTGGGCACTGCGCCAAGCACACTACACGCATGAACTCCTTTAATATTAATATCTACCTTTTACAGATGAGTCACCTACAGTTTAGTGGCATGAAATGACATGCCCAAGGTCACTCTGGTAATGGGCCTAAACTCTAGTCCATTTAACCATACAGCCAGAGACTTCTGACGCCTACACCCACCTTCTCCTGGGTGCCTGTCTTTCACTGAGCACCAACCATAATTTTCAGCATAATCTCATACTTCTTTTTCTCTTACTTTACTTAATGTTTTTAGTCGACCTGTTTTTTTACTTTAAAAAAGGATTTAACAGACTTTTTAATACTATTCTCTGAACTGAAAATGTTTGCCATAAATATATGACCATAAAAAAATACCACAATGGAATCTAAGCAATACTACTAAATCTTAGCTGGATACTGCTACTTGCTGAGGCCTGCTCTCACCCAGCACCACCTGAAACCTCAGAAAGACTAACAGAGAGCTGCAAAAGGATCACCCCCTCATGTGATTCAATGGTACTACAATCCTTGTTCATAGAACCAAACCAGCAGATGCCAACTTTGATTCATGGCAGCCTCATGTGTCTCAGAGTAGAGCTGTGCTCCAAAGGGTTTTCAATGGCTGTGATCTTGGCAAAGCAGATCATGAGGACTTTATTCAGAGTAACCTCTGGATGGAATCAAACTGCTAACCTTTCAGTTAGTTGCCAAGGACTGTCTGTCTGTACCACCCAGGGACTTGACTACAGCATCTCCACTCTACCAGCAAGCAGCAGGCGAGCAGAGGGCCCCAGCTTCCTGCATACCCCGGTTCCAGTCCCTTGCTCAGCCTTTCGCTCTCCTTTGTTCTCCAGGTTTGGCAGCCACCACGTTCCAGGAGGCCTCACACGATGAGTTCCCCAGTTACACCACTGCAGTCTGGTGCAGCTGCCCAGACTCCTTGCCTCCTCTGCTACTCTCAGCCCGGCTTCCTGTTCCCTCTCTTCATTCCTCATTTCTGCTACTCTGTGCTCCATTCAGCTAACCAGACTAGCAGCGTGGCTTTGAAGAAAGAAAAGACCAGCTAAGATGCCATCCTTCCTAGCCCCTCCATAATCAAGAGGAACCTACAGAAAGATGGGCAAGGCAGGCCAAGTCAGAAGGGGAGTGGACCTAGTCCAAATTCCCACTTCCCCTCCCCGACACAGCCCTATGTTTGAGCATCATGAATGCCTGCCCAGCCCAACCAGGGACTCAAAGAAGCCACCCAACCAAGGTCTGAGGATTCACCCAGAGCTCACTCCTGGGTTTTCCTGGGCATCAGGGCAAAGGGGTGCTAAACTCCAAGCAGAGAAAGCCAGTGGGGTGGCTCAGAGGTTGGGTTTATGAGGCCAATGGACATCATCTTGGGCAAGAGACTTAGTCATCTGAGAAATGGGAGCACAAGTAATGCCTACCACATGGGCTGCTGTAGGATAACGCACATCACCAAGCATCTGTGCTTGGTAAACACTACTTTTAGATAACCAGGCTCTGAGTCGGGGCCAAGGACCAGAAAAAGAGTGCTAGAGTGGCTCAAATGCAGTTAGCGTCAGAGGAGGGGCTGATCCTCCAGACCAGAAGTCACACATTGGATGTGTGGCTGAATCCAGTCCCTTGCTTTGCTTGGCCCACAGACATTTTGAAAAGCATTTGACTTAGTTGCCGACATATAAAGAGCAGGAAAGTTCACATTTGAAAAGAAAAGGTCAAGAGGAATACTGAAGCCACTGACAGACGAGAAGAAATTTCCAGACCTTCCCCATCATTCCCCAGTACAGTGGCTCATAAACAGAAGTTGCTCTTGAAAATCACCTGGAAGCTTTAAAAACACCTTGATACTCCGGAATCACCTGAGCCAATTAAACCAAGATCTCTGGGAAAGGGCCTTTCTTCAAGTCTGCAAGGTAATTCTCACGTGCAGTCGAGCACATGGCTGCTCTGACGCCTCCCTGAGATGAACAAAGCACCTCCACCTGCCCTTCTCAGCGACGTCACCTGCCTGGCTCATAAATGTCTGGCACGCCAACTCGTCCACGGAGGTGCACTAACAAGGCAAGGCCGGGGCTTCGGCACACAAAGCCAGCACAGAGGCCCCTGCCGGCGGCCCCTGAACTAGCCAGCCATTGCTGTTTTTAATTGTCACTGACATGACTCCACCTCCTGCCCTGCTGCTGTTATTAGGTGCTGCGGAGAAGGAGTCAATTCCGGCTCATCGTCATCCTACGCACCACAGAATGAAACACTGGCTTTGAAGTGTCCTCAGTCCTTGTTAGGTTTGAACCCACTGCTGCAGCCACTGTGTCAGTTCAACTCACTGAGGGAGTTCCTCTTTTCTGTTGACCCTCTACCTTACCAACAGTGATGTCCCTCCCAGGAACTGGCTCCTCCTTAGCATGTTCAAAGTATACGAGACAAAGTGTCACCATTTTTACCGCCACGGAGCACTCTGGTTGTAGGATTTACAAGGCATATTTTGGGGTGACAAAATTCAATCCGTAACATTACACCCTTTGGCCCCTACAAAATTTATGTCCTTACCACATATACAGTATACTCAATCCATCACATCACCAGAAAAGTCTTAAATCAATTCAAGATTGCTTCTTCTGAATCATCTACATCAAACAGGGGTGAGACTTTATGTTGATTCCATCCTGAGGCAAATCTCCTCTTCATCTCTGCACCTGTGAAATCTAGACTACAAGCTGTCTGCTTCCAAAGTACAGTGACAGAATAGTCACAAGGTAGACATTTCCATTACAAGTAGGAGGAATCAGACCCTGTAGTTTAAAAGAAGGTTTTTGAAAAACCCTGAAGCCCAATCAAGGCCCTTCAGGGTCCCCTCACTTCGCATCATGTTTCTGTCCGCAGCCCTATCTCACAGGGGTCAGTACTAACAGCAAGCAAAGGACAGAATGAACTCACAAGCACCACTTCTGAGACCCAACAGCAGGGAGACCCGGCAGAAGGGACTCAGTGGGGCCAGTATCAGGGTCTATCTGGCCCAAAGATGGCTTGTTTGCAATGTGTACAATTTTCCAATAGCTTTTATTTGTGTGTGCGGCATTTCTCTAAAACAGGGGGACTACAAAGAAAGAAGAAAGAGGGTACAGGGAGCCATCGTTCTTCAGAGCTGCCCCAACCCACAGCACAGGAACAGAGGCTGCCTCCATCTCACCAAGGGCAGGCAGCACAAGAGACACACAGAAGGCAGCCCTCTCCACCCAGGACCAGAGTGACAGCACGGCAAACGAGCCTAGCTGGAAGGAGGCAGGGAAACGGCATTTTAACTGTGCAGACAAAGCACGATGGGGCAGGAGAATGATGACAAGTGACATGCGAATTGTAAAGCCAAGAGCTTCCCAAGATGCGACATGTCCAAACAGGTGAGAAGCCTCAGCCTGAGAAACAGAAGCATGAGGAAAGCTGAGATCACTGCGCAGCGCCTCAGCCAGCTGGCCCGCCTCGTGGGGCCCCTGTGCAAAGCTGCAGGTGAGCCTGTCCCATGAGGTGCAGCACGAGGTCAAGAGGAAGCCCTCCCAAGACAGGGTATCAGCCACCTGAGGCTGCATCCCACATGTTCACTGCTTACAGTCTTAGAAGGAAGGGCAGTTTTCACTGGACCTTATTATATAAGTACAAACCCAAACCAAACCCACTGTCATCAAGATGACTCCAACTCACGGTGACCCCCTGTGTTACAGAGTAGGGCGGGGCTCCTTTTCTTGGCTATAATCATTATGGGTATAGACTTCCAGGCTTTTCTTCTACGGAGCCACTCACGACCTTTACGTCTACAGTAGATCACAAATAACTTAGGCCACCCAGAGACCCAGAAGGTCCTATAATTGTCACTGACCACCTGGAAACACCCTACTGTAGCTGACAGCTGAAGACTTTCTACATAAACAATGGTCCACGGCCGGGCATTGCTGAGCTTGTAGAAACATAGCATCCGGTCCCCACCCGGGGCCTCCTGGATTAGAATCTGCATTCTAACCATTCTTAGTCCAGGAGCTCAGCGGAAACCTGTGTACCACGGTGGCCCTGCTGGTGCTTGAAATACTGGTGGCACAGCTTCCAGCGACAGACGGGTGGTGAATCAGTGTTTGAGAAGCACTCATTTGAAGTACACAGGCCATTTTACCGCTATGCAAGAGAATCTCAAGCTATTGTTAACTGATCTATCGCAATATAGCTACACAGACAATTCAGGAATTTACAGGCCGTTTCAGTTTTGTATCACAGTGATTTTTTTTTGCAGTCTAATTCAAGGCTACAGCTACTTCCTCAGTTCCCTAAAGCCCTGATTAACCAAGGCTATTTCAGATGAAACTGTCTCCACATAGCCATGGAACCTGCCAGAACACTTAGTTGTCTGTGCTTATTCAAACACTTATTGGGCACCTACTATACATCAGGCACTATGAATACAGGAGCCCCGGCGGCACAATGATTAAGCACTGGGCTGCTAACCAAGAGGCTGGCTGTTTAAACCTACCAGTTGCTCCACTGGAGAAAGATGTGGTAGTTTGTTCTTACAAAGACTACAACCTTAAGAACCCTATAGTCAACCATTCTACCCTGTCCTGGAGGATCTCTGTGAGTCAGAACTGTCTCTATAGGAATGGGTAACTACCTCTCAGACAGATTTTTCTGGAGCTCTGGTGGTGTAATGGGTAAGGGGTTAAGCATTCTGCTGCTCACCAAAAGGTTGGCCGTTTCTACTTCTTGGAAACCTTGTAAGGCAGTTCTACTCTGTCCTATAAGGTTTCTATGAGTCAGAATTGAATCAAGGCAATAAGTTTTTGTTTTTGTATGAATGCAGACATAAGTGATACAGCCCAGTCCCCTGCACAGTTTGCATTCTGGTACGAGAGAAAGATAGAAGGAAGCCAGTCGTGCTGTGAGGCAATGGATCTGTGCTGTGATGAGGAGTCCAGGGGCCAGGAGAATGGAGGTTCCCTGGGAATCTTCTTCAAAGGAGGTGCCACCTAAAGGTCTTCATAATGACATGCTTTCTCTTCATCCAGCTTTGCTGCTTGATTTTTCTCCTCTCTCCCGTCTCGTTTTCTATTGGATTTATTACATTTCCTTTCTTTTCTGACACCTGCCCCAGCATATCCCATGTTTGGACATTTAGAGTCTATTCATATTACTTAGGTGGTTATACTGACATCTTTGACATGCATGCTTGACTTCAAGGCTAAAGTTAATCAATAGCTCTTTTCTCCTTCTGAATAATACAAAACCCTGCAATGCTTTAACTTTGATCTCCGCCCTCTGCCCCATCTTCCGGGTATTCTACCATGAGTCAGCCAAAGGTATACAAATTCTGTCACCACTAGGTTATTTGTTATCTCCTGCTACTGACAATTCTCTAGAGAAAAAAAAATTCCACTAACTCAAGAAGAAGAAGAAAACCCGACTAGATCTATTACCTTCAAAGAAACTGATTCAGTGGTTTAAAATCTACCTTAGCCAGACCAGTAAGATAACACAAAGAAATAAAGGGCATTCACATTAGCAAAAAAGAAGTAAAAATCTCCCTATTTGCAGATGATATGATTGTATATGCAGAGAATCATAAAGAATCCATAAGCAAATTACTGGAACTCACAGAAGAGTTCAACAAAGTATCAGGATATGAGATAAACATAAGTAAATCAGTAGGATTCCTTTATAGCAACAAAGAGACCATCAAAGAAGAAATCACAAAATCAGTATCATTTACTATAGCCCCAGAAAGATACAATACCTAGGAATAAATAACAAGAGAAATAATAGGCCTATACAAAGAGAAATACAAGACCTTACTCCCAGAAACCAAGAGAGACTTACAAGAACCCTACCCTGCTCATGGGTAGGAAGATTTAACATTGGGAAAACGTCTATTTTACCGAAAGCAATCTACATAGATAATGCAATCCCAGTACAAATTCCAGTGACATTTTTTAATGAATTGAAGAAACAAATCACCAATTTTGTTTGGAAAGGGAAGAAAGCCTGGATATGCAAAGCACTACCGAAGCACAGGAACACAGTGGGAGGCCACACACTACCCGACCTTAAAATCTATTATACTGCCACAGTAGTCTAAACAGCCTGGTACTGGTACAAAGAGAGACATATGGACCAATGGAACAGAGTTGAGACCCCAGAGATTCCACCATCCTCTTGTGAATAACTGATATTCAACAAAGGCCTAAATGTCGTAAACTGAGGTGAAAACAGTCTCTTTAACAAATGGTGCTGGCAAAATCAGATATCCATCTGCAAAACATGGAAACAAGACTCCTATATCACACCTTACACAAAAACTAACTCAAACTGGATCAAAGACCTAAACATCAAACCTAAAATGATAAAGATCATGCGAAAAAAAATAAGCAAGCTTTAATATACAGCTTAGACAGACTTCAAAATCTGAGAAGGCATGATCAACAGAAAATAGATAAATGGGAAATACTAAGAATCAAACACTTTTGCTCATCCAAAGACTTTATCAAAAGAATTAAAAGACCACCTACAAAATGGGAAAAAATATTTGGCAACTACATGTTGGACTGATGTCTGATCTCCATAATCTACAAGGTACTGCAAAATATCAGCAAGAAAAAGGTAAACAACCCAATTAACCAATGGCCAAAGGCGATGGACAGGGACCTCACTAAAGAGGACATTCAGACAGCCAAAAGACACATGAGGAAATGCTCATGATAATTAGCTAACAAAGAAATCCAAATCAAAACTACAGTGAGATACCATCTCACCCCAACAAGTCTGGCCATGATTCAAAAAACACAAAACAACAAATGCTGGAAAGGTTGTGGAGATAGTAGAACTCTCCTACACTGCTGGTGGGATTTCAAAACGGTACAGCCTCTTTGGAAAGCCATGTGGCACTTCCTTAAAAAGCTGGAAGGAGAGACACCATTTGATCCAGTAATCGCACTGCTTGGAATATATCCTACAGAATCAAAGGCAGTCAAACGAACAGACACATGCACATGAATGTTTACTGCAGCACAGTTCACAACAGCAAAAAGATGGAATCAACCCAGATGTTCAACAACAGATGAACAGATAAACAAACTATGGTACATATTCTCAGTGGAACACTATGCAACGACAAAGAACAATGATGATTTTAGGAAGCCTCTCATAACCTAGTTTCAATTGGAAGACATTATACTGAGTGAAATCAGTCAGTGGCACAAGGACAAACACTGTATGAGACTCCTACTGTAAGGACTTAAAAATAGACTCATGTACAGAAAAAAAGACTCTTTGATGGCTATAAGGGAGGTGAGTGAGGGAGACGGCTGGTCATAGATTAGACAGTCAATAGAAATTTGGTTGGGTCAAATCACTGACAGCACACAGTAGAAAGAAGATCAACTTAACTAGACTTCCACATAAACTGAAAACTCTTCTAATCTTAATCCAATATTGCAAAGAGAGAGTAGGAGGGGTGGGGGTCTGGGGATCATGTTCTTAAGGGACACTGAGGCCAATTGGCATAACTAGCCTATTGCTAAGAGTCTTCTGCACTCCATATTGGTGAGTGGCATCTGGGGTCTTAAAAGCTAGCAAGCTGCCTTCTGAAGTACACCAAATGGTCCCAACACAACCAGAACAGATGATCACCAAGAACAACAACGACATGAGGGAAACAGAACCCAGGAGACAGAAGGATCCATGTGAATGGGATCATATCAATGGGATCAATGAATGGGATCTGTATCAACACGTGACCAGAAGAACCAGATGGTACCTGGCCACCACCGAAGATGGCCGTGATGAGGCATACAATGTCTAGTCCCAGTGGCAACACGAGAAAAAGAGGGGTACACCTCAAAAATTCCACTGAAAGACCACAACTGATGGTCGGGCAGTCTGGGGGTTCCCCTGGGAGCATGGCCCCTAGACTTTCTGCTGCCCTGATCAGAAAACATTACTGAGATCAACTCTTTAGCCAGGAATGGACTAGACTCAGGGACATAATGTGACCATATGGTGTGTGTACTTTAAGGTTCTCCTATTGGCATCTTACTAGAAGGGAAAAGAGAGGGTGGAGAGGAGGGGACAGGAGATTGTTAAGAGGATATGACATGTATAGAACGAAAACGAGTGTGCTGTGTCACTGGGCAAGGTAAGCAGAAGGAGCTGCAGATAGGTGGGCCTGCAAATTTAATTTGGATTGTATACTTTCACATAATCACACTAATAATAATAAAAAGCAATCTACCTTAAAAAACAATGGTGGGTCTCTGTGGTTTTACTGACAAGCTTTTTTCTAAACATTTAAGGAAAAGACAATGAGTCTGAATCAGCTTGACAGCAACAATGGATACAAGCTCTTCCAGAAGTACAGAAAATTATTCAGCTTTTATTATAATACCATGGTATCAACTTCAAAGAAGAATAACACAAGAAGAAAGGAATTAAAAGCCTACCTGCTCAACTTCACTCAGAGTATAGGTATAAAAGTTCTAAATATACGTTAGCAAGTCCTGGGAATCCAGAGGTGCTAACAAACAGAAAACTCACTAACCTCACTATATTAAAAGATTATAAGGAAAAAAAAAAAAAGTAGGGGGGTGGCTGGAGTAATCTAGATGCAGGAAAATCATCTAGCAAAAGTGAGCACCCATTCACGATAAAAACTCCTGGCAAACTAGGACTAGAATGGAATCTTCTTAATCTGATAAAGTGTAGCATTCAATAACTACAATAGCCTTCATACTTAATTAAAGACACATAACCATCCCTTACCGTCAGGAATAAGTCAAGTTTATCTATCACCACTGCTTCTTTTCAACACCATAATGCAGTTGTACTAGTATGGTAAGGCAATAAACAGAAATGAAGATTGTAAAGAATAAAACTGGAGATTCTTACATGGTATTACTGTCAACCCCCAAAATGTTAAGGAACTCTGCATTCTCTCAGAACTAATAGGAAAGTTCAGTGGTTATAAAAAACTAACAGTATCCTTATATGTCAGCAATAATTAGGAAATAAATAAACCTATTGCTGGTGAGTCAATTCTGACTCATAGTGACCCTATAGGTCAAAGTAGAACTGGCCCACAGGGTTTCCTATGCTATAAACTTTACAAAAGCAGGCTACCACATCTTTCTCCCACAGAGCAGCTGGTGTGTCTGAACTGATGAGCTTTTGGTTAGCAGCCAAGCCCTTAACCACTGCACCATCAAGGTTCCTAATATGGTTTTAGTCGCTAATTGAAAACAGGCTGTTTCTCTCCATGCTCTTCCGAAACTCAACTAAAAATGATTTTGGGGTGCTGGGTACAAACCAACAAGCAGACAAAAATGAGTTGACAATACCATTTGTTGACTGTCAACGTGGGTTGACACATAAGGGCTGACGACAAATGAGACACGTCAACAAAGTTTTGAATGATGGGAAACAAGCAGGTAAACCATAATGACTTAACTGAGAGGGAAAAACTGAAATCTATGTCTTCAAATGGAAAAAGAAGCCAATTTCTATTGTAGATCCTCAGGAAGGCTCATAAGCATAAGACACCAAAGAGGTAGGAGGAGTGCTTCTCAGAACCCTGCCTCACCCTTAGCATACAGGTCACTATCCCCAACCCCACACGACAGAAAACAGGAAGTCAACTCTCCAGGGAAGTCAAGCAGAGCTCCCGGACTCATGGACATCCAGAGGAAAGGAATGACAGGTCAGACCGAAAACAGGGCAACGAGGTCACGGTTTACATACTGCACACTTTCCAGGAAGCTGCTGGACAATGTGTTAAGTTAAAATAAAACGGAAAGCTGGGAGAGAAAAAAATGAGACCCAGGAAACGGTCAAAAAGCAGAAGAGCAGTAATAGGATGACGGTAAAGGGAGATCCCAAGATGAGAACTCTTCATCTAGCCTGGAGAAGAACAGACCACATCAGAGAAAATAGATGGTTTCAGCTCCAGGGAAAACACAGACTTCATTGATTATTTGTGGATGTTATTCAGAGGAACTTTACAGGTCTGGGCTCCTTGGGTGATGCAAAAGGTTTGAAAGAATGGCAGCTTCAGCTCACTATAAAAGAAAAGAAAAATCCTGTGGAGCTTTGTTCTACTCTGTAGCACATGGGCTCACCATGAACTGGAATGGACTCAACAGCAATGAGTTTGTTTTACGGTTAAGAGTCTACAGGAAGATCTGGTGACCAGGGACAGAGAACACCAAGCTAATAAAAAATATATATTTTTTTGTTTTTATCTACTTTTTTTTTTTCATTAACTAGGAAAAATTTAAAACTTGCTCCACCAAAGACGCAGATACCAGTAAGTGGTTCAGCTGTAGTTAATTTATACCCACTGCTGTCAAGTACATTTAGAGTAACAGTGACCCTATAGGACAGAGCAGAACTGCCTCATAGGTTTTCCAAAGAGTAGCTGATGGATTCAAGTCACTGACCTTTTGGTTAGCAGCCTAACTCTGAACTACTATGCCACCAGAGCTCCACAATGTAACTTACGCAGGCAAATAATGTCCACATCAGACACTGATAGAACTAAACACCAGGAGGAAAGCTTACATAGGCAGATTTGAGAAGGAGGTTACGAGGGATGGTAAGAGAGGCCAAGTCTAATCTTCTATAATAAGAAAATCAGTAGACAATGTATAAAACTGGGAAAAAAACAAACACAAAATAATAGTACATATTTCTTAGAAAAACAGAGACAAAGCTTAAAGAAACAGGGAAAAAGAGAGAAAAGCAGTGGATTCTGAGGAAAAGTATTTGGGGGCAGGGAGCAGTACAGTAAGAGAATGTACTACATTTTAAAATATTTTTGCTTTGATAAAACTAAACATCAAATTAAAAAAGAGAAAAATGTATATGTGATTGACAATAGCAACAAAGCTATATGTTAGCTATTAATAAGTCTAACTAAAGGCCACGAGATTTTTATGAAGAAAATTATAGACTACATGGATGTACATTAAACAAGACCTAAATAAACGGGTGCAGTGGTTAAAAGCTTGGCTGCTGTCATGGACTGAACTGTGTTCCCCCCAAACAGGCGTAGCCAAGTGGCTGGGCTGTGACTCCCTGTATTCTATGACTGTCCTCCATCTTCTGATTTTGCTGTGCTGTATGTTTAAGAATTAGGGTGGGACTGTAAATCCCTTTATAAGATCACCTCCATGCTCCACTGTAAAGGGAGTTTCCCTGGAGTATGGCTTGCCCCACACTTAATCCTTTCACCCTACAAGACATAAAAGGAAGGAGAAGCAGGCAGAGAAGCACATCCTTCAGACCTGAGGTTCCTGCGCCAAGATGCTCCCTGGGCAAAGACTGATGCAATACCAGACTTTCCTCCAGAGCTGACAAGCGGAAAAGCCTTCCCCTGGAGCGGACACCCTGAATATGGACTTGCAGCCTATCGGATTATATAAGAATAAACTTTCTTTCGTTAAAGCCATCCACTCTGTGGTATTTCCGTTAGAGCAGCCCTAGCTGACTAAACCAGCTGCTAACCAAAAGACCAGCAGTTTGAATCTACCAGCCACTCCTTGGAAACCCTATGGGACAGTTCTACTCTGTCCCATAGGGTGACTATCAGTTGGAATGGACTTGATGGCAATGAATTCTGTGTTTTTCTTTCGCTTTTGTTTGTTAAATACTTGGGCAGATACAACTGGTTTCTAGACAGAGGCTCCACATAGCCAAAGAGGCTTTTTTTCTCCCCAAATTAGTTTCAAAATGCAATGGTATTTCAATGAAAATCACAACGAACTCATCCAATGAACTTGATGAGCTGGTGCTATAATTCATCTGGAATCAAGAGCCAAAAATTACCATGACCATTTTAAAGAAGAAACAAAGGGGACTTGGTCTGTGAGATATGAAGACTTCTTAGAAGGTTACAATAATTGAAACAGCAAGCAAATGGATAGACTAGTAGACCAACGAAACGAAACAGTGAGCTTAGGAACAGAGCGGCCTTTTAAGAGAACATACAAGGTCTGACACTTAAGTTCATGAACTCATCCTAGAAAAAGTACTACATACCTCGTAGCTGAGTATCCCTACGGCCACCTTCGAAGTACTCCCCTGAGAAGCTATGCACTGATGCCAGCACCTAGTGTACCTTCAACACAATTTTGGAACTCTTTACTGGAACAGCCATCAGAATTGCCATCATATTACCTTTGATGGCCTGAATGTCAGCAAAACGTCGTTCTTTCAATATTTCCTTTACCTTCGAGTAAAGAAAAAATCACTGGGGGTTAGATTAGGTGAGTAGAGAGGGTGTTCCAATCCAATTATTTGTTTACTGGCTAAAAACTCCCTCACAGACAGCTACACAATCAAGTTTGAGAACTTGCCATCGTACCAACGTATGCAACGGCCATTCAAGAAAGAGTTCCAAAACTGCTTTAAAGGGTAGATAAGGTGCTGGCATTGGTGCACATCTTCCCGAGGGGAATACTTTGAAGGTGATTGTAGTGACAATCAGCAATGAGGTATGCAGCACTTGGAACAATTAAGTTTGCAGACTTAATTGTCAGACCTTGCATGGAAAAGGCAGCAATCAGACTGGCAAGGAGAGGACAGAGTTTTTAATAAACAGCTCTGGAATAAAAGCTAATCAATTAAAAAAGAGAGAGAGAGAGACTAAAACTGGGTCCTGGTCTTACAGCGCCAATCAGAAGATGCTACAGAACTGGACAGTGTTTCATTCTGTGATACATAAGGTTGCCGTGAGTCACAGTCAGCTGGATAGCAACTAACAGCACCTTACAACACACAATACAAGGAAATCACAGGTGGATCAAGGACCTGAAAGTCAAGAACAAAATGAAAGCTTTTAGAAATATTGTTCTTACAACTGTTAGGTACCAAAGAGTCAAATCCAACTCAAAGTGACCTCCTATGACTGTCCTGTAGGGTTTTCTTGGCTGTAATCTCTACGGGAGCAGTCTGCAGGGTCTTTCTCCTGCAGAGTCACTGGGTGGGCTGAAATTGCCAACCTTTCAGTTAGCAGCTGAGTGCTTAACTGCTGCACTACCAGAGATCCTTTTAGAAATAAGGACCATCTTGTGACATTAGTCACAAGAAAAACTTTACTAAATAATAACATAAAAAACAATGCATAAAGTAATAGATTAACATGTGACTAGATTACAACGAAAAGCTTCTGCATGACAAAATACACCATGAAAAATGAAAAGACACAGAGTAGTAAAAGGCCAGCCCAATAGAAAAGTGAGCCAAGAATATGCGTGTACAGGAAACTCACAGACAAGGGAAATCGGAATGGCAAATGAATTCATGAAAATAGAAACAACCTGTCTTGCAAAGAAGTATGAGTTAAACTCAGCGTAGTGTTTTATACCCTCAAATTGGCAAAAATAAGTATGACAAGTAGTTGAAAGAGATGGACGTTTTGATATTCTCTGGGGTGCTGCACGTATTTACAAAACCATTTCGTAAAATAATTTGGCACTATCTAGTCAAGAGCAGATGTGCACACTCAGACCCAGGTATCTAGCCCCAGAGGAGCTCCCACACTCTGACACAAGGACATTACACATAAAAACACATTGTAACCCCAAATCCTCTGATGGAAAACTACCCAGCCATTAAAATAAACCAGCTAGGTCTGCATGTACAAACACGGATAAACTTCAAAAGTGTGTGAAAAAGCAAATTCCAAAAAAAGATAAATACAGTGTGGCACTGTTTAGGAACACATAAGACATTACTGAGTATTATTCTGGATATATATATAACCCATTACTGTTTAGTGATTCCAACTCACAGTAACCCTATCTGTCTGCTGGTAAAATTGCGGAACATGTTCACTGAAGAGTTACACCAACCACAGAATAGTGGTCATCACCAAGGCAGGACGAAGACAGAATGAAACTGGAGAAACACAAAGACAGCTTCCATGCTAACCAAACCGAAACCCACTGCCATTAAGTTGATTCCGACTCCTAGTGACCCTATAGGACATAGCAGTTTCCAAGGAGCGCCTGGTAGATTTGAACTGCTCGCCTTTTGGTTAGTAGCCACAGGACTTACTTACTACGCCACCAGGGTTTCCAAAGCTAAGTAGCTGCTATTTGTGATTGATGCCAGAGATGTTAATATCTGCTGAATCTAAAGATGATGAGACGCACATGAAAAAAATGTTCACCAACATTCATCTTCAGAGAATCATAAGTTGAAAGCCCAATGAGCAGCTCCTTCATACTCACTAAAGTGGCTTTAAAAAAATCTTGCAGTGTCCCACAGTGACAAGGAGGTTGAGCAACTGGAAGCCCATACGTTGCTGTGGGAAGGTGAGTATACGAAACAGCCACTTCCAAAAGCAGTTTAGCTGTTCCTTAAAAAGTTATACATACACTGACCAGAGAATCAACCACTTTCACTCCTGGGTATCTACCCAAGGGAACTACAGGCATGTCTTAAAGACTTGTACAGAAATGTTCATGGCAGATTCATAACAGCTAGAAACTGGAAACAATTCAAATGTCCATCACTTGATAAACGGATAAGCAAACTGCAGAATATTAGGATTATGAAATTCTACTCAACACTTAAAAGGAAACTAATACAACAAAGGGGGTGAGTACCTCATGCTGTACAAAAGTAGTCAGATTCAAAAGCACATGCTTCAGCGTTCATTTCGATGAAACTCTAGAAGAGACGACACTAATCTCCACAGAAATCAGATTAGACTGACATAGGTGGGGAGCGTAGGGGATGGTGGAGAGGCCGGAAGAGAGAAGCTGACTCCAAAGGGGCAGGAGAACTTTCTAGAGAGATGTCCTACATTTTAAATGGCATGGTAGGTAGACCTCTGCCAAGTAACTGGCCTGTATGCTTAAAATGTGTGAATTCTATCTGAAGGTCAGCTATGGCACACTTAGTATGACTTTTAAAAATCTAGATGACAGATACATTTCATAAAAATCTATGATTTCCTGTAGACTTAAATTTTTAATTAAAAATCAAAATTTTAAGTCTACAGGAAATCATAAATTAAATGGCTTAAAATATTGGTTACTTATAAATCTAAATCTTCTGTGTCAGGGGCAGGAGGTTATGGCGGGAGATCAAAAAGCTAGGAAGGCTAATGAATGTCAATTGAGTATTTCTTCCCGGTGGAGGAGTTATTACAAAGGTCCTATCAGAAAGCTGAGCATCCTTGGTGGCCATCTAGCTCAGTTCTCTCGTTCCTCCAAAACGAAGCACAAGGTACACGCTGTCCAAGATCTCGGCGGCAGATATCTGCTGTCTCAGCTGACTAGCATCCTCTCCCCAATCCCGAGCAGCAACCACTCCTTTTTTAGAGAATTCTTTCTCCCCTGACGAGGCACTTTCTTTGTGAGGCTATTACTCCAGGTGCCAGCCCTACCCCTATAAATTCAAAGCGGTCCCCAGAGCCTCCTTGCTCTTTCTCAGGGTGCAGGCATGTGACCTGTGCTTGCCTCCAGAGGCTCTACCCTGATGCCCTGAACCACAGGCAAGAAAAGCAAGGGAAGGAGAAGTGCCTCAGCTATTCCAGCTGCAGAGAACTGAGCAGACCATTTCTGTTGAAAGATTGTTCCTGTTATTCCTACTTCCTGGCCTTATGCACAGGTCCAGTGGTGCAACAGATACCACATCTGACTGTGCATCAGAATATTCTAGGTTTGACTCCTGGCTGCCTCGAGGTGTCCTTTTTGGAAACCATAGTGGCACAGTGGTTAAGCTGCTAACCAAAACGTCAGCAGTTTCAATCCACCAAGCCCTTCTTGGAACCTCTATGGGGCAGTTCTAACTTTGTCGTACAGGGTCACTATGAGTTGGAACAGACTCGATGGCAAATGACTTCTTGGCCTTATGCAGCTGTACATCTTGGTTTCTATCTGTTTTCAAGTACTTTCTCATCCTCCCTGTCCAGTTTTGTGAGCTCTCAGTGTCATTGCTCTAAATCTTGTTTTACTGATTGAAGTCAGCCAGAATCAGTTTATGACATTTGTAACCTAAGAACCCTCTGTGACACACATCACACAACCAACCAAGGCAGATCCCAGCCCACAGTCCAAAGATCTGAATTGTATACAGCTGTTCCTGGGCATGCTGGCAAACCAGCAAACTTCTCAGGACCCTCTACTTCCCAGATGAAAAACAATGGCCCCAGGCCACCAGGCCTCAGGGACACAAATGAAAGACAGCTATCACATATTAAGTGATACATCAAGCACTCTGACTTACTTTATCTAATTTATTCCCCCCAGCGACTTGGTAAAATAGAGTTTCAAAGATGGCATAGTCCCAGGCAATCTGCCGCTAACCAAAACGTTGAGGTTTGAGTCCAGCCAGGGACACTTTGGAAAAAACGCCTGGCAAACTCTTCCCAAAAATTAGCCCTGTAAAACCCTAGGAAGCATAACTCTACTCTCACACAGATGGGGTGACCATGAGTCAGAACTGACTTGATGATAACTGGGTGTGGGGCAGCGGTGGCTCTGTGGTAGAGTCCTTACCTCCCATCAGGGAGGTCTAGGTTTGATTTCTGGCTAGTGAATCTCAAGCACAGCCACCAGCTGTCTGCCAGTGGAGACTGGCGTGTTGCTATGGAGCTGAACAGGTTTCAGTAGGACTTCCAGACTATGACAGACTAGGAAGAAAGGCCTGGCAATCTACTTTCAGAAATCAGCCAATGAAAACCTTAGGGATCTGCAACTGATCATGGGGACAGCATGCAACTGGACAGTATTTTGTTCTGTTGCGCCCGGCATCTGATTGCACTGCACCAGCCCAGCCAAAGTCATCAGCTAATCACCATGATCAGGGCCCCACTTGACAGCAGCTAACAACTACTTTTGAGGACAGATTTACCTATAAGGACAAACGACCCATTAGGCTAAGGAAGACAAAATAACTTCCCCAAGGTTACAAGGCTCATAAGTGACCAAGTAGCAACTTGATTCAAATCGGTCCAACTCCGAGGACTGGCTATTATCACGTCTTGCCTCACCTCAAGAAAATATTCCAGTTTTTGCTTTCCCCTGCTCCCTAATTAGGTCAATAGGACTTCACATCAGGAATGACAGGCATGATATTGGATGCTGCCTGCAGCTAGGAACCAGTAAGGAGGGGTCAAAGAGTGTTGCGGAGGAGAGCATAATAATGGACTTCACAAGGGGTGCGGTGGGAAGCTCACTGTGGCCTGAGGGGGACAGCTGTGCCTGGGGAATGGTGTGGGAAACATCTTCAACCAGAGGAGCGGAGGTGAGTTCCTTCTGCTTTGAGATGAATAAATAAATGGCCATGTTTCCACAGCAACAGAGCATGCTCAGTGTTGCCCATACCTGCAACTGCGTGACTCCCAGTTCTGGCACCGCACTAGCCGAGCCAAAGCTATTAGCTAATCAGTCCGGAATGCGAGCAATCTAGTGCTGATTATACCTGGGAGAGCAATGTACCTGGTCAGGTTTTCCTTCGCTCTTTCATGGCCTTCCCCACACCGGGCACAGTCCCTGTTAGCCAAAGCATTGCTGTTCAAGGAATCTGGGTTTGTTGTGGGCTCTCTACACAAACAGAGGAAACGGTAAAAGACTTTGGGTTAAAGTCAAGAGTTGGGAAATTAAACGTCACATGAAAAAGGAATAAACTTTGGTCATACAAGCCACTAAAATCAACAGAAATTGCTGGTGGGTGTGGAATCCTATTTGAGAGAGGCTCATTAATAAATCCCGAAGGGTGGTACAAGAAAGAAATAATCCTGGAAGATCCCGCTGTGGATCAAATATCATCTCAGACTGACTTGGATTCATTCCTACATATTACCAGAGGAGCAAAAGGAGTCTTAGAACAGAGACTGCATTGGCAACTAACTCAGGAGATACGTGCTGGTGAGACAAGAACTGCAGGAGGGCTGTGAGGCAGGCGGCAGACACCAAGGGCAACCCAGGGGGCCCAAAAAGAGGAGGCCTAGGGGTTGCAAGGATCCTACCAGACCACCTGCAAAAACCTGAGTAACTCCCACACTGACGGAAGACTCTGTCACCTTAACAAAGGACCTCTACAGAGCAGAAGTGGATACTGCCAAGGGTCCATAAACTCAGGGGGTAACATGAAAAGTTTTCTCCTCTAAACAAACAGAAAGCCTGCAGTCTTCACACAGTAGCCTCAGGTGTGCACAGGGAAGTCCAAAGAGGAAGGAGACAATTCCTACGTACACACCCAAAGGCTTAAAAGCAGAGACTCAGAGACACCAATGTTCAACACAGCCCTACTCCACAAAAGGTGGAAACTAACTAACTTGTCACTGATGGATAAATGGATAAACAAAATGTGGCATGCATACATACTGGGGAGTACTACTCAGCCGGGAGGAGAAATGAAGTCTTCATACATCTGCAATACGGATGGCGCAGGAAGACATTACGCTGCGTAAAGTGAGTCACAGCAGGACAAACACTATGTCGCCTCACCTATATAAAAAGACGAGTGCAGGCGAATGTACAGAGACCAAAGGTTGTCAGCGGTTACCAGGGGCGGGAGGTGTGAGGGAAGTGGGGGAGGTGTTATTGCTTACAGAAGTACTAAGTTTGGGTTTACAGTGACAGAAAAACAGCATTGGTTAAGGGTAGGGTTGCACAGCTGATTACTGTAATTGCTGTCAATAAGTTGTATACTCACAAAAAGGAGGACTAGACTTACTGAGCTGACAGAGATTGAAGAAACCCTGAGAGCATGGCCCACGACACCCTTTTAGCTCAGTAATAAAGTCACTCCTAAAGTTCACCCATTAGCCAGAGATTAGACAGGCTCACAAAAGAAAATGAAAGTAAAGAGTCATGCCAGCCCATGGGCAAGGACTAGAAGGCAAGAAAGGACAGGAAGGCTGGTAAAAGGAAACCCAAAGTTGACAAAGGAAAGCGTGGACATCCCGTAGGGTTGTTAACCAATGTCATAAAACACTAGGTACTAACTCTTTAATGAAAGCTAGTTTGTTCTGCAAACCTTCATCTAAAGTACAATTATAAAAAACAAAAAAAAAATTCTTCACGTTCAAAAGAAAAGTAAGCATACAGCCCACCTGTCCCAGATTTCTGAGGGGGGTCAGCCCGGCCTCCTTTGTGGATGAGCGAGAGGAATGTTCATAAAAACTTACAGCAGCAGCATCTGCATTCACACCAACTTTTAAGCAAATATCCTTTTCTCCAGAGACAGGGTCACTATGGACAACTGGATCAGGATGTCTTTTGACAGGCATTCATCAATACCACAGCAAGGGTATTTGTTGTAAAAAGTGTGGCTCAGCAGTGTGGCACGTGCTTCTCCCAGCGGGGCTGCTCATACAAGTTCCTAGTGTGTACAGGGCCAACTTCTCCGTGTCTCCACCACCTATAGCACCTGTGGCACCTAGAGACATGGCTTGTGCTCTGTAAGATACTCACCGCGATTCACTGAGTCACTGTTGAGTGAATGAAGAGGCCCCTCTGAACCATTTCATCAAACAGCTTGTCAGCCTTGCTCAGTACAGAGGGCTGACTCTGCAAGTCTGAGAACACAGACTATGGGCCACTGAGCTCTGAAATGAGGGCCACCAGGGGCCCCAGGAGGATCTTATTTCTGTCCTCCTACTACCAGAGAAATGAAAACTGTGTTAAAATTCTAAGGACCTTTCAGTTCTGAAATCCACATGTCCCTAAAAATCCTGTGTAAAGAGAATAATCAAAAATAGGAAAGCTGTCAGTCTATTAGATTCAGCATTCTTGGAAAAAGGAAGGAAGGGAGGAATAGAAAGAAAAAGGAAGGAAATGAATCAATTAGCAGGCAAATGCAACCCGGATTTGCTCAGGGCTACCGCAGACACAGGCTGTGAGGAGTCTGGAGGCGGCAGCCCTGGAGGTTGGTAACCACCCTTCTCAGCATTCTGATACCCTAAGCCAAAGCTGAAGAGAGCCGTTCAGGAAGACCCCTCCCCTCGGCCTCCCTCCCACACTGCCCAGGCCAGGGGCCCTGGCCTCTATGACTCTCCTGAAACCTGTGCAGGCCCAGCTGGAGGGTGGCTCCAGCAGCAGTAATTGCCAGGGCTCTTTTACAAGGGCTCACTCAGCGATCTGGATGGTTCATGGCAAATCCTCACTCATCTGAGTGTCTTTAACAGGGGAATCAAGCATCCTTAATTACACAGGGCAGGCTGCCACACCAAACTATTTCTGGAACAGCTGCTTCCCATGCTACAGGGGAAGGGAAAGTGCATTATGGGCACAAAACCCAGGAAAGGGATGCTAAGTTCAGCAGGTCTCGGAGGCCAGGAGGATGGAGAGGGATCACAGGAAACCATGGCTTCTCTGTGACTATTAGAATTAAAAAACAAAAAACACCTCACTGTCACAGAGTTGACTCTACAGCAACCCCATAAGGGTTCCAAGGCTATAAGTCATTACTAAAGCAGACTACCACAGCTTTCTCTCACCGAGCCGCTGGTGATGTTCACTGCTGACCTTTGGGTTAGCAGTTGAGTGCTTTAATCATTGTACAACCAGGGATCTATTAGGATTAAATCCATTGCTGTCTGGTCAGTTCTGACTCACAGTGACCCTACAGGGCACTGGAACTATCCTAAAGAGTTTCCAAGGAGCAGCTGATGGACTTGAACTGCTGACCTTTTGGTTACCAGCTGAGTTCTTAACTGCTGCACTACCAGGGTTCCTATTAGGATTTTAAAAAAAGAAGTTTGTTGCCATTGAGTTGACTACAACTTATAAGAACACTACAGGTCATAGAAGAACTCTCTATAAAGTTTCCAAGGAGCAGATGGTGGATTCGAACTGCTCTTAAGATACTTCACCACCAGGGCTTCAGATTGGCAGGTTGGGGAATTAGCGCAAGTTTCTACGCTACGTCTTTCCTAGTCCAGAGCTTAGAGCACCAAACTGAAGATGCAGGAAAAAGATGAGGTCTGGATGAGGCCAGGAACCTCTTTACTCCCATCCTCCAGCACAAGAGGTAGACCCCGAGTTTGGTACACAACCTCTACAGGCAGCACAGAGAGGGACAGATCCACGGTGACACGGTCCTCAGGTCCTTGAGATAAAATAAACCACCTGCTCAGGGAAATGGAAAGCCTGGTGGCCTAGTGGTTAAGTGCTACATCTGCTTACCAAAAGGCTGGCAGCTCAAATTTGCCAGGTGCTCCTTGGAAACTCCATGGAACAGTTCTACTCTGCACTATAGGGTCACTATGAGATAGCCAAATCAGAAGAAATTCTTCCCAAGAGTTCATAAAAAAGAGAACACAAAGCAAAAAATAAACATCTTTAATTACCATGACTTTCATAATCAACCAGGTGCCAGCAAGTCAATTCCATCTTGTGGCAACCTCACAACAGAGCAGACAGTGCTCCACAGAGGTTTCAATGGCTGATTTTCTGGAAGCAGATCTCCAGGTCTTTCTTCCAAAACCTCCAACCTTTCCATTAACAGCTGAGTGTGTGAGCCATCCGTGCCACGCAGAGCTCCTCATGAGTTTAATCTTTGGTTGGAACTAAGCCCTTAAGAAGCAATCCCTGGATGTCAGTTTCTACCTACCGTTGCTACAACCCAGGTGTCAGTTAGGACCCAGCAACAAGAAGACATAAAAATAACAAGGGGCTCAAGTGAGGTGGGGCCTAGTGTAAATACCCAACTCCTCATCTTTCATAACATGGAATCAACAGCTATTGTTAAGGTTAAATGGAGAAGCAATATCTAAGCAATTTACTACATGTGCTGGAGGTAACTGTCCAAAACAAAAAGCAAACCCTTAAAAGTGTGGCTGGAAAGGGGAAGAATGAGAGTGGTGATCGACGCTGTGAGTCTTTTAGCACACTGGATTTTTGCTTCATCTGGACTTTTGCTTCATCCATGGGAGTGTTACTATTTTTGCTTAAAATAAAACAAAGGCTTTTAAGCTTACAGCATGAAAAATGAAGACCACACACACAGCAGTACGCAACACAAACAAGTGTGTTGTTACACGGATGGCCTTGAATGCTCTTTTATATGACAGTAGAACAAAGGCCTGGCAATCTTTCAAAAATCAGCCAGTTAAAACTGTATGGATCACAAATGACCTATCTGTGATGGATGTTCTGTTCTGTATGGTATTGCCAGGAACAGGGGCCAACTTGACGGCAGATGACAAAAAACATACACAAAATTAAATCACTAGGAAACTTCAGAACTTAGCTATTAAGAACAGCTACTTGCAGCACACTTCATAACCAACAAAGGTACAAGTGGTACCAACAGAGATACCACTGTAACCAAGAACTACTACTGAAGCCAGTCCTAAAATCTTCAATGAGGGAGATGAGACAAGTTTGCTAGGCTTGACTCTTGTTTACGGTGGTTGTTTTTTGGCACTGAGACAGCTCCAACTCACAGTAACCTATGTTTAACAGAAGGAAAGTTTGCCTGGCCCTGTGCCATCTCCATGGCCATTGATATGTTTGAGTCCACTGTTGTGGCTATTGTGTCATTCCACCTCATTGGGGGTTTCCCTCAAACATGATGTCCTTTTCTAGGGATTGGTCTTTCCCCAAACAAACTAACTTTCATGGAAATCCCAATCTGTCAAGAACTTAAGTCCACTTTCAAACCCAATCATGACAGTCCTCTCTGTTGGCAGGTTTTGGTTTTCCGAGACTAGGGGTTTCAATCAATCCAGGTTATCCTGACATGAAAATGCTACTTTCTCTAGTAGCTGCAGCATTTTCACAGACGATGGCCATTTATTCCAAAACCAAATTAAAAATCAAAGCCATTGCTGTCGAGTTGATGGCAACTCAACAGCAATGCTATAGGGCACAGCAGAATTGCCCCCCAGAGCTTCCAAGGAGTGCCTCATGGTTTTGAACTGTCAGCCTTTTGGTTAGCAGCTGAAGTGCTTACCCACTACGCCACTAGGGTTTCCAATTCATTCTAAACCATCACTAAATTGTGGAATCTCAAAGTTAATGTTCTCTGATTTTAGATGAGGATGCTTAGACATGAAGTGACTTGCTTCAAGTCACAAAATGACAAGGTGATAGCCTTTCAGCCTTGTTCTCCTAGATTTCAATCTAGCACTCATTCTCCTACATTAGTATGAATTCTACAACACATCAATATGTTGAATGCCTGAAAAGGGGAGTCTCATTGTCAAACCTGGATTAAACCAACCAAAAGAGGCTTCTTTACCATAGGTCTCCCCAGAGGCTTTAACGTAGTAAGGTAACACAGCCTGAATCCAAAACCTTCTCACCACCTTCTTTCACTACTGCCACCTCCATAGTGCAGGCCAACCAATCTCTCACCAGAAACACTGCAGGAACCTAACCCCTATCTCATTTAATTACGGCCACCCTTTCCCATTCACTGTCTACCAAGAGCCAGAGGGATCCTTTTAAAAGTCCTGTCATGTTGTGAGGAGATGGAACCAACACGGTGCCCTAGTCAGCCACATCACGCCGTGCCTCTGCAGCAAACACCTTAAAAAACTACACGTATGCAGTCTTCACTTTTCATGCTGTACTAAGGCCTTTGCTTTATGTTAAGCAAAAATAATACCAAATGAGCGAATGCAGAAATGGATCAAACACCAACTGCAAGAAGAAGCTGATGGAAAACAAAAGAATATGGAGAGATACAGAGTGGAGGTCCCCTACCAACCAACATGGACCACCACTGCGACCCCAGAAGACAGCCAGCAGTAACTGTTGACAGGGAGTATGGGAAGGCAACTTCACGGAGCTCCTTACAGGCGACAGTGCACCAGGCAACCCAAACCATGCTTTCCCACCCCTCACCCTTCTGTCCCATGCGCTGCCTCCACCTCTTCCCACCTGACCACACAGCAGCACCATGGCTAGAGATCCACTGGTGCAGTGGCCCAACACTGCCCCAGGTGTGCCCTGCTCCCAACCATAGTCCCCACTATGCTGCCATTTCTATTGTTCTTTGTTTTCCACCTCCCACCTAGCCTCACTCACCACCTCTTCCCCGTCTGTCTGCCCTGCCCACACTCACTTGCTACCCTTCTTTTTCCTTTTTCTTTCTCTCGCTTTTCTTTCTCCCCTCCACACAGCTCTGTATGCCACCCCCCTTTAGCACCAGCCCCTGCAGTATCACTGCAGCTAGAGCACCGCTGGCACTCAGGCCTACACCACACTGGTCACCATGCCACCAGACCAGGTGCTGAACAGCAGGAAATGAGCCCATCTGATACCCCACCTATCTGGTGAGTGGCTGTGAACACTCCCACACTTCTGTACCAACATCAGAAGGCAGACAGTGCCCGCCCAGTCCATCCTCAATTATCTTGCCAAACAAGTGTACAGAGAAGCTGGCTCAGCCTGCCTACTGCTGCCCTGTGGTGAGAGCTATCACAGACGAGCAAGCCCCAAAACGCGCCTAACCCACACACCCTGACATACCACAAAAAAAAAGGATGAAACAAAGAACTAGAAAATCAACAAATAAAGAAATAATACCTTAACATCTCTGAAACAGCAGACAATATCGAAACATATACAAAGGCAAGACAAGGTGTTGACAACAAGCGACCAAAATAATCAGGTGACTTTCCATTAGGAAAAACAGCAATGGAAGTACCCGATACAGAACTCAAAAGCCTAATATTTCAGACTCCCCAGGAGATTAGGAAAGAGATCAAAGAAAACACAGACAAAACCAAAAAAGAAAAAAAAGACAAAACAATGGAAGCCTAGCCAAAATCGAGGGAAACAAACACAAACCAATATAGGAATTCCACTGATGTCGGTCTGTTTCGGTTTCTTACAGTAATGTTTTGTGGTTTTATTTATACAAGTCTTCTAGGTCCCTGGTTAGTCTTACTCCTAAGTATTTTACCTTTTTAGGGGTCACTATAAATGGTATTGCTTTCTTGATTTCCTTCTTCTAGTTTTCATTATTGGTGCATAGGAATTCAACTGAGTTTTTAATGCTTATCTTGAATCTTGCTACTCTACTTAATCTGTGCCACCACAGAGGGATTCCTGGGTTCTGTATATCAAAAAAAAAAAAAAAAGAAAGAAAGAAAACAGTGCCATCAAGCCAATTCTGACTCACAGCAACCCTATACAGCAGATGACAACTGCTCCATAAATGTTTCCAAGGACAGCCTGATGGATTCCAGCTGTTGACCTTTTGGTTAGCAGATCTAGCCTTAACCACTAGGCCATCACAGCTTCCTGGTCTTGTATAGGTGATCTTTATTATGTTAAGGAATTTCCCTTCTATTACTGTTTTATTGAAGAGTTTTTTTCAGGAATTAGCGATGGACTACACCGAATGCCATGGATTTAGATGATCATGTGATCTGTTTATGTAGCAGATTATACTGTTCGATTTTCTAATGTTGTACTATCCTTGCATAGATATAAATCATACTTGGTTGTGATGCATTACTTTTTTGAAATGATGCTGAATATATGCCTCGGCATTCATGAGAAACATTAGTCTGTAATTTTCTTTTTGTGTAGTTGTCTTTGCTTGGTTTTGATGCCAGCATTAAGCTAGCTTCAGAATGAATTCACAAGTATTCCTTCCTTTTGATGTTCTCAAAGAGTTTCACTGGTACTGATAAGCATTCTTCTCTCAATGTTTGGCAGAATTCTCCAGTGAAGCCATCTGGGCCTGGAATTTTTGTTGTTGGGAGTTTCCTTTCTTTCTTTTTTCAAAAAATATTTTCAAGGATATTATGCTTGATAGACAGTCAGCCAAAAAGCTAAAGACTCTCAACAAGATGGACAGTGGCTGCAACAGCGGAGTCAAGTCTAACAACGATTATGAGACAATGTTTCCTTCTGTTGTACAAAGAGTCACTACAATTGGGAATCGACTCAAGGGCACCTAACAGCAACAGTAACATAAAACAATGACTTAACTGAGGAACATCGTCTTAGTTCAATCAAGCATATGAAACCAAATGGGCAAAAGTAAAGACAGGATGGCAGAAATTGACAGGGAAACTGGACAACGGGCAGGAAGAACCCAGGATGGCAATGGAAAGAGGGAGAACGCAACCAATTTCACAAATCAATTTGTGTACAAATTTTTGAAACAGAAACTAATTTGCACTGGAAACTTTCATCTAAAATATAAATTTTTAAAAAAGATCCCTGTCTCATTATTTGAAGTTATGAAAAACTTTGGGAAATAGTGTTGATGGCTGCACAATAGAATGAATGCAACTAACTTACTAAACTGTACACTTAAAAATGGTTAAAACAGCATAATTTTTGTTGTATATGTTACCACAATGAATATTTTTCAAAAAATAATTTCAAATCTGTAAATCCATACAGCTAGAAAACAGACTGTTGTCATGAGATGCTGGCAAACCCCTGTATGCAGAGTAGAACTGCTACCCAAGGTTTTCAAGGCTGTGGCCTTTGGAGAGCAGATCCCCAGGTCTGTCTTCCATGAGAACCCTGAGTAGGTTCAAACCGCCAGCCGTTCAGCTAGCAGTCAAACATTTAAACATTTATGTCACCCACAGAATTTACAGAAAGCAGACTGCTGGTGGCCAAAGGCTGGAGGGCTAGGGGAAGGAGAATTAATGCAAAGTTTTCTCTAGGGTTATGAAAGTGTTCTGGAAACAGAGTTCACAAATGCACAACATCTTAAACGTACTAAACGTTACTGATGTGCACACTTTAAAATGGTTCGTTGTTATCTGTAGTTTGCATCCATTTTTTAAAAATTATGTCACCCCTCGAATCAAACCTCTCCAGTGGCCCACCTTCCACAAGTAAAAGCTCAAGCCTAGAGTGGCCCGAAGGAGCTTCGCCTGCCTCCCACACTCGCCCGCTCTTCCAGACACAACGGCCTCCCCACTGTTCCTCCACCAGGCCAAGCACACCTCCACCTCTGGGCCTTTGCCCACATACTCTTCCTGTGCTGGAACCCTCTTCCCTCAGGCATCCTCATTTGATTCAGGTCACTGCTGAAGTGTTACCACTCAGAGACCCTTCCTGTTGACCCCACCTAAAACAGTATCTTCTAACCACCTGTGCTCTACCACCAAGGATAGTACCTCACTAACCTGATGCTACATTATGCAGCTCTGTATTTATTTTTACTATCCGCTTTTCCCCAGTACAATCTAAGTGATGAGGACAGAACTTTTGCCATAAATAACTGGCTACCGCTGAGTCCATTCCGACTGATGGCAATCCCACATGTGTCAGAGTAGAACTGCATTCCACATGGTTTTCAATGGCTGATTTTTCCAGAAGTAGACAGCAAGGCCCTTCTTCTGAAGTGCCTCTGGGTGGACTCAAATCTTCAACCTTTCAGTTAGTAGCCAAGCACATTAAACATTTGTACCACCCAGGGGCTCTCCCACAATAGCTATCAAAAATGTGTTGAATTAATGAATATCCATAATAAATATTGAAGATTCAAAGTCATCTGACCAGAAATGGTTTCTCCTCCAAGGGGTATCTTGACAGGCAGGTATTACACAGGCTACTTTGAATGTATCCATTTGTTAATGACACCGTAACATACTACCATACACCTGTTGGCTTAAGACACCACACATCTATCTATCCTCTAACAATTCCAGAAGTCCTAAGTCCAAAATCAATCACCCTGGCCTGACATCATGGCATTGGCAGGGCTGCACTGGCTGCAGAGGCTCTAGCAGAATCCATTCCTTGGCTTTTCCAGCTTCTTACGGCTGCCAGAACTCCTTGGCTTGTGGCCACATCACTCAAATTTCGGCTTCTGTGGTCACACTGCCTTCTCCTCCAACTGTGTGTGTGTATAATATCCCACTGCTTCCTTTTTATAAGGACACTTGTAACTGCATTTAGGACATAATCAGAGAATATTAGATAACCTCCCTATCTCAAGATACTTAATCCTATCTACAAAATTCAATTTTCTATATAAGGAGCCCAGATGGAATGGCTGAGCTGCCCCAACCTCACTGTTGCAAGTTAACTGCGCACTTCAGAAGGTCTTCAACGGCTGACTTTCTTCCAGTCCTTCCGGGCAGACTCAAACCCCCAATCTTTTGGTTAGCAACTCAGCACGTCAACCATGTGTACTACACAGAGACTACTCTGAAAATATCTCCTTCCACAAAACTGCACACTTAATCAGCAGCTATCAGGGCGCCGTTTACCACTCAACTCTGTATTGCTCTCATGGAGGAAGATGGCAGAGCAGAACCAAGACTCTCCTACCTGGCACAGCTCGGACACTTCATCTGGGCTCTTGTCACCTGCACATGACACTATTTTCAGAGAAGGGCAGCCCAGGAGGGGCCCTAAGACACATGGCTCACCTCCCAAAGCAGGAAGATGGCAAGCTGAGCTCGTCAGCCTGATGCACGCGGTGCAGCCACTCTCCTGGGCATAAACGTGTGCTGAGTAGCCGCCCTGAGCAAGTGGTAGATTCCCTTCTAAGAGTCCTTGTTTTTCATATTTTTACAAACTCATGACCTCATAAGTGTAAAAACTAACTAGGGCTCCATATCTCCTGCCAAATCTGCTGGGGGCAAGGAGGGGAGAAACAGACACAAATTGTGCAACTCTGTCCTTGCTTTGAGGTGGGAGAGGTTAAATGCACACTGGAACTTGCTGGGGCCCCTTCACCCCTGAACCGTCTGATCCCTAAGTTCCTCACACCACTCCCCTCTTTTCTCCCCGGAGAAATCTTCTGGTTGCTTGGACAGCCAAAGCACCTGGAGCAAGGAGGGACTTGGGTAGTGGTGGAGGAAGTGGGCTTTGAGGAAGTATGAGGGTCAGCTCAGGACTATGGGAGCTGCATGTATCCCTCACGCCAGGCACTTACCTTCTCCTGAGTATAACTATCCTGAGAGAGGTTACAGGCAGAGCTGGGACCAGGGGTTTGGAGGTGGTGGATGGGTAACTGAGGCCCCCAAAAAACACTAGTTGCCAATAAGTCAACTCTGCCTCACGGTGATCCCATACGCGTCAAGGAAGCACAGTGCTCTGTAGGATAATCAATGGTTGGTTTTTTTAGCAGCAGACTGCCAGGCTTTTCTTCTGAGGCACATCTGGGTAGACTTGAACCTCCAGAGTTTCAGTTAGCTGCCACACACATTAACTATTTATACCACCTAGGGACTCCATCCAGCGTCTACCTCTCTTCTCTGTTAAATAGTTGCAGAGCATTCTCCAAGCCCATTTCCTCGTGTTTGTGAAATAAACCTGCTGGATTTGATGCTCTCCAGTGGTCCTTCTAGTAATGCAGCTTTGAATCACCAGAAAATGCAGAGGGAGATGAGGACACCCCCCTCCAAACCTCCCTCTGCCACCCTGGTTTACCAAACAGTGCTTGCTCCACTTCACTGCCTAGGATGCCTTCCTCTCCAAGTTCCCGAACAGGTGCTACATGGCCCTGGAAATATCCAAAGCCCCTATGACATTTTTTTTAACTGCTGGAGGAAGTAGTTTACCCTGGGGCCAGGTACAGCTTTAGCAGGTAGGGGGTTGGTAAATCTTTCTCGCTGGCAAAAAATTTGAATATAGCAGTCACAGTATTTTGGTCTGCCAGTGGCATCTTCCTCTTGTCCTGGAGTGGATCTGGCAGATGTCTGCTCACTGCTCCCATGGGGACACAGCCACCTCTTCATACTGGCACTGAAAGTAAGGAATGTCCATCCACATTATTAAGTTTCTACTTCAACATGTTTTCCCCAGACTTCTTGCTTAAGCTTCCAAACTGGATGGTCAAGCACAAACTGAACCGTCTAACATCTACTGCACACCCAGTGAGTGGAGACCTCTCCCTAAAAATGCAGCTTCTGAGTTTGATCTGATCAATAGGAAAAAAAGTGTTCCTAGGCAGGATTCACCCAGTTACAACAACGTAAATGTGCTCACGTTCGTATTTCATTTTGGGAAGAAATGGCTTTTGCAATACGAATCTTCCAGGTGTACCAATCTGGAACTTTTACATCTGTCTGCCTAACTGTACCACCTAAGGCTGCTGTGTCCTTACTGTCCCCTTTGTAAACTTCATTTCCCAAAGCTGTATTCTCACAAACCTAGTACACCCTAAACCTAAGAGCATGATTAAATAACCCTCTACTCCCTAACCCGTAAAGGTTGTGCCACCCTCAGTTTCACACCTCAACTGGGACAGCAGAGGCCAGGACTTCTGCCTTCTTCTCTCCTGCTAAGTTTGAGGACTAATCTTAGTTTATCACTCCTGCTCCTTTGCACCTACCTAGGAGAACAGGAAAACAGAAAGAGGCAAGAGGAGAGTGATATCCAACTAGTTTTCTCCTTGCTAGGAGTTCCAAAGGCACAGAACGAGGAAACAGAAAATTGTTTAAGAGACCTGGTAGAGTCAGACAAGTTGAATGGATAGATGAAGGGGTAGGGAAATGAGTGATCTGTATGACTCCTGCAGCCTTGAGGTTTCACAACTGATTGATTTCATTATAGGGCTAACCCAAACTGCAATCTTGTCTCCTATTAGCACAGATAATCAAAATTTTGTTGCCAGACTACTTTAAAGAATGATCTGTATTTCCCTGCCTTGATTTCCTCAGTATCTTTTCCTCTTCTCAATGTCTTTGCATGGATTTAGGCACACGTATTGCTCACACACTAAGTTAAAATAAGAGAATGTCACTTCGCATGGGCCTGTCTCAGTCTTCAGGTCCACTGCTTTCCCTGCTGCCCTGCCACTACATCTGGAGACTTTTCCATCTACATCTATGACACTAACCATTTGGATTCCCTCTCTGCTTGGGAGTTAGACAAGTTCCTCAAACCCCATCCTGTCCAGCATCAAGCATTCCATCACTGCCACAGCTAATTCGTTATTACTGCTGTTAGAGAGCCACTCTCCTCCTCCTACAACTTGCCTGTCTTTATCTTCTTTCGGATGCTATCCTTGTTCCTTTCTCGTCCCTGTAGCTAGGATGAGGCTGACCCTACCTTCCAACCAGACACAATCCAGGCTCCAGGTGAAAACTGCCCAGTGATTTAATTATATCTTATTTTTCTTAAGTTACTGGGAATTTTTGGAATCTTTCTGAGGCAGTTGCTAAGCCCATACAAAGAAAAAGCAAAGTCAAGAAATAGAGGTTTCTGATGACACTGCTAAGGATTGAACGGTGTCCTCCTAAAACATATTTTGAAGTCTTAACCCCTTGTGATGGTTAAAACTGTATGCCACCTGGGCTGGGCCATGATTTTCAGCGGTTTGGCAGTCACATGATATTGTGATCACTTCCATGTTAGAGATTTGATTTAAAGTGATCACCCCCACGATACAATTTGCTGTGCACGCCATCAGCTGAAAGGGAGTTTCCTTGGGTATGTGGCCTACACTGAGACATTTCTGGCACGGTTTGTGGGTATTTGTAGGCTCTGGATCCCATGGCTGGCTCCCATTCGTCTGATCTCCAGTTCTTGGGACTTGAGTTAGCAGCTTATCTGTAACCTTGCCTGCTGATCTTGGGATTCAGTGAGCTCTGCAGCCTGTGAGCAACATCCCTGGCTGTGTGATCTGCTGGCCTTGGGTTTGCCAGCACTGTAGCTACTTGAATCAGGAGAAGCATCCCACAAACTTGGGACATTCCAATCACTACAAGTGTGTGAGACATTTCCTTGATATAAATCTCTCTGTATATATACTTACATGTTTTACTAGTTTTACTTCTCTAGAGAACCCAGTCTAAGACATCCCTGTATCTATTAAATATGGCCTTGTTTGAAGAAGTAGTTTTTTCTTCTTTGTTGTTGCTGTGTGCCACTGAGTCAAATCCAACTCACAGTGACCCTACAGGACAAAGCAGAACTGCTCCGTAGGGGACAGTCTACTGGAGCAGATCACCAGGTCTTTTCTCCTGCAGAGCTGCTGGGTGGGTTAGAATTGTTAACTACTCAGTTAACAGTTGAGTACTTAACCACTGAGAAACCAAAACCAAATCAACTGCCGCTGAGTCAATTCCAACTCACAGCAACCCTACAGGACACAGCAGAATTGCCCCATAAGGGTTTTGCAGCTGTAAATCTTTAGAGTAGCAGAACGCTGTATCTTTCTCCATGGAGTGGCTGGTGGGTTTGAACCACCGACTGTTTGCTTAGCAGTCAAGAGCTTTAACCACTGTGCCACCAGCGCTCCTTTTTTCTTCTTTCTTATAAAAGAGGAGAACCCAAAGAGAGAAAAGACAAAAGCCATGTGAGGATACACTTACAAGTAGCAGATGAATGCCAAGGAATGCCAGCAGCCACCAGAAACTATGAATGGTTTCTCTCAAAACCACTAGAAGGAATCGACACAGCCAAACCCTGATTTGTACTTCTAGCTTCCCAAACTGTGAGGAAATAAATTTTGGTTCATTACAGCTGTATGTTGTGGTATTTTGTCAGGGCAACCCCAGGAAGTTAAGCTACTGCCTTTGCCTCTCGTGTTCGCTGTTTACCACTGTATAACCAACTGGCCCCAAATGCAACTGCTTAAAGTAACAAATACTGGTCTCGGTTTCTGTGGGTCAGGGATCTGGGCACCGTCTAGCTGGGAGCCTCTGCTGAAGGTCTCTCAGGCAGCTACAGTCAAGATGTCAGCCAGGGCTGTGGTCATCTGCAGGCCATCTGCAGGCAGGACAGGAGGAGGAACTACTTTCAAGCTCGCTCTCTCACAGCTGCTGGCAGGTTGCAGGTTCCTGCCAGCTGCGGCAGCAGTCAGCACCTCCTAACATGAACCTTTCCCTAGGGCAGCACCAAAAACAGGGTGGAAGGCTTCCCTCAGAGCACAAGTGAGAAAACCTGGGAAAAGCCACAACCCCTCCGTGGTCTAACCTTGGAAACGACAGCTCAACACTCGTCATATTCTACTTGCTGCAAGCCTGTATCCAGGTCCACCCCACATTCTAAAGGAGAGGATTGCACGAAGGCATGCAAACAAAGAGGAAGGATCACAGCAGAGTCACCCCGGAGGTCCTCTAACACCTGTGGCAGGGGCCATGCCTGAAGTCACACACCTGCAGAGATGTCACTATGACAGCCAGTGAGCCTCCCTTCCCTTTTTATTTTTTGGTTAGCCAGGTGAATCTGACTGGTTCCCACTTGCACCCAAGATTCTATCAGATTTGACCTCCGTGGCATCGTCACTACTGACCCCTTATTACTTTCCTTTCATTGAAGAGACACCACAGTAGCTGACTTCCATTACTACTCCTGCTATCTTTGTTGGCAGCTGGGTGACACAATCCATCTTGCAAGCTGGGTTCTCAGTTTTTCAATTTTCTTCTTAGTCCATTCAGTACTGCTGTAGACCAGCCAAGCAGGGCCTCTGATTACAACTCATGGTTCAAGATATCCTACCCTTCAAGTGCCTTCTCTGAAATTTTCTAAGAAGCCTGGGACCAGCAGGGACTGGCAGAAACATCTGAGCACCCTTCTAAAAACACAACAAAAAGAAGACAAATTCAGTGCCATCGAGTTGATTCCAACCCGTAGCAACCCTATAGGACAGAGTAGAACTACCCCATAGAGTTTCCAAGGAACACGTGGCAGATTTTAACTGCCAACCTTCTGGTTAACAAACATAGCACTTAACCGTTATGCCACCTGGGTTGCCAAATACCCTTCTACCGAGGCCCAAAGAGTCCCCCTTCCACCTTGTACCCCAGTCCCTGCTTCTCCCCTATGGAGGACTCTTCAACCTCAACCCTATGCATAAAGTAGACCAGATGCCCAAGGAGCTCTGGAATGCATGTCTATGGAGTCATCGTAAGACCCTGTGAAGGTTCCAGAAGGACAGCCTAGGGAGAAGACAGCTCCCACTGGTGGCAGCCAGAATAGTCCTAGTATGTTGACAGAGGCCCACATATCCTAGGCGCAGGCCTATCTCGGCCACCCACTCTCATCAGCATTCCCTTGACTTCGTATTTTACATCAGTGCTTCTCAACTCTTGGGTGCATATTACAATCTCCAAGGGAGCTCTGAAAAAGAGGTTGCTCAGGCCCACCCCAGACCAATAAATTCAGAACCTCAATCAAAATACCAAAATAATTCTAACAGTGAGAACAAGTGGAAGCCCCAAACCAAAAGTCACTGCCATTGAGCTGCTTCTGACTCACAGTGACCCTACAGGACAGGGTAGAATTACCCCATAGGATTTCCAAGGCTGTAAATTTTCACATTGGCAGATTGCCACATCTTTCTTACATGGAATGGCTGGTGGGTTCAAACAGCCAACATGCCAGACGGCACCCCACTGCTCCGCCACCACACCACAATGGTTTCCAAACAGACACCACAAACCTCAAACAGCCACTCACCTCTTGTGTCTCTGTCCTAAATACCAGATCAGTGGGCAAGCAGTTCAGCATATCCTGGACACGTATTAGGAAATGATGTGTCTTCCTAAGTTTCCCATTGGAGAAGCAAGTGCTTGGGAGTTTAGCTACTCAAAGCAGAATCCATGGAACAGCATGGAACAACATCACCTGGGAGGTTGTTAGAAATGTAGAACCTGCATTTTAACAAATCTCTGGGTGATTCACTCACACAATTAAGTTTGAGAAGCACAGTGCAAACTACCCAGCAACCCAAAACAACAAATTCATACCCTCTCAGACAATGATCTGCCTTGCACTTCACTAGGAAAGACAGTGACTACTCACCAACCTACCACCCCAACTCACGCCACCCTCATCAGTGCCCCCACCCTTCACATTCCACTCCTACAGCAAATGAGCACCCTTTTTCTATCAAAAGCAATCTACCTATTTTCCATCTATCAGCATATAAATACTTATCTCTTAAAAAAAAACAAGGAAAAAGAAATTACACATTAAGAAACACATTCCCGGTTCTTTGAAAAAATAAAAGTTAATGAACCATCGGTCAAACTGGGAAAAAGATGAACAGGAAAGGAAGCAAATAACTCCAAAATGAAATAAGATGGAGCACTTTACAACAGACCCCAGTGAAAGAAAATGAAAAGAATACTATAAAAATTGTACTCCAAAAACCTGTAGAACCTGGAGAGAATGGACAAATTTCTGGATACGTATTACCTACCTAAACCATCATAAGTTGAGATAGGAAATCTGAACAAACCCATAACAAGAGAAGAGACTAAAGATGAATTAAAAAAAAAAAAAATCCCCAACAAATAAAAATCTTGGCCTGGTGAAACTATTCCAGAGTACTGAAAAGGAAGGAATAAGCCTGAATTTATCTATGAAGCCAATATAACTCTGATACCAAATCCAGCCAAAGACACTACAGAAAAAGAAAACTACAGATCAATATCTCTGACAAATAGAAATGTAAAACTTCTCAACAAAATTCGAGATAATGGAATCCAGCATCATTTAAAAAACAAAAAAAAAACACCATGACCAAGTGGGATTCATACCAAATACGCAAAGATGGTTCGACATTAGAACACCATAAATAGAACATAAATAGAACAAAAGAATCACATGATCATTTCAACTGATGAAAAAAAGGCATTACATAAGGTCCAACACTCAATTCTGATAAAGACAATCAATAAAATAAGAACAGAAAGATAATTCCTCAGCAAAATAAAGGGCACCTTATATAAAAACAACAGCCAATCTCATTCCCAGTAGAGAGAGGCTGAAGGCACCACTGCTATATAACATTGTGCTGGAAGTCCTAGCTAGTGCAATAAGGCAGGAAAAAGACATAAAAGGCACCCAAATTGGAAAGGCTGATGTAAAACTACCCTTATTCACACAGGATATGATCCTATACATAGCAAATCCCGAAGATTCCACAAGAACATTACTGGAACTAATATATTTAGCAGAGTAGCAGCGTAAGAAATCAACACATAAAAAAATCACCTAAACCACAATAAAATTTTCACACACACACACACACACACACACACAAACACACTCACCTAGAACTCAGCCCTGCAGCCCCTGTCTCATTTCTTTGTTTACCCTCACAGCAAAAAGGATCACAAAAGTCCCCTACAGTCACAGATTCTACATCCTTACCTCTAATTCTCTCTTACCAATTCTCATCAAGGTCACCGCTGGCCTGAAACTACTGTTGTCAAGGTCATCAATGGTCTTCACAGCACTACCCAATCTGACAGGCACTTGTCTCTTCCAGTAGCATTCAATTCTCTGTCTTTGTGGAAACCATGTCTTCTCTTGCTTTCCATGACATCCCGCACATTTTCTAAAGACTCCTTTCTAGATCTCCCTCCTAACGATCAATCTTAAACACTAGAGTACACCAAGGATCTTTCCTATCCACCCCGTCCCCTTTTTTTCTATTTATTCCTTTTCTCTAGATGGCCAGACCCAGTTTAAGGGCTTTATTTATAGAAAACAAACAAGAAACCACTGCTGTTGAATCCATTCTGACTCACAGGGACCTGACACGGTCTCTAAGGTTATAAATCTCTTTGGAAGCAGACCACCTATTTCTCCTGCAGAGCCACTGTGGTTTTGAACTGCTGATCTGTTGGTTAGCAGTTCATTGCTTTAACCACTGTGCTCCCAGGGTACCTGACAGCTTTATGTATCCTATGTGTACTCTGGCCCTGACCTTTCGCAGCCAGCATTCAAGACCATGCTCAACTAGTGACTATGACATCCCCACATGGACAGTCACAACAAATCTCAAATCAGCAACTCCAAATGAGAACTTTTGTTCCTACTAATGGTCCACCTCCACTAAAAAAAAAATAAATACTCTCCATACCCTGTTTTACTAAATGTCACCACCAGCCATTCACAGCAGGTGAAACCCTAAATTCGAGGCTCATCAAGTCCTCCCACCTTCCAAATCCAACCCTAAAGTCCTGTTAGTTCTATTTCCAGAACTTATCCTGAATGCACTTACGTCTCTCTTCCCCACTGCTGCCACTCTGTTCCAAAGTCACTGTCAACTTTATAATCGTTTCCTAGCTGGGCTTCTGTTCTACTTTTTGTCCCCTGTGACCCTTTTTCAACATGGCAGCCAGAAGGAGCTAATAAAACATTCCAATAAGGTACATTAGGTCAACCTTCTCATTAAAGTCACCCAGTGGTTTCTTGCTACTCTTAGGAAACAAACAAAACCTATTCTAATTCTCAAAGCAATAAAATCTGCCTGATCCCTGCCACCTCTTACATCATTTTATGTCACTGTAACACTCACATACCCTCCATCTTCCAACCACAAGGACTATCCAATGAGGCAGACACCAGCCACATGTAGCTATTTACAGCCAAATCTAAATCAGTTAAAATTCCATCTTACCAGCTACCTTTCAAGTGCTCAGTAGCCACATGTGACTAGTGGCTACCACACTGTACACTGCAGACGTGGAACACTTGTAGCATTGCCACAGTGCTGTTGTAGCTGTTCTTTGAGTGAGGGAAGTTCATTGTTGCCTCAGGGCCTTTGCATCTGCCATTAGCTCTGCCTTTCCCACAGTAGGATAGCATCTGTGTCTTTGTCTTTTTTCTGTATTTCCTAGGTGATTCTGATACCTACCCAAGTTTGTGACCTACTGCTTTAGAACATCAGACCTTCAACACGAGTAGTTCATGCTCTGTGCACCCCACCAGCTCAGAACACTCAGGAAGCGACTGGGTTGGTTAATGACCTTCCCTCATACAAAGTTGCTCTTCTTCTAGTATTGACAGTTAGCTCCACTCTGCCTAGAGCATCTTCCCCCTAGATCTCCTGATGGCTGGCTCCTTCTAGTCAGCCAGGCATCGCCTCAGTTGTTACCTCCTCAGATAGGCCACCTCTGGCTACCTGAACGAAAGCAGCCGGCCAACTCCTCTCCATCACAGGAACCCATTCTACCTCTCCATATCTGGTGTCAGCTAGTTGTTTAACCTACTACAGTGCCCCGCCCCACAAACGCTTCTGAGATCACAGACCTTGTCCGTCCTGTTTACCACGGGCTCCCAGGCTTGTGCATGTTACAGTGGTGTGCCCGCCACCAGCTAGCCAACAGCCACTTACTGATTATCAGACCCTATCACACGTTCATATTTCCTCTTCAATCTCTCACAATCAGTATCTTTTCTTCATTTGACCCACTACCACGAAGTCCTGGACTCCCTCCCCTCCTCCACCCAGACAGAACTACAGACAGAACTCTGCCTCCACCCTCCAACCAACCCTGCAAACGCCAGCAGGTTGGTCTTGTTAAGGTTCCTTTTGTCAAATCCATTCCCTCTCCCTACACCTTCTAGCCTCAAGCATCCTCTGTGTCCCCAGAGGTGGCAAGCTTGTTCCTACCTGAGTGCTGCTGGCAAGGTCTTCCTCTCCACTGGAACACTCGTCCTGCTTCATGACAAAGCAGCACCTTCTCTTGCCTCCCAGGTGTGGCTCAGGTAGCTGTTCCTCTGCAGACACAGGCCCCTCCTCTGATCTTCTCCAGCACTTCCTGTCTGCAGCCTCACGCTGCCACTCACTGAGGACAAGCATTTTCACCTCCCCCACACGCATGTACATAGATCATCCCCAAGACCATTCCTAAGAGCTGTGGTTCTCAGACTGAGCTGAGGATCAATCACAGAGGCACAGGCTTAGAAGTGGGGTAAGGTCTAGGCCTCTGTACTTTTTCCAAGCCCTCCAAGGTAATTCTGATACCCAGCCACTGCTTTAGAACATCAGACCTTCAGCATGAGATGCTCAAGTTCTGCCCACTCCCCTAGCTCAGAACACCTGGGAAGTGACTGCACTGGCCTAGGATCTTCTCTCATAGAAATGTGCTTTTTTTCTAGTACTGAAAGCATAACTCCCCCACCCCCAAAATATCCAAATTCTAATCCTCAGAACCTGTGAATGTCACTTCACATGGCAAAAAGCACTTTGTAAATGTGATTAAGTTAAGGATTTTGAGATGGGAAGATTATCCTGATTCTTTGGGCAGGCCCAAAGTGATAGTAAGTGTCCTCGTAAGAAAGAGGTAAGGTCCAAGAGGGAAGAAGGTGATATAGCCATGACACAGGGGAGTACAGAGAAGCATGATGTGGGGGTACAAGCCAAGGAACATGGGCAGCCTCTAGAAGCTGGAAAAAGGAATGAGATGGATTTTTCCCCTAGGGCCTGCAGAAGAAAGCAGCTAACACATTTTGGACTTCTGACCTCCAGAGCTGTAAGAGAATAAAGAATAGACTAGAGACTAAAATGACAGAGTTTTAAACCACAAATTATGGTAACTTATTGCAGCAGCCACAGGAAATTAATATACCTCCTCTTACGTAACACTACAAAGTTTAACATGTCCAATGACCAAGGCTTTATATGTATCAACCAGTATCAGAAATAGCACTAGATCCTCTATTTGGACAGGGATAACTTGTTTTGTTCATATTTATGTCCACAGCACCTAGCTCAATGCCTGCCATGTATACCTCTGTATAGCAAAATTCCTAGAAGAAAGCCTATTAGTCCAAGTTGGAATTGGGACAAAAGCCATCACCAATCTTTCCTTCATTGGCCCAGTAATCTAACCTACAATTGAATTTCCAAGAAAGGAAAGTGAGTTAAAAAAAAAAAAAAAAAAAAAACTTACACTGAATTTGGATACCCAGGGAATGAAATCCTGCTGCAGCTGACTTGAGGAAACATAGGCCAGATATATTCTGTCCACCATTCTCATCCTGAAAGCACACGCTTACAGTTGTGCTTTCCAGTAGGCTAGGCACTGGTCGCATGTACACCACCCATCTGTCAGTTTGTTTATGGTGGTGACTGACATGTTGCTGTGATGCTGGAAGCCATGCCCCTAGTATTTCCAATACCAGCAGGGTCACCCAGGGTGAACGGGTTTCAGCAAGCCTTCCAAGCTAGACTAGGAAGGAAGGCCTGCGGACCTACTTCCAAATATTTGCCTATGAAGACCTTATGGATCACAACAGAACATTATCTCACTTGATGTCATGGATTGAATTGTGTCACCCCCCAAAATGTGTAACAGTCTGGCTGGGCCTTGATTCATAGTACTGTGTGATTGTTCCCAAATGTTGTAAATTCTGCCTCTATGATGTTAACAAGGGATGATGGGCAGGTGTCGTGTTAGTGAGGCGAGACTCTATCTGTAAGCATGGGTTGTTCTTGAGTAATCTCTTGGAATATAAAATAAGAAAGTAAGCACAGAGAGCTGAGGACCCCGTAGCACCAAGAACGCAGTGCCCGGAGCAGAGCATGGCCCTCAGACTCAAGGTTCCTGCACTCGACAAGCTCTTAGTACAGTGGAAGATTGATGGCAAGGATGCTTCCCTAGAGCCACCTGGAACTCATGCCCTGATTGGACTTTTAGTCTTCATCAAGTCTTCACCCGGAACTCATGCCCTAAAACTGGACTTTTGGCCTACTTTTCTGTGAGATGAGAAAATCAATTTCTCTTTGTTAAACTCATCCACTTGTGTTATTTCTTTTAGATGACTAAGACACTTAATTCGGACACAACATCAGGAGGGATCAACTGCTGGAGGAGGACAGATGTACGGTGACGGAGAGGGTCCGTGAGGGTAAGATGGCACAACAGCTACAACAATGGACTTGAACATGCTGGCACTGTGAGGGTGACCCAAGATCAGGAAGCATTTTAATCTCTTCTATTGTACAAGGTCACTCGCAGTTAGAAGGTGACTTGAGAGCAGCTGTCTAGCCACAAACGACTACTTGAACTGAAATGAAATCAAATTTACAATTCAGTTCCTCAGTCATACCAGTCATATTCCAAGTGCTCAACAGCCACATGTGGCTAGTGGCAACGGTATCAGAACATGTCCATCAAGTTCCACTGGACACATGTGGCTCAGAGGATCCTCTGAGCATTCCCGGCTCCAGCTCCAGTTGCCTGGCTAGAAGAACTCAGGAGAAGAGAAATGTAGCCACCGTTCCCAACCCTGGAACACCTTCTAGAGCATGTGTCCCAAAGTTCTGCACATAGTGGAGAGATACTCGCCCAAGTCTGACTTCTTCACTGAAAAGGCTCTATCTTTGGAAAATGAGAAGCAGAAGTAGCAAGGTTAGGAAACCACAAACTAGAGACAGGACTCAGGCAGGGGTGAGGTAGGGGAAGATGGAGATTAAACAAAAGAAGAAGTGGGAGAACATAAGGGAGCCGCACGTAGGAAACGGGGTCTGTGAGTGCTATAAATTCAGATGTCCACAAGGAACCCCCCGACCCGCTGAGACCTGAAAGCAGGTACAAAAATCTCCCAGCCTGGGGGTCTAGACTGCTGCTCAGGAGAGGAGGCTGTCGGACAGTGGGGCCTACTCCTGTGGCCCCAGAGCCTTTGAGGAGTCTAAAGGAGCCTCACCCACTCACTGCCTCAGTGGGAAGGGCTAGTATATGAGAAAACGGGAAGATGGGCAGATAATAGGGAGAATAAATCAATAGAAAATAAAGACACAAAACATTTCCATACAGAAGTTTTACAAAACTGAAAATACACAGTGCTGGTAAGGCTATGGGCAGGCAGACACTAGTATGTATCGCTAGTAGAGTATAAACTAAATAGCAACCTCTTTGGAGGCAGTCTGGCACTTTCTACCAAAATTGTTGTTAGCTGCCATGTGGTTAGCTCCAACTCACAGCAAAAGTTACAGGGTACTGCAGCAGGCAGAGACTATACGGCACCATAGCGGGAGTACCAACACACACACTCTTTGTCTCAGCTTTTCAACTTCAGGAATTTACCCTTCAGATGCAAACTAAGCCACGAGTGGAAAGAAGGACATACCAGCAACACTGCTGACAACGACCAAGGACGAGAGCACCTCCAAGCCCGTCGCTAGGGAGCTGGTAAAGGATGCTACTAAAAAGGACGAGGAAGCTCTTTCTATTGCCCAAAATCTAAGACATACTGTCACATGATTTTAAAACAGCAGAAGCAGCAGCAAGGCGCAAAAGCACAGTGGGAGCCACCACTTGTGTTCAGGAAAATAAATGTATACATATATTTCTAAATGCCAACGTTTCTGGAATACCCACAAGAAACCAGTGACTTGTCTGTCTCTGCAGAGGGCACTAACAAGGAACCAGGGATAGAGAGAGGCCAACTGTTTCCTCCACATTCTTTGTACCTAATTTACATATATTGTTGTTGGTACCTGCTGTCAGGTCTGTCCCTTACTCATGGTGACCCCATAAACAATCTGAACACACCCTGTCCTTACCAACACTTTGATTGGCTGCAGACTGGACTACTGTGATCCACGGGGTTTTCAACTGGTTGCTTTTCACAGTCCAATCACCAGGTCTTTCTATCTAGTCTGTCTGAGTCTGGAAGCTTCACTGAAACCGGCTCCACATCACAGCCCTGTGCAAGCCTCCACTGACAGGGGGTGGCAGCTGTGCACGGGCCGGATCTCCCACGTGGAAAGTGAGAACTTCAAAAACATAAATTAACACAGAGATGCATTTTTCTGTACGCAATTCAACAAAAACTTGAAAACACCCTCCTCCTTCTCCTCCCACACACTTCCCCATGACATTCCCATTATCAGTGACAGCTGCCAAGTGAGCCACTCCCTGTGGCCCGGAGCCTCGGAGAAGCTTCCCACACACCTGGCCCTCAGGAGGTCTGAGCGAGGGAGTCCAGCCTTCGAATCTCAACCTAGGAGTCTCTTCCCCAGCCTAAATCCATACTTCAGACCAGGGTGCCACCACCTCCCAGAGCCCCCATGAGGGGAGGGTACACACAGCCACAGTGCAGTGACCCCTTGCCAGCCTCGCACTCAGGAGGAAAATGACAGTAAGTTCCATGGTCACTGCCTGATAATCACTATGGTCACCAGGTTCCTGTGTTATCAGCTTTGTGTCCAATTAGCCACCCCCACAACACCACCACAGCAACAAAGGTAATAGTAATTTTCTGAAAAGAAACACACCCAGAGTTCTGTTTGACAGTTTGTAGAGAGCTGTTACACACCCTACAACTTCTGCCTCTCACTTCTGAGGCCCGGACTCCTCTAGTGGGACGTCACAGGCTCTGGACAATTACCTCCTCACAACATTGCAAGCTGTGTTTGCTTACAGAGAACCAGCCTCGGGAAGAGCCCCACGCTGGCTGGCAGAGGGAATGCTTTCCAGATTCTCCTCAGCAGGCTTCAGAAGTAGGTGAGTGGTGGGGCTGGGCAGAGTTGGACAGGTTGGGGTAAAGCTCCCAACAGCCCTCTGTCCTTCTGCACGTCTGTCATCTCTGCATTAGACCAAGTTGGGCACTGAGGTTTTGGTGGTTGAAGCAATGAGCTAGCTATACTCTAATCCACAGACCAAAATGTGGAAAGCATTAACCCAAATAAAAAGACATAAATCAGGAGGGGAGCTCATGGCATAGAGGAAAACAACTCTTCTAGGAAAGCAAGATACTGGGCTGTTGCACAAGAAGCTGAGTGAGTCACTATCCAGCAGAGGGGAGGGAATGGGAGCAGGGAGGTGGTCAGCCCCAGCGGGACAGGCGGGGTGCAGGGGGAGTGCAGCAGAAACACAGCTGTAGGTTCCCAACCGACAGCACTTCATCAGCAGGCTCAAGGAGGGCGGGGGGCAAAATGTCACCTCTCCCTCCAACTCAAGAAGTGTTCCAAAACATGTCCTCCCCAGAGAAGACAGCAGGAAGGAGTCTTCCCAACAGCCAGCTGGTCACCCCTTCCAGCCTGCAGCTGCATCCCTGAAAAGCGAGGCTCAGCACAAGCAGAGGCCTCCTTCATCTTTCTTTGCTCCTCTCTGGTCATGTGCCACACTCTTTTGGGTTCCAAAACAATCAAGGAGGGTCCTCAAAGCTGAGATGTTCATTGTGAGCACACAATTCCCAGCCCACTTCTCCGTCCCCAGCCATATCTTTGGTTCTTTTCCTCCTTCTAAGTCCCACCCTCCATATAAGCTGCTAGTTATAGGATGAATCTCTTAGCCTCCCTTGTCCCTAGTCCCGGGGGAGAATCTCCTTACAACTGCCCCAAGTACTCCACCATGACTGATTCCCAACCCTCCAACTTGTGTACAACTGGTTCTACCTAACCACTTGCTAATGAGCTAGACATTGCTTACTTGTGTGTGATGATAGGGTTGTTATTAGTGTCCTGCTGGCCTCTGACTCAGGGCGACCCCACACACAACAGAGCAGAATGCTGTCTAGGCCTGTGCCATCTCATGATGGTTTGTGGATCACTGTGATCCACAGAGTTTTCACTGGCTGATTTTCGGAAGTAGATCACCAGACCTTTCTTTGTAGTCTGGAAGCTTTGCCTAAACCTGCTCCACATCACAGCAACACGGAAGCCTTCACCAACAGGTGGGTTCTGTGCATGCAGTGCACTGCCTGGACCTTGAACCCTGGTCTCTCGTACAAAAGGTGACAGTTCCACCACTGACCCTCCACTGCCTTGGCAATGGGGAAGGAGAACCCAAACAGATAATTGAGCTGGGCAAGGGACACAACCAACGTTCTAAGACCTGTAGGCCATAGAAGTTAGGATGGTAGCCTACAAACTTCTCTAGGTCACCTGAATCTTACTCTGACAAAATAAGAGGTTGGCTTTAGAAATTAATTTTGACTCTGATAATGGTCATCTGTAAGAAACATGTACACTAATACAACCAGAGCACTTGGTTGCTGTGGGCTTCCTCCAGAGCACTCACGCCGAACTGGGCGGGGTTCCCTGAGCAGAGCACAGAATCTCTTTGGTGAATGGCAGGCCTGTACCAAGTTGTGGGTGCCCAACAAGGGTTACAGACAGGAAGTTCCATTTACCCCGAGAGAGAAAGGCCTCGTGAAGGAGAGACTAAAATGGACTGAGAGGAAAGCAGAAAGGAGATGAGGTAGAGAAAGGGCATTCTAGAACAAGAAAGAATTTACTTACCTGTTCACCACTTATTCATTTGACAAACGTCTTCTGAGCACCTATGACATACCAGACACAATTCCAGGTGATGAGATGTATCAGTACACAACATAAAGATCCCTGCCATAACGGAGGTTACAACGCAGTGATGCTGTTGCTGGAAGGTGGTGTATGGTAGAGAACAAACAGGGAGCATACTGGTTTCCTACAACTGCTATGACAAATTACCACAAACAAGTGGCTTCAGATAACACACATTTATTACGCAACAGTTCTGGAGGTCAGAGGTGTCAAACGGGTCTCACTGGGCTAAAGTCAAGGCACCAGTAGGGCAGATTCCTTCTGAAGACCCTGAAAGAAGAATCTGTTTCCCTGTCTTTTGTGGTTTAGAAGCTACCCGCATCCCTTGGCACGTAGCCCCTTCCATGCAACACTCCAACCACTTGCTTCTATGGTTGCATATCCCACTACTGACTCTAACTCTCCTGCCTCCCTCTACAAGGAGGTTTGTTATTAAACTGGGTCCACCTAGATCACTAGTTTAATCACATTGAATGGTTCCTTTTACCACATAAGAAAACACATTCACAGGTTCCTGGGATCAGCAACGTGGGTATCTTCAGGAGGCCCAAATATTCAACCTACCTCAGGGGTTAGCCATGTAGCTGCAATGGGTCAAAAGTGAAAATGTGACTGGCAGAAGCCTGGACTGGTGGCAAAGGTGGGTGTGGGTGAGGGCAGAGAAGCAGAAGCTGAGGTGAGGGCAATAATGGGGGCCCTAACACATTAAGGCCTCATAAGGCATGAACAGTGCTTTCCGGTTTTCAATAGGGGCCAGTAGGGGCAGCCACCAGACTGTTTTGAGGAATGGCAGGATATAGCTAGAGTTATATCACACAGCGCAGTTAAAGAGCTACTGAAATAGTCCCAAGGGATAACAGTGGCAGCTGTGGCTCAGATTTAGGAGCTGGGTAGTGTCAACAGTTAATGCATTTAGCTGCTAACTGAAAGTCTAGAGGCTTGAGTCCACCCAGAGTCACCTCAAAAGATAAGGCCTGGTGACCCACGTCCAAAAAGTTGTTTTACTGAAAACTCAATGGAGCACAGTTCTACTCTCACACACATGGGGTTGCCAGGCAGCACGGCGGACTCAATAGCCACTGGTGTGGGTGGCTCAGACCAAGGTGACAAGACTTGAGGTGGTGAAAAGTATAAGGACTTTCAAAAATCCACTTTGAAGTAAGAACCAAGAGGCTTTCCTAGCAGACTAAACATAGCACGTGAGAGAAAAAGAGGAGCTGAGTGTGGCTTTAAGGTTTCTGACCCAAGCAGCTGGGAGGATGACTTTCTTTCCATTTACAGGCCGAGATCTGGGGGCGGGGACCAGGTACCATGTGTTAGACAGGTGACGTAGGGATGACCTGTCAGGGATGTCAGGATGACCTGTCATGTAGGGATGTCAAGTCAGAAAGTGGACACATGTCCTCAGGCCAAGAGCAACACTGTGGGCTACGACAGCAAACAGATTTGCTGACCTGAGCAGAAGGCTCTCCTAAGCAGACTGCTGGAGGTCTGGCTGGGGCCAAACGGTGGGGTTGAGAACTGGGATCTGGGGGGAGCAGGAAGCCCAAGGGCCCTTATCACTGCCTGGGGGGCGGCACAAAGACCCACGACCATCCCAGCTGAAGTTCAGGAGCTGGGCGCTAGTTCTAAGATAAGAAGAAAGAGACTGAGTAAACAGGGATTTTTCCTTAGCCCTCAACTGCTCACCCAGGCCAATTTCCACTTCTCATAGGGGAACCGAGTTGTGTGGAAGAGGAGGAACAGCAGGTAGGATTTAGGAACGCAGTCTTACGACAGGCTCTGAGATCCTCAGCTAGGAACTGGCCAGCGCTCTTCAGCTGGCCCTTGGGCTGTCAGTGCCCTGCCAGAAAACTCTGGAAAGCCCTCATGTCTTAGAGCTGGTGTGAAGAGTCAAGTTGGTTCTAGGTCAGGAGCCCAGTAAATCACGCAGCTAGAGCATGGCCAAAGCAGGAGGCCAGCCCATGTGAGCACTGCCCAGAGGACACAGGTCTTCTGCCGCTGCCAGCCCTGGACACCAGCACAGCATACAACCTGCTTGTCATGGATTGAATTGTGTCCCCCCAAAAACCGTGTGTAGCAATTTCGCTAGGCCCTGACGCCTGCTTTTGTGTGACATTCCAACGTGTTGTAAATCTGGCCTCTTTTGATATTAATGAAGGAGGGCAGGTAGCAGTTGTGCTAGACAAGAAAATCACTAAGCGTGTACTGCGCCTTGAGGCAATCTTACGGGATAGAAATGAAAAGGAAGCAAACTGAGAGCTGGACACCTCATACCACCGAGAGAGAAGCAATGCCAGACACAGGGCAAGTCCTCTGGACTCAGGGTCCCTGTGCCTCATAATCTCCCAGAGCAGGGAGAGATCGATGACAAGGATCTTCCACCAAAGTCAACAGAGAAAGACTTCCCTTGGAGTTGATGCCCCTGAATCTGGGCTTTTAGCCTACTTTTCTGTAAAGAAACAAGTTTCTCTTCGTTAAAGCCACCCACTTGCTGCATTTCTGTTACAGGAGCACTGGACGACAGAACGTGCTGTTACGAGCACTCCCCAAGAAAATGGCCCCAGCACCTTTGGTGGTTTCTTTCACTTAACCATTCGTTTACTCATTCATTCACTACTTATTCATCTGACAAATACTTACTGAGCACATGTCAAGTGCCAGGCTTTCAAGGAACATCAGAATGTTACAAACTCTGAGCATTCATTCCCACTCAAGGTGGCTGTGGGTCAGAGGGGAAGCAGACAATAAACACAATAAACAAGTCAACTATGAAAAATGTTAGATGATGATGGAAAAGACAGAAAGTACGAGGTTAGGGAAATCAGGAGCTTGGGGTAGGCCGAGGATGTGCGGCAATTTTAAATAGTTTAGATGTGCGATTGCTTCCAAGACACCGCTGAAGACCTTCTAGCTCTTCTGCCTGCTTCACTCACTCATTCACTAGTTCCCGAGTGCTCACTGTGGGCTTCCCTACTGTTACGAAGCTCAGACTACTGAAGTAAACAAAGACTAAGACCAGCGATTACAGAAGGTTATGCGTGAGAAGCTGTCTCTAAGGAGCTCACTGCAGAAAGCATGTCAATCACATAGTGAAACATGAAACATGCATAAACAAACAGCTGCACGACCTCACAAGAGTCTCTCAATCCTAATCAACATCTGGGTCCTTTTACCTGACATCCCCACCCCCTAACACCACTGTCACCACTACAACCCAGGTTAACACTGCTCTCTTCCTTGATACCAAAAAGACAATTGAGTGGTTTCTATGTAAGCTACCCACAGAATGTCCTTGCCTGCTCCCTATGTCACTGGCTCAAAGCATCAACTGCTTTTAGTAACTTCTCAACTGACTTCAGACCAGCATCTTCTCTAGAAGCCCCAATCCCACATGGAGGCAACCCATCACACACTGCTCTATCCTCACAATCCTGATCTGACACCTCTGCTAGCCAGGCTCTGCTCACTGCAGAGCCCCGGCAGCGTGGGGGCAGAGGATGAGCAGGGGAGGATGTCACACCCGGTGCACCAAGAGACCACGCCTCCTTGGCAGCTGACCCCTGACCACAACGTGGAACTCTCAGTAGAAACAACTAACCACCAGCTGGACTGCTAGTGAATGGAGCACGGCTACCTCTTCCTGTTCGGAGGAAATTAAGGCTGACTTTCAGTGCACATCCCTGACAGTTTCCCCGGCCTCTGGACCCTCCAGTATCTTCCCATTCCACAGCCGGCTATAAGGCCGACCAGACCCCAGAAGAAAACATAGTTCTCAATGGGCAGGAGCAGCCACCACAAACTGTTCTAGTCACAGCCTATCTTTCTCTGCCCTGCCATAAACACTTCTGGTCTCCCCTCTTCCAAAAGCTGTAAGCCCTTGTAAGCAACGATAAAGCCATCCAATAGAAGAATGAGCCCCACTGCTATCCCTCCTCTGCCCTTCCTGTTAGTGAGTAACCACAAGACTCGATCTAGACCAAGACTCGATCCTGAAACAAGAAGCCTGTTCTCAACAGAATGATGACTCTCAAGAGAGCTGCTCGTGAGCCTACCACGCTTCAACAGCTTCCCAGATGGGTAGCTGGGGTGCGAAGAATTACAAACATCAAAGAAGAACAGCTAAGGGCCCCCTCCCCCTCAGGCAACCTCCCCCTCTCATAATTTCTCATCCTTCATGGAAGACCATACATGAAAGAAAAGACCCACTCGACCTTTATCTGGGGACCTAGTTATTCAAACTGTGGGTGCAGCTGCATGTACGATGGACGTAGGGACAGAACTGCCAGCGGCCATGGGGTTCCTGAGGGATGGGTGTGGAGATGGAAGGAGCATACCGTTAAGAGCATGGAAAGTTCTGGAGAGACATGGCCTAGCTGCAAATCCTGGGTTTGGTACCCACTCCCTGTATGAATCTAAGAAATTATTAATTTCTCTGACTCAATTTCTCCACATGTGAAATGGCACAATAATACCTGTAGGCCTGTTGTGAGAATTAAATGAGTTAGTGAAGGTAAAGTGTTGAGAACAATGCCTGGAAAATAGTAAGTGCTATTTAAATATTAAAACCCAGTGCAGTAATTAAGTCTACAGCTGCTAATGAAAAGGTCAGCAGTTTGAGTCTACCAGCTGCTCCTTGGAAACTCTGTAGGGCAGTTCTACTTTGTCCTATAGGGTCACTATTTTGAGTCAGAATTGACTTGATGGGGACAGGTTTTATGTAAATGTTATCCATTATCATAAATATTTCTGAAACAACAGAAGAACAAATGAACAAAAAAAAACCACTGCCATCAATTCCAACTTATAGCAACCCCTATAGGTCAGAGTAGTACTGCCCCACAGGGTCTGCAAGGAGCTGCCTGGAAAATTTGAACTGCCAACCATCTGGTTAGCAGCCGTAGCTTATAACTACTGTGCCATCTCACTAGTCTATCCACCTGTCAGGCCATGTGCCCATTTGTTAGTTTAGGAAATATGTTAAGTACAAACACTGAGGTATTAAAGCTCTAACCTCATACCACTAAGAGTGCTCACCTGTTCCTTGTCAACGTCTCCCTGTAGCTTCTCCAAGCCCATTCCTCCCATTCAAGTCTCAGAAGCCCAGAAGAGTCTCACTTTCCCAGACCTACCCAGAAGATGGTGCTCTGGAAACTCCTAAAGCTTCAAAAATGGCCCATCTTTGTGTTTTCACTCATCCTTCCCAACCACAGAAGATCTGCAGTGCTTTCACCTGGAAAAGTGTTGTCAGCTGCCACTGAGAAGGCTCGCGACGGATGGCGACCCTGTGCACTACGCAATGAAGTGCCGCCCTGTCCCGCACCGTCACCATGATTGGCTGCAAACTGGTACACTAGCATCCCTGAGATTTTTGACAGGCTGATATTTGGAAGCAGATTGCCAGCCCTTTCCTCCCACTCTAACTCTGGAAGCTGTGTCCCCATTTGGCCTCACACCAACGCACAATCCACCACTAGTGTCTGCACATGAGGTGCCTCGCTGGGCATCATACCTGGGCCTCCCACGTGTGAGAGACAAGAATTCAACCGCTGAGTTAGAGATCACCTGGAAAACACTATGAAGCAGTTCTATTCTACACACATGAGGTCACCAGGAGTTAGAATCAATGCAAAGACAACTAACAACTACAACATAAGTGATCATGAGAATTGCTGGGAACTCTCTGTGCCCCTTACGTAGTTAAAAGCGCCTGGTCCAGTCCTGCTGATGAAATGATGACTCTCAGCTGCTCCATCTCTCTTACCTGACGTTCTGGCACAGCCCAGGGTCAAGACCCCAGACTTCCCTCCTCACACACACAATCTGTAGCCCTCAACCAGATTCTGTTCTTGTTCCCAGGGTCGCAGACACAGGCCCCCAGGGCTCCCAGTCTATTCTTTTGAACACTCCGCCACCAGCCTTCTCCTAGAGTGTGCTTCCCTTACAAGCAGGGGCTCCACTGTTCCCTTCCAGGGAACAGACATGAGTGGCTACACAGTTGAAGTGTAAAGGTGTAAAGACCAGGGGTACGAAGCTCCAGGCCCACAGGTAATGGGGATGGGGGCACAGCAGAGGCCTGGGACAGATGATTTGAAGGGAAGTCCCTCCATCCTGCGCAGAACCTTGACTCTTCAGGTCTGCAGGAGCCTGGGGCATGCGCGCGCACACACACACACACACACAGAGTGCTTAGTGTTCTGAGAATACAGTGTACAAGGGGCAGGCAGGGCAGGCTGCCAGGGCCCTCTCACGTCAGGACCATCTGGGAGCCTTTGCCAGGACTCTGAGGGCCAACTGAAGAAACTGGACTCTGTCCTAGGGCACAGTTGGGCTCTATTCTTATCTCAAGGGGGACTGTGGGACTCTCCTTGCAGTGACTGGGGGCCTCTGCCAACGCGAACGAGGGAACAGAGCCATCCTTGTGCCCGAGGACTCCCCACGTGCCTCTGGCTCCAATCGGCTGCTCATGGCATGGCCTTGCACAGATCTCAGACAAGCAAAGGCCAAGCCAAAGGCAGATACGGAACTGGATGGTTGAGGACAGAGTGTAGACATGCCTCCACTCAGGCCAAGGAGTCCTTGCCCCCAGGAAACTAAATAGGACAGAGGCCTGGAGAGAAACAGTCTCCACGACTCAGTTCCCAGTCAAGTCCCAAAGGCAGATGTCCAAACATGTCAGACACCTCATACCACACCAGCACACAGGGTCCTGGCCCCTGTGCTCACTGAGCTCCCAGAGAAAGGTACACAACTGGCAACACATCTCATGATGGACTCTGCTTGGACCTGCAACTCCTAGCCAGTGAATGGGGAACCGGACATGCTCAAGGCCTGGAAACTGATACAACCTTTGTAAGGAGGGTGCCCTGGATGGCGCAAGTAATGCTCCTCCTTCCTGGCTGTTACGTGAAACACGCGACGCACCTCAAAAGCAAGGCCCGGCAATGTACTTTCAGAAAATAATCACTGAAAAGGCTGTGCAGCACAGTTCCATTCTGACACACACGGAGCTGCCGTGAGCCAGCATCCACCTTGACAGCAAGAGCAAGATATCGGCTGGGGTCAAAATGGTACCGTGCGGCAGCACTCACCTTTCCAGGAAATTCACCTAAGTGCAGAAAGACGCCATCACCAAATGGGTCAAGTAGAACTGAAACAACGAGAATGCCCACGCCTTGTGAAGAATGTAACGAATGTCACTAAACCACATGTATAGAAATTGTGGAATGGGACCTTAACTGTTATATAAACCTAGATGAAAACCAGAACATTATTTTAAAAAGATACCCTCATCGAGAATGCAAGCTTCAGTGATTATAACAGCCAAAGAAAAAGTAGTCTCAGTGCCCACAACTAGGGATTATGAAGAACAATTCTTCCCAGTTAAGCTAGACTGACGGTGTAGAGCTTCAGTGCTAGGGCTGCTAACAAAAAGGTTGGTGGTTCAAATCTGCCAGGCGCTCCTTGGAAACTCTATGACGCAGTTCTACTCTGTCCTATAGAGTCACTATGAGTTGGAACTGACTCAACGACACTGGGTTTTTGTTTTGTTTTGGTTTGGTTTGGTTTATGCTACACTAAAATTAATGCTGTAGTTCCATTTATTTACTGCACTTAGATTTAGAAAGATACTCAAAGAATATTAAGTTGAAAAAAAAAAGGCAGGTTGCACAGCTGCATGCAATCTCATTAAAAGGGAAAAAAGAGGATTCCTCTTTGTTTCCCAGTAGGATGAAAGCAGAGAGCAAAAGGTGCCAAAACGATGGGAGGTGGGACATCAGGGAGGGGGTGGTGCAGGGAGTGAGGTCGGGGTAAGCGATGGTCGGCAGTGTGGGAGCAGCGGCAGGGTGAGACCAACTCCTGCTTAGCCTTCCTCTGGATCAGCCTTAAAGGACTATGAAAACATCCCAAAAATATTTAGCTAGTAAATCTGTGAGAAGCTCCCCAACACCCTGCTTTATTTATTAACACTTCCCTTTCCACACTCCTGTACCCTCACATACACCCAACTCCCCACCCCACTGGACTCCTATTCTTATCATAGGACTCAAAATTGGCAGAGCCAGGAAGAACTAAATAGGATGGATTTCGTGGCAGCTGTGGGTGCTGCAGTCAGTGGCACCCACTGAGACATGTATCACCTGGCTCACTGTCTCAGAGTGACCTCCCTGGTCTGCAAGTGACATGAAGGGGCTATGCTTCACAATACTACCCAGGTTCCTTTGCAACCCAATCACCAGCAGTGACTGTCCTGGTGACTCAAGGAGGTACAAGAGTTAAATGGGTCTTTCTTCCAAACAGTGACTTCTCAAAACAAGAAAAAGTGTTTGGCTCTAACTCTTTTTCTTCTTGGACAACTTTTTGGAGTTCTTAGGGAAAAAAAAAACCTTTAAATAATGGCTAGGATGGTGTGACGGAGAAGAAAAGGGAGACACATTCATATATACATAGATAGAGAGACACCCTCAAGCTCCTCCTCCTATTCATGAGACTCCCCAGAATTCAGGGCAGCTGCCCAGTCGTCAGTCTGTGGCCATGCCACCCTGAGTACACTCATCTCATCTGACCTCAGAAGCTAAGCAGGGTCTGGGCTGGTTAGTACTGGATGGGAGACCACCTGGCAGCAGTGGGTGCTAAAGGAGGGGCCCTGGTGATACAGTAGTTAAGAGCTCAGGCTGCTAATCAACAGTTCAGCAACTGAATTTACTAGCTGTTTCTTGGAAACTCTATGGGGAAGCTTCATTTGTTTCTATAAGGTCTCTATGAGTTGGAATCGACTAGAGGGCAACAAATAGAGTTTTTCTCTTTGGGGCTCAATTGTCATGCTGCAGCTCTCTTGTGAGGATTAGGGGTCAATCCTAGGATAGGATAATCAAAAAGAATATGCTTCAGAAAGCAGATCCCAGTTCCAGCCCCAATGATTGTAGAGTGGATACAGCCAGCCAGTTGTGTGTTTCAATGCCAGCTCTGCTACTTACCAAGACGCACAACTTTCCTTAACCTCTGTGGGTCCCAGTTTCTTGGACTGGAGAGTACTGACTGACCAGCCACAACACTAGCCTCTGGCGCTTTAGAAACCTGGGTTGAGTGCAGGACACTTACTGGATATGTGGCTTGGCCAAGTGTTCCATGTCTCTGGGAGCCCTGTTCTCGGGTGTGAGAGGGTTACAATCTGAAGGTTGGATCCGGCCCACTGATGAGGTTTGGCCAGCACACTGTCAGCTGCTCTCACTGTTCTAATTTGAATATATAGCTGACATTAAAAAACCGGGGGGATTCAGATTTCCAACTGGGCATGCAACCCCGTGCAGCCTGGCCTGCTGACACGGTCTGTTTCCACACAACAAGTTGCTGTTGTATCTGTTCCGCTCACGGACGACCCCACACGTGTCAGAGGACTGCTCCACAAGGCCAGCAAGATGACCAGCAAGCAGACGACCAGCCCGTTGTGAGATGCCTCCAAGTAGACACCAACCTTTGAGACAGCAGGTGGGCACATCATCACCAATCTGCACACCACCAGGGGCTCCTGCTTGTTTCCGATGGCACATAATTCTCACGCCTGCATGACTGGCACAGCTCTTGATAACTAACTCTCTGATTCCAACTCATCTGTCATGACCGTGGGTATCAGCTCCATTCTGAACGACCATGGAAAGAAGGCAGAGCCTCCTATAAGCTCTTTCCCAGACCCAGTTCCACTTGAGGGAGGGGGAGCCCCTGGCTTCTACGGCCATCGCATTGCCCTCTCACTTTTGCACCTCCTGCACAGTGACTGTGAACTGAATATGGTCAAGCAGTAGAAAATGCAAGTTGTGGCCTTGTAGGTCAGAGGATGGAGCTCTTGGCTAAATTACTTCATGTCTGGAGGAGGCCTGGGGCTCAGTTACTGCACGGCAAACAACATGGACTTTTTCCCTCCTTGTCACAGATTGGATTGTGTCACCCAAAGCCATATGTTAAAGTTCTAATCCTTGCTACCTGTAAACACGACCTTGTATGGAGATGCTGAGATCAGTTTAGTTAACATGGTAGACCCTGGGCGGTGTAAATGGTTAACACAGTTGGAAGTTCAGGTTCACCAAAAGACTGGAGGTTTGAGTACACTGAGAAGCCCTTCAGAAGACAAACCTCCCGATCTACTTCAGAACAGCCAGCCACTGACAACCCTACGGAGCACAGCTGTACTCTGACAACATGGGTTGCCACAACTCCGTGGCAACTGATTTTTCAAAATTAATCTAAGGTCATAGTGAAGTACAGTGGGTCCTAACCTCATTGGAGTGGTGCCCTTAGAAAGGAGAACATAAAAAGAAATACTTTGACAAAAAGAACAGGCAATGACACACAGAACAGAGCATGTGAAGACACAACTACAAGCCAAGGACTACTTGGAGTTACCATAAGCTAGGAGAGATAAAAAAAAAAAGGATCTTTCCCTACAGCAGACAAAGAGAAAATCGCCCTGTCAACATCCTGAATTCAAGCTACTAACTCCAGAACTAGGAGACAACAGATTTCTGTTCTCATGTGCCACCTAACTCGTGGTGTTTTATAACATCAGCCCTAGGAAGCCTGTAGACTCCAGAACCCTTGCCGTCACCAGCCGCGCCCAGCTCCCCGGATGTATTTTGATTGTGTACTCACAGGAGGGACTGACTCAGGCCAGAACCAGAGCTGGAGAGACTGGCCAGAACCAGGAAAGCAGAGGGTTCAGGTGGAGAACTCCAAAAAGTTCAGATTGTGTTTGAAAAAGCAGAGTCTCCCTTCCCACAAGCTCCTGAGATTGGGTGAGATCCAGCCCCACTCCATGGTCCAAGGAAAAAGTTCTGAGTAAACCCTGAACCTCAAGCATCTCCCTGGAAATGCTGATAAAACATCAAAACACTTGCAGGGATCTGAGTAAATTCCAGGACCACCTCTCAGGCCACATAAGCTCTCCATAAAGCACATGCAAACACTGAGTCAGACTTCTAAACATCTGGGGCTTAACTAATGCTTTGCTCTCCAGCGCTAGGCTTGAGTGTACTCAGAGAGGCATGGCCACAGTGGATTCTGGTCCAGTTTGCAGGAACACCGGCCAGGCTGGGAAGCCAAGCACACGGCCCTACCCTAAGCTGGGGCCTGGGACTTACACTCACGGCTGGCCATGAGTGCATCCTCCAGGGCCCACACCAAGTTCCAGGGCGTCACCTCCACCCCCACCCACGTGGGGATTCCATTCTGTGGTGGAGACCATGAGAGGAAACAACTCCTTAATCTCCTTTTTAAAATCAGGGCCAAGAAACAACTTGTGGAGAGTCCCACAGAGGATGGTTCCCTCTGCCCGGCTGTCCCTGATCTGACCTCCTACCACTGAGGAGACGAGCAGAACCATCAGAGGGAGTGGACAGGGAGGACTGGGAGATGCTCGTGTTCACAGACTACAGGGATCTCACAGTGGATGCAATCAAGTTCCAGGGTCAGAAACAAGCCAAGCAGAGGCCGACTGTGTCCCTTCCCCATCTTTCTTCACACTTTTGCTTCCTAAGCTCCTCTGCTGCTTCCTTTATGTCTCACACTTGATGGGCCACCTAAAAAACCTGGTGTTTTAATGATTATATTTATTCAACATTGTTCATGACCTATTTTTGCTTTTAGTGAAAACTGAAATGAAATCTCTTTTAAAATTCTAAATAAAATCATTTTCTAACCTTGATTAATTTGACTTCTCCCTGATTTTTTTTTTTTAAAAAAACCACTGCTGTCAAGTCAATTCCAAGTCACAGTGATGCTATGGGACAGACTACAACTGTCCCATACAGTTTCCAAGGAGCAGGTGGTGGACTAAACCGCCAACCCTTTGGTTAGCCTCTGTAGCACTTAATCACCACACCACCAGGATTTTCAAAAAAAAAAGATTTGCCATCATCAAAAGTAAATCTTTTCCTGCAAACAACATCACTAAGTAAGTGAAAAGACAACCCATCAAATGGAAGGAAATATTTGGAAATCATGTATGCAGTGAGGGACATGTGTTCCGCTTAAAACTCAATAATAAAAACACAAACAATCCAATTTAAAAAGAACAAAGGATCTGAATTGATATTTCTCTAAAGAAGATTCACAAATAGTAAGTACATGGAAAGATGCTCAACATAATTAGCCATCAGGGAAATGCACATCAAAACTACAGCGTATCACTAGAGTGGCAACAATCCAGAATACAAATAATAGCAAGGAGGTAGGAGAGGAGGTAGGAGAACGGGAGCCTCCTTTGGAGAACACTTTAGCCATTCCTCAAATGATGAAACAGAGGTATGATGACGTTGTTTCTAGCTGTCGCTGAGTCACTTCTACCTCACAGTGACTCAATCAATGTGACACAGCGGAACTGCTTCGTAGGGTTCCCTACGCTGTAATCTTTACCAGAGCGATTTTGTTTTCCCACCTAAACTCCAAAAATGTAGGAGCCTTATAATACAGCCCATCTAACGTCCATAATCTAAGTGTTGTTGACTCAGATTAACCTGAGTCATTTTCAGACACTCATACTGGAAACCCTGGTGGCAGTGCAGTGGTTAGCTGCGATGACTGCTAACCAGAAAGATCAGCAGTTCAAATCCATGAGGTTCTCCGCGGAAACTCCACAGGACAGTTCTATCCTGTCCTACAGAGTCACTATGAGTTGGAATTGACTCAATGGCAGTGGGTTTGGGTTTTGATATAGCAGGTATCCTCTCTTCCTAAAGATGCCTTTATCCTTCCTTTTAAATCTGGTTCTGAATTCACGTTTCTGATCTCTATTCCCCTCATCACCTCAGTCTGTCTACACAGCAGCAGGTTCAGCTTCCACATGGTATCACATTCAGAGAAATATCACTCAGGCATCCAAAAACTATTTTTAAAACAATTTCATCTGTAACTAAAGTTTCTTTTCAAAGGGAAGAGTGTGTCATTCATAACACTATCAACACTTAAAATCTTCTTACCCCCTCCTTTCAGTCTGACTCACAGGCATGGCAGTTGCCCCCCAAATCTTTCTCCTCCCATTCTCCAATCACTGTCCCCCTCCCCCAAAACTGTCAAAGGGTTGATTCTGACTCATAGTGGTCCCACAGGACAGAGCAGAACTGCCCCACAGGATTTTCAAAGGAGCAGCTGGTAGGTTTGAACTGCTGGCCTTCGGGTTATCAGCCTGAGCTCTTAACCACTGTGCCAGTAGGGTTCCCCTTTTCTCCAAAGGACTTCAAAATCCTCACCTTTCATGATTTGTTTTGTCTCTTACAGGCAGAAACCAAAACCAAACTAGCTGCCATCAAGACTCACGGTGAACCTGTGTGTGTCAGAGCAGAGCTGTGCTCCATAATTTTCAAGTGGCTGATTTTTCAGGAGACAGATCTCCAAGGCCTCTTCCTAAGACACTTCTGGGTAGACTTGAACCTGCAGCCTTTCAGTAAGCTGCTGAGTGTGTTAGCCATTTGCACTGACCACAGACTCCATGCAGGAATCCTTCTCCAAACAACAGATGGACAAAGTGAGCAACCACTGCACACATGGGCATACACACATACATACACACATGAGCCCGAGCACTTCAAGATCAGCCCTTTCTTTTATTGAAAATAGCCTTCCAGATGTCTCTGATTTTTTCCCTCTGCCCATTACCCAGATCAGCTCCCACAAAGAGGCAAAATTCTCTTAAACCAACAAAGGTGGGGAGCAGCTATGAGTGTCCCATCAAGCTCTGCTGCTGCACATTTGTTTGTGTTTCCAATTCTGCACATTTATAGGTTTTAGTGTGGACTTTCCTACCTCTCCAAGGAGGGTGTCAGCCAGCCAGTGCTGGCACAATGCCTCCTTTTCCTTCCTCTCCACCACAGCTCCAGCACCCTGTTCTGAGCTCCATGCTGACTGAGCACACAAGACACACTGCTGCCACCCCACAAAACTGAGGGGCCTTGGGGGGAAGGCAGTGCCTGCCAGCCAAGGGAGTGTTTTCAATGCTCAGGATGCCTAAACACTGTGAAGGAAATAAATTTTCAGCAGATGATCAAAGAAGGAAACCCAAGTTAGGAGAAAACAGTGGGGAGGTGAAAAGCTGTATTCTAGCGAGAAACGAGACATTTTCAAGTTGAGACTTGGGTAAACAGTCTATAAAAATCAAGGACATAAGCAAGTTGGCCCCGCTGTAGCCCAGGGGTAGGGTCATCTTGTCAGAGGACAAAGGGCTGTCTGAAGGAGGACCAGACATGCTGAGTTACAGCAAATGCCTCCCAAATGTTGTCTCTGTCTCTTATTAATTAATCACCATGTCACACATGGTGGAGCATCCCATGACTAACACAAACTGTAACTACGTGGCGTGCGGCCAACTCGCTCATCTTCCTTTCTGAACGAGTCTCTGATGGCCCAGAGAGAGACTCGGCTTTGTGAAGCACTTCTTCCACGTATCAGATCAAACTAGAGGACTTGTTCCCAGGCTTGGCCTCAGCACAAAACTTCTCCCATGACATCCACACCCCACTTAGTTATTTCAGTCTCTCAGGCAAGCAGAGGTTTGGAGAGCTGCCGGGGGTCCTAAGAGTTTCTCCTGACTCAGCACAATGGTTCTATGAAAAACGCAGGCCAGACATCCCCCCGACTGTAGAAGGGTGGCTGACACATTTTCTTCTCACAGAAAAAGCCAAGTAGTTGTCTATAAGAGGAGACTTTATCAGTAAACCCTGTCAGCACCTCCTTGAAAATGGACCCCAAATCCTATATGTCTAGCCACCTCAAGTACTATCATCCCAGACACAGCTACCACACCCTCAAGTCTCCCTGCCTCAACTCTCCAACGGCTGCAATCTGTCCTCCACATGGCAGTCAGGCTGACCCTTGAAAACAGGAAGCCGGACTGTGTTACTGCCTTGCTCATAACCCTCTAATAGCTCTCCTTACCTTCTAGTGGATTCCAACTCATGGTGACCCCAGAAGTGTCAGAGTAGAACTGTGCTCCCCAGGGTTTTCAATAGCCAACGTTTTGGAAGTAGCCACCAACTTTTCTACCAAGGCTCCTCTGGATGGACTCAAACCAGCAACCTTTCAGTTAGCAGCTGAGCACATGGACTGTCCACACAACCTAGGATTCCCTTATATTGAACAAAAAATAGAGTCCCTGTGATGTCCTGCACTACCTGACCTCCCCCGCCTCTCAAACCTCCAGGCCTTAGGTCCCTCATCTACCGGCTCACCCAACTCAGCTGTACTGGCCCTGCTGCCATCCCTCAGGGCCTCCGCACTTGATGTTTCCTCTGCCAGAACATTCTTCTCCCCATCTCCATACGGCTCATTGCGTCTTTTCACTCAGACCTCTGCTCAAACGTTACCTCAGAGCTGTCTGGCCACCCTCCCTCCCCCGCCCACAGCCCACCTCCCTCTCCACAGCTCCTCGCCCTGCTGTATCTTCATAGTATGTATTACCGGGAACCCCTGGTGGTGCAGTGGTTAAGGGCGGTAACTGCTAACCAAATGGCTGGCAGTTTGGGTCCACCAGGCACCCACCAGGCATTCCTTGGGAAGTCCATGGGGCAGTTCTACTCCACACTATAGGGTTGCTATGAGATGGAATTGACTCGATGGGAGTGGGTTTGGCTGGTTGTTTTTTTTTTTATATCCCTTATCTGACATGCATAGCAAAACCTGCAAAAGGAAGAACTTGCATTATGCAGAAACCTATGAAAGAAGGAAAACAAATATTTTCCACTAAAACGAGCAACAGAAAAACTAAGAGTAGAATACATGAGACCTGAAAAACAAGCAGTCCCACGGAGTTCCAGCTCTCACAGGTTTCATTGTGGGGTGGGGGGTGGGGGGAAGATGTGGCAGTCTGCTGCCTTGGAAACCCTATCAGGCAGTTCACTTTGCCCTGTAGAGTTGCTGTGGGTCAGAATTGACTCAGTGGCAGTGGGTTTCTACCAAAGAAGCACAAAATAATCTACTGTTGTTGAGTCGATTACAACTCACAGGGGTGGTAGTGTAGGGGTTAGGAGTCTGGCTGCTAACCAAAAAGTCAACAGTTTGAATCTACCAGCCGCTCCTTGCAAACCGCATGAGGCAGTTCTACTCTGTCCTTTAGGGTTACTATGAGTCAAATCAACTTACTGGCAATGGTTTACATATATACGTGTGTGCGCGTGTGCGTGCGTGCGTGCGTGCGTGTGTGTGTGTGTGTAAATAAATCTAACTGGTTCTGGTTCTGTACCAAACCCTGGCTAAGATAGTAAGCAAAGAAACTGACTGACTTAACCAAGTTCAAGTTTTTATATTCAATAACCAAACTAGAACCACAATCCAGGTTTCCAGACACTTTCTCCTATGCTCTCTCCACTGGAGTTGGCTCTCATTTCAACATTCTGTCCTGCCAGAAAATCTATTAATATTGATATTCATACAAAATTACATGATCATCCTCACAGATGATGACAAGATACCATCTGATAAAATTCTGCATGTATTTGTAGCTTTAAAAATATCTCTTCTTGATATTAGGACCCACCTTCAGGAGGACACAGAAAAACACATATAAAAAGAATATTAAAATGCTAAATAGAAAATATAAATGCTATCTAAAACCAATAGGCAATATCAGAGTTATGAGGAAACCCAAGAGGAATTCCCATTAAAGAAAAAGAACAAGGCCACTTATTAACATCTTTGTGGAAACGTACATCAATAACCAACTTAAAAACATAATTAAACCACATTCATAATTACAGGAAGAAATATCAAAGTCCTAAAAACAAAACACAAGTAATAGATAGGCCCTATGTGAAAAAAGCCATTTACTGAGGAACAAAGAGTGGATCTTAATTGTGTGGCATTTATACATTCCTGGATAGCACACAGAACTGTGAAGATCAGCAATTCAATCTGTAACAGATGCTATTTGGCATCTCTTACGGACTGAATTATGTGCTCCCAAAATACATATTGTAGATAAACCATGGTATATATGCTCAATGGAACACTGTGCAATAATAAAGAACAACGACGATTGCAGGAAACATCTCTTAACACGGTTTCAACTGGAGGACATTATGTTGAGTGAAAGTAGTCAGCAACAGAAGGACAAATACTGTATGAGACCTGCACAATAAGAACTTAAAAGCAGACTCATGCATAGAAGAAAAGACTCTTTCATGGCTGTAAGGGTGGGAAGGGAAGGAAGGTGAGGAGGGGAGGGTTTAGATTTGATAGTTAATAGAAATTTGTTCGGGTGAAAGCAGTGACAGCACACATTAGTAAGAAGATCAATATTAACAGGACTTCAACATAACTTGAGTACTCCTCCCATCTTAACCCAATATTGCAAAGACAGAGTAGCTGGGGCAGGGGGCTGGGGACCATGCTCTCAGGGGAAATTGAGGCCAATGGGCACAACTAGCATTTTGCTAATGAGGTCTCTCCACACCCCACATTGGTGAGTGGTGTCTGGGGTCTTAAAAGCTGCCAAGCTGCCATCTGAGGGTACAGCAAATGGTCCCAACTTAACAGGAACAGATGATCAGCAAGGTCCATAACGATATGGGGGAAAGAAAATCCAGAAGACAGAGAGACCCACGTGAATGGATGTCTACATCGACTTGTGATCGGAAGAACCAGATGGTGCCTGGCTACCACCAGTGGTAGCCACGATGGAGCTCACAAACGTCTCACTGGCAACACAATTATAAATAGGAGTGCACCCTGAGATTTCTACTAAAAGATCGCAATTGATGGTCCAGGAGCCTCGGAATTCTCCTGGGAGCAAGGCCCCGGCCCTGATGCTGCCCCTGTCCATAAATCACAATGAAGGTCAACTTTTCAGACAGCAATGGATTTGACTTGGTAACGGAGAGGTACCGTATTGTGTTGGCACTTTATGGTTCTAGACATCTACAGGAGGTCGCACTGTTGACCTCATACTGGCAGAAGGGGAATGGGTGGAGAGGAGAAGATAGGAGACTGCTGGGAAGATAAGACATGTATGGAGCACAGAGGAAGAGTGTGCAGAGAGAGCAGTGGAAGCTGCATGTAGGTCAGCATGCAAATTTATATGGGAATGTAGATTTTCATTCAATCATAATAATAATAAAAAAATACATATTGTAAATCCTAAACCCTATGCCTGTGGTTATAACCCACCTTGGGAATAAGATATCTTTGTTATGTCAGTGAGACAGGATTAGGGTAGCATATGTCTCCAGTCAATCTCTTCGGAGATACCAGAGAGATTAAGAACGCATGCAAAAAGAAGAGATGGGGGAAGAGAGATTCCCATCCACATGAAGATTATCCAGGAGCAGGTTCTCAAAAAACACAAGGACCGTCCTCTAGAGCTGACAGGGAGACAGCCTCACCCTAGAGCTGGTACCTAACTTGGGCTTCTAGCTTTCTAAACAGTAAGAAAATAAACTTCTAACTTGTTAAACCTCCTCCTTGTGGTATTTCTGTTGTAGCAGCACTAGAGTGCCAACAGTATGCTTAACCCATTTGTGATAGTCTTACCGACGTAGCCCTCTGCAAAGAAGGTATTAGTATCATTACTGACCCTTTGTGAACGAGGTTTTAGGAGATCAGCCAGTTTCCCTAAAGCCAATCAGCAAGAAAATCCAGACTGAAATTTAGGTTGGTCTGACTCCCTCCCCAGAAAGACGGGCACTGGTAGTTAAGTGGCTTGCCCTTCATACATGAGACCCAGGTTTGATTTTGCTGGCCAACATACCTCATGCACAGCCATCACTCACCTGTCAGTAGAGACTTGCATAGCACTGTGATACTAAGCAGATCTTGGCAGAGTTTGAGACTAAGAGGGACTAGGAGGAAAGGCCCAGCAATCTACTTCCAAAAATGAGCCAATAAAAAGTCTGTGGATAGACAACCAACGTCTGGGATGGTGTAGGATTTGTCAGCTGTGTATGGGCTCCCCGTGAGTGCGAGCTGACTTCACAGCAACTAACAACGTGTATGGGCATACACGTCTCCTACAGCTTCTGCTGCTCTGGCTGACCCCCAACCAACATGGGCGCTAGGGCACTCCTTACCAGAAGCCCCCCAGAGGACAAACGGTTGCAGAACAGGAGCAGTGACAGAAAGCTGAAGGTGTTTGTAGATGGCAGGGGTAGGAGGAAGTCATCAAGAATGTAAATCTGCCACTCTGCCTCTTGGTGCGGCCACAGGAAAGCAAAAAGATTTACTGAGTTCTAACGGTTTAAGCTAACTACTAACAGGAAGTGCAGCCCAATTCTAGAGACACCTCAAAAGAAAGGCCTGGTGATCTCCTTCCAAAAGGTCACAACCACTGAAGATCCTTTGGAGCACAGCCTTACTTTGGCAAACACGGGGTCACTATGAGTCAGAATCAACCCAATGGCAAGTGTTTTTTTAAATATTTACTTATTTATTTTTACATCACTGTCAACACAAGTGCTAAAGACGGAGGGTGGGTGCCTGCTACCACCCCAGCATGCCTCAATGTGTCTCCCAAGAAGGAATCCACACATCCCAAGTAAGCTCTACAACAGACCCACGGAAAGGCTGCTCCTAGAGACCCATGCAGGCGGCCACAGGGCTCTGGGTGAGTCACATCTGGTATTTCTTGCCTTGGGAGGCTGGCTGCTCACTGACCACAGCAAGAGGACTTTGGACTCACTCTTAGAATGAGCACTCAGGGAACACTGAACAGACTCTGCAGATATCCCCAGGTCCAAGCACATCTAAAATCTGCAACTTTGAATTGCTACTTTACGCAATGAATCATGTCTCCCTAAAATACCTACTGAAATCCTTATCCCTGAACCTACAGATGTAATCCTATTTGGAAGGAGGATTTTTCTTTTGTTATATTGCCACTCTGCACCTTATAGGTTCCTGTCTTGGAAGAAGTACAGCCAGAATGTTCCTTTGAGAAGCAAAGTATATCTCATGTACTTTGGACATGTTACCAGGAGGAATCAGTCCCTGAAGAAGGACATCATGCCTGGTGAAACAGACAGTGAAAAAGAGGAAGACCCTCAACGAAACAGGCTGCCACAGGGGCTACAACAACTGGTTCCAGCATGATGATTGTGAGGATGATGTCTTGTTCTGCTGTACACAGGGTCACTACGAGTTGGAACCAACTTCAGACACCTAACAAGTTGCCACTGAGATGGTTCCAGCTCACTGCGACCTTACGCAAGACAGAATTAAGCACTGGCTCTGTACAATCTCTAGGACCTTTGATACGTTCGAGCCCACTGTTGCGGCTATTGTGTCAAATCCATCTCGTCAAGGTTTTCCTCATCTTGGTTGACCCTCTGTGTCACCCAAACATAATATCCTTTTTGAGAGATTGGTCTTTCCTGATGAAGCGTCCAAAGTAAGCATTATCTACAGACGCAAAATTTCTAAGGACGAGTACAGCCTTATCTTCAACGAAGAAGAATAACGGCAGACACAGTTGGCCTGCTTAATAGCTCCAGCCTACCTCCTGACAGCACGCTCTAGAAACCAGATCCACAACCAGAGATGGGCAACTGGACAAGAAAGGAGGGAGCACAGGCAAGAAGCCCCTTGTGATGCCCAATACCATATGAATTGCACAATTCCTAAAACAGAGTTTTAAACTGCCACTGGGTCACTCCAGCACGCTAGTGCAAGACAGGCTGGTTCCCAAGGTAGAAGATCTAGAGAAAGTCCACAGCCCAGTATACTGGCAAAGACTGTGCACAGTTCACTGCTGCAAAAGCCTTGGTGCCTAGCTTCTGGCGATGTTTAGTAGGGCCACTGGTACTGCTAAGGAACAGAGCTGCAGGGATGCCTGAATTCCAAGCTCAAATGAGTATCAAAAGGAAGCAAAGCAACCAGCTCTCTGTGTGCCAAAGAACCCCTGGGAAGGGGAGTGCAGACAGAGCAGTACAGTTGGGGCTCCTCTAAACAAGTCTCGCTGAGATAATCCTCTGTAAACAGTGACTGGGAAATACAGCAGATGGGCAGGAGGTATCAAAGGCTTGGTGAGGAGCCTCATAAGGCCACTGAGTCGAAAATGAAGGCTCCACTCAGGCCCTGGTGGTGGAGCTTGACAGAATCTCACAAACCTGAGGTCATGCCCTGCACATGACGAGGACACACAGCACACCGTGACGGCGGCTGGCAGACCAAGTTCAGAGCACTTAGACATGCGGCAGCCTGAGTCACAACCTGGTCCTCGTGTGGAGAAGAGGGGCACAAGCAAGTCCAGGGACACATCCACACCTGCTGCAGGAGGGGGCAGGAGGCTCAGTGGTCAGGAAGAGCAGCCAGGGATTCAGAGCTTTGGGGGAATAATCAGTGATGGTTTCAAAGACCAAACCAAACCAAATGCTGTCAAGCCAATCTCAACTCCTGGAAATCCTATGTGCATCTGAGCAAAACTGTGCTCTGTGGTTTTCGACAGCTATGTTCTTCCACAGCAGATCTCTAGTCCTTTCTTCTAGGTGCCTCTGGGTGGACCTCCAATCTTTTGGTTAGCATCTGAGTGTATGAATCATGTGCTCCACCCATGGACTCTAAGGACTGCTAAGACACCCAGGGGTGAGGGACAACTCCCAGTCTTTGAAGGAGGTTGACTCTGGGACAAAGTAGAAATACTCACTACTTTGTTTCTGTACTTGTAAGAACAATCATCTCAACACTGAGAGCTTACCCCCGGTGGCGTCAAACCAGGAGCTCCCTGGGAAGGGTCCAGAGTGTGAGTAGCCAGGTCCTTATAAGAAGACTGTTGCTATCTCCTCTCCTGGGCAGATGGGGCTTCGAGAAGGTGCTGACTGTAGGGGGCAAATTCAGATATAGCATTCATAACAGGCTTAAGCAGGGAAACTCGTGAGATCCACTTCCACAGACCTCCAATAAAATACTGAGGTGCCTGTCTTAGCTATCTAGAGCTGCTCTAACAGAAACACCACAGTGGAGTAGCTTTAACAAACAGAAACTGACTGTCTCACAGCTGGGAGGCTAGAAGTCTGAGTTCTGGGGGCTGGCTCTAGGGGAAGGCTTTCTCTGTTGGCTGTGGAAGAAGGACTCGTCCCTTCTGTTCCTCGTGATCTCCATACAGCTTGGCGTCTCTCTTCCCCTGTCTTGGCTTGCTCACTTGCTTTTTGCTTACAGTCACCCCTCATATCTGCCGGGGATTGGTTCTAGGACCCCCGTGGGTATCGAGGTCCTAGACACCCAAGCCCCTTACATAAAATAATGAAGAATTTGCATATAACCTACACACATCTATATACTGAAAATCTCTACATTACTTCTTATCTAGTACAATATAAATGTTATATAAATAGCTGTTAAGGATTACACTTATCACTTAATTCTTTCTCAGACACTGTAAGTACTTTATCAGAAATCTTAGATCTTATTTTTGCTGTTGTAAGGACAGCACTAACTCTTGCACAAGACTGTAGCTTCTTTCTACTTTATTGTGTGAATGCTTGATTTGTTCTTACCAACCTTACAGTCCACTTTAGCAAGTGACACTTTTCTAAATATCTCAATTTTTTAGTTTCTCACTGAGATAGCTCTTACTCCTCCCTCTTAGCTCTTGAGGGATTGCTTTGACCCCTTAATTGCTTTATAGAAGCCATTGTTTCAAGAAACAAAGGGTGCACACAAGTAGACAACAAGATGCAAAGTGAACAACGCTCACACACCAAGTAGAAGAGAGACCGAGGGTCTGCGAGACAGCAGGAGGCTACAGCAGGGATACTAGACATCACCTCCTTCACATGGACTCGGTGGAGTGCTTGGTGCATGGCAAATCCAAATTGTGTTTCCTGGAACATTGGTTCTGAGTATTTTCAATCCATCATAGTTAGCTGAATATAAGGTTGGCTGAATCTTCGAGGTGTGACACACATATGGAGGACACACCAAACTCTTTTATATCTCAAGAGAGATTGGCTTTTTTTTTTTATTTTTATTTTTGTTTAACATAACTGAGTGAAAATGTACATTCACATGTAAATTTACATGCCCCCCTATATGCAGCTTCCACTGCTCTCCCTGTCCGGTGACTGCACACTATTCCTCTCTGCTCCATACATGTAAGAGAGATTGGCTTTTTAAGACACGTCCTACACTGATACGTCACCTCTAGGTGGACTCCAACCAGCAACCTTTTGGTTAGCAGCCAACCACTTAAACCATTTACACCACCCAGGGACCCCAAGTTCTTAATTAACACCTGCAAGCAGAATCTGGAGCCCTAGTAGCACAGCGGTTAAGAGCTTAGCTGCAAAAGGGTCAGCAGCTAAAATGCACCAGCTGTTCCTTGGAAACCCTATGGCACCGTTCTACTCTATTCGATAGTGTCGCTGCGATTTGGAATCAACTCAACAGTAACAGGTTTATTTCAGAATCTGTGGTACTTCTGAAACATTAAGGTTGACAGTCATCTATTAAGCCAAGAATTACTATACATAAGCAAGAATTTGAAAGCCAAAAAGCCTTTAAAGGCTAAGTCACCTGGTTTATACATCTTTTTTTTTTTTTTCCCAAAAAGAAAAGGTGTTAACTGCAAATTACTTATCCATACGCTTTGAAATATGTTATAGTATTTTGGTCATTATACTTCCACAAGTTCTCGTTGACATGTCTGGTCTATGGTTATGAGTAAATAGGATAGGTGTTTTCACACTTGCAGGCAAAACCACAGCAGCGAGATGTGCAGGGGGTGGTATGTTTGTGTCTCTGTGTTTAATCACAGTGAAGTAAAAATATACAACTGCTTCTCTGAAACTTGCAACAACTCTTAGACAACCTCAATTATAATGATTTTCTTTTTGTTTTTTTTTGTTTTTTTTTTCCACAAAACACTCAAAAGAAAGTATCCCAAAAATTTCTACAAATGATTTTCAGTTCTATAGCTAAGCAGAGCCACCAGTTTGGAATTTACAAGGTATCTTAAGTAACAGAAATATCCTTATATTCCTTCTTACAATTCAAAAGCAAGAATCTTAGGCCAACCAAAGGGGGCAAGAAACCTCACACACATAAACACAGAAAACAAGCTTTTAAAAATATACTGGGACCTGTGTTGGTTAGACATGTGATAGTATCAGGGGACACAGCCATTTCTGTCCCTTGTGCCAAAGATCTAGCCGTGATATTTACCAAAGTTTTCCAAAGCCAAACTATAACTCGCTTAAGAAAGTGATATTTAAAAACTAAAATAAATTCAGAGTACCTTCACCTAGATATTTCATAAGCAAATGTGGTCACTGCCAAGAATTTGGAGTGAAAGAGTACAGAACTCCAAGTCAAAAGGTCTATAGGCAAAGTCTGTCCTTTACTAACTGGCACCTCCTCAACGGGCCACAAATCATAAATTCTGAGCTCTGTGTCCTCAGCTATAAAACCAAGACGATGGCAATAATAAGCCACTGGTCAAGCTCACCGAGCATCTGTCAGTACCAACCACACGTTACACGTGAAATGCTTGGTAAACTCAAGCGCACACACACACTTTAATTACTGTCTTAGAGCAGGCATTTTTGACTGAGGGTTCGAGACAGAACCAGAATCACATGGTTTTTTAATGTCTTGGCTTATCACGGTTTTTTGTTCTGTTTTTTTGGAAGGGGGAGTGGTGGACAGTTACCTTGTTGGTTTTGGCTAACCTAGACCTCTCTCTTCCCCTTTACTCTCAGGATCCCTTTACTGTTGGTAGCTCTGACACTGCATCCCTCAGCTGTATGGAGTCAAGGAGAAAAGTTAAGCATCTCTGGCCTGTATGAACTTGCAATCCCATCTTCCTACTCCAGAAGGTAAGTAGCAAGCTGTATCAGCTCAATCAGCAAAGCTTCTATTATTAGCGGCATCTCCCATCTTATAGAATTTTAGGATACTGCAGCCAAAAAGTATTAACATCCCTTTACATTTTTGCAACCATCCATAAATTAAACACAAGAGGTTAAGGAGCTACCATAATTTGGTAGTTCCTCAAACTGTTAAACAGTTACCATATGACTCAGCAATTTCATTCCTATACATATGTCCAAAGGAAGTGTAAACTTTGGTCCACTCTAAAACTCCTACATGCATGCTCACAGACACGTTATTCACAATAGCCAAAAAGTAGAAATAACACAAATGTCAATCAACTGATGAGTGAATAAGCAAAATGTAGTATATTCACACAATGGAGATTTTTCAATCATAAAAAGGCAAGAAGCACTGATATCATGCTCCATCATGGATGAACCTCAAAAATATTATGCTAATGAAAAGGAAAACAGTTACAGTCATGCTGGCCCTTACTGACGGTGATGTGACACATGTCAGAGTAGACCTGCTCCACGGGCTTCTGAATGGATGATTTTTCAGAAGCAGCTCAACAGGCCTTTCTTTTGAGGTACCTCTGGGTAGACGCAAATGTCAAACCTTACAGTTAACAGGTGAGCACGTTAACTGTTTGCACCACCCACGGATGCCTAAGTAGAAAGAAAGCCAGACACAAAGGGCTACCTATCCCATGACTCCCTTTATATGAAAGGTTCAGAACAGGCCACTCCTAGTCTGAACATCTGCTAGAGGCTGGGGAAGGGGAGGGGGAGTTGGGACAGACCACTAACATGCACAAGGTTTCTTTTCAGGATGATGAAATTGTGTTCAAATTAGATAGTGAACATACTAGATAACGAATATAATGAAAGCTACTGAATTGCACTTTAAAATAGTCAACTGTATGTTATGTAAATTATATCCTAATTTTTTTTTAAATCACATTATTATAAAAAAGAAAAGTCAGTTCTACCCTGGCCCTTAGGGTCACCATGAGTTGGATCCAACTCGACGACACTCGGCTGGCTTGGCTAAGACTAGTGAATAGTGGTTAACCAGTTAATTCTCCTTGTTAAAGGGCAGCCTTGACAGGTGAACACTGACTAACTCCCAAAAGACAGTCCCGCTGTGATGCTCGTGGCTGGCTCCCCTCACCCCCCACCCCCCACCCCAAAGCCCACACCCTCCTGCACAGTAACCACTCTCCAACTTCTTTCCTTTGTTGTCCCTCTCGGTTCTCTTATTACTTTCCCTTTCTTAATGAGTTAAGGAAAAAAACAAAACAAAAACCAAAACTGAATACAGCTTTTGGAGTGGGCCTTTTAAATGTAAAGTAACTTTGCCCTCTAGCTGTTTCATAAACACCTGTGAGAAGTAGCACACTGGAGTCAGCAGAAGCACGGAACTGGGTGAGGGGCTGCTGGGTTTAAATCCAGGCACTGTCCCTGTGTGACTGGGTGAGTCACTTCATTTCCATACCTCAGTTTCCTCATCTGAAAATGGCAACAAAAGCAGAATCGACCTCACATAGTTGCTGTGAGGATGAAGGGTTAGATCAATGCCTGGCACACAGCAAATACTCGAGTTAAAAAAATAACTACAGTTGTCATACGGTGTGTACCAGCTGTGCAGCACATGTGTCACAGCAGAACTGTGCTCTACGGGGCTTTCAATGACTTACTATTCAGAAGTAGATTGCCAGGCCTTTCCTCCAAGTGCTTGTGGCATGGACTCAAACTACCAGCCTTAGCAGCCAAGCACTAACTCATCTGCACCACACCAGGAACTCAGTAAGTATCTGACAAATGGGAGCGGAGGGGGAGGGGAAGGGGCCAAGGCACCCAGACCTAAGTACAAAACTAGCACATGTTCAGTGTTCCTTGTTGCTACCTTTCCTTGTAATTAAACATTTTTCTGCATCATTTAATGGTAGCACAGTATCGGATCACAGGAAGATACTATATGTATATCTTAAATAAAATCTTACAGTTTTGACTTTTGGCTTGCGCAAAACACTTTCTCTTTCCTCTTTTCTCATTAAAGAAAGGATTCTTACTGCTTCTAGGAGGGAAAACGAAGGCAGCCAGCACTTTTAGTTCCAAGTGGCAGAAATTCAGCCTAGGAGTTTAAGGGGAAAAAAAATCATAAAAAGTTGGGGGCTTGCAAGCTCAGTATTCCTGGGTGGCCTCCAGTGATGGCTGGTTTCAGGGGCTAACACACTGCCAACACGGTCCTTATCTCTCACCTCGAATTCGCTGGACTCTGCAGTATTGGTAGGCAACTTTCTCCCAGTTGAACAACCTACCTTGGTGGACAAGCCTCACCAGGACTACACGGAAAGCTGGAGTTGAGGAGAGTTTCTCCAAAACGTGGAAGAGAGGAACTGACATAGGCAGATGAAAACAAAAGCTACACCACCACCAGCTGCTCTTGACAGCGATCACAAAGAGGGTTCCAGACAAAGCAGAAGGCCATGTAGAACAAAATTCAAATTCACAAAACATAGACCAGACTTACTGGTCTGACAGAAACTAGAGGAATCCCCCAAACAGCCCCTGGACACCCGCCTAACTCAGAAATGAAGCCACCTCTAGAGCTCAGTTTTCAGCCAAAGCTTAGACAGCCCAGTAAAACAAACAATAATGTACATGAAGGAAGTACTTCTTAGTTCAATCAAATACAGAGGCCAAACGGGGAACGGCAGCCTGAAGGTAAAGATGAGAAAGTGGGAAAGGACAGGACACCTGGGCTACTGGACAAAGGGAACTCAGGGTTGAAGGGACACTGCTGACACATTGCCAGGATTGCAACCAATGTCACCAATTTGTGTATAAATTTGGGGCACGAGGAAAAACAACCTGAGAGAAGGAAGCAAGAGTGGAGGTCAGAGTGCTTGACACGATGTAAAAATGACTTCATCTGCCACTGCCGGCTCTGAAGATGAAGGAAGGGTCTCTACATGTAGAAATACAGGCAGTCACTACCAGAAGAGAAGCTGGGAAAGAGAGGAAAGAGGATGCTTCCCTACAGTCTCCAGAAAGGAGGCTGACACCATGATTTTAACCCAATGAGACCAGTTTCAGACTTCTAACGTAGAGAACTAAAAGATCACAGATGTGTACTGCATTATGCCATTAATCTCCTCCCCTCCTCTAAAAGAGCTATTGCAATCTATTTTAGAAAGCAATCAACCACCCAGCCAATTTCTACTGGGAGACTATTCTGGGTCGCCACCACTTGTCTGTCACTTTACCACATTATGGTGGCTTGCATGTTACTACAACATGACGCTGGAAGCTTCTCACTTGCATTTCAAATGTCAGCAGTCACCCACAGTGGACAGGTTTCAGCAGAGCTTCCATACTGAGACTAGGAAGAAAGGGTTGTCAATCTGTTTCCAAAAATGAGCCAATAAAGACCTATGGATCATAAAACAGCATTATCTGACATGTTGCTTTGGGAGCATTGTAAAAAAAAAAAAACAACTAAAATCAAACCCATTGCCATTAAGTCAATTCTGACTCACAGAGACTCTACAGACAGAGTAGAACTGCCCACTCAAGTCTCCAAGAAGTACGTGGAGGATCTGAACTGCCAACCTTTTGGTTAGCAACTGTAGCATTTAACCACTGCCATTATCAGAAGAGATCAATTGCTAGAGCAGACTATCCTATCTGGTAAAACAAAGGGCCAATGAGGACAAGTGTGACCCACATAGAAATGGATTGGTACAGTGGCCACAACAATGGATTTGAACACACTAGCAACAGTGACGTGACTTAAGGACCACGGAGAATTGTGTTGTACATGGAGTTGCCCTGAGTCAGAGTCATCCTGACAGCAGCTAACATCATTATGTGCCAAAGCACTTATGTAAAATACAGGAGGATTCTTAAGACTCCCTTCAGTTAGTATAATATCACCTCCTAATGTAAGAATTGGTTTTATATGTATTATCTCTTTCCTAACCCTTACAGCTCCCTGTAATGATTAGCTTCACTTTAACAAAATAAGGTCCTCTACACCTAGTGACTCATTCAAGGCCACATAGTCAAGTACACAAGACAAAACGTACACTAAATACAAAGCACTCCTAGTGCTTTGTAACCACTGCCTACTACACAAAAAGCAAAACCAAACCCACTGCTGTCAAGTCAATTCCAACTCATACTGACCTCTCCAACTCAACTTCCCCACAGTTTCCAAGGAGCACCTGGTGGATTTGACTGCCAACTTTTTGGTTAGCAGCTATAGCACTTAAACACTACGCTACAGGGTTTCTAGTATAAGAAAGGCTGGGCTAAATTCTACAAAAAAACCACAGAAGAAACAAACACAACCCCTGCATTTAAGGACCTCTCTATCTTGACATATATGCTTAAAAACTGTCAATTCAAGGTCACTTGGACAGGTGCCACCTATGGGAGGAAGCACCACTTAGGGGCTTCCTCCCACAGAAAGAGAGGCCTCAAAGCCAGATGACCAATCAGACTTCCTGAACAAGGGGTCTCTGTGACGCAAGGAGATGGCAAGGAGGGGCCAAACATACCAAGTACTTAAGTAGCCATTTACCAGACTTGTCAGGAAGGCTTCCAGAACAAATCAGCAGAAAACAAAAACATAATAAATTTTGAAAAACCTACAAAGCACTGTTTGAAATTCTTTACAGGTACTAGCTTATTTAGCCAGCTCTCACACTTTTACGAGATGCTGCTGTTGTTAGGTGCCACTGAGTTGGTCCTAGCTCTTAGTGACCCTATGAACAACAGAATGAAACACTACATCTTCTGTGTCAGACCCACAGTTGTTTCATGCTTAAGCCCACATTGCTGCCACTGTGTCCATCCATCGCACTGAGGATCTTCCTCTTTTTTGTTGGCCCTCTACTTTACTAAGCATGACGTCCTTCTCCAGCGATTGATCCCTCCTGACAACATACACAAAGTCTGTAAGATGCAGGCTTGCTATCTTTGCTTCCAAGGAGCACTCTGGTTGTACTTCTTCCAAAAGACATATGTTCACTCTTTTGGCAGTCTATTGTACATTCAATATTCTTCTCCAACACCACAACCCAAAAGCATCAATTCTTCTGTCTAAGTCAATGTCCAGCTTTCACAGGCACATGATGCGACTGAAAATATCATGTCTTGGGTCAGCTGCACCTTAGTCTTCAAGGTGACATCTTTATATTTCAACACTACAGAAGTCTCTTGCAGCAGATTTGCCCAATGCAACGTGCCTTTTGAGTTCATTGCATAAACATTATGCAACGTGTCTTTTGAGTTCATGACTGCCACTTCCTGTGGAACCAAGTAAAATGAAATCCTTGTCAACCTCAATCTTTTCTCCATTTATTATGATGTTGCTTACAAATCTGGTTGTGAGGATCTTTGTTTTCTTGATCTTGACTTACAATCCTTAATGAAGGCTACGATCTTTGATCTTCATCAGTAAGTTTTTCAAATCCTATACATTTTGAGCAAGGAAGTTTGTGTCACCTGAATAACGTAGATCGTTAACAAGTCTTCCTCCAATCCTGATGCCTCATTCTTCTTCACACAGTCCAACTTCTCATGTTATTTGCTTGGCATACAGACTGAATAGGTTTGGTGAAAAGATACAACCCTGACGCACACCTTTCCTGACTTTAACCCACGTGGTATCCCCTTGTTGTGTTCAGTTAACTGCCTCTTGATCCATGTACAGATTCCTCGTGAGCACAATTAAGCATTCTTGAATTCCCATTTTCCTCAGTGTTACCCATAATTTGTTATGATCCATACTGTTGAGTGTCTTTTCACAGCCAATAAAATATACACAGGGAATGACAACTTGAAGAGCAATGGTGCTGCGCTGATCATCAAAAAGCCATCTCAAGATCTGTCCTGAAGGACAATGCTGTTAGTGATAGGAAAATATCCATACGCCTACAAGAAAGGCCAGTTAATACAACTATTATTCAAATTTACACACCAACCACTAAGGCCAAAGATGAAGAAATTGAAGATTTTTACCAGTTTCTGAAGTCTGAAATTGATATAACATGCAATCAGGATGCACTGATAACTACTGGTGATTAAATGCAAATGTTGGAAACAAAGAAGGATCAGTAGTTGGAAAATACACCCTTGGTGACAGAAATGATACCATATATCACATGACAGAATTTCACAAGACTAATTACTTCTATTATTGCAAATACCTTTTTCACTAACATAAACGGCAACTACACCGATGGACCTCACCAAACGTAAGACACAGGAATCAAATCAACTACGTCTCTGGGAAGAGACAATGGAGAAGTGCAGTATCATTAGACAGAACAAGACAAGATGCTTGACTATAGCACAACCCATCAATTACTCACATGCAAGTTCAAATTAAACCTGAAAAAAATTAGAACAAGTCCATGAAAGCCAAAGTACAATGTTAAATATTTCCACCTGAGTTTAGAGACCATACCAAGAATAAATCTGATGCACTGAACACTGCTGACCGAACACCAGGTGAGATGTGGAATGACATCAAACACATCATACATGAAGAAAGCAAGAAGTCATTAAAAAGACGGGAAACAAAGAGAAGATCAAACTGGATGTCAGAAGAAACTCTGAAACATGCTCTTGAATGTCAATTAGCTAAAGAAAAAGGAATATAATTTCAACTGGAAGGCATTACGCTGAGTGAAATCAGTGGCAAAAGGACAAATATTGTATGAGACTGCTACCAAAAGGACTTCAAAACAGACATGTACAGAAACAAAGACTCTTTGATGGCCACAAGGGAAGGTAAGGAGGGAGAGGGTTGGTCATAGATTAGAGAGTTGATAGGAATTCAGTTAGATGAAAGCAATGAACAACACACAACAGAAAGCAGATCAACTTAAATGGACTTCACCATAAATTGAACAGTCTTCTAATTTCAACTCCATATTGCAAGGAGACAGTAGCATGGGCAGAGTCTGCGGACCATGCTCTTGGAGGACATTGAGGCCAACTGGCATAACTAGCCTACTGCCAAGAGCCTACTGCACCCCATATTGGTGAGTGGCGTCTGGGGTCTGAAAAGCTACCAAGCTGCCATCTGAGGTACACCAATTGGTCCCAACTCATCTGGAACAGATGACCATCGAGAACAACTAAGACACGTGGAAAATAAGAGCCCAGGAGACAGAAGGACCCATGTGAATGGGAGACTGTATCAATATGTCACCAGAAGAACAAGATGGTGCCTGGCCACCACCAAAGACAGCCACGATGGGGCACACAATGTTGAATCCCTGTGGCAACACAAGAAAAAGAGTGATGCTGCTCAAGAACGCCACCAAAAGACCACAACTGATGGCCTAATAGCCTGGAGGATCCCCTTGGACCACGGCCCTAGATCTGATGCTGCCCCTCACCAGAAAACACCACTGAAGTCAACTCTTTGGAGAAAAATGGACTGGACTTGGGTTCACAATGTGACCGTATGGTTTGCATACTTTATGGTTCTATGCATTTATAGGATTCTGTCCTATGCTCTCTCTCTAGATAGGAGTGAAGAGGGTGGAGAGAAGGGGCCAGGAGATTACTGGGAGGATACAGTAAGTACAGAGTGAAAAGGAGGAGCGTGCTGTCACCAGGCAGGGAGAGCAAAGGGAGCTGCAGAAAGGTGGGCACGCAAAATTGATTCGAATTGTATACTTTCACTTAATCACAATTTTAAACGAAAGAAAGAAAGAAATGATGCAGTAAAAGAACTGAACAGGAGATTTTAAAGGGCAGCTCAAGAAAATGAAGCATGATAACGAGACGTACAAAGAGCTGGAGACAGAAAGCAAAAAGGGAAGAACACACTCTCAATGTCTCAAGCTGAAAGAACTGAAGAGAAAATTCAAGCCTCAAGTTGCAACAGTGAAGGCTTCTACATGTAAACTACTAAACAACTCAGAAAGCATCAAAAGAAGATGGAAGAAATACACAGAGTTATTACACCAGAAAGAACGGGTCAACATTCAACCAGGCATATGATCAGGAACCAACGGTACCAGTGGAAGATTTGAAGCTGCACTGAAGATACTGGCAAAAAACAGGGCTCCAGGAATTAAAGAAATATGAAGCGAGATGTTTCAACAAATGGATACAGTGCTGGAAGTGCTCACTCATCTATGCCAAGAAATTTAGAAGACATCTACCTGGCCAACTGACTGGAAGAGATCTGTATTTATGCCAATTCCCAAAAAAAGGTGATCCAACTGAATGCAGAAATTACCAAATAATGTCATTAATATCACACACAAGTATAATTTTCTTAAAGACCATTCAGAAATGACTGCAGCAGTAGATCAACAGAGAACTACCAGAAATTCAGGCCAAATTCAGAAAAGGACATGGAATCCAGGATATCATTGTTGATGTCAGAAAGATATTGGCCGAAAGAACACCAGAAAGAGATTAACCTAACTTTTACAGACTATGTAAAGGCATTTGACAGTGTAGGTCATAACAAACTGTAGATAACACTGCAGAGAATGGGAATTCTAGAACATTTGATTGTGCTCTATGAAATAGGTACCATTATGAAACCCATTTCACAGATGATGACACTGAGGCACTGAGAGGTTTAACTAAACAGGAGGCAAATTCAATGTGTTCCCTATGCTCTTAATGAGGGTACTGAACTGCCTAGCTAGACAACATCTTCATTACACCTAAAAACATGTTCATTCCACTACGGTCTACAGAAGCTATGCTCTGCAGAAACATTTCATACATGTGAAGTGTCCTTCAAACACAAACTGGACTGCATAAACACACAACCCAGAAACCACCCCCATAATAGTTTCTGGGAACCTCTACCCTCAAGTCAAGTCAATTATGACTCATGGCTAGCCCATCTGTTACACAGTAGAACCATGATCCATACTGTCTTCTTGGCTGCAGCCTTTTTTTTTTTTTACTATGATTGAGTGAAAATGTACAATCCTGCCTATGTGCAGCTCCCACTGCTCTCCCTGCCCAGTGACAGCACACACGTTCTATTCATTGTATACATGTCCATTGTATACATATCCTCCTAACAATCCCCTGTCCCCTCCTCTTCACCACCTCCAGTAAAAGGCCTGCAGGATGACATCCTATAGATGCACAGAACCATAAAGTGCACACAAGAGATGGTCACTGTGTCACCAAGTCCAATCCATTCCTGTCCAAAGAGTTCACCTCAGCAATGATTTATGGACAGAAGCAGCATCAGGACCAGGGGCCACACTCCCATAGAGGCCCCTAGACCATCAGCTGCAGTCTTTCAGAAGAGTTCTCACAGTGCACCCCTTTTTATTCTTGTGCTGATGGAGAGACTCACCTTTGTGAGCCCCATCACAGTATCCCCAGTGGTGGCCAGGCATTATCTGGTTCCTCTGGTCACATGTCGATGTAGTTACCCACTGACATGGGTCTCTCTGTCTTCCAGCTTTTCTTTCCCCCATGTCATTTTGGTCCTTGGTGATCATCTGTTTTTGTTCAATTGGGACCATTTGGTGTATCTCAGATGGCAGCTTGCTAGCTTTTAAGAGCCCAGATGCCACTCACCAATATGCGATACAGGAGACTCTCTCAGCAGTTGGCTAGTTATGCCAATTGGCCTCGATGTCTCATAAGAGTATGGTCCCCAGACCCCTGCCCCTGCTACTCTGTCCTTGCAATATTGGGTTAAGACTGGAGGAGTGTTCATGTTATGTTAAAGTCCAGTTAAACTGATCTTTCTAATGTGTACTGTCACCAATTTCACCCAACCAAATTTCTACCAACTATCTAATCTATCACAAACCCTCATCCTCCATCCCACCCACCCTTGCAGCCATCAAAGAGTCTTTTCTTCTATTCATGAGTCTGTTTTCAAGTTCTTATCATAAGGGTCTCATACAGCATTTGTCTTTTTGCCACTGACTACTTTCACTCAACATGATGTCTCCCAATTGAAACCAGGTTATGACATGCTTCCTAAAATCATCATTGTTCTTTATCATTGCATACTGTTCCACTGAGTATATATACCACAGTTTACCTACCCATTCCTCTGTTGCTGGGCATCTGGGTTGACTTCATCCTTTTGCTATTGTGAACTGTGCTGCAATAAACATTTGTGTGCATGTATCTGTTCGTGTCAATGCCCTGGATTCTGTAGGATATGTTCAAAGCAGTGGAATTACTGGGTCAAATGGTAAATCTATTTCCAGCTTTTTAAGGAAGCACCAGATTGCTTTCCAAAGAGGTTGTACCATTTTGCAATCCCATCAACAGTGTAGGAGAGTTTCAATTTCTCCACAGCCTCTGGAGCATTTGTTGTTTGGTGTTTTTTCGATCACGGCCAACCTTGGAAGGGTTAGATGATATCTCATCGTACTTCTGATTTGAACTTCTTTAACTGCTAATGATAATGAGCATTTCTGCATGTGTCTTTTGGCTGCGTGGATATCCTCTTTAGAGAAGTTGTCTGTCCATCTCCTTCAGTCATCACTTCATTGGATTATTTATCTTTTTCTTATTGATATTTTATAATACCTTATAGACTACGATTATATATGTCAGATGCTGGTCTAACATATAGTTGCCAAACACTTTTTCCTATTCTGTAGGTGGTCTTTTAAATCTTGTGATAAAGTCTTTGGATGAGCAAAAGTGTTTCATTCTTAGTAGTTCCCATTTATCTATTTTCTCTTCTGTTGATTATTCATGGACAGATTTTGAAGTCTGTCTACATTATGTATTAAAAGTTCCATTGTTGATCCTATTTTTTCTTGGATAGCTTTATCATTTTAGTTTTGATATTTAGGTCTTTTATCCAGTTTGAGTTACTTTTTGTATAAGGTGTAAGAAATGTATCTTGTTTCAATTTTTTTGCAGATGGATATCCAATTTTGCCAGCACCATATGTTAAAGAGATTACTTTTACCCCAGTTTAAAGTCTTAGGGCCTTTGCTGAATATCAACTGTTCATAGGAGGATGGTGGCATCTCTGGGGTCTCAACTCTGTTCCATTGATTTATATGTCCCTTTTTGCACCAGTACAAGGCTGTTTTGACAACTGTGGCAGTGTAACAGGTTCTAAAACCAGGTAGTGAGAGGCCTCCCAATGTGCTTTTCTTCTTCAGTAGTGCTTTACTTAACCAGGCTTTCTTCCCTTTCCAGACAAAGTTGATGATTTGTTTCTCCATCTCACAAAAAATGTCACTGGAGGGGGGCACAGTCAAGGTGGCGGACTAAGCACACATCTCCTTACATCCCTCTGGAAACCAAGACCTGAACTGATAACCAAACGGAGCCTCCTGGTCACCTGGTGAGCCCCAGGACACAGCACAAGGCTGTGAATTTTGACTTCATACCACTGAACAAAAAACTTCCTCTCTTTTGTGGACTCCCGCTCCTGGCTAGCCCGGGCTCTCATGGACTGAAGGTAACACACCATTCTGACATTTTTTTCTCTGTCTTGGCCAGCAGGCGGAGCTGCATCTTGCCTAGCAGCTAGTCTGACATGCACTGCTGGTGGGATTGGCAGGCAAAATCCCCATATTTTGAGAGGCAGGCTTAGGACTTTGTTCATCTAGTGACTTTGGGCCTGTCTTCTTATCTCTGCCACAGTGTGGCTTGTATGGAACCAGCAGTGACTATGTGTGGGATGCCATGCTGGATAGGGAGACTTTAGTGGGACCTAATTCTTAGCCTGGCAGCCAGCACTTGCAAAAAGGACAGCGCTTCTCTGACAGAAAAGCAGTAGTTTACACACTGTCACCTATGGTGGCAGTCCAGCAACAGAGGCTGAGGACTCACAAAATCTTGGCACCTTTAGCCCCTCTATCTGCCGACCGTGTGGAGGGCACCATCCTAGATATGGTGGCCACAGCTGGACCTAGTTCTTAGCCTGGGAGCCAGAGTCTGCCCACAGGACAGTGTTTTTCTACCAGAAAAGCAGTAGTTTACACAGTGTCACCTAAGGCTGGGCCCTGTCAGCAGAGGCCAACAGGGCAGTAGCACTGTTGTACTTTGAACTAGCTTGCATCATGTGAGGCTGGATACAGAGGTGCTTAATTTGCCAACTGGGAAGAGGGACCTCTACACCTGAAAACCTGACTGACTTGGGAAGTGGTCAGGTACCTTTTGTTTCACATTTTAAGACAGCCTAGAGAAACATCTGCAGTCTATCCTCACATTATTTCTCCCAGCATTTGCTTACTCACATGACACCCAAAAAGCAACAGACACTTGTGGGATACAAGAAATCATTCATAGCTTCAGAAGGTTCCCAAACAAAACAACAAAGGAGTTCTCCAAATGAAGAAATGTTTCAGAAATTATCAGAAGGTGAATACAAAAGGATTCTATACAGAGCCCTTCTAGACCTTATACAAAATGCAGCAGAACAAAAGGAAAATTAAGCAAGCTGTTCAATCTGATGGAACACCAGCAGTCTGAAATCCCATAGATCAAGAACAAAATCAAAGACATAGAAACTTCCATCCAAAGCCAAGAAAACTGAATGGAACAAACGGAAAAAAGAATTTCTGACTTGGAAGACAGAGCTACCAACATCAGCATCTAGGAGCAGAAATCAGAAAAAAGAAACAAGAAAAATGAAGAAGCATTAAGAAGCAGGTGCGAATCAATTAAGAGGAGCAACCTTCAATTAATTGAATTCCCTTAACAGGATGAGACACCTGAGAACACAGAGTCTATCGTTGCTAAGTTGCTGACAGAAAAATTCCCAGAAATCATGAAGGAAGAGAATATAGATATCCTAGATGCATGTCATATGCCACCCAATACAGATCTCAAAAGAAAAACTCCAAGACATTATAATCAAGCTTAACAAAACGAAACATAAGCAGCAACTCTTAAAGGCAGCAAGACTCAAATCAAAGCTAACATTCAGGAGGAAACCCTGTAGGCTCTCTTCAGATTTCTCAGCAGAAACCATACTGGCACAGAGACAGTGGCATGACACATTCAAAGCCTTGAAGGAGAAGAACTTCCAATCAAGAATTATATATCCTGCAAAACTATCTTTCAAATATGAAAATGATATTAAGACATTCCCAGATAAACACAAACTCAGAGACTTTGTAAAAACCACACCAAAACTACAAGAAATATTGAAAGAAGCTTTTGCCTTTGGCTGAGAAGATCAAAACCACTAACTTTATATTTTAGAACAACACATCAACCAGAATCCTACTAAGTTAGGGAAGGGTCCAAACTCAATCACAGCTTTAATACTGAAAGAAATAATCCAGTGATCACCATGAAAACTATGGTGCCATGTTATTAAAATGAGGGATGTACTACAGTCATTATAGTCCTTCAAGATGGACAGGAAGTCAACAAGACTTGTAGTAACTAAAATTGGGTTTATATATAGTTTATTAAGGGTGATCATAGGGGTAGCCATAAAGCACAACAAAGACACAACATACCATACCAAGAAATGTAACACAGCAGTCTCAATAACTACAAAAACAGCTCTGAAACAGGTGAAAAATCAACTCACAAAAAAGAATGTCCCAGAACAGACTAATAAGAACAACATAAAAAACATCAACACAAAAATAAACATATCACAATGGCAGCACTGAACACATACCTATCAATAATTACATTGAATGTCAATGGACTGAATGCTCCAGTAGAGACATCGAGTGACATCTTGGATTAAACAACAAGACCTATCCATACGTTGTCTACAAGAAACTCACTTGAGACCTAAACATAGGAACAAACTGAAAATTAAAGGATGGAAGACTATATATCAAGCTAACAATGAACAAAGATGAGCAGGTGTGGCAATTCTAATCTCAGACAAAATCAATTTTAATGTAAAATCCACCACGATGGACAAAGATGGACACTATTTATTGCTAAAAGGTTCAGTACGCAAGACTTAACTGTATTAAATATTCATGCAGCTAATATAAGAGCACCTAAATACGTCATAGAAACACTGACTACACTCAAAAAAGAGATGGATTACTCCACAATAATAGTGGGAGACTTCAACATTCCACTCTCAATACTGGACAAATCATCTAGAAAAAAAACTCAGTAAAGATACAGAAGACCTTATTGCCACAATTTACCAACTAAACCTCATCGATATATTCAGAACTCTCCACCCATCAGCAGACAACTACACCTTCTTCTCCAGTGCACATGGAACATTCTCCAGAATTGGCCATGTGTTAAGATATAATGCAATTCTCAACAAAATCCATACCACTGAATTACTGCAACGCATCTTCTCAGATCATAAAGCCATAAAAGTCAAAATCAACAGCAGAAAAAGCATAGGTAGAAAGTGGAATTCTTGGAAACTGAACAACATCTTGCTCAAAACACCATGGGTTATAGAAGACATCAGGATGAAATAAAGAAATTCATGGATTTCAATGAGAATGAAAACACTTCCTACCAGAATCTATGGGATACAGCCAAAGTAGTGCTCAGAGGTCTGTTTATCTCCATAAACACACACATCTGGAAGGAAGAAAGAAACCAAATCAAGGAACTAATCCTACAGCTCGAACAAGCAGAGAGAAAACAACAGAGGAACCCATCAGGCACCAGAAGAAAACAGATCATAAAGATTAGAGCAGAACTAAATGAATTAGAGAATAGAAAAACAATTGAAAAGACCAAAAGCTGGTTTTTTGAAAAGATCAACAAAATTGACAAACCAGTAGCGAAACTTACTAAAGAAAAACAGGAAAGGAAACAAATAGCCCAAATTAGAAATGAGAGGGGAACGGTCACAACAGATCCAACAGTAATCAAAAATATCATAACAGAATACTACGAAAGACTGTAGTCTAACAAATTTGAAAGCATTGAGGAAATGGATGAATTTCTTGATTCATATCACCTACCCAAATTATCACAACATGAAGCAGAACAACTTAATAAACCCATCAAAAAGGAAGACATCGAAAATCTCAACAAAAAACCACCAACCAAAAAAAAGCCCGGGCCCAGATGACTTCACCACAGAATTCTACCAAGCTTTTAGAGAAGAGCTATCCCCAATACTACTGAGACTATTTCACAGTATAGAAAGGGATGGAGTACTCCCAAACTCATTCTATGAAGCCAGCATAACCCTGATACCAAAGCCAGGGAAAGACCCAACCAAAAAGGAGAACTACAGACCGATATCACTCACGCATCTGGATGCAAAAATCTTCAACAAAATCTTGCCAACAGACTACAACAGCATATCAAAAAAATAACCCATCACGACCAGGTTAGATTCATACCAGGGATGCAAGGCCTGTTCAACATCAGAAAAACAATTATGATTAACCACATAAATATCACAAAAGACAAGAATCGCCTAATTTTGTCCATTGATACAGAAAAGGTATTTGACAAAGTCCAACACCCATTCATGCTGAAAACTCTTAGCAAAATAGGCATAGACGGAAAATTCCTCAACGCAATAAGGGCCGTTTATACAAAGCCAACTGCCTATGTCATCCTCAATGGAAAGAGACTGAAACAGTTTCCCTTGAGAATAGGAACTAGACAAGGATGCCCACTCTCACTTCTCCTATTCAACACTGTACCAGAAGTTCAGCCAGAGCAATTAGACAAGACCACGGAATAAAGGGTAACTGCATCAGCAAAGAAGAAGTCAAAATCTCCCTCCTTGCTGATGATATGATTGTATATGCAGGGAATCCCAAAGAATCTATAAGTAAACTACTCACACTGGTAGAATAGTTCAGCAAAGTCTCATGTTACAAGACAAACATAAGTAAATTGGTAGAATTCCTTTATACCAACAACAAGACTGTTAATGAAGAAATCATCAAATCAATACCATTTACTGTAGCCCCTAAGAAGATAAAGTACCTAAGAATTAATCTAACCAGAGAGATAAGAGCCCTTTACAAAGAGAACTACAAACTTACTACAACAAACTAAGAGAGACTTACATAAATGGAGAAACCTACCCTGCTCATGGACTTAACATTGTGAAAATGTCTATTTTACCCAAAGCAATCTACTTATATAATGCAATCCCAATACAAGTTCCAGTGTCATTTTTTAATGAGATGGAGAAACAAATCACCAACTTGGTTTGGAAATGGAAGAAACCCCAGATAAGTAAGGCACTACTAAAGAACAAGAACACACTGGGAGGCCTCTCATTACCTGACTTCAGAACCTATTACACTGCCACAGTGGTCAAAACAGCCTGGTACTGGTACAAGAACAGACAGATCAATCAATGGAACAGAATTGAGACCCCAGAAATGACACTATCTGCCTATGAACAGTTGATATTTGACAAAGGCCCTAAGACATTACTGGGTAAAAACAATCTCTTCAACAAATAGTGCTGGCAAAATTGGATATCCACCTGCAATAAATTGAAACAAGATCTATATCTTACGTGTTATACAAAAACCAACTCAAACTGGATAAAAGACCTAAATATCAAATCTAAAACGATAAAGCTCATCCAAGAAAAAGGAGGAACAACAACGGAAGTTTTAATACACAGTGTAGACAGATTTCAAAATTTGTCAAACAAACCACAATCAACAGAAGAGAAAACAAATTAAACAGAAACTATTAAGAATCAAAGACTTTATTAAAAGAATTAAAAGGCCACCTACAGAATGGGAAGAAATATTTGGCAACTATATGTCAGACCGATGCCTGATCTCCATAATCTATAAGATACTAATAAAATATCAATAAGAAGACAAATCATCCAATTAAGCGATGGGCAAAGGAGATGGACAGACACTTCTCTAAAGAGGACACCCAGGGAGCCAAAAAAGCACATGTGGACATGTTCATGATTTTTAGTTATTAAAGAAATTCAAATCAAAGCTACAATGAGATACCACCTCACACCAACAAGTTTGGCCATGATCCAAAAAACACAAAATAACAAATGCTGGAGAGGCTGTGGAGAAAGTGGAATTCTCCTACACTGTTCGTGGGGTTGCAAAATGGCCCAGCCTCTTTGGAAAGCAATCTGGCGCTTCCTTAAAAAGACAGATACAGATATACCATTTGACCCAGTAATTCCACTATTTGGAATATATCCTACAGAATCAAGGCTATTCACACCAACGGATACATGTACAAGAATGTTTATTGCAGCAGAGTCCACGATAGCAAAAATATGGAATCAACCAGGATGCCCAGCAACAGAGGAATGGATAGGTAAATTATGGTATATATACTCAGTGGAGCACTATGAAATGATAAAGAACAACGATGATTTGAGGAAACATCTCATAACCTCATTTCAACTGGAAGACACGTTGGGTGAAAGTAGTCAGCAACAAAAGGACAATTACTGTATGAGACTCCTACAATAAGAACTCAAAAACAGACTTATGCATAGAAGAAAAGACTCTTTGATGGCTGCAAGGGAGGGGAGAGAGGTAGGGTGAGGGGGGAAGGGTTTAGATTAGGTAGTTGGTAGAAATTTGGTTGGGTGAAATCAGTGATAGCACACATTAGAAACAAAACAATATTAAGTGGACTTCAACATAATTTGAATATTCCTTCCATCTTAATCCAATATTGCAAGGACAGAGTAGCTGGGGCAGAGGGCAGGAGACCATGCTCTTAGGTGAAATCAAGGCCAACTGGCACAACTAGCATTTTGCTAAGAGGGCTCTCTGCATCCCACATTGGTAAGTGGTGTCTGGAGTCTTAAAAGCTACCAAGCTGCCATCCGAGGGCACAGCAATTAGTCCCAACTCAGCAGGAACGAATGCTCACTGAAGACCAAAACACTGTGGTGGAAAAGGAACCCAGAAGACAGAGAGATCCACATCAGTGGATGCCTACATAGACTTCGGACCAGAAGAACCGAATGGTGCCCAGCCACCACCAGTGATAGCCGCGATGGAGCTCACAAAGTTGAGTCTCACTGACAACACAAGAATAAAAAGGGGTGCACCCTGAGATCTCCACTAAAAGACCGCAATTGATGGTCCAGCGGCTTTGGGTTTCCCCTGGGAGCATGGCCCCTGGCCCTGATGCTGCCCTTGCCCATAAATCATAACGAAGGTCTACTCTTTGGACAGGAATGAATTGGACCTGGCAATGCAGAGTGACCACGTCTTGGATGCATGTTATGGTTCTATGCATCTATAGGATATCATACTGTTGACCTCTGGCTGGAGGAAGGGGAGTAGGTGGAGAGCAGGGGAAAGGAGACTGTTGGGAGGATGAGTCATGTATGGAGCAGAGAAGAATAGTGTGCTGTCACCGGGCAGGGAGAACAGTGGAAGCTGCATATAGATAGGCATTCAAACTTACATGGGAATGTACATTTTCACTCAGTCATCATAAAAAAAAAAGTCACTGGAATTTGTATTCGGATTGCATTATATAAGTAAATTGCTTTGGGTAAAATAGACATTTTCACAATGTTAAGTCTTCCTAGCCAGGAGCAAGGTAGGTTTCTCCATTTATGTAAGTCTCTCTTAGTTTCATGTAGTAAGGTCTTGTAGTTCTCTTTGTAAAGGTCTGTATTGCTCTAGTTAGACTTATTCCTAGGTATTTTATCTTCTTGGGGGCTATAGTAAATGGTATTGATTTGATGATTTCTTCATTAACAGTCTCGTTGCTGGTATAAAGGAATTCTTCTGATTTACATATGATTATCTTGTACTCTGAGACTTTGCTGAACTCTTTTATCAGTTTACTTAGGGATTCTTTAGGATTTTCTGCGTATACAACCATATTATTTGCAAACAGGGAGATTTTTACTTCTTCTTTGCTGATGCAAATGCCCTTTATTTCTTGGTCTTGTATAATTGCTCTAGCTAGAACTTCTAGAACAATGCTGAATAGGAGAGGTGAGATCAGAGTGGCCACCCTCGTCTAGTTCCTGTTCTCAAGGGGAATTATTTCAGTCTCTCTACACTCAGGATGATGTAGGCAATTGGTTTTGTATAGATGGCCTTTAATGCATTGAGGAATTTTCCATCTACTCCTATTTTGCTGAGAGTTTTCAGCATGAATGGGTGTTACACTTTATCAAATGCCTTTTTTGTATCAATTGACAAAATCAGATGATTCTTGTCTTTTGCGTTATTTATGTGGTTGAACACATTAATTGTTTTTCTGATGTTGAAACAGCCTTGCATCCTTGGTATGAATCCAACTTGGTCATGATGGATTATTTTTTTGATATGTTGTTGAATTCAACTGGCAAGGACTTCATTGAAGATTTTTGCGTCTAGGTTCATGAGTGATACTGGTATGCAGTTCTCCTTTTTGGTTGGCTCTACCCCTCTGGCTTTGCAATCAGGGTTATACTGGCTTCGTAGAATGAATTTGCGAGTATTCAGTCCCTTTCTACGCTGTAAAACAGTCTTAGTACTACTGGAGTTAACTCTTTTCTAAAAGCTTGGTAGAATTCTGTGGTGAAGCTACCTGGGTCAGGGCTCTTTTCACTTGGTAGTTTTTTGATATGTTTTCAGCCTCTTCCTTTGTGATGGGTTTTATTCAGTTGTTCTGCTTCACCTTGTGATAATTTTGGTAGGTGACATGAATCAAGGATTTTGTCTATTTCTTCTAGGTTTTCAAATTTGTTAGCAGTACAGTCTTTCCATGCCGTAAAGACAACCGAGAAGACAGAGAGACCCACAAGAGTGGGTGCCTACATTGACCTGGGACCGGAAGAACCGGATGGTGCCTGGCCACCACCAGTGATAGCCACGATGGAGCTCACAGAGAGGAGCCTCACTGGCAACACAAGAATAAAAAGGGGTGCATCATGAGATCTCCACTAAAAGACCTCAATTGATGGACCAGCAGTTTTGGGGTTCCTCTGAGAGCATGGCCCCCGGCCCTGATGCTGCCCTTTCGCATAAATTATAACAAAGGTCCACTCTTTGGACAGGAATGGATTGGACTTGGCAATGTAGAGTGATCATATATTGGAAGCACTTTATGGTTCTATACATCTATAGGATATCATCTTCCTGACCTCTGCTGGAGGAAGGGGAGTGGACAGAGAGGAGGGGAAAAGAGGCTGTTGGGAGGATGAGACATGTATGGAGCAGAGAGGAATAGTGTGCAGTCACCGGACAAGGAGAGCAGTGGAAGCTGCATATAAGTGCGCATGTAAATTTATACATGAATGTACATTTTCACTCAGTTATGTTAAATAAAAATAAAAATAAAAGAGTACAGTCTTTCATAGTATTCTGTGATGATATTTCTGTGGGATATGTTGTGACATCTCCCCTTTCACGTCTTATTTGGGTTATTTGTTTCCTCTCCTGTTTTTCTTTAGTAAGTTTAGCCAATGGTTTATCAATTTTATTGATATTTTCAAAAAACCAGCTTTTGGTCTTTTCAACTGTCCTTCCATTCTCTAATTCATTTAGTTCTGCTCTAATGTTTATTATTTGCTTTCTTCTGTTGCCTGAGGGGTTCTTCTGTTGCTCTCTTTCTACTTGTTCAAACTATAGGCTTAGTTCTGTGGTTTGGGTTCTTCCTTCCTTCTGGATGAGTGCATTTATAGCGATAAACTGACCCCTTCAGCACTGCTTTGGCTGTATCCCATAAGTGCTGATACGAAATGTTTTCATTCTCATTGGAATCCATAAATTTCTTTATTTCATCCTTGATTTCTTCTATAACCTATGGCTTTTTCAGCAAGATGTTGTTCAGTTTCCAAGAGTTCCACTTTCTACCTATGTTTTTTCTCTTAATGATTTTGACTTTTATGGCTTTGAGGTCTGAGGAGATGTTTTCCAATAATTCAAAGGTATGGATTTTGTTGAGATTTGCTTTATGACCTAACACATGGTCTATTCTGGAAAATGTTCCGTGTGCACTAGAGAAGAAAGTATAGTTAATCTGCTCAACAATAGAAAGTTCTGTCCATGATGTCTGGTGGTTAATTGTGGCAATAAGAGCTTCTGTGTCTTTACTGAGTTTTCTTCTAGAAGATCTGTCCAGTACTGACAGTGGAGTGTTGATGTCTCCCACTATTATTGTGGCAGGATCCATCTCATTTTTGAATGTAGTCAGTGTTTCTTCAATGTATTTAGATGCTCTAGTATTGGGGTCAGTTCTACCCTGGCCCCTAGGGTCGCCATGAGTCAGATCTGACTCGACGGCACTTGGCTCGCTGGCAGTATTGGGTGCATAGGTACTTGATATTGTTAAGTTCTGCTTGGAAATCCTGGTGGTGTAACGTGTTAAGTGATACATCTGCTAACCAACAGGTCAGCAGTTCAAATATACCAGGTGCTCCTTGGAAACTCTATGGGTAAGTTCTACCCTGACCTATAGGGTTGCTATGAGTCTGATACAACTCGATGGCAGTGGGTTTTTTAAGTCCTGCTTATATATTGAATCTTTCAGCAATAATTGGCTATAATCTTGACAGAAGTAGATCACCAGGCCTCTCTTCCACAGTGCCACTGGATGGGTTAGAACCACCAACTCTGGTTAATAGCTGAAAGCAAACTGTGTCACCCAGGAACCTCCTGCAGAACTTCTTGTTAGGTGCTGTCAAGTCGGTTTCAACTCATAGCTCCCCTACATACAAAAGAACAAAACAATGCCCATTCCTGTGTCATGCTCACAACCATTGCTATGCTTGATTCCATTGCTGCAGCCACTGTATCAATCCATCTTGCTGAGGGTTTTCCTTTTTCACTGACTCTCTACCAAGCATCATGCCCTCCTTCAGAGATTGCTCGTTCCTCACAACATGTCAAACATATAACATGATGCATCTCACCGTCTTCGCTTCTAAGGAGCACTGTGGTCACGCTTCTTGCAAAATAGTACTGTCTGTTCTTTTGGCAATCCATGGTGTGTTCAATATTGTTTGCTAACACTACAATTAAATCACATCAATTATTCTGTCTTCCTATTCATTGCCCAGCTTTCACATGCATATGATCCAAGTGAAAATACTGTGGCTTGGTCAGGCGCACCTTAGTTAGTCCTCAAGGTGACATCTTTGCTTTACAACATTTTAAAGAAGTCTTTTGCAGCAGATTTTCCCAAAGTAATGGGGATTTCTTGACTGCTGCTTCCAAAGGTGTTGACTATGGATCCATGTAAAATAAAATCCTTGACAACCTCAATCTTTTCCCCATTTGTCATGATGTCACTTATTGGTCTAGTTGAGAGGACCTGTTTTCTTGATATTGAGCTATAATCCATACTGAAGGCTATGATCTTTGATCTTCATCTGTGTTTGAAGTCTTCTCTACTTTCAACAAGCAAGACTGTGTCATCTGCATATTTAAGGTTGTTAATGAGTGCTCCTCCAATCCTAATACTCTGTTCTTCATGTATTCCAGCTTCTCAGATTATCTGTTCAGCATACAGACTAACAGGTGTGGTTCAAGGATATAGCACCAATACACACCTTTCCTGACTAAACCATGTAGTGTCTCCTTGTTCTGTTTGAACAGTTAACTGCCTCTTGATCCCGGTAGAGATTTCTCATGAGCACAATTAAGTGTTCTAAAATTCCTATTCTTTGCAACATTATCCATAATTTCCTATGATCCACACAGTTGAATGCCTAGAATTTACTGCACCACTAACTCTTCCATGGTGACAAATAAAATATTTACATAAAAATCTCCCCCTAGCTCCACCCAACACTTTCTCTCCACACCTACGTACATAAGCTCTTCCTAACTTTACCCTATTCAGAATCAAAAGGGCTTATTCACACTAATGTGTAAATGACTAGTCAGCTTTAAATAGCTGCCTCTGTGACAAATGGCCAGCCTTCAAACAGAAGCTAGCTAATGCCAATTACCCTGGCTCATTTCTCACTGCTATCTCAAGGATCAATTTGGGTCATGGCTTCCCTCCCATTTTCTCTTCCCTGGTGGTACCATTCATCTTTTCCTCCCAGCCCCACTAAAAAATTGGTTCCAGAAGAATAGCCCACTTTGTCCTTTCCGGTTCAAAGGCAATCTTTGTGACCGTCAGACAATCAGCAGGTACAGCCATAAAACCACGGTTTGCAACTCAACTCTAGCTACACAATAAAAATATCCAGGGAGCTTTAAAATGTACTAATGCTCAGACTCAACCTCCCAGAAATGCTGGCTTGATGATACCTGCGCAATGGTATTTTTTAAGTAAAAATTATATTAATGGATAACATTTATTGTTTGGGTACTGTGTGTAGCAGTTTAAGTACTTTATGCCTATTTACTCATTTGATTCTCAAAACAATCATATGCAACAAGGATAATACAGGTCCCTGATTGTAGATAAGAGGAGTCACTGGGTGGTACAAACAGTTAACACACTTAACTATTAACCAAATGTTGAAGGTTCAAGGCAACACAGAGGCACCTTGGAAAAAAGGTCTGATAACTCAACTCCAATAAAATGGAGCAGAGTTCTACTTGGACATACATGGGGGTCATCATGAGTCAGAGCTGAGGCAACAGGAACTGGCTTTACATGTGAGAAATCTCAGATACAGAAAAGGTAAGTAACCACCCATGATCTGACATCTATTAAATGGCAGAAATGGGATTCAAGCCTGGTACTCTGGCTCCAGAGTGGACCTTACAACCACTATTACCCAGCCACGGAGGCACAATTGCCACAGACAGTCAAGTTCCACACATAAATTCACCCATTCAACAGCCTTACCAGGTGCTCTCAGATACTGTACATCTTTTCCTGTTCCACATTGCTGCCTAGAAACTGGGTTTTTTAACTCTTGGTCACTAAGCCACATTTCCCGTTGACATGGCTTCTTCCCCAATACTGACATGAGTTTCTCTTCTTGCTTAGCACACACCCTGGGCTCCCCCACGGTTTCCTCTTTAGGTCTTTTAGATACTTAATGTTTGCTGCAGAGCAGATTTCCCTGGTACCTCCACACTAGAAAGTTCATTCTGGCTTCCCCCACCTTCTAAACCTACAACTCCTCCAATGAATCCCAAATTCTTCTGAATCACCTGTCTCCTTGGCTCTTCCTGATGCCACAGCCAGTCAGTGCCCTTCTCCCACTGTGTCCCCTGACTTAAAGCCAAGCAACGGAGGGATCTCGATGTTTACGGCCCCCTACTCCACATATTTACTTTTGATTTCAGATCAGATCCCAGGACAAAGTATCCTTTTAGAACTATCAATGGACATGTTTTGTTAATTTCCTACTTTTAAATAACTGACAATGTATATATTTACATATATATACACATATATATAAAGTTGCTATTTTAATCATTTTTAAGTCTACAGTTTAGGGACATCACATGTTGTACAACCATCAGTCACCATTATCCATTTTCAAAAGGTTTCCATCACGCAAAGCAGAAACTCAGCACCCCTTCAGCTATAACTCCCGTTCTTCCCAACCCCATCACTGTCCGATTGATTTCTCACAGTGACCCTACAGGACAGAGTTGAAATGTCCCATTGGGTGTCCAAGGAGTGTCCAGTGGATTTGAACTGCCAACATTTGGTTAACCACTACACCACCAGGGTTTCCCCCACAGCCAACAGTAACCACTAATAAACTCTGGCCTCTATACATTCGCCCATTCTAGATATTTCATGTAAGTGAGATAACACACTATTAGTCCTTTCCTAGCTAACTTACTTCACTTTTTCAAGTTACATCCATGTTACAGCATGTATCATAACATTTTTATTGCTGAATAATTTTCCTTTGTATAGATATACCACATTTTGTTTATCCTTTTATCTGTTGATAAATATTTGGGTTATTTCTACCCTTTGTCTACTATGATGAAGTTTTGAAATATATTCTCCAGAGCAAGTATTTCTGCATTATAACATAGGATGAAGGTGTGAAACTTCTCTGAGCTATTGCTTCTGTGCTTGCCTTGCTCCTGGGCATCTAGACTCAGTTTTTCTACTCACAGCCTGGTACACCATGAAGCTGACCTGCAGGGCTTGCCTTTGAGCACTCCCTTGCCCTCTGGCTTCTAGGCTGGTTTGGCTAATGACAGCCACCCAGAGATGAAAGGACAGAAGAAGGAGGCTGGAGTGTTTCCTCCTCTGCAGGCTGTGAGCTGGCAGTGGCTGTGTCCCTCTCCCTACAGCCACACTTCTCTCAGACACCCACTGCCACAGCTTCAGACCTCTCTCTCCGGGTTCCTGTAACTTGTCCCTCCCCTTGTCTCTTTAGGGTCTGCTCCCCCAGCGCTTGCAGGCTGGGCTTCCCTAAAGCCGGCCTACACCTCTATACCTAGTCCCTTCTTTAAATTCTCCGTTACCTCCGCAACCACGATGCCTTGTCTGCCCCTCAGTGACAGACCCTCTGACAGAGAAGTTCAGACATGACCACCACTGAGGAGAAGTGACCTCCGGGCCTGGAGATTCAGACATTTTAGTAGGACTACAAAGGCCTGGGAAGGAGGAGGACCCAGGCCTCGGTCAGGCTTCTTCAGGAAACGGCACCTGATAAGAAATGGAGAGCTAAATGAGGGTACGGCACAGCCCACTTCTCCTTCCACCGTAGCCCACTTTTGAGGATTAGGCCATAAGTACCCAGTCACAGGGTAACACAGAAGGACCCAAGGACAATGAAATACTCACTGCTTGCAACCTCCAGGATCCTATAATGCAAGACCTGTTGACCTCATATCTGACAGGGGAAATAATTTTTTAGAAGTTCCATTTCTGTAAGCTGCCCTGAGAACATCCTTCTTTACATCAAAACCCTCGTCTTTCATTATGAAGACCGGTCTGACAGATGCCAGACCTACAGCCTCCCTTCTTCTCCCAGCTATTGGTCAAATCTGTCTTAATCTGCTAATGATTGTGAGCTGTCCTGCTAGGATGCCAGTCACTGCGAAGAAAGTTATGTAACTTGAAATGATCAGAAGATAAAGCTTTAAGAGGCATGCTTTCAGAATTTCACTGCTCTATCCAATTCTGGAAGGAGTTTTTTAACAAATCAGCAATTCCTGGCTCCTAACACTGGGAAGTCTTACATGATGTGAAAATTTACTTGCAATTAATAGCAGGCACCTTGGGACAATGTTTCCCACAGGAATACACCTAATACGCCTTTGACTTCTGCCCCCAATCCAATGAACTCTTCTTCTCTGCCCTCAAAAAAAAAAAAAGAAAATTTACAGGCCATCCTTGGGCATTTGACAAAGGGGGGAACTCACTGGACAACTCGCATACAAAAAGGTGCTCGGCACCACTGGTCAACAGGAAACGCAAATTAAAAGGACACTGTGAGTCTACAGTTAAGAAATACATCCAACCAATGGTTGCTTCCAGTGAGGTGGAGGTCTAGAATCACCAGGAAGGCCCATGCAGCAACTCTTGGGATGACGATCTTGTTCTGTATCCCAACAGAGTTGTGTGTGTTATTTGTGGGTATGCAGATGAGGCACTGGTAGTTCAGTGGTAGAATTCTGACCTTCCAAGAGGGAAACCTGGGCTGTAATCTTTACGGAAGATCACTAGGTCTCCTTTCCTGCAGAACAGGGGATAGGTTCAAACCACAGACCTTTTGGTTAGCACGTAAGCACTTCACCACTGCATCAGAGGGATAGATACATTAAAGTTAAGTATTAAAAACTCCACTGCTGCCCAGTCTATTCTGACAGAACACAACTGTCCCACAGGGTTTCCAAGACCGTAAATGCTGAAGGAAGCAGCCTACTGGTATACCACATCTTTCAGTCATGAGCGACCAGTAGATTCGAACCACTGCCTCGGTTAGCAGCCGAGCATTTAACCACTGAGTCACCAGGGCCCCAAACAAGTCAAACAAAACGTTAATGAATCTAGCTGACATGTACACGGGTGTACACTGTAAAACTCTTTCAACTTTTCTTTAGGTTTGAAAATGTTGACAACTTTTAATTAAAAAGGTAAAGACAAAATGTACATACTCAATGTGATGCCACTACACACGGAACTCACTGAAACTGAAAAGACTGACAATGCCAAGTGCAAATGAGGATGCAGAACTACAGGAAGTCTCCTACACAGCTGGTGTGTGTGAAGTATGGCACAACCACTCCGGAAAACTACTGGGGAGTACGTGGCAAAGCTGTACACACGCACACCCTGTGACAGTCATCAATCCCACTCCAGGCTGACAAGCAACACATGTGAGAACCTTTGTCATCAAAAGACATGTACACGAATGTTCATGGTAGCACCATTCATAATAAAAACCACCGCTGTTGAGTCAGTGCTGACTCAGTGACCCTATAGGGCGGAGCAGAACTGCCCCGTGGTGTTTTCAAGGAGCACTGAGAGGACACCGACCTTTTGCTTAGCAGACATAGCACTTAACCATTACGCCACCGAGGTTCCATTATTTGTAACAGTACCAAATAATCCAAACGTTCACCAAACGTTCACCAACCGAGGAACGGGGACTGTGTACTCATACATATATGCTGTATAGCACTGAAAATGAAGTGACACCCTCAATACGGGTAGATTTCATGTATTTATTTCCTCATTCTTTATAGAAGGAATTTTTTTTTATTGTGATGAGTAAGAGAACACTTGCCATTTCTACAATCTTTACAACTACAGTTCAGTGACATTACTTATATTCATCATGTTATTTAACACTTACCATCAACCAACCCCCAATTTTTCCCTCATCCTTAACATAAGCACTGTGCCTTCTTTTTCCTCTCCCTCCCACCCATTCCTGGTGACCACTAATAAACTTTAGTCTCTATACACCTGTCTGTTCTAGATGGTTCATATAAATGGGATCATATAATGACGTGTATGATCCTTTGTGAGTGACTTCTTTTCCTCAGCATCACAAGCAATCTTGAGTGAAAAAAGTCAGACACCCCCACCCCAAGAGTACCCATTCTCCATGTCTATTTATAGAAAACTCAAAACGAGGCAGAACTAAATCATGGTAGCTACCCAAATGGTAGCTGCCTTTGAAAGAAGTTTCTGGCTTATAATACAAAAGTGTTTCTAGGGCACTAGTTTCTGTGTCCTGGAAGGGTGTGACATGAATTGGCTTCATTTGCGAAAATAAATCAAACTGTACACATATGATTTGAGCACATTTCTGTATGTAGGTTATCAGTAACAACTGCTATCAAGACAACCGTGACTCCTGGCAACCCCATGAGTGCCAGAGTAGAATTATGTGCTATGGAGTTCTCAGTGACTGATTTTTTGCAGTAGATGGCCAAGTCTTTCTTATAAGGTACCTCTGGGTGGGCTTGAACCTCCAAATTTGGTCAGGAACTAAGAGTGTTAACCATTTGCACTACCCAGGGATATACACAAGTTATACTTTAACCTAGACGTTTATACAAGAAAAAAAAAATCTTTAAATAATTTCAAGAGATCTGGAGTTTGGCAGGTATTTTTGTTAATTTTCTGTTTTTAAATCTATTGCAAGCATCCATTTAAAACACAGGCACGGAAACACTATGCTAAGTGAAGTCAGTCAGTCACAAATGGACCAATATTGTATTATCCCACTTAAAAAATATCTACGAGAAACAAACCCACCGAGACCCAAGTTTATTAGTGATTACCAGGAGCAGCAAGGAGGGGAAAAGGGGTCACTGGTTAGGGAGCAGTGAGTGCCTGCTTATGGTGACAGAAAACTCAGCAGTGGATACTGGTGATGGTCACACATCACGCTGAATGTAACTGGTGTCACTGAACTTAAGGTGTAAAAGGGTCTAACTAGCAAATACTATACATATTTTTATCACAATTTAATATAAATAAAGACATGGAGTAAAACTGATACAGGATCATAGAGCTTCGGAGAGACTTCAAAAATCAAGTAGTTTAGCCCCTATGCTTTACAGATGTTGGAAGCTGGGCTTCACAGAGGTTCAGAAGCATGCCCAAGGTTCCCAAGCCAGGCAAAGCAAAGGCCCTCTACAGCCTGCCAATGCTAACCCTTGTGCAGTCACGTCTCTCCTGTACATCTAGCCTCTGCAATCTCAGGATGACTGTGTGACTCCATGCCAGAGGGCACATCACATCCCAGTGTTCACAAGGTGGCTCTTTCTTCTTACTGCCACATGGGAAGTTTATCACGTAGCCATTTAGACAGGACACAGCAGGTTGCAAGCCACAGACACCCAGACTAAACTGCTCTGGACACACACACACACACACACACACACATATGCGTACACCCACATGTGCATGCGAAGTAGAGGGGGGATGACAGTATTTATTGGCTCATATAAACCAGAAGCTCAGGAATGTATTGCCTTCAGATCTTACAACTCTAGGGGCTGAAACAATATAATCTCACTTCTGTTTTCCTGTTTGCTAGCTTCAGTCTCAGATGGCCTACAGTACAAAGACTGTCACACCAGCTCCAGGCTTATCCTGTCATTTTTGGTGGCTAGCTGCTGTCACAGTGACCCTATGTACAGTGGAATACTGCCCAGTCCTGTCCATGCCACTTCCATGACTGCTGGCATCTCCATACTATGACTGGTTTAGCAACTGTGGGGTGGGGAGACGGAGCAGCTCTCCTAAATTTTACAGCAGAAAGTCCTAGGGAGGGGTCTCACTGGGCCAGCTTGGGCCAAGTGCTCTCTTCTGATCAGTGCAGGTGGGAGCTGCAAGGGTAAGGGAGGAGGACAGGGTAAGGGAGGAGGAGGAGACTCAGCGCTCAAAACGTCCAAGCTCCCCCTTAGAGGTCAGGGGTAGTAGCAGCTGCAACTAAACCACAGCATCTGTGGCTTTCTGAAGATAAAACAAGGTGTCACTACCAGACAAAGGAAAACAACAGACAACAAACAAAAGGCATCTACCAAAGTAGGTATCATCCTTGTTCTACAGACTGGGCATTATAATAGGACTCTACCATATCAGTGAGAAGAAAAAGCCACAGACTTTGAACTTACGGAGACCTCACAGGTCAGCGTATGTTAACTGGAAAAGCTCCCTGCAGACTCGTCTTTCTGCACATCTCAGCTGACTGATCATCAGTCAACCTCAGTAGATTACTTGGATCTTCTACCCAGGGATTTAGTGTGAAACTTAAATCAAATGATCTGATGGTAGACGGTGAAGCCAGATATAAAACAGTCCTTTGCCAAGATGCTGCACAAAAGTGCCTTTCTCAGCATTGAAGCAGAATCCTTCTGTGGGTGCTAACTCAAAAGGTGTTTCAATGCTCCCTCAGGCACAGGCCAGAGACCCTCCAGAGCTGCCAGTGAGAGAGCAGTGACTTGGCTGAGGGCACTGTGTTAAATGACAAAGGCCACTCTGGCAGTGGGCCTGAGGAGACAGGAGCTCCTGGGGTTCCAGACACTCAGCTTGCATGCAGAGGGCCCAGGACACTGATGGCGGCAGGGGAGGGACACGCAGAAGCCCCCTTCTCCAGGAGGCAGCTTCGTATCTGACAAGCACAAATGGTGTGAACCACTCCTGGCTGTCACATCCTGGACTTATCTGAAGAACCTAATCTATCCTTTATGTTTCCTGGGACCCCTCTACTCCCCGCACTCACTCTTGACAAGTATGAATGGAAAGCTGGTATCTTCTGATTTTTCAAAGAAGAAAAAAATTTCATCTCACTCTCAAGAGCACTTCAAGTTTACAATCGGGCATCACTGTGTCCAATTAGGGAAAAGTCTCTTTTCTTTCTCTCATTTCCTTTTTTTCTGCTTTTTAATGAAGTATTAATTGGTGTTTCCCTTTCGAAACGTATTCCATTTTTCTGATTACAATATTTATACGTGCCATTTTGAAAGAAACTGGGGAGAAGGACAAACCAGGGAACCTGAAGAACAAACTCAGCATTCCACATACCCTTCACCCAGCAAGAACTGCCATCAGCATTTGATATATCGTCTCCCAAACTTTCTTTTACACACACACAAACACACACCATTTTGTTAACACAAACCTAAAATTTGATTTCAGAGGGTATTTTGTAGCCCGCTTTTTGACCTAGTGTATTGTGAACTAACTTTATCCAAGAAATGTTTTGCCTATGCTGTTTAATCAATGAAAATAACAAATAATACGAAGTTATAATAAAAACAACTTAAGGCACTTTAAACCTTTGAAAAACATGTCCATAACTGAACAAAAAAGACTGGCACACTGAAAAAGCCAGGACCCTGCCTACTCTACGCCAGGCCCTGAGACAGCCCCCTACAGTCAGCCAAGGGCCTGGGCGCCCAAGACACGTCTCACTCGCCAGGTCTTCTACACGCTCATGGACTGACCCAATTCCAAGCGATCTCCACTCTGACACTTACTGGCTGTGTCACTTCAGACAAGTGATTTCATCTCCCTATACCTGTTTTCTCAGAGCTACAGTAAAAAACAGTTGCTTTCAAGTCAATTTCAATTCATGATGAGCCCATATACGCCAGGACAAAGCTATGCCCTAAAAGTGTTTTTGAAGGCTTATTTTTCAGAAGCGGATCACCAGTGCTTTCTCCTAAGTCACCTTTGGGTGGCCTGAACCTGCAAACCTTCAGTTAGCAGCTGAGCGTGCCGACCGTGTGTACCACCTGGGGGCTCCACAGCTAGAGTGAGGCATGAAAAAGTACTAAGCTCCCGGAACTGTACTAAAGGTCGGGGAACAGCGCATCTACAGCGCGCTACCACGCCGAAGCGCCAGGCGCACAGCAGACCTCAGCGCCCTTTCTTTCTCCTTCCCCCGTTCCAAAGATTTCAGCATACTTGAGAAGGCAGCATATGATCAAGAATTGATGACATCGAGGGAAGAAGTCTAAGCTATACCGAAGGCAAAAAATAAGGCTTTAAGAATTGACGGAATACCAACAAAGAGACTCCAACAAACGGATGAGGCGCCGGAAGTGCTAACTCATCTATGCCAGGGAATTGGGAAAATAGCTACCTGGGCGACTCACTGTGAGTGATCCACACTTGTGACCATTCTGAATCAGCGTGACCCAACAGAATGCACAAATTATCAAACTTATCGTTAATATCTCATAGAAGTCAAATTTTGTTGAAGATCATTTAAAAGTGGTTACATCCAGTGCCAGATGGTGCCTGGCCACCACCACTGACTGCTCGGACTGGGGACAAAATAGAGGGCCCTGGACAGAGCAGAAGAAAAATGTAGAACAAAATTCTAACTCACAGAAAATGACCAGACCTATTGGCATAACAGAGACCGGAGAAACCCCAGAGTGAGGTCCCCGGACACCCTTTTGACCCCGTAGTGAAGTCACTCCTGAAGTCCAACATGCACTCAAAGATTCGACAGGTCCATAAAACAAACAACTAAACGGACACACCAAACTAGCGGCATGGATGAGAAGGCAGAAGAGGACAGGAGAGTGGTCAGAGAGGTATCAAAGTCCAGAGGGGAGAGTGCTGACACATCACAGGGTTGGCAACCAATGTCACAAAACAGTACGTGTATTAACTGCTTAATGAGAAACTCATTTCCTCTGTAAATCCTCATTTAAAACATATATTAAAAAAAAAAAAGAAGGGGGGAAAAAAGTAGTTGCAGCAGTACACCAACAGAAAACAGCCAGAAATTCAAGCTACATTCTAAAGAGAACGTAGAACCATGGATACCACTGCTGATGTCAGATAGATCTTGGCTGAAAGTAGAGAATACCACAAAGATGCTTACCTGTCTTTTACTGACTACACAAAGGCATTAGACTGTGCAGATCATAACAAAGTATGGATAACAGTAAAAATGAGAATTCTAGAACCCTTAGTTGTGCTCACATAGAACGTCATCTAGACCAAGATTCAGTAATTCAAACAGAACAAGAGGATACAATGTGGTTTAAAATCAGGAAAGGTCTGTGTCGGGGTTGCTATCCTTTTACCATACCAATAGCATGGTCAACAGAAAAGACTGAAGTCTTCAAGGATTTCATTTTACTTGGTTCCACAGCAACAGCCACAGAAGCAACAGTCAAGAAATCAAACAATGTGCTGCATTGAGCAAATTTTCCACAAAAGACCTTTCAATTGTTAAAAAGCAAATATGACATCTTGAGGACTAAGCTGTGCCTGACTCAAGCCATGGTGTTTTCAATAGCCTCGTATGCATGCAAAAGCTGGACAGTGAATAGGAAAGACCAAAGAACTGACATCGTTGAATTACAATGTTGGCGAAGAATATACCATGGACTGCCAGAAGCATGAACAAATCTGTTTTGGAAGAAGTACAGCTAGAATGCTCCTTAGAAGTGAGACTTCATCTTACATACTTGGGGCATGTTACCAGGAGGAAGCAGTCAGTCCCTGGCGAAGGATGTCATGCACGGTAATATACAGGGTCAGCAAAAAAGAGGGTTGTTGGCCCTATTTCCCATTAATTCTCTTCTGCTACTTCATAAAACAGTCATCAAATACGAGCACAAACGCAAAAATAAACACTGCAACTGTGTTTTGAATAGCAAAATAAGTAAACAGAAACTCTTTTAGTACATATCAGTTAGGAATATGAAATAATGCTAACCTTCAGCCTATGGAGTACCATACAGCTACAGTTCAGTGGTAGAACTCTCACCCTCCATGCAGGAGACCCAAGTTCAATATTCTAGCCAATGGCACCTTGGCAGACGTTTGCATGTTGCTGTGATGCTAAACAAGTTTCACTAGAGCTTTCAGACTAAGACAGACTACAAAGAAAGGCCTGGCAATCTACTTGCAAAAATAATCCAACAAAAATCCTTTGGATTGCAGTGGTCCAACTCACAACCAATCATGCAGATGGTGCAGGCAGAACACGGACTCCCCAGGGGCTGGAGCCCACCCCACAGCAGTTAAAAACAACATAAATAACAATTTATGGACATATACTACTAAGAAAATATCTTCCAGACATGTTGTTGAATGAAAAGAAATGAAGCTAAGAAATGAGATATACATTACTGTTGTTAACTTTTTTAAAAAAAGGTCTAAACCCCCAAATCATCAGGGTATATGTCCACAGAGGGCAGAGGAAGTAGTCAAAAAGGAACTTTAGCCTAATTCTGTGGTTTCTCAAGTGTTTTGTTTTGTTTTTTTTCATTCTTGCCCTCTCTAAGGAGGCTTTTTAAACATTTAAATCCTTCTCACTCACCATCCCACCCCCATGAGATTTTTAATACCAAGTATATCCGCTTATATACCGTGGCCCACAAGCCATTGTAATTTCAAAAGAATTTCTGCCCTCCATGAACAAATTTTGTCCTCATCAAGGATGCCATCAACCCCACTGAGAACGTATTTTCTGATTTATGTACTCCTTACGTGACTGAGAAGAAACATTCCCACCTACTCTCAGCACCATGTGAAACCTCGTGGACAGTATCTCCTTCCCCAAAAGTGCTGTGTGCTGAGCCTGCCAGTCAGACCTCCGTGGGGTCAAGGGCAATGCAAATTACAGGGCTGCTGTAAGTTGGAACAGACTCCACAGCAATGTCTGTGTTTATGCCTATACTTACACTGAAAATGACGCTGATGGCACCAGAAAATACACATCTCAGTGACAGCAAGCCTCGTCTCAGATGTGCCAGTGTCCCTTCACCAGCCGTGCTGAACTGATTCTGATTCCTGAAGATCCCATATGTGTGGCAGCAGAATTGTTCTCCACAGGGTTTTCAGTGGCTGTGACCTTTCAAAAGCAGACTGCCAGGCTTTTCTTCCAGAGCACCACTGGGTAGGTTTGAACTTCAGTCTTCTGGCTAGCAAAAGACTGGTGCATCCAGAGACCTATCAAGTGTCCCTTAGTGTGTCCTGTATCCTAATGAAGCCTACATCCAACAACTTGGTGACTATCTTCTTGAAGCCCAGTGAGAGGCTTTCTGGTCTCCTAGTTTTTCTCTGCCCACACCTTCTCCTACCCAGTAATTTTCCTCCTTGTTCCCTAGTCCCCTTACTGTCATGGTGCCACAGGAGCCCATTTCTGGATGTTTTCTCTATCCAACCTGAGTCTCCCAGTGATCTTATCCAATATGGTAGCTTGAAGCCAACCTATATTACAACAACGTCAAATTTACATCTCCAGCCCAGACTTCTCCTTTGAACTTGAAAGCATTTTCCAGATATCTACTCAACCTCAATACTTTAGCTATCTGCAGGAATCTATTAACAGGTCCACAGTCAAGATATTCTCAGTCCTCACCCTGTCACTCAACAGCAACACCTCCCTTCTAGTTGTTTAGGCCAACAACGTTGGGATCACCTTCACATGATCTTTCAAACCGTGTGTATCCATCCATTCACTGTCAAAGACCACTGGTTCAATCTTCAAAATATATCTAAAATCCAGCTTGTTAACCACTTCTACATGTATTTCTCTGGTCAAAGGCACCACCATCTCTTACTTGTATTATTTTTAAGTCCCTTAACTAGTCTCCCTCCTCTCACCCTTTGCTGTCCCCCAGCCGTCACATTCTGTTCCCAAAAGAGCAGCAGAGCAACCCTTGCAAATGTTAAGCCAGGTAACTCCTGCGCTTAGTGACTCCTCCGATGGTGTATGGAGTAACAGTAAATTGCTCACAAGGCTCTCCAATTGCTCCACTGTCCCCGTGTCCCAGTATTCCCCAGCCCACACATTCTCTTTCCTCTACCCACACTCACCTCCTTGCTATCCCCTGACTGCTCCAGCTATCCTCAGGCTTCTGGGCTTCTGCACAGGCTTGAATGTTGTTCTGGTGAAAATTCACACTGTCTCTCCCTTGTAACTTACAAAGCTTTGCACAGATGTCCTCTTCCTTCCGGACCTTAAAATTATAACATTCCACCTGTCTGACAGTTTAGTGTACTGTGGTGGCTGGAGTATTGATTGCTATGATGCTGGAAGCTATGCCACCAGTATTTCAAATACCAGCAAAGTCACCTAAGAGTGGACACATTTCAGCAGAATTTATGGGCTAAAACAGACTAGGAAGAAAGGTCTAGTGATCAACTTCCAAAAATCAGCCAATGAAAATTCTTATGGTTTTCGCAATAGAATATTACGTGATACAGTGCTAGAAGATGAGGCTCTGGGACGGAAGTCACCCAAAATACATAGTGGCTGCAAACAGACTCAAACAGACAATTGTGAAGATGGCACTAGACCACACAATGTTTCCTTCTGGAGTGTTCTGCTAAAGCAACAGTGTCCAGGGACCTTACACATAAGGTCAGGATGACTCAGAGCCTACAAACAGCAACAAACAACAGTGACAAACTGCGAAACAGTTTACTTAGTTTTGTTCTTTGTCACCCCCCCCACCATAATGTAAGCTACCTGAGGGCAGCACCCTCCATCCGTCTCTGCTCATCACTATCTATCTCCAGCTTTAAGCACTCTGCCCCGCACACTAAGTGCTCATAGAGCACTTGTTCAGTCAACCAACCCCTTACCTTATAAACATGTCAAAGGTTCCCACATGAAGAAAGGGCCCTTTTCACATCATATACCACAGTAGTGACTCTCTGACCCTCAAGGACCGTCTCTGAGCTTAAAAACAGAACCCACACACACTACCCTCACAGGTCCCTGAACAACTCAAAGCACTTCCTGTGGCGCAGTCAGCCAACACGACTGGTGGTCATGTGTTCTGAGTTCAGCAAGTGGCTGAGCACTGAGCCTGGAACAAAAACCCGCCGCTACTGGCAGCTACCTGTTTTTCTCTCGTTATCTTCTCCTTGTGCCCTGGGTGGTACAAGAGGTTAATGCCCTTGGCTTCAAGAAAGGCTGGAGGTCCTAGTTCCACCAGAGGTGCCGCAGAAAAGAGGTCTGGCTAGCTACTTCCCAAAAAAACTGCCACTGAAAACACTACTGAGCACAGTTCTACTCCAACACATATGGGGATCGCCAGCAACTGGATTTTTAGCTTTACCTCAGCCACAAAAAAATCCAGGCTCCACTGAGCTCTGAGCTCCATTCATGGGAAACCCTGACACTTCCTTCATCCCTGAAGTCAGAATCCTTTCCTCTTCTGGTTTGGAAGAAAACCAGAGGTGCTGAAATCGAACATCTTGACCGAATTTCCTACAGGCAAGCTTTCCCTAGGCTGACTCACTCAAACACCCCGGTCCCTCCTGCCAGACCCAGTGTGAGCCAGACTTTGTAGTAACTCAGTCCAATACAAGGCTGTGACAGTGAACCGGAATCCTATCCCAAGCTGCACTTTCATTCTGAGCTGGCTCCACGCCTGTCACCAAGTGTGACAACAGTTCCTTAAATCACATGCTGTGGTAGCAAATGAGGAACACACCAATTTAGCAGGAAATCAGCTTTCCTTTAAGCTTCTGTGAGGTTTGTTGAGAAATGAGGAATCTATACTGCCTGAATAATAGGAAGGGCCACCTGCAACTTTCATAGAATTTCTTTGGAACTTGAAAATTCTAAGATATTTAAGAAAAAAAATCTCAAAAATGAACGAGGTCCAGATGCATGACTATTCACTTCCCATCTCCCTAAATAAGTGGCTGCCACATGGTTCCTATCTGTATAAAAACTAGACAGTCTCAGTAAGGGAGAGTGAGGCAGAGGAGAGCACTGGATCCCAGCAGGAAGCACCTCTGGCTGGCTGTGTGTCCTTACTAAGTTCCTTAACCTCTCTGAGCCTTAAATTTGTATTTCTGAGAAATGTACCCCACCCTGCCAGGCTGTTTGATTAGACACGAAATCCTTGGTGAATGTCCTGGGTATACTAAACAAATGAACTTGCTATTACTGGATACATTAAGTGCCACAAGGTCTCACCAGCTGCTCCTTTAGAGAAAGGTGCAGCCGTCAGCTTCCATGATATACAGCCTTGGAAACCCTATGGGGCAGTTCTATTCTGTTCTACAGAGTCGCTAGGGGTTGGAACTAACTTGATAGCAATGGGTATGTTCAGAATAGGCGCACGGGTGGCTTAGTAGCAGAATTTTTGTCCTCTGTATGGGAGACCCAATTCTTGGGCAAAGCACCCCACATGCCACCATTCTTCTGACAGTGGAGGCTTGCATGTTGCTCTAATGCCAAACAGGTTTCAACAGAGCTTTCAGACAAAGATGGGCTAGGAAAGAAGGCCTAGTGATCTCCTTCAGAAACTCATCACAATGGTCTGGCCCACAACCAACCACGAGGATGGCACAAACCCAAGCAGCATTTCATTCTGTTACACACGGGGTCACCATGAGTTGGCGGCCAACTTGATGGCAGCTAACAATAACAACAACAACAGTGTTCAGAAATCTATGAGGGACACCAGGAACAAGCCCCATGAGGAAAAACAAAAGACAGGTATCGCCCTTGCCTTCAGACAGCTTCCACTTGAGAGTCACATGTACACAACGGAAGAAGACTTAGGATTTGCCAAGAAACTACCGAGAAAAGCACACATCTCCATCTGCTGCTTTCCTTCAAGTATCCTTTGGGGCTGCTTCTTTAGATTCTAGTATCTGTCTAAGTGTCCATCAGTCTGGCTACTTCCTGGACTGCAAGAGGCCTAAGTGCTGTATGTAAACCAAGTCTGTAAATCCAGGCCAGAGGGGATGACACCAGGGTCACCATCTGCACTTTCCCTCCTTAGGGCTAGCCAGGGCTGACTTCACCCCCTCGGGCACCAGTCCTGCTCACCACCATCCTCTGCAACCGGCCCCACCCTTCCCAAAGGCAGACCCCTGTAACATCCTGCCGTCTTATTCATCTCCTGTGTCATACTTAAACAGAACTCACTTGACTCCACTCTCAGGCCAAAAAGAGAGAAACCAAGAAAGGAAAAGAGAATTCAAATGCAGCACTAGCAAAAGGAGAAAAGAGGAAGTAGAAGGAAAAAAAAACAGAAAATCAACCTGACAAACGAGGAACATCAGTAGCAATCATTTGACAAGTGACTCTCCAGCTTAGGAGGGCTTTAAATGCATCCTTTATGATTTGTGCCTCCTGCCACATTCTGCAGGGCTGAACAAGAAAGACAGGGAGTTTTACACCCATTTAGCAAACAAGCAAACCAAGGCTGAGCCAGAGCCAGAGTGAGCCTGTTTTCTGATTTCTCAACCAGTACCTTTCCCATTATCATTAACTTGCATAGTCTCAACAGAACACAGGCAAGTCAGCCTGTGGAGGCAGAGCTGCAGATAGAGAAGGTGGATGGAAAGCGAAATGAAGAGAAAATCAGACAGAGTAGGACGGAAGAGGAATAACCACAGACTTGTGGGGAAGTCACAGGATTTCCAAAGGCTGGGAGCCTCTCTGCGCAACAGGTCAGCAGTCCTGCACTTGGGAAAGGAGATCTTTCCTCTGACACAGGAGTCCTAGGGTGGTACATAAGGTTAAGCATTTGACAAAACTCAGAGGACAGTGGTTCAGGCCCCACCAGGTGCCTCAGAAGAAAGGGCTCGTGACCACAGCACACATGGGGTCACCATGAGTCAGAAGCAACTTGATGGCAAACTTGGTGGTTTTTTGTGTTTTTGTCCCCGATACTGTGGACAAGTACACCCTGGTGATAAAGTAGCTAAGTGCTATGGCTGCTTACCAAAATGCTGACAGCTCAAATCCACCAGGCGTTCCTTGGAAACTCTATAGGGCAGTTATACTCTGCCTATAGGGTTGCTATGAGTTAGAATGGCTTGATGGCAGTGAAGTTTGTTATTTTCATTTTGTTTTGTTTTTACTGTGGACAATGAACAAATACCAGCAGCAGCCTAGAAAGGAAAATAGGTTAGGGGAAGTTTGCAATGGGACTGATACCCCTGGAGAACGACCAGCTGATCCCACTGAGAATGGTCCTGACCGTTCACCATTTAGTTTGCGCCTTTCACTAACTGAAGGCCCTGGGTGGTGCAAATGGTTAGTGTGCTTGGGTGCTAAGTAGAAGGTTGGAGGATCAAATCTACCTCAAGCCACCTTGGAAGAAAGACCTGGAGATTTACTTCTGAAAATTCAGCCACTGAAAACTTTAGGGAGCACACTTACCCTCCAACACACACAGACATCTGCCATGAGTTGGAGCAGGCATGGTGGCAACTAGTTTTTGCTGGTTTTATTGACTGAATCATTTGTTTGCCAAATACTAAAAGATCTACTTTGGGGCATCATAGGTACCTGTACGGGGACCACCTAGTGACCAAGCTATCCATCCTTGCTCTCGCTGAGTTAACCCTTGGATGGCAATACGTTCCAACTCATTGACTGGTGTGACCTAGTTTAATACAATCTGCAGCTCAGTCCACCAAAAGTAAACAAAAACTAACAAATGACTCTCTCTTCTCTAACATGTTTTGCGACTACATGAAAAGTGGAGAGATGGGAACAGCAGGATAGAACCAATGGCAAGTCACCTTATGTTTAAAGCAGAAACCCAAATGAGGAACACCAGGCATTTTAATTAAAAATACTCAACTAGGGCTGAGAATGAAGAATTTGACCTCACACCATTATTTCAGACAGAATTCATCTAAAAATCACATATTCAGTTCATATATGTATCACCAACTGTGCCCCGTCCCTGGTACTCTGTAGCAAGCAAACCAGACACAAAGCTGTACCCTGGCAGGCTTCACACTCTAATAAAGGAAACACACAATAAGCAGGGTCAGTAAATAGACAGCCGTCAGCCGGGGGTAAGTATTAAGGAGAACATTGAGGATAAACACAGTAACCCTGTTTTTTCAACATTTCCACTCCATGTAGAACTATTTAAAGTTCCCAGCCCAAATCCAGGTAAGGGCCCTGAGGGACCCTATCATCCCGGCTGCCTTCTCAGGGCCCCTCATCACATTGGAAGAAGCACAGAGTTATGGAATTGTGTCCCCCCAAAATGTGGATCAACTTGGTTTGGTTATGATTCCCAGTATTGTGACTGTCCTCCAATCTGTGATCAGATGTATTGTAAATCCTTCAGTGTATTATGTTAATGATGCACGACTCGATGCAGTTATGTTAATGAGGCAGGACATGATCTACAGGATTAGGCTGCATCTTGAGTCAATCTCTTTTGAGACATAAAAAGCAGAGAAGAGAGGGACCTGAGACCAACAAAAAAGAAGAGCCAAGTGAAGACAGCATCCCTTGGACTCAGGATCCCTGCACTAAGAAGCTCCTACACCCAGGAGAAGAATGATGACAAGGACCTTCCCCCAGAGCCAATAGTGAGATAAACCCTATCCCTAGAGCAGGTGGCCCGAATGCAGACTTCTAGCTTTCTAGCCTATAAAAGAACGAAGTTCTGTTTGTTTAAGCAACCCACGTGTGTTATTCCTGGCATAGCAGCACTAGATGACTACGATGTTCCCCTTTATTCACCTGGCTCAGATGGACTCATCAGTCTTCTCCAGTCTCCTTCAGAGCCACACCCCCAAGAGCTAGATCATGCCAGGCACCTCGTAGCAGCTCAGCTGAAGGGCAGTGCAGGACAGGAGGAGGCAGTGAGGGTGATGAAGCTTGTACTCCAGACAGTTAAAGCTTGACTAGGCCAAGAATTTCAATAGCAACTGGTCATGGAGATGGTTCAGGACCCGGCAGTATTTCATTCTATTGTGCATGGGGTCATCATGGGTCACGGCTGACTCAACAGTAGCTAATAACAAGAAGAAAGGGGACACATAGGTCTCAGGAGCAGGTTTCAGGAGGAAGTCTCAGGAGGAGGCCTCAGAAGCAAGTTAAAGGGACCAGCAAGGACCGCTGATCACAGCAGTAGGGTGAGAGGTTAGGACAACGCTGACCAGGATGGGTGGAACAGCTGGGACCATGAATACCAAGCCAAATTCTCTCCTCTCTCCTTCCTGCATGGCCGCTTGTCACAGTACATCTTCACCTTCAGCACCCCCATGATTTAAAGTAAGTTTACACTCATTGTCATCTTGTAGGCAGCATATGGATGGGTCATGTCTTTTGATCCAAGATGTCACTCGATGTCTCTTTACTGAAGCATTCAGCCCATTCACATTCAACGTAATTATTGATAGCTATGTGTTCAGTGCTGCCATTGTGATATGTTTATTTCTGTGTTGATGTTTTCTCTGTTGTTCTCATTAATCTGTTCTGGGACATTCTTCTTTGTGAGTTGATTTTTCACCTTTTTCAGGGTTGGTTTTGTGGTTGTGGAGACTCCCATATTATGTTTCTTGATTTGATATGTTGCATCTTTATTGTGCTTTATGGCTTCCCCTATAATCCCCCTTAGTAAACTATGTATAAATCCAATTTTAATTACTACCAGTCTTATTAACTTCCTCTCTATCTGGAAGGACTATGACAACTGTGGTAAATCCCTCTTTTTAATATGACAACATTACAGTTTTCATAATATGATCACTGGATCACTGTTTTCACTATTATAGCTTTGACTGAGTTTGGAGCCTTCCTTAGCTGAGAAGGATTCTGGGTAATGTGTCCTGTATTTGCTTCTAAAATATAAAGTTAGTGGTTTTGTTCTTCTAAGCCAAAGCCAAGAACTTCTTTCAGTATTTCTTGTAGTTCTGGTTTGGTTTTTACATAGTCTCTAAGTTTCTGTTTATCTGGAAATGTCTCCATTTCATTTTCATATTTGAAAGATAATTTTGCAGGATATATAATTCTTGGTTGGAAGTTCTTCTCCTTCAAGGCTTTGAATGTCTCATGCCACTGTTTCCGTGCAGCATCGTTTCAGCTGATAAATCCAACGAAAGCCTACAGGGTTTCCCTCTGAATGTTAGCTTTGCTTTGAGTCTTGCTGCCTTTAAGAGTTGCTGCTTATGTTTCATTTTGTTATGCTCGATTATGTCTTCGAGTCTTTCTATTGAGATCTATATTGAGTGGTGTTCAATATGCGTCTTAGTTATCTACATTCTCTTCCTTCATGATTTCTGGGAAGTTTTCTGTCAGTAGCTCAGCAATGATAGTCTCTGTGTTCTCAGGTGTCTCATTCTGTTCAGGGACTCAAATTAATCATAGATTGTTCCTCTTAACAGAGTCCCACATGCTTCTTAATGCTTCTTCATTTTTCTTGTTTCTTTCTTCTGATTTCTCCTCATAGATGCTGGAGTCAGCAGCTCTGCCTTCCAAGTCAGAAAGTCTATTTTCCATTTGTTCCATTCTGTTTTCTAGGCTTTGAATTGAATTTTCTATGTCTTTGATTTTGTTCTTGATCTACTGGATTTCAGAGGACTGGTGTTCCATCAGATCGAACACCTTGCTTAATTTTTCATTTTGCTCTGCTGTATTTTGTATATGGTCTAGGAGGGCTCTATACATAATCCTTTTGTATTCACCTTCTAATAGTTTCAGAAAAGCTTCTTCGTCTGAGCGGTTCTGTGGTGCTTTCTTTTGGGGGCCTTCCAAAGGCAGGGGTGATTTCTTGGTTATGGTTTGCTCCAGAGTTTGTTGCTTTGGGGGCATCATGTGAGTCAATAGAGGCTGGGGGAGATGCTGTGCAGATGGACTGCACTTGCTTCTCTAGCCCGTCTTAAAATGAAAGGTAAAAGGTATCTGACAACTTCCATTTTCAGGTGTACAGGTCCCTCTTCCCAGCTGGCAAAGCAAGCACCTCTATATCAAATCCCAAATGTTATAAACTAGTTCAGAAAATACAAAGGCTACTGTCCTGCTACCCTCTGCTGTTGGGCCCCAGCAGTAGGAAACCCTATAGAATACTGCTTTTCTGATCGAAAAGCACTCTCCTCTGGGCAGGTGCTGCCTCCCAGCCTAGGAATTAGGTCCAGCTGAGGCCTCTGTATGGGTATGTCTGACTCCCATTGGAACAAGATGGCATCCTGCACAAGCTTGCTGCCTGCCTCGGTACAGGCTACTCTACAGCGGAAGCAGAAAGAGAGGCCAAAGGTGCAGAGATGCACAGAGTCCAAAGCCAAGTTCTCAAAATGTGGCAGTTTCACCTGCCGATCCCACCAGCACTGTGTCTGAGATTAGCAGCTAGTCAAGTCCAAGCCCCGCCCGCCAGCTAAGACAGAGGAAAAAAAGTTAAAATGGTGAGTCACCTTCGGTCCGTTAAAGCCAGCACTCACCAAGAGTGGGTGTCAGCAAAAGAGAGGAGGTTTTCTGTTCAGTGATATGACGTCCAAATTAACAGCCCTATGCCGGGTCCTAGGGCTCACTAAGTGTCCAGAAGGCTCTGTTTAATTATCAGTTCATGTCTTGGTTTCTATAGGGATTTAGGGTGATGTGTGTTTAGCCCACCATCTTGACTCCACCTCCCACTGTCACCTTGAAAATCCTTGTTAGCACTTGGAAAAGTAGACAGAATGGATGCTACCAGCTCTTCTGAAGAAACTGAAGGTCAAGAATTTTAAAGAGATTTATGCAAGATTAACAGGCCAATAAGTGGGGGCAAGAAGTGATGTCCTATACTTTGGTCCCAGTGTTCCTGGTGGCTGTACACAGAACTCTCAGCTACTCCTAACTGCAGCCCCTAGAGAAAGAAGCAAGGGTGGGGAGACAGCACCACTCCAAAGGACACCTGCTCATCTTTCATGCTTCCACTCCTGATGTCCTCTCTTGTTGCTTTATTTCCCAAGATCCAGATGGCCTGACTTAAAGGTCTGGTGACCTGAGCTGACCTGGCCATACCCCTTCAGAGAGTCACCCTTTCCGATCTTAGCCTTCCACGACCTGAACTTCACCAAGGCCACATGTGCCTTCTCAGAGAAATACCACTTAAGCCACAAGCCAAAATCAGAGCAAGATGTACCCTCTTTATCCTCTTTAATCCATCCACCATCCACTAAGCAAGCCATCAAATACTTCTTGACCTAGACTTCATAGATGCCAAGTACTGTTTGAGGCCACAGCAGTTACAAAGACTTACAAAGCAGGTTTCCTGCCTACAAAGAGCTCAGGTATTGGGAGGGTACAGTTACAAAATCAAGAAATTGCAGTTTAATACAGTAACACCACTGAAGGGGCATGGGGACAGTCCTGCAGATACCAGAGGAAGAAATGACCGACTGTGACACCTGGGAGTGAAGATCACCTGCAGTAATGTGCAGTTGGGCTGTGTTTGGATGGACTGACCATTTCCCAAGTAGAAATGAGGGGAAAGGGAGGCCTGGACAGAGGCAGCAGCCTGCATAAAGGCACAGAAGTGTAAAGGTGTGTGACAGAGGGCACAGTGGTTCCTGAGACTGCTAAGAAGCCCAGCTGAGAGCATAACACTGGAAACGGGAATGTGAGGAGGCCAGGGAAGAAGGTGAGATCATTTGTACAACATCTGGTATGCCCAGATAAGGAGTGCTTGGATGCTTTGGGCAGTGGGGAACCAGTGCAGATTTTAAGCAGATGACTACTGAACTTAAGTTTTTGGAGAACACCATTGTGCTCACATTTGGCCTCAGCCTGTATCAGCTGAAATAAAAGAGACACTAAGAATACTTACTCATGGCGATCCTAGGATCCAACTTGACGGCACTTGGCTTGGCAAGAATATTTACCAAGGATGAGGTTAATAGAGAACTTATCCATTCTTGGGTGCTAATGGACTAAATTGTTCCCTCCAAAATACTGTTAGAACTGTGAAGTTCATGCTGGACTACTAACCTAAAGGTTGGCAACTCAAACTCATTCATTGGCACCACAGAATAAAGGCCAGGCAATCTGCTTCCATAAACAATGTATCAAAACCAAACCCACTGCCATCAAGTTGATTCTGACTCACAGCAACTGTCTCCTAGAGTTTCCAAGGGGCGTCTCGTGGATTTGAAGTGATGACCTTTTGGTTAGCAGCTATAGGTGCTATACCCACGAAAATCCTATGGCACAGTTCTACTCTGTAACACATGAGGTCACCATGCATCAGAATCAATTCAGTGGCAAACGATTCAACTTTCCTGTTTTGTTTTTATACCCTGGATGTAATTCCTTTGTGCAGAGCGTTTTCTTTGTTGTGTTAACTAGGCCGTATCAGTGTAGGGTGCGTCCTAAACCTAATCACTTCTGAGTTATAAGAAGCACAGAGGGATAGAGATGAGCATGAACTGGGGAAAACAGCATCTGAGAAGACAGCCAAGGAATGCAAGAGGCTACTAAAGCTGAAACAAGGATCTCCTTCAGAGCCAACAGAGAGCACCTTACCCCAAGAGCTCATGCCCTGAATTCAGATTTCCAGCTTCCTGAACTGTGAGAAAGTAAATTTGGGTTCTTCAAAACCACCTACTTGTGTTCCCATCAGAGCAGCAACAGGTAAGACGTCTGTTCACCTTCCAGCAGTGAGCCTCCAGACTTCTCCTTGGGGTACAGCTTCCAAGAATGACAAGAAAGCCAAGCAGCGGTGCTGCTGTGACTGTCAATCACAGCAGCTGCAGGTCTTCACTGTAACCCTTTCCAATCTGCCTGTACCTCCCATCAGTCCTCATTTGCAAGAGACTTGCAGCTGTAGCTGAATACATACACAGTGTTGATGATTTGCAGTAAAGCATAATTTACACCTTCTGATCACAGAAATCATTTCCACAAGACTAATCATAAAGCAGACCAGCCAACCAGAGTAATAAAGCACCTCAGTCACCCTAGTAAGCAGTGCCAAAACACACCACAGTGGCATCATTTGTGCAGGTACCACCCCCAGAGCAATGCTGACAGGCAGCTTCAGAAGAAGGCTTGAATTAAGGATCACATACTACTGTGTTTCTCAACCCTGTCCCACAGAACCACAAGGTTTCCTGAATGGGTCCCCTGAAGTCATTCTGAAAAGAAAAGCAGTGATAGAGGGCCTGGCCACAGCTCCCTGGGTGTGAAAGGGGCAGGAAGCGCAACTCCAGGGCTACCAGGGAACAGCAGACCTGGAGACCCAGAGATCTCAGGCAAGCCCTGGCTCCCTGCCTCTCCCTCACAGCCTGGCATCACCATCAGCCTAGATAATGGGCAAAGAGCTCAGGTCAAGGTGGCGCTACAACCCTCCTGGAGGGCCTGGACATGCTTTGGTCAAGCCCCCTCCCAGCATCTCCTCTGCTAGCAGGAACCTCAAACCAAAAAAACTGGTTGCCGTGGAGTCGACCTCAATTCATGGCAATCTCAGGGTGGAACTGTGCTAACATGGTTTTTGGTGGTTAACTTTTTGAAGCAGATCACCAGACCTTTCTTCCAAGGTAGCCCAGGTAAATTCAAACTCTAAACTCTGGTCGGTAAACAAGTTCTTAGCTATTTGAGCCACCCAGGATCTTGCAGGATGTCTACCTCTAAATATACTGAAGTGGCTCTCCACAGCGGGCTCTCCCTGCAAAGATGAGGAAGAAGCTTAACTGTATCTTTATTCCAGTTATTTTCTCCTGCTGGCCATGCCTATAAGGCTCCTCAAGGGCACATATAGGTCCTGTCACATAGTCCTCTGCATGAACGTGCACAAATTCCAGTTCACTACGGCTGATTCCAAATGCATAATCACCTTGCATTAGTCAGACGGCTACAGGGGCAAGCAAACCCCGTCGGAAGGTTCACATTTCTAATCCTCTTTCATTCAAAGCTGTGAAGACCTTCTCTGCACTCCTCTCTGGGTGGGCTATTCCCTGGCTAATGCAGCTACAACAAAGGTTGAGCAGAGATCCTTACAAGTGCCATCCCGAAGGACTACATTAAAGGTCACAGTACGTAGCGTACGAGACACAGGTAGAACTCCCTACTTTAGTTGTTACTCTTGATAGTTGCTGTCGAGTCAGCCCCCAACTCACAGTAACCTCTTGCACCCCAGAATGAAATGCCACCCACTCCTGTGCCCCTGTAACTCACTGCACATCAGACCACTGTGATCCATAGGGTTTACACTGTCTGTTTTTCAGAAGTAGATAGCCAGGACTTTCTTCCTAGTCCATCTTAGTCTGAAAGTTTCAGTGAGACCTGTTCAGCATCAAAGCAACACTCAAGCCTCCAGTGACAGGTAAGTCAAGGCTATGCATGAGGTGCACTGGCTGAGAATCAAACCCAAGTCTCCCATGTAGAAGTAGCAAAATTTTTACCACTGAACCATCAATGCCCCATCCTACTTTTGTGGTACCCTCTTTCCCCCACAGAACCTACAGAGCTGTTTCCTATAATGGGTGCCCCAAGGCTGCAACTAGTTGGCTAAAGGAATAAATCCACTTCTCCTTGCCATGTCATAAGATCTATCAATTTGAAAAACATCTATACGTCCTATGACTCTGGGTGACAGGAGGGCACTTACCTGCATCCTGAGCAGTAATCTACCCATGGGCAGGGAGCTACTTCATAGCCCCTGGATACAACCTTTTTCAGAAAATATGTGTTTATAGGCTACTTTCTCTGCCATATGCTCTAAGACAGGATTCACCTTAATTACTGAGCTGTGGTCAAGATCTAATCTTGGTCACATTTTATCATAAGCCAAGTAGGGAAAGATGAAAAGAGATTCAGACTTTGAGGTTTCTGAAAAAGAATTTCTGGCTTAAGTTTAGAATCCAAGCAAAACAAGGCAAACCTGAGGTGCAGATAAAGGACTGAGTGCTCCTTGAGCAAAACACATCTTCACTGAAATGCTAAACCAGCTGCCCACCAGTCAATTGCAAAGATCCTACATGTGCGGGGCACAAGTGGACTCCATGGAGTTTTCAAGGCTGCAGCCTTTCAGCAGCAGATAACCAGGCCCTTCTTCCAACGCACCTATGGGTAGATTCAAATCAGCCATCTTTCAGTTAGTCGCCAAGCACTCAACCATTTGTACCACCAGAGACCACCTGAAAAGCCTCACATGGACAAAAAGCTACTTGGATGAGCCAAGAGGGAAACTGAGTTAAGCTAGCCAGAAGTCAGAAAAACAAAGTCCCCATTAAAGTGATGAGAAACAAGCAGCACTAAAAGCAACCACTACCACTTACTGAGCGGGCACACCCTCTGCTGAGCATTTATTTTCAGTGAGATGTTTTCACAGGAACCCTCTAATGTGGGTGCCGTTATCCCTGTTTTACAGATGTGGAAACTGAGGTCCACTTAAGTCATATGCCCAAAGTTCCCTAGAGCCAGCATTCTGACCATTGTTAAATACCCACTCTCTTTTCCACAACGTCCAGCTGCCTCCCCATGAAAGTGGAAAGATGCCACAAACTTAAAACGTTCCCATGCCACAAGTAATCCAGTAATGAGATCAGTCCCATGGGAGACTGGTTTCCTCAGTGGTGGTTTTCCTCTCCAGCAGGCAATAATAATAATGGTTTGCTATCCTTTATAGACAGTTGCAATCCTGCTTGATGGAATCTGAGTTATTTGCCCTGCAGCAAGGATGCTCTGATCTGAGTCATGCACCCTCTTTCCTTGTTATCAAAGGCCCATATTTATAAACCAGCAGGGGAGACGACAGAGTCTGGGTCACTCTGCAAACTCAATCACCATCTTCCTCCCTAGTAAAGCCAAACAACCACCACGGGGAGCAAACCGAGAATTTCATATGCAGTGGCACCATCATCTAAACAGCTGAACCGCATTCCTTCGTCTTCTTTTAAGTGCATGTGGCTGGTTGTCTGTGAAGGGCCAAATCTATACACACCAGGGACCCTACCCTTGAACTCACAGAATCCACAAAGTAGTGGTGACAACAGACAAGTCCAAAACAGTGGAGTGAGCACTGAGAAGTCTAGAATAAGGACAACAGAGGAGAGTGGTATTAGAAGAGTCCTACCAGGAAGTCACACCCAAGGCCAAAAAAAAACACAAGTTAACTTGGCTGAAAAAAAAGGGACAATAAAAGACAAATAACTCAGTAGGAAGATGGGCAAAGGATTTGAATAGACATTTTTCCTACAATACATAAATGACTGGTAAGCACTTGAAAAGATGCTCAACATCCTTAGCTATCAAGGAAATGCAAATCATAACCACAGTTGGATGTCATTTCACACTCACTAGGATAGTTACAATCAGTCAGACAATGACAACTGCTGGCAAGGATGGAAAGACAAAGGAACTCCCACACCTGGCTGGTGGGACTGTAAAATGATATAGCCACTTGGGAAAACAGTTTCTCAGTTCTTCAAATAGTTAAATGCAGAGTTACCATGTTGCCCAACCTTTTACTCTGCTGTATACCTGCACCCAAGAGAATTCAAAACATATGTCCATACAAAAAATACACGAATATGCATAAGAACATAATTCATAATAATCAGAAAGCATATACTACTGAAATATCCATCAACTGATGAACGAATAAATAAAATATGGCATATCCACACAGTGGAATGTTATATGAGGTCTGAGAAGTTTGAGAACTCATCCTAGAACAAGTGCTACATACCTCACTGATGAGTATCAGTTTGGTCACCTCTGGAATACTGTACTTGGGAAGCTATGCAGGAACACCAGTGCCTAGTTTACCCCTCAAAGCAATTTTGGAACCCTTTTTCTGGAATGGCCATCAGAACTGTCATCGTATTATCCTGATGGCCTGAATATCACCAAAATGTCTTCCTTTCAAGATTTTCTTTATCTTCAGGTAAAGAAAGAAGTCACTGGGAATCTAGATCAGGTGAGTAGAGAGGGTATTCCAATGCAGTTATTTGTTTACTGGCTAAAAACTCCCTCACAGACAACCATACTGTTAAGTTTGTCAACTTGCCATTTTGCCACGGTGCACAATCGCCATCCAGAAAGAGTTCTAAAATTGCTTTGAAGGTTAGACTAGGCACTGGCATTGGCGCACAGCTTCCTAAGGAGAGTACTTGAAAGGTGACTGTGGTGATAGTCAACAATGAAGCATGTAGCACTTAGAACAATTAAGTTCATGGACTTAACTGTCAGGCCTCATGTGGCCTTAGAAAGGAATGAAGTACTGATATGGATACTGATATGACATGGGTGAATACTGAAAATATGATAAGCAAAATATGCCAGACACAGAAGGCCACATATTACACTATTGCATTTAGATGGGATGTCCAGGATAAGCAAATGTATAAAATAGAAAGATTAGCAGTTGCCTAGGGTTGGAGTCATTGGGTGGAAATGGAGATAACTGCTAATGCTACTGCATACAGGATTTCTTCATGGGGTGATATAAATCTTCTAAAATTGTCATAATGGTCACATCATGGACTGAATTATGTCCCCCCCCCCCAATAATCTGTGTAGTAAGTTGGCTGGGCCATGAGTCCCAGTATTGTGTGATTGTTCTTTATTTTGTGGTTTTCTTATATTGTAAATCCTAATCTCTGCCTGTAGTTAATAGGGCAAAATCAGATTATGTTAAGGAGGACTAAGGTAGGATTGCAATACCCTCACTCAGGTAACCTCCCAGATCCAATGTAAAGTGAGTTTATGAGGTATGGCTTGCACCAACTTCTGTCCTACAAGAGATTAAAGGAAAGGAAAGGGAGCAGAGTTTGGAACCCCATGCCATCAAGAAAGTTTAAGGAGATCCCCAGCAAGATGGTGGACTAAGCACACGTCTCCTTATATCAAGACCTGAAATGATAATCAAACAGAGCCTTCTGGTCACCTAGTGAGCCTCCAGGACACAGCACAGGGCTGTTAATTTGGACTTCATACCACTGAAAGAAAAACCTCCGCTCTCTGGCTGACTCCCGCTCCTGCCGAGCCCTGGCTCTCACAGACTGAAGGTAAATGCACCATTTTGACTTTTTTTTCTCTGTCTTGGCTGTTGGGCGGAGCTGGGTCTTGGCTATCAGCTAGACTCAGACGCACTGCTGGAGGGATAGGCATGCGAAATTTCCATATTTTGAGAGCCAGGCTTAGGACTCTGTTAATCTAGCCACTTTGGGCCTGTCTTTTTATCACTGCCACAGCGGGGTTTGTACAGAACCGTATTGCTAGTGTGTGGGACACCGTGTTGAATGTGGAGATTTTAGCAGGACCTTATTCTTAGCCTGGGAGCCAGTGCCTGCAAACAGGACAGCGCTTCTCTGACAGAAAAGCAGTAATTTACACAGTGTTGCCTAGAGCAGGGTCCCAGCAACAGAGGCAGAGGAATCACTACCTCTAAGGACCTTTAGCCCCTCTATCTGCTGCCTGTGTGGAAGGCACCATGTTGGATATGGTGGCCACAGATGGACATATTTCTTAGCTTGGGAGCCAGAGCCTGCCACATGAGAGCGCTTTTTTTACCAGAAAAGCAGGACACTACACAGTGTCGCCTAAGGCTGGGTCCTGTCAGCAGAGGCCAACAGGGCAGTAGCATTGCTGTGTTCTGATCCAGTTTCTATCATCTGGCGTTGGATACACAGGTGCTTAATTTGCCAGTTGGGAAGAGGGACTTCTACACCTGAAAACCTGACTGACTTGGGAAGTGGTCAGATACCTTTTGCTTTACATTTTAAGACAGCCTACAGAAACATCTGCAGTCCATCCTCACAGTATCTCTTCCAGCCTCTACTTACTCACATGGGACCCAAAAAGCAACAGACAGTTGTGCCATACAAGAAGTCACCCATGGCCTCAGAAGGCTACCAAATAAAACAACGTACTTTTCCAGATGAAGAAAACTGTACGAAATCATCAGAAAGTGAATACCAAATGATTACATACAGAGTCCGTCTAGACCTTACACAAAATGCAGTACAACAAAAGGAAAAATTAAACAGGCGGTTCGATCTGATGGAACACCAGTACTCTGAAATCCAACAGATCAAGAACAAAATCAAAGACACAGACACTTCAATGCAAAGCCAAGAAAACAGAATGGAACAAACGGAAAAAAGAATTTCTGACTTGGAAGACAGAGCTACCAACATCAGCATCTAGGAGCAGAAATCAGAAAAAAGAAACAAGAAAAATGAAGAAGCATTAAGAAGCATGTGGGACTCTATTAAGAGGAACAATCTTCAATTAATTGGAGTCCCTGAACAGGAGGAGATACCTGAGAACACAGAGACTATCGTTGCCGAGCTGCTGATAGAAAACTTCCCAGAAATCATGAAGGAAGAGAATACAGACATCTCAGATGCATATTGTACACCACCCAATATAGATCTCAAAAGAAAGACTCCAAACCATATTATAATCAAGCTTAACAAAATGAAACATAAGCAGCAACTCTTAAAGGCAGCAAGACTCAAAGCAAGCTAATATTCAGTGTGAAACCCTGTAGGTTTTCATCAGATTTCTCAGCAAAAACCATGCTGGCACAGAGACAGTGGCATGACACATTCAAAGCCTTGAAGGATAAGAACTTCCAACTAGGAATTATATATCCTGCAAAACTATTTTTCAAATATGAAAATGAAATGAAGACATTTCCAGATAAACAGAAACTCAGAGACTATGTAAAAACCAAACCAAAACTACAAGAAATACTGAAAGAAGTTCTTCGATTTGGCTTAAAGCAAAACCACTAACTTTATATTTTAGAACGACACATTTCTAAGAACTCTGTTGAGGGAAGGCTCTAAAGTAAATCACAACTTCAATACTGAAAGAAGCAATTCAGTGATTATCATGAAAACTATGGTGCCATCGTATTAAAAAGAGGGACGTACTACAGTTGTTACAGTCCTTCCAGATGGAAAGGAAGATGACAAGACTAGTAGTAATTAAAATGGGTTTATATATAGTTTATTAAGGGGGAATCAGGGGCAGCTGTAAAGCACAACAAAGATGTATCATATCATTTCAAGAAATGTAACACAGGAGTCTCAGCAACCACAAAAACAGCTCTGAAAAAGGTGAAAAATCAACTCACAAAAAGAATGTCCCAGAACAGACTAATAAGAACAACAGAGAAAACATCAACTCAAAAATAAACATATCACAATGGCAGCACTGAACACATACCTATCAAGAATAACACTGAATGTCAATGGACTAAATGCTCAAGTCAAGAGACATCGAGTGACATCCTGGATCAAAAGACATGACCCATCCATATACTGTCTACAAGAAACTCACTTGAGACTAAAGATAGGAACAAACTGAAAATTAAAAGATCAAAGACTAGATATCAAGCTAACAATGAACAAAGAAGAGCAGGAGTGACAATTCTAATATCAGACAAAATCAATTTTAATGTAAAATCCACCACGATGGACAAAGATGGACACTATTTATTGCTGAAAGGTTCAGTACACAAGCAAGAGTTAACTATATTAAATATTTATGCATCTAATATCAGAGCACCTAAATATGTCAAAGAAACACTGACTAAACTCAAAAAAGAGTTGGATTACTCCACAATAATAGTGGGAGACTTCAACACTCCACTCTCAATACTGGACAGATCATCTAGAAAAAAGCTCAGTAAAGATACAGAAGACCTCATTGACACAATTAACCAATTAAACCTGATCGATATATTCAGAACATTCCACCCATCTGCAGACAACTACACCTTCTTCTCCAGTGCACACTGTAAATTCTCCAGAATTGACCATGTATTAGGACATAATGCAATTCTCAACAAAACCCATACCACTGAATTGCTGCAAAGCATCTTCTCAGATCATAAAGCCATAAAAGTCAAAATCAATAGAAGAAAAAAACATAGGTAGAAAGTGGAATTCTTGGAAACTGAACAACATCTTGCTCAAAAAACCACGGGTTATAGAAGAAATCAAGGATGAAGTAAAGAAATTCATGGATTCCAATGAGAACAAAAACACTTCCTACCAGAATCTATAGGATACAGCCAAAGAAGTGCTCAGAGGTTTGTTTATCTCCATAAATGTACACATCTGGAAGGAAGAAAGAAACCAAATCAAGGAACTAACCCTACAGCTTGAACAAGTAGAGAGAGAACAACAGAGGAACCCCTCAGGCACGAGAAGAAACCAGATCATAAAGATTAGAACAGAGCTAAATGAATTAGAGAATAGAAAAACAACTGAAAAAATGGAAAAGAACAAAAGCTGGTTTTGTGAAAAGATCAACAAAATTGACAAACCACTGGTGAAACTTAATAAAGAAAAGCAGAAAAGGAAACAAGTAACCTAAATTGGAAATGAGAGGAGAGTTGTCACCACAGACCCAACAGAAATCAAAAATATCATAACAATACTATGAAAGACTGTACTCTAACAAATTCAAAAACCTAGGGGAAATGGACCAATTCCTTGATGCATACCACCTACCCAAATTATCACAACATGAAGCAGAACAACTTAATAAACCCATCACAAAGGACGAGATTGAAAATGTCATCAGAACACTGCCAACCAAAAAAAGCCCAGGCCCAGATGGCTTCACTGCAGAATTCTACCAAGCTTTTAGAGAAGAGTTATCTCCAATACTACTGAGATATTTCACAGTATAGAAAGGGATGGAGTACTCCCAAACTCATTCTACGAAGCCAGCATAACCCTGATACCAAAGCCAGGGAAAGACCCAACCAAAAAGGAGAACTACAGACTGATATCACTCAAGAATCTAGATGCAAAAATCTTCAACAAAATTCTTGCCAACAGAATACAACAACATATCAAGAAAATGATCCATCATGACCAAGTGGGATTCATACCAGGGATCCAAAGGTGGTTCAACATCAGAAAAACAATTAATGTGATTAACCACATAAATAATACAAAAGACAAGAATCACCTGATTTCGTCCATTGATGCAGAAAAGGCATTTGATAAACTCCAATACCCATTCATGCTAAAAACTCTTAGCAAAATAGGTACAGACAGAAAATTCCTCAACACAATAAGGGCCATTTATTCAAAGCCAATTGCCTACATCATCCTGAATGGAGAGAGACTGAAACACTTTCCCCTGAGAACAGGAACTAGACAAAGATGCCCAAGAAGCTAAGAGAGACTTAGATAAATGGAAAAACCTACCTTGCTCATGGATAGGAAGACTTAACATTGTGAAAACGTCTGTTTTACCCAATGCAATCCCAATACAAGTTCCAGCGTCATTTTTTAATGAGATGGAGAAACAAATCACCAAATTGTTTGGAAAGGGAAGAAGCCCCGGCTAAGTAAGGTACTACTGAAGAAGAAGAACATACTGGGAGGCCTCTCATCACCTGACCTTAGAACATACTACACTGCCACAGTGGCCAAAACAGCCTGGTGCAGGTACAAGAACAGACAGATCGATCAATGGAACAGAATTGAGACACCCGAGATGACATGATCAGCCTATGAACAGTTGATATTCGACAAAGTCCCTAAGACATTAAACTGGGGTAAAAACAGTCTCTTCAACAAATGGTGCTGGCAAAATTGGATATCTATCTGCAATAAATTGAAACAAGATCCATATCTCACACCTTATACAAAAACTAACTCTAACTGGATAAAAGACCTAAATATCAAACCTAAAATCATAAAGCTCATCCAAGAAAAGGTAGGAACAACAATGGAAGTTTTAATACACAATGCAGACATACTTCAAAATCTGTCAACGAAACCACAATCAACAGAAGAGAAAATAGATAAATGGGAACTATTAAGAATCAAACACTTTTGCTCATCCAAAGACTTTATTAAGAGAATTAAAAGGACACCTACAGAATGGGAAAAAATATTTGGCAACTCTATGTCAGACCGACGTCTGATCTCCATAATCTGTAAGATACTACAAAATATCAATAAGAAGAAGGTAAATCATCCAATTAAGCAATGGCCAAAGAAGATGGAGAGACATTTCTCTAAAGAGGAGATCCAGGCAGCCAGAAAACACATGCGGTCATGTTCATGATCTTTAGTTATTAAAGAAATTCAAATCAAGACTACAATGAGACACCATCTCAGTCCAACAAGGTTGGCCATGCTAAAAAAACACAAAACAAGAAATGCTGGAGAGGCTGTGGAGAAAGTGGAACCCTCCTACACTGTTGGTGGGGCTGCAAAATGGTCTGGCCTCTTTGGAAAGCAATCTGGCACTGCCTTAAAAAAATGGATATTGGTATACCATTTGACCCAGTAATTCCACTACTTGGAATATATTCTACAGAATCAAGGCCTTTCACACCAACAGACACATGCACAAGAATGTTTATCACAGCGCAGTCCACAAAAGCAAAAAGATGGAATCAACCCAGATGCCCAACAACAGAGGAATAGATAGGTAAACTATGGTATATATACTCAATGCAGCACTACACAATGATAAAGAATAATGATGATTCCAGGAAACATCTCATAACCTCGTTTCAACTGGAAGACATAATGTTGAGTGAAAGCAGTCAGTGACAAAAGGACAAATATTGTATGAGACCCCTACAATAAGATCTCAAAAACAGACTTATGTATACAAGAATAGACTCTTTGACAGCTGCAAGGGCAGGGAGGGAAGGAAGGCGAGGGGGTTAGGATTTAGATTACATAGTTGCTAGAAATCTGGTTGGGTGAAATCGGTGATAGCACACATTAGAAACAAGAACAATATTAGTGGACTTCAGCATAACTGAGTACTCCTTCCATCTTAACCCAATATTGCAAGGATAGAGTAGCTGGGGCAGGGGACAGGGAACCATGCTCTTTGGCGAAATCGAGGCCCACTGGCATAACTAGCATTTTGCTAAGAGAGCTCTCTGCACCCCACATTGGTGAGTGGCGTCTGGAGTCCTAAAAGCTGCCAAGCTGCCATCCAAGGGCACAGCAAATGGTCCCAACTCAGCAGGAATGGATCCTCACTGAGGACCAAAATGACATGGGGTAAAGACAACCCAGAAGATAGAGAGACCCACAAGAGTGGGTGCCTACATCGACTTGGGACTGGAAGAACCGGGTGGTGCCCGGCCACCACCAGTGATAGCCGCGATGGAGCTCACTAAGTTGAATCTCACTGGCAACACAAAAATAAAAAGGGGTGCACCCTGAGATCTCCACTAAAAGACTTCAATTGATGGTCCAGGAGTTTCGGGGTTCCCCTGGGAGCATGGCCCCTGGTCCTGATGCTGCCCTTGCCCATAAATCATAACGAAGGTCCACTCTTCGGGCACGAATGGATTAGACTTGGTGATGCAGAGTGACCATATATGGGATGCACTTTACGGTTCTATGCATCTATAAGATATCATCCTGCTTACCTCTAGCTGGAGGAACGAGAGTGGGTGAAGAGGAGGGGAAAGGAGACTACTGGGAGGATGAGACATGTAACGTGCAGAGAGGAATAGTGTGCTGTCACCAGGCAGGGAGAGCAGTGGAAGCTGCATATAGGTGGGCATGTAAATTTATACAGGAATGTACATTTTCACTCAGTCATAATAAAAAATAATAATAATAAAAATAAAAAAGTTTAACACTGGAAGCAAAGCACATCCTTTAGGCCTGAGGTTTCTGTGCCAAGATTCTTCTAGGCCAGAGAAAGACTGATGTAACACAAGAACCTTCTTCCCGAGCTGACAGAAACGGAGTGCATTCCCCTGGAATCAGCACCTTGAATTCAGACTTCCAGCCTACTGGACTGTGTCAATAAACTTTTCTTGTGATATTTCTCACAGCAGTACTACATTACTAAGACAAGTCGCATAACTGTGACTATACTAAAACTACTGAATTACACACTTTAAATAAGTGAATTGGATCAAATTACAGCAGTTAAAAATAAAAAGGGAGTGGGGTATAAAGAGAGGATGGGGCAGAAAGGTTACTTCAGGTAGAAGAGACAGCATGTGCAAAGACACAGAAGCAGGAGAAAGCACACTGAGAATCAGGCAGTTTCACGTGATTTTGATAGCGTTATGCGTATGAGGAAATGGTCAAAAATACAGGTGGGAAGGCAGGTAGAGGCCAAGTCCTAGCTGTTGTCAGTTGCTGTCAAGTCAGTTCTGACTCAGAGGGACGCTATGCACAACAGAATGAAACACTGTTGGTCTTGTACCATGTCGACAATTGTTTTTATGCCTAGGCCCATTGTTGTGGCCACTGTGTTGATCCGTCTTATAGAGGGTCGTCTTCCTCTTTTTTGCTGACCCTTCACTCTACCAAGCATGATGTCCTTCCCCAAAGTATTTAAGATGTAGTCTTGCCATCTTTGCTTCCAAGGAGCACTCTGTACTTCTTCCAGAACAGATCTGTTTGTTCTTACATCAGTCTACGGTACATTCAACATTCTTCTCCACCACCAAGTCTCAGAGGGCCCTGTACACAAAGCTAAAACATATTATACAGGAATCTCAGTGAGAAACCTAGGAAAGTTTTAAGCAGGAGAACTCATCAAACTGGCTGGAAAAACCCGCTATGGGGAAGGGACATCACAAAGGGGTAAGATCCAAGGCCATTTCTGTTGAATACGTGTGACTCTAGGCAGGAGAAGACAGAGGCTCTACCCAGGAAGGCATAAACCTCAGAGTTCCACAAGGGGCTGTAGGAGATGCAGCTTGTAACACTACAACCCTCTCCAGGTTCTGTCACCTCCAGGCCCTAAGCATCAGCCCAAAGTTGGACTGTACCCCACAGCAACACTCTACAACAACAACCCCCTGGAAACAAACCTTTCCTTTGTTCCACAAACAAGCAAAGATGAAAAGAAATTCTTATGTCATTTATGGCCTCTGACATTTTACCTCTCCCTTTTCCTCATTTGGAGAGACTCTTCCAGAAGTGTCCTGGCAGCCAGAGGCCAATTAGACCCAGGGAAGGAACAATTAAGAATAATTAGCCCAGCCAGTCGCAAAAGAGGACACACAACAAAGGACATCATTATTGATACCAGATGGATTTGGCTGAAAGTAGACAACACCACAAAGTTGTCTACCTGTGTTTTACTGACTACGCGGAACATTCAGCTGTATGAATCCTAACAACCTACTGAAAATATTGCAAAGAATGGGAACTTCAGAACATTTAATTTTGCTTTCACAGGACCTGTACATAGTATAAGAGGTAGTTATTCAAACAGAACCAGTGGATACCGCATAGCTTCAAATCAGGAAATGTGTGTGTCAGAGTTGTATCCTTTCATCACACTTATTCAAAGTGTATGCCAAGCAAATAATCCCAGAAGTTGGACTATATGAAGAAGAATGGGGCATTCAGGGCATTCAGGATTGGAGGAAGACTCATTAACAATGTATGATGCAGAAGACACAACTTTGCTTGCTGAAAGTGAAATGCTTAAAACACTTACTGATGAAGTCCAAAAACTACACAAGCCTTTGGTATGGATTACACCACAACAATAAGAACAAAAACCCTCACAACTAGACCAACAAGTCACATGACAAATGGAGAAAATATTTAAATTATCCAGGATTCTATTTTACCTGTATCCACAAGTAGTGCAGTGCTCATGGAAGCTACAGTCAAGAAATCAAATGATGCAAATCTTCTGTGAAAGACCGTCTGTTAAAAAGTGTCTGAAAAGGCAAAGATGTCACTGAGGACTGAGTTGCGCTAACACAAGCCATGGTATTTTCGATCATTTCACATGCATGTGACAGCTGGACAATGAGTAATGAAGCCTGAAAATGGATTCATGTCTTGGAATTAAAGACGATGGCCAAGAATACTGAATACACCACGTGCCGCCAGAAGAACGAGTGTACTTCCGGAAGAAGCACAGTCAGAAGGCGCTCAAAAGTGAAGATGGCGAGGTTTTGTCACACGTACTTTGGACATGTTATCGGGAGGAACCAGTCCTGGAAAAGGACATCATGCTTAATAGAGTGTCAGGGAAAAAGAGGAAGACCCTCAAGGAGCTGGACTGACACAGTAGCTACAACGAGATCGAGCTTAACAAGAACTGTGAGAATGGCGCAGGACCTGGCAATGCTTCCTCTTGTACACAGGATTCCAATACGCAACAGATGGAGCCAGCTCAGTGGCACCTAACACCACCAGATCACCCGAAGCAGCAACAACCATTTATACTATTGTCACAAACCGGAAATGGTCAGCTGCAGCTTTGCTTGCTTTATGTAGTATGTTCTGAAAAAAGGCACAGAAAGAAAGTGCCCCACTGTCTTCCTTCACCCAGTATGGCCACGAGACCAGCAGCATCAGTATCTCCGGGGTGTTTTTAGAAATACAGTCTTGGTCACTGACCTAGTCACTGAATCCGATTCTGCATTTGGATAAGATTATCAGGTAACCTGCCGACAGGAATCAGAAGGCTTTGGCCACAATGCTGAAGCCAGGCAATCTCGGTCACAGGGTGCCATGAAAAGAGGATCTCCCCCATCCCAGCAACCTCACATGAGCGCCGGTTAAAAAGCACTTTCTACATTCAGATACCATCACCACAGCACATGGACATGATAAACCCCATTTACAGAGTGTGCCGAGTCTCTGGGTGCTACAAACAGCTAAGGTGCTTCGGCTCTAACTGCGTGGTTGGAGGTTCAAGTCCACACAGAGATGCCTCAAGAGAAAGGCCTGGAAGTCTACTTCTAAAAAATCAACCATTAAAATCTCTATAGAGCACAGCTCTACTATGACACACATGGGGTCGCCCTAAGTTGGTACTGGGCCAGTAGCAACTGATTACAAAGTGTAAACAACGTACCAGGCTCTCCCCTGCCTAGGTCCTTCTGATCCTTGCAGGCACCACATTAAACTTAGATTCTACAGCTTGCCTAGTGTCACACAGCCAGCAGTACCGAGTCAGCACTTGAACCCAGATCCATCACACTCCTACCTGCCTTCTTCCTACTCCGACGGAGGGAGGTGCTGCCCACCCTTGAACAAGTTATGAGCAATGCACACTGAGGGTAGCAGTAAGGCTCAGTCTCCCATTCCAGCGATGAACCAGGCCACAGAGCCAGCATTTCATCAGGAATAGTAAAGTGCCTCAAGGTGTGTAGACCGCATGTCCACAGGATGTCGTTACTGACACATTCGGCATCTGCCAGACTACTCTGAGCTTTCTCTGCCATCCATCATGGTAAATGGTGTAACTAAAACCATGAACCTGCCATGCTCATGTCACACACCCCGATCCTCATCCCAGCCTTGCTACTGGCTGAGTCTGCACTTCCTCCAGGCTCAGCCCAGGAGAGCCTTCCTGACCTTTCAGTGCGATCTGGGAGCCCCGCCTGGGCAGACAGGAACATCAGCCTGCTTGGGTCACCTTTCACCACCATCCTAGCTCTGTCTTCCGGTTGTTTACACTCAGAGAGAAACCAGACACAAAAGGCACATACTGTATGATTGCACTTACAGGAAACAGAATAAGCAAATGCATACAGATCAAAGCTTGTTAGTGGTTGCCATGGGCTGAGGAAAGGGATGAAGAGGAGTTACTGTGAAGGAGGGGTACTGAGTTTCAGTTTGGGGTGACATATACCTTTGGGAAATGGGCAGTGGTGATGGTAGCACAGCAAGGGCAGTATAATTAATGTCACTGAATGCCATGCTTAAAAATGGTTAAACTGGCAAACATTCTCGTTTTATGTCTTCTAAGAGTGATACATAAACATATTTTACAATCCTACGAACCCTGGTGGTATAGTGGGTTAAGTGCTACATCTGCTAACCAAAAGGCTGGCAGTTCAAATCTACCAGGCACTCCTTGGAAATTCTATGGGGCAACTCTGTTCTCACCTCTAGGGCTGCTATGAGTTGGACCCAACTCGATGGCAGTTGGTTTGGTTTTTTTTAACAAATCTTTATTTCAACACAATAAAACGAAACGTTCACAGGATTGTCATATATACACGTATATATATATATGCACGCATCACTCTTAGAAGAAATACAACTAGAATGCTCTTTAGAAATAAGGATGGCAAACTTCAGAGGCTCACTTACTTTGGACATGTCACTGGGAAAGACCACTTGCTAAAATAGGGTATTATGTCTGGAAAAGCAGAGAGTCGGCAAAACAGAGGGAAATCCTCAGAAAGACGGACTGACACAACAGCTTCGACGATGGATTCCAACACAGCAAGGCCCATGAAGACAGCACACGACCAGCCAACATTCTGCTCTGTGATACGTGAGGTCGGCGTGAGTTGCCTCCGACTCAACAGACGTTAACAGCATCTGTATTAATACCGAGACATACACCTGAGTCCTGAGCCCGAGTTCTTTCTTTCACCCTGTGGAGCCTCCTTTATTCCATGGGAGAAAAACAGTAAACTGAATTCAACCTAATCTAGTATTTAATTATGACTTGGCAAACAACCTTCAAAGTCACTAATGTCAAGTTCACTGTGACCCTACAGGACAAAGAACTGCCCCACAGTTTCCAAGAAGCACCTGGTTAGCAGCCACAGCACCATCGGGTTTCCTTGCTACTCACATAGTGGCGCACAGATCAGCAGTCTCAGCATCGCCTGAGAACCAGGTACAGATGCAGAACTTTACGCCCCACCCTATATCTACTGAATCCAAATCCGCATTACAGCAAGAGCTCCAGGTAATTTGCATGCAAATTAACATCTGAGAAGTGTTGATCTCATATTACCTTCAATGATGTTGTCCAAGTAGGTTGTGTGTCATGTGCCCACACTAGACGTTTCTAGGCATTTGGAAACCTATTAAACACCTTATATAAAAACACTGGGCTGAGTACCAGGTTAAAAAAAAAAAAAAAAGCAAATGCAATTTCTAATTCCCACTCATAGCAACACTACAAAACAGAGTAGAACTGCCCTGTAGGATTTCCAAGGAGCAGTTGGTAGATGCAAACTACTAACCTTTTGGTTAGCAGCCAAATGTTTAACCAGCTCACCATCAGGGCTCCAGATTGGTGGATTTTATCTTGACCATATTCTTAATTATGAAATCCCTAACGATTGCATTTTTCACTCCAAGCACAACAGAGGCTTGAAGCTGTGTACCAATAAAACCATGCTAAGTTACAACAGTAGATTAAGACTAAATTCAAAGTTCAGCTTTCCTTTTCCTGATACATCACAAGTCAAAAGCAAGTGCCTCAATGACGCTTGCGTGCTGTTGTTACTGTTAGGTGCAAATGGAGTGACTTCTGACTTACAGAAACCCTATAAACAACAGAACAAAAATAGTATCTGGTCCTGAGCCATCCTCACAATTCTTACTATGTCTGAGCCCATTAATAAAGTCACTGTGCCAATCTATCTCATTGAGGGTCTTCTTTTTCACTGACTCTGCTTTACCAAGCATGATGTCCTTCTCCAGGGACGAATCTCTCATGCCCAAAGTATATGAGACAAAGGTTTCCCATCCTCACTTCTAAGGAAATACTGGCTGCAGTTCTTCCAAGACAGATATACTGGTTCTTCAGGCAGTCCATGGTGTATTCAGTATTTTCCGCCAACACTATAATTGAGACATTAATTCTTCTTCAGTCATCCTTTCAGATGCATAGGAGGCAACTGAAAATATCACAGTTTGGGTGAGGTATACCTTAGTTCTCCAAGTGACATCCTTGTTTTTAACACTTCAAAGTGGTCTTTTAGACATGAGGGAAGTATGAACCAGGAGACAGAAAGGACATAGCATCCAAAGAGTACATCTGCATGAGACTACATCAGCATAAGACCAGAAGAACTAGATGGTGCCTGACCACCGCCAATGATTGCCATGACAGGGAATACTAAGTAGAGCCCTTGACACAACAAAAGAAAAATGCAGATGCAGAACTAGAACTCTACTGAAAAAACATACTCAATGGTCTTACAGACTGGAAGGTTCTCTGAAGACCCAGTCCCCAGACTCTTTGTTAGCAGAGATCTGAAACCAGTACTGAAGCCAACTCTTCAGACAAAGATTGAACTGGACCATAAGACATGGAGTGATACTGGCGAAGACTGTACTTCTTCACTTAAAAACACACATGAGGCTATCTGAGCAGCTCCTGTCCAGGAGGGAGACGGGAGGGTGGAGAAGGGAGACAGGAGTTGGCTGAATGGATACAGGAAGTACAGGGTGTAAAGGAGGAGTGTGTTGTCACAGGGTGGAGAGAGCAGCTAGAGTTACACAACAGTGAGTGTGCAGGGTTTTATACGGCAAAGTGAAATGGACTATAAACTTTCACCTACAGCACAGAAAATTTTTTGAGATCTTTTACAACAGATTTGTCCAAGGCAATGCACGGTTTGATTCTCTCACTTTTGTTGCCATGGGCGTTGATTGTGCATCCAAGCAAAATGAAACTCTTGACAACTTTAATCTTTTCACCTTGAGCAACTCCTGAGAGCAGGATCCTCTCTCATAATTAAAGCAGAAAAAGGACTCATTTCTGCAGGATTTCAAAAGTATCATTTCTAAAGGATTTTTAAAACTTGGTTTTCCATTGGCTATTCCTGGAGCTCCATGTTGTTGTCAAGCAACTGAGAAGAAAGAAAGAAGGAAGGCATCTGAGAAAGAATGACCAAGATAAATGTCTGGAAGGTGTGTCATTTCAACAGAACAAGTGTGAAGGCCAAGTTTCTTGAAGATTTCCTGGTGGAGTCACCATGGGAGCTAGGGAGAACACCCTCAAGTGATCCCCAGAGAAGAGCTTCCTACCTAAGGTTCACCTCTTTGCTTATCTACTGAGCAGAGTGACAGATGAAGCACTGGTTGTTCCAACATCCTGGGTCCTAGACTATCCTACAGCCCCAAGCCAACTGGCAGAAACAAACTATTGTTTTAACCACTGAGGTTTTTTGGGTTGTTTGTTATGGCAGCATAACCTAACCTACAGTGACTTACACAGTACATACTCTTATAAAGCTACCATTTTCAGGATATTTCTGTTACTGGAAGGTCAAGCTCAGCACTACTTGTGTCTGAACTTCTTTTTTAATGCTGAATAGTATTAACTCAATTATCCTCTCCACTCATCAAACTTCACCCCAATACTCATCTTATTTTCTTTTTTCCTTATTATCTTTTTCCACAAATTTCCTCACACACTTACTCTTTTATCTTATTGTACCAGCATGCTTTTTGGCAAGCTGCCTTAAAGTCTCTTTGTGACAGGGCGATAGACAATCTCATGCACAGACACATCAGACTTGGCTTCAAATGAATTTTGGCTGTTTCTGAAAAATCACATCCATTCCTTAAAGGACAAAGATTTGCTGTTACTAAAGATTTCTAAAAGAATGTGTCCCAGGGCCTGGGCTGATGTGTATTTCTTCAACCTATTCTTCCCACAAAGGGTAGTTACGGAACGTGTGGTACACACAGTTCCCGCATCTAGAAACTGACTCACTCCTGGACACACCATGTCTTTGTCATAAGGAGAAATAGGAATTAAGTCTACATGAGACACTTAGCATCATGGACCATAATTTTTTCTTTTTAAAATTCAGTTAGAATATGGTTCCTGAACCCCTTCTGCACATCTGACCTTGTACTAAGCATAGATGAATCTTACATCAACCAGTTGCTCCCAGTGCAGATTTAGGCTGTAGCCAATTTTGTACCACTAGAAGCAGTGCCGTGAAGGGCATTCTGTAGCTTATTGTCTGCCCACCCAACACTTCCTGAGACTGAACTCCTAGGTATAGCATTGCTGCATCAGAAGATATATACATTGTTAGGGCTTTTAAGATATACTACCAAATTTCCCTTTAGGGAGCCTATGACAATTTCCCTACACCTTTACCAATACTCATTCTTTGTGTAAGTGCACACAAGAGCATGCGTGTACGCATGGGTTTTCCCATTTAAGGTTTCTAGTTTGCAATTCTTTGATTATTAGCGAGAATGAGTATCTTGATGCCTTTATGTCTTTTATTACAAAGTGTCTATTCAAATTCTTTGCCCACTCTTACCTCATTTTTAAAAATCATTTACAAAAGCACTTTCCATATTAAAGACATCATTTTTTTCCAATTCTTAGTTGTCTTTTAACTAACTTTTTTAAAATTTTTTATTGTGATTAAATGGAAGTTTACAATCCAAGTCAATTTTCCATATTAAACCCAGAGCATTCCACTTCTCTGCAACTCTGTCTGCTCTCCTCACCCTGTGACAGCACACTCTTCTTTTCCACTCTTTACTTCCAGTATCGACTCAACCAACACTTGTCTCTTTCTTTCCACCTTCTCTTCTTCCTTCTAGAAAGAAATCAGTGAGCCAGCCTCATACATGAGGTCTGTCAATGAAGTCCATGAACTTACTTGCTCTACAGGCTACATACCTCACTATGGTCACCTTCGAAGTACTCCCCTTGGAAAGCTATGCACTAATGCCAGCACCTGGTCTATCGTTCAAAACAATTCTGAAACTCATTCTGAAATGGCTGTTGTGCATGCTGGCAAGGTGTCAAGTTCATGAACTTATTGTACAATTGTCTGTGAGGGAATTTTTAGCCAGTAAACAAGTAACTGTTTTGGGGTACCCTACCTACTCACCTGATGTGTCTCCCAACAACTTTTTCTTTACCTGAAGATAAAGGAATATTGAAAGGAAGACATCTCGCTGACATTCAAGACATCAAGACTCATGTGACGACAACTCTGATGGTCATTCCAGAAAAAGAGTTCCAAAACTGCTTCGAAGGGTAGACTAGGTGCTGGTGTTGGCGCATAGCTTCCCAAGCAGAGTACTTCGAAGGTGACAATAGTGATATTCAGCAATGAGATACACAGCATTTTTTCCAGGATGAGTTTGCACACTTAACTGGCAGTCCTCATATATATTAAACCATAAAGTACACATACCACACTGCAATATTCTGTATCCCCAAGTCCAACCCTTAACTAATTTTTTAAGGAAGATGTCTCTGGTGGCAGACTGAAGGTTGACAGATGGGAAAATATAGAAGCTGAGTACACAGCAATTGACCTTGGAAGAGATGAAGTCCCTTGGCTCCCAGTTCAAGGCACCAGCAAGTCCTTTTGGCCCAACCTGCGAAATACTTTTCAAATGCACTGACTTCCCTCCATTTCCACTTCTGCCACCACAGTCGGAACCTGAATGATTCCTGCTTTCTAAATAATCTTTTTGTTTCTTTCTCTGGCCTCTACAATCCATTCTCCACATCATCTTGATGAGCCTTCTAAAACAGTCAGAACATGCCATGCCCATAAATAAAACCACAGGCTTTCCACTGCACTTAGAAAAATTCAACCCTCAGGATGGGTACAGGCCCTGCGACACCTATCACCTGTTTCTGTCTCTGTTACACCTCCAGCCCCTTCTGCCCTTGCTCACCACGCACCAACCATCATAAAATAGTCCGGTTCTCCCAAATATATCAAATGCAATCTCTCCTCAGGGTGTTGTTCATATACAGTTACCTCTGCTTCCAATGATTTTTCCTCCTCATACATGGATCACTTCTCTGCACCATTCAGGTCTCTGCTTAAATATCACATCCTTAGCAAAGTCTTGTTGAATACTGACTATGTGGTGGACTGCTGAAAAAAGGAACACGTCAGTCTTAAACAAAAATACAACTAGAATGCTCCTAGAAGGAAGGATGTTCAGACTCTGGCTCGCTTACTTCAGACACATTGTCTGGAAACACCAATCACTAGGAAAGGACAGTGCGTTTAGTAAAGTGAAGGGCTGTTATACAAGAGGGAAAACTTCAGTGAGCTGGACTGACACAATCGCCACAACCATAGAGATGATTCAGGACCAGGCACTGTTTCCTTCTGTTGTACAGGGGTCACCATGAGTTAGAGTCAACTGGACAGCAACTCATAATAAAGGAGCCTTCTCTGAGCACCTCGTAGAAGCCACCTGACCACACCCCCACTCTATCACAGCACCCTGCTTTACCGACCCTGCAACACTTACCATCATCTGAAATTATCTCCCTTTTTGCTAGTTTTACCTCTCCTACAACTAGACAACAAGCTGCTTTTCTATCTTCTTCAGTCCTTTACCTTCAGGACTTGTGCCAGTGCTCACAGCCCACTGTCAGGACCCAGATGGAATCCATGAAGAATCAACACTTTGACCAGAGATCAGCAAATGTAGAATCTAAGCACTAAGAATGGTTTTTATACTCTTCAACTGTTAAAAACAAACCAAAAGAAAATAATACTTCATGACACATGAAAAATATGATATTCACATATCAGTGTCAATATACCCCAAAACCCAAACCCACTGCCATCAAGTCAATTCCAACTAAATAAAGTTCTATTGGAACATAACCACGCGTGTCTATGGCTGTTTTCACACTACAATGGCAGAGCCGAGTAGATGTGACAGGAACCATATGTGGTATCTCACTGCCTCAAGCTCTCTCTGGCATACTACAAGTCACGGCGATAGAGTGATAACTCCATTTTGTCTCTTGGCCTGCAAAGCCTAAAACGTTTCCTGGCCCTTTACACAAAAAGCCATATGCATGGTACTGGGGAAGTTAAGAAGGAGAAGGCTTTCAGAAATGTTTCTAAGGAAGAATAGACAAGGCCTGCTAACATAACAGGAAAGGTGAGTCAGGGTAAGGTGGGAGGCGGAGGGGGCAGTGTCTGGTGGCTTGACGGGTACATAGATGGTCATGACATTCACTAAGGTTTGGCGGGTAGGGGTAGGAAAGAAGTAAAGAAAGAAGAGAAATTATAGCTTAGTTTTGACATGTGAATTTAACCTGGAGATTAAATACAGATACCAATTTGTAGCTCAAGATACATCTACGGCATTTCACCAGTCTCACCCCATCTGGAACAACAACAACAAGATCCCCGTGGCTGCTGAGTCAATTTAGACTGACAGCAACCCTACAGGACAGAGTAGAAGTGTGCCCCAGTTTACGTAGCTGGTGGACTCCAACTGCTGACCTTTTGGTTAGCAGCTATAGCACTTAACTGCTAGGCCACCAGGGTCTGCAACAATGGAGAATGAAAAAAACAAAGATACAAGGGAAAGATCAGTCCAAAGGAGTAATGGACCACAGCTACCCCAGCCTCTACCACAGTGAGTCCAGCACACCTAGACGGTGCCCAGCCACCACTACTAGATGATTTGATAAGAATCACAAAAGAGGATCCTGGAGATGGTAGGAGAAAAAAATAGAATAAAATTCTAACTCACAAAAAAAAATAAATAAAAACACCAGACTTACTGGTCAAGCAGAGACTGGAAAAAACCCTAGTCACTCCTGAAGTTTACCTTTTAGCAGAAGATTAGGCAGCCACATAAAATAAAATAAGACTAAATGGGCACATCAATCCAAGGGTAAGGGTGAGAAGACAGGAGAGGACAGGGAACCTGGTAATGAGGAACTCATGGTTGAGAAGGAGAGAGTGTTGACATGGCATGGAGTTGGCAACCAATGTCGCAAAACAATACGTGCATTAATTGTTTAATGAGAAACTAGCATGCTCCGTAAGCCTTCCGCTAAGCACAATTTTTAAAAAATTAAAAAAGAAGGAAGGTGGATAAAACCAACCAGAAAGTTAAACTAACAAACCAATCTTTATGATATGGTAGACCCAGCAGAGTCTCTAAATGGTGCAATGATTATCACTTTCTTTTGCTGACAGAGGAGTTAGTAGGTCACATCCACCTACAGCTCTTCAGAAGAAACATCTGGTAATCTACTTCCAAAAAATCAGCCACTGAAACCTCTGTGGAGCACAGTTCTATTCAGACACATATAGAGTCTTTTTGAGTCAGACCTGACTGATGGCAACCAGTTTAGCTTGGGTTTAGACGTGTAGATATTAAGTGGGAAAGGAGTGGTAGCTGGGTCCTCATAAGACTCCACAAAGACTTTCCAAAATTCATACACCTATTGCAACTAATCCTTCACAATATCACCAAAGCTCTGGTCCTCCAAAGGAGAAGCCAGACAGCTTTCATTTCTACTTCTCTCCATGGGTATAAACATCACCCAAGAAGCCTCACCATGGCAGGGGGAGAAGAAATCCACTAATTTTGCAATTAAGTACAGGTGGCTCTATTCCAACCTTTTGTTACAAAAGTGGTCATGTGTTGCCTCGCTACTGCTAGTAATAAGGGAGGAAGCTGCAAGAACAATATCCCCTGGAGCAGCTTAGTAACAGATTGCATATGCACAGGGCTCCTGATCTACTGAACATCTTCTTTCACCAGTGAGGTAGGATCAGCATCCTGTTCAGAGGTGATGAGAGCATGTCTGTTTCAGGCTGACAAGAGTACATGAAGACCAGTGTTTCAATCTTGTTTCTAGTTCGTAACAGGTATCCGAGATTCATAGCAACTTGCTGCCATGTAAGCTTTTGCAAAGATGCCCAAATCCATGCACCTTGTCCACTGCTTTCAAATCCAGTAGGTTGGTCACTTGACCAGCCCAGTATATGACAGGAGGTCGGTGGCTGTTAGTCATGAACAGAGGCAGACTAAAGTCTGAATTCAGGGTGCTGGCTTTAGGGGAGGGTTTTCTCTTTCAGTGTATACTAGGGGAAGGTCCTTTTCTCTTTTCAGTTTCTATCTCAGAGTTCTTCGGTGATCACACGGCATTTACTCACTGATAATGCTTTCTTGCTGGCTTAATCTGCTCTTTTATACGTCAAAAGATTGATTCAAGACACACCCTACACTAATAGTGTCTCATTAATATAACAAAGGATCCATTCCCAAACTTAGAACCGCAGGTATCTTGGTTCGGATTTATAATGCATACTTTTAGGGGACACAAGCCAATCTATAACAACCACCAAAAAAGAAAAAAGAAACAAACCAAACCTGTTGTCCTAGAGTGGATTCTGACTCATAGCAACCCTTTAAGGCAGAACTTTTCCTTAGTGTGTCCAAGAGCCGCTGGTGGATTCAAAGTGCTGACCTTTTGGTTAGCAGCCCAACACTTAACCACTGCACCACAGCTGCCTTAAAAAATATCAGCCTGAGTAACAAACCATTTTACATGCTTTGCCTAGTACAGAAAGAAAAGCACTGTATTAAAAACTAACCTGTGCCACAACCACTATGGAAAACAGTTTGGTGGTTCCTGAAAAGACTGACCTGTCATATATGACCCAGCAATCCCAAACCTAGGTTAAAAAAAAAGTTGCTGTTGACTCAATCTGGACTCACAGTAACTCTAGGTATCTACCCAGAATACATGAAGATAGGAACGCAACCAAAAGGGTATATACCAGTGCTCGTATTAGCACTTTTCACAACACCCAAAAGGCAGAATCAACCAAAAGGTTCATCAACAGACAAACTGGACATCAAAATTTGGTATACACGCTTAGCTCAGCTTAGGAATGCTACTCAGCCATACAGGTAGATGAAGTCCTCATGCACGCTACTTACATGGATGAACCCTGAAACCGTTACACTGATCCAAGTCAGTCAGTCACAAAAGGATAAACACTGTATGATCTCACATACATGAAACATGCAAATATGTAGAAACTAAAGTGGTAAAGAGCTTCGCAGCTAACCAAAAGTTCCGCAGTGTGAATCCACCAGCTGTTCCCTGGAAGCCCTACGGGGCAGTTCCACTGCCCTAATACGGTCACTGTGAGTTGGAACCAACTCCAAGGCAATGGTTACCAGAGGTGAGGGGCAGGGGGAAAGGGACAGTTTGTGCTTAGAAGGCAGAGAGTTGATGCTAATGATGGTGGAATGACCTGGAAGAGGGCAGAGAGAACAGCTGCACGACTTGAATGTAACCAACGTCACTGAACCGCACACACAGAAAGTGTTGAGTATGTTTCGCTGTATATGTTTTCACGATAATAATTTAAAAAAACAAAAACAACCTGTAGAGCACACCGAGCATCTACTAGATGTCAGGCATGCAGGTAAACCATTTCCATCCATCACCAGTCCAGGCCTGAAAAATCCCAACTGATATGTCACGGGCCATGCTGACAGGCACAGCTGGAAGACCACACAAATCTGGATTCAAATTTCCACTTACCATGTGGCCCTGTATAAAGAAACCACTAGTGTCTCTTTAAGAAGCAATCTTCCAAGGATGGTGATGGAGACTCTCCCAGCAGAGCAGCCAAGTCTCCTGCACTCTACCTCCCCCACAGGGCACAAGTCTCCTGCACTCTACCTCCTCCACAGGGCACTCTCACTCGGCAGTCTAGCCTGGCATGGCTTCCTCCCTAACGGATCATCTGCCCCATGTGTGCTCTCCCCAACCTTCTACGGTGGCTAATCTACGAAGATGGCCCTCAACAAGCCATGCCTCCCTCTGTCCACACCCTTGTGGATTTCCTCCCACACTGAATCCAGACTCGTCCTGCGACCCACTTTAAACAATGAAGGCCGCAGAGAAGTGATATGACAATTTGAGACCTAAGTCTTACGAAGCGCTGGCAACCTCTGCGTTTATGCTCTTGGAAAGCAGCCTCCAGTAATAACTCCAGCTACTCTGCTGAAGAGAAAGCACACACGGAAAGGTCCTGGAAGATGAGACAGCATAGGGAGAAAGAGGTCATACAGAAGAGCACATGCCACACATGTGAGTGAGGAAGTCATTTTGGTGGTTCCAGTCCAGTTGAGCCTCCAGGACTCAAATCCCACTTGCCATCTGATTGCAGCTATGTGGGAGACACCAAGACAGACAGCTGAACTACCTAGCTGAACCCAGTCAACCCACTAAACCACAACTCAGAATAAAAATGGTTGCCCTCTGACATGTTTTGAGGCTGCTTGTTACACAGTTAAAGGATCCCTGGTGGTGCAGTGGGTTAAGCACTCAGCTGCTAACCAAAAGGTCTGGGTTTTTAAACCCACCAGCTGCTCTATGGAAGAATGATGTGGCAGTCTGCTTCCATAAAGACTGGCAGCTTTGGAAACCCTATGGGGCAGTTCTACTCTGTTTTACAGGGTTCCTATGAATCAGAATTTGACTTGAAGGCAATAGGATTAATTGTTACATAGCAGAGGTCTCTGGGTGGCACAAACAGTTTACACAATTCAAACCCACCTAGCCGTACCACTGAACAAAGACCTGGCGATCTGCTTCCATAAAAACTACAGCCAAGAAAATTCTAGGTAGCAGTTTTCCTCTGCAACACATGAGGTCACCATGAGTTGGAATCCATTCAACAGCAACAGCTTTGGTTTTTAGTTATATACTCAGTAACAGATAGCACAGCATTCTTTAATTATCCAGGGCATCATCCACTATCCAGCTCTGTATCTTTCTCCCATAGATATTCCTTATAAACTCAGTCTTGTAAACCAGAAATGGGAGAAAAGAAGGTAGGGAAAACTAGAGATGCACCTGAAGATCAAGTCTAATGGTGTGTAGCTGTCCAGACCCCCTGGCAAACAATACCATGTTTTATTAGTACCTCTGAGGTTTGCACCTTCCAGTTGGATAGCAGATTCTATGAACAGCACCTAGTTAAAGGAAAGCCTGTTGTTGAGTCAATTCTGACTCATAGCAACTCTATAGCGACCCTATAGGAAAGCTGTTTCATTTGCATTTCCAATCTTATTACTCTCAGAAGTGTTTCCCAAAAGCTCAAAGAGTTTTTGCAGATCCCATACATCATCCTCAGTTCCCTAACTTCTTCTTTTCATTCAGTGTAAGTGCCAGGCACAAGCGATTCCTGGGCTGGGGATGGGCCCTCCAGCCACTGGGCTTGTGCTGGTACCCACACCTGACTCTCTGGATCTGCCATGAGGATGGAGATGCGGGCTCCTTCCTCCACCTACTTCCCCAGGAACCTCTATGCACCGAGAAGGCTGCTGGCAGGCATCTCACTAGAGATGATCCCAAGCCTAGCCTAGGGTAACTGAATGTGCTCCCTCAGCCCGCAGCCCCTTTCCCACCTGGTCTTCTCTCCTTCATTAGGTCTGTTCCTCTTCAACCCGGTCACTGAAATGACATTAGATGAGTTTTCAGAGCCTCTCCATCTTCATAGCTGAGGAAGATTCTCAGGTAAGATACATCTGTTGTTGTCAGCTGAGTTAATTCCAACTCATGGAGACCCTAGCTGTGCAGAACAGAACTGTTCCATAGGGTTCGTTTCAAGGCTGTAGCCTTTCAGAAGCAAATAACTAGACATATCCTCCAAGGAGACTCTGGTCAGGGGCAAATTATACAGCTAACAAGGTACACACAGAGCTCTAGTGGCACAGGGGCTAAGGCCTTGGGTTGCCAACCAAAAGGTTGGCAGTTCAACTCCACTAGCCACTCCCACCAACCTTCTGTCTAGTAGTTGACTGCTTAACTATATGCGCCACCCAGCTAGCCAAGAACAAGTCTAGCTGCTGTGACATAAGTCCTTTACTTCTCATAGACAGATGTCGGTCTTAGCTATTTGGCCTCATCTTTTGGGGGGAGCAGTGATTCCCAAGCTGCAAACAATTTGCACTTGTCTGCTAAACATCGAGATCAGCTGTTTGAATCAACCCACTGGCACTATGGAGGAAAGGCCTGGTAACCCGCTTCTGTAAAAATTACAGCCAAGAAAACTCTATGGAGTCGCTCCACTCTAACATACATCGTAATTATGAGTCAAAACCAACCTGACTAGAGATTCTGTTAGGTTCTGAGCTGGTTCCCTCCTCCCAGCCCCCTCTGGAGGACTACCCCATCCCCTTAAGTAGCCAAGACCTTTATGGCAGGTTCCTTGGGCCACCAGTGCCCTTCACATCTCTCTGCTTGAACTGAGGTCTTCCTGGAGGTCACCCTCTGGAAACCAGGCCAGGTCAGCACCGCTTCACTATTTCTGTAGAGTTGTGACCAAAGGGACTTCCCTAATAAACAGGCCTAGGACCTCCACTAGGCTGACCTCCTCTTGGGGCCTAGCTAGCCACCAGGGCAGTTTTACTAACCTTTACAGAGTTAGCATCCAGCACCCCTCCGCCCAGTATGCTTCCTGCAAAGCTGGGGCCTCTCACTTCCTCTTGCTTACACTAAGGAGGAAGAAATCCTCCTGGAGTGTCTGTTTTTCTTTTGTACATGCTGGTCTTTGCTCCTTACACCCACCCCATCATGATGGGGTTTCCTCGTATCACTCTTTCTACCAGAAGGCAAAGGTTACACCCAGATTAGGGTTCCGTGGAGGTGTTATTCCCACCTGACAATCCTGAAGAGGTTTCGGCAGAGCTTCCACACGAAGACAGACTAGGAAAAATGCCCTGATGATCTACTTCCAAAAAATCAGTCAAGGGAAATCCTAAAGGTAACAACAAACCGATCCCACCATGGGATCTCCATGGAGTTGGAAGCTCACTCGACGGCAGCTAGCAACAACCTCAAGATCAAAGACTGAATCCATTATACCACCAACTCCCCCTCCCCCAAGATGCTGGTGCAGTCCTTCTGTCTGCAGAATCTGTCTCGACAGATTCCCTGGGCTCCTAAGCACCATGCCACCAGCAAGTTGAGTGCCAGGCACCTACCTGCTTGCTGACATCATACAAGGTTTACCACCTCAAGCAGCTATGGACTATTCTCTGGTCTCTTGGCTTCTGCGACAACTCCCTACCCTGATGAATACTTTGCTGTCTGTTCTTCCAGCTCCTCCAGTCTCATGCTGGCCAGTCTACCCACCAGTTCCTGCCTGGGAGTTCTGCATTCTCCACTCACCGAGTCTGTCTTTGGATACCCCCATCCCAATGGACTCTCGCCGAGCCACCATCCCCACCAGCACTGCACTCAAGCAAGGTCCAGCTTGCTCACATAGGTGGTTCCCAGATGCAAAAGGCCTGAGCCACAATTCTCTCCCTGTCGAAACCTTGCATGCGCTAACTCTGAAAAGAACCCCATCCAGCATCTGGACCACCCAGGCCGCCACCTTGGGAAAACCACCGGACTCTAAGTAGAGAAACTTTCCAGACAGCCAGAGAGATTCTTCAAGTTGGGAGGTACAGCTGCACTTATCTGAGCCCCAACCTTTCACCTCCCCTTAGGGAAGCTGCCACCAACTTGCTGACCCAGAGCGCTGTGCCTGCTTTGTCCAGCATGGGCCCAGACTCTTCCATCGCTTGCCTTGAAGCACAGTTGAGACCAGGCTATCATGCTTACATAAGGCACAGACACAGTGGGGAATATTCAGCCCTATGAGCCACTAACAGATATGCAAACATTACTAAGGTGATAAGGTCAGTATCACACCTAGCACTTAGTAGTAGCCCCTAAACAAACAGAAGCCATTTTTCTGCTGCATGTTACTTAAACTAGCTGGGAGTTGTCTGAAAACATCCAGGCACCAAAGATTTCCTAAACATGTTTATATGCCATCAGATACAACTGACATACCCAAGATTATCTCAGTTGATAATCCTGCTTGTCACCTGGGCCTGGTCTTGTCCCTTTCTCCCCTCCTCTTCCCTAAAACAAAGTTGAGTCACCCTGCTTTTGATAACACAGCTTGCAAGCCCACCAAACTCACCAAGTGAGTCCAACCAGGCCAGCTTCTCACAGACAGACAGCCATCAGACAAATTTCCACATCAGTATTTCCTGCAAAAGTGTGGCCACCACAGAAGCTCTAAAACATGTGTCTTTCTGGAGGCTTTTTAGCTACAAACAAGGAGAATTCTTACAGGCCAGGTCTTCCTATAAGAAACAATCCATTTGCTTTCCTTTACATCTTAATCACACAGAAGGAACGAGGAAAACTGAGGAACACAGCTGAGCCTCTCCAATACATGCACGTCAGTCTAAATGTGCCCGTTCTCAACATAAAGAACTAGGGAGGTTCCCCTACATACCCTGCTTAACTGCTCTGAAAAGCTCACTCTAGCCTACTCCAGCCTTTATGGAGCACCCCCTAAACATTGCTCAAGTGCTGCTAACCCATTTTAGAGGAATTCTGTTGTTCTCCTCTGAACATGAAAGCGACACCCCGTACCTCTATAAGGCCAGTCTTTCTTAGTTCATCAGCATACTGGCCAGGCAAACTCACACCAGAACCACCTCGCCCCCATCTTTCTTTTCTCCTCCCCCATGAGATACACAGCGCTTTTCTTTTTTTCATCACAATTTGCTACTTTGTTCTTTGAAGTAAGGCTGATGAGATTAAATCATAAATTCAGTCTCCCTGATTTGGGCAGTGTTTTAACAGAACAATTGCAACTGTTAACTAAGTCTGTACAACAATCCTGGGGTGGCAGCCTTTTCACTCAGGCCAATCTCCTGTGAGGTCACCTGTCCCCAAAGATTTTAAAAACTTTCGGTCTCACTCACACTGTGACCAGGAAAGTTCTGCGATTAGAGGGGAGCATGGCCTCCCAACTGTCACCCAGACAATAAACAGCCATAGACCTGGGTTGGCAGGTCCTGTTGAGCCCTGGGGTCAGGCCAGGAACTTCAGAACCAGGCGAGCTACTCAGGGGAGGGGGCGCTGGCTTGGGCCGGAGGCCATCCAAGCTCAGCTGACCTGCAAGTGGGCGGGCCCGAGGCGGCCAGGCAGCCTGGACCCGGCCAGCACGCCCATCCAAGGTCAGCCAGCTCCGGTGTGCAGAGGCGCGGCTGCCGGACCTTCGTGCGTCTTCCCAAGACCGCCCGCCTCCGGCGGCCCTTCACTGGCCCCTGCAATTGCGGAAAGCGCGCCAGCCAGCTCCAGAACTCACACAGGCAACAAGTTCGCGCTGCCTCAGGGCAGCTATGCTGTGTTCGCAGGCCCCGGGCGGCGGAGGGGGCGCCAAGGGGACGCTCCAGGCGTGCACCGCCGCTCACCCTGAGGGGCGCCCGCTGCCCTAGGAACGCGGACGGACGAGCGGAACAAGCGGCGGCAGGGCCCACCGGCGTCCCTGGGACAGCGGCGGCTCCGGCGTTCCGAGGCGGGCAACAGGTCCGCGAGCGCGCCGAGGACCCAGCCCGGTCTCCTAGCCCAGCCCTTGCCCCTTACCTCCAGCAACTGGACGTAGCTCGCCGGGAACCAGCCGCGGAGCCCATCCTCCTTCTCGCCTTCCCACCAGCCGCCGTCCGGGACCTGCAGCAGCGTGAGCAGCTCACCCGCGGCGAAGTGCAGCCCTTGGCCGTGCCGCTCCCCGGAGAAGGGGTAGAGGGTCCGACAGCGGGTGCCGGACATGGCCTTGGTGCCCGGGCTCACAGCGCAGCCTGCATCCCTGCCGAGCCCCTCAGGGTGGACAGCAGCTCCGCGGGGTCCCAGGCGCCTGGCGCTCCGGGCTCCCACGCTCTGAGCGCGCGCCGTCTCGGGGTTGCGCGGGGTCCCCGGCCAGGCGGGGGATGCGCGCTCGGCGAAGGGAAGCGGAGACTCGTCGGCTTTAGAGCCAGCGGCGACGCCCCCGGGCCCGGCGGCTCAAGCTCCCAGCACTGGGCGGGGGGCGGGGCTGAGGGGGAGGAGACCGAGGCGCCGCGGGCTCCGGAGGCAACTTCCCGGGGACGCGGAGCGCGGGCCGCCGCCGCCAGGGCCGGCCGGAGCCGGGGCCGTCCGGGTGTGCGGAAGCGCGCGGCTCCCGGGGGAGGTGAGACCCGGAGCATCACCCACCGCCCGACTCCGCGGCGAGGGAGGGGCCGGGCGTGCGTGTGGAGGGGCCGGCAACCGGGCGGGGGCTCTTTCGGCGCGAGGGGCGGGGAGGGGCGGGGCCAGGGCGACCACGCCCACCGAGGGTTGGGCACTTCCTTGCAAAGTGGGCAGGTCACTAGGGAGGGGGCCCTCGCGCACGCCCTCGTCGCCGAGGGCTGCTTGCAAGAAAACGCCCCCGCGTGCCTCTTTGCTAGGCCTACTGGCCGGTGGCGGGAGGACGTTTCCGCCGAGGTGCTTGTGAGAGAGTGTGTTTGGGGCTGTCATCGTAGTGATTGAACCTGGGGGTGAACTTGACTCCCTAGGAGCTGAACGATAACCTGGCGCCTGAGCAGGAATGCCTGACAGCAGCGTGGGGACAGAGTCAGGAGGCACCGGAGTCAGAGCTGGAAGAATTGAAGTGTGGGGAAGGTGAGAGGAGCATCCCAACCCCTGTCTTTGCAAAGAGGAGACCAGAATATTTAGGAGAATTCCAACTCGGTACCCGCCGTCCGGAAATCAAGATTAAAGGAGAAGGAAGACTACGTTCAGTCAGTCAACAAATATCAGTGGGAACCTGCCATGTTCCATGTAATATACCAAATCCAATGCCATCAAGTCAAATCTGACTCTTAGTGACCCCATAAGACACTAGAATTGCTCTCCATAGAGTTTCCAGGGAGCACCTGGTGGATTCCGTCTGCTGAGTTTCGGTTAACCACCGTAGGTCTTAACAACTACACCAGGTACCCACAAAGATAATTTGGACAAGTCCTTTGGGAAACAAACGCACCTGAATGGTGAAGGAAGTGGACCATGAACAGAGGATACAGAACTAAGAAAGGAAATTTTCTTTGTTAGCCAATACTATAGGGAATCTCAGAGTCCATTTCCTAAACTGTAAATAGCTAGACCCTTCAATCTCTCTGTATACTTCTACTCATCTTGCTCAGTAACTTTCCATAGCTCTGTAAGCAAAAACCAAACCCACTGTTGTCGAGTGGATTCTGACCCAAAGCAACCCTACAAGTAGAACCACCACCACAGAGCTTCCAAGGAGCACTTGGTGAAGTTGAACTGCCGACCTTTTGGGTAGCAGCTATAGCACTTTCCCGTTGTGCCACCAAGGTTTCCCCATAGCTCTCTACTGCCTATTAAATTGGGTGCACTTCTTAGCCTGTGTGTTCTGGAGCCTCCACAACGTCTCCTCCAGCCTTAGCTCGCACTGCCTGCCCAGATACCCTTTCAAAGTCCTGCTGTCCCCAAGAACCCTACGATCTGACACACCTTTCTGTGCTTTGATTCAGACCCAGACACAATGTTTTTCCCGGGTTCACTGGTTCTCAACCCTGGCTGCACCTTAGAGTCACTTGTGGACCCTTTAAAAGATACTCATGCCTGGGCCCACCCTAGCTTTGAGAATCGAGCAGTTGGCTTTTTAAACTACCTCACCTGAGCAGCCTAGCATAGGCTCTGGCCTCAGGCAAGATGACAAACTCAAATTGTTTGCAATAGTCCATTGATTGCAAATTTACAAATACTTGGCCAGAAACAGGGAAATAAACTTAACAACAGTAACCACTAAGAGACCCCTAAGGAGGAGCTTCATGCTTTAATATTTAGCTCCTAAAAAATGCCCACAGCTGAACTGGTCTCAACTCACCTGGAGCAAAAGAGAATGAAGAACATCAAAGATGTAGGGAAAATATGAGACCAAGAGACAGAAAGGGCCACAGAAACCATACGCTTGAAATTGAGATGACCTAGCCAAAGCAGTTTTACAGCACCAGAATGGATGATGGTTGTCAATTTCTTCCATTCTTTCATTGTGAACTAGTCAAACCAATGAACCTAGTTGCCATCAAGTCAGCTCTGGCTCCTAGTGGTCCCATGTATATCTGAGTAGAACTGTGCTCCACCAAGTTTTCAATGGGTCTTCATCAGAAGTGGATCATTAGGTCTTTCTTCCAAGACACCCCTGGGCAGACTTGAAATGCTAACTTTAACTATTGCCACCAATTTACAGATAGAGAAACTAGATTCAGAGAGTGTGACTAGTGAGTGCATCATTATAAAATAAAGCCACTCAGCAGTAGGGTCAGGCCTGGCTTACTATGCATTGAAGTCACTTCCATTTGCCCACCCAACTCATTTAAAAAAACCTCATTGCTTTAAAGTGGATTCTGACTTATTACAACTGTCTTTGTTATTTATCCCTGCAATAACAGGCTTGCCACAAGTGGATGGCTTTAACAAAAAAGAAGTTTATTTTCTCGCAATCTAGTAGGGGGCTAGAAGCCAAATTCAAGGTGCCAGCTCCAGGGGAAGGTTTTCTCTCTCTGTCAGCTCTGGAGGAAGGTCCTTATCATCGGTCTTTCCTTGGTCTAGGATCTTCTCTACACAGGACCCTCAGGTCCAAATATGTGCTCTGCTCTTGGTATGACATCCCTGTGTCTCTCTGCTTGCTTCTTTTATATCTCAAAAGAGATTGGTTTAAGGCACAGTCCGTCTTGCAGGCTGAGTCCTGCCTCATCAACGTAATCACAGCTGATCCCATTTCATCAACAGTATAGAGGTAGAATTTATAAGACACAGGAAAATCACATCACCTGACAACATGGTGGACAGTCACACAATACTGAGAATTATGGTCTAGCCAAGTTGACAGACATTTTAGGGGTCACAATTCAATGCATGACAGCTACGCTATAGGACAGTATAGAACTGCCCCATAGGATTTCCAAGACTGTAACCTTTATTGAAGCAGACCGCCATATCTTTCTCCCATAGAGCAGCTGGTGAGTTTGAACTGCTGACTTTTCAGATAGTGGCCAAGCACTTTAACCACTGTGCCATCAGGGCTCCTGTCCACCCCATTAGAGTGAAGCAATGTACATTCTTGTGGCTTATTCAAAAAACACATCTCAAGAAATGACTCTCAGGTAATACTCAATGTGAGTCCTGATAAAAGTAAGACTGGACGCAAAGGAGAACTCCTCTCCACGACCTCTTCTCAATCAGGTAACTTCAGACATGTCATCAACAGCTTTCAGTTTATTTCTGTGGGATACGTTGTCAGCCCTCTGGATAACATCTCAGCCTCTCTTGGCAACTGACAGGTTGGTATAAGCCCCCAACTGGGACCTTACCACAATGCCTCAAGCAGAACACTTTATCCCTCATGAGGTCACTGATAGGTTGTCACCAGGGTCTCTCTACCCGATGAACACCCAAGAAATCCAGTATGGAACCCAGTTAGCAAGACCAAAGCTTTACTAATCAATTTTGCAAAATCGGGCACAAGAGCCCACAAAGGAAAGGAGGCGGGCCAGCAAGCATGCAAACAGTTCCTTATAAGCCTTTTTTATCCCCTAATTCATCAGACCCTTCTCCCCTCATTGGCTGAGTACTATGGGGGTAAACAGTTTTTCCCAGATGTTGCCTAAGTCTTCTTTTTTAATGTTACATTCCTGAAAAAGTTTCCCCCCATCCCCTTTCTCTCCTAATTCATTCTGTTTGTGTCCACATTCCCTAGGTACGTGGGCTCTATTGTTGCCACGTCACGTAATTGTTTGTGCCATGGGTCAGTAGTAACTTCTTACCCTAACATTTGTTCCACTTATCCTGGAGATGGACCATTTTGAAATTTATTTCTCACATTTCCCCATCTGTAATTAATAATTTCAGCCAATAACTGGAATATGGGGCCTAAGATTGCTAATGGTAGTTACTGGTTAAGTGTGTAGGCTCAGGACTGCCCGTATTCAAATCTCAATTCTGTCACTTTCTAGCTGTGTGCCTTAGACAATTTATTTAATCTTTCTGAGCCTCATTGGTCTCATTATTAAAAGATGATAGTGTTTATATTACAAAGTTATTTAAAAGGTTCAATGACTAACCATATACAATATTTAGAGCAAAGCCTGGAACATTAAGTACTCAAATGTTAGTAAGTATTATTTCTCTAGTTCAAAGGTGCTACTGATTTTTATCTGGCACTTCTTTTTGAACCAAGAATTCCAGAACAATAATAAAAGTGAGAACACTTTCATCTTTGGGATGGCAAAAAATTTGGAATACAGTCAGCCCTTCTCTGTTTTCTTCCAGGATCCTGAAGGAATGTTGAGGTTCTCCCTTCTCCCCTTTTCACATTGCCTTCCCCTTCCCCAGATTTTTACTGCTATGTTGAAACTTCATGTGAATCTTTGTTATTTAACTTCTTTGATAATTAACTCTTAACAATTAGTCTCTAACTCAGGAAAGTGATGCCATCTTTGTTTTAAATTTCCATGTGAACCACTTGAAATCTACCATTGGGTCTTCCAGAAGCAGGCATTCAGAAAATACTTGACTGAATTCATTTCAAGTATATATGTGGATTTACTTTCAAGCCCTGTTCATAGTCAGATTTTCCCATTTTGCCAAGTTGCTTTGCAAATATATGTGTTAAAATTTGGATTAGACTGCACCCTAAGAGTAGACTTTAGCCTCTTTCTTAGCTTTTTCATGACATTGTACATTTGATAGTTATGTGCTGGCAGATTCTTCTTTTCTACCTATGACAGCCTCATATGCCTTTCCATCAGCCTATTGGATGGCAGAAAAATTATAAGAGTTTTGATTTCCTAAAAAGTTAAATATTAATTTACTATATAACCCAGCAATTCCACTCCCAGGAATCTGCCCAAGAGAAATAAAAACAAATATCCACACAAAAGTTGGCTGGTAGTGAATGTTCATACTAACATTATTCATAATAACCAAAAAGTAGAAACAACTCCAATGTCCATCAACTGATAAATGGATATCTATACAATGAAATACTGTTGACTTTAATGATGTAGACGAAGTCAAGCTTTCAGGACCTTCATTTACTGATGTAGTGTGACTCAAAATGAGAAGAAACAGCTGTAAACATCCATTAGTAATCAGAATCTGGAATATACAAAGTATGAATCTAGGAGAGTTGGAAATTGTCAAAAATAAAATGGAACATGTAAACATTGATATCCTAGGTTTAGCGAACTGAAAAGGACTGGCATTGGTCATTTTGAATCAGATAATCTGGTCTACAATGCTGGAAATGACAATATGAGGAACAATGGCATTGTATTTTTTCATTGTCAAAAAGAATACTTCAAGATCTATGCTAAAGTGCAGTGCTGTCAGTGATAGGATAATATCCATATACCTACAAGGAAGACCAGTTAATACAAGTATTATTCCAGTTTACACACCAACCACTAAGGCCACAGATGAAGAAACTGAAGATTTTTACCAACTTCTGCAGTCTGAAATTGATCAAACATGCAATCAGAATGTACTAATTAATTACTGGTGATTGAATGCAAATGTTGGAAACAAAGATGGATCAATAGTTGGAAAATATGGCCTGTGGTAGAAACAATGCTGTAGATCACATGATTGAAGTTTGGAAGACCAACAACCTTTTCCTTGCAAGTGGTTTTTTTAACCAACATAAATGGCAGCTATATACATGGACCCAACCAGATGAAATACACAGGAATCAAATCAACCACATCTGTGGAAAGAGACAATGGAAAAGCTCAATATCATCAGTCAGAAGATGTCCAAGGGCCAACTTCAGATCATGTCATCACTAACTCATACACAAGTTGAAGTTGAAGAAAATTAGAACAAGCCCATGAGAGCCAGTGTATGACCTTGAGAATATTCCACCTGAATTTAGAGACTGTCTCAAGAATACATTTGATGCATTGAGCAGTAATGACTAAAGACCACACTATTAGCATAATGACATTAAAAACATCGTACATAAAGATGTGATTAAAAATACAGGAAAGAAAAGACCTAAATGTATGTTAGAAGAGACTCTGAAACTTGTTCTTGAGGGTCAGTTTAGCTAGAGCAGAGGGAAAAAGTGATGAAGTAAAAAAGCTGAATAAAAGATTTCAAAGGGCGGCTTGACAATGCAAAGTACTATGATGACATGTGCAAAGACCTGGAGCTTGCAAACCAACAGGTAAGAATACTCTTCAGAATTTCTCTAACTGAAAGAACTGAAGAAACAATGGAAGTCTCCAGCTGCAAAACTGAAGACTTCTACAGTGAAAATACTAAATGATGCAGGAAACCTCAAAAGAAGAGGGAAGGAATACACAGAGTCACTAGACCAAAAAGAACTGGTTGGTGTTCAGCCATTTCAGGAAGTAATATGATCAGGAACCAGTGACAGTACAGAAGAAGTCCAAGCTGCATGGACAGCAGTGGCATAAAACAGGCTCCAGGAATTGACAGGATACAAATTTAGATGTTTCAACAAAAGGACACAGCACTGAAAATGGTCGCTCATCTATGCCAAGAAATTTGGAAGATAGCTACCCAGCCAGTCAACTGGAAAAGGCCCACATTTATGCCTCTTCTCAAGAAAGGTGACCTCTTTCTTTAGATCAGAAGGAATGCAGAAATTATCGAATAATAACACACACAGGTAAATTTTTGCTGAAGAGCATTTAAAAATAGCTACAGCAGAATGGATCCTGGCTGAAAGCAGAGAATACTAGAAAGATGTTTACCTCTGTTTTATTGACTAAGATGTTCAACTGTATGAATCATAACAAATTATGGAAAAATTTGCAGAGAATGGGAATTCTGGAACACATTTGTGCTTATGAGAAATCTGTACATAGATCAAGAGGTAATGGTTCCAATAGAAAAAGAAGATAACTGTTTGGCTTAAAGTCAGGAAATGTGTGCACCAAGGTTGTATCCTTTCACCATTGCTATTCAGTCTGTAGGAAACCCTGGTGGCATGGTGGTTAAGTGCTACAGCCACCTACCAAAAGATTAGCAGTTCAAATCCAGCGGGCGCTCCTTGGAAACTCTATGGAGCATTTCTACTCTGTCCTGCAGGGTCGCTATGAGTTGAAACTGAGTTGACAGCAATGGGCTTTTTTGGTTTTTATTTAATCTGTATGCTGAGCGAATAATCCAAGAAGCTGGACTATATGAAGAACTGGGCAGCAGGATTAGAACAAAAAGTCATTAATAACCTGCCTTATGCAGATGACACAACCTTGCTTGTTGAAAGTGAAGAGTTTTTGAAGCACTTACTGATAAAGATCAAAGACCATAGCCATTTGTTTGAATTGCAACTCAACATAAAGAAAACAAAAATCCTCACAACTGGACCAATAAACAACAGCATGATAAATGGAGCAAAAATTGAAGTTGTCAAGGATTTCATTTTTCCATAATCAACACTCATGGAAGCAGAAGTCAGGAAATCAAAAGATACATTACATTGGGCAAATCTGCTGCAGAGATCTCTTTAAAGCATTGAAAAGCAAAGATGTCACCTTCAGAACTAAGATGTACCTAACCCAGACCTTAGTGATTTCAGTCACCTCATGTGCACGTGAAAGCTGGACAATGAATAAAGAAGACTGGAAAAAAGAAAATTGATGCCTTTGAATCGTGACGCTGGTAAAGAATATTGAATATACCATGGACTTCCGAAAGAGCCAAGAAATCTATCCTGGAAGAAGATCAATCAGACTGCTCCTTAGAAGCAAAGATGGTGAGACTTTGTCTCCTACTTTGGAGGGATCAGTCCCTGAAGAAGTACATCATGCTTGGTAAAGTATAAAGTCGGTTAAAAAGATGAAGACCTTCAGTGAGGTAGATTGACACAGTGAGTACAAAAATGGGCTCAAGCCTAGCAACAGCTGTAAGGATGTTGCAGGACTGGTAATTTAGAAAGTAATGTTGGAATCATTATTCCCTGTCCTTGAGTATAGAGAATGAGACCCAGCTGGAGGTGGGCTCATAAAGGCTTACAAGAAACACAAGGACTTATCAACTGGGCCCTGAAATTTAAACACCATAGATAAAATAATCCTGTATAACATCTTTTGGGGAACTTTTCACATAGAGCTAATCAGAACAAAAAAGATTTTGCACACTTATTTGACGGCACTTGGCTTTTGGCTTGGCATACTTTCCTACTAGCATTTAAAGAATAGAAAATTTGTGACAGATGTGGACCCTCCTGACTGGAGCCTGTACCAGTGATTGTTAAGAAAGACAATATAAAATGTAGGATTGCAATTTCTAACCAGTCTTTGAAAAGGTGAAGCCTCAGTTGTTTAGCCCTATTGTAACATTACTGCTGATGGTTTTGTAAGATGCTTTGGGCTTGGGCACACAAAACTGTGGCCACATGCTTGTCTGTTTTCCCACTGTTGCCTATTCTGTAATTTCCCCGGATTTGGGCAGATGTGAGTCTCGCAGCATGCTTGCCTCTTCTTTATGTTTGCCCTTGCAAATATACGCCAAATAAAACTCTCTTTTTGCTTTACTAAACTTCATGATGTTTTTCCCTGCAACACTGGACAATGTCTTGTCTTGTTGTGCATAGGGTTGCTATGAGTCAGAAGCAATTTTTTGACAGCACCTAACAACAACAACATGGATGGACTCAAAAACATTATCTCAAGGAAAGAAGCCATATGCAGAAGAGTGTATATGATTCCATTTTTATGAAATGTCCATATAGGGTAAATCTACAGAGACAGTAAATAGATTAGTGGTTGCCTAGGGCTGGAGTGGGAAAAAAGGTGTAAGCAAATTATCGTGAGTTTTCTTTTAGCAGTGATGAAAATGTTCTAAAACTGGATTGTTGCAATGATTGCACCAATCTGTAAATTTACTAAAAATCATTGCATTCTATACATACACTTTAAACAATTAAATTTTGTCATATGCAAAATTCTACCTAAATAAAACAGAAAAATAAAAAGGCCCATCCATTCAACAACATTTGCTAGTCGGACAACAACCCCAAGAGCTTTGAGTACAAGCTGTGAAATGAACAATATGTTGAGCCTGGGGATAGAGATAAATAAAGCACTATATATAAAGAATTCCTTCAGATCAATAAGAAAAGGATGCATGACCCAATGGGGGGGAAAAGGGCAAAGGAACTGAATACGCATTTCACAGAATAAGATACCCTATACCCAAATGACCAATAAACACATTAAAAAATGTTCAACCTCACTAATCATCAAGAAAAGCAAATTAAAATCCTAATGAGCTGCCAATAAGTCACAGATGGTGAAATAAAAAAGGTAGGAAATACCATGTATTAATGACGATGTGTACAACTGACACTGTCACTGCTGGTAGGAGCTGTGTACACTTACTGGAGAACTTGCTGTATTTTTCAAAGGTGAACATGACGTACTCTGTGACCCATTAATTCACTCCAAGGAATAGCCCATCAGAGATTTAAATGTACATTCACCCCATGGTCTCACTTATATAAAATATCTAGGATAAGCAAAGGTATAGAGATCATGGTTTTATTAGTGACTACCAAGTGAAGGGAAACCCTGGTGGTATAGTGGTTAAGTGCTATGGGCTGCTAACCAGAAGTTTGGGAGTTCAAATTTGCCAGGTGCTCCTTGAAAACTCCACCAATGTAATCATTATCCTAGCTTCCAAGAATTTCATATAATGAAATTGTGCTCTCTGTACTCTAGGGTTTAGCTTCTTTTACACAATGTTCATTTATTGTAATAAGTAACAATTGTTTGTTCATCCTCAAAGTATGGAATTTTCCATATATGACTGGAAATTTATCCATTGTAAAAATCTGTCACAATTTGTCCATTTTACTGTTGATGGACATTGGGCTGTTATGAATACTGCTATTATGAACAGTTCTACTCTGTCTATAGGGTCACTATGAGTCAGAATTGAGTTGATGGCATTGGGTTTGGTTTTCCTATTTCAGCCAAGGGAAGGGGCAGGAGGGAGGGAGTGAGAAGGGGAGTTGTATGGGAAACAATGCATTTGTTATGGCTACGAAAAATTTGGAAGTGATTGTTCATGATGGTTGTATAACATAATTAATGTAATTGATATCACTAAATCGTACACCTATAAAACATTGAAAAGTGTTCTTTTATTGGTATCTTTACATCTTTCAGTTTTAAGAAGATATGTAAAACATGTTCATAATAGCAGTAAAATGGACAAATTGTGACATTTTTACAATCGATAAATTTCCAGTCGTATATGGAAAATTCCATACTTTGAGGATGAACAAACAATTGTTACTTATTACAATAAACGAACATTGTGTAAAAGAAGCTAAACCCTAGAGTACAGAGAGCACAATTTCATTATATGAAATTCTTGGAAGCTAGGATAATGATTACATTGGTGTAAGGACAATGAGGATATGAAGTATTCTGGGACGCTGTTTAAACAGAACTATTCTCTGAACATTATTCTTGTGATGTGTGACCTCTTCTATGACACTGGGCTGTATTTTGATATATGATTTATTAAAACTAATTTGATCCCTGGCCTGAAAGAATTTATAATCTAGATTCTCAAGCAATGATCTCCACTCTTTTGACTCTTCACTCCAATCATAAAACTCCTTGATCTGTGTACTTTTATTATTTATAAATTGAATACACAAATCACTAAACTAATAAGTACAATGCAGAAAATTGAAAATTAAAAAGTTGTATTAAAATGTGTTTTATATACAAGCAGAGATTCTAGTATTGTCTTTCTTCACCACAGTGGGTATTTTGTGCACTTCTTGGGGATCAGTGAGTCTGAGACTCAGCTTCAGGATAACTATGGGAATGAAAAGAAAGTTATTATACTGAAAATAAGCATTTTGGAATTATAATTTTGAATAAAATAAATGCACTCAGCTCCTTCTTGGAGTTCGGGAAAAATATTGCATTGATCCCGCAAAGAAGAGGAAATGTCAAGAGCCCTATCACCTTCTCTCAAACTCTTCCATCTGGGATCTAATTGAGCCAGGGGATCTAGCCAAACTTCTGATACTAAAAGTGTGTATGAGACTCACCAGAGGAACAAAAATGATGCCTATCCATGCTTCTCACTCTCAGAGATTCTGATTTAGTGGCTTTGATGTGGGGATCCAGGAACCTGTGTTTTTTGCCCCCCCAAAATGGATTATTCTCATACTGTACTTTGAGGAACACTACACTACTCTAGAGCAGATCATCCTAAGTACCAGGGTTGTTACACCATTTTCAGATCTTCTTTGTACCTTCAGCCAGCCAGCCAAGTGCAGAGAGCATCAAAATTTGTAAGTCACAAGTGTTGAGATTACATCTCATCTGGCCAGGCATAGCCATTAATAAAGATGGGGAATATGATTAATGTCACTGAACTGTACACTTAAGACTGTTTAAAATGGCAAAATGTTTGTGATATGCATTTTACCATCAAGAAAAAAAAAAGATGGGGAAGAAGGGAGGAAGAAAAATGAGAGGCAGACAGAAAGTAGAAGAGCAAACAAACTAACAGATAAATGAGGAAAGGAACAAAATGCAAGGAATAGGAGAAACAGAGAACATAGATAAGGAAAAAGGAAGGGGGTTAGAAGAGGGGGAAAGGATGAGAAAAGGGAAAAGGGTGAGAGAAGAACCCTAGACATGTCTCGAGGCCACCTTCTCCTTCGCACATCCACCCCAGCCAGGACAACCTTCTCCTAACTCTGCTTCCCTGGAAACCAAACCAGTTACATCAAGTCCACTTCGGTTCATAGTGACCCCATGTGTCAGAGTAGAACTGTGCTCCATAGGTCTTTCAAGGCTGTGGCCTTTCAGAAGCAGATCAGCCAGCATTCTTTTCAAACTGTCCCTGGGTCCATTTAGAACCAGTGACTTCTCTGATAGTTGCAGAATTCTTAACTGCTTGCATCACCCAGTCACTCTCTGCTTCCCCAATCAAAGCTAAAGCTTCTGTTTGCAGAAGAAGTATGCAGAGAAGAAGAGAAGGACTTCAGTGAAATTATATACACTGGAGGATCAAAACTAATGATTAAAACTTGAAGTTCACCTCCTCATTGTTCTGGCCCTGTGGGGTGGTAAAAATAGTTTGGTCCCCCTCCATTCTGCCCCACCTTGGAAGTATAGAAATGAGATTGTCTGTTGGGAGTAAATAAAAACAAAACATCTAGCCTTAAACCATTGCCCTGAGAAAATCTTTAAGTCAAAAACATTCCCTGAAGTTATCTTAAAACAGCAGTTTAACTTAACAGTAAAAAAGATCTGCCTATGCTGTTTTAGGAACTATCTCTATGGGATCAAACTGACAACAGCAACTTGAAACATTAGATAGAAACTTAGGGAGCAGTGAGTTTATGATAATGGAGGAGGAACAATTCAGAAAAGCTGGGTGAGAATGGTTGCATAGTCAAAGAAGGTAATCAATGTTCTTAAATTGTACATGTAGACATCATTGAGTTGATGTATTTTTTCCTGTGTATATTCTCAATAACAACAAAATAAATAAAATGTAGGGAGAAATAACGATAGACAAATGGTCAACAAGCATCTATTTTAATAAAAGCTCATTATTATAGGTCGTTAAGGAAATGCAAATCAAAACCACGGGAGATGCCACTTTTCAGTCCCACTGCTAAAAATGCCAACAGCAAAAAACTGGAAAATAATAAATGTAAAAAATTGTGAAAGAAGCCAAGAGAGAGCCATGTAAAGGCACAGAAAGTTTGTGGAGCGAAGACCAACATGATGGCCTCTATTATAAGTGGAAAGATCCACTTATAGTGGACTGGTCTCTCTGGAAGCATAAAGAGGTCCCTGGAAGCCCTGGTGGCATAGTGGTTAAGAGCTACCTTCAGTAACCCAAAGTTTAAATCCACCAGGCACTCACTGGAAACAGAACTGGGCAGTACTACTTTGTTCTTTAGGGTCACTATGAGTCACAATCAACTCGATGGTTACAGGATTTCATTTCTTTATTTTAAGAGGTCCCTGAGAACTGCTGCCCCACCTGGCCTCTCAGCTTCATCCCTTAGGTGTAGGGTACAGGATGATCAGGCCCAAGAGTACAGGGTACTTTTATTTTTTGCTTAAATTGAGCAAATCTGTGACAAAAGGCATCTTTAAAAATCTTTAAAAGCAGAGATATCACTTTGATATCTGTGGTGAACCTGACCCATACCATAGTCTTTTCAGTTGCTTCCCATGCATTTGAAAGCTGGGCAGTGAAAAAAGGAAGACTGAAGAATTGGTAGGGGGTGGAGTCAAGATGGAATACTAGACACACTTCTCCTTAATTCCCTCTGACAACTAAGGCCCAGATGAATAATTGAATGGAGATTTCTGGACACCCAGTGAGCCCTAGAACATAGCTTAGGGCTATCACTTTGGACTACATGCCACTAAATGAGAAACTTCCTCTCTGTTTCTGAGCCCCACTCATGCTGAATGGCCACACACACGGACCTTTTTTCCCCATTTGTTAGCCATTACACAGGGAAGGGACATGAGCCAGCACCTGTGCTGAGCTGCAGTGCTAAAGTGAATAGTGTGTGCTGAAGCAAAGAGACAGTGTGGAATAGCCATGTTTTGAGAGCCTAGTGGCAGACTGAGGGCACCAGAGCCCTACTGCCCTCTATTTTTGGAGCTCTGCCATGATTCAGCCGTTTCACAGTGGGAGGGGCAGCTTGACTGGGATACTGTCTTGGTCAGCTGGGAGGTGGAGTTACGAAACCAGAGGCCTCAGCAGGGGCTGATTCCCAAACTATTAGACAATGCCAGTCTGGGGAGCACTTTTACAGTAGAAAGACTGTGTTTACCACAGTGTTGGCTTACGGGTAGGGCCTGGCAGGTGAAGGCAGCAGGGCAGTAACCTCTCCCTACTTTGAACTTATCATAGCATCTGGGGATGGCCAAAGAGGTGTCTCTGTTGTCAGCTGGAAGGAGGGCCTGCCACACCGGATGGCCTGATGTATTATAGAAGCTGTCAGATAGCTTTTAGCTTTTTAAAATAAGATTGCCTAGAAAAATAACTGCTGTACAGCCTGATGGCATCTCTTCCAACCTTTACTTATGCACATCATAAGGTGAGTTCATGTCCCCCCAGGGTGGTGGCTTTGCCAGTCAGGAGGAGGAGCCTGACATGGGCCAGTTACTAGAGTCCATGTGGGCCAGTTAGTAGAGTACACAGAGGTGGCTGATGACCAATTCCCTTCTCAGAACTACTTCTCAGCTCCTGTTGAGGTAACACCAGAGAAACTAAACAGCCTCTAGATGTCCTGAAAGGAACAGACCATTGCCAAGTATTTAAAGAAACAATCAACAGTGGCTCCAGAAAACTCCCAGAATAAAGAATCAAAAAACTTCCCAGATAAAGAAGGTTTTCTGAAACTATCAGAGATCACATACAGAAGAATGATATAGAAAGACCACCTAGAGATTAGACAAAATGCAGCAGAGTAAAATGAAAAATCAAGCAAGCTGTTTGAACTGATGGAACATCAGCATTCTGAAATCCAGCAGATAAGTGACAAAAGTATAGAACTAGACAATTGAATTCAAAGCCAAAAGAGCAGAACTGATAAACTGGACGTCAGACTTAGTGACCGTAAAAGACAGAGCAAGTGACACCAGCATTTATGAAGAGAAATCAGAGGAGAAAAATAAGAAAAATAAAGAAGCATTAAGACACATGTGGGACTCTATCAAGAGGAATAATTTACAGTCAATCGGAGTTCCTGAACAGTGAGGGATAGCTGAAAACATAGAGAGTATTATTGTTGAGTTGTTGACAGAAAACTTCCCTGAAATTAAGGAAGATGAGAACATAGACATCCAAGATATGTCTTGAATGTCACAAAAAGTAGACCCCAAAAGAAAGACACTAAGGCATATTATAATCAAGCTTAATCAAATGAAACATAAACAGCTTCTCTTAAAGGCAGTGAGGCCCAATGCAAAGCTAACATTCAGAGGGAAGCCATGTAGGCTTTTGTCTGACTTCTTGGCAGAAACAATGTTGGCACAGAGGCACTGGGATGACACACTCCAAGCCTTGAAGGAGAAAAACTTCCAACCAATAATTATGTAACCTGCAAAAGGGTTTTTTGAAAAAAAATTTCAAATATGAAGAAGAAATTAAGACAGAAACTTAGAGACTTTGTAGAAACAAAACCAAACTACAAGAAATACTGAAAGAAGTTCTTTGCCTAGAAAACAAAACCATCAAGTACATATTTAAGGAGGCAATGCAGGACACAACATCTAGAAACTTACTCAGTTAGGGACAGCACAGAACTCAATCAAAGCTACAATATTAAAAGAAGGGAACCAGTGATCATATCATGAAAACTAACACACCATCACATTAAAAAGAGGGATATAATACAGTAGTTATAGTCCTTTCAGTTGGAGAGGAAGTTAATATGATATGTAGAAGTTAAAATTGGGTTTAAACTTAGATTATTAAGGGAGATCATACAGGTAGTGACAAAGCACAATAGCAGTGCAACATACCAAAACAAGAAACATAATACAGGAGTCTCAAAAAATGCAAAACCTACACTGAAAAAGATGAAAAGTCAACCCATAATGAAGAATGACCCACAACAGAATATCAAGAGTAACAACATAGAAAACACCAACACGAAAATAAATGCATTAAAATGACAGCACTAAACACATACCTATCAATAATTACACTGAATATAAATGGACCAAACACTCCAATAAAGAGACAATGAGTGACGAAAAGACATGATCTGTGTATATGTTGCTTGTAAGAAATACACCTTAGACTTAAAGATATGAACAAACAGAAATTAAAGGATAGAATAATATATACCAAGCTCACAATATACAAAGAAGAGCAGGTGTGGCAACATTTATCTCAGATAAAACAGATTTTAATGTAAAATCCACCATTGTGAACAAGGACAGTCACTAATTACTACTGAAAGGTTCAATACACAAGCAGAACTCAACAATATTAAATATTTATGCACCTAATATCAGAGCATCTAAATACTTTGAACCGACTCGACAGCACTTGGCTCGACTTGGCGAAATACATTGAACACTGACTACACTTAAAAATGAAATAGGTCACCCCACAGTAATAGCTGGAGACTTCAATGCTCCACTTTCAGTAATGGACAGATCATCTAGAAAAAAGCTCAGTAAAAACACACAAGATCTTATTGAGACAATTAACCAATTAGACATCATTGACATATACAGAACTTTTTATCCATCAACAGATAAATACACCTTCTCCTCTGATACACATGGAACATTTTCCAGAATAGACCACGTGTTAGGACACAAAACAAATCTCAACAAATTCCAAACCATTGAACTCTTGCAAAGCATCTTCTCAGACCATAAAGCCATACAAGTTGAAATCAATAACAGAAGAAACATAGATAGAAACTGGAACTCATGGAAACTGAACAGCACCTTGCTCAAAAAACCATGGAGTATCGAAAAAATCAAGGACAAAATAAGGAAATTTATGGAATCAAATGAGAATAAAACATATCCTACCAGAATCTAAGGGATACAGCCAAAGCAGTGCTCAGAGGTCAGTTTATCTCTATAAATGGATGCATCCAGAAGGAAGAAAGGACCCAAACCAAAGAATTAATCTTACAGCTTGAACAAGTAGAAAGGGAACAACAGAGGAACCCCTCAGACACCAGAAGAAAGCAGATAATAAACATTAGAGCAGAACTAAATGAATTAGAGAATAGCAGTAAAATTGAAAAAACTGATAAAACCAAAAGCTGTTTTTTTTCAAAGATCAACAAAGTTGACAAACCATTGGCTAAACTTAGTAAAGAAAAAACAGGAAAGGAAACAAATAACTCAAATAAGAAGTGAGATGGGAGATGTCACAAGAGATCCAACTGAAATCAAGAGTATCATAACAGAAAACCTAATAAATGGACAAATTCCTAGATTCATATCACCTACCAAAATTATCACAAGGAGAAGTAGAACAACCTAATAAACCTATCACAAAGGAAGAGGTTGAAAACATCATCAAAAAACTGCTAACAAAAAAAGCCCTGGCCCAGATGGCTTAACCACAGAACTCTACCAAACTTTTAGAAAAGAGTTAACTCCAAAACTACTGAGACTATTTAACAGCCTAGAAAGGGATGGAATACTCCCACATTCATTCTATGAAGCCAGTATAACCCTGATACCAAAGACAGGATCCCAGAAAAAAGGAAAATTACAGACCAATACTACTCATGAACCTGGATGCAAAAATCTTCAGCAACATCCTTGCAAATAGAATCCAACAACGTATCAAAAAACTATTCATTGTGACCAAGCTGGACTCATATCAGGGATACAAGGTTGGTTCCACATGAGAAAAACAATTATTGTGATAAATCACATAAATAACACAAAAGATAAGAATCACTTGATTTTGTCAACTGATGCAGAAAAGGCATTTCACAAAGTCCAACACCCGTTCGTACTAAAAACTCTCAGAAAAACAGGAATAGAAGGGAAATTCCTCAGTGCAATAAGGGTATCTACATGAAGCCAACCACCTACATTATCCTGAATGGAGAGAGACAGAAAGAATTCCCCTTGAGTGTGGGAGCTAGACAAGGATGCCCACTCTCACCTTTCCTATTCAACATTTTACTGGAATTTCTGGCCAGAACAATTAGATAAAACAAAGAAATACAAGGCATGTGCATCAGCAAAGAAGTAAACATCTCCCTATTTGCAGATGATATGATTGTTTATGCAGAGAATCCTAAAGAATCTGTGAATAAACTACTCGAACTAATAGAATTCAGCAAAGTATCAACATATGAGATAAACGTAAGTAAATTATGTTTAAGGAAGTTTAAAGGAGTAGGATTCCTTTATACCAACAAAAAGATCATTCAAGAAGAAATCCCTAAGTCAATACCATTTACTAGCCCCCCAAAAGATAAAATACCTAGGAATAAATCTAACTAGAGAAGAGATCTATAAAAAGAGAACTACAAGACCTTAGTGCAGGAATCTAAGAGCCAAAGCCAAGCCAAGTGCCATGGAATCTAAGACAGACTTACATAAATGGAGAAACCTATCCTGCTCTTGGATAGGAAGACTTAATATTGTGGAAAAGTCTATTTTACCCAAAGTGATCTACATATACAATGTAATCCCAATAAAAACTCCAGTGACATTTTTTATTGAGATGGAGAAACAAATTACCATATTTGTTTAGGAAGACCAGAAACCCTGGATAAGCAGACATTACTGAAGAAAAACACAGCGGGAAGCTTCTCACTACCTGACCTTAAAACTTATTACACTGCCACAGTAGTAAAAAAGAGACATATAGACCAATGGAACAGAGTTGAGACTCCAGAGATATCACCCTTCTCTTATGAACAGTTGATATTCGACAAAGGCCTTGAGATTGTGAACTGGGGTAAAAACAATCTGTTTAGCAAATGGTGCTGGCAAAACTTGATATCCATCTGCAAAAAATTCAACCAAGACCTGTATCACACACCTTACACAAAACCAACTCAAATTGCATCAAAGCCCTAAATGTCAAACCTAAAATGATAAAGATCATGCAAAGAAAAACAGTCAACAATGGAAATTTTAATACAAAGCTTAGACAGACTCAAAATCTGACAAGCAAAGCACAATCAACAGGAGAGAAAATAGATAAATGGGAACTACTGAGAATCAAATACTTTTGCTCATCCAAAGACTTTATCAAAAGAATTAAAAGACCACCTACAGAATAGGAAAAAATATTTGAAAACTATATGTCAGATCAACATCTGATCTCCATAATCTACAAGGTACTGCAAAATATCAGCAAGAAAAGGATAAGTAACCCCATTGTGGACAGACACTTCACCAAAGAGGACATCCAGGGAGCCAAAAGACACATGAGGAAGTGCTCACGATCATTAGATATTAAAGAAATCCAAATCAAAACTGCAATGAGATACTATCTCACCCCAAAAGGTTGGCCATGATCCAAAAACCACAAAACAACAAATGCTGGAGAGACTGTGGAGAAATTGGAACTCTCTACACTGCTGGTGGGATTGCAAAATGGTACAATCTCTTTGGAAAGCGATTTGGTACATCCTTAAAAAGCTGGAAATATATATCCCATGTAACTCAGTAATCCCCCTGCTTGGAATATATCCTACTGAAGCAAGGACAGTCACATGAACAGATCCAAGCACACATGTTTATTGCAGCACAGTCCACATTAGCAGAAAGATGGAATCAACCCAGATGCCCAACAACAGAGGAATGGACAAACAAACTATGCTATATATACTCAACGGAACACAATGCAATGATAAAGAACAATGATTGTTTTAGGAAGGATTTCACAACGTAGTTTCAACTGGGAGACATTATGTTGAGCAAAATCAGTCAGCAGCACAAGGACAAATATTGTATGAGACCCCTACTATAATAACTTAAAATCAGACCCATGTACAGAAGAAAAGACTCTTTGATGGCTGCAAGGGAGGGGAGGAAGTGAGGGAGAAGGCTGATTATAGATTAGATAGTTGATAGAAGTTTGGTTAGGTGAAAGCAGTAACAGTACACATTAGAAAGATGATCAGCTTAGCTGGACTTCAACTTAAACTGAAAACTGTTCTAATCTTAACCCAATATTTTAAGGATAGAGTAGCAGGGATGAGAGTCTGGGACAGTGCTCTCAGGGACATCGAGTCCAATTGGCATAACTAGCCTATGGCTAAGGGAGTCTTCTGCACTTCATATTGGTGAGTGGCATCTGGGGTCTTAAAAGCTAGCAAGCTGCCATCTGAGGTACTCCAAATGGTGCCAACTCAGCCAGAATAGATGAGCACCAAGGACGACAAAGACATGAGGGAGAAAGAGCCCAGAATACAGAAAGACCCATGTGAATGGGTGACTGTATCAACATGTGACCAGAAGAGCTAGCTGGTGCCGCACCACTGCCAAAGACCACCATGATGGGGCACACAATGTCGAGTTCCAGCGGCAGTGTGAGGAAAAGAGGGGGGCACCACAAGTAATCCGCTGAAAGACCACAGCTGATGGTCTGGCACCCTGGCAGCATGGCCCCCAGACCTGCTGATGCCGCTCACCAGAAAACATTACTGAGATCAACTCTTCAGACAGAGATGGGCTGGATTTGGGGACACAGTGTGACTCTGTGGTGTGGGTACCCTATGGTTCTATGCATCTATGGGTTGCTGTCCTACTAGCCTCTTACTAGAAAGGACAAGAGAGGGGGGAGAGTAGGGGACAGGAGATTGTTAAGAGGATATGACATGTATAGAGCAGAAGGAGTGTGCTGTCACCGGACAAGGAGAACAAAAGGAGCTGCACATAGACAGGCATGCAAATATAACTTGGATTGTGTACTTTCACTCAATCACAATAAAAAAAAAAAAAGGAAAGAATAGGCATATTTACATCGTGGTGTTGTCAAAGAATATTCAACATGTTATGGACTGCCAGAATAACAAAAAAATCCATCTTAGAAGATGTACAGACAGAATGCTCCAAAGAAGTCAGAATGGTGAAACTGCAGTCTGTTTACTTTGGAGGGACCAACAGCTGGAGAAAAACATCTTGTCTCGGGGACTTACAGGTCAGCTGGAAAGACAGAGAGCCTCAGTAAGATGGATTGACACAGTGACTACGACAGTGGGCCCCAGCACAGCATGAATCCTGAGGATGGTGCTGGAGCAGGCACTGCTTGGTTCTGTCACACATATGGACACTGTGAATCAGAGTCAACAGCACAGAACAGCAACTCAGGGACCTTACGCCCTTGAAGCTCACACACAATGACCGTGGTGGATTCCCTTTCATGATTAAGCACAGACTGCTTCCTTTACCCAAAAGACAAACCAGATCCTAATTACTTTCCTTACAGTGAGACTGAAGCTAGAGTTTTTTGTTTATAGGTGATGCTCCTCTTTGAAGGTGTGAAACTAGTTTTCCAGTGCTGACTACTGGGGTAAGATGTACACAAATGACCTGACGGCTGATTCTGGCTTTCTCATGGGAAAAAGGATTGGCAGAGGTAGACTGTCAAGAATAGCACATTTCTTTTTCAGAACAAAACCCCACCACAAGTTTCCATTCTTCTGAAGACTAAAAATAAATTTGGAATTAATCACAACAGAAAAGGAACAGTTTCTTCAATGACTATAATTAGCTTTCCATTTATTAATGACAATTCAAATTATTAGCCTCATTTGAGTCCCAGCTTGCTTACTAATTACATGCGTAGGACAAGTGTCTTCACCTCTCTACACCTCAGTTTCCTCGTCTGCATAACAGGAGAGGGAATGCCTGTTTCATAAGACCAGAAGAAGGATTGCAGGATGCAATTCAAGGAGTGCTCTTTAAAAAAAAAAAAAATCATTGTGCTTTAAGCAAGTTTACAGTCCAAGTCAGCTTGCTATACAAAACCTTGCAAATACATCGCTGTGTAACTCTAGCTGCTCTCCCCACCCTGTGGCAGCACACTCCTCCTTTTCACTCTGTATTTCCCATGTCTGTTCAACCGGCTCCAGTCCCTCTCCACTCACTCTTTCACCTTGCCTCTGGACAGGAGCTGTTCAGATAGCTTCACGTATATACTTCAGTCGAGAAGCACCCTCTTTGCTATTTTATGTCTTATAGTCTACCCCAATCTCTGTCTGCAGAGTTAGCTTTGGATGGATTCAGCTCTGTGCTAACAGACAGTCCAGGGGCTATGTCTTCCAGGGACCCTCCAGTCTGTTGGACCATCAAGTCTGGTCATTTAATAGAGTTCTGGTTCTGTACATCCACTTTTCTCTTACTACATCAGGGACTCTGTGTTGCATTCCCTGTCAGGGCAGTCATTGGTGGTGGCCAACCACCATCTAGTTCTTCTGGTCTCGTGCTGATGTGGTTTCTGGATTATATGACCCTTTTTGTCTCTTGGGCTCATATTTTCCTTATATCTTTGAAGTTTCTCACTCTCCTCTGCTCCAGATGGGTTGAAATCAATTTATGCTATTCAGACAGCTGTTTGCTAGCTTTTAAGATCCCAGATTCCACTCACCAAGGTGGAATGCACAATATTTTCGTAAAAAACATTGTTGTGCCAGTTGAGTTGGATGTCCCCTGAAACTATGGTCCCGGAATCCTGCCCCTTCTAATCTGTCCTTCAAAGTACTGGGTTATATTTAGGAAACCTCTTAGCTTTTGGTTTAGTCCAGCTGAGCTGACTTCTTTCTACAGCATGCTCACTCCCTTCACCCAATCCAATTCCTGTCTGCTATCTAATCAGTGAATGTGCTCTCCTTCTCTCCTCATCCTTGTAGCCATCTGTTTTAGTCAGTGAGGGCTGCTCTAACAGAAATACCACAGAGTGGGTGGCTTTAATAAAGCAAAGTTTATTCTTACATAGTCTGGTAGGCTGCAAGTCCATATTCAGGGTGTCTGCTCCAGGGGAAGGTTTTCCCCCTTGTCAGCTCTGGAGGAAAGTCCGGTATTGCAGCAATCTTTGTCCAGGGAACATCTTGGCGCAGGAACCTCAGGTCAGACGGATGCGCTCTTCTCCCGATGCTGCTTTCTTGATGGTACGAGGTTCCCAATTCTCTGCCTGCTTCTCTGTCCTTTTATCTCTCGTAGGATAAAAGGATTAAGGGTGGGGCAAGACATACTCCAGGGAAACTCCCTTTACTGGGGAGCAGGGAGGTGATCCTACGAAAGGATTTACAGCCCCACCCTAATTCTTTAACATACAGCATAGGAAAACCACAAAATGGAGGACAGTCACAAAATATTGGGAATCATGGCCCAGCCACATGGCTACACCTATTTTGGGGGGTACACAATTCAATCCATGACACCATCAAAGACTGTTCTGTGTTTAAATCTTCTCTTCAGTCCTTATGACAGCGGTCTCATACAATATTTGTCCTTCTGCAACTGACTAATTTCACTCAGCATGTTGTCTTCCAGATGACTAGATGTTATGAGCAAAATGTTTTGTAAGATCGTCATTATTCTTTACCACTGCATACTATTCCATTGTATGAATATACTATAGTTTGCTTATCCATTCATCTGTTGATGGATACCTAGGCTGAGTCCACCTTTTTGCTACCGTGGACAGTACTACAATAAACATTGGTATGCATGTATCTATTTGTGTGACAGCCCTTATTGCTCTAGGATATATTCCAAGCTGTGGGATTGCTGAATCTTATGATGTGTCTAATTTTAGCTTATGATGTATCTAATTTAAGCACCAAATCAGTTTCCAAGGTGGATGTACCAGTTTACATTCCCACCAACAACGTCCTTCCGTAGCCTCTCTAACATTTAATATTTTGTGTCCTTTTGATTAGTGTCAGCCTTGTCGGGGTGAGATGTTATCTCATCGTAGTTTCCATTTGGATTTCTCTAGTGGCTAATGATTGTGAGAATTTCTTCTTGCATCGGTTAGCTACCTGGATGTATTTTGGGGGGCAGTGCTTGTCCATACCCTTTGCCCATTTTTTATTAGGTTCTTTTCTTCCTTTTTAAAAAATGTTTTATTGTGATTAAGTGAAAGTTTGCAATCCAAGTCAATTTGCCATATGAAACCCCATACACATACCTCTAAGCAACTCTACCTGTTCTTCCAGCCCTGTGACAGTACACTCCTCCTTTCTACTCTGTACTTTCCAAATTCATTCAGCTAACTCCTGCCCCCTTCTCTCCATCATCCCGTCTCATTTCAATAGGCGAGCTGCTTTGACAGCCTCATATCTTACAGTCCAGTCCAATTTTTGTCTGAAGAGCCGTCTTTGGTGTTGGTTTCAACTCTGAGCTGGAAATTAAGTCCAGAGGCCATGTTTTTAGGGGACCCTCCAGGATGTTGAACCATCAAGTCTGGGCTTTTAACAGAATTCTAGATCTATATGCCCATTTTTCTTCCGCTGCATCATGTCGTTTTACCTGTTAAGCAGACATTGGAGGTGGCCGGGCAACATCTAGTTCTGGTCTCATGCTGGTGTAGTCTCTGAATCATTTGGCCCTTCTGTCTCCTGGGCTTACATTTTCCTCCTGTCTTTGATGTCCTTTATTCTCCTTTCTTCCAGTTGGACTGGGACCAAATCAATGCTCCTTAGATGGCAGCTTGCTGGTCTTGAAGATCCCAGGCATCACTCACCAAATTGGGATACAGAACATTTTCTTAAAAAGAAAAAGCTTAGTTATGCCAGTTGATCTAGGTGTCACCGGAAAGCGTGGTCCCCAGATCCCTGCTGCTGCTACTCTTACCAACTTCTTAGCTTTTGGTGTAGTCCTCAGTGTTGATCTCCCTTCTGCTGTGTGCTGTCACTTCCTCCACTTAACCCAGTTCCTGTCTAGTATCTAAACTATAAATACCCACCTCCCTACCCCTCCCTGGTAACCAACAAGGATTATTTCCTTCTGTGCTTGGTGTATTTCTTGAGACCTGAGTGGCGTCATACACTATTTGTCCTTTTGTGACTGACTGATTTCACTCAGCATAATGTCATCTAGATGACTCCATGTTATCAGATGTTTCCCAAGGTCATCGTTATTCTTTATCATTGCATGTTATTACATTGTGTGACTACACCATCATTAGTTTATCCATTCTTCTAGGTGGATTCCATCTTTTTGATATTGCAGACAATGCTGCAGCGATCATTCACGTGCATGTATCTGTTCATGTGACAGCCCTTATTTCTGTAGGATATATTCCAAGTAGTAGGATGACTGGATTGTACGGTATTTCTATCTCTAGCTTTTTAAGACATCGCCAAAGTATCTTCCAGAGTATTCGTACCGTTGGACATTCCCACCAGCAGTGTGGGTCACTTTTCTTTTTGTTGTTTTACAGTATCTTGTAGATTATGGAGATTGGGTGCTGATTAGATTTATGGTAGCCAGAAAATTTTCCTGTTCTGTAGGTTGTCTTTTTGCTCTGTTGGTGAAGTGTTTGATTTCAAGGAGTTCCCAGTTATCCATTTTCTCTTCTAGTGTTTGTGCATCGTCAGTAATGTTTTGTAGTCTGTTTATACAGTGTACTAGGGCTTGCGGCATTTTTCCTATTTTTTCTTCCATGAACTTTATTTTAAATTTTAGTCTGATCCATTTTGAATTAGTTTTTGTGCTTGGTGTGAGATACGGTTCCTTATTCTCTCTCTCTCTCTCTCTCTCTTTTGTTTTGGCAGATGAATATCCAGTTATCCCAACAGCACTTGTTAAACAGATTGCTATTCCCCAGTTTACAGACTTTGTCAAGTATCAGCTTCTCATAGTTGTATGATATTGTATCTGAATTCTCAGTTCTGTTCCATTGGTCTTTGTGTCTGTTTTTGTACCAGAACTGAGCTGTTTTGACTACCATAGCTGTGTAACAGGTAGTGTGAGGCCTCCCACTTTGTTCTTCTTCAGTACTACTTTACTCATCTGGGGTTTCTTCATATGAAGTTGATGATTTGTTTCTCCATCTCATTAAAAAATCCACTGGAATTTGTTTTGGGATTGAATTGTAACTACAGATTGTTTTGGGTACAATACACAATTTATGATGCTAACTTCATATCCATGAACAAGGTAGATTTCTCCTCTTATGTAGGTCTCTTTTGGTTTCCTGCAATAGAGCCTTGTAATTTTCTCTGTATAACTCTTTCGCATGTCTGGTTAGATGTATTCCTAGTATTTTATCTTCTTTGGGGCTATTATAAATGGTATTGATTTGATGATTCCCTCTTTGATGTTTTCTTCATTGTTGTGAAGGAATCTAACTGACTTGTGTATGTTTATCTTATATGCTGATACTTTGCTGAACTATTAGTTCCAGAAGTTTTTTCTTCTTGTGGATTCTTTAGAGTTTCCCTTGTATAAGATTGTATCATCTGCAAATAGAGATACTTTTACCTCTTCCTTAGCAATGTAGATGGCCTTTATTTCTTTATCTTGCTTGGTTGTTCCTGCTAGAAGCTCCAGCACAAAACCAGAAAAACCAAGCCCACTGCTGTCAAGTTGGGTGAAACTCATAGTGACCCTAGAAGTCAGAGTGTAACTTCCTCATACAGTTTCCAAGGAGCACGTGGTGGATTTGAACTGATGATCTTTTGGCTAGCAGACCTAGCACTTAACTACTACACTGCCAGAGTTTCCAGTTTCTGATACACACACACACACACACACACACACACACACACACACACACACACACACACACACACACGAGAAAACAGAAAGCAAACCCTCTGTTGTCCAGTTGGGCCTGACTGATGCAACCTTAGAGGTCAAAGTAGAACTGCCCCATAGAGTTTCCAAGGAGCACCTGGTGGATTTGAACTGCTGACTTTTTGGTTGGCAGACGTAGCACATAACTGACTATGCCACCAGGGTTTCTAACCTTCAGCACAGTGCTGAATAAAAGTGGTGACAAAGGGCATCTCAAGGAATGCTCTTGATCAAGGGTTGAGTTCTGTGGGATTTTCAGGGACAGTTCTGCACAGGGAGGGATCAGAAGGGAAGAGACTTCATTCCCCGGATTTGAAAAGAGTGATCTGTGGAAACCTCCAAACCTTGTGTCGTAAGGAGGTAGAGTAGTTACTACTTACTCCACAGAAAAATAAAAGTTCTTTTCAGAGGCATCAGATATAACTTCCATGAGGAAATAAAATGAGGATTACATTTCTGCTGACTTCCCCAGTGGGATTTTCCATGTCAGACAAATAGCTTGAGATTCCCAAGCCCTGTCTAAGTTCACACAAAGGTCAGCCCCTCAGAAGTGCGAACTACTTCCCATGGGACTCTGGGGCAGCCTGGAAATTGGTTAAATGTATATAAAGGACTTCATAATAACCTTGTAGTAGGTTGTTGCTCAAGACTGCCTGTGCTAACAAATATCTGGACCTCTGGACACATGGTGGGGCTCCAACGATAGTGACAAATGAAAACACTGCTCTCCCAGAGGCCAATATCCAGCTATGCTGTTGTCGTTGTTATTAGCTACAGATGAGTTCAACCAGAGGCATGCTGATCCCATGCACAATGGAACAGAACACTTCCTCATCCTGCACCATCCTGATGATCATTTGTAGATCAAACCATTGTGATCCATGGGATTCTCTTCCCCCGAAACCTGTTCAGCATGAAAATCTCCACTGACGGACTAGTAGTGGCTGTGCACATGTTGTATTTGACAGCAACTCAACACAGAGCTTCGGCAGGGAAGGCAGGAATTCTACCACTGAAGCACCAGTGCCTTCCCACATACAAATGGGAATCCAGAATTCAGCAAGAACTAAGCAAAAGAGATTCTGAGCAAGTAGGGGAAGAAACAACTACAGTCTTAATCATTATTCAAGTTGGTCGGTGGGTTCATGGAAGTTCATTGTACTATTATCTCTACTTTTCAGTAACCCAGAAAACAAACAGACAAAAAAACCCCGAAAAAACCCATTGCTCTCAGATCGATTCCAGCTCATAGAGACTGTAGGACAGAGCAAAAGTGCCCCACAGGGTTTCAAAGGAGTGGCTGGTCAATCTGCCATAGTAAACCCCATGCAGAGAGCCCTATGCAATTTCATCCGCTATTCCAGCCGTGTGACAACACACTCCTTCTTTCCATTCTATACTTCCCATATTCGTTCAGCGTAGTCCTCTTCCCTCCTCTCCACTCTCCTTCCTCATTACTCTAGGGGAGGCATTGTGACAGCCTCACGACTTACAGTTCAGTTTAATTTTTGTCTGAAGAACTGTCAGCAGTGCTAGTTTCAGCTCTGGGGTAGGAGTGAGACCAGGAGCCATGCTCTGGGTGATCCTCCAAGGTGTAGAACTGCCAAGTCTGGGCTTTTAACAGAATTCTAGATCTGCACACTTATTTTTCTCCTGCTATATCGGGGAGCTGACCTTGTATTGCCTCTCAAGGCAGACATTGGAAGTGGCCAGGTACCATATAGCTCTTCTGGTCTCATGCTGGTGTAGACTCTGGATTGTTTGGCCCTTTCTGTCTCCTGGGCTCACATTTTTCTCCTGTCTTTGATGCCTGTCATGGATTGAATTGTGTCCCCCTGTTTTAGTCAGCTAGGCTGCTCTAACAGAAATACCACAGAGTGGATGGCTTTAACAAAGAAAGATTTATTCTTATACAGTCTAGTAGGTTGCAAGTCCATATTCAGGGTGTCCGCTCCAGGGAAAGACTTTCCCCTTGTCGGCTCTGGGGGAAAGTCCGGTATTGCATCAGTCTTTGTCCAGGGAGCGTCCTCACGCAAGAATCTCTGGTCTGAAGGACGCCCTCTGCTCCCGGTGCTGCTTGCTTGATGGTAGCGAGGTTCTCCAATTGTCCTTTGTTTCTTTTTCCTTTTATTCCTTGCAAGCTAAAAGCATTAAGGGTGGGGCAAGCCATACTCCAGGGAAACTTCCCCCACAGCAGGAATTCACAGCCCCACCCTAATCCTTTAACATACAGGTTAGCAAAACCACACAATGAAGTACAGTCCCAAGATACTGGGAACCATATCCCAGCCACGTGGCTGCACACATTTTTGGGGGGACACAATTCCAACCATGACATCCTACCCTTTGACAACTCAAAAATCACATCACAAAACATTTAACACATTCATCTCACCATAGCAAAATTATGTCCATCCATATAACAGAAGTCTTAAATCAGTTCCAAGTCCAAAATACAAAAACTCTTCTACATCTGTGAAACTTAGAAGGCATTAACAGGCAACAGGCAAGTCAACAGAACACATTACATTAGCCCTCAAAGCTTTGGAAATACTCTTACATTTTCTGAGACATTCTACATAACAGCAATGCTCTCCAGACTCTAGGTATCGGCCACACTCTCTGGTTTCTGAGTGGAAACCTCCAGCCCTGTGCTACAACTCTGCCTTCAAGGCCCACTTGAACAGAAACTCTGTCCCATTGGCTTTAGGAGCACCCTAAGCCCAACTGAGTGGCAATTCCACCCTTACAAACACAGCACGCCATGGTTCCACCCTTTCAAACCCCCGAGGTCATGGCCATACCTCTTGAGACTGAGGCAGCTCAGCTTCTCACGCTATTTGTCTCTTCAGCTTCAGCTTCCTGTGGCCACATGGCCCGGGCCTCAGGCCCACATCTGCCTTGCTGGGCAAGTGTTCCAAAGCTCTGTAGCTCCACTGGTTTAAGTGCCCGGAGGCACCCCACTCTTGCTGGAAAGCGTCCTGCCCAAAGGCACTCAACTCTCTCACTCCGTGGGTCAGCAAGGCCAGCTCACCGATTCAAGTGCCCGGAGGCACCCCGTTCCAGGAGGAAAACTCTGCGCAGGCACTGACCTCTCTCACTCCACGGGTCAGCTCCAGCGCTGCCTCTGGTTCTGCTGCTGCCACTGCCGCTGCTGCCGGTCCTCTGTTGTTTCTCACCATCTGCGCCTTCTTTGTTCCTTCTGAATCTTCTATCCATTCGCAGTTTCACTGTGGCTTCCACATTTTAGGTATTTGCTAGAGCAGCACCCCATTCCTGGTACCAATTCTGTTAGAGCAGCCCTAGCTGACTAAAACCTGCCCCCCCCCAAATGTGAGTAATCATTGGGCTGGACCATCAGTCTCAATGTTTTGTGATTTTCCTATGCTATACATCTTAATCTGTGCCTGTGGCTAATAGATACGGTGACTGTGTTAAAACAGCATTAGGGTGGGACTGCAATACCCTTGGTAAAGGAGTTTCCCTTTAGTGTGGCTTTCACCACCCTTTATCCTTTCATCCTACAAGAGATAAAAAGAGAAGGAAGCAAGCAGAGAATTGGGAACCTCACACCATCAAGAAGGCAGCACCAGGAGTATCCTTCAGACCTGAGCTTCCTGTGCCAAGATGCTCTCTGACCAAGGACTGGTGCAACATAAAGACTTTCCCCCAAAGCCTTATCCTGGAGCGGACATCTTGAATTTGGACTTGCAGCCTACCAGATGTGGAGGAACAAATTTTCCTCTGGTAAAGCCATCCACTTCATGGTATTTCTGTTACAGCAGCGCTAGCTGACTAAAATGATACCCTTCATTCTCCTGTGCTCCAGTTGGATTGAGACCAACCGATGCCCTTTAGATGGCAGCTTGCTAGCTTTTAAGACCCCAGACATCACTCACTGAGTTGGGATGCAGACTGCTTTCTTAAAAATAAAAAGCTTAGTTGTGTCAGCTGATGCAGAAGTTGCTCCAAAGCATGGTCCCGAGACCCCCACTCCTGCTACTCTTGACCTTTGTAGTGTTGCGTTGTATATAGGAAATCTTTTAGCTCTTGGCATAGTCCAGCAGAGTTAATCTCTCTTCTCCTGTGTGCTGTTACTTCCTTCACTCAACCCAGTTCCTATCTTCTGTCTGATCTCTGAATACCCATCTTCCTCCCTTGTCCTGCTCCTGCAGTAACCGACAGAGATTATTTTCTTCTGTGCTTAGTCCATTTCCTAAAGCCTCATAATGATGGTCACATACAGTACTTGTTCTTTTGTGACTGACTGATTTCACTCAGCATAATGTACTCCTGATGACTCCAAATTTCAGGTGTTTCCCAAAATTGTCATTGTTCTTTATCGTTGCATGGTATTCCATTGTGCGAATATACCACAGTTTGTTTATCCATTCTTCTACTGAAGAGCAGGTTGATTCCGTCTTTTTCCTATTGTGGACAGTGCTGCAATGAACACTGGTGTGTATGTATCTGTTGGTGTAACAGCTTTTGTTTCTGTAGTATATATTCCAAGTAGTAGGATTGCTGGATAGTATGGTATTTCTATCTCTAGCTTTTTAAGAAATAGCCAAATTATTTTCCACAGTAGTGCAGAAGGATTCCAGTCTGTCCACAGCCTGTCTAATGTGCATACTTTTGTGTTTTTTGGATTAATGCCAGCCTTGCTGGGGTGAGATAGTGTCATTATAGTTTTGATTTGGATTTTTCAAATGACCAGTGATGCAATAGACTAAGCTTTATCTAGTTTTTCACTTTATAGTGTATGGAATGTGATACATTGACAACAGAAAGAAGGACCAGCTGATAGCTTGATGCTAGGCAGAGAGATGGAGAACTAGGAAGAAACACTAAAAAAGACTAAAGAAAATAAGAGGTCTCTTAGCCCTGAGCCACTGGGCACCCACCCAGAGCCCTTCCTGACGGCAGTGATGGTTCAGTGGCAGAACGCTCACCTTTGTTCAGGAGACCAGCTCCCAGCCAATTCTCCTCATGTGCAGCCCCCACCCATTTATCAGCAGAAGCTGGAGTTTTGCTAAACAGATTTCAGAGAAGCTTCCAGACTAAGACAGATTATAAAGAAAGTCCTTGCAATCTACTTTTAAAACTCAGCCAATGAAAAATCTTGTGGAATACAATGGCTGATCCCATTGTGCATAGGCTAGCTATGAGTCAGTGTGATTGGACAGCCCATAATACCAAGAGCCCTTTAAGCTGCTGGTAATCAACATCATTAACACGTAGAGAGTATGGAAAACAGCTGCAGAATTGATTAAGTAGACCTGAAATAAACCTAAGTTTCTTTTGCTGTCCAGCTGATTCTGACTCGTGATGACACTGCAGAACAGAGTGGAACTGTCCCATAGGGTTTTCAAGGCTATAACTCTTCACAAAAACAGACTGCCACATTTTTCTTTATGGAGTGGCTGGTGGATCTGAACTGCCAAGCTTTTGGTTAGCCAGACTCTTTAACCACTGTACCACCAGGGCTCTGCCAGTGGCATAAACGCCGGCCTGGCTCGGCCCTGACCAGTTTCAGCACCAGTTTTCTCATCTGTGTGATGGGAACATACTCTTGTTCTGGTTTTCCTATAGACAGTCAAAAAACAAAACAAACCAAAGTAGGCCATGCGTTTAAAGATGGTTCATGAACTGTAAAACAAAGCTCAAACATAAAGTATTACAAATCGTTCGATTTTAAAAGTCAGTGCAGTGTGTAAAACCATTAAATAATTTTCAATCACAGTAGTTAATAGTTTCGCTATTTCAAGTGTTTACAAGTAAAGGGAATAGTTTTGACTACTGGCAAGTTCATTTATATGAAACAATTCATTTCCTAACAAAAATTAAATTAGGTGCTGTTAACTCTGGTCACCCGGAGGGAGAGCTTAAAATAGAATAGGAGCATGAGAGGAGATTATTAATTTTTCTCTGTATACTTTGACATTGTTTATTAGTTAAGAAGAACTTATAATACTTTTGTAATCCAAAACAAGATTAATGAAGAAAATGAAATGTTTATAAGGTAAGACAGATTCTGTATCTGTGGCCCTTCTCCAGGCTAGCTAGAGGATGGAGGTATTTTAGCCCTTGGTGACTTTGACCTTCCACCAACACTCAGTGCAGCAGCTGTGCCCGCTGGCTTCATGACCAGGCAGTCCAGTGTTGCGACTCCAAGCAAAAGGCTGCACGTGCTGAGATGGGGATCCAGGTTTATTTAGGATGGAGAATTAACACCCCAGGGATAACACCAGCAACACTTTTTTAATTGTATGTAAATCAAATGTTTTAAATCAAATGCAGCCATCCCCTTGGGGCTACACTGGATCCTGTACTCTGATTGCTGACCTTGGTGAAAATTTTATAGAAGCCTTTGGAAATAATTGTCTCCTGCTGTTAGTTGGGGTGAAGATCCAACTCACGGTGTTCCCACATACAACAGAAGGTAGTGCTACCCAGTGCAGTGCCACCTTCATGATTGCACATGAAGTCCGTTGTTGCCTTCCACGGCTGAGTCCACTGCTGCCTCCCAGTCTAGAGGGCTCTTATTTCAGCATTACATGGATGTGTTATTCATCTAGCGCTGCTATAACAGAAATATCACAAGTTAGTGGCTTTAACAAACAAATTTATTTTCTCACAGTTTAGGAGGCTGTTGCTGTTGTTAGGTACTGTTGAGTTGGTTCCAACTCATAGTGAGCCTATGTACAATAGAACAGACAACGGTCCTGCTCTGGGCCATCCTCACACCCGTTGCTATGTGGGAGTCCATTGTTGGTAGCCACTGCGCCAGTCTCTCTCGTTGAAAATCTGCCTCTTTTTTGGCTGACCCTCTACTTTACCAAGCTAGATGTCCTTTTCCAGGGACTCACCACTTCTGATAACATGCCTGAAGTATATGAGAAAAAGTATCATCATCTTCACTTCCAGTGAGCACTCTGGCTGTATTTCTTCCAAAACAAACTTGCTCCTTATTTTGGCAGTCCATGGTCTATTCAATCTTCTTCACCAATATTGTAATTCAAAGGCATCGATTTTTCTTCTGTCTTCCTTATTCGTTGTCTGGCTTTCACACACATATGAGGTGATCGAAAATATCTTGGCTTGGGTCGGGTGTACCTTCATCCTCCAAGTGATGTCTTTCCCTTTTTAAAAAACACGTTAAAGAGGTCTTTGGTGGCTGATGTACCCAGTGCAATGTATTATTTGATTTTCTAACTATTGCTTCCATGGGTGTTGATTGTGGATCCAACTAAAATGAAATCCTTGACAACCTCACTCTTTTCTCCATTTATCACGATGTTGCTCACTGGTCCAGTTGTGAGGACTTCTGTTTTCTTTTTGTTGAGGTGTAATCCACACTGAAGTCTGTAGTCTTTAATCTTCACTGGCAAGTGCTTCAAGTCCTCTTTACTTTCAGGAAGCAAGGATGTGTCTGGAAGTCCAAATTCTGGGCACTGGCTTTAGAGGAAAGCTTCCTCTCTTTCGGCTCTGGAGGAAGGTCCGCGTCTTTTCCAGTTTCTGTTGCTACAGGGTTGCTGTGAGTCAGGATTGACTTGACAGCAGTGGGTTTGGTTGCTCAGTTCCTCGGCCATCTTCATGTGGGCTGGCATCTGTCTCCCTCCATCTGTGCTTGCTTCTCTGTGCTTCATCTTCTCATTTTATACCTTGAAGGTGATTGGTTTAAGGCATACCCTATACTGATATAAACTTATTAATATAATAAAGAAAAGACTATTTGCAAGCGAGATTACATCCACAAATATAACATTTAGGATTTACAACACATATTTTTGTGGGGCATGGTTCAGTCTATTACAATGAAACAGAATTCTGTTGCGAGCCACAGGGCTCATTGGCTGATTTTGGGAGTAACTCTCCAGGCCTTTTTTCATAGTTTGTCTTAGTTTGAAAGCTCTGCTGAAACCTGTCCACCATGAATGACCACTTAAGTACTTGAAATACTAGTTCCATAGTTTCCAGCACCACCACAACACACAAGCCACCACAGAATAGCAAACTGACAGATGGATGGTGGGATTGTCTCCCAGTGGGTTGATATTGGCTTGAATCCTTAAAAATTAATGACGCAAGATCATTTTTACTCTATACAAATAGCAGTTTTAATTTTATAGTTTCAGTGCAACATCCCCACCCAGATCCAACCCCAAGAGGTAAAGTGAGGCTGTGGGAGTCTCAAACCAACCCAGACCCTCTTCATTCTAATGGCCACTCACTCTATCCAGCTTTGCCTAACTTTATGCTATGTTGTTAGGTGCCATCCTGCCAATTCTGACTCATAGCGACCCAATGTGACAGAGTAGAATTGCCCACGAGGTTGTCCAGATCTCCAGGTCTTCTTTCCTTCTGATTTGTTTGAACTGTCAACCTTTTGGATAGTGACCAAGCGTTTAACCACTGTGCAAGCAGGACTCATGCATTATGCAACATTACGACCTGCACCTCAGCAACTCCACAGAATTGTGAGAGCTTACTAAAAATTCAAATACTTAGGACCCATCCAGAGGTATTGACTGTGGAATCTGTAATGTCTGCACTGTTGTCTTAAGTCTCCTCGATGGTTCTCACACACATACCAGGCTGAGAACCTTGGGCAGTGCAGTGCTTCTTATACTCAGTTGCCCATTAAAGTCACCCGGAGATGCAAAAACGTCTTAGTAGCCAGTTTGCAAGTGATACTTACTAAGTCAGAATGTCTGGGGGTGGGAGCCCAGCAGGAGCATCTTTTAGAGATCTGCAGGTGAGTCCAACATGCATCCAAGGCAGGGAACTGCTGCCAGAGTGGATGATGGTGTTTGCTTCCCTTTGTTTCTAGAGGCAGGAGGCGCTTGCAGCTTAGAACTGGCCCCGTCATCAGGGAGTAAAAACAGTGTAGGGAGGCAGACATCTGCCCCTGTAAGTGGCTCCGGGTGGGCCTTGCGCCAGGCTTACCTGTTCACTAGTTGTCTGTGGTCTTTCTGAATATGACACCTGGTAGACCTTGCTGCCTTGGCCCCTCCTGTCTCCTACCCAGCCTACCTTCTGATGCCCTTCCACGGGGGCCGCACACTCAGGAGCCACTTAACCCGCCTGGGAGTACAGCTCAGGACCCACCACGGAGCGCGTTGCCATGACAATTGTAGCTGCAACTCCCCAACCCCCTCTTGCTATAGCAAGAGCCCTGGTGAAAAATCAGAATCCACGGGGCTTTTCCATGGGAAAGTGATGAGGGGAGATTTTTCCCCTTTGTGCTTTGCAATCACGGGAAAGAAGGGAAAGACAGCCTTACAGAAAATCAAAATTTCCCCCAGGTTATTGGGATACGTAAAGAAACCTACTTTTTCACAGCACACGTTGTCAGCTGTAGGTGTTGTCATGATGCGCGTGAGGAGGGCGATGAGTGAAGACGTATGAGGGCACAAGTCTTTATTTCAGGAGGAGGGAAAGGCAGGGGCAGGGGGAGGTCAGAAGCAGCCTAGGGACGGTATCAAAGGGGAATTTTTTTTCTTTTTATTTAACATGACTGAGCGAAAATGTACATTCCCATGTAAATACATGCCCACCTGTATGCAGCTTCCACTGCTCTCCCTGTCTGATGACAGCACACTGTTCCTCTCTGCTCCATACATGTCTCATCCTCCCAACAGCCTCCTTTCCCCTCCTCTCCACCCACTCTCCTTCCTCCAGCCAGAGGTCAGCAGGATGACATCCTATAGATGTACAGAACCATAAAGTGCAACCAATATATGGTTACTCTGCATTGCCAAGTCCATTCCATTCCTGTCCAAAGAGTGGACCTTTGTTATAATTTATGGGAATGGGCAGCATCAGGGCCGGGGGCCATGCTCTCAGAGGAACCCCAAAACCGCTGGACCATCAATTGAGGTATTTTGGTGGAGATCTCAGGATGCACCCCTTTTTATTCTTGTGTTGCCAGTGAGACTCAACCTAGTGAGCTCCATCATGGCTATCTCTGGTGGTGGCTGGGCACCATCTGGTTCTTCAAAGGGGGATTTTCAAAGAGAAAACTGCATTGAAGAAAGCCGGTGAGGTTGCAGGGCCACGTGGAACTATGCTGGGTGACCTTATGAAGAAGTTAGGAAGGAGCCTTGCAGGGAGGAAGAAATAGGCTTGAGGGAGAGAAGACTGATGAAGAGGAATGAGTCAGTTATCTCTCCCTGTATAACAAATCATCTAAAATGTGGTGGCTTAAAACAACAATAAATATTATCTCACATAATTTTTTAAGGATTCTTTTGTTTTCTGTTTTTCTATTTATTTATTGGGATTGAGTTAAAGTGTACAATCCAGTTTAAATTTGCGTGTCTGCCTACGTGCAGCTCGTTCTGCTCTCCTTGCCCGGTGACAGCACACTCCTCCTTTCTGTTCTACACATGCCGTATCCTCTTAACAATCTCCTGTCCCCTCCTCTCTACCCTCTCCACTCCCCTCTAGTAAGAGGCCAGTAGGATGACATCCTATAGATGCACAGAACATAAAGTGTGCACATAATATGGTCACTCTGTGTCACCCAGTCCAATCCATTCCTGTCCAAGGAGTTGACTTCAGTAATGATTTATGACAAGGGGCAGCATCAGGTCTAGGGGTCATGCTCCCAGGGGAACACCCAGGCCTTCGGACCATCAATGTGGTCTTTTATTGGAGGTCTTAGCGTGTACCTCTTTTAATTGTCATGTTGCCACTGGAATTCAACTTTGTGAGCCCCATCACGGATGTCACTGGTGGTGGCCAGGCACCATCTGGTTCTTCTGGTCACATGCTGATGTAGTCACCCATTCATGCGGGTCTTTCTGTCTTCTGAGTTCTCTTTCCCCCGTGTCATTGTTGTCTTTGGTGATCACCTGTTCCTGCTGAGTTGGAACACTTTGGTGTACCTCAGATGACAGCGTGCTAGCTTTTAAGGCCCCGGATGCCACTCATTGTTATGGCGTATCTCGCATAATTTTTGTGGGTCAAAAATTCTGGAGTAGCTTAGCTGAGTTCTTCTGGTTTGGGGTCTCTCATAAGGCCAAGATGTGAGAGTGGCTGCAAACATCTGAAGGCTTGGCTAGGGCTGGGGGATTTGCTTCCGAGATGGCTCACTCACGTGGCTGATAGCTGGAGTCCTCAGTTCCTCACCATGGGAACTCTCCACAGAGACATCTGGGTGTTCCTGTAACAGGCTGGCTCACTGTGCCCAGAGTGACTGAACCAAGAGCCACCAAGACAGAAGCTGTAATCTTTCCTATGACCCAGCCTTATGAATTATACACCTAGATCTTATTTCTGCAATCACTTATTAGATACATAGGTTAGCACTATTCTGTTTGGGAGGGGCTACACAAGGGCATGAATGCCAGGAAGGAAGGATCGTTGGAGGTCGTCTTGAAGACTAGCTGCCACAAGGAGAAAATCCATTCTCAGTCATGAAACTGCTAAGCATGGCCATGAAACTTACGAGCTGCGCAGGAAACCCACGCAGGGGCCAAGTCCAGGCTGAACTCTGATAGTGTGGCCATGCTGCCAACCAGAGTAGACAAGGACCCCTTTTTGTAATGTGCCTATCTAGAAGTGATTTACTCTTCCTACAAAGTTATAATTCATGCCTTATCCCTGGTCTGCCAGGATGCTTTCAAATGTAAGTAAAACAAAATCCAATTAAAAAAAAAATAATGTGTTAAGTCATGTGAATGAAGAATCTAGGGTTAAGCATCTTCAGGTATTCCTGGATCCAGGGTTTCAAACAATGCTGTGGCCCCTCTCTACATCTTAACTTTTTTTTTCCCTGATTTGATGTAACGCTGGGTCCACTTTACTCTCACCAGACTCCCTTTGCTGCCACAGCTCCAAGCAGCTACTGCAGCACCGGCTCCCAGATCCAGCCCAGGTACGGAGATTCCATGTTTTAGCATTTGTAACAAAAGCTCTGAGCCTGACTCTCATTGATCCCTCCCTTGAACATTCCCTATGGCCAAGGAATGAATATGCTGATTGGCTCTTGTCTTAGTCTTGCATACCTCTAGACTGATTTCCACCCAACAAGATTGAATAAGTTGTCCCAAAAGAAGATCTAGGATATCGGTGCCAGAAGAAGAAGAATGGGTGCTGGGAAAGCAAAATTACAGTGTTTCCCACAGCCTTGAGTCAACAGTCCATTGACTTTGGAGACAGAAGATTCCCTCTAGAGCTTTCTGGTAGACACTGGCAAGATAGGCCAAATTAATTCCTGGGTCCCTTGGTTTCCTGATGCTACCATAATAGAAATATGACAAGTACATGTCTTTAAAAAAACAGTGTTATGCATTAACTTACGTCCCTCCAAAACATGGTCAAATTCCTAGCCCTACCTGGGAACATCATCTTGTGTGGAAATAGGGGTTTTTGTTTGTTCTGTTAATAAAGTTAGATCAGTGTAAGGTAGATTGTAAATCTAATCATTTTTGAGCTATGAAAACACCAGAATAGATACAGAGACATGCAAGAGGGGGAGACAGACACCAAGGAATGCCAAGATCACCAACAGACACCAGAAACTAACAGAGAGACTCACAGATATGGAGGCTAACTAACAGCAACAGACATGACCAAGTCTTGGATGTGGAATTTTAGCCTTCAGACTAGGAGAAAATCAGTTTCTATTCTTCAAGACTCACCTGACCTGCTAGTTTCAGACTTGGCAGTGCCCTACAATTGCATGAGCCAATTCCTTGACATGAATCTCTGTCTCTAAATATATGTATATATATATATATTTGAGAGAGATTATATCTATACATCACTGGTTTTGTTTCTGTAGATAACTGTAAGATATATCCCTTCTGTCCCAAAGCAGAGAAGTGAGAAAAACATAGACAGAAAAACATGTGCAATCTGGTTCAGAATGAGAAAACAAGACTCTTGTTAGCTAGGTTCTGTCTCCAGACACCCCCTGCCACCCCTGCCAGGGCATGCTATGGCTCCCTCCTTCCCCTTGGAGAGTCCTTATCTATATGTTAGAAAGTCTTATGAGAACGATTTAAGATTCTGCTAAATTCTGCATTTTACAATCTGGCTCTGCAAAATTTTGCGGTAGAAATGGCTTCTATTTTTAAAGGGGCTGATTCTTTCATTCTTCTGATCGTTTTCAAGGGAAATTTGAAACTAATGGATCAGTTTTAAAAGCCCAGCTGCACTCTAGGTTCTTTCCAAGCTGTGCGGATCTGGGTCAGTGTTTCACGTAGTGTGGGTCACTTCTCACTGGTGTCCTGGTAGACCATGAGATCAGTGTAGGGGACACAAGAATGAATGCTTTACATAATGTTAAGAGCTGCATATTTGTTTCACTTGTATCCAATTTGTGATTTCACGAACGTTATAGCACTGTAGCTGAGAATCTGGCTATTAACTGAAAGGTGGCAGCTGAAATCTACCAGCCGCTCCTTGGAAACCCTGTGGGGCAGTTCTACTCTGTCTGACTGAGTCACTATGAGTCTGAATGAAATTGATGGCAATGGGTTTGGTTTCCCATTATTGCTAGGACAAAGTGTAAGTAGACAATGTTAGCCCTGAATTGCTTTAAAGAAAATCCTAGTCAATAATAATGCTATTGGCACAAAGACATGACAAAAGCCATCTCTCCCCTGGCTGTAGCAATGAGTTACCAAATATAACTCATGGCTTTTCCCAGTTCTGGAGGCTGGAAATCTGAAATTACGTTCACTGGGTCAAAAATCTCTGAGCAGATAACACTTCCTCCAGATGCTCTGGGAGGGGAACCATTGCTTGCCTCTTCCAGCATCTCTGGTGGCTGCTGGCATTCTTGGCTTGCGGCCACAGCGCTCTACTCTCTGACTCCTGATTATACTGTCTCTCTGCTGTGTGGCAAACCTCCTTTTGCTTCCTTTCTTTCCTGCAATGATACATGTGTTTGCACTTAGGGCCCACCCAGGTAATCCAGGGTACTCTCTCTTTCTCAGGACCCTCACCTGAATTGCATCTGCGAAGTCCTTTTATCAACATATAAAGTAACATCACAAATTACAGGGATTAAGACATAGACATCTTTTGGGGAGGAGTGTGAGTGGTGCAAATGGTTAACACCCTTGGCTGCTAACTGAGAGGTGTGCGCTTCGAGTCCACCCAGAGGCACCTCAGAAGAAACTTAGGGTGATGTACTTCTAAAAATTTAGGCACTGAAAACCCCGGGGAACACATTTAACTATGAGGAGCCATTGTTTAGGCTACTGCAGTGACATATGAAGTCTGGAAAGCATAGAGAAAGTTAAGAAATAAGACTTAGTACCGGCAGAATCCGACACACTCAAGTATCTCCACTGACTGCTGTGCAACGATTTTACACTCAGCTTCAACTTGCAGCTCAGTGAGGACTGTTAGAGGAGGAGAAAGCTGAGTTGTAAAGACAGTGACTTCCAGGCTGTTTCTTTTGGAAAAGAAATGCTCTTAAGAGTGACTGCAGGCCCATTCATCAGCAACTAGAATTTGGCGATGTGATTTGATTGACTGGTATATAAAATAGGTGATGGGGCCTGGTAGTGCACTGGTTAAGAGCTCAACTACAAATCAAAAGGTTGGCAGATTGAATCCAAGAACCGCTCCTTGGAAATGCTATGGGGCAATTCCTCTCTGTTCCATAGGGTCTCTATGAGTCAGAATCGACTTGATGGCCATGAGTTTGGTTTGGGGGTAAGTAGGTTGTAGACAGTTACCTCCTAAGATATGAATTTAAAATTGTGTAAGTTCAAGCAAATGCTGTTCTATTCTATACACATCATTACCTTGAGACTCATCTCAGATCAGTACCATATTTATTTAAATTGCTTTTGAAATGTTAATCACCAAATGTTAATCAACAAAGTAATTATTCTTGATTTTCTTTATAGGTTTCCTTTATTAAAGGAAACTGAAATCATTCATGATTTCACTAGCAGGCAGGAGATCTATAAGTAGTTAAAAGTGCTTTTTTATGAAATTAATAAAGACTTTTTTATTGCATAACCTGTAAATTAGAATGGGATTATTGAATTTCAGGGAGAGGTGCTGTAGCAGTTCACGGGATCTGATTAGTACATTCACAGTGAGCTTCTACTTTCAGGAAGGAAATCTTATCAGCTGCACTCCGGTAACTCAGCAAGTAGCATTCAAGTATGCAAGTGAGACAAGGAGGAGAGAGGGACTCTACCACAATCCGCTTTGCTGCTCCCCACCCGACTCCTCCCTGCTCTCCCTGTCCCCCGCCTCCCGTCTGCACAAGCCTGTTGCTCTGACTCTAGTGGCACCAGTGAGTGATGTCTCCTTTGGCCAAGCAGACAAGAGCAGCCCAAAGGAGTCACAAAGCTTAGGGGGAGAGGCATGACAGTCTGCAACTGGCTGGGAAAGAAAGCCAGGGGAGCAGTCAGCTCTTTACACAGCCGTGATCTTTGTCCGTTAGTGGGGAAGGTTCTTCAGTGGTTCCCAGAGGTGTGGCCTGACAACACTGTTTTGACATTGTTCTTCCTGGACCTCTGGATGAGTGAAGGATGCTGGCTGTGCTCCATATCACAGGAACAACCGTATCATTTGTGTCCTGGACTCCCACTTCCTGCTGACTCTGGACTCAAATCGCAGCATATAAAAATGTACAGTTGAAGAAGATAGGAATGTCTCATCCTGTATGAGATCTTGAGTCAAACCCAGACCTGCTCAAGGAAAAGAGGAAAAAGTTGCGTAGAGGCCAGGCCCAAAGCTTGGGGAAAGAGAAAGATTCTAAACAGAGTTGATCAGAGCCATAGAGGAGGGAGATGGGGCTGGTTTGGAAGCAATAAAGATTATCTCAAGAGCAATAAGGGGTTGAATTCAGTGACTTCAACGGTCCTGTCTTAGTTATTCAGTGCTGCTATAGTAGATATAGTACAAGTGAATGGTTTTGAAAGACGGAATTTTTTTTCTCCTCACAGCTGAGGAGGTGAGAAGTTCACATTCAGTGCACCTGCCATAGGGAAAGGCTTTCTCTTTCATCAGTCTGGAGGAGGGTCTCTGTCTCTTCTGAACATCTTCTCCTGGACAATCTTCATGTGGCTTGGCATTTCTCTTCACCCATCTCTGCATTCTAGCTTGATTGTTTTGTCTCTCTTATAGCTCGAAAGAGATTGATTCAAGTGATAACCTTTTACCAATTTGACCTCATTAACACAGCAAAGACAACACGTTTCCAAATGGGATTATGACAACAGACCAAGGTTAGGATTTGCAATGCGCGCTATTTGGGGAAATAATTCAACCCATAACAGTCCACCCTTGGCTCTCCCCCAAATTTGTATCCTTGCCACATGTAGGAAACCCTGGTGCTGTAGTTAAGTGCTACCGCTGCTAATCAAAAGGCAGGCAGTTTGAATTCACCAGGGCTCCTTGGAAACTCTGTGGTCCAGTTCTATTCTACCCTATGAGTTGCTATCAGTCAGAATCAACTTGACAGCAGTGAGTTTTGGTTTAGCCACATGCAAAACACATTTGCCACATCACATGATCCCAAACATCCTACATCAACTCCAAGTTCAAAATCTCATCTTCTGAATTATCTAAATCAAATATTAGAGAGACTTCAGGCTTATTCCACTCTGAGACAAAATGGTTTTCATCTGTAAACCCATAAAACACACATGTTATTTATTTCCAGGGTACAGTGGCGAACAGCTACCAGGTAGACATTTCCAATACATATGAGAAAAATTGGAGGAAAAGAAGGACTAATGGAGACCAAGCAAGTTCTAAACCCAGCAGAACCAATTTACATTAGTTCTTGAGGCTTAAAAATAATCCTCTGTTCCTTGGGACCATCCAGGCAGACTCTGGGTGTTGGCCATGCTCTCTAGGTTCTAGGTGGAGGCTCATGGGCCCTCGGCTTCAAATATGCTTACCAGGCCCTCTGGGATGGCGACTCTGCTCCCTTGGCTTTAGGTGGCCCCATCCTCCCAGTTTGTCTGAGAGGTGACCTACCCCTTCAGCACCCTCAGCCCTGGTAGACTCCATTCCTTCCTATGTTCCTTGGGCACAACAGCCCAAGGAACTTGGCTGGGCACAGCAGCCCATATCCTCATTTTTGGGTGGCAGCACAATTATGCTGGCACAGATTAACAACAGTGCCACACTCCAGAGCCAAGATGGCAAAGATCCAACCCTTTGAAACATAGGAAGCTGTCACGCCACTTTTTGAGATCCAGGACACCGTGGCCCCAACATTGGAAGTGAGATGGCCCTGCTTCTCATCCTTTTGACAGCAGTTCTGATCTCTGAGCTCCTCCAGGGATGGTCCTTTTCTTTTCTTGGAGGACAACAGGTGTAATTCCCTTGACCTTTTTCCTGCCTGTAGAATTCCAAGAAGCATTTTTCCTTTCTTTTGTCTTGTCTCTGATCCCTGGTGAGTTTCCTGCTGTAGGAATTGGTTAAATCCATCAGTCACAGACTTACTCTCTTTAGCAAAAGATTATGTAGTCATTGCCTTGGTGAAAACTCCTGGATATGTATTCCTAGTCTGTATGACAGCATTTTCTGAATCTAAGTTTTTTCTCCTCTTGTACAGTTCCTTTTTAAGTAAATCTCTTTCCTCTCATATTTTATCTTAAGTAGCAAAGAGAAACCACCTGGAGCCTTTCATATTTTGCCTCAAAATCTGATCAGCTAGATGTCCAAGTTCATTACTTATGAGTTCTACCTTCCGCCAAATATTTGCACATATTTCAGATAAGTTCTTTGCCACTGCATAAAAATCATTGCCCTTCCTTTACTATCTAATCAGATGTTCATGATTTTCTCCTAAAGCTTCACCAGAAACACGTTTAAAGTTCACATTTCTAACAACATTCTGTTGCTGACACTACGTGCATTCTCTGTGACAAAAGACTTCCTCTCTAGTTCTCCTCATTCCTGTTGAGCTCTTACCATAATTGCCTTTAAAGTCTATGGTGCTATCAAGTGATTCAGGCTTTTGCTGTTAGGCATCTGGAAAGTCTTCTAGCTTCTGCTTATTACCCAATTCCAACATTGTTTTTTTGCATTTCAGGTACCTGTTAGAGCAGCACTCTACTTCTATGGGAACAAATTGTGTCTTAATAATCTAGTCTTGCTATAACAGAAATACAAGTAGGTGGCTTTAACCAACATAAATCTACCTTCTCATACTTTAGGAGGCTAGGATTTTGAATTGTGAATTAGAAATTTGGAAGCTAGAAGAACAGGAGAATCTGCATAACCTGGAGGCAGCTTTCATCACACTGAGGTTGCTTTCCTAAGCTCACCCCCTTTGGATTTATCTGCTGCTGTGAACGTCGATGTGATCCCAACACTTGAGGTCTCCATTTCCCTTTAAAAATCTTGTTTCCCTACTGCTTTCACGTTTCATTTTAGTATTATTTACATGTTAAACTTTTCAGTATGGAAAAGCATAAACAGAAAATAAAGATGACCTATTGCCTCACTGCTCAGTTAGTCCCTGATTTTTTAAAATAAGCTTTTTAAAAACAGATTTATTTCTTTTAGAGCAGTTTTAGGTTTTCATAAAAATTGCACAGAAAGTATAATGTTCCCACAGACTCCGTCTTCCCTGAACAGTTTCTCTTGTCATGACATCTAGCATACATGTGGTATATTTGTTACAATTGGTGAACAAATATTGATACACTATTATCAACTAAGAGTCTGCATGTGTTTTACACTAACCCTCACCCTTGCGTTTATAGTTCTGTGGGTTTTGGGAAACACATAATGTCATGTGTCCACCACTATACTTACAGAACTGGTTCACTGCTTAAAAATGCCTTGTGCTCCACCTATTCATCCCTCCTCCAATCCCCTGACAACACTGATCATCTCTACAGTTGTTTCTAGAATGCCATATAGTTGGTGTCTTACTGCTGCTGTAACAGAAATACCACAAATGGGTGACTTTAAAGAAGAGAAATTTATTTTCACACAGTTTAGGAATCTATAAGTCCAAATTCAGGACACCGGCTCTAAGGGAAGACTCCTTCTGTCTACTCTCAGGGAAAATCCTTGGGTCAGCTTCTACATCCCTAGCACTTCTGGGTTCTTTGACGATCTCCACATAGCATCTGTCTTTCCTATGTGTGCTTGTTTGTCTCTGAGTCTATACTGCTTGTTATAACTCAGAAGTGATTGGGTTTAGGACACACCTTACACTGATACGACCTCATTAACGTGATAAATAAAACCCTGTTTGCAATTAACACTACATCCACAGGTACTGGGGATATGATTCCATCATATGCTTTGGGGAGACACAGGTCAATTCATATTATTTGGAATCAGGCAGTATGCAATTCTGTCTCCTGGTCCTTGGCAACAGACATCATATAAAGTTTCAAACAAAAGAAGTATCCACATAATTAGACCAAAGAAATCACAGCCTCAGACACATGCCAAGGGGCCGAGATGGGGGAAGGATACTATTCATGAAAGCTTCATAATAAGTTTACGTGGAAGGACTGAGAAGAAACAAAACATGGAAATGTCCCAAACTCAGCAGCTGGACCTCTCACTGAAACCCTGAAATCATTGCAGCTCATCTCAACATCTGGAAGGGAATGAAAAATACTAAAGATTTGAAAAGAGCAGATGCTGGGCAATTACCAGTTGGAGTGTGAATGTGGAATATAAATTTTCTGAGATCTTAAAGATAGAAATATACGTTGGCACACAGGTCTCAGGGCTATGGATTTCACTCAGTTATAACTGTGATGCCTTTTTCATTACGACTAATACTCAGCAAACACTCTTTCTAAGGAATGAACATAATTTTGTTCAGGTTGACATGGTTTGAATTAGAGTTACTGACTTCCAACTTATTCAGCATTGGCAGTGCAGTAAAATGTCCAAAAGAATTTTGATGATTGTCTTAGGCTGGGTTTTCTAGGGAAGCAAAGCCAGTAACAGGTGTAGGTACGAGGAAAGATTTATAATATATAGATAGATAGATACAAATATAGGAAACAGCTCACGTAATCACAGAAGCTGAATGTCCCAAGCTCTGGCACAAGCCTCACGAGGCCACGGAAGCTGAGGAACCCAAAGTCAGCAAGTCAGAGACCAGAGTTCTAGATCACCGGTTCTGTAGGTCAGTGGATCCCAAGCTGGTGGCTAGACTAAGCGACGGAGGCTGGCAAACCCAGGATAGGCAGGTCAGGGAGCAGGACTCTCGGGTGTCGACTGTAAGGACTGATGAGTCCAACAGCTGCTAGTTCAAGTCCTAGAACCAGACGCTGGAAGAAGAGAGCAGAAGCTCCTGGCCACGTGAGCGACCAGCCGCCGTAGTGAAAGGTTGTGAGATGAGAGCCGAGGGGCAGGGAGCCACCACAAACTCCGCCCTGCCACTTAATACAGCAGCCAAATAGGTAGTAGCCAAGTTGACATAATCCTGACCACCACAATGATTAACAATACTATCAAAGAACATCATATTCAGAGTTGGGAGACCAAACTTCAAGTTTCTGCTTTTCCATTTTTTAACTTTGTAAATTGGTCATTATTTCTAAACTTGCAAAGAAGTCTACAAATGAGGATGTAATCCACATCTCAGAATCTTGGTGAGGATTATATTAGTTAATATATGTTCAAAACTTCTGCCACACTGCTCTCAGCTTCTTTGTCTGTGAAATGGGAGCAATACTTCTGTCAGAGGGTTACAAGGATTGTTGTAAAGATTTCTTAGGTAACAGCATTCCTTAAGATCCTTTAGGTTTTTAAGTAACAGAAAGTAAGACTGCTGGTCTTGGACTATTACAGTTAATGAGAAAGAGGGAGACAGGTGGTTCCTGCTGGCTCCATGGCTCAATGTTATCAAGACCATAAGTCCATGTCTCTACAATCCATGTGGCTCTTCCCTCATGGTAATGAGAAAACTGCTCCAGCTTCAACCATCGCATTTTCACATCAGGGCCCCTAGAGCAGGAGGAGAGAGAAGGAGCTATTTCTCACATCTTTTATAAAGGAGGAAACATTTCTCTGAAATCTCCTGCAGATATCCTTTTGTATCTCTTTGGCTGTAATTGGGTCATGGATAATACTTACTGTCATTGGTCAAATTGTGTCCCCCTAAATAGGTGTAGTCCTGTGACTGGGCCATGATTCCCTGTATTGTGCGATTGTCTTCCATTTTGTGTTTTTGCTGGCTGTGTGCTAAAGGATTAGCGTGGGACTGTAAATCCCTTCAGAGGATCACCTCCCTGCTCCACTGTAAAGGAGCTTGCCCCACCCTTAATCCTTTCATCCTGCAGGAGATAAAAGGAAAGGGAGCAGGCAGAAAATTGGGAACCTCACACCGTCGAGAAGGCAGCACCGGGAGAAGAGCGTGTCCTTCAGACCTGAGGTTCCTGTGCCAAGATGCTCCCAGATGCAATACTAGACTTTCCTCCAGCACAGACTAGGAGTAATGCCTCTCCTTGCAGCAGACATCCTGAATTTGGACTTGTAGCCTACTCGACCATGTAAGAATAAACTTTCCTTTGTTAAAGCCATCCACTCTGGTATTTCTGTTAAAGCTGCCCTAGCTGATTAAAACACTTACTGGATGGGAGGCTTGGGATATGAAAATTTAGCATTTCCAAAAGCTACCATGGAAGCAATGATGACAGAGTCATCATACCAAAAAGAACTGGTTGACTTTCAACAATTTCAAAACGCAGCATATGTTCAGGAACTGATGGTACAGAAGAAATACTTTCAAGCTGCGTTGAAGCCATTGGCAAAAAACGAGGATCCAGAAACTGATGGAATACAAATTGAGATGTGTCAGCAAATAAATGTAGTGCTGGAGTTTCTCACTCATCTATGCCCTGAAATTTGGAAGATGGCTACCTGACCAACCAACTGGAAGAGATCCATATTTAGGCCTATTCCAAAGAAAGGTAATCAAAATGAGGGCAAAACTTATCAAACAATATCATTAATATTACACATAAGTAAAATTTTACTGAAGATCATTCAAAAGCAGCTTCAGCTATATATTGACAGGGAATGGACAGAAATTCAAGCTGGATTCAGACGAGGATGTGGAATCAGGATACCACTGCTGATGTCAGATGGATCTTGGCTGAAAGCAGAGACTACCAGAAAGATGGTTACCTGTGTTTCCTCGAGTATGCAAAGGCATTTGACTGTGTGGGTCGTTAAAAAAAATTATGAGTAACATTGCAGAGAATAGCAATTCCAGAACACTAAGTGTGCTAACACGTAACCTGTACACAGATGAAGAGGCAGTCATTTGAACAGAACAAGGAGATATTGCATGGTTTAAAGTCAGGAAAAGTGTGCACCACAGTTGTGTCCTTTCACCCTACCTATTCAATCTGTATGATAAGCAAATAATCCAAGAAGAGGAACTGTAGGAAGAACGGAGCATCAGAATTAGAGGACGATTCATTAAGAACTTGCATTGCACAGATGACATAATCTTGTTTGCTGGAAGTGAAGAATTCTTGAAGCACTTACTGATGAAGATCAAAGACCACTGCCTTCAATATGGACTATACTTCTACATAAAGAAAACAAACCCTCACAACCAGACAAATAAGCAACATTCTGATGAATGGAGAAAAGACTGAGGTTGCCAAGGATTTCATTTTACCTGGATACACAGTTAGCACTCATGGAAGCAGCAGTCCATCAATCAAAAGATGCATTACATTGGGCAAATTTTCAGCACAAGACCTTTTAAAAATATTGTAAAGCAAAGAAGGTGTGCTTGACCCAAGCCATGGTATTTTCTATCACATCATATGTGTGTAAAAGCTGAACAAGGAAGGCAGAAGAAGAACTGATGCCTTTGAATCATGGGGTTGGTGACGAATATTGACTATGTCATGGATTGTCAAAAGAAAGATTGAATCTGTCTTGGAAGAGGAAATCTTGATGTCATAGTGGTTAAAAGCTATGGCTGCTAACTCAAAAGTCAGCAATTCAAATTCACCAGATACTCCATGGACAGCCTCTGGGGTCAGTTCTATGCTGTTCTATAAGTTCACTACGAATCAGAATTGACTTGATAGCAATGGGTTTATTTTGTAAGAAGTACAACCAGAATGCTCCTTAGAAGGAAAGATGGCAAGACTATGTCTTACATATTGTGGGCATGTTTTCCAGAAGGGTTAGTCCCTGGAGAAGGACATCACGCTTGACGAAGGAGAGGGTCGGTGAAAAAAAGGTGAAGACCGTCTGTGAGACAGACTGACACGGCAGCTGCAACAATGAACTCAAGCTTAGTAACAGTTGTGAGGACGGTGCAGGACCAGGCAGGGTTTTGTTTTGTTGTACACTGAGTCCCTATGAGTTGGAACCAAAGTGACAGCATCTAACAACAACAGCAACCTATGGAAGGCAATCGCTACCAGTAAGGACAAGGGAGAGAAGAGTTGCCTTGAGGTACGGAACACTCTGGGTCTGCCACTGTATTTTATGTGAAAGTTCCTGCAATGATAGGCACCCATCACTTAGCAGAAGTGGTATTTTCTGACCTCTGGTGAGGCGGTGGTTTAGAGCTTGACAGCTAACCAAAAGTTGAGAAGTTTGAATCCACCAGCTGCTACTTTGAAAACCCTATGGGGCAGCTAGTTCTACTCTGTCCTTTAGGGTCACTAAGAGTCAGAAGTTTAATGGGAATGAATTAACTGTGTGCCTGGCAGTGTTTTAAGTGTTTTATGTGCTTTACTTCATTTCGTTCTATCAGCAGCCTTATGAGGAAGGTACTCTATTAGCTTTATTTATAGGTGAGGAATTGAGGTACAGAGAAGTTAATGTACTTGCTCAAGGCTACGCAGCTCCTGGGCATTAGAGTCAAGATATTTGAACTGGAGTTGGGTCTTTAAAGTAGGACAGAAGTGGATGCTCATTTTCATCTCTAAGGTCTTGGTAATTCTGTTTTTTACCTCAAGTTAAAGTAGGCTTTACATGTCTTGCAGTTGTTTGATTATCTCTTAGAGACGAATCTGTTTATGAAGCATTGCTATAAATTAGTGAGATCTTCCAAGTTGTTGCAGAACGTATACATTCAAGCCATGGTGGGAGTGGGGCTCACAGGCAGATTCACCAGGACTGTGAGGTCAGTGACCCTGCAGCAACCCACAATTGATGTTCACCCATTTGTTCACCTGGAGGAGTCCCTGGGTGCTGCAAATGGCTAATGTTCTTCACTGCTCACTGAAACATTATAGGTTTGAGTTCATGCAGAGATGCATTGGAAGAAAGTCCTAGGAAACTACTTAAAAATAAAGAGGCATTGAGGACTCAATGGAGAACAGCTCTACTCTGACACATATTGATTTACCATGAATCTTGATGGCAACTAATTTATTTTTTTACAAGGGAGCTTAGAGATTATTATAGGGAATGATAATCTGTGGTTACAGCGGGGGTTTAGATATGCACAAGGGTACTTTGTGAATTGTCTGGGAGACCACTGAAGGAAAGCACTTTAAAAACAAACCACATGACTTCCACTCAACATGGTACCATAGACAGGAGCATCATGCTGTCCCTGTATGGCAAAGACCCCAAAACTAAGTAAAACAGAGACCAATGTCAGTCCTGAAATGCAAAGTGTCAAATGAAATGGTAAAGGTCTCAGCCAAACATCAGATGCTGTAAGAAACTGACAGAGAATAAGGAAAACTGAAGGAGAATTAATGCCTTTAATTATGGGATTGATGAAGGATAGTGAATATACCATGGACTGCCAGAAGAATGAACATATCTGTCTTGGAGGAAGTCCAGCCAGTGTGCTCTTAGAAGGGAGGATAGCGAGACTTCGCCTCAAGTAATTTGGACATGTTATTAGGGAAGACCCTCACTGAGATGGACTGACACAGTGGCTGCAACAGTGCGCTCAATGACAACAATGGTCACGAGGGTGCACGGGACCAGGCAGTGTTTCCTTCTGTAGTACGTGGGGTTGCTATGAATCAGAACTGATGCAGTGCTACCTAACAATAATCAGAATCTCTTGTAATAGCTTTCCAAAGCCTCTGCTATCTCATCTTCCCCCTTGCAGCACTCCAGTCTGCATGAGGCAGCCAGAATTGTCATCTGAAAACACTGTTTTCTTGACTGTTTTTTTATCATCCTCTTAAAGCAAATTGTTAGACATTGTTTTCCTATTCACGTCTCCATGAAATTTCAGTACCATAGATCTGTTGCATGTATCTTTAGCTGGTGTGTGTATAGCTGTCCTTAGAAGAGTAAGGGTTTTTTTCATCTCCTAGGAGCCAGTTTTCACCCTTTGGAGGTGATAGTGTCTTGTTTGAGAACGTGTTTCATAAAAAATACTTCCGTTTCCCACAGATCAACAACTTGATTGTCCTCTCTGCCCCAAAGTATCCATGTAAAGCCATTAAGTGATCTCTGGGGCATGTTTAGTAGATCTCTGGTGAGTCTGGTGTTGGTGGTATTTACAGACGTAGGAGAATTGTACACGCAAAAACACCTGGAGGTCAGAGGTAGTACTAGGTCTCTCTTCTTTTGTAATAAGTAACCCCCAAGCTTGTCAGCTTAAAGCACATATTTATTATCCCATAGTCTCTGTGGCTCAGGGATCCAGATGCAGCTTAGGTGGGTCCTCCAACCCAGAGTCTCATGAGGCTGGGGTCCTGACCCTTTTAAGTAGCCGTTAGCAGAGAATCTGTTCCCAAGCTCACTCCCTGGTTGGTAGAAGGATTCAGTTCCCCACTGGCTGTTGTCCGAAGGTCTCTTCGTTAGTGAAAGAAAAAGAGAAGTCACAATGTTTCATAACCTAAACTTTGAAGTAGCATTCCATCACACAAAACAATTTTTGCACATATTACACTTGCTCCACTTATAAATTATCTTGAAATAATATCTTCAAGGATCATTCATGTTGAGACATGTATCAGGACTTCATTTCTTTTCACGGCAGCGTAGCATACACTGTAAATAGGAACCAACATTTTGCATTTACAACAGTAAAAAGTCTAATATCCAACAACTCTGTGCATCAATCATGCACATGCAGAGGTGCAAGGCAAGAGTAATGCTGGCTGTGATGGTCAAGGTTGTGTGTCATCTTGGCTGAGCCATGATTCTCAGTGGTTTGGGGCAGTTGTGTAATGACATAATTTGGAAATTTTGTAATGATGCCATCACTTTCCATTTTGCGATCTTACATAATCATCCTTCAGTTTTGTATAATGCAGATTTTTGCATAATGTTGGTTTTCGCATAATGACCCAGTCTTTGGAACATACCCATGTCAATATGTGAAGTAGGTATATTTTATTTGTTTAAAAATTACATGGTTTTTCAAAAAATGAGGTACATAGATACAATGAATATTACTCTGCCATAAAAGAAATGAAGTCCTGATTCATGCCACAACATGAAGGAACCTCAAAAACATTATTTGTAGCAAAATAAGTCAGCCACGATAATACAAATATTGTATGATCCCATTTATATGAAATACCTGTAACAGGCAAATATGCAGAGACCTAACTCTATTAGTGATTACTGAGATAGGTTATGACTATTGCTAGCTCCTGTTGTAACACAACAACACTATGTACAACAGAATGAAACACTGGTCTTGCACTATCCTCAAAACTGTTGTTATGCTTGAGCCCGTTGTTACAGCCATTATGCCAATCCATTTCATTAAGCGTCTTTTTTTTTTTGCTGACCTGCTCTACCATGATAGCCTGCTAGCATGATGGCCTTCTCCAAGGTCTCATCTCGTCTCTCCTGATATCATGTTCAGAGTACGTGAGATGTAGCCTAACCATCCTTGCTTCTAAGAGGTATTCTTCCAAGACAGTTTCGTTTACTCTTTTGGCAGGACATAGTATATTCAATACTCTTTTCCAACACTACAATTCAAAGGCATCAATTCTTCTTCGGTCTTTCTTATAGATTGTTCCACTTTTGCATTTATATGGGGTAATTGAAAGTGCTATGTTTTGGGTTAGGCACGTCCTAGTTTTCAAGGTGACATCATTGCTTGTCAACACTTTAAAGGGATCTTGCACAACAGATTTGCCCAGTGCAATGAGTCTTTTGATTTCTTGAGTGCTGCTTCCATGGGTGTTCGCTGAGGATCCAAGTAAAATGAAATTGTTGACAACATTTTCTCCATTTATCATGGTGTCGCTTATTGATCCAGCTGTGAGGGCTTTAGTTTTGTTTATCTTGAAGTGTAATCCATGGTCTTTGATCTTCATTAGTAAGTGCTTCCAGTGGTCTTCACTTTCAGGGAGCAAGGTTGTGTCATTTGCAAAATGAAGGTTGTTAATGCACCCTCCTCTAATCTTGGTGTTCCTTTCTTTGTAGAATTTGGCTTCTCAGACTAGTTGTTCAGCATACAGATTGGGTGGGAACGATGAAAGGATATAACCCTAATGCCCACCTTTCTTGACTTTAAGCCAAGTAGTATCCCCATGTTCCGTTCATGATATGTGTACAGGTTCCCCATGAACAAACTAAGTGTTCTGGATTCCAGCTATTTGCAATGTTATCCATAATTTGTTATGATGGGGGGAGAAGGGTTATATGGTGAAAGTATCCAAAGTCACCAAAATGTCCACGTAAAAAGACGTTGAAATGATAATTTATACATATACACATATATGTATATATATATACATATATACCTTAAAAAAACCAAAACCACACTGCCATTGAGTCAGGTCTGACTCATAGTGACCCTATAGATCAACGTAGAACTGTTCTGCAGAGTTTCCAAGGAGCGCCTGGAGGATTTGATCAGTCGACCTTTTGGTTAGAGACATAACACTTAACCCACGATGCCACCAGGGTTTCCATATATATATATATGTATATATAATAAAAACAACCACAAAAAACCAAACATGTTGCTGTCAGGTTGATTCTGACTCACAGCAACCCTGTAGGACAGAGTAGGACTGCCCTATAATGTTTACAAGGAACACCTGGTAGATTTGAATTGCCAATCTTTTAGTGAGTAGTGGAGTTCTTAATCATTGTATCACCAGGGTTCCATGTAGTGACTTCATAGGACAGAGTAGAGCTACCCCATAGGGTTACCAAGGCTGTAATCTTTACAGAAGTCAACTGCCACATCTTTCTACTGTGGAGAGGCTGCTGAATTTGAACCACCAATGTTTCAGTTCATAGTCAAGTGCTTAAGCACTGCACCACCAGTGCTCTTATGCTGTATTTTCACACAAATAACGTGTGCCTTCTATGCTTGCCAAACATGCTGCCCTGTGAGACATTTTCATAAGGACCACTACACCAATTTATTTTTTTCTGACATGTTGCTTTTAACAAACAAAAAACACAGTGTGTTTAGGAAAGTAATTTACTGGAGAGGGTATGATTGGTAAAGAAACATAGAAGGTGTGTGTTTTTTGCTTTAAAATATGACACATATACGTGTGTGTGTGTTTGCTGTGCTAAAAAAGTATATTAATTTGATCAAATTAGGTGTCCCCTCCCCATCAGTATTTTCTGATTTAAAAATACTTCTAACCCCCTCTGGGTATTCTTATTTAAGTTTTTCTTTTTTTCACTTGTGGTCCTGGTAAACAGAAAAGTCATTTGTGTCTCTTAGGACCCTGGGCACTGGGCATCTCATCATTTTTGCAATATTCTATCTGGTAAAGCAAGTTACTAGGTCCAATCCACACTCAAGGAAAGGAGACCACACAAGGGGATGGATACCAGGAGATGGGACTATTAAAGAGCCATTTCAGAAGCTGCCTGCCTCAGTGGTTGTGCTGATACTAAGGCACATACGGGTTACAAAGGCCAAGACAGCAGTGGTATAGGCAGGGTGGGTGGTTACTGTGTTAGTCACCTGGTACTGCTCTAACAGAAGTGCCATGAGTAGATGGCTTTAACAAAGGAAAGCTTATTCTCACACAGTCTAGTACGCTAGCCAAGTCAAGCGCCGTCGAGTCAGATACGACTCCTGGCGACACTAGAAGCGCCAATTCAGGGTGCTGGCACCAGGGAAACGTGTTCTCCCTCAGGTGGCTCTGGAGGAAGGTCTTTGTGTTGGATCAGTCTTTGGACAGGGAGCATCTCAGTGCAGAGTCCTCAGGTCTGAAGGACACTCTCTGCTCTAGGTGCTGCTTTCTCGGTGGTGTGAAGTGCCCACCCAGCTCTCTGCTTGCTTCCCTTTCCTTTTATCTTTTGCAGCAGGGAGGTGACCTTAGGAAGGGTGTTACAGTCCTACCTCTGTGACATCAACCAATCTGTTAACCACAGGCAGATACTAGGGTTTACAGCATAGGAAACTTACAACATAGAGGGCAATCACACAGTACTGGAAATCATGCCCTGGCCAAATTAGCACCCCATGCTTTGGAGGGACACAGTTCAATCCATGACAGTCACCAACCAGGCAAGCCACAAGGAAACTGTTACTAAGACAAAGTCCTGGGCCAGGACCAGCAAGTGGGGAGGAATCAGGGGTCTGCAGGATTCAGAGTTCCGGCAACACGTTGGGTCACGTCAGGAACCACATCTGCACCCTGGCATAACCGGGCAGAGCCTGGAAGAGTCTGGAAGTCACCCCCAGGCTGAGCAGAGAGTCGTGTCAGCGAAGCAGAACTCGAAAACTAGGTGATGGCTGTCTTAGCCAGGAGGCCCCTCGCACAGTTTCTGTCTACAGAACTATTGACCCAAGCCCGGAGGGTCCAGAAGCTGGAGGTGGGGCTGTTGGGTCCTCCTCAGGAAGCAGCAGAAAGGCTGAGCTCAGAACAGACGGAAGGCAGTGTTGGGAAGTCCTCAGCTCCTGGCAGCGAGATTTCTAACCCCGCCCCAGTCATTCTAGTTGCCTGACCTTGGGTGAGTATTGATCTCAAACCTAAATTTTCTCTTTTCTAAAACAATACTTAACTCATAGTTTTACCAAGGAGATGAAATGAGATACTAAAAGCCCTCATACAGTGCTGCTACAGAGGAAGCACTCAGTAATGCCTATTATTGCTGTCATTACAGAAAAGTACACGTTTAGAAAGAAAAGTGAGTCCAGTCCTTAAACTCTAAACAGCAATAGCAATAACAATAATTGAGAAGAGGGTACATTCAAGGTTTAACCCAATTTCATATCCACCAGTGAGAAGTGGCAAGTTGCGACATGGCTGTTTTATGTCGGGCCCTGGTGATTCAGCAGGTAAGAGCTCAGCTGCTAATCAACAGGTGGGCAGCTCCATCCATCAGCCACTCCTTGTAAACTGTACGGGGCAGTTCTACCTTGCTCTAATTGTACATTAGATGAAGGTTTATAGAACAAACTAGTTTCTCATTAAACAGTTAGTGCACATACTGTTTTATGACATCGGTTAACAACCCTGCAACATGTCAACACCCTCCTTTCTCAACCTTGGGTTCTCTATTACCAGCTCTTCTGTCCCCTTCTGCCTTTTGGCCTTTGCTAGCCTGGGAGTTGTGGGTTATCACCATCCTGCATAACACAGGTTCTAAAGAAAATATTCTACCTTTCTGCTCCTGTTCCCTGGGGCTTCTTTCCTTTCCAAATAATGTCAGTGCTAAGTTTTTCCATCTCTTTAGAGAATGTTGTTGGTATTTGCATCAGGATTGCATTGTATTTGCAAATAGCTTGGGGTAGTATCGCAAACCCTGGTGGTGCAGCGGGTTAAGTGCTACGTCTGCTAACCAAAAGGTCAGCAGTTCAAATCTGTCAGGTGCGCCTTGGAAACTCTATGGGACCATTCCAATCTGACCTCAGGGTCGCTATGAGTCAGACATGACATGACGGCAGTGGGTTTGGTTTTTTTTGTTTGTTTGTATTTTGGGGTAGAACTGTCATTTCCACAATGTTGAATCTACTTATCAATGATCACAGTATGTTTTTACATTTATGTAAACCTCTCGTGGTTTCTTGCAGTAGTGTTTTGTAGTGTTCTTTCTATGTGCATGTTACATCCCTTGTTAGATTTACTTCTAAGTATTTAGTTTTCTTGGGGGCTATTATAAATGAAATTGTTTTCTTGATTTCCTTTTCATTGTTCTCTTTATTGGTGTATAGGAATCCAGCTGATTTTTGTATGTTTACCCTGTGTCCTGAAACTTGGCTGAATCTACATCTATTAGTTCCAATAGTTTTCTTGTGGAGTCTTTTGGGTTTTCTATGTATGGTATCGTATCATCTGCAGATAGTGACCTTTTAACTTTTTCATTACCTACTTGGATGCACTTTATTCCTTTTTCTGGCCTATTGCTCAAGCTAGGACTTCAGCAGTGTTAAATAGTGGTGATGGCCCATGGCATCCTTGTCTTGTTCCTGTTCTCAAAGGAAATGTTTTCAGCCTCTCATCATTAAGAATAATGTTGGCTGTTGGTTTTGCATAAACAGCCTTTTTTATATTGAGAAGTTTCCCTTCTATACTTATTTTATTGAGAGTTTTTATCAGCATGTGTGTTAGACTCTGTCAAATGCCTTTTCTGTGTCAGTTGAGAGGACCATGTGATTCTTTTATTTATATGATGGATTACATTGATATTCAAATGTTGAATCTTACTTGCATAACTGATACAAATTCTAATTGGTCATGGTATATTAGTTTTTGATGTGTTACTGAATTCTATTGGCTAGAATTTTTGTTAATAACTTTTGCTTGATTTTTTTTTTGCATCTATATTCACGTGTTTCCCTTTGTTGTACGTAGGGTCAGTTGGAACAACGCAACGGCACCTTGCAACAACAATATTCATGGCAGATATTGGTCTGTGGTTTTACTTTTGTCTTCTCCTGGTTTTCATATCGGGGTTATGCTGTCTTCACAGAATTAATTCAAAAGTAGCATTTTCTTTTCTACATTCTGAAATAGTTTGATTAGCGCTGGTATAAGCTTTTCTCTGAATGCTTGGGGGAATTCTCCAGTGAAGTCATCTGGGCCAGGGTTTTTTTTTGTTGGGAGTGATTTTTATCACCTTTTCAATCTTTTCTCTTATTACAGTCTGTTCAGATTTTCAGCATCACTTTGTGTTAGTTTGATAGGTAATACATTTTTAGAAATTTGTTCTTTTCCTCTAGGTTTTCAAATTTTTGGAAGTATAGTTTTTATAATATTCTGTTATGATCCTTTTTATTTCACTTCGGCCTGTTGTAATGTCTCCTGTTTAACTTCTTTTTTGTATTGTTTACATCTTCTGTTGTTTTTCTTTAGTCAGTTTGGTCAGTGGTTTGTCAATTTTGTTGATCCTTTCAGAGAACCTACTTTTGATTTGTTGATTATTTCTATTGCCCTATGTCATTTATTTTTAATTTGATCTTCACAATTTTATTATGGTGGCTGTGAACTTCTTTTGCTGCTTTCTTTCTATTTATTTGTGTTGTGTATCTAATGTTTTGATTTTGTCCTTTTCTTCTTTTCTGATGTGTGCATCTGTTGCTATAAATTGACTTCTGAGGACTGCTTGTGCTATGTCCCAAAGGTTTTGATCCAGTAATTTTTTGATATCTTCTCTCATTTATCCCACTAGATGACACTGGGCTGGGCTCTCTCATGTCTTCTATTACCCCAGTGGTTTTCAAGCACAGTGTCATCGTGTTTCTACATAATTGACTTTTTCCCCTTGTTCTTCCTGTTAATAATTCTTACCTTGATGACATTGTGGTCAGAGAAGATACTTTGTAGTTTCTCAATGTTTTGGATTTTGTCGAGGATTGTTCAGAATGCTCCACGTGTGTCAGAAAAGAATGTGTACTTTGCAGCTGTTGGGTAGACTTCTCTATATAGGTCTATGAGGTCAAGAAGACTGACTGTGCCCTTTCGCTCTTCTGTGTCTTTGCAGAGTTTCTTTCTAGATGTTCTGTTCTTTACCAAGAGTGGTGTGTTGAAATCTCTTAATATTTTTGTAGAACCATCAATTTCTCTGTCTAGTAATGTTAGAGATTGTTTTATGTATTTTGGAGCCCTGTCATTGAGTGCGTAGGTGTTTATTATGATAGATTGTACCTTTAATCACTATATAACGCTCTTCTTGTTCTTTTTATGGTAAATCCGACTCGACAGCACTTGGCTGTGTTTTAAAGTCTATTTTACCTGATACTAGTATTACTGTGCTTGCTCTTATTTTGGTAGCTTGATACACACGCACACACATATATGTGTATTTGCTTGATATATTTTTTCCATCCTTATATTTTTAATAAATTTATGCCTTTGTTCCTAATGTGTGTCTCTTGTAGATACCATATTGATGGATTCTGTTTTTTTAATCTATTCTGTCACTCTCTGTCTTAATGGGAGCATTTAGCCCATTTATACTCAGTGTAATTATTGATCAGGCACAAGTTTATTGCTGTTGTTTTGTAGTTCTTTTTCGTGTGGTGACATTATCTTTGTTCCTCTTACACTTCTGTGCTGAGTTTATTGGTGGACTTTTTTTCATTCTTTTGTGTTCATAGATTTTTGTTTTGCTGATACTTTATATTTTTTTCTTTGTTTCGATAAGTGCTTTTTTAACATTCTTTGTGGTTACTTTGAAATTTACTCTTATTCTTCTAGTTTTGAACCTGACTATTATTTGTTGCGATAGCTTGCCTTCCTCTCCATTAGAAAGTTCTGTATCATTGCCATTTATTCTCACCTTTTATTGTTCTGGTGTTGTTGTCATTGACAGATCAACCTCTCTAGTTGCCTGTTGTTGCGATTCTTTTTTTTTTTTTTTTTAATATATATTCCTTGACAGTTCATTTTCTAGACTAGTATCTGGCTGGTTTAGTCTTGTGTCCTAGAGTCAGGCTGTGATCTGAAGTTGTTTGCTCTTAGATGGAAAGACTCTGTTTAGTCAGTTTTAGTCAGGTTGCCCTGTGCCCACTCCCTAATCTCTTCTATATCTCAGAAGAGATTGGCTCAAGATACAATCCAATTTTGTATGTTGAGTCTTGTCTCATTAACATAACTTTCACCTATTCTACCTCATTAACATCACAGAGGTAGGATTTACAACACACAAGTAAGTCACAGCCGATGATAAAATGGTGAACAATCACACAATACTGGAAATCAAACCAAAATCAAACCCATTGCCACTGAGTCAATTCCAACTACTAGTGACTCAGTAGAACTGCCCCATGAAGTTTCCAAGGAGCACCTGGTGAGTTTGAACTGTTGACCTTTTTGTTAGCAGCCATAGTGCTTAACCATTGCACCACCAGGGTCTCCACTGGGAATTATCTCCTATCCCTATTGACATACATATTTTTTGAGCTCAGACTATGATGGGGGGAGAATATGTGGCAGTATTTCTTAAACTTATGGTGTTGCTCTAACAGAAATACCACATGTGGATGGCTGTAACAAAGAAAAGTTTATTCTTACACAGTTCAGTAGGCTAGAAGTCTGAATTTAGGCTACCAGCTCCAAAGGAACACACATCGTGTTGCATCAGTGTTTCTTTGATCTGGGAGCATCTTGATGCCGGAACCTCAGGTCCAAAAGATGGACTCTACTCCTGGCACTGCTTTCTTGATGGTATAAGGTTTCTAGCTCTCTGCTTGCTTTCCTTTAATCCCTTGTAGGATAAAAGGTGATGCGAGCCACACTTCAGGGAAACTCCTCCAGTAAGAGTGTTACAGTTTCTTACCCCAATTAATATTCTCCAGTGTATCCAATCTATTAACCACAGGCAGAGAATAGGATTTATAGACAGGAAAATCACAAAATATAAGGCAATCACACAGTACTGGGAATCATGGTCCAATCAAACTGCTACATACATTTTTAGGGGGATACAATTAAATCCATAACATAGTATTTTGTCATTGTTAGGTCCTGTTTTAGTCAGTTGGGGCTGCTCTAACAGAAATACCACAGAGTGGATGGCTTTAACAAAGGAAGGTTTATTCTTACACAGTCTGGCAGGCTACAAGTCCGCATTGAGGGTATCCACTCCAGGGGAAGGCTTTCCCTTTGTTGGCTCAGGAGGCAAGTCCAGTATTGCATCAGTCTTTGTCCAGGGAGCATCTTAGTGCAGGAACCTCAGGTCTGAAGGACATGCTTTTCTCCCAGTGCTGCTTTCTTGATGGCACGAGGTTCTCAATTCTCTGATTGCTTCTCTTTCCTTTTGTCTCCTGCAGGCTGAAAGGATTAAGGGTGGGGCAAGCCATACTCCAGGGAAACTCCCTTTACAGTGGAGCAGGGAGGTGATCTTATAAAGGGATTTACAGTCCCACCCTAATCCTTTAGCATACAGCGTAGGAAAACCACAAAATGGAGGCAGTCACAAGATACCGGGAACCATGGCCCAGCCACACGGCTACACATATGTTTGGGGGGACACAATTCCATCCATGACAGGTCCCTTGAGTCACTTCTGACTCATAGTGACCGTTTGCACAACAGAATGAAACACTGCAAAGTCTTGGGCCACGTCCACAGTCATTTTTATGATTAAGCCTGTAGTTGGAGCTACTGTGTCAAACCATCACATTGAGGGTCTTCTTCTTTTTCACTGATCCTCCACTTTACCAAGCATGATGTCCTTCTGTGGGGATTGATCCCTCCAGACAACACATCTGAAGTGTGTAAGACACAGTCACCATCTTTGCTTCCAAGGAACACTCTGGTTGCACTTCTTCCAGAATAGGTCTGTTTATTCTTTTGGCAGCCATGATACATTGAATATTTGTCTCCAACACCACAATTCAAAGGCATCAATTCTTCTGTTTTTCTTATTCTTCATCCAGCTTTTGCACCCATATGATGCAATCCAAAATACCATGGCTTTGGTCAGGTACACCTTAATCTTCAAGGCAACATTTTTACTTTTCAATACTTTAAAGAGGTCCTTTGCAGCAGATTTTCCCAGTGCAATGTGTTTTTTGATTTCTTGACCGCTGCTTCCACGGCGTTGATTATGGAACCAAGTAAAATCAGATCGTTGACAACCTCAATCTTTTCTCCATTCATCACAATGTTGCTTATTGGTCCAGTTGTGAAGTGTTTTGTTTTCCTGATGCTGAGATTCAATCCACACTGGAGGCTGTGGTCCTTGATCTTAATCAGTAAATGTTTCAAATTTTCTTTACTTCCAGTCAGGGTTGTTTCATCAGCACAACACAGATTGTTAATGAGTCTTCCTTCAACCCTGATGTCTTGTTCTTCTTCAAACAGTCTGACTTCTCAGATTATTTGCTTGGCATACAGATTGAAAAGGTATAATGAAAAGGTACAACCCCGACACATGCCTTTCCTGACTTTAAACCATGCAGGGTCCCCTTTTCCTGTCCATATGACTGCCTCTTGATCTATATACAGATTCCTTAGGAGCACAATTAAGCATTCTGGAATTCCCATTCTCCACAATGTTAGCCATAAGGGTATAAGTGAAAGGAAGGTGGCCAAACAAAAAGCCAACCCAACCATTGCTGTCGAGTTGATTCTGACTCATAGTAACCCTAGAGCACAGAGTAGAGCCGTATAGGTTTTCAAGAAGAGGCTGTTGGACTTGAACTGCCAGTCTTTTGGTTAGTGACTGTAGCTTTTAACTGCTGTGCTGTAAATTAATAATTGTGAAAGCTGGTATATAGGATTCATTTTACTAGTCTATTTTTGAAAACATAGCTATTGATACATAATTCTGATGCCAAAACATTTACCAATGTGAATGCTTTTCACATGTTTACAAAGTTGTGTCCCCCCCATCTGTCAGTTTGTCAAACTGCGGGGACTTATGTATTGCTGTGATGGTGGAAGCTATTCCACTGGCATTTGAATACCAGCAAAGTCATCTATGGAGGATAGGTTTCAAATGAGCTTCCAGACTGAGACAGACAACGAAGAAGGAACTGGCAGGCTACTCATGAAAAGAATCAGCCAGTAAAATCCTCATGAACAATGGTGGAACACTGTTTGTTATAGTGCCAGATGATGAGTTCCCCAGGTTGAAAGGTACTTAAAATATGATAGTAGAAGAGCTGCCTCCTTAAAGTCAACCTTAATGATATAGAGTCAAGCTTTTGGGACCTACCTTTGCTAATACGGCATGACATAAAATGAGAAGAAACATGTGCAAACATCAGTTAATAATTGGTACATGAAGTGTACAAAGCATGAATCTAGGAAACTTGGAATTATCAAAAATGAAATGGAATGCATAAGCATTGATATCCTAGGCATTAGTGAGTTGAAAGGAGTAGTAGTGGTCATTTTCAGTCAGACAATCATATAGTCTACTATACCAGGAATGACAAATGGAAGAGAAATGGTCTTGCATTCATCAACAAAAAGAATATTTCAAGGTCCATCCTGAAGTGCAATGTTGTTAGTAATAGGATAATATCCATATGCCTACAAAGAAAACCAGTTAGTACGACTATTATTCAACTTTACACATCAACTGCTAAAGCCAAAGATGAAGAAACCAGAGACTTCCACAGTCTGATATTGATCAAGCACACAATGAAGATGCATTGATAATTACTGGTGATTCAAATGCAAAAGCTGGAGAGAAAAAAGGAGGGTTGGGAGATGGGGCCAAGGTGTCAGACTAGTCAGATGTTTCCTGTGATCCCTTTAACAACAAAGACTCCAAAGAACAAATGAACCAATTTCCTATGACATCCCAGGAGCCCTGAACATCAAAGGGAAAGCTGAGAAATCAGACTGATTAATGAGGAAGCAAGAGTAGGTCCAGAAATACCCGGGACTGGCTGGATCTGACCACCTGGGAATTGGCTGCAGCCAGAGTACTGAGTGAAACAGTGGTGATTGGAAGGTGTCCTCCTTAGCAGGAAAGAGTAAAGTGTACTTGAGCCTCCTGAGCCAATGAGAAGTGGTACTTGACCATCAACAGCTAAGTGACGCATCTACTTACTGCAGGTGGTTCTAAATCTTTCCTTCAGGATAATTCTCTCTCTTCTCTCTCAGAGCCTCCTCCTTCCCACTCTGTACTGTGCCAAGCTCTGGAGTATGACAGCATTAACTGAGCTGGAAGTAGAACTCCATAAGCCTGCCTTGAGTCATTCTCTAGACTTGGAGAGAGAACAATTTAACTAACTGGGGGAAGGTGGAAAAAAAATCTTCTGACTCATGTGAGCTAGAAATTCAGGGCAGAAACAGCCCCTTCAACTAGAATCAGCCATAAGGGATCACGCCATTCTATAGGCACTTAGGACTGAAGTTAACCCCCTGCCTTTTTTAGCATCTGCAGCCAAATACCCGTGCCTACACCAATCCCCACTGCTTACCTAAGACAGTGGAAGAGAGCCTGCATCACGCATTTGGCGACTGACTAACTAGACACCTAAGCTGAATTCACACAAGAACGGGAAATGGACTGCTGGGCTAGCATGTCTAGTAACAGCTCTAGCTTCCTGCTGACAGGACATTAGAGCTTCAGAAACTCCCATAACCAAACTAGCACATATGACAAGACTATCTGGATATTACAAAACAAAACAAAGCAAGAAGTGAGACCACAGTAAGGAAACATAAAATAAATAAATTTAACAGTTTACTGATGGCTTGGGGATAACAATCCATATCAAATCATTTAAAGATGCAGACTACAACAGCTTAAGAGAGCTCTGAAAACAAAGACTCAAGAAATTTTCCAGACAAAGAGAACTTAATGGAATTATCAAAAGTAGAATACAACAGATCAATATTTAGAACTCTAAGAGGAAGGAGATGAGGCAAAATACAGCAGAGCATAATGACAAATTGAAGAGACTGCAAGAAAGCATACAGCCACAAGAATTAGAAATTCAGAAAATGAATAATAAAGTCACAGAAATAGACAGCTAGAAAGTCAGAGGAGCAGAACTGAGGCAATAGAAGGCTGAATTAGTGAGATTGAGGATAAAGCACATGACACAAACATATCTGGGGAGACATCAGATAAAAGAATTTTTTAAAAAATCAAGAAACACTTAGAAGTATGTGAGATTCTATCCAGAGGAATAATCTATGAGTGACTGGAGTTCCAGAACAGGGGGAAATAACAGAAAACACAAAGAGAATTGCTGACAGTTTGTTGGCAGAAAACCTCCCTGATAGCATGAAAGATGAGAAGATATGAGCACTGTCAACTAAGTTCCCAAACTAGAAAAAGTGCTACGTACGTCACTTCTGAATATCACTATGATCACCTTTGAAGTACTCCCCTTGCGAAGCTATGCACTGACTCCAGTGCCTAGTCTACCCTTCAAAGCAATTTTGGAACACTTTCTGGAATGGCCATTACAGCTGTTGTGTTACTTTTGATGTTCTGAATGTCATCACAATGTCTTCCTTTCAATGTTTCCTTATCTATGAGTAAAGAAAATGTCACTGGGGGCCAGATCAGGTGAGTAGGATGGGTGTTCCAATACTGTTACTTGCATGCCAGCTAAAAACGCCCTCACAGACAACTATACAATTAAGTTGCTGTTTTAGTCAGCTAGGGCTGCTCTAACAGAAATACCACAGAGTGGATGGCTTTAACAAAGGAAGGTTTATTCTTACACAGTCTGGTAGGCTACAAGTCCAAATTCAGGATGTCTGCTCTAGGAGAAGCTTTTCCCCCTTGTTGGCTCTGGAGGCAAGTCTGGTATTGCATTAGTCTTTGTCCAGGGGGCATCTTGGTGCAGGAACCTCAGGTCTGAAGGACACCCTCTTCTCCCAGTGCCACTTTCTTGATGGTGTGGTGTTCCCAATTCACAGCCTGCTTCCTTTTCCTTTTATCTCTTGCAGGCTGACAGGATTAAAGGTGGGGCAAGCCATACTCCAGGGAAACTCCCTTTACAGTGAAGCAGGGAGGTGATCTTATAAAGGGATTTATAGTCCTACCCTAATCCTTTAACATACAGCATAGGAAAACCACAGAATGGAGGACAGTCACAAGATAGTGGGAATCAGCCACGTGGCTACACCTATTTTGGGGGACACAATTCAATCCATGACAGTTGGTGAATATGCCACCATGACACTGTTCACAATGGCCATTCCAGAAACAGTTCCAAAATTGCTTTGAAGGGTGGACTAGGCACTGGCATCGGTGCATAGTTTCCCAAGAGGAGTACTTGCAAGGTGATATTCAGCAATGGGGTATGTAACACTTAGAACAATTAAGTTTGGAGACGTAATTGTCAGACCTTGTATATATCCAAGTTGCTCATCAAACTCCACACAAGGTAAATCCCAAAAGAAAGACACCACGATATATTATAATCAAACTTACCACAACTAACACAAGGAGAGAATTTTGAAGGTGACTAGCCAGCCAAGTGCTGTCAGGGATAAACAAAAAAATAATCTCCAAAGGAGAGTCAATAAGAGTATGTTTGGACTACTCAGCAGAAACCACGCAGTCAAGAAGGCAATGGGATGACATATACAAAGCCTTGAATGAAAAAACAAAGATTGTCAGCCAAGAATTATCTGTCCAGGAAAATTGTCTCTCAAATATGGTGGCAAAATTAGGACATTTCCAAATAAACAGAAACTTAGGGAATTTGCAAAAACTAAAACAAAATAACATGAACTATTAAAGGGAGTCCTTTGGTTAGAAAACCATTAACACCGGGTAACAACCCAAGATGAGAACACAGAACAGAGCACCTGGACATCAAACCCAAAATGGCAACAACAAAAGTAAATCAAAGGCAAAACACTGAAAATAGGGAAACAGAGATGCAATTATGTAAACATAACAAAGAAGAGGGACTTAAAAGAAAATGAAGTCATAGATGTTTCATATAGAGTGGAAGTCAAGGTGATATAAAGAAACTAAAGACTAGGATAAATTTAGAAAAATAGGAGTAAATATTAAGTTTACCACAAGGAAATTTTCAATCCTGTGCATTGAAATAAAAAATACACACAAAAGAAAGTTTCAGCAAATACAGAACCACCAATATTGAAAAAGTTGAAAAGAAAACACGTTAAAAAAAAAACTCAGCATGGAAAATTGAATGAAACAAAGAAATTGCCTACAATTCACAAGACACCAAATGACAGCACTAAAATTCATACCAATCAACAATCACTCTTAATGCAAGTAGATTAAATGCACCAATAAGAAGATGCAGAGTCACAGGTTGGATTGAAAAAAATGACCCATCTGTAGGCAGCCTACAGGAGACACACTTTAAACTTAAAGACACGAACCAACAAAAGCTCAAAAGATGGAAATATATATATATATACACATATGTATCAAGCTAACAGCATTAAAAAATAGAGCAGGAGTGGTAATATTAATCTCTGATAAAATAGACTTTAAAGTAAAATCTACCACATTGGATAAAGAAGGACCCTACATAATGATTAAAAGCTTAGTATACTGGGAGGACACACCCATACTAAATATCTACGCAACCAACGACAGGGCTCCAGATACATAAAATGAACTCTTAACTACATTGGAAGCAGAAAGAGACAGCTCCACGTTTTACAGGCAGGAAAGTTGTGTGTCAGGGCTGTATCCTTTCAACATATGTTTTCAATCTGTATGCTGAGCAAATGATCTGAGAAGCTGGAATATATGAAGAAGAATTAGGCATCAGGATTGGAGGAAAACTTATTAACAACCTGCGTTATATGGATGATACAACCCTGCTTGCTGGAAGTGAAGAGGACCTGAAACACTGATGAAGATCAAAGATGACAGCCTTCAGTATGGATTGGACAACATGTCCAAAGCATGTGAGTCTAAGTCTTGCCATCTTTACTTCTAAGGAGCATTCTGGTTGCACTTCTTCCAAGCCAGTAACTGAAAGGAGTCTTGGTGGTGCAATGGTTAGGTGCTATTAACCAAAAGATCAGCAGTTTGAATGCACCACCAACTCCCAGAGAGAAAAGACCTGGCAATCTGCTACCCTTAAGGTTACAGCCTAGAATACTCTATGGGATACTTGTACTATGAGATCGAATTGATTCAAGGGCACACAATGATAGTTGTGAAGGAGTTACTGGTTGATGACATTGGTTAAGTGCTTGACTGCTGAGAGGCTGGTTCAAACTCAGCCAGACCTGGTGATGTGCTTCCAAATGTTCACAGCCTCTGAAAACCTTGTGGAGCACAGTTGTGTTTTGCACATGTGGGGTGACCATGAGCTGAGGAAATGGTATCTCACTGGGGTTTTAAATCCTCATGGCATGGTGGTTAAGTGCTATATCTGCTAACCAAAAGGTTGGCAGTTTGAATCTGCCAGGTGCTCCTTGTTAATTTCTCATTCAAAAATATACACTTACCCTTCTGCGACATTATTTGCAGTCCTCACATTCTCACTTTCCACTCTGGGTCCCTTGCGTCCATTTGCCCACGTCTTGTCCCTTCCTGCCTTCTCGTCCTGCTTGGTCTCAAACAGCAGATTGAAGTGAGGAGTACCTTCCTTCTATGTATGATTTTTTGTTATATAGTCCTATCTAAGAGTGGGCTTCAGGAATGATTTCAGTTCTGGGCCAGCATGCTTCTGGGGGCCATCATTTCAGGGGTTCCATCAAGCTCTGTCAGATCATTCAGTCTGGTCTTTTTATGTGGGTTTGAGCTCTGTTCTCCACTGTGGTCCTGCTCTGGCTGGGGCTCTTCGTTATGTTCCCTGTCATGATGGTCATTGGTTGTAGCCAGGTAGCATCATCTTCTCGTCTCAGGTTCTGTTCACTTTCTTGATGGTATCATTTAAAGCACAGAAGTTTTTAATTTTGATGAAGCCCAATATATCTATTTTTCTAAACCATTATTATACTTTTAATAACAGTATATCTAAGAAATCAATGCTAATCCAGTGTCATGAAGATTTAGTCTTCTGCTTTGTTCTAGGAATTTAGATTTGCTCTTACATTTAAGCCTACAATCTATTTTTAGTTAATTTTTGTGTATGGTTTGAGACAGGGATCCAATACTTATACACAAGGATATTGTCTGTCTACTTTTGTACATGTTTATACTTTTCCATAATAAACTCTTAATTTAAGAAAAGGTAGTGGCAAAAAATTATCGGGTAGGAATTGCTTTCATTTACTAGTAACAACTACCTAAAATAAGAGTGACTTCAACAAGGTATAAATTTATATTAGATTAGAGGTGTTTAGAAGCAGACAGACTAGAACTGATATGGTAACTCTATATAATCAATACTGACTCAGGATTCTAAAGCCTTGGTGGTGCAGTGGTCAAAGTGCTCAGTTGCTAACAAAAAATTGGCAGTTTGTACCTACTAGCTGTTGCTCAGGAGAAAGATGTAGCAGCCCACTTCTGTAAAGACTTACAGCCTTGGAAACCCTATGGGCCAGTTCTACTCTGTCCTATAGCTTTGCTGTGATTTGCAATTGACCTGATGGAAATTGGGGTAGGTTTTGACCAAGGATTCTATTATCCATTTCAATATTTCAACATGTGCCTTACATCCTTGAAGTTACTTCATGTTTACAAAGTAGCTGCTATAGCCACAGCCATTACAGCTGAATTCTGAGCACAAACGGGAAAAGGAGAATCATCTTCCTTTAAATAACTTTCTATCGTAATTATTTGGTACTGCTCTAAGAGAAATACTGTGAGTAGATGGATTTAAAGTATAAAAGTTTATTCTTACACAGTCCAGTAGGCTTTATGTCTGAATTCAGGGTGTCTGCTCCAGGGAAGGGCTTGCTATAAGTTTGAATTCAAGGTGTGTGCTCCAGGGAAGGGCTTTCTCTCTTTGCTGGCTCTGGAGGAAGGTCCCAGGGTGTCTGCTCCAGGATAAGGTTCTTCCTCTTCGTCAGCTCTGGAGGAAGGTCCTTGTGTTGCATCAGTTGTTCTTTGGTCTAAGAGCATCTTGGTATGGGAACCTCAGGTCTGAAGGATGAGCTCTGCTCCTGACTCTGCTTTCTTGATAGTATAAGGTCTCCAACTCTCTGCTTTCTTCCCTTTCCTTTTATCTCTTGTATAATAAAAGGATAAAAGGAGGTGCAAACCCCATTTCAGGGAAACTCCCTTTACTTTGGAGTAGGGAGGAGGCGACTTTTAGGAAGGGTGCCACAATTACCATCATGACAGGGAACATAACGAAGAGCCCCTGTCAGAGCAGGACCACAGTGGAGAACAGAGCTCAAACTCACATAAAAAGACCAGACCGAATGATCTGACAGAGCTTGAAGGAACCCCTGAAATGATGGCCCCCAGAAGCATGCTGGCCCAGAACTGAAATCATTCCTGAAGCCCACTCTTCTGAGAAAGATTAGGCGGTACTATTCCTGTTTAACATAATCCAGTCTCTTAACCCCAGGCAGAGATTAGGATTTGTAGCATAGGAAAATTCACAAAAGGGAGGGCAATCACACAACACTGGGAATCATGGCTCTACCGAATTACTACACACATTTTTGGGGGACACAATTCAATCTATGACACGTCCCTTCAAGCCTGTCTAAAGACTTGGACTTGTCACTTATTGGTTATTCTTGTGGTAATGGACTCCAGCATGTGAACACCATCATCAGGGTGGGGATTTTGACATTAAGTTTTTAAAAAATTTATTTGATTGGTTTTTGTGGTCAAAACAATGCACACAGCAATGATATTAAATGAATATTGAGTAGTTGGAGTAAAGAATTACAACTGCCCAACCAATACCCATTCTTTAGTATCCTTTGTGGTAAGGAGAAATATAGGAGGCTGGAATTTTACATTTCGTATAAATTTTTCAGATTATTCAATGTTGGTAATGAAACAACAACAACAATTTAAACTTGCCTGGACAAACAGTAGATTTCTGGTGCACATTCCATTTCTATGCTACTCATTGACAGCTTCCGATTTCAGGTGAACATAAGAGCTTTTTAAGCACCTGAAGGGTACAGGGGCAGTGTTAGAATTCCCCTGCGTGGCTTCAAGCCAGTGGGTGAAAGTCTGAAGGAAGTAGATTTTGGCTCAGCATTAGGAAGAACTCCATCCTCGGAGCTGTCGGAGACAGAAGGAGCTGCCTAGGGAGGTAGGAAATTTGCAGTTGTCGGAGGTGTTTGAGCAGATGCCGGAGAACTGCTTGGCAACAACTTCTGAGGTCTTCGCAACCCCAGCAGTCTCAGAGGCTGGAAGAAAAATTATTGTATTGACTACTGTTGCTATGATGACACGCTGAAAGAAGAATGCCATCGAAGGTGAGCGGAAGGCAAGATGTCGCGCATCTGGGACTGTCAGCTGCTGTGTCCTCACCCTGTCAAGGGCAAGGCAATAGGAGATGGGAAATTCTCCCGCCTTCAGGGTTGCTTCTATGTTTAGCCTTCTGGGACAATGAAATTTTACTGTCCAAATATTTGCAAGCATAATTTGACTCACCTCTGCTCACTACGTGAGAGTAAACAACAGCCTCTTGGACATGTACCCTGTACAGGTTCACAAGATCCTGCACTCAGAAGGGCCCTGTGTTTGGTTTTAAGCTCTGTGGTTAGTGTCTTAGGACTCCACGGATGGTGCACATAGTTAAGGAACTCTGTTGTTAATCAAAAGGTTAGTGGTTCAAGTCTACCCAAAGGTACTTCAGAAGAAAGCCCAGGCAACCTACTGCTAAAAAAACATAAGCTTTTGAAAACCCTATGGAGCACAGCTGCCCTCTGACACATAGGAGGTTGCCATCAGTCAGCATCAAGTTGACAGCAACTAGTTTTGACTAATGTCTTAAAATTCTTAATAACTTTTGAGCAAGAGACCCATGCTTTTTATTTTGTACTGGGCTTTTCAAATTATGTAGCTAGTCCTACATACTTTCACTCAAAATGTTTTCATTTCTAAAAAGGCTCTGAGGATACAGATTTAAACCCAACACTCACAGTTTAGTAGTGGACAGAGAGGTGGGAAAACAATTTAAACTTGCCTGGACGAACAACAGATTTGGGGAGACGAACAACTAATGCGAAAACCGTTATGTAGCACATTAAGTGCTCAAAGAAAAATACCTAATCTAGACAGAGAAGTCAGGAGGTAGAGAAGGTTGTTCAGAAGCATTAAGCAGTGAGCTTCAGTTGCTTGTTGACCAAAATCCTTTCTTTCCTTCTTCCATTATAAGAAAATTGTAGGTGGAATCACGACTGTCTAATTAGAGATTATATTTCCCAGCATGCACAGCAGTTAGTTGTGATCATGTGACTAAGTTCTTTCCAACTGTGTAAGGATGATATGGATCACTTTCTGGTTAGAAGTTAAAACATTAAGCCTGCCTCAGCCACTCTCTCTTCCGCTTTCTTGCGTCTGGAATCTGCAGGTGAGGGTGATCCTGCTTCCATCACGCAGGTGACAAGGCCTTAGGGGTTGGCAGAAATCTGAGCGGGAAAGAATGGGGCTTCTGAATGGCTTTGAGGATTGTTCACTTTAGAACTGTTAAGATGAGAGATAGAAGTGTTTATCGTCTTTAAGCCACTGCATTCTGGGACCTCTTTTTAAGTCTATTCTACCAGGTATGAGTAAATGGGAGTTTTTGTCGTTTCTGGCTGTAGAGTTGACTCTAACTTGGGGTGACCTCACTTACAGTAGAATAAAACATCATCTGGTCCTGTACCATCTTCATGATCATTGTTCTGTTTCATCTCACTGTTGTGGCTATTGTGTCAACCCATCTCAGAGAGTATCTTTTCATTTCTGTTGGCCTCTACTTTAACAAACATCCGTCCTCATCCTGATGTGATCCATAAGGTTTTCTTTGGCTGATTTGTAGAAGTAGGCCTTTCTTTCTAGCCTATCTCAGTCTGGAAACTTTTCTGAAACCTCTGCACCACGGTGACCTCGCTAGTATTTGAGATATCCGTGGAATAGCTTGTAGTCTTATAGTAATGTGTAAGCTACCGCAGTAAGACGGACTGACAGATGTGTAGACAGGAGTTAGCAATGAGAAAAGAGTAGAACAAATATACCCTAGCAGAGAAAACAGCACCCCAGAGCACCCAGCTGAGAGAATGTGAAACATTCAGAAACTTAGAACTGGCTTAAGATGCCTGAAGGGAAAGCTATAGGAGAATTGGTGGAAAGACGGAAGACTTAGCCAGATAATGAGACTTTGCATGCTAGATGTAGTACCTAAGAAATAACTCCTCAAAGAAACCAAGTCTTAACCTCTACAACCTGTAAACGTTATCTGACAAAGACCCTTATCTTGGCAGATGTGATTAAATGAAAGATATTGAAAGGAAGAGTTATCCAGTTTTATCCAAGTGGACCCCGTGAGTCCTTATGAGAATGAGGCAAAGGGAGATTTGACACATACAGAAGAGGATAAGGTGCTGTGAACCACAGAGGCATACATTGGAGTGATGTGGCCACAAGCCCAGGAATGCCAGCTGCCACCCAAAACTGGAAGAGGCAAGAAACAGTTTTTTTCCCTAGAACATGTAGAGGGAATGCACGAAGTGACAGTGCTTCACTTTTGGCCTAGTGTAACTGATTTTGGACTTCTTGCTTTCAGAATTATGAGAAAATACATTTCTGTTGTTTTTAGCCATGAAGTGTGTGGCAACTTATTACACAACCTCAGAAAACTAGTACACAAGGCAAGGAGCTTAGATGCAATTCTGTGGGCTGTGGAAAACCAAGTTGGAGGGTGACATGATCAGACTAACATTTTGGTCCATTACATTTGGTTTGTAACCTGCAATTTTTTTAAATGTATGAATACTTTAGAATGCTAACTAATAATATAATGAGTTCTCGTGCACACATCACTTAACTTGGGAAAATGCAACATTACTGATAAAATTAAAGTTTCTATAACCAGTTGCTCTCCAGTAAATCCTGACTCTTGGTGATCTCATGTGTCTCAGAGTAGAACTGTGCTCCATGGAGTTTTAAATGGCAGATTTTTGGAAGTAGATCCCCAAAACTTTCTTCCAAGCATCTTTTGGGTAGATTGGAACATTTAATCTTTTGGTTAACATTAACAATTTTGTAAAAATGGCATGGGAGTAGCATCTAAACTCTTCTAACTTTACAAGAGGGAAGGAGAATCAAGATCAGCAGCCCAAGGCTAATTCCTCTTAGGTGGAAGTCAAACATGCCTCCTTTCTCTACCATCTTGACCAATTCTGACACCAAGCATCCTGTCCACAGCACTCTCTCCTTTTCTGCTGAGTTTGATAATTTGTTGCAATGGCCACACAGAACTCACAGACAACACCCATAATTATGGGGTTTATTAGGGAAATAACAGGTTGTAGTTCAGGTTCAGGAGCTCTCAGGATACAGTGGTTCTGTCAGGATAGCCTATTCTCAGCCATGCCTGCCGGCAGACCTTGCTCTGGCCCTCGGCCCCTGCTTTGCTCAGGCAGTGTTAACAAAGCTCTTTTAGTTCTGCTGTGAGCATCCCCGAGACACCCTGTTCTGCTAATAAGCCTTGGTCTGAAGGTGCTCAGTTCTAGCTCTGCGGATTGACAAACCTGGCTCCACCAAGTACCCAGAGGTGCTCTACCCCACAACAAGACTCTTGCCCTCAGTTTTCTTGCTCCATGGGCTGTGAAGCCCTCTGCGCAGTCTTCTGCCACTTTCTTGGTTCTGCCGCTATTTCTCTGCCCCCACTTTTTCCAACGTTTAGCATTGTAGTCTTCCCCCTTTCTCCCAGCCTTCTGGTACTTCTCAGCTCAGGGATCCTGCACCCAACGGACACACTGGACTCTTGGCTCTTCATTTTTTGTTGTGGTAATCTCTTTATGCTTTGGAATTCACTCCCTTTTAAGCCTAGTGAGAATGCAAAGTTGACCAGTCCCCTTGGTGGGCCACAATTATTTTATTTGCTTGATTGGGTGGGAGTTACAAGACTATGGTGAGAAAGTCCACACAAAAAGGGTCCATTGCACTGCAATTTGCACCATTCTGGGTCTCCAGAGTCCTCTGTACTCCTTTGTTGATTCTTCTTCTTAATTGTTGTTTTTAAGAGCACTTGGAGAGGGCAAGGATAGGAATAGAACATGCAACATTGAACACAAACTACATCCTTAGCATGTGTCAGCCTCTATAGTGTATATATATTGAAGAAGCAGCCACAGACAGGTGACAAAGAACACCTGGTGCCTTCCTAGAATGAGGAGATTTCCTCCTGAGACTTGGTATGGCATACTTGGAGGGGCTGCATTTCTGGAGCACAGGCCCAAGATGTGAAGTAATATTTGCATTGAGTCTCCAGTCCTTATCCAATTTTGCTGATTGTGTGCAGATAAATGATGAAGTCATAGGAAATCTGAAATACCTCTCTGTAGGTTTTAAACTTTGGTGAAGGACACTGAAAGATTTGGGGACACAGGTGGTATTCCGTCTTTTCATCCAGCTGATGGCTATGACTTTGGACAAGAAAGGAAATGACATTGGGAGTCAACAGCTGGCAATGCTGATGGCGCTGAAGAGAATTTCACTTCCTGGGTCAGAGCCCAAGATGCCAGAATATGAGGATGCTGGCAGAAAAAACAGCACCACACAGGCAGGGAAGAACGAGTCTGCCAGGAGATTTCTCAGTGGCATCAAAGGACATTTAAAGAAACTTTTTTACAGGAGGCATAGTGCCCATCTGTTGTTTTTGTCTCCTCAGCACCCATCTTGCTATCTTCTGCCACCAGCTTCTTTATTTTTGAAGGAAAGCCATGCATCCCAGTCTGTAGTCCAAGAGGATTACAGTTCTACTCTGACCTATAGGGTGGCTTTGTGTTGGAGCCGACTCGATGGCAGTGCGGTGGGGTTGGCTTCAAGGGTAATTACACCCAGAAAGTGTATTCAGATCTCAGTGATCAGTTCAGAGGTGGACACATGAGCCAACCTGGACCAATAAAAATTTTCTCTGGGACTTTGCTGAAGTGACTGGGAATGAGGCATGCTTTCTTGCTGCATTAGACCTGTTGGCATGTTACACTACAAGCTTGGAGCTACTGGTCACTACTTTGCTTGACAAGACTGAGAATGAAGTCGACACAGCACAAAGCTGAGTCTAGTATAGAGAAAGGGAAATTCCTGAAGATGTTAAAGTATCTACTTTAGCCATAAACCCTGGTGGCATAGCGACTATGTGCTACGGCTGCTAGCCAAAAGGTCGGCCGTTCGAATCTGTCGGGCACTCCTTGGAAACTCTCTGGGGCAGTTCTGTGCTGTGCTATAGGGTCACTATGAGTTGGAATTGACTCAGCGGCACTCGGTTTGGCTTGGTTTGGGTTTACATTAGCCATGTTTGATGGTAGCCCTATCTTGTGCTTGCCAGTCATTCTATTCTAACTTCTCTCTTTTTCTGTAATTTACAGTCATTTCATTTGAATTACTACCATGTACAACTGATGGTTGAGAACAAAAGGTAATAAAACAACTGTCTTAATATAGAAAGATCCAGGACAAGAGAGAGAGTGCACGGTCATTTTTGGCTAAATGTTAAGACAACTGAACCTGCACTTTACGGCTGTACACATTGATTGCCAAATTTAAAGCGTATAAGAATGGAGGGGGGAGATTTTCATGTTACTGAAGGAAGAAACATGTAACTGCAGAAGGATCACCGCCACTTAAGGGGATTGGTAGATAGAAAATGACAATGGAGGATATGTTGCACTTAAATATGTGAATCCAATAGAAATGGGGAGTTGTGTAGTACCCTCTACAAAGACAGCACTAGCTGGTCTCTCTGGCAGCACGGAGAGTCTTTAGTCAGAAAAAAATGAAAAGAAACATGGAAACAAGACCCCCCTCGATGCACTGGGACCCAGGGAGTGTGCACACTGTACTTCCCTGATGCACATTCCAAAAGCCAGGCAACAAGATTTCCTTGGAGAATTCCAATTATCTACATCAACTGAAATTCGCATTTTGCTGAAGTTTCGAACATCTGATAAATTATTAATGTACTTTGCTAATGGTTTCCAGAATACAATTAGCAATGGAGGAAGCTGTTACTTTTCCTTTTTTTAAAAAAACTTCATTTCCCCCCTGATTTTAAAAAGAAGACAGCCCTTTTGTAGCGAATAGGACAGTACAGGTAGCTATAAAGCCCAGATAACAGAAATCCCTCATGGTTCTCCGCCCTTGGAATAAGTGATTGGTCTTGTATTGTGTGTCAGATGCTGTGGTGAGTATTTTTGTAAAACTTGCTGTTAGTTGCCATTGAGGTCCCTTTGACTTATGGTGCCCTTAAACACAGTAGAATAAAGTGTTACCTGGTCCTGTGCCATTTTCATGATCATTGGTATGTTTGAGGCCATTGTGTCAGTTCATCTTACCGAGAATTGTCCTCTCCTTCCCTGACCTTCCACTTTACCAAAGAGTATGTTCTTCTCCAGCAATCAGTCTAGTCTAAAGACACATCCGAAGTAATCGAGTCAAAGTCTTGGACAATATTCTGTGATCCATAGGGTTTTCAATGGCTAGTTTTTGAAAGTGGGTCACCAGCCTTTCTTCCTGATCTGTCTTAGTTTGGAAACTCTGCTGAAACCTGTCCACTGTGAGTGATCCTGTCGCTATTTGAATCACGATGGCACAGCTTCCAGAATCACAGCAACATGCAAGCCATTCCAGTATGACAAACTGATGAAGGGGTAATAGATTTTCACAGACTCATTTAATTCCCACAGCAATTTTAAGAGATACATTTTAAGCTGATAATCATTTCTTGATGAGGAAATAGAGGTTTAGCAAGACTAAAAAATTTCTTTGTGGTTATATAGCATAGTAGATGTTAAAGTCTGGATTTGAACTCAGGTGTCTGATTCTGTCTCCTGGGTTCTCAACCAGCACACTATACTGTAGAAATGGCATGGGGCTTCGGAATTCATCTAGCTACGCAAGAGCAAAGAGAGAATCAAATTATCAGCCCAAGGCTGATTCTTTTAAGGCAGAAGTCAAATATATCTCCATCCTCCAACACTCTTTACCAATTCTGACACCAGCCATCCCTCTCATGACACTCTCTACTTCTGTGCTAAGCAAAACAAACCAACCAAATCAAAAAACCAAACCCAGTGCCATCAAGTCAGTTTCAACTCATAGCAACCCTGTAGGAGATGGTAGAACTGCTCAATAGAGTTTCCCAGGAGAACCTGGTGGATTCAAACTGCTGACCTTTTGGTTAGCAGATGTAGCACTTAACCACTAAGTCACCAGGGTTTCCTACTTCTCTGCTAGATTCATTAGTTTGTTTCAATGGCCATACAGAACTCACAGACCATACTCACAGGAACAGGGTTTTTAGGGAAGTAACAGGTTACAATTCAGGATCAAGAATGCCTCAGGATATGGCTGTTTAGTCAGGACGGCTTTGGCCATACTTGCAGAGAGTACTGCCTCTTGGCCCACAGGCCCTCTGACCCTTGATTTGGCCTTCCTCCTACTGAGGCAACTGTTACAGCTCTTTGGCCGTAGCCAACAATTGTCTGGAGTTACCGCACTCTGTCAGTCAGCCTCAGCCTGAAGTTACACACCTCTCTTGCTTTATGGGTCATCATGCCCACTGTAACTGCCTTACTCTATGGGTCAGGAAGGCCATTTGCACTAGTTTCCTGGTTCTGCTGTCACTCTTCTGCCCCTGCTTCTCACTATTTAGTGCTGCCTCTGGTGTTACAGCTCTCTCTGTCTCCTGGGTCTAGGAGGTTCTCAGCACAGGGACCCTGGGTCAGAAAAATGTGCTTCATTCCTGGCTTTTCTTTCTTGGTGGTAGTGAGGTTCCCTGTCTGCTCTGGGATTGGCTGTCTTTTTAAGCCTAGCAAGATGGCAAAACTGACCAATTACCTGCAACATTTCCACAAGCACCTTATTTGCATATTACCACTCTTTCAAGGGGCCCATGTACCTTATTTGCATAATTAGCAGGCTATTGAATCCCCTAGATGGACCATATGCACCTCATTTGCATAGTCTCACCCAATAATTTTGTGAAAATCACAAGACCGTGAATGGCTACAAGGGCCATGCTAAGTAATGTAACTATGTTATATACTTCCTTCTAATTATGTAAATTCCTCCTATTATTGTATACTTGTATATTATTGTATAATGATAATTATTATTATTGTGTACTTCAGAGTTCTTGGGTGGTACAAACAGTTAATGTGTTCAGCTGATAGCTAGAAAGTTGGATGTTTGAATCACTGAGAGGCACCTCAGAAGAAAGACCTGGTGATCTACTTCCAAAAAATTAGCCATTGGAAACTCTGTGGAGAACACCTCTACTATTACACACATGTGTCAGCATGAGTCAGAGACAAACTTATAGAAAATGGTGGTATTGTATACTTACCATTTTGTAGCCTTCTGCCCTTCTTTTTAACAAGTATTTTCTCACTTGCCACACAGCTTCAACAATTAACATCCATCTTGTTTCCTGTATCCCTCCCCGACTCTGTTATTTGTAGTAAATTATAAATATGTCTGTATGTGATTTTAGCAGTTCCTTAATGGTATCAGATATCCAGTCTGTGCTCAAATTTTCCCAGTGTAAATATTATTGCAATGTTATTCCAAATTTGCTTCTGAGAAGAAATTAGGAAGATTTGGTGGGAGTGTGGGAGTATAAGACACCTTGAGCAAAATTCACTCTGTCACTTTGAGGTTTGTAGCAGCAAACAAACAAGCAAAAGAAAATCACTCCAAATATAAGAAGCCACATCTCCCAAGCTCAGTACAATTGCACTGTGCAGCAAGGTAGCAGTAGCCACATGAGATTATTCACATTTAAATTAATTAAAGTTAACCAGCCACATTTCCAGTGCTCAATAGCCGTGTATGGCTAGTTGCTACCACACTGGACAGTGCAGTCAGGACATTTCTATTATCACAGAAATTTCTATGGAACAGAGCTGATCTAGACTCTAAGTAACTCACTCTGTGTCCCTGAGTCCAATCCATTCCTATCAGAAGAGTTGAACTCTTCTGTGTAACGATCTGTGATTGGGGCAACATCAGGTCTAAGAGTCATGCTCCCAGGGTCACTTTCCGGCCTTCGGACCATCAGTTGCAGTCTTTTAGTGGAGTTCTTAGGGTGCACTCCTTTTTTTCTCTTGTTGGCACTGGGACTCAACATTACGAGCCCCATCATGGCTGTCATTGGTGGTGGCCGGGCACCGTCTGGTTCTTCTGGTCACATGCTGATATAGTCGCTCATTCACGTGAGTCTTTCTGTCTTCTGAGTTCTTTTTCCCTCATGTCATGTTGTCCTTGGTGATCATCTGTTCCACCTGAGTTGGGACCATTTGGTGTACCTCATATGGCAGCTTGCTAGCTTTTAAGATGCCAGATTCCACTCACCAATATGGGGTGCAGAAGACTCTTTTAACAAAAGGCTAGTTATGCCAATTGGCCTTGATGTCCCCTGAGGCATGGTCCCCAGACTCCTCACCATGCTACTCTATCCTTGCAATATTAGGTTAAGATTTGAAGAGTTTTCAGCTTATGTTGAAGTCCATTTATATTGATCTACTTTCTAATATGTGCTGTCCCTGATTTCACCTAACCAATTTCTATCAACTATCTAATCTATAACCAGCACTCTCCCTCCCTCCCCTCTTGCAGCCATCAGTCTTTTCTTCTGTACGTGAGTCTGTTTTTGAGTTCTTAAAGTGCTGCTGATTGATTTCACTCAATGTAGTGTCTTCCAATTGAAACCAGGTGATGAGATGCTTCCTAAAATCATTATTGTTCTCTATTGTTGTGTAGTGTTCCATTGAACATATATAACATAGTTTGTTGATCCATTCATCTGTTGCTGGGTATCTGGGTTGATTCCATCTTTTTGCTATTGTGGACTGTGCTGCAATAAACATTCATGTGCATATATCTGTTAGTCTGATTGGCCTTGCTTCTATAGGATATATTTCAAGCAGTGGGATTATTGGGTCAAATGGTCTATCTATTTTCAGTTTTTTAAGGAAGTACCAGATTGCTTTCCAAAACAGTTTTGCAGTTCCACCAGCAGTGTAGTAGAGTTCCAATCTCTTCACAGCCTCTCTAGCATTTGTTGTTTTGTGTTTTTTGGATCATGACCAACCTTGTTGGGGTGAGATGATATCTCATCATAGTTTTGATTTGGATTTCTTTAATAGCTAGTGATCATGAGCATTTCTGCATGTGTCTTTTGGCTGCCTGTATATCCTCTTTAGGGAAGTGTCTGCCCATCTCCATTGCCCATTGCTTAATTGGGCTGTTTATCCTTTTCTTGTTGATACTTTGCAGTGCCTTGTAGATTACGGAGATCAGATGTCGGTCTGACATATAGCTGTCAAATATTTTTTTCCATGCTGTAGGTGGTCTTTTAATTCTTTTGATAAAGTCTTTGGATGAGCAAAAGTGTTTGATTTTTAGTTGTTCCCATTTATCTATTTTCTCTTCTGTTGATTGTGCTTTGTTTGTCAGATTTTGAATTCTGTCTAAATCTTATATTAGAACTTCCACTGTTGATTCTGTTTTTTCTTGCATGATCTTTATTGTTTTAGGTTTGATATTTAGGTCTTTTATGCAGTTGGAGTTGGTTTTTCTGTAAGATGTGAGATAAGGGTCTTGTTTCAATTTTTTGCAGATGGATATCGAATTTTGCCAACATTATTTGTTAAAGAGACTGTTTTTACCCCAGTTTACTATCTTGGGGCCTTTGGCAAATATCAACTGTTCATAATAGGACAGTGGAATTTCTGGGGTCTCAACTCTGTTCCATTGGTCTATATGTCTCTTTTACTACTGTGGCAGTGTAATAGGTTTTAAGGTCATTTAGTGAGAGGCCTCCTACTGTGTTTTTCTTCAGTAACGTCTGCTTATCCAGGGTTTCTTCTCTTTCCAAACAAATATGGTAATTTGTTTCTCCATCTCATTAAAAAATGTTACTGGAATTTGTGTTGGAATTGCATTGCATATGTAGATCACTTTGGGTAAGATACATGTTTTCACAATGTTAAGTCTTCCTGTCCATGAGCAGGGTAGATTTCTCCATTAATGTAAGTCTAGTTTCTTGCAGTAGGGTCTTGTACTTCTCTTTGTATAGGTCTCTTATTTTTCTAGTTAGATTTATTTCTAGGTATTTTATCTTCTTGGAGGCTATAGTAAATAGTATTGATTTGGTCATTTCTTCTTTAATGACCTCTTTGTTGATATAAAGGAATCCTACTGATTTACTTATGTTTATCTGGTATCCAGATACTTTGCTGAACTCTTCTATTAGTTTGAGTAGTTTACTTATGGATTCTCTAGGATTCACTGCATATGCAATCATTATTCTCTGCAAACAGTGACAATTTTACTTCTTGTTTGCTGATATGGATGCCCTTTATTTCTTTGTTTTGTCTAATTACTCTGGCCAGAGCTTCTATTACAATGCTGAACAGGAGAGGGGAGAGTGGGCATCCTTGTATAGTTCCTGTTCTGAAGGGGAATTCTTTCAGTCTGTTTCCATTCAGGGTGATGTAGGTGGTTGGCTTTGCGTAGATGGCCCTTACTGCAGTGAGGAATTTCCCCTCTATTCCTATTTTGCTGAGGTTTTTTTTTTTTTTTTTTTTTTTTTAGCATGAATTGGTGTTGGACTTTGTCAAATGCCTTTTCTGCATCAGTTGACAAAATCAGGTGATTCTTATCTTTTTTGTTATTTATGTGGCTGATCCCATTAATTGTTTTTCTGATGTTGAACCAACCTTGCATTCCAGGTATGACTCCAACTTGGTCGTGATGAGTTATTTTTTTGATGTGTTGTTGCAAGGATTTTGTTGGAGATTTTTGCACGTAGGTTTCTGAATAATATTGGTCTGTAATTTTCCTTTTTTTGTGGAATCTTTCCTGGCTTTGGTATCAGGGTTATGGTGGCTTCATAGAATGAATTTGAGAGTATTTTCATCCCTTTCTAGGCTGTGAAATAGTCTCAGTAGTATTGAGGTTAACTCTTCTCTAAAAGCTTGGTAGGATTCTAGTGTGAAGCCATCTGGGCCAGGGCTTTTTTTGGTTGGTAGTTTTTTTGATGACCTTTTCAATCTCTTCCTTTGTGATAGGTTTATCAAGTTGTTTTATTTCTCCTTGTGATTATTTTGGTAGGTGATATCAATTTAGAAATATGTCCATTTCCTCTAGATTTTCAAAACTGTTAGAGTACAGTCTTTTGTAGTATTCTGTTATGATACTTTTGATTTCTGTTGGATCTGTTGTGACATCTCCCATCTCATGTCTTATTTGGGTTATTTGTTTCATTTTCTATTTTTCTTTATTAACTTTATGCAATGGTTTGTCGATTTTGCTGTTTTCAAAAAACCAGCTTTTGGTTTTATCAGTTTTTTTCAACTGTTCTTCTATTCTCTAATTCATTTAGTTCTGCTCTAATCTTTATGATCTGATTTCTTCTGGTGTCTGATGGGTTCCTCTGTTGCTCTCTTTCTACTTGTTCAAGCTGTAGGGTTAATTCTTTGGTTTGGGTCCTCTCTTCCTCTGGATTCATGCATTTATGGACATAAATTGTCCTCTGAGCACTGCTTTGGCTGTATCCCATAAGTTCTGGTAGGAAGTGTTCTCATTCTCATTTGAATTCATAAATTTTTTGTTTCATCCTTGATTTCTTCTACAGCCCACGGCTTTTTGAGCAAGGTGTTGTTCAGTTTCCATGAGTTCCAGTTTCTATCTATGTTTTTTCTGCTGTTGATTTTGAATTTTGTGGCTTTATGATCTGAGAAGATGTTTTGCAGTAATCCAGCAGTTTGGATTTTGTTGAGATTTGCTTTATGTCCTAACACATGGTCTATTCTGGAAAATGTTCCATGTGCATCGGGGAAGAAAGTGTAGTTATCTCTTGATGGATAAAAAGTTCTGTATATGTCAACAAAGTCTAGTTGTTTAATTGTAGCAAAAAGATCTTCTGTCTCTTTACTGAGTTTTTCTTTGTATGTCCAGTACTGAAAGTGGAGTGTAGAGGTCTCCCACTATTACTGTAAAGTGATCTGTCTCATTTTTTTAATGTAGTCAGTGTTTCTCTGATGTATTTAAATACTCTAGTATCCGATGTGTAAATATTTAATATTGTTATGTCCTGCTTGTGTTTTGAAACTTTTAGGAATAAATAGTGACCATCTTTGTCACTATTTTAGATTAAAATAGATTTAACTTTAAATTAAAATTAAAATTTAATATACATTAAAATCTATTTTACCTGAGATTAGTATTACCACACCTGCTCTTCTTGGTTTAATGTTAGCTTGGTATATAGTCTTCTATCCTTTAATTTTCAGTTTGTTCCTATCTTTAAGTCTAAGTTGAGTTTCCTGTAAACAACATATAGACAAATCATGCCTTTTGATCCAAGACGTCACTCATTGTCTATTGGAGCATTCATTCCATTTAGATTCAGTGTAATTATTGATAGGTATGTGTTTAGTGCTGTCATTTGGATGTATTTATTTTTGTGTTGGTGTTTTCTCTGTTGCTCTTAATATTCTATTCTGCATCATTCTTCTTTATGGGTTGATATTTCATCCTTTTTCAGTGTTGGTTTTCTGTTTGTTGAGACTCCTGTGTTATGTTTCTTGTTTTAATATGATGCATCTTTATTGTGCTTTGTGACTACACCTATGAACCCCCTTAATAATCTAAATTTAAACCCAATTTTAACTTCTACGTATCTTATTAACTTCCTCTACATCTGAAAGGACTATAACTACTGTAGTATATCCCTCTTTTTAATGTGATGGTATCATAGTTTTCATCATATAATTACTGGATCTCTTCTTTTAATATTATAGCTTCAATTGAGTTTTGTGCTTTCTCTAACTAAGTAGGTTTCTGTGTGTTGCATCCTGCATTGCTTCTTTAAATATAGAGTTATTGGTTTTGTTTTTCTAAGCCAAGAGCTTCTTTAAGTATTTCTTTCAACTTTCATCTGGTTTTTACAATGTCTCTAAGTTTCTGTTTATCTTTGAATGTCTTAATTTCATTTTCATATTTGAAAGACAGTTTGGCAGAATATATAATTCTTGGTTGGATCTTTTTCTCCTTTAAAACTTTGAATGTGTCATCCTACTGCCTCCTTGCCAATTTCATTTCTGCTGAGAAGTCAGACCAAAGCCTACAAGGCTTCCCTCTGAATGTTAGCTTTGTTTTGAGCCTCACTGCCTTTAAGAGTTTCTGCTTATTCTGTTAAGTTTGATTATTTATGTCTTGGTATCTTTCTTTGGGAGTCAATTTTATGTGGTGTTGAATACACATCTTAGATATCTATGTTCTCTTCTTTCATAATTTTAGGGAAGTTTTCTGTCAGCAACTAAACAACAACACTCTGTGTTTTCAGATATCTCTCCCTGTTAAGGAACTCCAATTAATTGTTAATTATTCCTCTTGATAGAGTCTTATATGTTTCTTAATGCCTCTTCATTTTTCTTGTTTCTTTCCTCTGATTTCTCCTCATAAATGCTGGTGTCAGTAGCTCTTTCTTCGAGATCATTAAGTCTAATTTCTAGTTGTTCAATTCTGCTATTTTGACTTCAAATTGAATTACCTAATTATCTACTTCTGTTATTGATCTGTCATAATTCTGAATGCCAGTGTTCCATCAGTTTGAACAGCTTGCTTAATTTTTCATTTTGCTCTGCTGCATTTGTATAATGTCTAGGAAGGCTCTCTATGTAATTCTTTTCTACTTGACCTCCAATAGTTTCAGAAAGCCTTCTTCATCTGGGAAGTTCTTTGATTCTTTATTTTGGGAGTTTTCTGGAGCCATAGCTGGATATTTATTTAAATATTTGGCTTGGGTTTGCTGCTTTTGGGACATCTAGAAGCTTTAGTTTCTTTGATGTTGCCTTAACAGGAGCTGAAGCACACTTCTGAGAAGGAGGTTGATTTCCAGCTACCTCTACGTACTCCAGTGACTGGCCCAGTGTAATCTCTGGGGTAGCAGCCTCTGCCTCCTGGCTGGCAAAGACATGCCCTACTTATGGAGACACTAGGGGTCCGTCAGCAGACCCTATGATGTGGGTTGATAAAGGCTGGAAAAGAAACCATCGGGCTGCACCATGGTTATTTCTCTAGGCAGTCTTATTTTGAAAGGTAAAAGCTATCCGATCACTTCCAAAATCAGTTACGTTGTGATGTGTGCAAGCCCCTCCTTCTGGATTACAGTGGAGGCACCTCTTCAGCAGTCCCCAGATGCTGTGATGTAGTTCAAAGTAGGGACAGGCTACTGACCTGCTGTCATCCCCCTCTGGGCCCCACCTGTAAGGCTACACTGTGCTAAACACAGCTTTTCTGCTGAAAAAGCACTCCCTGGGCTGGAACTGCCTCCCAGTGTGGGAATTATCCCCTGCTGAAGCCTCCAGTTGGATAATTCCACCTCCCAGTGAAAGGAGATGGCATCCTTGTCAAGCTGTCCTGCTTCCGCGAAACAGCAGAATCTAAGGCAGAGGTTAGAAAAGAGAAGGTGGAGGTGCTGTGGTGCTCTAAGTCTGGAGCCCAACCTCAAAATGTGGCTATTCCACATGCTGATCACTTTAGCACTGTGGCTCAGCATAGCTGCTGGTTATGCCCATCCCCTGTCTGCCAGACAACAAAAAGGAAAAAGTTAAAATCACCAGTTAGCTTAAGTCTGCAGGAGCTGGCCGATTGAACCAGAGTGGGGTTCAGCAAAAGACAGAAGTTTCCCGTTCAGTGGCATGTAGTCCAAACTGATAGCTCTGTGCTGTGTCCTAGCACTCGTGAGGTGTCCAGAAAGCTCCATTTAATTACCAGTCCAGGCCTTAGTTTTCAGAGGGAATTAAGGAGACGTGCATCTAGTCTGCCATCTTGCCTCTGCTCCAAACAATTTTTTTAAATCTGCAGTTCAGTTGTGGAAGATCTTGGAAAAATGAATGTGACTGTATAGGGGACTCTAGCGGGCTTAAAATTCAAGTGGCATCATAGCTCAGGTCCCATTGCTTTTTTTCCCCACAATTTTCATTCAATAGTTTCCATTTAGTCATGTGTCAACAAGAAGTTTGCTTTATTTTCTATAATTCACTTTCTTTTCTCAAGCAAACCCCTATTCACAATCAGCAGTAGAAGTTAGTCCAACCTTATATGTGTTAGTCCTGTTCAAAATGGTTTCATCTCTAATAAACATCCCATCATATCCAAATAGCTCTATCCTCCATCACTGTCCAGTTTAGAATCTCTGCTTCGAGCTTGTGGAGTGAAGGGCTGCTTTGTCTGTTGGTATCCCTTCCCCTTATCGTTGCAGCTGTGCATGACTGCCACAAGAATCTCATTGTTTGGAAATGGAGAAAGAACTCTTCTTTCTCTGCCATGTCTTACTTCTCAGTTTGACCAAGACTTCAGTGTTTGCTGGTAGCTGTGTTGTGAGCTTACTCCACTTATGTGGTGTCCCAGGTAGGACTCTGCTATGATGTCTTGCTTCCCCCAGTAGCATTTCTCTGTCCAAACTGCTAAACCCAGTGGTCCCTCAAAGGTGAGTAAGCGATCAAGTCACAGCTAATCCCTGGTAGGTGACCTCATCCTCACTCAATTGGGATGGCTCTCCTGGGTTAGCACCCCTTTACTCAGAATAATGGTAACTTTCTTGGTTGCTTTCTGTAACGCCCCAGAAGATGGGTGACCATCCTCTCTGTGCAGAGATGTGCTACCACACAACTGTTTATGCTAGCACCATGCTGAGCTCTCCATGAGTTCCCAACCCTCCATAAGTAATTCCAGAAAAACAGGGGTACATGTCCAAGTTCCACAGTCACTCTTCCACCTCACAGGCTCTTCTAATGGAATCTCTCATTTTTAAGAGGAAGGTAAACCAAACCAAACCAAACCCACTGCCATCGATTTGATTTCAATTCATAGTGACACTATAGGACAGAGTAGAACCATCCCACAGAGTTTGCAAGGAGCTCCTTGTAGATTTGTAACTCTTAACTACTATACTATCAGGGTTTTGGAGTCCCATTATTATATGGAATGGGGGAATGGTTAAAGACATAATTTCATAAGGAAATAAGTTCCCTCTCAAAGGTGACTCCTTATCTCTTCCTGCCTTCCTTTTTCCTTACATATTCACGGTGCTAAAGGCAACTCATTCAGATTAGACAGATATATTAATTATCTATTTCTATGGATTGTTTAACCCCAAACTTCGTGCCATAAAAATAATAAATATTATCTCAATCACTTTCTGAGGGTCTGGAGCTTTGTTGTGGCCTAGCTGCATGCTCCAGCTCAGGGGTTGTGAGGAGGTTTCAGTTAGTTTGTCATCTGAAGTCTTGACTGGGGCTAGGGAGTCCACTTCCAAGATAGCTCACCTTGGAAGGCACCACTGTAAGCACAGCCTGCTGCCTTTTCTCATGATCCACAAATGAAGCTTTTGCCTAGGACTACAGGTGACAGCCTGGCTTCTTGTATAGGAAGTGAGCAAGGGCCAATTGCCTCTTTTGGGGGATCTTGATCCAAAACACCTCTGATAGCTTATCCGGACATCCTTCTTCTTTCACCCTAAGCATACGCCAGTATTCATAGGGACTGCTTAGCTAAACATATGCTTTACGTGGTACTTGCCAACCCCATTGCTGTATTTCTCTTGCAGGGAGGCAATGGGCACATTTCCTGCAGCACAAGACGGTGTGTGCAGACCATGTCCCTGTGTTGGCTGCTGAGCGAGACATGCTCGTCATGAGGACCCAACATCTACTCTTGAAGATGGCCTTACTCTGTCTCTTCCATATGTGAGTCAAGCATTGCTGCATCCAATGTTTATGTGTCAGTTGTGACTTTCTTGGTAACCCTGATGCCTGCAAACTGTTGACACCTTGGTAACCCTGTCCCTCCATGTGATGGGACTCATTCTCTCCAAGGTGTCACTTGCTCAACACTCACATGACTGTTAGCAGGAGGCTTCAGTTCCTTGCCCTGTGGACCTCTCTGTAGGACAACTCAGAACATGGCAGCTGCCTTCTCCCAGAGCAAATTAGCTAAGAGAGAAAGACTAAGATGAATGCTGGAGTGTCTTTCATAACTTAATACAGGTCAACACACTCTTCCTTCAGCTACATTGCATTGGTCCCACAGATAATCCCTCATACAGTATGGGAAGTGACTATGTAAGGACAAGAATACCAGAAGGCAGGTCTTGCTGGAGGTAAACTTGGAGGCTGGCTGCTACATGAGGTTCTTGAATTGTGAAAACCGAGCTGGAGAATTAAGCTCTCTGTTAACACTCTTTTGGGATTTGGCCAGCTTGTTTTCATTGTGCATGAGCTTTCCCAGGAAAGACCCTGGAACTGTCTTAGTTAGTGTTGCAATCACACAGGACACGACTATCTGTAAAATTACATTTTGCTTTTGTTGTTATGCAAGTAGTATGCATTAAGTGTAGGAAAGGGGAAAAAGTACAGATACGGGAAAACGCAGATAAAAGTCAATGTGTAGTCCACTATTCAAAAATAAATTCTGACTACATGTTGGTTTATACTTTTACAAAATTGTCTCTGCTCACTCATGCATTTAACAACCATTTACTGAATGTCTGTTATGTGTCAGTAATTCCACTTCCAGGGACCTACTTAAGGAAATATTCAAGGGAACATGCAAAGAATTAACTGCAATCAATTGAACCCAACCAGTTTTACCAAACAACCTTGATACTGTTCTACATTTGTAACTAGTCAGATTTAGAAATATTTTCCTTTATGGTTTCTGGTTTGCAAAGTTCTTGACCATACCTGAAATTACTACGCTATTTATTACTTTTTAAAATTTCATTATGCTTTACGTGAAACTTTACAGAGCAAATTAGTTTCTCGTTGGATACTTTGTACATAAAGTGTGCCAACACATTGGCTGCACTCTGTACACTCTTCCCATTCCTGCTGTGGTTTCCCCTTTTCCTTTCACCTGTATTTTTGACCCTTCCTGCCCTCTCATCTTTGCTTTTGGGCAAATGTTTTCTGTTTGATCTCATATAATGGATTGTTCTAAGAACATGTTTCTCTTGGTGTTATTGTTTACTTTGTAGGGCTGGCCATTGTTTGGATGAAAAATAGTTTCTGGAAACAGCTTTAGTTCCAGGTCAGAAGGGTGTCTTAGGGCCATAGTCTCAGGGTTACTGCAGTCTCTGTCACACTAGTAAATCTGGACTTTTTTGTGAATTTGATTTTTTGTTCTATAATCTTTCTCACTTTCTGTCAGGGCCCTCCCTCCCTCCTTCCCTCCCTCCCTCTCTCCCTCCCTCCCTCTCTCCCTCCCTCCTCCCTTCCATTCTCCTTTCCTTCCTTCCTTTTTCTCTATTTCTCCCTCCCCACCTCCTTACTTTCTTCCCTTCCTCCCTCCCTTCTTTCTTCCCTCCCTCTCTCTGTCTCTTTCTTTCTATTATACTTTCACTGAAGACATACAAAATCAACTTAGTTATGAACAGTTCATACACATCCCTTTATGACAATGGTTAACAACTCTACAGCATGTTAATACTCTTTCTTCACAGGCTTGGGTTTCCTATTTACCAGCTTTCCTGTCCTCTTCTGCCTTCTAGTCCTTGCCCCTGTTTAATCACTGTTTAGGGGCTTGCATGCACCTTTAGTCTCATTTTGTTTTATGAATCTGTCCAATCTTTAGCTGAAGGGTAAACTTGAGGAATGACTTTATTACTGAGCTTAAATGGAGTCCCAGGACCATACTCTCAGGGTTTCTCCAGTCTCTGTCAGACCACCAAGTCGAATCTTTCTTTCTGAGTTAGAATTCTGTTTTGTATTTTTCTCCAGCTCTGTAATAGACTCTCTATTGTGATTCCTATCTGAGCAGTCAGTGGTAGCTGGGTACTGCTTAGTTATACTGGACCTGGTTTGGTGGAGGCCATTGTAGATGTGGTCCATTACTTCTTTGGACTAACCTTTCCCTTGTATCTTTAGTTTTCTTCATTCTTCCTTTATCTCAAAGTGACGAGACTAGTGGAACATCCTAAATAGCCACTCACAGGTTATTAAGACCCCATGTGCTACTTACAAAGTAGAGTGTAGGACATTGTCTTTATAAACTACGCTATGCCCAGTTGAGCTGGATGTTCCCTGAGACCACGGTCCCCTAGCCCTAAACCCAGCAGTTTGGTCCCTTAGGGAGTTTCGATGTATCTGTGAAGCTTCCATGACCTTAACTTGTACCAGTTGGGCTGGCTTCCCCAGTACTGTGTACTGTCTCATCTTTCACCAAAGCTGTCACTTGTCTGTTGTCTATTTAGTGCTTTTCCATCCCCGATGGTCCCCTGTCTCATAACCATCAAAGATTATCTCTTTCTGTAAACTTTTTCACGAACTTTTACAGTTGTAATCTCATACAATATTTGTCCTTTCATGATTGACTTGTTTTACTCAGCATAATGCCCTCCAGTTTCTTCCATGTTATGAGATACTTCACAGATTCACCTTTATTCTTCACTGTTATGTAATAATCCATTGTCTGTACAACAGTTTATCCATTCATCAGTTAATGAGCATCTAGATTGCTTCCATTTTGTTGCTACTGTGAACAAGCTGCAACAAACATGGGTGTGCATATGTCTATTCATGTGATGACTCTCATTTCTCTAAATCAAAAAACCAAACCCACTGCCATTGAGTTAGTTCTGACTTATAGCAACCCTATAGGACAGAAGAGAATTGCTCCATAGAGTTTCAAAGGATGGTGCATTTGAACTGCAAACCTTTTGGTCAGCAGACATAGCACTTAATCAATATGCCACTAGGGTATTAATAACAGCAGGACTACTCAATCTTAGGGCATTTCTGTATCTAGCTTTGTAAGGAAGTGCCATATCCTTTTCCAAAATGGTTGCATCTTTTTCATTCCTACTGGCAGTGCATATTCTCTCCAGAATCTCTCTAACATTTGTGTCTTGTTTTTACAACTCATGCTAGTAATGCCAGGTGAGATGGTATGTTACTGTGGTTTTGATTTGTACGTCAGGGTTGTATCTTTTCACCATACCTTTTCAATCTGCGTGCTGAGTGAATAATCTGAGAAGCTGGATTATATGAAGAAGAACAAGGCATCATGTTAGAGGATGACTCATTAACAACCTGTATTATGCAGATGACACTACCCTACTTGCTGGAAGTGCAGAAGATTTGGAACACATACTGATGAAAATTGAAGACAACAACCTTCAGTATGGATTGTACCTCAACATAAAGAAAACAAAAATCCTCACAACAGGATCAGTAAGGAACATTGTTATAAATGGAAAAAGGATTGAGGTGTTCAAAGATTTCGTTTTACTTGGGTCCACAATCAATGCCCATGGAAGCAGCAGTCAAGAAATCAAAAGATGCATTGCTCTGGGAAAATCTACTGCAAAGGATCTCTTTAAAGTATTGAAAAGTAAAGATATCACCTTGAAGACTAATGTGTACCTGACCCAAGCCATGACATTTTCAATCACATCATATGCGTGTGAAAGCTAAACAATGAATAAGGAAGACAGAAGAGGAATTGAAGTCTTTGAATTGTGGTGTTGGAGATGCATGTTCAATGTACCACGAACTACCAAAAGAATCAACAGATTTGTTCAGGAAGAAGTACAACCAGAGTGCTACTTAGAAACAAAGATGTCAAGACTGTGTCTTACATATTTTGGACATGTCAGTAAGGATCAGCCCCTGGGGAAGGACATCATGCTTGGTAGAGTGGAGGGTCAGCAAAAAAGAGGAAGATCCTTGATGAGATGGGCTTAAGCATAAAAATAATTGTGGACATCATGCAAGATGGGGCAGTGTCTCATTCTATTGAGTGTAGGCTCACTGTGAGTTGGAACCAACTCGACGGCACCTAACAGCATGACAATAATGGCTAGTGATCACAGGCATTTCCCTATTTGTTTGTCAGCCATTTAAATGTCTTCTTTGGTACAGTATCTTTTCATTTCCTTTTCCCATTATTTAATTGGATTATTTATCTTTATGTTATAGAGGTGTTGATCGTCTTATAGATTTTAGTGATTGAAACTGTGTGATTTGTGATAGCCATTTTTTCCCTCAGTCTGAAGGTTCTGTTTCTATTCTTTTTGTGAAATCTTTTGATAAGCATAAGGATTTAATTTTGAAAAGATGTCAGTTATCTCACTTTTGTGTGTTGTTGGTTATGATCTGTATCCTGCTAATGTGTATTAAGGCTTCTAATGTTGAGTCTATTTCTTCCTCTTCAGACTTCATAGTTTTGGGCTTTATATTTAGCTCTTCAATCTGTTTTGAATTAGTTTTTGCATACGGTGTTACAGCTGGGGTCCTGTTTAGCTTTTTTGCAGATGGACGTCCAGTTTTGCCAGCATCATTGGTTAAAAAGACTGCCTTTTCCCTGTCTGATGGACTTTGGGCCCTCATCAAAGATTAGCCTACCACAGGTGGATGGATTTACATTTGAGTGCTCAGTTGCGTTCCATTGCTCAATGTATCTGTCGTTGTACCGGTACCAGGCTGTTTTAACTAATGTAGCTGTATGTGGTAGATCCTGAGATCAGGCAGTGTGAGTCTTCCTACTTTATTTTTCTTCAATAGTACTTTACTTATCTGGGACTTCTTCCCTTTCCACATAAAGTTAATGTTAAGTTTTTTCATCTGTTTACTTATTTTTAAATTATTTTGTTGTACTCTAAGCGAAAGTTTAATTCATTGTTAGATGCATCTAACACTGACAGATAAATCCGACACTGGTAGCACACTCCTTTCCACCCTGTATTTTCCGCATTCACTCAGCTAGCTCCGCTTCCCCTCTGCCTCTCCCCTCACCTCTGGACGAGAGCTGCCCAATTAGTCTCATGTATCTACTTGAACCACGAAACACAATCTTTGCCATTGTCATTTTATCCCTTATAGCCCAGTCCAATCTTTGTCTGAAGAGTTGGTTTCCAGAATGGCTACAGTTCTGACAGAATCCAGAGGCCATGATGTCTGTGAACCCCGCAGTCTGTCAGACCATCAAGTCTAATCTTTTTAGTAGAGTTCTGCATCCTATTTTTCTCCCACTACATCAAGTACTCTATTGTGTTCCCTGTCAGGACAGCCATTGGTGGTGGCTGACACCACCTAGTCCCAGTATCATGCTGATGTAGTATCTGGAATATGTGGCCCTTTCTGTCTCTTGAGCTTGTGTTTTCTTGTGTCTTTGATGTTTTTCATTCTGCTTTGCTCTAGGTGGGTTGGGAACAGCATGAAAGCAGAACTAGATCATGGTGGCCCACAACTAGTGACTGCCCTGAAAGAGAACACAACATAGAGTCCCTGGGCTCATGTTTTCCTCGTGTCTTTGATGTTCTTTATTCTCCTCTGCTGCAAGTAGATTGGGACTGATTGATGCTACTTAGATGGCTGCTTGCTAGCTTTTAAGACCCAGATGCCACTAACCAAAGTGGGAAGCGTAACATTTTCTTAATAGCCTCTGTTAAGCCAATTGACCCAGATATCCCCTGAAACCACAGTCCCCAGACCCCTGCCCCTGCTACTCTATCCTTTGAAGTGTTTGGTCATATTTAGGAAACTTTGTAAGTATCGTTTAGTCCAGTTGTGCTGACTTCTCTTCTACTGTCTACTGTCTGTCCCTTCATCTAAAATGATTCTTGTCTACTTTCTAAATAGTGAATACCCCTCTCCCTCTCTTCTTGCCCTTGTAACCATCAAAGGATGTCTTCTTCTGGGTTTAACTTTTTCTTGAGTGCTTGTAATATTTGTCCTTTTGAAACTGACTTCAGCATAATGCCTTCTAGACTCTTGTATGCTCTGAAATGTTTCTCAGATTCATTGTTCTTTATTGGTGCATACTAATTCCTTGTGTGAACATACCACAGTTCATTTTTCCATTCTGCTGGTGATAGGAAGCTAGTTTGATTTCCATCTTTTTGCTATTATGGACACTGTTGCAATGATCATTTATACTCTTATGTCTATTTGTGTGACAGCTCTTATTTCTCCAGAACTCATTCCAAGAAGTGGGATTGCTGAATCATACAGTATTTTTATTTCTAGCTTTTTAAGCTAGCTCTAGATTATTTTCCAAAATCTTTGTACCATTTATATTCCCACCAGCAGTGTATAACTGAGTTTCTCCATAGCCTCTCTAACATTTATTCTTCTGTGTTTTTGAATTAATGTCAACCTTGTTGGGGTGAGATCGTATCTCATTGTAGTTTTGATTTGGATTTTTCTAATGGCTAATGATTGTATTTCCTCATGTGTCTGTTAGCTGTCTGAGTGTCTTCTTTGGTTGAAATGACTGTTCATATCCTTTGTTCACTTTTAATTGGGTTATTCATCTTTTTGTTGTTGAGGCTTTATTGTGGCTTGTAGAGTTTAGAAACTAGACACTGAGCAGGTTTGTTGTATCCCAAAAAACTTTCTTTCCAGTCTGTAGGTTGTCATTGTACTCTTTTGGTGAAGTGTTTGGGTGAGCATAAGTATTTGATTTTTAGGAGTTCCCAGTTACCTATTATCTCTTCTCACATTTGTGCATTGTTAGTGATGTATTTCTGTAGTATTCTCTTAACAGTTGTTGTAATTTCAGATGGTTTGTTGTGGTATCAGCCATCTCATATAGGGCTCCTAGCATGGTCCCTATTTTTTCTTCCATGATATTCATCATTTTCGATTTTATATTTAGGTCTTTGAATCATCTTGAATTAGTTTTTGTCCATGTGTCTTCTTTCATTTTCTTGGAGATGAATATCCAATTACGCCAACACTATTTGTTAAAGACCTTATCTTTTCCCCTGTTTGTGGACTTTGGGTCTTTGCCAAATATCAGCTGCTCTTAGGTGGATGATTTGATATCAGGGTTCTCAATTCTGTTCCATTTGTCCGTCTTTCTGTTGTACCAGTACTAGAATGTTTTGACTACAGTGACAGTGTAATAGCTTCTCAAGTCAGCTAGTGTGAGGCTTCCCACCGTGTTGTTCTTTTTCAGTAATATTTACTTACCTCAGGCTTCTTACCTTTCCATGTGACACTGGTGACTTGTTTCTCCATTTCATCAAAAAATGCCATTGGAATGTGTATCAGGATGGCATTGTGTCTATAAATTGCTTTGAGTAGAAGGAACATTTTCACAATGTTGAGTATTCCTGTCCTTGAGCAAGTTAGGTTTTTCCACTTACGTAGATATCTTTTGGTTTGTTGCAGTAGTGTCTTGTGGTTTTTTTATATAAGTCTTTTACATCTCTGGCTAATTTTACTGCTGAATATTTTATCTTCTTGGGGGCTATTGTAAATGGTAGTGATTTGATGATTTCCTCTCTGATGTTCTCTTTGTTGATGTAAAGAAATCCAAGTGATTTTTGTACGGTTATCTTATATCCTGATAATTTGCTGGACTCTTCTAGTCCAGTAGTCTTTTGCTGATGAGTTTTTTAGGGTTTCCTGTGTATAAGATCATATTATCTGAAGATCATACCATCTGCGAATAGAGATACTTTTACTTCTTCCTTACCTATTTCGTTGCACTTTATTGTTCTGGGTAGATTATAAGTGGTGACAAAGGACATCCTTGTCTGGTTTCCATTCTCAAGGGGGACGTTTTCAGACTCTCCATTTAGATGATGTTGGCTCTTAGCTTTGTATGAATGCCCTTTATTATGTTAAGAAATTTCTCTTCTATTCTTTTTTGCTAAGAGTCCTTTTTTATGGTCAGTGGATGTTGAGCTTTGTTAAATTCCTTTCCTGCATTAATTGATAAAATCAAGTGGTTCTTGTCTTTTATTTTATTTACGTGGTTGATTACATTGATTGCTTTTCTAATGTTGAACCATCTCTGCATCCCTCGTTGAATCATATTTGGCTATCATGAAATTTTTTTTTGATATGTTGTTGGCTAGAATTTTGTTGAGGCTTTTTGCATCTAAGCTTATGAGAGATACTGGTCTATAAATATTCTTTTTTGTGTGCTGTCTTTACCTGGTTTTGTTATTAGAGTTATGCTGTCTTCATCCTTTATTCTGAAATATACCATCCTTCTCTATGCTCTGGAATACCTTTAGTAAAGTGGTGTTAACTCTTTTCCAAAAGTTTGGTAGAATTCTCTATTGAAGCTGTCATGGGTCAGGGCTTTTTGTTGTTATTGGGAGTTATTAAGTTACTCTTTCAATTTCTTCCTTCATCATGGATTTATTTAGTTGTTCTAACTCTGTTCATATAGTTTACGCAGGTAGTGTGTTTCTAAAAATTTGTGAATTTCTTCTAGGTTTTCAAATTTGTTAGAGTACAATTTTACATAGTATTCTGTTACAATTTTTGTAATTTCAGTTGGTTTGTTGTGGTATTGCCCATCTCATTTGCTATTTAGGTCATTTGATTCCTCTCTTGCTTATCTTTTGTCGGTTTGGTCAGTGGTTTATAAATTTTGCCTATCTTTTCAAAGAACCAGCTTTTGGTCTTATTAACTCTTTTGATAATTTTTCTATTCTCTTTCTCATTTTGTTCTGTTCTAATTTATTACTTGCTTTTTTTACGGTACATGAAGTGTTCTCTTGCTGCTTTTGTTCTTCTGGTTCAAGTCGTAGGGTTAATGTTTTGATGTGGACCCTTTCTTCTGTTTGGATACATGCCTTGAACACTGACTTTGTTGTGTCACAAATGTTCTGGTAGGATATGTTTTCATTCTCATTGGATTCTGTGAATGTCTTTATTCCATCCTTGACTTTTTCTGTAACCTAGTAGTTTTAAAGCAAGGTGTCGTTTAGTTTCCATTTGTGTTTGCATGTGTGTTTTTCTTGCTTTTCTGTTATTGATTTCTACTCTTATGACTTTATGGTGTGGAAAGATGCTTTGCAATATTTGGACATTTTGCATTTTGTTAAAGCTTATTTTATGGCCTAATATGTGGTCTGTTTTGGAGAATGTTCTATATGCCTTGTGGAAAAAAGTACACTTGGCTGCTGTTGGATAGAGTGTTCTGTATGTGTCTATGAGGTCAAGTTGGTCACGGCATTTAGATCTTCTGTGTCTTCACTGAGCTGCTTTCTGGCTGTTCTGTTCTTCACTGAGAGCTATGTGTTGAAATATCCTGCTATTATTGTGCAGGAGTTTATTTCTCTTTCCAGTAATGTGAGAGGAGTCCTATCATTGGGTGTGTAAATATTTAATATAATTATTTCCTCCTTGTGTGGTGACCCTTTAATCACTATATACTGTCCTTCCTTATCCAATGTAGTGAATTTTATTTTAATGTCTATACTGCCACTTCTGCTGTCTTTTGAATGGTATTTGCTTGATGTATTTGTTTGCATCCTTTGAGCTTTAGTTTGTTTGTGTCTTGAAGCCTAAAATGTGTCTCTTGTAGACAGCATGTAGACATATACTGTTTTTTTAAATCCATTCTGCTACTCTCTGTCTCTTTATTTGTGCATTTAATCCATTTATATCCAGTGGGACTACTATCTCTCAAAGAGTTATTATTATTATTATCTCTTGAAGAGTTCTAAGTATAAGTTTAGTGCTGTCATTTTGGTGCTTTTTTTGTGCATTGTTGACAGTCTTTGTTCCATTTAATATTCTGTGCTAAATTATTTTTCTTTACGTCTTTTTTGTTGTTGATTTTGTCTTTGCTGAGACGTCATGTTTTTCTTGTTTTTATTTTGGTGTGTCAGATTGTTAATTTGCGTTGTGGTTACCTTAATATTTATCCTTATTTTTTTCCAAATTTAAACTAGTCTTTTATTTGTTTGTATAGCCTTGACTTGCTTTCTCTATGAAAGATTTATGACTACATTTGTTTTAAGTCCTTCTTTTTTGTTACAATGTAGTCATCTTTTATATAATGATACCTCTTTTCTCATTTTCATTGTTTTAGCTTTAATGTATTTTTGTGATTTCTTGATCTAGGTTGATGTCTTTCAACTCTGTGCTGCATTTTCTTGAATTGTTTTCTGATGTTATTCATTTTCTGATTGAAGGATTCTCAATATTTCTTGTTATTTTCATTTGTTTTTTGCAAATTTCATAAATTTCTGTTTGGAAATGCCATAATTGTACCATAATATTTGAGAGACAGATTTTGCTGGATATATTGTTCTTGGTTGGCAATTTTTTTCCTTCAAGGCTTTGTATATGCGATCCCATTCCCTTCTTGGATGTATGGTTTCTGCTGAGTACTCTGAGCTGAATCTTATTGACTCTCATTCATAGATTATTTTTGTTTAGCCCCAGCTACTTTTAAAATTCTCTCCTTATCTTTAGTATTGGCAGTTTTGATTATAATATGTCTTGGTGTCTTTCTCTTGGAATCTACCTTGTGTGGAGTTCAATGAGCATCTTTGATAGATAGATACCTTCTCATTTTTGATGATATAAGAGAAGCTTTCTGTCAACAAATCTTCAACAATTCTCTCTGTATTTTCTGTTACACCCCCCAATCTGTTACTCCAACAAGTCATAGATTATTCCTCTTGATAGAGTCTCGCATAACTCTGAAGATTTTTTCATTTAAAGCATTTGTATATATATATATATATATATATATATATATATATATTCTCAAATATGTTGGTGTCAAGTGCCCTATCTTCAGTCTCACCAGTTCTGCCTTGCATTACCATAGTTCAGCTCCTTTGACCTTCCACTGAGTAGTCTAGTTCTGTACTATTATTATTAATCTTTAAATTTCTACTTGTTGTCTGTGATTTCTTGCAGCCTATTCAATTTGTCATTATACTCTGCTGCATTTCGCCCAATCTCTTGAAGATTTCTAAATATTAAACTTGTATTCCAACTCTGATAATTCCAGGAATTTTTCTTCATCTGGAAAATTCTTAATTCTTTGTTTTGAAGGCTTTCTGAAGCCACCACCATCTGCCTCTTTATGTGATTTGATATTGAATGTTGTCTCTCAGCCATCAATAAGTTTCTTGTTTTCACTTATTTTGTTTGCTAACTGTGTTCTAGCTTCTTATTTTGTTTTGCTTTGAAATGTTCAAATAGGGTGGTCATGTGAGCTAGTTTGATTATTGGCACCTTTGAAGCTCTAAGATTCTGTCACCTGGTAGTTAGAGCAGCTTCTAGGTATGTGGGCTCAAGATTCCACTTACTTGTCTTGTATGTATTCAGCTCAGCTGTCCAGGAATTCGGTAATCAATTGTGTGGTGTATGCTGTGCCCTACAGATGGCAGTGGTGATTAGTGTAGGCCCAGGTTTCTGGCTGTACACACTGAGAAAAGCAGGAGTCTGATAACCATCTATGTGTGTCTGTAAGGAAAGCATGTCCCTGTTCTTTAAGGCACACAGGTGGATTGATTTTGGAGCTGGACTGTGAGTCCTGGATGTTGAACACAGAGGGGAGGCATTCAAGTTCCATGAACTGGTTATGCCTGTGCCTAGGCGCAGGAACTATTTCTGGCTCAGGGAAGTTGACACGGTCCCATCCCCATCCCCTGTTTGTTAATTTGTTCCCTCTCCACGGCTGGGAGAATAGCTGAGAGTGTGTATAAGAAGTCCTACTTCCTGCCCAGAGGTTGTGTCAGTCTCTGGAGCTGAGCATCAAAGTGTGCAGGAAGCACAGGGAAAAGGAGAGAAGTGTATCCCACAGGAAAGATTTAGATCCATGCACAGTAGGTTAGATACAAGCTGATTGGCTTTGATGATTAAATGCCATTTTTCTCTGATTCTGGAGGCATGAGTGGGCTGTCCGCCACTCAATCTCTTACACTGTGGAGAATGCTTTTTGAATGACATTGCTTATCTCACCACACTTGCTACAGCCAATCTGCCTGTGGGCTGCTAAACCCTGTGGAGTGAGATCTGGCCAATTCTAGGTATTTCTGGATCTGCTCTCACTTTCATGTAGCTCAGTCCAATTTCTCAACTTTACCTTTGATGTTCAGGGCTTCTAGAATTTTATAGGTCCAACAATTTAGTCCATGGACTTAATTATTCTAAGTGCTACATACCTCATCACTGAGTATCACTATGGTTGCCTTCAAAGTGCTTGCTTTAGGAAGCTATGCACTGATGCCAGCACCTAGTTAACCTTTCAAGGATTTTGGAACTCTGTCTAGGATAGCTATTGTGCATACAGGTACAATGGCAAGTTCATTCACTTAATTGTATAGTTGTCAGTGAGGGATATTTTAGCCAGTAAACAAATAACTGTATTGGAACACCCTCCTACTCACCTGATTTGGCCCCTAATGACATTTTTCTTTACGTAAAGATAAAAGAATACGGAAAGAAAGACATTTTGATGACATTCAGGATGTCAAAGGTAGTGTGATGACATCTTTGATGGCCGTTCCAGAAAATGAGTTCCAAAATTGCTTTGAGGGGAAGGCTAGGTGTTGGCATCTGTGCATAACTTCCCAAGGGGAGTACTTCAAAGGTAACTGTAGTGTGGTATGTAGCGCTTTTCTAAGATGAGTTTGTGAAGTTAATTGTCAGACCTCCTATAATTGATTCTTTTGTTCTTTTGGGTCTTTGTTGTAAGAGGGATCACAGGAAGCATTTGACTACTCTGAATCTTGGCCCCACCTCCTCCATGTCTTAAAAGAATGTTGTTTAGTAAATCTCTTTGGATAGAGTTGTTATTTTTGTAATGTTGAGTCTACCTATCCATGTGCATGGCCCATTTTTCCATTTATGTAAATCTCTTCTGGTTTCTTGCAGTAGTGTTTTGTAATTTTCTTTGCATAGGTCATTTACATCCCTGAGCAGATTTCTTCCTAAGTATTTTATTTTTTTAGGGCCATTTTATAGATGTTATTGTTTTCCTTTGTTCTCTTTTTTGGCATATATGATTCCAACTGATTTTTGTGTATTTGTTTTGTATTTTGCTAATCTGCTGAATCTTTCTATTAGTTCCAGTAGTTTTCTTGTGGAATCCTTTGGGTTTTTTATGTATAGTATCATATCATATACAAATAGAGGCAGTTTAACTTCATCAGTACCAATTTGAATGCACTATTTCTTTTTCTTGCCTTATCACTCTAGCTGGGACTTCCAGCACAATGTTAAATAGGAGAAGCGATAAAGGGTATTCTTTTTTTTTAATTGTGATTGAGTGAAAGTATATAATCCAAGTTAAGTTTGCATGCCTGGCTGTCTGCAGCTCCCTTTGCTCTCCTTGCATGGTGGTAGCACACTCCTCCTTTCTATTCTATACTTGTCATATCTTCTTAACAATCTCCTGTCCCCTCCTCTCCATCCTCTCCTCTCCTCTTGAGTAAGAGGCCAGTAGGGCAGCATCCTACAGATGTATAGAACTATAAAGTGCACATGCCATATGGCAATATTGTGTCCCCAAGTCCAATCTATTCCTATCTGAAGAGTTGACTGTAGTAATGATTTCTGGTCAGTTGTGGCAGCAGGTCTCAGAACCATGCTCCCAAAGGAACCCCCAGGCCTTTGGACCATCAGTTGTAGTCTTTTAGTGGAGTTCTTGAGGCACACCCCTCTTTTTCTCATATTGCACCTGGGACTCAACATTGTGTGCCCCATCACAGCTGTGTTTGGTGGTGGCTGGGCACCATCTTGTTCTTCTGGTCACATGCTGATACAGTGACCCATTCACGTGGGTACTTCTGTCTTCTGGGCTCTTTTTCCCTCTTGTCTTTGTTGTCCTTGGTGATCATCTGTTCCAGCTGAGTGAGGACCCTTTGATGTACCTCAGATGGCAGCTTGCTAGCTTTTAAAACCCCAGATGCCTCTCACCAATATGGGATACAGAAGAATTTCTTAGCAATAGGCTAGTTATGCCAGTTGGCCTTGATGTCCCCTGAGAGCACAGTCTTTTGACCCATGTCCCTTAACCCAATATTGAGTTTAAGATTTTGATATCTGAATTCTATCAGCTAGAATTTTGTTAACAAATTTTGCATTTATATTCATGAGAGATACTGGTCTGTAATTTTCTTTTTTTGAGGTGTCTTTGCCTAGTTTTGGTATCAGGCTTACTCGGGCTTCATAAGTAAATTCAGAAGTGTTGCTTTCTTTTCTGTATTTAGAATAGTTTGAGTAGTACTAGTGTAAGCTGTTCTCTGAATGTTTGGTGGAATTCTCCAGTGAAGGCATCTGGGCCAGTGCTTTTTTTTTTTTGAAGGTTTTTTTTTTTCAGTTTTTATCTTATTTTTTTTATTGTGATTGAATGAAAATGTACATTCCCATATAAATTCACATGCTCACCTATATGCAGCTCCCACTGCTCTCCCTGCCTGGTGATAGCACACTCCTCCTCTCTGCTCCATACATGAATTAGCCTTCCAACAATCTCCGATCCTCTCCTCTCCACCCACTCCCCTTCTACCAGTAAGAGTTCAGCAGGATGACATCCTATAAGGGACTCATAAAACCATAAAGTGCACACATGATATGGTCACTATATTTTGCCAAGTCCAATCCATTCCTGTCTGAGAGTTAGCCTCGATTATGATATATGGACAGGGGCAGCATCAGGACCAGGGGCCATGCTCCCAGGGGAACTCCAAGGCTTGTGGACCATCAGTTGTGGTCTTTTAGTAGAGATCTCAGGGTGCACCCCTTTTTATTCTTGTGTTGCCAGTGAGACTCAATCTTGTGAGCTCCATCACAGCCATCACTGGTGGTGGCTGGGCACCATCCAGTTCTTTTGGTCACAAATTGATGCAGTCACTCACTCACTTGGGTTTCTGTGTCTTCTGGGTCCTCTTTTGCCCATGTTGTTTTGATCCTGGGTAATCATCTGTTTCTGCTGAATTGGGACCGTTTGCTGTACCCTCAGATGGCAGCTTGGCAGCTTTTAAGACCCCAGACACCACTCACCAATGTGGGGTACAGAGGACTCTCTTAGCAAAATGCTAGTTGTGCCAATTGACTTTGATTTCCCCTGAAAGCATGGTCCCTGGCCCCTGCCCCAGCTCCTCTGTCCTTGCAATATTGGGTTAAGATGGGAGGAGTAATCATGTTATGTTGAGGTCCAGTTAATATTGATCTTCCTTCTAACATGTGCTGTCACCGATTTCACCCAAGCAAGTTTCTATCAACTATCTTATCTAAACCCTCCCCCCTTCTCACCCTTGCAGCCTTCAAAGACTCTTTTCTTCTATACATGAGTCTGTTTTTAAGTTCTTATCATAGGTGTCTCATACAATGTTTGTCCTTTTATCACTGACTACTTTCACTCAACATAATGTCCTCCAATTGAAACCAGGTTATGAGATGTTTCCTGAATTCATCATTGTTCTTTATCATTGCATAGTGTTCCACTGAGTATATATACCATAGTTTACCTATCCATTCCTCTGTTGTTGGGCACCTGGGTTGATTTCATCTTGCTATTGTAGACTGTGCTGTGATAAACATTCATGTGCGTGTATCACTGATGTGAATGGCCTGGATTCTGTAGGATATGTTCCGAGCAGTGGAACTAATGGGTCAAATGGTACATCTATACCCAGCTTCCTAAGGAAGTGCCAGATTGCTTTCCAAAGAGGTTGCACCATTTTGCAACCCTACCAGCAGTGTAGGAGAGTTCCAGTTTCTCCACAGCCTCTCCAGCATTTGTTGTTTCATGTTTTTTGGATCATGGCCAACCTTGCTGGGATGAGACGGTACCCCACTGTAGTTTTGATTTGAATTTCTTCAATAGCTAATGATCGTGAGCATGTCCGCATGTTTCTTGGCTGTCTGGATCTCCTCGTCAGAGGAGTGTCTGACCATCTCCTTTGTGTATCACTTAATTGGATGATTTATCTTTTTCTTTTTTAATTTTTATTTGACATAACTGAGTGAAAATATACATTCATGTATAAATTTTCATGCCCACCTATATGCAGCTTTCAGTGCTCTCCCTGTCTGATGACTGCACACTATTCCTCTCTGCTCCATACATGTCTCATCCTCCCAGCAGCCACCTTTCCCCTCCTCTCCATCCACTTCCCTTCCTCCAGCCAGAGGTCAGCAAGGTGATATCCTATAGATGTATAGAACCATAAAGTGCTTCCAGTATATGGTCACTCTGCATTGCCAAGTCCAATCCATTCCTGTCCAAAGAGTGGACCTTTGTTATAATTTATGGGAAAGGGCAGCATCAGGGCCGGGGGCCATGCTCTCAGAGGAACCCAAAAACCGCTGGACCATCAATTGAGGATTTTTAGTGGAGATCTCAGGATGCACCCCTTTTTATTCTTGTGTTGCCAATGAGACTCCTCTCTGTGAGCTCCATTGTGGCTATCACTGATGGTGGCTGGGCACCATCTGGTTCTTCTGATCCCAAATCGATGTAGGCACCCACTCTTGTGGGTCTCTCTGTCTTCTAGGTTGTCTTTACCACATGTCATTTTGGTCCTCAGTGAGCATCCATTCCTGCTGAGTTGGGACCATTTGCTGTGTCCTCGGATGGCAGCTTGGCAGCTTTTAAGACCCCAGACGCCACTCACCAATGTGGGGTGCAGAGAGCTCTCTTAGCAAAACGCTGGTTGTGCCAATTGGCCTGGAATTTGCCTAAGAGCATGGTCCCCTGCCCCCCGCCCCAGCTACTCTATCCTTGAAGTAATGAGTTAAGAGGAAGGAGTACTCAAGTTATGCTGAAGTCCACTTAATGTTGTTCTTGTTTCTAATGTGTGCTATCACTGCTTTCTCCCAACTAGATTTCTAGTAACTATCTAAACTAAACCCTCCCCCCCACTCTCCCTCCCTCCCTTCCCTTGCAGCTGTCAAAGAGTCTTTTCTTCTATACACAAGTCTGTTTTTGACATCTTATTGTAGAGGTCTTATACAGTATTTGTCCTTTTGTCGCTGACTACTTTCACTCAACATAATGTCTTCCAGTTGAAACCAGGTTAGGAGATGTTTCCTGGAATCATCGTTATTCTTTATCATTGTGTAGTGCTCCATAGAGTGTATGTACCATAGTTTACCTATCCATTCTTCTATTGTTGGCCATCTGGGTTCATTCCATCTTTTTGCTATCGTGGACTGTGCTGCGATAAACATTCTGGTACATGCATCCGTTGGTGTGAAAGGCCTTGATTCTGTAGGATATATTCCAAGTAGTGGAACTATTGGGTCAAATGGTATATTGATATAGATTTTTTTAAGGAAGCACCAGATTACCTTCCAAAGAGGCTGGACCATTTTGTAACCCCACCAACAGTGTAGGAGGGTTCCACTTTCTCCACAGCCTCTCCAGCATTTCTTGTTTTGTGTTTTCTAGATCATGGCCAATCTTGTTGGGGTGAGATGATATCTCATTGTTGTCTTGATTTGAATTTCTTTAATAACTAAGGATCGTGAACATGTCCGCATGTGTTTTTTCGCTGCCTGGATCTCCTCTTTAGTGAAGTGTCTGTCCATCTCCTTTGCCCATTGCTTAATTGGATGGTTTATCTTCTTGTTATTGATATTTTGTAGTATCTTATACATTATGGAGATCAGGCATCGGTCTGACACAGAGTTGCCAAATATTTTTTCCCATTCTGTGGGTGTTCTCTTAAGTCTATTAATAAAGTCTTTGGATGAGCAAAAGTGTTTGATTCTTATTAGTTTCCATTTATCTATTTCTTCTTCTGTTGATTGAGGTTTCTTTGACAGATTTTGGAGTCTGTCCTCATTGTGTATTGAAACTTCCATCGTTGTTTCTACCTTTTCTTGGATGAAGTTTATCGTTTTAGGTTTGATATTTAGGTCTTTTATCCAGTTGGAGTTGGTTTTTGTATAAGGTGTAAGATATGGATCTTGGTTCAGTTTACTGCGGATGGATAACCAATTTTGCCAGCACCATTTGTTGAAGAGACTGTTTTTACCCCGGTTTAATGTCTTAGGGCCTTTGTCGAATATCAACTGATCATAGGCAGATGGTGTCATCTTTGGGGTCTCAATTCTGTTGCATTGATCGATCTGTCTGTTCTTGTACCAGTAGCAGGCTGTTTTGACCACTGTGGCAGTTTAGTATGTTCTAAGGTCGGGTAATCAGAGGCCTCCCATTGTGTTCTTCTTCTTTAGTAGTACCTTACTTATCCAGGGCTTCTTCCCTTTCCAAACAAAATTGGTGATTTGTTTCTCCATCTCATTAAAAAATGATGCTGGAACTTGTATTGGGATTGCATTATATAAATAAATTGCTTTGGGTAAAATAGACATTTTCACAATGTTAAGTCTTCCTATCCATGAGCAGGGTAGGTTTTTCCATTTATCTAAGTCTCTTTTAGTTTCTTGTAGTAAGGGCTTGTAGTTCTCTTTGTAAAGGTCTGTTGTTTCTCTGGTTAGATTAATTCCTAGGCACTTTATCTTCTTAGCGGCTATCATAAATGATATTGATTTGATAATTTCCTCCTTAACAGTCTCATTGTGGGTATAAAGGAATCCTACTGATTTACTTATGTTTATCTTATATCCTGAGACTTTGTTGAACTCTTCTATCAGTTTGAGTAGCTTACTTATAGATTCCTTGGGGTTCTCTGCATATACAATCACATCATCTGCAAACAGGGAGATTTTAACTTCCTCTTTGCCGATGCGGATGCCCTTTATTTCTTCGTCTTGTCTAATCGCTCTGGCTAGAACTTCTAGCACAATGTTGAATAGGAGAGGTGACAGTGAGCATCCTTGTCTAGTTCCTGATCTCAGGGGAAAGTCTTTCAGTCTCTGTCCATTCAGGATGATGTGGGCAATTGGCTTTGTATAAATGGCCCTTATTGTGTTGAGGAATTTGCCGTCTATGCCCATTTTGCTAAGAGTTTTTAGCATGAATGGGTGTTGGACTTTATCAAATACCTTTTCGGCATCAATGGACAAAATCAGGTGATCCTTGTCTCTTGTGTTATTTATGCGGTTAATCACATTAATTGTTTTCCTGATGTTGAACCAGCCTTGCATCCCTGGTATGAATCCCACTTGGTCATATTTTCTTGATATGTTGTTGTATTCTGTTGCAAAAATTTTGTTGAAGATTTTTGCATCTAGGTTCATGAGTGATATCGGTCTGTAGTTCTCTGTCTTTGTTGAGTCTTTCCCTGGCTTAGGTATCAGGGTTATGCTGGCTTCATAGAATGAGTTTGGGAGTACTCCATCCCTTTCTATACTGTGAAATAGTCTCAGTAGTATTGGAGATAACTCTTCTCTAAATGCTTGGTAGAATTCTGCCGTGAAGCCATCTGGGCCCGGACTTTTTTTGGTTGGCAGTGTTTTGATGATCTTTTCAATCTTTTCCTTTGTGATGGGTTTATTAAGTTGTTCTGCTTCACATTGTGATAATTTAGGTAGGTGGTATGAATCAAGGAATTGGTCCATTTCCCCTAGGTTTTCAAATTTGTTAGAGTACAGTCTTTCATAGTATACTGTTATGATATTTTTTATTTCTGTTGCATCTATGGTGACCACTCCCCTCTCATTTCTAATTTGGGTTATTTGTTTCCTTTCCTGCTTTTCTTTAGTAAGTTTAGCCAGTGGTTTATCAATTTTGTTGATCTTTTCAAAAAACCGGCTTTTGGTCTTTTCAATTTTTTCAGTTGTTTTTCTATTCTCTAATTCATTTAGCTCTGCTCTAATCTTTATGTCTCATTTCTTCTGGTGCTCGAGGGGTTCCTCTGTTGTTCCCTTTCTACTTGTTCAAGCTGTGGAGTTAGTTCCTTGATTTGGTTTCTTTCTTCCTTCCAGATGTGTGCATTTATGGAGATAAACAGAAGTCTGAGCACTGCTTTGGCTGTATCCCATAGGTTCTGGTAGGAAGTGTTTCCATTCTCACTGGAATCCATGAATTTCTTTAATTCATCCTTGATTTCCTCTATAACCCATGTTTTTTTGAGCAAGATGTTGTTCAGTTTCCAAGAGTTCCACTTTCTATCTCTGTTTTTTCTGCTATTGATTTCAACTTTTATGGCTTTATGATCTGAGAAGATGCTTTGCAGTAATTCAATGGTATGGATTTTGTTGAGCATTGCATTATGGCCTATCACGTGGTCGATTCTGGAGAATGTTCCATGTGCACTGGAGAAGAAGGTGTAGTTGTCTGCTGATGGGTGGAAAGTTCTGTATATATCAATGAGGTTTAGTTGGTTAATTGTGTCAATGAGGTCTTCTGTATCTTTACTGAGCTTTTTTCTAGATGATCTGTCTAGTAATGAGAGTGGAGTGTTAAAGTCTCCCACTATTATTGTGGAGTCATCTAACTGTCTTTTGAGTGTAGTCAGTGTTTCTTCGACATATTTAGGTGCTCTGACATTAGTTGCATAAATATTTAATATAGTTAAGTCTTGCTTGTGTACTGAACCTTTCAGCAATAAGTAGTGCCCATCTTTGTCCACGATTCTGGATTTGACATTAAAATTGATTTTGTCTGAGGTTAGAATTGCCACCCTTGCTCTTCTTTGTTCATTGTTAGCTTGATATATATTCTTCCATTCTTTAATTTTCCGTTTGTTCCTGTCTTTAGGTCTCAAGTGAGTTTCTTGTAGACAGCATATGGATGGGTCATGTCTTTTGATCCAAGATGACACTTGGTGTCTCTTTACTGGAGCATTCAGTCCATTCACATTCAATGTAATTATTGATAGGTATGTGTTCACTGCTGCCATTGTGATATGTTTATTTTTATGTTGATGTTTTCTCTGTTGTTCCTATTAGTCTGTTCTGAGACACTCTTTTTTGTGAGTTGATTTTTCACCTTTTTCAGAGCTGGTTTTATAGTTGTTGAGACTCGTGTGTTAGATTTCTTGAAATGGTATGATACATCTTTGTTGTGCTTTATAGCTGCCCCTATGAACTCCCTTAGTAAACTATTTATAAACCCAATTTTAATTACTACCAGTCTTGTCATCTTCCTCTCCTTCTGGAAGGACTATAACAACTGTAGTACATCCCTCTTTTTATTATGATGTCATCATAGTTTTCATGATGATCACTGGATTGCTTCTTTCCATATCAAAGCTGTGAATTACTTTGGGGCCTTCCCTAAATAAGTAGAGTATTGAGTAGTATGCCGTTCTAATATATAAAGTTAGTGGTTTTGTTCTTCAAAGCCAAAGCGAAGAACTTCTTTCAGTATTTCTTGTAGTTTGGGTTTGGTTTTTCCAAAGTCTCTGAGTTTCTGTTTATCTGGGAATGTCTTAATTTCATTTTCATATTTGAAAGATAGTTTTGCAGGATATATAATTCTTGGTTGGAAGTTCTTCTCCTTCAAGACTTTGAATGTGTTGTGCCACTGTCTCTGTGCCAGCATGGTTTCTGCTGAGAAACCCTACAGGGTTTCCCTCTGAATGTTAGCTTTGCCTTGAGTCTTGCTGCCTTTAAGAGTTGCTGCTTGTATTTCATTTTGTTAAGCTTGATTATAATATGTCTTGGAGTCTTTCTTTTGAGATCTATATTGGGTGGCATACGATATGCATCTGAGATGTCTGTATTCTGTTCCTTCATGATTTCTGGGAAGTTTTCTTTCAGCAGCTCAGCAACAATACTCCCTGTGTTCTCAGATGTCTCACCCTGTTCAGGGACTCCAATTAATCGAAGTTGTTCATCTTAGTAGAGTTCCACATGCTTCTTAATGTTTCTTCATTTTTCTTGTTTCTTTTTTCTGATTTCTGCTCACAGACGCTGGCATCAGTAGCTCTGTCTTCCAAGTCAGAAATTCTTTTTTCCATTTGTTCCATTCTCTTTTCTTGGCTTTGCATGGGAGTTTCTATTTCTTTGATTTTCTTCTTGATCTGTTGGATTTCAGAGTACTGGTGTTCCATCAGATCGAACAACTTACTTAATTTTTCATTTTGTTCTGCTGCATTTTGTATAAGGTCTAGAAGGGCTCTGTATATAATCAATTTGTATTCACTTCCTGATGCTTTCATAAAAGTTTCTTCATCTGGAAAACTCCTTGGTTGCTTTGTTTGGGAGCCTTCTGAAGCCATGAGTGATTGCTTGTATGCCACAATTGTCTGTTGCTTTTTCGGTCCCATGTGAGTATATAGAGGCTGGAAGAGTTACTGTGAGGATGGATTGCAAATGTTTCTCTAGGCTGTCTTCAGATGTAAAGCAAAAGGTATCTGACCAGTTCACAAGTCAGTTAGGTTTTCAGGTGTAGAGTTCCCTCTTGTCATCTGACAAAGTAAGCGCCACTATATCCAACCCCAGATGATAACAAACTAGTTCAGAATACAGCACTGCCACTGCCCTGGTGGCCTCTGCTGACAGGGCCTAGCCTTAGCCAACACTGCGTCGAGTACTGCTTTTGTGATAGAAAAGCGCTCTCCTGTGGGTAGGCTCTGGCTCCCAAGCTAAGAATTAGGTCCAGCTGTGGCCACCATATCCAAGATGGCGTCCTCCACACAGGCAGCAGACAGGGGGGCTAAAGGTGCCAAGAGGTAGTGATTCCTCTGCTTCTGTTGCAGGGCCCCCAACGTAGGCAGCACTGTGCAAAATCACTACTTTTCTGTCGGAGAAGTGCTGTCCTGTTTGTGGTCGCTGGCTCCCAGGCTAAGAACGAGGTCCCACTAAAATCTCGGTACCAACATGGCATCCCGCACACTGACCGCGGAGCTCCGCACAAACCCCACTGAGGCGGTTACAAAACGAAAGGCTCAAAGTGGCTAGATTAACAGAGTCCTGAGCCTGGCTCTCAGAATACGGGAATTTCGCCAGCCTATGCCCCCAGCAGTGCATCTGAGTCCAGCCGCCAGGCAAGGCCCAGCTCCACCCGCCAGCCAAGACAGAGGAAAAAAAACAGTCAAACTGGTGCGTTTACCTTCCGTCCGTGAGAGCCGGGGCTAGCCAGGAGCGGGAGTCAGTGAAAGAGAGGAGGTTTGTCACTGAGTGGTATTAAGTCCCAGTTAACAGCTCTGTGCAGTGTCCTGAGGCTGATTAGGTGATCAGAAGGCTCTGTTTGATTGTCAATTCAGGTCTTGGTTTCCAGAGGGATATAAGGAGACGTGGGCTTAGTCCGTCATCTTGACTCTGCCCCCTATCTTTTTCTTATTGATTTTTTGTAGTACCTTATAGATTATGGAGATCAGGAGTCAGTCTGACTTGGAGGTTTTTTTAAATTTCCTTTTCAGTCTCTTTTTTTGTTATGTGTCAGTTCAGATTTTCAACATCATTTTGTTTTAGTTAGGGTACAGAGTGTGTTTCTAGAAATTTGTCCATTTCCTCTAGATTTTCAAATGTTTTGGAGTATAGTTTTACATAATAGTCTGTTACGATCCTTTTTATTTCTCTTGGGTCTGTCTCATAAAGTCTCCTGTTACACTTCTTATTTGGATTGTTTTGCATCCGCTCCTGTTTTTCTTTTGTCAGTTTATTAGTGGTTTGTTGATTTTGTTGATTCTTTCAGAGAACCAGCTTTTGGTTTTGTTAATTCTTTCTATTGTTTTTCTAGTCTCAGTTTTATTTATTTCTGCTCTGATCTTAATTATTTCATTTTTTTCTGGTGACTGAGCTTCTTTCACAGTTCTCTGTTTGTTCTTATTGTGTATTATTTTTTTATTTTGTCCCTTCTTTTTGAAGTACGCATCTACTGCTATAAATTGAACTCTGAGGACTTGCTTCTGCTGTATTCCCAAGATTTTGGTATGATGCATTTTTATTTCATTTGGTTCTAGGATGTTTTGTTTTTTTGATTCTGTCTCTAATTTGTTCTATTGAGTTTCCATGTAATTGATTTTTTTTCCCTCTTACTTTTCCTGGTGTTAATTTCTACTTTGATTGCATTGTGGTCAGAGAGGATACTTTGTGTTATCTCAGTGTTTTGGATTTTGATGAAGGTTGCCCTGTGGTCAAAGATATGGCCTATTCTGGAGAATGTTCCACGTGTTTTGGGAAAAAATGTGTACTTTATCGTTTTGATGGAGTGTTCTATATCTGTCTATGGGGTCAAGTTGGCTTATCATGACCTTTAGCTCTTTTGGAAATCTTCATTGAGTTCTTTTTATATGTTCCATCCTTTACTAAGACTGCTGTGTTGAATTCCTGCTATTATTGTTTGTTGATTTCTCTTATCAGTGCTGTTAGAGTTTATTTTATATATTTTGGAGCCCTGGCACTGAGTGTGGAGATGTTTATTATGGTTATGTCTTCCTGATAAATCACCCTTTTAATTGTATATGCTGCCCTTCTTCGTCTTTTATGGTGGATTTTGTTTTAAAGCCTATTTTTATCTGATATTAGCATTCCCACTCCTTTTTTTGGTAGCTCTTTGCTTATTGTATCTTTTTCCATCCTTTGATGTTTAATAAATTTGTGTCTTTGTTTCTAAGGTATGTCTCTTGTAGATAGCATATTGCTTAATCTTTTTGTTGTTGTTGCTGTTATGCATTCTTTCACTGTCTCTTTATGGATGCATTAGGCTATTTACATTCACTGTAATTGACAGATGTGAGTTTATTTCTGTCATTCTGTACTACCGAGATTGTGTTATTTTCGTGTGCTGAGTTTCTTTTGTTGGTGGATTTTTTTAATTTCTTTTGTTTCATAGATTTTATTTTGTTGTTGTTGTTGGGTGTCGTCAAGTCAGTTCTGACTCACAACAACCCTGTGCACAACAGAATGAAACACTCCATGTTTCCACCCATCAGTTTTTCCTGTCCCTTCCTGCCTTCTTGGAGTGATCATAGAGTCAGCAGACCCCACGTGTTATCAGTGGAAGCTTGCTTGTTGCTATAAAGCTGGAAGCTATGCCTCTGGTATTTAGGTACCAGTAGGGTCATCCATTGTAGACACATTTCAGCTGATTTTCCAGACTAAGACTGACTAGGAAGAAAGACCTGGCAGTCTACTTCCAAAGACAGTTAGTTAGGGAAAACCTTACAAATAGCAGCAGATCGTTGTCAGGTGTAGTGCTGGGAAATGAGCCCCTCCCCCCAGGTTGGAAGGCACTCAGAAGACAATTGGGGAAGAGCTGCCTCTTCAAATTAGAGGTGACCTTAATGATGTAGATGGAGTAAAGCCCATGGGATTTTCATTTGCTGATGTGACACGACTCAAAAGAAGAAGAAGTAGCTGCAAACATCCATTAATAATCAAAAAATGGAAGGTACAAAGTGTGAATCTAGGAAAACTGGAAATAGTAAGAAATGAAATGGAACATGTAAACATCAATATCCTAGGCATTAGTGAGCTGAAATGGGCAGAGATTGTCCATTTTGAATCTAATAATCATACAGTCTACTATGCTGCAAACAAAAACTTGAAGAGGAATGGTGTTGCATTCATCAGCAAAAAGAACATTCAAGATCTGTCCTGAAATACAATGCTGTCAATGATAGGATAATATCCCTCCATCTACAAGGAAGGCCAGTTAATACAAATATTATTCAAATTTACACATCAACCACTAAGGCCAAAGATGAAAAGTTCAAAGATTTTTATGAGCTTCTTCAGTCTGAAATTGATCAAACATGCAACCAGGATGCATTGATTGGAAGCAAAGAAGAAAGATCGGTAGCTAGAAAATACAACCTTAGTAATAGAAATAATGCCAGAGATCACATGATAGAATTTTGTAAGACTAGTGACTCCTTCATTGCAAATACCTTTTATAGCCAACACAAACAGCAACTGGACACACAGACCTCCCCAGATGCAATACACAAGAACCAAATTGACTACATCTATGGACAGAGATGACGGAAAGGTTCCTTATCAGCAGTCAGAACAAGACCAGGTGATGACTGCAGCACAGATTACCAATTGCTCATATGCAAATTGAATTGAAAGTGAAGAAAATTAGAAAGTCCACAAGAGCCAAAGTATGACCTTGAGTATATCCTTCCTGAGTTTAAAGACTGTCTCAAGAACAGATTTGGTGTGTTGATCACTAATGACTGAAGATCAGATGAATTGTGGAAGGACGTCAAAGATGTCATCCATGAAAAGAGCAAGAGGTCATTCAAAAGACAGGAAAGAAGAGACCAAATTGGATGTCAGAAGAGACACTGAAACTTGCTCTCGAATGTCAAGCACCTGAAGGAAAAGGAAGGGATGGTGAAGTAAAAGACTTTAAAAGACGATTTCAAACAGCAGCTTGAGAAGACAAAATAAAGTATTATAATGACATGTGCAAAGAGCTAGAAATGGAAAACTGGAAGGAAAGAAGATGGTCTGCATTTCTCAAGCTAAAAGAATTGAAGAAAAAACTCAAGCCTGAATTTGCAATAGTGAAGGACTCTACAGGGAAAATGTTAAACAATTGAGCAAGATGGAAGGAATACACAGAGTCATCATACCAGAAAGAGCTGGTTGATGTTCAGCTGTTTGAAGGGTAGCATATGATCAGGAAATGATGGTACTAAAGGAAGAAGTCAAAGCTGCATTGGAGGCACTGGCAAAAAACAAGGCCTCAGGAACTGATAGAAAATCAACTGAGACATTTCAACAAACAAATGCAGCATTGGAAGTGCTCACTGGCCTATGCCAAGAAATTTGGAGGATAGCTTCTTGGCCAAATGACTGAAGAAATCCGTATTTATGCCCATTCTAAAGGCAGGTTTTATTTTGATGAGACCTTTTTTCTTTCAATGGATAGATTTGCGAAGTTTCTTCATGGTTACCTTGAAATTTAACCTTCTATTCCTTGATTTGAATGAGTCTAGTATTACTTGATATTGCTTTGCCTTCCACTCCGTTTGAAAGTTGTATACACCACTTAGTTCTTCTTTTGTTGTTCTGATGTTGCTGTCATTTGCTGATTAACGTGTCTCATTCCCTTTTGGAATTCTTTTGGTTTTGGATAGTCCTTGAGAATTCACTTCCTAGGCTGGTCTCTGTCAATTTGTTATTCTATTCAGTGTTTGGCTGGATTCTTTATCTCTTCATTCCACTCTTTGAATTCCAGGACTGAAGTTTATTTCTGTTTCATTTAGTTTTTCATGTCTTTGCTGTGGAGGGAGAGTGTGATTCTTCTGCCTATGGTGCCATGTTGGACAGAAGTCCAGGGCTCCCCTGTTTTGGTCCCAGTTAGAGTGGTTGGTAGTAATAGCTGGGTATTGTCTAGTTTTTGGGGCCTCAGAGTCATGTAACAGGCTGTGATTCATATGGTCTTTTGGTCCTTTGGGCTATCTGTTCCCTTGAGTATTTGGTTTGCTTCACTCTCCTTTGCTCTGTGTTGGAAGAAACTAATAGTTGTATCTCTGAGGGCTGCTCACAAGCGTTTACAACCTCAGATGTTATTCATCAAAGCAGGATGCAGAACATTGTTCTTATCAACTATATTGTGTCACTTGATGTAGATATCCTTAGATTCTATGGTCCTTTACCTTCTAGCCTAGGAGCTTCAACCTGTGAGGTGTTTGTTTATATTTAAGAAAGTTCCATGGCTATATCCCTTGTGTGACTATATTAATGCACAACAGTAACTACAATTATGTATTTAGAAATAACCACAATGACACCTGTGTCTGTAGGTGACTGTGTCCCTTTACCTCCCACACTTCTGTAGCAAACCCATCTACCTATGTATTCATTTGTAAATTATTTTTTGCTAATACTGTTGTATTCAAAAGTGAAGATGTGTGCCTAAAGTGAGCCTGACCCAAGCCATGGGGTTTTCAGTTGTATCATATGCATGTGAAAGCTGGACAATGAACAAAGAAGACAGAAGAAGAATTGATGCCTTTGAACTGCGGTGTTAGAGAAGAATGTTGAAGGTACCATAGACTGCCAAAAGAACAAACAGATTTGTTCTGGAAGAAGTGAAATCGAGTGTTCCTTGGGAGCAAAGATGGTAAGACTGTGTCTTACACACTTCGGACATGTTGTCAAGAAAGATCAGTCCCTGGAGAAGGACATCATGCTTGGTAGAGTGGAGGGTCAGTGAAAAAGAGGAAGACCTTTGACAAGATGGATTGACACAGTGGCTGCAACAGTGGGCTTAAGCATGAAAACAATTGTGGACATGGCGCATGACTGGGCGATGTTTGGTTCTGTTGTTCATAGTGTCACTATGAGTCAGAACTGACTCAATGGCACCAAACAACAACAATACAATACTATTGTTGGAGGATTGTTTATGTTACAGTAATTACAATAGTTGCCCTTTATTCTTGCTTTTTTCTCAGTTTCTCTCTGCCTTAATTGTGTTGTGCTACTGCTGTTGTTAGGCACTATTGAGTAGGTTCCATCTCATAACAAACCTGTGTGCAACAGAATAAAACACTGTCGGGTCCTGTGCCATCCTTATAATTGTTGCTATGTTTGAGTTCATTGCTGTGGCCACTATATCAACCTATTTTTGTCAGAGTTTTCCTAGTTTTGTTTTTTTCTTTAGTGACACTCTACCAAGAATGATGTTGTACTGACTTTTCATATTCTGCGTTGTCTTTCCCTTCACCAGTGTTAACATGTATTTTCTGTCTGGCTAGTAATTTCCCTCCTTTCCTCTCCCACTCCCGGTAACCATCAATTAAGTTTTGTGTAAATTATCATAGGTACATAAACTTCTTGTTTTCTTTTTTTTTTTTTTAAATAGCGGTCACATACAATATTTCTCCTTTTGTGATTGACTTATTTCACTTAGCATAATGTCCTCAAAATTCATCTGTGTTGTGAAATGCTTTGCCAGTATGCCATTATCTCTATTTGCATAGTATTCCATTATGTGTATGTACTATAGTTTAACCAATTCAACCACAGGTTGAAAATTGTGTTGTTATTAGAAAGTATATATAAATATGACTACTCTGTGTTTTCCTTAAATACACCTTTCTTTCGTGGTTGTTTGCTTGTTTCTTTGTCCTATTTCCCTGAATTTTGGAAGAGCTCTTTAAATTGATCCTCACATGTACCTTTTCACTTTATAAAAAAAATTTAAATTCTTTTTAAACATTTAACTGAATAACTAAAGAGAAAATAATATTCATAACAAATACATAAGGTCTAAAATACTACCACCAGCTTAAGAAATCAAACAGTACCAGCATTTTGGAAATCTGTCCCCTGAACTGATAACCATTATCCTGCATTTCATGGTTATTAATCCCTTGACTCAATGATATCTTTGTCTCATTAATGGTAGGGCAAGATGCAAGTGTCAGGACTTTTTCTCCAAAAGGGAGAAGATAGTAGAGCCCAAGAATTAACTCTGCAGAGGAGCTTAGCATAATGTCTGGCAGATGGCAAACATTCAATAGCTGGTAGCTATCAAGATTATTACTTTATTATTTGTATGTTACTAGCGTACTGCATGTTCATGTGTGTTTTATTAGCATGTAGCACTGTGACTGTTCACCTAGCTGGAGGGTAAGCGGCAATGCAGAGAGGGAGCCTTGTCTATTGATTTCTTTATCCTCAGTAACTAGGATAGTGTGACAAACAGTAGATATTCAAGAAATATTTGTTGAATGAATAAAGTTTTAAGCATTTGGAGAGGCTGCTAACCAAAAGGTCAGGGGTTTCAACTTACAAGTTGCTCCATGGGAGAAGGAAGCAGCACTCTGCTTCCATAAGGGTTTCCAGCCTTGGAAACCTCAATGTGCAGTTCTACTTTATTCTAGAGGATCGCTATTAATCTGAATCAACTCAGCAGTAGTGAGTTCGATTTTTTGGTTTGGATAGGAGGCATTGCTAACAATATGAATTTTGACAAAAATTAGTAGTGTTATTATAATAGTGAGTAACTGCATCAACCTACATGTCAAATACCAGGCATTAGTTGAATAAACTATAGTGTATCATATGCTGGAATGCTGTGTTCCAATTGTAAATTGTATTATAAAATACTTATTATTGATGGGGGAAAATTTTTACTTACATTGTTGGAGTGAAAAAAGGGGAGTTATGAGACATGATGTACAACATGTATGATCCCAAATATATAAAAATCATAGTAGATATATATACAGACAGAAAAAAAAACAACTGAGTAATATAAATGTTAGTCACAGTGATTGATTCTGGAGATAAGACTAATGATGATTTTAAATTTGCTTCTTTAAGCATCTTTGTACTTTCCATATATGCTTATAGTGAGCATATATTATTGTTGAAATAAGAAAAAATCATATTTTTATCAGGCACTAACCAAAGATGAATTAATTAGCATAAATACCAGTGATGAAAAGAACAGCACAGATCTAGAAAAACAATTCTAGTAAGACTAAAGCTAAGAACGACTTAGGACACAAAAGAAGTTTTAAAAGACAATAAAGTGGGTCCTGGATCAGCTAGCATTTTTAGGTGCAAGCAACAGAAACAAGCTTGGGAAAATTTAAGCTGCAAAGGAATATCCTTAAGGGACAATGAGTAGCTCACGTGCTTTCCAGGAGGACCAATGCTGACAGCTACGAACAATGCTTTAAACCCCACCACAGAACTGGTTCAGCTTTTACCACTAATGGACACTGCTTCCACTACTAAAACTGGATGCAGTGCCAACCCTGCTGCCTTGGGAATTTGATCCTGGCCACACCATAATCAGCACCAGAGAGGTGTTCTACTCATAGTGTGCACACAGTGCGGTCCTCACACCAACAATATTGGTATTGCACAGGAGATTGCTCAAACTACAAATTCTCATGCCTACCTTAGATGTATTAAACCAGACCCTCTGAGAGTAGCACCAGGCAATCTGCATTTTAACAAGCCCTCAGATGGTTATTATGGATGCTAAGGTTTGTAAAACACCATAATACCTGAGAAGTCCTGGGTGGTGCAGATAATTCATATGCTTGGCTGCTAACTGAATGTTGTAGCTTCAAGCCTACTCAGAAATATCTTGAAAGAAAAGCCTGGTGATCTACTTCTGAAAAATTAGCCACTGAAAACTCTTTGAAATACAGTGCTATTCTGAGACACAAGTGGGCACCATGAGTTGGAACTGACTTGATGGCAGCTGGTACTGGTATAATCCCTGAAGATCCCTGCAGCACAGGTTTCAGTTCAAAGTCTCTGAGGAATGAGTCTGACCGACAGAGCCTGGGCCATGTGACTGCATCCTTGCTGCAAGAGGGTGGCAAAGCGAGCTCCTGCAGTTACTAGCTTCCATAGTGAGAGAGGGCTTGACTTTGTACTAAGACTTACGGTGGCAAGGGGTTCTCAAGATACAGAAAAAAAGGTTGAGGTAGTAAGCCAGCAAAAAGAACGACTAGTGTCTACAATCTACCCCAATCAAACAAGCAAGACAGGATGAAAGCTTTGTGTCAGGAAGATGATGACGAAGAGAATAACGACAGTCGATAATCATTTTTCTCTGGTCTTTGCCAGAACCAAGAACAATCTTTAAACTCAACAGATTATTTAAAGAGTGAATTACTACCAAAGAAATATTAGGAGAGAGGCTTTGAACAATTCACCAACTGAAACTAGAGGCTGAAAAACCCTAGAGTTGGGGGGACTAAGATTGAGGGCCTGAGAGGCATTGTTTCAGTTCACCCCCAACCGGCAAGGAAGATATGACACCCACATTCCACAAGCCCCGGGTGGTGATGCTAAGAACGGGGCTCTCAGAGGTACCACTATAGATTTAGTAAACTGTAGGCAATGAATGACTCCTCTTTTGTTGATAATTGGGCTCTAACCGATGATAAAAGAATTAAGCAGGAAGCCAGGAAGGACAGGGAAGTAACCTATGTTTGTGCATTCTTCTCTCAAATGGCTGGCCTGATGGTGTCTAGCACCACTTTATTTTCCTTGATGGCTGGTGACGTCCTGCAAGACTGCAAAGCAGACAACCTTCACTGAGTTGATATTCCCCTCCCCAGTTGGCCTCCACCCAGTCAATTTCTTAAACATCCCCAGGTACCCACATTGTTCCTTGCATCTGAATTTAGTCCTTCCCTTTAAATAATCCACCCTTGCCTGACATATTTGGACAGGTTCTGCGAACAAAAATGCTGTCTGTCCTTTGTGCTGCTGGTGGACAGAAATAAAATCTTTGATCGTTCACCTAATCTGTCTCTGAGATTGGCTTGTTGTAACTCCTGGCAGTCCTGGTACGCTGTAGCCCCCGTCATACCCCAGTATGTTCAACAGCATGGGTGGATCTGCCTTATGCTCTGAGCAACATGGTTGTTTTGAGTTGGTTCTTACACAGTGCTGTTCAGCAAATCAGCTTTCAATTTACATTATTCTGTGATTTTACGGCCCCTTGTGTATGTTTTTTTATATGTAAATTGAGTGAGCCTGATGGTTTTAGTACTCTTCACATATGTTGTTTTCAAGTTGGCAAGCCTTTTAGTCTTACTGCCTGGTGTAACAACATGGCTTGTACTTATATCAAATCTTTTACAGATCTTCCTTGCATCAGTTGTAAACCCTACAACTATAATGTTAATGAGGTGAGATTATTGGCAGTTATGTTAATGAGGCAGAACTCAGTCTACAAGATTTGGTTGTGTTTTAAGTCAATCTCTTTCAAGATATAAAAAAGAGAAGCGAGTAGATACAGGGGGACCTCACACCACCAAGAAAGTAATGCCAGGAGTAGAGCGTGCTCTTTGGACTTGAGGTTCCTGTGTTGAGATTGCCCTATCCCAGGGAAAAGTTAATTATAAGAGCCTTCCTCCAGAGCCCACAGAGAGAGAGAAAGCCTTCTCTTGGAGCCAGCACCCTGAACTCAGATTTCTAGTGTCCTAGATTGTGAAAGGATAAATTTCTCTTTGTTAAAGCCATCTACTTGTCGTATTTCTGTTATAGCAGTAGATACCTAGGACAGAGACTATCTTTTGTGGTTGTTCTTGTGGTTTTTTTAATTGTAGTAAATGGATATGTAACAAAATGTTTGCCACTTCAGCAATCTTCACAGTGACATTATATATGTTTGTATGTTACTCAGCACTTAATCTTACCCATTTCCAAATTTTCCCACCACCCTCAGTGGATCATCAAGGTAATGAAGGATTTCTTATGTAAAAATGGTGTCATGGCATCAGACTTCCTGACGTAACCTTACAAGGGGGAGAAGGGAGAATTAAGATTGTCTGCATCAGCATAAAGCTGATTCCTGTAAGGTATAAGTCAAACATACTTCCATCCTTCAACATTTTTACCAATTTTGACACCAGCCCTCTCTCCCATCACACTCTTTACTTCTCTGCTGGGTTTGATAATTTTTTGCAATGGCCACACAGAATTCACAGGTGATTATGGAGCTTATTAGGGAAATAGCAGTTATTCAGGATCAGGGACAACTCAGAGTACAGTTCTTTGACCAGGACAGCTCCTTCTTAGTTGTGCCTATGGTAGACTTACCTTCTGACTGCACCGCATGGCCTCTGCCCTGCTTGGGTAAGTGTTAATAAAACTCTTTAGCTCCACCAGTAATTGTCTGGAGGTACTCCAACTCAGACAGCAAGCCTCAGGCTTGAAGGCACTCAGTTTCCGGCTTTTGTTGATCAGTGGCCCCACCAAGTCCCCGAGGCTCCTCACTCACCAGCAAGCCACTTGAAGGCACTCAGCTCTTTTGTTTTATGCCGGTCTCCTGGTTCTGCTACTGTGGTTTCTCTGCCACAGGACTCTGCTGTGCTTGCTGTCACTTCCAGCTTTCTCTTATGTTACGTCTCTCTCTGTTCCCTGTGTCAGAAGAGATTGTCATTGCAGGGACTTTGGGCCCAAAGTTTGCTCTCCACGCCTGGCTCTGGTTGATGATTGTGAAGTCCCTTCTCCATTTCTGAGATTGGCTCACTTTAAGCCCAGTGGGATAGCAAAACTGACCAATCCCCTATTTTCATTGTCCCACCTACAAGGGCTCCATAAACTTCATTTGCAGTATTGGCAGGCTGTCCAATCCCCCCACAAGTACCCTATTTGTATAGTTTCCCATAATTATTTCATAGGTGTCACACACAAGACCAGGAATGACTAGAAAGGCCACACTATGTAATTCACTGCACTGTCTATGTCATGGATTGAACTGTGTCTCCCCTGAAATACGTGTAGCCATTTGTCTGGGCCGTGATTCCCAGTATTTTATGATTGTCCTCCATTTTGTGATTTTCTTATGCTGTATGTTAGAGGATTAGGGTGGGACTGTAAATCCCTTGGTAAGATCACCTCCCTGCTCCATTGTACAGGAAATTTCCCTTGAGTGTAGATTGCACCACCTTTTATCCTACAAGAGATAAAAGGAAAGGGAAGCAAGCAGAGAGTTGGAAACCTCACACCATCAAGAACGCAGCACTGGGAGAAGAGCGGATCCTTCAGACCTGAGGTTCCTGTGCCAAGATGCTCCCTGACCAAAGACTGATTCCCTGTACAATGGAGCAGGGAGGTGATCTTACCAAGGGATTTACAGTCCCACCCTAATCCTCTAACATACAGCATAAGAAAATCACAAAATGGAGGCCAATCATAAAATACTGGGAATCACGGCCCAGACAAATGGCTACACGTATTTCAGGGGAGACACAGTTCAATCCATGACATAGACAGTGCAGTGAATTACACAGTGTGGCCTTTCTAGTCATTCGCGGTCTTGTGACACCTATGAAATAATTATGGGAAACTATCCATTTCCCTGGAATGGACATCCTGAATTTGGACTTAGAGCTTACTGCATTGTGTGAGAATAAACACTTCTCCTTGTAAAGCCATCCACTTATGGTATTTCTGGTAGAGCAGTACCAGACGACTAAAACGGCCCGTTTCTTAAATCAAATGCAAACAGCATAAACTATAATGGGAAAAAAATTTTAAAACTTTGTTATGTCAAAAGTCACCATGGATAAGACAAGCCAAAGGTGGGAGAAGATGCTTATAGCACTGTAACGAACTGACCATTGCAACTGTATCTAACCACCTGGCTTGGCAACCATAACTAACTAAGTAATACTGCTAGTGTATTTCTTTGAAATTTCTACAAATTAACAGGAAAAATAAACCATCAGAAAAATATGCAAAAGAACATTATCCTTTTGATCTTTTGTTGCATAAAAATTTACTCTCAAATTCAGCAGCTGAGAAGAACAAGCATTTATTATCTCACATTTTCTATGGGTCAAGAATTTGGGAGTATCGTAGCTATGTGTTTCTGGCTCAGGGTGTCCATGAAGTTACAGTCAAAATGTTGGCTGAGGTTGCAGTCATGTGAATCATCTTCCAATTCCAAGTTCACTTGTGTTACTGTTTTCCAGAGGCCTTGGTGCCTTGATAGCTGTTGGCTGGAGACCTCATTTCCTTGCAGTGTGGGCTCCCCATAGAGCTTTTCATAACACACCACCTGGCTTGCGCCAGGGGGATTGATCCAAGAGAAAGAGAAAGACAAGATGGAAGTGGCAGTGTCTTTTATAACCTGATATCTTTACCGAGAAAACCCTGGTGGAGTAGTGGTTAAGTGCTACGCCTGCTAACCAAAAGGTCAGCCGTTTGAAACCACCAGGTGCTCTTTGGAAACTCTATAGAACAGTTCTACTGTGTCCTCTAGGTGGTCATAATGGTGATATCTCATGTGCTGACATCTTAATTTGTGTTTGGGGCCTGGAGGCGGTCTGGCTATTGCATAATCTCATGGCCTGGAGGTGGTCTGGCTATTACATAATCTCATGGCCTGGAGGTGGTTTGGCTATTACATAATCTCATGGCAGAGTCCTTTCCTTTCCTTTTATGGTCTTCAGATTATTATCACGAGTTTTTCTATAGTTCTAAAGAGAGCAGAAAACTCTAGTGGCATACTGGTTAAGTGCTACATCTGCTAACCCCAAAGCGAGCTGTTCAAATTCACCAGGTGCTTCTTGTAAAATTCTATGGACAGTTCTACACTGCCTTATATGGTCTCTATGAGTCAGAATTGACTTGATGGCACTGGGTTTGGGCTAGTTTAAAGAGAGGATGGGGTAGTCCTTAACCTTGAGAGAAACTAAGGGAAACAATGGACTCATGTCTGGAAACAGGATCAGGAAACAAAACGGGGCCGGTGGTGCTGCAGGTGCAGCCACTTACTTTACTCTGCCTGTTTGCAATCCCATTTTGTTGTGGGTTTCTCAATCTTGGGAATCAGGGCACGGTATCTTTCTGGTTACTTTCTGCTGAGTAGGGGTGTTGTCTTGAGAGAGACCTTCAGGGGTGGAGAGCTGTAAGAAAAGCAGAGTACAAATTTACCTCATGTTTATGCATGAGGTGGTGACCACAGGGAAAACTTGGGCTGTGTAGGGTGCCAGGCAAACAAATATCTGAAGTTTTAGATTGACAGCCAAGCCAGCCAAGTGCCATCGAGTCAGATCCAGCTCATTTAGATTGACAAGTCCACTGATTTCTCTCTGCCTGTTTCAGTACTAGAGGTCACATAGAGTCACTTCCATATTCTATTCATCCCGCAGGCCAAATGTGGCACAATGTGGAAGGGAACTACAAAAGCATATGAATACTAGAAGGCAGGGATTAATGGGAACCATACTGGGCACTAACTGTCATGGATAGAATTATGTCCCCTCCTATCCAACTGTATATATCAGCTTGACTGGACCATGATTCCCATTATTGTGTGATTTTCCTATATGTTATAAATCCTGCCTCTGTGATGTTAATAAGGGAGAATGGGTGGCAGTTGTGTTGGTGAGATAGGACTCAGTCCGTAAGATTATACTGTGCACTGAGACAGTCTCTTGGGATACAAAGGAAAGGAAGCAAGCAAGAGCTGGGGGCCTCATATCGTCAAGAAACAAGCAGTTCCTGGAGCAGAGCACATCCTGTGGACCTGGGCTTCCTGTGCCTCAAAAGCTCTCAGTCCAGGAGAAGACTGACCATAGCAACTTCCTCCAGGACCAACAAAGACTTTCCCTGGAGCTGATGCCCTGAATTTGGACTTGTAACCTCCTGGACTGTGTAAGAATAAACTTGCCTTTGTTAAGGCCATCCACTCTGTGGTATTTCTGTTAGAGCAGCACTACCTAAACTGAAACAGAGTAAATTTCTCTTTGTTAAAATCATTCACTTGTGGTATTTCTGTTAGAGCAGCACTGGATGACTGACGCTAACTACCACGGATACAAATGTGCCATTAACAGAAGCTCAAAATAACCAATAACCTTACTAACAAATGCACTTTGTTGTTAATAATCAGAGAAATAAAAACCAAAATACTGTGGGGGTCAGTTCCACCCTGGCCCCTAGGGTCGACATGAGTTGGATCCAACTGGATGGCACTTGGCTGGCATTTTAGAATTGTGATTTAGGTGAAAGTCTGCAGAGCAAATTTGTTTCTCTTTAAACAGTAATACACAAGTTGTTTTGTGACATTGGTTGACAATGTCATAATATGTCAACACTCTTCCATTCTTCACCCCAGTATCCTTTTTTCTATTCATCCAGTTTTCCTGTCCATTCCCGCCTTCTCATCTTTGTTTTTGACGTGATGTACCCATTAATCTCACGTACATGATTGAACTATGAAGCACACACTTCCTGTGTGTTATTTCTTGCCCTATAAAACCCATAGCTGTCCAGTCATTTACAACTTACAGCAACCCTACAGACAGAGGAGAACTACCCCCAGAGGGTTTCCAAGGAGTGTCTGGTGGATTTGAACTGCTGATCTTCTGGACAGGAGCCATAGCACTTAACCACTACTCTACTACAGTTTCTATTTCCCTATAGACCTGTCTAATCTTTGATTGAAGGATGAACCTCAGGAGTGACTTCAGTACTGAGTTAAATGAGTATCCAGGGGCCATAATCTCAGGGCTTCTCCAGTCTGTCAGAGCATGAAGCCTAGTTGTGTGTGTGTGTGAATTTGAATTTTGTTCCTCATTTTTTTTTCCTGCTCTATCCAGGACTCTGTATTGTGACCCTGGCCAAAACAGTCAGTGGTGGTGGCTGGGCACTATCTAGTTATTCTGGGCTCAGTCTGGTGGAGGTTATGAGAGCTGCAGCCCGTTAGTTCTTTAGACTAATTTTCCTCTTTTGTCTTTGGTCTTCTTCGTTCTCCTTTGCTCCAGCTGGCTTGGAATAAATACATGTATCTTAGATGACCTCTGGCTGGCTTTTAAGACCCCAGTTGCCAATTACCACAGTCAGATGTAAGACATTTTCTTTAAAGACTGTGTTTTGCTAACTGAGTTAGATGTCCCCTGAGAACATGGTCCCCAGCCCCAGCCTAGTAGTCTGGTCCGTAAGGGTGTGTGGATGTATTTGTAAAACTTCTATGACTTTTCCCTGGTCAAGTTGTATTACCTTCCTCAGTATTGTGTAGTGTCTTATTCTTCACAAGAGTTACTGCTTACCTACTATCCCCTCCCTTGTAACCATAAAAGACTGTTTCCTTCTATGTGGGAACTTTTTCATGTGCGTTTATAATAGTGGTCTCATACAGTGTTTGTCCTTTGTAATTATTTGACTCAGCATAAAGTCAAACAAAACAAATCCATTGCCATTGAGTTTTTCGGACTCCTGTTAACCCCATAAGACATACTAAAGCTGTCCCATAGGATTTTTAACTGCTGAGCTTTCAGTTAGCAGCCAAACACTTGACTACTGCGCCACCAGGGCTCGCTCCACATAATGCCCTCCAGATTCGTCCACGTTGTGAGATGCTTCTCAGAATCATTGTTTGTCTTTGTCATTGAGTAGTACTCCATTGTGTGTAAGTACCATAGTTTGTTTATCCATTTTTCTACTGATGGGAACTTTTAGGTTGTATTTACCTTTTTCCTATTGTGAATAATGAGTGTGTATATGAACATGAGTGTGCATATGTCTATTTGTGTGATGGCTCTTATTTTTCTAAGATACACTCCTAGGCATGGGATTGCTGGGTCATATGGTAGTTCTATTCTAGCTTTTTATGGAAACACCATATTGTTTTCCAAAATGTTGGTACCATTTTGAATCTCTACCAGCAGTGCACAAGGGTTCCAATCACTCAAATCATTCTCAACATTTGTTGTTTTCTGTTTTTTAATTGATGCTGTAATGTTGGAGTGAAAGGATATCTCATTGTAGTTTTGATTTGCATTTCTCTAACAGCTAGGGATCACAAGCATTTCTTCTTATACCTGTTGGTTGCTTGAATATCTTCTTTGATGAATATCCTGTTCATATCCTTTGCCCATTTTTTAATGGAATTGTTTGTCTTTTTAATGTAGAGGTGTTGGGTTTTTGTATAGTTTTAGAGATTATACCTTTATCAGATATGTCATAGCCAAATTTTCTGCCCCTGGTCTGTAGATTCTCTTACTGTTTTAGTCAAGTCTTTTGATGAGCACGAATGTTTAATTTTTAGGAGATCTCATATACCTAGTTTATCTTCTGGTGTTTGTATTTTGTTAATTATAGTTCAGATTAAAATATTGAATAACTACAACTTGAACAAGTAGAGAGAGAACAACAGAGGAACGCCTCAGGCATCAGAAGAAAATGGATCATAAAGACTAGAGCAGAACTAAATGAATTAGAGAATAGAACAGCAATTGAAAAATGGAAAAGATCAAAAGCTGGTTTTTTGAAAAGATCAACAAAATTGACAAACCACTAGCTAAAGTAACTAAAGAAAAACAAGAAAGTAAACAAATAACCCAAATAAGAAATTAGAGGGGAGTGGTCATAACAGATCCAACAGAAAAAAAAAATATCATAACAGAACACTATGAAAGTCTGTACTCCAACAAATTTGAAAACCTAAAGGAAATGGACAAATTTCTTGATTCATATCACCTACAAAAATATCACAAGGTGAATCAGAACAACTTAATAAACCCACCACAAAGGAAGAAATTGAAAAAGTCATCAAAAAACTACCAACTAAAAAAAGCTTGGGCCCAGATGGCTTTACCACAGAATTCTACCAAGCTTTTAGAGAAAGGTTATCTCTAGTACTACTGAGACTATTTCACAGTATAGAAAGGGATGGAATACTCCCTAATTCATTCTATGAAGGCAGCATAACCCTGATACCAAAGTCGGGGAAAGGCTCAACCAAAAAGGAAAACTACAGACTGATATCACTCATGAATCTAGACGCAAAAATCTTCAACAAAATCCTTGTCAATAGAATATAACAACATATCAAAAAAACAATCCATCATGACCAAGTTGAATTCATACCAGGGATGCAAGGTTGGTTCAACATCAGAAAAACTATCAATGTGATCAACCATATAAAAAACAAAAATATCGAAGAACAATTTATCCAAAAGTTTGTTATCCATTAGCAAGTCTGACATAACAAATATTTGTGAGGCAATGGAAAAGTGGAACTAATACAGTGCTAGCTGGCACATACATTAGAACTAACTGGTATACTACCTTGCAGGGCAACTGAGTAACGTAAAATTATAGATGCTCATATTTTATGATGCAGGAATGTTACTATGTATTTATCTTACAGAAACTCTTGAACATGTGTTCAAGGAATTATGTTTAAGGATATTCACTGAGGCACTTTTTGCAGAGACAAAAAATGGAAATAATCTAATAATTCACATCTTAAGCGTCTAGTGCTGCTATAATAGAAATACCTTAAGTGGATGGCTTTCAAGAGAAATTGTATTCTGCCACAGTCCAGCAGACTACAGGTCCAAATTCAGGACATCAACTCCAGGGACATTCTTTCTCTGCTGGCTCTGGAGGAAGATCCTTGTTGTCAATCTTCCCTTGAACTGGGACATTCTGAGTTGCAGGGACCTCAGGTCTTTCTGAAAGGATGTGTTCTGCTTTTCTCAGTACTGCTTCTTGGTGGCATGGAGTCCCCAACTCTCTGCTTGTGTCTGTGTCCTTTATATATTGAGTCCTGACTTACTAACACAACCATCACCCATCCTCCTTCATTAACATAATAGAGGCAGGACTTACAACATATAGGAATATCACACAATACCGGGAATCAGAATCTAGTCAAATTGTTAAACACCTTTTTGGGGGGAACATTATTCAACCCATGACAATCCATTAGTAGGGGATTCTTCAAACGGAAAATCTAAAGTTACAATGAATTAATTAAAGCTGTGTGTATCAAAGGAAATCCTAGTGGCATATCAGCAGCTCAAATCCACCAGGCAGTACTTGGAAATTCTATGGAAGAGTTCTACTCTGTCTATAGGGTTGCTATGTGTCATAATCTCACTCTATGGCAGTGAGTTTGGTTTTTCTGGTCATATGTATTAATAAGGAGGCCTAGTGGCACAGTGGTTAATGTACTTGACTACTAACTGAAGCATCAGCTGTTCAAACTCTCTAGTCCCTCTAAGAGAGAAAGAAGTGGCAGTCTGCTTCCATGAATAGTCTTGAAAATTCTGTGAGTCAGTTCTACCCTGTCTTTAGGATTACTATATGTCAGAATCAGCTTGATGGCATGGAATTTGGGAATATGTATCAATCCACCACAGGTCTGTTTGTCTTTCTGTGGTGGCTTGGTCACTGTTATGATGTTAGAAGCTGTGCCACTGGTATTTCAAATACCAGTGTCTTAGGCTGGGTTTTCTAGGAAGCAAAACCAGTAACACGTGTAGGTACAAGGAAAGATTTATAATATATATATATAGATAGATAGATAGGTACAAATATAGGGAACAGCTCACGTAATCACAGAAGCTGAATGTCTCAAGCTCTGGCACAAGCCTTACATGGCCACAGAAGCTGAGGAACCCAAAGCCAGCAAATCAGAGACCAGAGGGTTCTAGATCACCGGTTGTGTAGGTCAGCGGATCTCAAGCTGGTGGCGAGACAAAGTGACAGAGGCTGGCAAAACCAGAATCAGCAGGCCAGGAAGCAGGAGCGGGCAGAGGCTGGTGAACCCAGGATCGGCAGGTCAGGGAGCAGGACTCTCAAGTGCCAACTGTAAGGACTCATGAGCCCAACAGCTGCTAGCTCAAGTCCCGGAACCAGATGCTGGAAGAAGAGAGCAGGAGCTCCTGGCCACGTGAGCGATCAGCGGCTGTAGTCCAAGATCATGAGATGAGAGCCGAGGGACAGGGAGCCACCACAAACCCCACCCTGCCACTTACTACAGCAGCCAAATATGTAGTAAGCAAGTTGACATAATCCTGACCACCACAACCAGCAAGATCACCCACAATGGGCAGGTTTCAGCAGAGGTTTCAGACTAAAGGCAGACTAGAAAGGTTTGGTGCTCTATTTCCGTAAGTTAGCCAATAAGAACCTTATGGACCACACAGAATATTGTCAGATACATTGGTGGAAGATGAACCCTCTCTAGGGTGGAAGACATTCATAATACATACAGTAGCCATAATATGGACTGAAGCCTAGCAATAATTGTGAAGATGGCAAAGGTGCAGGCAATATTTCATTCTTTTGTACATGAGTTGTCATTAGCTTGGACCAACTTAATGGCAACTGATGACAATGTTAATGTATGTTAATATGGATATAACTCAGAAACACAATCTTGGTGTTTTAGGATGATATATGTGTTATCACCCAAAATTTTCATGTGTGAAAATCAATAGGTGTGTATTATTTATGAGTGCATGGAAATGTGTTAAAAGTTCTAAATGTAAGGGAGTGATGATACTCCTTCCTTTTGGGGATAAAGGAGACAGAGTGGGGCTTTAGTTATATTTGAGACATCGTATTTCCTCAAAAAGAAAAAAAAAACGGTATGTTATAAATTGAATTGTATCCCCCCGAAATATGTGTTGCAAATCCTAACTGCTATGCTTCCAGTTGTAATCTCATTTGGGAATGGATAGTTTTTAGTCAGCACAACCAGACTAACACAGAGCTAAGAAGTTTTCTGAACACAACAAACCACTTTCAGGGATGCAGTAGCTGGGGCTGTGGTCTGGGGACCTTGATTTTTAGGGAACATTTAGTCAACTGCAACAAATTTTCATTAAAAAAATTTCTGCATTTTACTATGGTGAGAGTGGCATTTGTGGTCTTAGAAGATTGTCAGATGCCATCTAAGATGTGTCAATTCTTCACAACTTACTTACAGCGAAGGAAAATGAAGAACACCAAAGACACAAGGAAAATATCAGCCCAAGAGACAAAAGTACTGCATGAACCACAAACTCCATCACCCTGAGCCCAGAAGAACTAGATGGTACCTGGCTACCATTAGTGTCTGCTCTGGCAAGGAACTCAACAGAGTCCCCGGCAAAGTGGAGGAAAGGGTGGAGCAGAATTCAAATTCACGTAAAAAGACCAGACACAATGGTCTGACTGAGCCTGGAGAATCCCCCAAGGTGTGATCCCTGGGTGCTCTGTTATCTCAGAACTAAAACCATTTTTGAGTGAAGCCTGCTCTTCAGACAACTTCAGACAAAGGTTAGACTGGACTATAAAACATAAAGGAAACACTGGTGTCATAGTGATTAAGTGCTATGGCTGCTAACCAAAATTCATCACAGTCCAAATCCACCAAGCACTCCTTGGAAATGCTATGGGGGCAGTTCTACTCTGTCCTCTAGGGTTGCTATGAGTTGGAATCAACTCAACAGCACCGAGTTTGGATTTTTTGCTTGTTTGTTTATGTAACATAAAACAATACTCATGAAGAGTATGCTTCTTAATTCAATCAGGTACGTGACACCAAATGAGTGGCTCCTGTCTTGAGGCTGAATGAGAAGGCAGGAGGGGACAGGGGCTTGTTGGATGGACACAGGAAACCCAAGGTGGAAAGGGAGAACATGCTGTCACATTATAGGGATTGAAACTAATGTCACATAACAGTGTGTGTATAAATTTTTGTATGAGAAGTCAACTTGAGCTGTAAACTTTTACCTAAAGTGCGCACGTGCACACACACACACACACACACACACTCACACTGAGTTAACCACTGACACATTCTGAGTATTGACCAACCAGAGCAGATTTTGGCTGTAGTGTTGGGGTCTGTTCCTGTGGCCCCAGCCGCTAGCCACTGATTGCTGATTGATGCAAGTCTGGGGGTTACAGTGAAGGGGCAGGTGAAATGGAATTAGCCTCCAGAGTTAGATGGGTTTGTAGGTACTAGTCTCTCAGCCCCAAGACTGACCTAGTAGACTGCCTCGGGGTTTAGCTCTTGGCTCTATTCTATACAATAAGGTCACTTGTAACTTGGATGAAAACATAAAAGAGGACATTGGTCAAATTAGCAGTGACATAAAACCAGAATGGATGAATAATCCATACTTGACTGAGTCATAATGTCATAATCTGAACAGCTGGTAAAGAGAGATTGGAGCCTATAAACAAAACTAAAGAAGTATACATACAGTATTTCACTTAGTTTAAAATCAATTACTGTTACAGTGTGGTAATACCTAGCTTGGCAGTGTCTCGTGAAAATTGCAGGAATCTTGAGACCCTCATGACCTGCCTGTGGGAGTGCAGGTGGATTCTGGTGGGTAATTTGGTGAAAAGCCTCCCCAAAAATATATATATAGCTTTTGACTTACTGGTACCACCTTTGGGAATTATTAATAAATAATCAGATAAGTATACGAAGACATATATTTACGTATTTTTATTGAATCATTATATATACTAGCAAAAACAAAACATGCAAAACAAACTGTATAGAGCTCAGCTGTCCATCCAAAGGGTACCAGTTAAATATATAACATATGCTAGCATCTCAGTAATCTAGTGTTGCTATAGCAGAAATACCATAAATGGATGGCTTTAAAAAGAGAGATTTTGTTCCGTCACAGCCCAGTAGGCTACCAGCCTGAATTCAGGGAATGCATTCTCTGTCTGCCAGCTCTGGAGGAAGGTCCTTGTTACCAGTGCTCCCCTGGACTTGGAGCTTCTGAGGCACAGTAACTCTGGATCCTTCCCAAGGGACACTCTCTGCTCCTGGCACTCCTTCTTGGTGGTATGAGGTCCCCAAATCTCTCTGCAAGCTTCTTTCTTTTATATCTCAAGAGATTGCCTCAAGCCCCAGTAGAATCGTTGACAAGGAGTCCTGCGCCACCAACACAACTGCCACCCAGGCTCCTTTATTAACATCATAGAGGCAGGGTCTATAGCATATAGGAATGTCATATAATACCGTGAATCATGGCCTAGCCAAATTTCTATACAGATTTTTGGAAGGACACATTCAATCCATGACAACTGGGGTATTATTCAACTTCCAGGAAAGAAAATACAATAAACTAGAAAATCACTGGCAGATTTTACAATAATATACTCTTCAGTGGTTATCGCTGGGGAGTGAGTCATGTGTGCTCTGTGTTTTTTTTTTTTTTTTTAATTGAGATTAAGTGAAAGTATGCAATCCAAACTAAATTTCCGTGCCCAACTATCTGCAGCTCCTTCTGCTGTCCTTGCCTGGTCAAGGCACACTCCTCCTTTTCGTTCTACATGTGTCATGCCCTCTTAACAATTTCCTATCCCCTCCTCTCCACCCTCTCCTCTCCCTTCTAGTAAGATGCCAATAGGACAGCATCCTATAGATGCATGGAACCATAAAGTACATACACCATATGGTCACATTGTATCCCTCAGTCCAGTCCATTCCTGTCCGAAGAGTTGAACTCAGTAATGTTTTCTGGTCAGAGGCAGCAGCCGATATAGGGGCCATGCTCTCTGGGGAACCTCCAGACCACTGGAACATCAAATGGATTTGATTAGTGGAATTATTGAGGTGCACCCCTCTTTTTCTCATGTTGCCACTGGGATTTGGCATTGTGTGCCCCCTCGCGGCTGTCTTTGGTGGTGGCCGGTCACCATCTGGTTCTTCTGGTCGCATGTTGGTATAGTTACCCATTCACATGGGTCCTTCTGTCTTCTGGGCTCTTTTTCCCTTGTATCTTTGCTGTTCTTGGTGATTGTCTGTTGCGGAAGAGTTGGGACCACTTGGTGTACCTCTGATGGCAGCTTGCTGGCTTTTAAGCCCCCAGATGCCGCTCACCAATAGGGGGTGCAGAAGACTTTCTTAGAAATAGGCTAGTTATGCCAACTGGCTTCATTGTCTCCTGAGAGCATAGTCCCCAGACCCCTGACCCTGCTACTCTTTCCTTGCAATATTGGGTTAGGATTAAAACAGTTTTCAGTTTAAATTGGTCTTCTTTCTACTGTTTACTGTCACTGCTTTTCACCCAAATTTCTGTCAGCTGTCTAATCTGTGCCCTCTCCCTCCCTCCCCTCCCTTGTGGCCGTCAAAGAGTCTTTTCTTCTGTACATGAGTCTATTTTTAAGTCCTTATAGTAGGGGTCTCATACAATATTAGCCCTTCTTGCCACTGACTGATTTCACTGAGCACAATGTCTTCCAGTTGAAACCAGGTTATGAGAAGGTTCCTGAAATCATCATTGTTCTTTATCATTGCATACACTACGCAATGTACCATAGTTGGTTTATCCATTCTTCTGTTGGGCATCTGGGTTGCACGCCATCTTTCTGCTATTGTGGACTGTGCTGCAGTAAACATTTGTGTGCGTGTATCTGCTAGTGTGACTGTCCTTGCTTCTGTAGGATATATTCTGAGCAGCCGATTACTGGGTCAAATGGTATACCTATTTCCAGCTTTTTAAGGATGTACCCGATTGCTTTCCAAAGAGGTTGTACCATTTTGCAATCCCACCAGCAGTGTGGGAGAGGTCCCACCTCTCCAGAGGCTTTCCAGCATTTGTTGCTTTGTGTTTTTTGTATCATGGTCAGCCTTGCTGGGGTGAAATGGTACCTCATGGTGATTTGGGTTTCTTTAACAGCTAAGGCTAGTGAGCATTCTTGATGTGTCTTTCTGCTACCTGGATGTCCTCTTTGATGAAGTGTCTTTCTGTCTCCTTTGCCCATCTCTTAATTGGGTTATTTACCTTTTTGTTGATGATATTATGCAGTACTTTGTAGATTATGGAGATCAGACGTTAGTGCAACATGTAGTTGCCAAATATTTTTTCCCATTCTGTAGGTGGCCATTTAATTCTTTTGATAAAGTCTTTGGATGAGCACAAGTGTTTGATACTTAGTAGTTCCCACTTATCTATTTTCTCTTCTGTTGATTGCGTGTTGTTAGATTTTGAGGTCTGTCTAAGCTGTGTGTTAAAGCTTCCATTGTTGACCCTATTTTTTCTTGCATGATCTTTATCATTTTAGGTTCAATATTTACGTCTTTGATTGAATTTGAGTTAGTTTTTGTGTAAGGTGTGAGATGTGGATCTTGTTTTAACATCTTGCAGATGGATATCAATTTTTCCAGCACCATTTGTTAAAGAGACTGTTTTTACCCCAGTTTACAATCTTAGAGCCTTTGTTCAATATCAGCTGTTCATAGGAGAATGGTGGCATCTCTGGGGTCTCAACTCTGTTCCATTGGTCTATAAGTACTGGTCCCAGGCTGTTTTGACTACTATGGCAGAGAAATAGGTTCTCAGGTCGAGTAGTCTGAGTCCTCCCACTGTGTTCATGTTCTTCAGTAGTTCTTTGCTTATCCAGGATATCCTCCCTTTCAAGGCAAAGTTGGTGATTTGTTTCTCCATTGTATTAATAACTCTCACTGGAATTTATATTGAGATTGCGTTTTATACGTAGATCACTTTGGGCAAAGTAGACATTTTCACAATGTTAAGTCTTCCTATCCATGAGCAGGGTAGGTTTCTCCATTTATGTAAGTCTCTCTTGGTTTCTTGCAGTAAGGTCTTGCAGTTCTCTTTGTACAGATCTCTTATTTCTCTAGTTAGATTTATTCCTAAGTATTTTATCTTCTTGGGGGCTGTAGTAAATGGTATTGATTTGGTGATTTTGTCTTTGACGGTCTGTTTGTTGGCATAAAGGAATCCTACTAATTTAGTTATGTTTATTTTATATCCTGATACTTTGCTGAATTCTTCTATTAGTTCGAGTAGTTTAGTTACAGATTCTTGAGGATTCTCTGCATATACAGTCATATCATCTGCAAATAAGGAGATTTTTACTACTTCTTTGTCAGTGCAGATGCCTTTTATTTCTTGGTCTTGTCTAATTGCTCTGGCCAGAATTTCGAGTACAATGTTGAATAGAAGTGGTAAGAATGGCATCCTTGCCTAGTTTTCATTCTCAAGGGAAATTCTTTCAGTCTCTCTCCATTCAGGATAATGTAGGCAGTTGGCTTTGTATGCCAAGTCAAGTGCCGTTGAGTCGGATCTGTCTATAGATGCCCCTTGTCATGTTGAGGAATTTCCCTTCTATTCCTAATTTGCTGAGAGTTTTTAGCATGAACGGATGTTGGACTTTATCAAGTGCCTTTTCTGCATCAATGGACAAAATTAGCTGATTCTTATCTTTTGTGTTATTTATGTGGTGATCACAGTGATTGTTTTTCTGATGTTGAACGAGACTTGCATCCCTGGTATGAATCCAACTTGGTCACGATGCATTATTTTTTTGATATGTTGTTCAATCCTATTGACAAGGATTTTGTTGAAGATTTTTGCATCTAGGTTCATCAGTGATATTGGTCTTTAATTTCCTTTTTTCTGGGATATTTCCCTGGCTTTGGTATCAGGGTTATGCTAGCTTCATAAGATGAATTTGGGAGTATTTCGTCCCTTTGTATGTTGTGAAATAGTTTCAGTAGCGTCAGAGACAACTTTTCTCTAAAAGCTTGGTAGAATTCTCTGGTCAGGTCTTTTGAGCTGGGACATTTTTGGTTGGTAGTTTTTTGATGACTTTTTCAGTGTCTTCCTTTGTGATGGGTTTATTGAGTTGTTCTACTTGTGATAATTTTGGTAGGTGATATGAATCTAGAAATTTGTCCACTTCATTTAGGTTTTCAAATCTGTTAGAATACAGTCTTTCATAATTTTCTCTTATGATACATTTGATTTCAGGTGGGTCTGTCATGACATCTCCCATCTCATTTCTTCTTTGGTTTGTTTCTTCTCCTGTTTTTCATTTGTAAGTTTAGCCAATGATTTACCAGTTTTGTTCTTTTCAAAATACCAGCTTTTGTTTTTGTTAATTGTTTTAACTATTTTTCTATTTTCTAATTCATTTAGTTCTGCTCTAATCTTTTTTTATCTGTTTTCTTCTGTTGCCTGAGAGGTTTCTCTGTTGCTCTCTTACTATTTGTTCAAACTGTAGGGTTAATTCTTTAATTTGGGCCCTTTCTTCCTTCTGGATGTGTGCACTGATAGAGATAAATTGACCTCTGAGCACTGCTTTCATGGTATTCCATAGGTTCTGGTAGGATTTGTTTTTATTATCATTTGATTCCACAAATTTCTTTATTTTGTCCTTAATTTCTTCTATAACCCATAGCTTTTTGACAGAGGTATTGTTTAGTTTCCATGAGTTCCAATTTCTGTCTATGTTTTTTCTGCTACTGATTTCTTTTATGGCTTTATGATCTGTGAAGATGCCTTCCAATAATTCAACTGATTTAGATTTTTGTTGAGATTTGATTTATGTCCCAACACATGGTCTATTCTGGAAAATGTTCCATGTGCATTGAAAAAAAGAGGTGTACTTATCTGCTAATGGATAAAAAGTTCTGTATACGTCGATGAGGTCTAGTTGATTAATTGTCACAATAAGATCTTCTGTGTCTTAACTGAGCTTTTCTCCAGATGATCTGTCCATTAATGAAAGTGGAGTGTTGAATTCTTCCACTGTTCTGGAGTGATCTATCTCATTTTCCAATGTAGTCAGTGTTTGTTTGATGTATTTAGATGCCCTAGTATTTGGTGTATAAACATTTAGTATTGTTAAGTCCTGTTTGTGTATTGAATCTTTCAGTAATAAATACCCCATCCTTGTCCAGGATGGTGAATTTTACATTAAAATTTATTTTATCTGAGATTAATATTGCCACACTGCTCTTCTTTGTATATTGTTAGTTTGGTATATATTCTTCCATACTTTAATTTTCGGTTTGTTCCTGTCTTTAAGTCTAAGATGTGTTTCTTGTCAGCATCATATAAACACGTCATGTCTTTTGATCCAGGATATCACTTGTTGTCTCTTTACTGCAGCATTCACTCCGTTTACATTCAGTGTAATTATTGATAGGTATGTCATTAGTGCTGTCATTTTGATGTATTTGTTTTTGTGTTGGTGTCTTCTGTGTTGTTCTTAGTATTCTGTTCTGTGTTATTCTTCTTTATGGGCTGACTTTTCACCTTTTTAGTGTTGGTTTTATATTTGCTGAGATTCCTGTATTATGTTTCTTGTTTTGATATGTTGCATTGTTATTGTGTGTTGCAGCTACTCCACGATGCCCCTTACTATTCTAAGTTTAAACCCAATTTTAACTTCTGCATATCTTTTTAACTTCCTCTCTATCTGAAATGACTATAACTACCATAGTATAGTCCTCTTTTTGGTGTGATATTGTCATAGTTTTCGTGATAAGATCATTGGTTGCCTTCTTTTAATACTGTAGCTTTGATTCAGTTTTATACCTTCTCTAACTAAGTAGGTTTCTGAATGTTGTCTCCTACGTGTTTCCTTAAGTATACACTTAGCGGTTTTGTTTCTCCAAGCAAAGAGCTTCTTTCAGCATTTCTTGTACTTTTGATTTGGTTTTTACAAAGTCTCTAAGCTTCTGTCTGTCTGTGAATGTTCTAATTTCATCTTCATATTTGAGAGATGAAAACTCTGGTGGTATAGTGGGTTAAGTGCTATATCTGCTAACAAAAAGGTAGGCAGTTCAAATACACCAGGCATTCCTTGGAAACTGTATGGGGCAGTTCTATTATGACTTCTAGAGTTGCTATGAGTTGGAATCTACTCGACAGTACTGGGTGATTTGAGACACAGTTTTGCAGGATATATAATTCTTAGTTGGAAGTTTTTCTCCTTTAAGGCTTTCAATGTGTCATCCCACTGCCTCCTTGCCAACATTGTTTCTGTTGAGAAGTCAGACAAACAACTCATAGGATTTCCCTCTGGTTGTTAGCTTTGCTTTGAGCCTTGCTGTCTTTAAGATAATCTTTTTATATTTCATTTTATTAAGCTTGATTATAATATGTCTTGGTGTCTTTCTTTCGAGGTCTAGTTTTATGGCATTTGATACACTTCTTGGATATTTATGTTCTCTTCTTTCATAATTTCAGGGAAGTTTTTTTCAGCCACTCAGCAACAATATTCTTTGTGTTTTCAACTATCTCTCCCTGTTTAGGAACTCCAATTAATCGTAGATTATTCCTCTTAATAAAGTCCCTCACATTTCACATTTCTTAATGCTTCTTCATTTTTATTTCTTTTCTCTGATTTCTTCTCATAAATGCTGATGTCATTTGCTCTATCTTCAGGTCACTAAGTCTGACTTCCATCTCCATAGTTCTGCTCTTTTGGCTTTGGATTGAATGTCTGATTCTGTAATTTTGTTATTGGTCTCCTGGATTTAAGATTGTTGATCTTCCATTAGTTCAACTAGCTTGCTTAATTTTTCGCTTTGCTGTGCTGCATTTTGTTTAATCTCTAGGAGGGTTCTATATATAATTCTTTTGTACTCAACCTACAATAGTTTCAGAAAGCCTTCATCTGGGAACTTTTTTGATTGTTTCTTTTGAGAGTTTTCTGGAGCCAAGGTGGGCTGTTTCTTTAAGTGGTTAGAGATGGTTTGTTGCCTTCAGGCCATCTAGAGGCTGTTTAGTTTCTCTGGTGTTACCTCAACAGGAGCTGAGGCATAGTTCTGAGAAGGGAGTTGGTCACCAGCAACCTCTGTATACGCTAGTGGGCTCTCTGGGGGTGGTAGGTTCTGCCTCTTTTCTGGCAAAGAAAGCACCCTACTTATGGAGTCACTGAGGGGCTATCAACCAATCATATAATGTGGGTCAGTAAAGGCTGGGAGAGATGCCACCAAGCTGCTCAGCAGTTATTTCTCCAGGCAGTCTTATTTTAAACATTTAGGAGCTATCTGACAGCTGCCAATATTAGCCAGCTGACTCAACGGCACTTGGCTGGCTTTGGCTGTTAGGTGTGGCAATCCTTGCCTTCTGGCTGATAACAGAAGCACCTCTTCAATCTTCTCCAGATGCTATGAGGTAGTTCAAAGTAGGGAGGCATTATGGCATTGCTGCCATCATCAGCCAGGCCCTTCTCATAAAATAATACTGTGGTAAACACAGCCTTTCTGTTGGAAAAACTCTTTCTGGAGTGGTACTTCTTCTCAGCTTGGGAATTAGCCCCTGCTAAGGCCCCTAGTTGAGTGACTCTGCCTCCCAGCCAACCAAGATAGTGTCCTGGCCGAGCTATCCTTCCTGCCACAAAACAGCACAGTCTATGGCACAGCTCAGAAAAGAGAGGGTGGAAGGGCAGTGGTGTCCTCAGTCGGGAGCTAGGCTCTCAAAATATAGCTATCCCATGCATTGTCTCTCTGCTGTGCTATATGCTGCTAATGTTAGTGCTATAGTTCAGCATATTTGCTGGCTCATACCATCCCCCACCTCGTGGATAACAACAACAGAGAAAACCAAAAAGCATCAGTAGCTGCGGTCTACCCAAGTGGGAAGGCAGTAGGAGTGGGGATCAGCATGTGATGGTTCATGCCAGAGAGAGAAAGTGTCCAGTTTAGTGGTGCTTAGTCCAATCTAACACCTCTATGCTGTATCCCTGGGTTCCCTGCATGTCCAGAGTGTTCCATTCAGTTATCATTCTGGGCCTTAGTTTTTGGAGGGAATTGAGGAGACGCATATCTAATCTGCCACCTTGGCACCACCCCCCTCCCATGTGTGCTGTTTTATTTATTTGTATTTTCAGTTTTTCTTATGTAATGAACAATGAATTTTAAAAATCTAGTTTTAATTGACAGTGTTTAGTATAATTCAGCAATGCAATATCACTGCTAAAAATGTGACTACTTAGGGAGTGAGAAAAGAGATCAAGAGAAATGATTCCATTATACTCTTCATGTTACCTAGGGAGAATAACATTTTAAAAGCCCATAGAGGCAAACAGACAGGGATAGACTTGGAAACTATGTTCTACAAAGAAGTGTTGAGAAACCAATGCTATTTGTCTCAGACAAAAGAAGACTATGGGAAAGCATGTTGTTTTTAAATGTTTGAATGGCCTTCCTATGGAGAATACTGACTCTGTGTCACACCAGAGTTCAGTTTGATATAAGGGAGAATATTCTAACAAACTAGGAATTGTTACTGTTTCCAAGTTAAATTACTTAGGGTTCTTTGGTCACAAATAGTAGAAAAAGACTACAATTGTTGAAATGAGACATAAGTAACTCCATTTTGAGGAAGGGTGCAGTGAAAATTCAGGGTATTAAAGTGAAAGGTTCCAGGAACCAGCTTAGCAGGAAATAACAGGAAATACCGTAGAGTAATTACACTGTAATTTCACCTTTGTCTTGCAAAAGATAGAGCCTGGAAACAGCCTTGCAAATAACCCCTGGAGCCAGCCTAGTAGAAACATCCACTAACGGTTACATTTTACAACCTACGGAAGTTCCATGTGGATGAAAACATTCACCAATGTGGTTGACACGTTCACCTATAGCTACATTTTACAACTTGCAGAAATTCTATATGGCCTCAGCCAATCAATGCAAAGGTTAGCTTCCCCTCCCTACTTTGTAGTTTCACGGTTTAAATGCTGTGCACTAAGGAAGCCTGGGGTCACCTCCTGCTCTACATAGTTCGGAGTGCATCCTTGGTGCACCAGCCCCCTTTTTTAATTGGGCACATTTTTAATAAAACTTAACTTTTAAAAGGAAACTTGTGTCGTGTCTTGAAATCTGGACCGTAACACAATCATCACAAGCAGGTGAAAAAAAAATTATTAGAGGATTTGTAGCCACTCACAGAGAGAAGATTGGGGAACCAATTTAGCAAAATGATAGAAACAACAGATTTTTAGGACTCTACATAGAAGGATCAGCTCAGTAAGATGCTATTGGAATAAATTAGCTTCCTCTCTGTCCTGATCATCTAGTGCTGCTATAACAGACATAGGCCAGTGCCATGGGTTGAATTGTGTCCCCCCCAAAATATGTGTAGCCATGTGGCTGGACTGTGATTCCCAGTATCTTTTGACTGTCCTCCGTTTTGTGGTTTTCCTGTGCTGTATGTTAAAGGATTAGAGCTGTAAATCCCTTCATAGGATCACCTCCCTGCTCCACTGTAAAGAGAGTTTCCCTAGAGTGTGGCTTGCCCCACCCTTAAACCTTTCATGCTGCAAGAGATAAAAGGAAAGGGAAGCAGGCAGAGAATTGGGAACTTTGTACCATCAAGAAAGCAGCACTAGGAGAAGAATGCATCCTTCAGACCTGAGGATTCCACACTAAGATGCTCCCTGGACAAAAAGTAATGTAATACCAGACTTTCTTCCAGCTCCAAGAAGGGAGAAAGCTTTACCCTGACGTGGACACCCTGAATGTGGACTTGTAGCCTACCAGACTGTTTAAGAATAAACCTAAAGCTGTCCGCTCGTGGTATTTCTGTTAGTGCAGCACTAGCTGACTAAAACAATCTGCCATATGGAAGGCAAGAATTCTGCAACTGAATCACCATTGCTCCTTAACTGTCATATACGAGTCTGACAATTAAGTCCATGAACTTAATTGTTTTAAGTGCTGCATATCTTGGTGCTCACTACTCACACCCTCACTACTCACCTGATCTGGCCCCCAATGACTTTCTCTTTACCTGAAAATAAAAGAAATATTGAAAGGAAGACATTTTGATGACATTCAGGACATCGAAGGTAATATGACAACAGCTCTGATGTCCACTACAGAAAAAGAGTTCCAACATTGCGCTGAAGGGTGGACTAGGTGCTGGCATCAGTGCATAGCTTCCCAAGGGGGAGTACTTTGAAGGTGACCATGGTGAGGCTTTTGGCTATGGTGATATTCAACAATGAGGTATGTAGCAATTTTTCCAGGATGAGTTCATGAACTTCATTGTCAGTCCTTGTAGTTAGGGTCTTTCGCAGAAGCCAGTGGCAATTTCTACCAGAGAGTATGAAGGATGTGCTCTCTAGAACTCCCTGGTGTCCTCTGATATGGTTCCATTGCTCAGGAATTAACAGACCTTTCATGAACATATACGAAATCTATTAGCTTATGTAATCCAATACACATTACCGTTCAAATAAGTACTTTCCTGTCTTAGTCCTCCAGATCCTGCTTCTAAGCACTCACAGCTGTCCCCCCAGTTATCTTGTTTTAGAGTTTGGTGAACAAATTTATGTCTGCCTTCAAAATTCCTTTTGTTTTCATAACAGGTTGGCAATTTTGTCCTATTTCTCACTATCATCATTCAGGGCCTTGGTTTGTAGAATCATCTTTCATTGAAAGTAGTAGGAAATGATTATGGGTTAGAGGGACTTCCACGTATTCTTTACAGTTGAGAGGTTCTCTCTCCACTGATCATGCATTTGGAATAAAACTTGGGTAGAAGGAAAGAAGCTGAGAATAATAAGTTGAAAGGGAAAAAGATCACTTTTAATTTCCCAGTACATACCAGGCATTGTACTAGGCACTTGCAAAGTTAGGATTCCTAGCTGTCAGCATAGAAAATTACTAAAGTTGATTAAAGCAGGGGTAAAAAGTTGTTGGGAGTTCACAGACTGTTGAGTGTAATTATTTAACCAGACAGAGCAAACAGTGAGGAACAAATGGAACCTAGCAGTCAGAAAAAGCAAAAAACAAAACTGGTTGCCATCAAGGCAATTCTGACTCGTAATGACTCTATAGAACAGAATAGAACTGCCCCATAAATTCTCCAAGGAGCAGCTGGTGGATTCAAACTGCTGAATTTTTAGTTAGCTGTCGACTCTTAACCAGCATGAAAAATCGTGCATGGTTTTACTAGTTTAGTAAAACAAAAAAACTACTGCTGGCACCATTTAATTGTGGAGGCGAGAGAGCTTAAACTGCTGATCCTTGAGTGCACACACTAGACAGTGAAGCTGGCACCACTGCCACTCTGGTCTCTGAAACTGCACATCACTGCTGCTCCCAACACCATCCCATCCCTCCTTCCTTGCTTTAATGCCCTCGGCTCCATTCGAGGCCTGAACACGTAACGTAAGGTTGATCAGGTCTAGCTCGCCTGACCATGCTCGGGTTACAAATAAGCTTGGATGGAATATCTAGCCCTTTTCTCTTCTCTAGTTAGATGCAGATTCAGCCTCTGATTTGAGCACCAATGAACACCAAAGCTCAGTTGCCTACTTCTACCATGTGTCAGTCTGTCATACTGTGGTGGCTTATGTGTCGCTGTAATGCTGGAAGTTGGGCTGCCAGCATTTCAAATACCAGCAGGGTCACCCATGGTGGACAGATTTCAGCAGAGCTTCCAAACTAAGACAGACTAGGCAGAAAGACCTAGAGATCTACCTTTGAAAACTACCAATAAAGCCCTTATGCATCTCAACAGAACATTGTCTGACTCTCTTGCTTGAGACATGCTATCAGGAGTGATTAGTGGAACAGAGAGCCCATAAAGGCAAGGGAAACCCTTAGAGAGATGGACTGGCACAGGAGTTACAGATATGGACTTGAACATGCTGGCAGTAGTAAGGATGAGTCAGGATCAAGAAACATTTTGTTTCATTGTATGTAACGTCACCATTGCCCAGTGCCATTGAGTCGGATCCGACTCATGGCGACCCTTAGTTGACAATATCTATCTATCTATCTATCTATCTGTCTGTCTGTCTGTGTATCTATCTATCACAGAGTGTACTGAATATTTTTATTCTTTCAGATTGTAGATAACTTAGCAGATGATTTATAAATATTATTTACTTTATTAAAATAAAACAATATTACCATTAATAATAATATCTTTAGGACTCTGTTCTTTTTCCTATTCCTCATTTATGTACCTTGCATATCTTATATCTATTGCCTTATGAATCTTCTACTTATTTCTTATTCCTTTCTAATCTATTTATTTTGTCTCTTCCTTATAGATTATGCCATGTAACAGTTTGTGACGCTCTTTAATGTGTATATAATCACAATAAAGCTTCACAGTATTCCTATAACACAAATATCATCCCCAATTCATAGATGAAGAAGGCTTGCACTCAATCAGTGTGTATTAATATATTCCTACAGTTTCTATAACATAATGCAAGAAGCTGGATGCGAAGCAAGGTTAAAAAAAAAAAAACCAGGGCAAGGTTGCAAAGAGTAAAAACCATGGTTTTTCTGCTAATAGAGTTTACAGTTCACTTGGGGAATAATAATGCATAGTATTTCAGTTGCAGAGACAAGAGCAATACAATAGTGAAGAGATAGATGTTCAAGGCAGTATGTGATAATATGATAATATCATATAAATATACAACAAAAGAAGTATTCACTACATAAGTACTATGAGTTAGAATTGACTCAGTGGCGATGGGTTTGGCCTTTTTCTTTTTTTGATTTATAGCAATGAAGGTGGCAGATAACGCTGTCAACTCAGATAGTCACTGAAGGGCTTCCCCAGAGATCTGAACTTGAATTACATGAATCAGAGGAATTTCACAAAGTGAGAAAGGAAGAAAAACATTCCCCATGAAAAGTAGAGGCTTAGTGAGATGAAAGTGCATCTGTGCTAGGCAAAGAAGTAGAAAGGGTAATAAAAACCCCAAGGAAATCAGTGAATGTTTGTTGGATGGATAAATGGGTGGGTGGATGGATGGATGGTTGATGACAGACTGGCTGGCTGCCTGGATGAATAGATGGACAGAAGCAGAGGTGGATAGGTGGACAAGTGTATGAGAGAACGGATGAATATTTGGGTGAATCTACAGTTCGTGGAGACCAAGGCTCATTTTCCCGAAATTGTACGAAAACATAGCAGCATGATTATGGGTTATAATCACTTGACAGAACAACTCGATGAAAGAAAGGCATTATAGAACCTCATAATCAGTTGCTGAATTTTAAAACACTTGAAGGTAGTCAGAGCTACAAAGACAGGACCAGGCTTAGACTGTAACCAGTTCAGTGCAGCCTTTCAGCATTGTGTGTGAATGTACTTTCTCACAAACACATGTGCAGAGATACAAGTGAAACTGTGGGGTTTTTCTTTTTACTCTGTAATGCCAAACTTCTGTTTTGAATGAATTGTCGCTTTTTGGCTTCCCACGTATGGGAGCCCAAGGATCTATGTGTCAGCAGGAATGAGACTCTTGTAACCACAACAACGGTAATAGAAAATGTTTGCTTGAGTTTTTTAGGCAAAGGATGAACTTGATGGTAAAGTGAACTTAACTCATCAGTAGCTTCCTCATCACTGACAAAAGCATGGCCTAGGTTGGTAGATTTGTGTGACCAACATGAAGTGAGAGTTGCCCTTCCTTTAGCTTTTAATCCCCAATAGCTGATGGAACCAAACTATTAAGGTAATATTTTCAATTCCTACCTAGCTCTACAATATGACCCTTCATCTGGATTCCTGGTATGAATTTCTGGCTGTGCCACAAATCCCAGAGCTACACATCGCAGTAGGGGGACTTTTCCACCAGCAGAGGGGCTTTCCAACCTAGGATGTTCCAAAGACATGATTAACTCTGGTTTAATTCACAACAGTTGGGTTCTGTCTGAAATGTGTCATTTTTCTTAGTTTTTAAAAAATTCCCAGCTGGAAATGACTGGGGTAACCTTTAGCCTGATGTCTTGTGGTTTCTCTATGGAGAACTATGTCTGTGTTTGCATACACAAGCCATTCCAAATTCCTTTTTTTTTCTCTTTTGCTGTCTCTAATTAAGGAAACCCTGGTGGTATACTGGTTAAGTGCTACAACTACTGACCAAAAGGTCTGCAGTTCGAGTCCATCAGGCACACCTTAGAAACTCTATAGCGCAGTTCCACTGTGTCTTACAGGGTTACTGTGAGTCACAATTGATTCAACAGCAATGGGTTTGGTCTCTAATTGTTATCCACTGCCATCTAGTTGACTCTGACTCATAGTGACCTCATAGAGTTTCTAAAGCTGTAAATCTCCATGGAAGCAGACTGCTACATCTTTCTTTTGTAGAACTGTTGGTGGTTTTGAACTGCTAGCCTTCTGGTTAACAGTAGATTGCTTCAGCTATCGCGCCAAGCTGGAAAACCAAATATAGGATTTTCCAATCTCCCTTGAGCTACATGTGGTCATGTGACCCAGCTCTGGCTAATGAGAAGAGGAAGTTTATTTGGGGCGTCTAAGGAAGTCTGAATGTCCTGGGTAACATTTTCTCCTGTGTATAAGAAACAATTTGAGAACTCACTGGTGCCAATGTTCTCCATCTCTTCCCATTTTGATTTCAGTAATGATGTCTAAAGATGTGGCAACTATTTGGGGACCATGAATCTACAAGATATGGAAGAAAAGGCAACACAGTAAGAATAGAAAGATAAAATGAGCCTGATGACACAGTTGAGTTTCTCGGCCAACACTGAGATGGCTCCCAATAAATGTCTGCATCATTTAAGCCTTTGTTATTGAGTCCTCTGGTACTTTCAGACAATGTGTTCCTAACTGGTGTGGTCTGCCAGTGCTTGGCCAGAGATGGTGGACAGGAATAAGAAGGTGGAAAGATGGATCTTGTGACCGACCCTGGATAGAATGAAGAATATGCAAAGCCAGAAAATGGGGAATAAATGGATTCCTTTATCCGTCTCCCTACTTGAGTTTAACTACCCCAACTATCTTGACTTGAGTCTTTATGCATTGAATCCCTTTATAGGAAACTCAAGATAACAGTTGTGGCAAAACCCTGCCTATAGCTATTTCAGAAGCAAGTTAAAAATTCTCCTTTACTAGATTGAAGCTATAGAAGGGTTAGGATTTCTGACTATTTGGTTCAGTGTTTTATTCCTAAAGTCTTAAACAGTGCCTAGCACATAGTAGATGCTCATTAAATATTTACTGAATAAGTAAATTATTGAGACTATGCCTCAAGAGGCTATTGCTAATTTGAAAGTCGGAAGGTTTAGCCAGTTAAAAACCATGAGGCTCATGATCTGGTCATATTGCTTTGATCGTGGACTTCACCTTTCTGCATCTAAAGTCTTTTTATAATAGTCTTAACCTCAGTAATGCCAACACATACCTTAAAAATAGTCGAAAATAAAAACACACACTACTTTGGGAGAAGATGATCACTTGGAAAAAGTGACTATTCCCTGGAGCCTTTATAGCAATGCTTTTGAAGAGAGGAAATTCTGTTTTACTTTAGATTAGTCAAGGAAAGGGAGACTCTAATTTAGGCATATTTCGAGGATGGATTTCTAAATAGCCTGTGGGAATGGCTGTTCCTTTTTTATTTTAATCTTACATTGAAAATAATGTACACAGTCTTTTATACCCCTGTCCGAAGCTACTCCCCCAGTCTTCATCAGATTCCCTCCTGCATTTCAGCCTCCTTACCCGCTCGTCACCTCCTACTCAGCCCTCAAGACCCTGCTTGGCTTTTTCCAGTTACTGCTGACTGTCGAGATCCCACAACCGCTTATTCCTGCTTTTATGAGAGTAGATTATCCAGCTCCCCTACTTCCTGAGGTTATCTCCTTGCCATCTTTTTGTCCCTTACCCAGTGAGTCCACCCCCCATCTTTCAGTGTGTCACTCTGTGGTGGGTTATGTGTTGCTATGATGGTGAACAGCTTCCAGACATTTACAGACCAGGAATTAAGGCCTGGCAATTTACCTCCGAAAAATCAGCCAATGTAAATGTTGCAGATCGGAACAGAACGCTATCCAACGTACTTGCTTTGACACCTCATCAGGAGAGACCAGTTGCTGGAGAAGGACATCGTGTCTGGTGAAGCAGAGGACAACAAGGGTGAGGGAGATGCTAGATGCCGATGATCGTGGAGATGATGCAGGACTAGACAATGTTTCATTCTGTTGCATGTAAAGTCAAAATGAGCTGGAACCAACTGGAGAGCAACTGGCGCTAATGCCACACGTGGTATTTGCAGAGAGAATAATGATGATCATAGCTAACATTTCCCGAATACTTGGTTTATGTCAGAAGCAGCTCTAGGTGCTTGACTTGCAGTGGCTCATTTACTTTTCTCAGTAACCCTGAAAGAGGTGCTACGGATACAGATGAGAAGATTAAGGCCCAAAGGGCTGTAGTGTCTTTGCCCTAAATGGCTAGTCAGTGACAGTCTACTTTCACATTCTGTTCTCTTACCTGTTCCATTACGCTTTTTCTCAGGAGTGCATTTATGCTGTGCTATGACTTGAATAGTTCAAGGTGTTCAGTTGGTGGATTTAAAAAATTCTGCAAATAGGAACGGATGCTCACCGAGGGCCAAAATGGCATGCGGTAAAGACAACCAAGAAGACAGAGAGACCCACAAGAGTGGGTGCCTACATCGACCTGGGACCGGAAGAACTGGATGGTGCCCGGCCACCACCAGTGATAGCCATGACGGAGCTCACAGAGAGGAGCCTCACTGGCAACACAAGAATAAAAAGAGGTGCATCATGAGATCTCCACTAAAAGACCTCAATTGATGGTCCAGCGGTTTTGGGGTTCCTCTGAGAGCATGGCCCCTGGCCCTGATGCTGCCCGTTCCCATAAATTATAACAAAGGTCCACTCTTTGGACAGGAATGGAATGGACTTGGCAATGCAGAGTGACCATATGTTGGAAGCACTTTATGGTTCTATACATCTGTAGGATATCATCCTGCTGACCTCTGGCTGGAGGAAGGAGAGTGGGTGGAGAGGAGGGGAAAGGAGGCTGTTGGGAGGATGAGACATGTATGGAGCAGAGAGGAATAGTGTGCTGTCACCGGACAGGGAGAGCAGTGGAAGCTGCATATAGGGGGCATGTAAATTTACATGTGAATGTACATTTTCACTCAGTTATGTTAAATTAAAAAAAAAAATTCTGCAAATATTTTGCCAAAAGCCAAGCCAAGTGACATAGTGGTTAAGTGCTATGCCTGGTAAACAAAAGGTTGACAGTTCAAATCCACCAGGCACTCCTTCGAAACTCTATGGGACAGCTATATTCTGACCTATAGGGTTTCTATGAGTTGGAATCAACTTGACAGCGGTGGCTTTGGCAAATATTTACTGAGCCACTACTCTGTGGTTGGTGCTATCCGGGTGCTGGGGCTTTAGTATTAGCTATGACGGAGTGGCGGAGGGGGAAGACTTGTGTTCTCACTGAGGAGTTGGCAGTCTGGCTTCAAGGAGGATCAAGTCAACAAAGAAGTAAAGGAAGTGATGGTCTGCTTTTAAAAATAAGAAATCTAACAGGCCTGATGCAGCAAAAAGGAGCCTTCCAGATCAGAGGAGTGAGAAGTGAATGGATCCTACCACAGAGTGACACTATCAAAATACCGCAGTGGGGCAGGCTGGAGATGAAAGAATCATCCAAGGAAACTTCACAAAACCCGCTGGGCTGAGATCAATCTTCTCCATAAAAGGAAGGACGAAAGAGGGGAGAACAAAGCTGGAAAAGGTGACAGGGTCTGAGCAGCGAGTCTGCACTGCAGGGGAGAGAGAAGGATGGTTTAAGGACAACCTTAGCATACCTTCACACCGTCAGGGCAGAGAGTGGGACAGGCTGTAATGAAAGAGAATCTTTTTTAAAAAAATATTTTATTGTGCTTTAAGTGAAAGTTTACAATTCCAGTCAATTTGTCATCTAAAACCCCCCACACACATGCTCTGCAGTGAAAGGGATTCTTACAAATGCCCGCAGACAGGCTGGTGGTGATTGTATGGCTCAAGCTTAAAAAGACTTTGTTCTTCTGTCAGATAAAGAGTCTCATTGTGTTCCTCAGGAAACAAGGAGCGCTTGGGTGTGGGGGGACTGAGGCGCAGAACGACTGCCAGAGTCTACTCTGCTTCTACCACATGTCAGAACCGAGGGCCTGGGCCTGCTCCCTTAGGGACTTCTGTGATGGCTCGCAGGCCTAGGGTTGGGAGCGGGAGGTCATCAGGAGCCTGGATCACAGTACACGGCTTCCTGTGAGCCCACTCAGCCCTGCCAGATGGAGTCCCTGCTTTGGGGTCTTCAAGCCCACCAAATGGGGGTGGTATCAGTATGTGGCCGTGTGTGTAACAGGGAGTAGCAGAGACTGCAGCCCTTGGGAACATGTCCCCAGGAAGGCGTAGGGAAGACAGAGGCAGACAACCAGTCTAACTCTGGACTGCAGCTGCCTTGAGGAAGCCGCTTGTATTCCCAAAGGCCAAGTGGGTCCTGAGGTTTGGCTTAAGCAAAGTCTGAAGAGTGACCAAGGAGCCCTTTAGTGGTACACAGAGAATACCAAGCAGGTATTTCCTTAATGACTCCCTACTACCAGAGAGAGAGGGTAATGGTAGCTCAGCGGTAGGTGACTTCTCGCCTTCCGTGCAGGTGAGCCGTGTTTGATTCCCGGCCAGCACACTTCATGTGCAGCCATCACCACCTGTCTGTCACTAGAGTCTCATGTGTTGCTATGATGCTGAATAAATTTCAGTGGAGCTTCTGGACTAAGATGAACTAGGAAGAAAGGCCAATAAAAACCCTTTTGGTCCAATGTTCTGATGATCCAATTTACGACTTATCCCAGGGTCGGTGCAGGACTGGGTAGCATGTCATTCTGCTGTGTGTTCAGTCACTGAGGGGCCAGTTCAATGGCAGTGAATGACAACAGCATTATTAGATGTCAGAATGTATAGTGAGATGCTGAAGAGTGTGTGTTCTGGATTCCCACCATGAGTCAAATCCAAGCTCTCGCACTTTCTATGGTGTGGCTTTGGGTAAATTTTAACTTGTTGTCTTGTCCGCAAAATGAGCGTTAACGCTATCTGCTTCATAGGGTTGGGGAGGGAGAAAGTGAAAAGCTTAGAAAGACATGTGAAATACACTAAGCACTCAATAAATGTAAGTAGTTGTGGTTGTTATTACTGCCCTTGGGTACCATTTGGCAAGAGAAGGGCACACAGCTTGGAATGTAGCATTACTCTTATCCCAGAGTTTCAAAGGCAGCCAATGCTTTTTTAGTACAGGATGAAATCTAGGGACAAATCTTAAAATGAAGTCTCAGGCCTCTTTTTTGTTACTTCTTTCCTATTTGTTCCCAGAGGTAGAAAGTGGGCCTTGTGGTGTGACTCCTCTGGGTTAATAGCAGCCAATAGGGATGTCAGAAAAAAAGCCCAGTTTATCACTTCTAATAGTTGAATGATGTTATGTGGGTGATCTGGGGATCAACTAGCCCCCTTCCCAGTCTGTGTTTTATTAGAGAGAGACCTAATTGCTACCTGAAGCCCAAACATCAGGGACACACACCCTTGTGAGCCTCTGCTCACCTTACCAGCACCTCCCTGCCTCTCTCTCTGCTCATCCCTCAGTTTCCATCTTGTGCCCTCCAGAGGAGGCAGGAACAGGAGTGAGAGCTTGCATAACATTTAAAAATGGAATTTTGACCATTTTCCTTAGATGCCATCTGGCTTAGGAAGGGCACTGATACTTAAGCGGGGGTTGGGGAGAGGATCTGGGAATTTCCAGCTTGTTATTGACACCAATTGACACCAATGATTATAATTCACTAGGAAATCTCTTTGTATTTCCCTTCCATCCACCACATCCTATTCACCTAGCACCTTCCAGGGCTTTATAAAAGCCTTAGACTAATTTCAGCCTTAAACAAGAAGTTACAGGCTCCCTTGGGTCCACCTTAGGTGATAAACTGTGTGTAGGAGGTAAGCTGAGGTGTCCATGGTATGTTCCAGTGCCCTCTGGAGCGTGTGGGTAGTCAGAGCTCTTGGGGACCAAGGCAAGGATTCCAGTGGGGGCCTGGGTTACATCGTTGCTGTTACTTTTATTCTTTTGCCTTGTCTTCTGCTTCTGTGGAGGGAAGAGTGAGCAAGAGGGATTGAAGGAGAGGTGGAATAGCATCTGAATGAATGCTACGGATTTGGCCCTGTAGGCTTCATTCACTCATTCACTCACCCACTTACCTCTTAGCTAGCTGAAATAATCATATGCAAAGTGGAGTGCATGTGTATCCATACACATGGACACACATACTCATGGGGAGAGTGTCTACAGCTTCCAGTGGATTCTCAAAGGTGTCTCTGACTCCCCACAGAATAAAAATGCTTCTGTTGAGGGGTAAAGAAATTGAATTAGCCTTTACTGAGCTGTTCCATACCAGACACTGTGCTAAAATAAATATATTTATGAAGTGATAAAACAATAAAATCACTGCAGGAAATTTTGAAAAAGAAAACAGTGACATGACTATAGAAGAAGAAAATTGCTAATCCAGCCATATAATGAGAGTGTTATGGATTGAATTAGGTCCCTCAAACACATGTATCTTCTTGGCTAGGCCATGATTCCATATACTGTGTTTGGTTGTCCTCTGTTTTGCAATCTGACATATTTATCCCAGGTGTTGCAAACCCTTCTTGATGTTAATGAGGCTGGATCAGAGGCAGTTATGCTAACGAGGCAGGACACAATCTATAGGATTAGGTTGTATCTTGAGCCACTCTCTTTTGAGATACGAAACAGAAAGTGAGAAGAGAGCACAGGGACTTCTTAGCACTAAAAAAGAAGTGCTGGAATTGGGACATGTTGTCTGGATCCAGCGTTCCTGGGCTGAGAGGCTCCTAGATTAGGGGAAGATTGATGACAAGGACCTTCTCCCATGGCAGACAGACAGAGAAAGCCTTCTCCTAGAGCTGCCACACTGAATTTCAGACTCCCAGCCTTCTAAATTGTGAGAGAAGAAACTTCTGTTTGCTAAAGCCATCCTCTTCTGGTATTTCTGTCACAGCAGCACGGTGGCATTGCTACATCAAATTGTGCTCCCTTAAAGGAGAATGCTTTATATGCCTACATACTATCTTGTATGTGGCTTCTGTCTCTTAGCACTGTGAGGCTGAGAGGTCAAATAGCTTGTTCTCAAGGAGAAAAGGACACTTAGCCTTTGCTTGATGGGTACAAAGTATACTTAGCTGCAAACAGTGAGTAATTTCTAGGACTGGGGTGATTAGGAGCTCAGGGAGCAGGAGGGAGGCCTTGAAGGGACTTCTCGGAAAATGTAACAGCTGAGTAGGTCTTGAAGAACTAATGTGGGTGGTTGGATAGCAAAGAGTTGTTGTTGTTGCTAGGTGCCGTCAAGTCTGTTCCAACTCACAGCAACCCTATGCACAACAGAATGACACGGTTCCCGGTCTTGCACCATGTCCACAATCATTTTTATGCTTAAGCTCATCATTGCAGCCAGGGTCTTCCTCCTTTTTGATGACCCTCTGCTCTACCAAGCATGATGTCCTTCTCCAGAGACTGATCTACAACATGTCCGAAATATGTAACATGCAGTCTTGCTGTCTTTGCTTGCAAGGAGCTCTCTGGTTGGACTTCTTCCAGAACAGATCTGTTTGTGCTTTTGGCAGTCCATGGTGCATTCAACATTCTTCTCAAACACCGTAATTCAAAGGCATTAATTCTTCTTCTGTCTTCTTTGTTCATCGTCCAGCTTTTGCACGCACGTGATGCAATTGAGAATACCACGGCTTGGGTCAAGTGGACTTTAATCTTCAAGGTGACATCATTACTTTTCAATACTTGAAAGTGATCCTTTATTTTTATCTTTATTTTTATTTGATATGATTGAGTGAAAATGTGCATTCTTGTATAAATTTACATGCCTACCTATAAGCAGCTTCCACTGCTCTCCCTGTCTGGTGACAGCACACTATTCCTCTCTGCTGCATACATGTCTTATCCTCCCAACAGTCTCCTTTCCCCTCCTCTCCACCCACTCTCCTTCCTCCAGCCAGAGGTCAGCAAGATGATATCTTATAGATGTATAGAACCATAAAGTGCATACAATATATGGTCACTCTGCATTGCCAAGTCCAATCCATTCATGTCCAAAGAGTGGATTTTCATTATGATTTATGCGCAAGGGCAGCATCAGGGCCAGGGGTCATGCTCCCAGGGGAACCCCGAAACCGCTAGACCATCAATTGAGGTCTTTTAGTGGAGATCTCAGGATGCACCCCTTTTTATTCTTGTGTTGCCAGGGAGACTCCTCTCTGTGAGCTCCATCGTGGCCATCTCTGGTGGTGGCTGGACACCATCCAGTTCTTCTGGTCCCAAGTCGATGGAGGCACACACTCATGTGGATCTCTCTGTCTTCTAGGTTATCTCTACCCCATGTCATTTTGGTCCTTGGAGAGCATCCATTCCTGCTGTGTTGGGACCATTTGCTGTGCCCTCGGATGGCAGCTTGGCAGCTTTTAAGACCCCAAACGCCACTCACCAATGTGGGGTGCAGAGAGCTCTCTTAGCAAAACGCTAGTTGTGCCAATTGGCCTCAATTTCACCTAAGAGCATGGTCCCGTGCCTCCTGCTCCAGCTACTCTATCCTTGCAATATCGAGTTGAGATGGAAGGAGTACTCAAGTTATGCTGAAGTCCACTTAATGTTGTTCTTGTTTCTAATGTGTGCTATCACCGATTTCTCCCAACCAGATTTCTAGCAACTATCTAATCTAAACCCTCCCTCCCCTCCATTGCAGCTGTCAAAGAGTCTTTTCTTCTATACACGAGTCTGTTTTTGAGATCTTATCTTAGAGGTCTCACACAATATTTGTCCTTTTGTCGCTGACTACTTTCACTCAACGTAATGTCTTCCAGTTGAAACCAGGTTATGAGGTGTTTCCTGGAATCATCATTATTCTTTATCATTGCGTAGTGCTCCATTGAGTATATGTACCATAGTTTACCTATCCATTCTTCTGTTGTTGTGCATCTGGCTTGATTCCATCTTTTTGCTATCGTGGACTGTGCTGCGATGAACACTCTTGTGCATGTGTCCATTAGCGTGAAAGGCCTTGATTCTGTAGCATATATTCCAAGTAGTGGAATTAGTGGGTCAAATGGTATATCAATATCCATTTTTTTAAGGAAGCGCCAGACTGCTTTCCAAAGAGGTTGGACCATTCTGCAACCCCACCAACAGTGTAGGAGGGTTCCACTTTCTCCACAGCCTCTCCAGCATTTGTTGTTTTGTGTTTTTTGGATCATGGCCAGTCTTGTTGGGGTGAGGTGGTATCTCATTGTCATCTTGATTTGAATTTCTTTAATAACTAAAGATTGTGAACATGTCCGCATGTGTTTTTTGGCTACATGGATCTCCTCTTTAGTGAAATGTCTATCCATCTTCTTTGCCCATCGCTTAATTGAATGATTTATCTTCTTCTTATTGATATTTTGTAATATCTTATAGATTATGGAGATCAGGTGTCAGTCTGACATAGAGTTGTCAAATATTTTTTCCCATTCTGTAGGTGTTCTTTCCATTCTATTAACAAAGTCTTTGGATGAGCAAAAGTGTTTGATTCTTAATAGTTCCCATTTGTCTATTTTCTCTTCTGTCGATTGTGGTTTGTTTGACAGATTTTGGAGTCTGTCCATATTGTGTATTAAAACTTCCGTTGCTGTTCCTACTTGTTCTTGGATGAGCTTTATCGTTTTAGGTTTGATATTTAGGTCTTTTATCCAGTTGGAGTTGGTTTTTGTATAAGGTGTGAGATATGGATCTTGATTTAGTTTATTGCAGATGGATATCCAATTTTACCAGCACCATTTGTTGAAGAGACTGTTTTTACCCCAGTTTAATGTCTTAGGGCCTTTGTCGAATATCAACTGTTCATAGGCAGATGGTGTCGTCTGTGGGGTCTCAATTCTGTTCCATTGATCGATCTGTCTGTTCTTTTAGCAGTACCAGGCTGTTTTGGCCACTGTGGCAGTGTAGTATGTTCTAAGGTCAGGTAATGAGAGGCCCCCCCGTGTGTTCTTCTTCTTCAGTAGGACCTTATTTATCCGGGGCTTCTTCCCTTTCCAAACAAAATTGGTGATTTGTTTCTCCATCTCATTAAAAAATGATGCTGGAACTTGTATTGGGATTGCATTGGGTAAAATAGACATTTTCACAATGTTGTCTTCCTATCCATGAGCAGGGTAGGTTTTTCCATGTATCTAAGTCTCTCTTAGTTTCCCGTAGTAAGGGCTTGTAGTTCTCTTTGTTATTTCTCTGTTTAGATTAATTCCTAGGTACTTTATCTTCTTAGGGGCTATTGTAAATGGTATTGATTTGATAATTTCTTCCTTAACAGTCTCGTTGTTGGTATAAAGGAATCCTACTGATTTACTTATGTTTACCTTGTATCCTGAGACTTGGCCAAACTCTTCTATTGGTTTGAGTAGTTTACTTATAGATTCTTTGGAATTCTCTGCATATACAATCATATCATCTGCACACAGGGAGATTTTAACTTCTTCTTTGCTGATGCAGATGCCCTTAATTTCCTGGTCTTGTCTAATTGCTCTGGCTAGAACTTCTAGTACAATGTTGAATAGGAGTGTTGAGAGTGGGCATCCTTGTCTAGTTCCTTTTCTCAGGGAAAGTCTTTCAGTCTCTCTTCATTCAGGATGACGTAGGCAGTTGGCTTTGTATAAATGGCCCTTACCGCATTGAGGAATTTGCCATCTATGCCTATTTTGCTAAGAGATTTTAGCATGAATGGGTGTTGGACTTTCTCAAAAGCCTTTTCTGCATCAGTGGACAAAATCAGGTGATTCTTGTCTTCTGTGTTATTTATGTGGTTAATCACATTAATTGTTTTTCTGATGTTGAACCAGCCTTGCATCCCTGGTATGAATCCCACTTCGTCATGATGGATTGTTTTCTCGATATGTTGTTGTATTCTATTGGCAAGAATTTTGTTGAAGATTTTTGCATCTAGATTCATGAGTGATATCGGTCTGTAGTTCTCCTTTATGGTTGGGTCTTTCCCTGGCTTTGGTATCAGGGTTATGCTGGCTTCACAGAATGAGTTTGGGAGCACTCCATCCCTTTATATACTATGGAATAGTCTCAATAGTATTGGAGATAACTCTTCTCTAAATGCTTGGTAGAATTCTGCAGTGAAGCCACCTGGGCCCGGGCTTTTTTTTTGGTTGGCAGTGTTTTGGTGACCTTTTCAATCTCCTCCTTTGTGATGGGTTTATTAAGTTGTTCTGCTTCACGTTGTGATAATTTGGGTAGGTGTTATGAGTCAAGGAATTTGTCCATTTCCTCTAGATTTTCAAATTTGTTAGAGTACAGTCTTTCATAGTATTCTGTTATGATATTTTTTTTTATTTCTGTTGGATCTGTGGTGACAACTCCCCTCTCATTTCTAATTTGGGTTATTTGTTTCCTTTCCTGCTTTTCTTTAGTAAGTTTAGCCAGTGGTTTGTCAATTTTGTCGATCTTTTCAAAAAACCAGCTTTTGGTCTTTTCAATTGTTTTTCTGTTCTCTAATTCATTTAGCTCTGCTCTAAATCTTTATGATCTCGTTTCTTCTGGTGCCTGAGGCATTCTTCTGTTGTTCTCTTTCTACTTGTTCAAGCTGTAGGGTTAGTTCCTTGATCTGGTTACTTTCTTCCTTCCAGATGTGTGCATTTATGGAGATGAACAGACCTCTGAGCACTGCTTTGGCTGTATCCCATAGGTTCTGGTAGGAAATGTTTTTGTTCTCATTGGAATCCATGAATTTCTTTATTTGATCCTTGATTTCTTCTATAACCCATGTTTTTGTTTTGAGCAAGATGTTGTTCCGTTTCCAAGAGTTCCAATTTCTAATTATGTGTTTTCTGCTATTGATTTCAGCTTTTATGGCTTTATGATCTGAGAAGATGCTTTGCAGTAATTCAATGGTATGGATTTTGTTGAGCATTGCATTATGTCCTAACACATGGTCAATTCCAGAGAATGTTCCATGTGCACTGGAGAAGAAGGTATAATTGTCTGCTGATGGGTGGAAAGTTCTGTATATATTAATGAGGTTTAATTGGTTAATTGTGGCAGTGAGGTCTTCTGTATCTTTACTGGCTTTTTTCTAGATGATCTATCCAGTATTGAGAGTGGAGTGTTAAAGTCTCCTATTATTATTGTGGAGTCATCTAACTCGCTTTTGAGTGTAGTCAGTGTTTCTTTGATGTATTTAGGTGCTCTGATAGTAGGTGCATGCATATTTAATATAGTTAAGTCTTGCTTGTGTACTGAACCTTTCAGCAATAAATAGTGTCCACGTTTGTCCATGATGGTGGATTTGACATTAAAATTGATTTTGTCTGAGATTAGAATTGCCACCCCTGCTCTTCTTTGTTCATTGTTAGGAAAGTGATCCTTTGTGGCATATTTCCCCAATGCAATGCATCTTTTGATTTCTTAACTGTGGCTTCCATGGGCATTGATTGTGGACCTAAGGAAAATGAAATCCTTGACAACCTCAATCCGTTATCCATTTATGATGATGTTGCTTACCGATCCCATTATGAGGATTTCTGTTGTCTTGATGTTGAGGTGCAATCCATTTTTGAAGGCTGTGGTCCTTGATCTTCATCAGTAAGTGTTTCAAATATTCCTACTTTCAGCAAGTAAGGTGTTGTCATCTGTTTAACGCAGGTTGTTAATGAGTCATCCTCCAATCCTGATGCCTTGTTCTTCATATAATCCATCTTTTCAGACTATTTGCTAGGCATACAGATTGAAAAGATACAGTAAAAGGATACAACCCTGATGCATGCTTTTCTTTATGAAAGCATGCAGTGTCCCCTTGTTCTGTTCATGTGACTGCCTCTTGATCCATATACAGGTTCCTTTAAGAACATAATTAAGTGTTCTGGAATTCCCATTTTATGTAATGTTAGCTATAATTTGTTATGATCCACACAGTGAAATGCCTTTGCTTACTCAATGAAACACAGGTAAACAACTTTCTGGCATTCTCTGCTTTCAGCCAAAATCCATCTGACATCAAAAATGATATTCCTGGTTCCAAATCCTCTTCTGACTCCAGCTTGAATTTCTGGCAATTCCTTGTCAATATACTGTTGTAGTCACTTTTGAATGACCTTGAGCAAAATTTTACTTGTGTGTGATATTAATGATATTGTTCAATAATTCCCACATTTGGTAGGATCACCTATCTTTGGAATTGGCATAAACATGGATCTCTTCTAGTCAGTTGGCCAGGTAGCTGTCCTCCAGATTCCTTGGCAGAGATGGTCGAACACTTCCAATGTGGCATCCATTTGTTGAAATATGTCAATTGATATTCTATCAATTCCTGGAGATATGTTTTTTGCCAGTGCCTTCAATGCAGCTTTGACTTCTTCCTTTAGTACCGTCAGTTCCTGATCATATGTTACCCTTCAGATGGCTGAACATCGCCCAGTTCTTTCAGGTACAATGACTCTATGTATTCCTTCTATCTGCTTTTGATGCTTCCAAGTAGTTTAATATTTTCCCTGTAAAATCCTTCATTATTGCAAATTGAGGCTTGAGTTTTTTCTTCAGCTTGAGAAATGCAGAATGTGTTCTTCCCTTCTAGTTTTCCATTTCCAGCTCTTTGCATATGTCATTGTAATGCTTTATTTTGTCTTCTCAAACTTCTCTTTGAAATCTCATGTTTAAGTCTTTTTCTTTGCCATTCCTTCCTTTTCCTTCAGCTGCTTGATGTTCAAGATCAAGTTTCACAGTCTCTTCTGACATCCAATTTCGTCTTTTCTTTCTTTCCTGTCTTTTGAATGTCCTCTTGCTCTGTTCATGGATGACGTCTTTGATGTCCTTCTACAATTCACCTTGTCTTCAGTCATTAGCAATCACATCAAATCTGTTCTTGAGACAGTCTTTAAACTCAGGAGGGATATACTGAAGGTCATACTTTGGCTCTTGTAGACTTGTTCTAATTTTCTTCAGTTTTAATTTCAATTTGCATATGAGCAATTGGTAATCTGTGCTGCAGTCAGCACCTGGTCTTGTTCTGACTGCTGATATGGAAATTTTCCATTGTCTCTTTCCACAGATGTGGTCGATTTCGTTCCTGTGTGTTGCATCTGGGGAGGTCCATGTGTCCAATTGCTGTTTGTGTTGGTTAAAAAAGGTATTTGCAATGAAGAGGTCATTAGTCTTGCAAAATTCTGTCATGTGATCTCTGGCATTATTTCTATCATTGTGGCCTTATTTTGCAGCTACCGATTCTTCTTTGTTTCCAACTTTTGTGTTCCAGTTACCAGTAATTATCAATGCATCCTGACTGCACATTCAATCAATTTCAGACTGAAGAAGCTGGTAAAAATCTTCAGTCTCTTCATCTTTGGCCTTAGTGGCTGGTGTGCAAATTTGAATCATGTTCGTATTAACTGGACTTCCTGGTAGATGTAGGGATATTATCCTATCACTGACAGCATTGTACTTCAGGACAGATCTTGAAATGTTCTTTTTCGTGATGAATGCAACTCCACTCCCCTTCAAGTTTTTGTTCTCAGCATTGTAGACCATATGATTGTGCAATTCAAAATGGCCACTGTGGTGTATTTCAGCTCACCAGTGCCTAGCATACTGATGCTTGTATGTCCCATTTCATTTTTGACTATTTCCAACTTTCCTGGACTCATACTTCATAAATTCCATGTTCCGATTATTAATGGATGTTTGTAGCTGTTTCTTCTGCTTTTGAGTCGTGCCACATCAGTGAATGAAGATCTGGAAGCTTTACTCCATCCACATCATTAAGGTCACCTCTAATCTGTGGAGGCAGCTCTTCCTCAGTCATCTTCTGAGTGCCTTCCCACCTGGAGGGCTCATTTCCTGGCACTGTATCTGACAATGTTCTTCTGCTATTCATATGGTTTTCCCTGGCTAATTCTTTTCACAAGTTGACTGCCACGTCCTTCTTGCTAGTCTGTCTTAGTCTGGAAGCTCAGTTGAAACCTGTCTACCATGGGGGACCCTGCTGGTACCTAAATGCCAATGACATAGCTTCCAGCATCACAGCAACAAGCAATCCTCCACTGACAGACAAGTTAATGTAATGTTGCTAAACCAAAGGATGGTGCACCATGGGGAGGAGCAGACTATGCTGTCATAGCTTGATCTTGTAGTGAAACTGAGACTCTGTTCTCCCCCTGTGGAATAGCTATGAACTTTCTGGAATTACTTTTGAAGGGTACGCTGATGGCATAGTGGTTAAGAGCTTGGCTGCTAACCAAAAGGTCAACAGCTTGAATCCAGTAGCCACTCCTTGAAAATGCTACAGGTCAGTTCTATTGTCTTCTATGGGGCCGCTGTGACTTGAAATTGACTTGACAGCAATGGATTTGGTTAGGTTACCATTATTCCCAGTCATGTTTATTTGCCTTTACTTCATCATCTTCTTCTTTTTTTAAAAAATAACTTTAATAATATATTCTATTTAATCTGATCTATTAAAAAATATAAGAAGCTCTAGTGGCACAGGGGTTATAAGCACTAAGCTGCTAACAAAAGTGTTAGAGTTTCAAACCCGCTGGCTGCTCCATGGGAAGGAGAGATGGCAGTCAGCTTTTGTAAAGATTCACAGACTTGGGAATCCTCCGGGATGGTTCTGCTCTGCCCTACGGTGTTGCTGTCTGTCAGAATTGACTTGATGGCGATCGGTTTTGTGATTTGGCATAAGAATCATCATTTCAATATATGATCAAAATAAAAATTACACATGAGCTAAGTCACTTTTTTTTCATCGTAAGTCTTTGGTTTGAGCTATTGGAGATGGCAACTATTTCACATTTCAAGTGCATAAGGACACCATACTGGGCAGCAGAGGTGTAGGATAAAGTTGAGTGGTCTTCTCCGACGGAGGGTTACATGACCGGTCAGCTTGCAGATTCTGACTCTTTTCAGGGTCCTCCCTATCGTTGCCAGGATTTCCTTTGAATCACTTGTGTTGGGAGTGGGTGATGGTTCTGATGAAGACAGCTAGTGGTATAACCTGGCCTATGTAGTCTTAGGATGCAGAGCAGCATTGCTGCTGCTAAGCATACTCCCTGCCACTGCCTTCAGACCTGAGGGTGACTCTTCAGTGGGTTTCCCTTTCTTCTCCCAGGTTTAGCCAACTCCTCATTTTTTCAGTACCTGGGCTCTCCAGTAAGAGAGCATGTGATGGGAAATGAATGATTTCCCATGCTCACTCGAGACACTTCCCTCTGTTCCAATACCATGTTGGACAGGATGCCTTATTAAACTCAGGGTTTCCTTGGGCGGCATGTTACATGAGGGAAGCGGGGAACTAGCCCTCTATTCTTGGTTTCCCTCACACAATTCTCAGTGTTTCTCCTAAACTCCAGTCTTCACAGTCGATCCACTAAGCGGTAGAGCAGACAGTGGCACCGGCACCTGAGCACCTCCTCTGTCCTTCCCACAACAGTGAGGTGCCTAAAGGGAACTGTGATTTTCAGGGGGAATAAGCAAATGAAGCTAACATCTTCAAAATGTTTTCTCTGCAATGTCAAGCCAGCCAAGTGCCATCGAGCCGGGTATCAATGTAAAAAATGTCTAGAAAGAAATAGTTCTGTGATAACAGTTATTGTCTCCTGATAAAGAAATGAGGACGATTATTTTGATTCTCTTCTTTATTTTCCAATCTTCACACTACAGATGCACATTTCTGATACCGACAGAAAACAAATAGTATATTTTTAAGTAATAAGTAAACATAGTTTTCCAATTTCGTTGATTGGGCTTCAAAAAGATGGACAAATTAGAAAGTAGTGAAGAATGTGTAGAAGTCAATATATTGGTTGAAATATAAGAGTATTAAGCAGAAGATACCAGATATTGTCCAGGTAACAAAAATAGCAATCTCCAAAACAAATATCTTTTAAAGAAACTTTTAAATTACAATGCTTCTGTTATTCCCTAATTTCTCTAATTTTACACTCCAGGTCCTTTTCTAGCCATTCCACTCCATTATGATTTGATCTGTTAACAAAAAAACAAAAACCAAAACCAGTGTCGTCGAGCCAATTCAGATTGTGGGGAATACTATGCCACCGGGGTTTCCCGTCTCTTAAGAGCCTTCCGCAACTTCCTTTTCCCATCCACCTCTCTTATTTTTCACACAGAGGTCCTTTCCTCCTTTGGAATGCTGACTCTAAATGCAACTAGCTCTCTACAGCTTTCTGAACACATCTGTGTGTAGTGGTATATGGCTCTGATGGTTTTATAATGTTTGTATTTCTTTGTTTTCAGGTAATTTTAAACATATTTTCCTGTCTCCAAAAGCACTTAAATAAACAAAAATCCTCTTTATTAATTGCTTTGAATGTTGAGGTAAGTTCTGAAAGGTTATCCACAGATGTATTTATTCTAAATATCTTTTTTATTATGGTAACTATACTGATGGCTGTCGAATAGATTCTGACTCACAGTGACCCTATAGGACAGAGTAGAACTGTCCCATAGTGTTTCCAAGGAACAGCTGGCAGGTTTGAACTGCTGACCTTTTAGTTAGCAGATATAGCAGTTAACCACTATTCCACCAGTTTCCAACATATGTGTAACAAAACATTCGCCTTTCAACATTCTTCACACGTACAGCTAGTGACATTTAGCTGTGTTCATCACGCTGCACAACCATCACCATTATCCATTTCTAAGGTTTTCCATCACTTTTAGCAGAGGCTCAGGTCCCTAACCAGTGAATCTGACTTTTTCCCTCCCTCCCACCTGCCCTTGGCAATCACCGTTAAAATAAAAATCATAGGAAGCCAATAGTGGAAATTGTTATTTACTGAATGTACAATATGCAAGCCAGGGTCACATATCAAATGAGAGTAAAAAATGTTCTGAAGATGAGAGAGCCTCTAAAGCCCCTTGTTGTGAGGTGCTGTGGAGTCTGTCCTGACGCTGGGGGCCGTGCACGGCAGAGTGGAACACCAGCTGGCCCCGCACCGTCCTCGTGCCCTTTGTTAGCATGACCCATTGTTGCAGCCATGGTGTCAATCCATCTCCTTAAGTTTCTTTCTCCTTTTTGCTGATCCTTGGCTTTAAGAAGCATGATTGCCTTCCCTGTGGACTGGACTCCGAAGCTTCATCTTACTGGCTTTGTCATGGAAAAAGGGCAGAAACAGTGTCCACACAATAGCAATTTACCTTGAAACGCAACTTCTGGTCAGCATCTGGTGCTCCTGTTTCTCAAAACTGGCTGTGCGTAGATAATTCTTCAAAAGAGCCCAGTGCCTAAGGAAAACTAGTCTCCGCTAAGCTGCTTAGTGGGCTACTATTGTTTGATTTGATTTAACTGTCTCTTTAAGAAAGTTGTTTCTCCAAGGCTGAAGATTCCAAAGAACATCTAAGGGCAAATGGCCTGGATGGGTTATTCCAGCCTCCATTAAATACCGAAATTTGGATTCTAGGAGCTGAAAAACTTAGCCTATTCTAGATTCACGTAAGTGGGATCACACCATACTTGGCCTCTTATGACTGATTTATTTCACTCAACATGGTGTTTCCCAGGTTCATCTATGTTGTAGCATGTGTCAGAACTTCATTTCTTTTATTTGCCTCTGTGTCGTGATGGAAAACCCTGGTACATAAATGTTAAGAGCTACAGTTTATGACTAAAAGGTCTGCGGTTCAAATCCACCAGGTGCTCCTTGGGAACTCTATGGCACAGTTCTACTCTGCCCTATAGAGTTGTTATCAGTCAGACTCAGCTGGATGGGTTTGGGTTTGATTGTCGACTTTAAATGGTATAAAATTGACTTCTGTCCATAAGGGTTGAAGAACATTATATGCTCTTTCTTTTCTTCTTCCTCTTTTTTTTCTTTTCTCCAGTTATGTGACTGTTTTTAGTGCTCTGTTTGGCTACCATTACAACTCTAAGTAATACATTTGGCCTCTACTGTTTGTAGTAACCTGCTTTGTTGTTGCTGTGTGCTGTCAATTCAATTCCAACCCACAGTGGCCCTATAGGACTGTGTAGAATTGCTCCACAGGGTCTCGGAGCTGTAATCTTTATGAGAGCTGATGGCCAGGTCTTTTCCTTCGCAGTGTGGTTGGTGAGTTTGAGCTACTGACCTTTCAATTAGCAGCTGAGTGCTTACCGTTGTTGCACCAGGGCTCTTAAAATCAACTAAGAATAAAAAACAAAAACAAAAGCAAACAAACAAACAAAAATCACTGATTTTGACTGACAGCAATGCTGGAAACCTGTCCCCCCCCAAAAATACCCATTGCTACTGAGTCAATTCTGACTCAAAGCAATTGTATAAAACAGAATAGAACTGCCTCATAGAGTTTCCAAGGAGCACCTGGTGGATTCAACCGTCTACCTTTTGATTAGCAGCCATAGCGCTTATCCACTATGCCACCAGGGTTTCCTAGTGACCTTATAACCCTCCTCCACAGACCAAACCTATTGCCGTCTAGTCGATTCTGACTCATAGTGACCCTACGGAAGGAATCAGTTGACTTTCCATTGTGGTAGTGTTAGCTGTTGTTGAGTTAGCCTGGATTCACTGCAGCCCCGCGTACAATGAACACAGGGCTGTCCCGTCCTGTGCCGTCCTCCTCATCAGTTGTGGATCTGACCTCTGTGACCCGCCAGGTTTTCACAGGCTGATTGTCAGATGTGCATCATCAGGCCTTCCTTGCTAGTCCACATTGTTCTGGAAGCTCTGCTGAAACAACAGGCAAGTCTCCAACAGCAGACAAGTGGTGGTCGAGCACGGGGTGCAGGGACAAGAATGGAACCCAGGTCTCCCTCATGGAAAGTGGTAATTCTGCCACTGAGCCACCACTGCCCTAAGACTCTGTATAGTTGGACTCCTTAGGCTGGAGCCTACTTCCAATGAAGGAGAAAAAGCTTTGACAGTGGATCTACAATGAAGTTGTCTGGTTTCAGTTCATGGAAGAGGAGATTACAGGTTCTTCAGATTCAAGGGACTTTAAAGCCACTGGACCCAAACTCTCACTCATTGCCACAATCCCTCCAGCACAATGTAAACAATTGCTCAGCTGTTGTTCGGTGCTGTTGAGTCAGTTCCAGCTGATAGTGACCCTATAGGACAGAGTGGAACTGCCCCAAGGAGCAGCTGGCAGATTTGAACCTCCGATCTTGTTAACAGCTGAGCTCTCATCCACTGTACCACTGGGGCTCCAGAATTGCCCTAGCTCTGTGCTACTCAACTTTAATGCACTCATTAGTTACTTGTCTGCAGAGGTGCCTGAGATTCTGCATTTCTAAGTTCCCAGAAGATAAGCTCCCAGGGCAGACTGAGGCTGCTGGTTTGTGGGCCACAGTAGTATGGCAAAGCTCTAGACTAGAGCAATGCATAATAGTTCTTTCTTTTCTCTCCTAAATGTTTGAACAGTGCAAGGCTGCTCCCATTCCCCCAAGCTTTTGCTTTAGGCTAAGTACGACCTGTTCCCTCAACTGTTCTTCAGAAAAAATTGTCCACTTCCTTCCCATCAGACTGCCTCTGTTGTCTGTCTCTGCCCCTCAGTCTTCACCTCCTTGCCCTGCTCCCTTTCCCCCAACCCCCTGCCACTCAGCGTTTCCTGCAGTGTTTCCTGGGCTGGCTCAAGTTTGGGGGAATTTTCAGATAACTCATGCTTCTGGGAAGCTATTCAGGCTAGAGGAAGGAAATTACCCGAGAGCTGGTACAAAGTGCATCTGCTCTAACATTCCTTGAGGACTCTGCCTGGGGGACCTTTCTGTCCCCCAGCTGTTCTCTGTGAGGACTCCTGCCTGCTCTGGTCAGAGTCGCGCAAACGCAGATTAGAACCTGGGCTTTCCTACCCCCACTTGTCTACCCTTAAAGCACCCTTGGGCACTTGGGAGGCAGGAGAAGAGCACAGAGTGGTAAGAGGGGTCCTTCCTCTGCTGGGAATGGGTGTCCTCTTACCATGTCAAAATGAAGTGGCCCTTGTGGTGTTGTTTCCTTCAGAAATCCCCATCCTCATCACTCTGAACTCTTCCCTGGCTCTCAAGAGTGCCCCAGAGGCAATCTCACTTCATCTCTCGAGCCAGGGCTTTGTCTGTAGAAACCAATTGCCGTGGAGTCAACTCGGACTCACTGCAGCGCACTGAGCATCGGAGTAGAACTGTGCTCCATCAGGTTTCCAGTCTCTGATTTTTTGAAAGTAGATGGCTGGGTCTTTCTTCCACGGTGCCTCTGGTTGGACTCTAACCTCCTGTCTCCTGGTTACTAGTCAGTCAGGCTAACCACCTGTATCACTCAGGGTCTCTTCGTTTTTAGAAGAGGCCATGTAGTGCTCATTTTCTGGAAAGGATCCGAGGAACGTAACCAGTTACCACTTTTTAACATCTCAGCAAGGATTAACCTATCAAATTAGAGAATAGTTTGCCAGCTCTCAATGGCATGAAATTCCCAGGTAGATAACTTTGAAAAACTATATATGGCCTTACAAACAAATGAAGACTCAAATGGGTTAGATATTTAATCCAATTTTCCTGAATTACAGGCTGTCTGACCCATGCACACCTTTTCACAAAGTTGTGATCACTGTGTATACATTACTTAGACGTCTTTCATTTGAATTCTTTCAGTATGTACGTTATTGTATACTTCTCAATGGAGACAAATGTTTCTACTTTGCTTTTTAAAGCATACATTAACCCTCTAAGTAATGGAGAACTTATCCTTAACCAGCAGCGATACTTTGTTGCTTCAAATTCAGGCACTGTCACTTACTAGCTGTGTGACATTTGGAAATTTTCTTAACCTCTCTCAGCTGCATTTGTAAAATGAACAAAAAATAGTAGCCTAATGCATAGCTGTATATTGACAAGGAACTGCCAGAAATTCAAGCTGGATTTGAAAGAAGACATGGAAGCAGGGATATCATTGCTGATGGCAGATGGATCTTGGCTAAAAACGGAAAGTACCAGAAAGATGTTTACCTATGTCTCATTGACTATGCAAAGGCATTCAACTGTGAAGCTCATAAGAAATACGGCTAACATTGTGGAGAATAGGAATTCCAGAACACCTAATTGTGCTCTTAAGGAATTTGTATATGGATCAAGATGCAGTAGCGCAAATGGAACAAAGGGACACTATATGATTTAAAGTCAGGAAAGGTGTGCATCAGGGTTGTATCCTTTCACCATACCTTTTCAAACTGTATGTCGAGCAAATAATCTGAGGAGCTGAATTATACAAAGAAGAACAAGGAATCTGGATTGGAGGACGATTTATTAACAACCTGTGTTATTCAGATGACACCACCTTACTTGCTGAAAGTGAAGAAGATTTGAAACACTTACTGATGAAGATCAAGGACCACAGCCTTTGGTATGGATTGCACCTCAACATCAAGAAAACAAAAATCCAAAAAACAAGAACAGGACCAGTAAGCAACATATTATAAGTGGAGACAGGACCGAGGTTGTCAAGGATTTCATTTTACTCGGGTCCACAATCAATGCCCATGGAAGCAGCAGTCAAGAAAGCAAAAGAAGCATTGCACTGGGAAAATCTGCTGCTAAGGACCTCTTTCAAGTGTTGACAAGTAAAGATGTCACCTTGAAGGCTAAAGAGTGTCTGAGCCAAGCCATGTATTTTCGGTCTCATCATATGCGTGTGAAAGCTGGACAATGAATAAAGAAGACAGGAGGATCCATGCCTTTGAATTGTGGTGTTGGAGAAGTATGTACCATGAACTGAATATCCCATGGACCACCGAAAGAACAAACAGATCTGTTCTGGAAGAAGTCCAACCAGAGTGCTCCTTGGAAGCAAAGATGGCAGGACTGTGTGTTACATACCTAGGACACACTGTCAGGAAGGATCAGTCCCTGGAGGACATTATGCTCGGTAGAGTGAAGAGTCAGTGAAAAAGAGGAAGCCCTTCAACAAGGTGGAATGACACAGTGGCTTCACAATGGGCCTAAGCATAAAAATGATTGTGGACATGGTACAAGACCAGACAGTGTTTCATTCTGTTGCTCATAGGGTCGCTATGAGTCAGAACCGACCTGATAGCATCTAACAACAACAACAATGCATAGGTATTTCCCGAGGATTAAGAGCGATAGGACAGATAAAGCTCTTAAAACAGCACCTCTGGAAGGAAAAAAAAAAAAAAAAGCCAACCCCATTACTGTCAACGCCATTCCGACTCACAGCAACTCCTCAGCATTTCCAAGGTTATAAACCTCTACAGAAGCAGACTACTACACTTTTTGCCAGTGGAGGTGCTGACCTTTCAGTTCACAAATGAGCACGTTAGCCACTGCACCACCAGGGCTCCCTAAAACAGGGCTCCCTAAAACCTGGGATCCTTGAAAACGTGTCAAATGAAATAAGCCAGATGCAAAAGGATAAATACTGTATGATCCCACTTACATGAAATATCTAGAATAGGAAGAAGCATAGAGACAGAAAATAGATTTGAAGTTACCAGAGGCCAGAGGGAGAGGAGGAGGAGAAATTATTGCTTAATAGCTACAGAGTTTCTCTTTGGGGTAATGAAAATGGTTTGGAAATAGATGCGGTGATGGTTGCACAACACTCTGAATATAATTGATGCTACTGAATTACACACTTAGAAATGGTTAAAATGGCTAACGTTACCAATATAATACTAAAAAATTTAAAAAAGCATGTAGCACACATTAAAAGCTCTTTTATCTTTACTGCTATTATTATACTTATTACCACTACAGATTTAGGGAGTCTTCTATACTAGTAATTTTAAGTTTTTTCCAATTTTTTTGTTGTTACAAAAATGCTATGGACACTGATCTTTTCAGACAACATCTGTGGACTGCCTAGTACATACCGGATCTTGGGAATACTAAGACGGTAAAGCGAGTTCTGGCCTTTGATGGAGGACTCCTTGGTGGCCCAAATGGTTGGGTACCATGCTATTAACCAAAAGGCTGGTGATTTTAACCTACCTGGAAGAGCCTCGGAATAAAAGATCTACTTCCAAAAAATCAGCCATGGGAGCTCTATAGAATACAGTTCTACTCTGACATACATGGGTTTGTCACGAGTCGGCATCCACATGACAGACATGGGGCCACTGTGAGATGTAATTGACATGATGGCAACTGTCTTTTTTAAGCTCTTGATGGAGCTGACAGCTTAGTAGTGGAGAGAAACAGGTAAATGAATAATTACAATGAAAAAAGGACTGGGATAGACACGTGTCGTGGGGCACTGGGGAGCAGGCACAGATCCAAGGGACAGGTGTAGGTCAGGAGCTGGAGAGTGAGCAAGTGAAACTGGAGAGGAACGTGGGATATCTTGAAGAGGGTTGCACTTTTAAAAATGGTTGTTTTGTGGTAAGTATATATATAAGAAAATATTTGCTGTATCAACATCTGTCCAATTCTTTCATGTTTATCACCTCCGTCTTTACTGTTCAGTCATCACCATTATCCACTCCCCAAACTCGCCATCACTCTTTACAGAAGTTGAATGAGGAACGTACCTCAGCTCTGTGATTTAGTTCACTGCCATGTCCCCAGGGCTTAGGGCAGACCTCGGTACCTAGCAAGCTTTCAGTAAGTTGACTGTGGGATGGATGAGTGGTCTGTCTGCTTGCTCTCCTCAAGGAGCCAGCCTCTTCAGTGCCCCCAGCCTGCTGTGGGCCATTGTGGGTCCAGATCTCAGCACTGTCCTGATTCAAGGCCAGATGTTTTGTCTGACCTCCTCACTCCTCCACTTCCTGACCCATAGGACAGGAAGCTCCTGACTGCTGGAAAGTTGCTTACCAATGGTCTCGTCTACCTCCTGTTGGCAGTGAGAGGTCTGGATGGAATGTGGCAGGAAATTGTGTTAGGTCAGAAGAAGTCAGACTCTCAGTACAAGAGTCCACTGGGTCCTAGTGTGAGTGGGTTTGACAACAAATGAAAAAAAAGACATAGCCTCTATCTTAAAATCTTAACAGTGATTGTCTCTTTAGTGGGAATGAGACAACTCAGGATAAGTAGAGAAGAACAGGAAATGCCAACTAGCTTTGCTAAGGGGGTTATAATATAAAATCATTTCTCTATACAAAGAGCCTATAGGAAGGCATTATCATCCCAGTTTTAAAGGTGTGAAACAGAATCAGCAAGGTTCACACCCATGATATTAGTAAGCCTTCAAATGAGGATCTGTTGTCTTCCCCCTCCCCATGCACTGTTCATCACTGCCTCTTGTGGGATTAGGAACTTGGCTTAGTAGGAAAGGTAGAAAACAGCTCTCTTATTATAGGTCGAATTGTGTCCCCACTCGAATAGTGTTGGAATCCTAACCCCTATAGATGAAGAAAATAAAAGTTCATTAAACAGACAGAGAAGAAAGAAAATACCAAAATGGATGTTAGAAGAGACTATGAAACTTGCTCTTAAAGTGAATGGAAAAAATGATGAAGTAAAAGAGCTGAACAGAAGATTTCAAATGTGGCTCAGGAGGACAGTGTTACAATGAAATGTGCAAAGACCTGATGTAGAAAATAAAACGGAAGAACTCACAGTGTTTCTCAAACTGCAACTGGAGAAAAAATTCAAGCTTTAAGTTGCAACATTGAAGGGTTCTCTGGGAAAAATATTGAACAATTCAGGAAACAGCAAAAGAAAGTTGAGGGAATACACACAGACACTCAAAAAAAAAAGTCCAAGCCGCACTGAAGGGAATGGATACAAACAATACTTCAGAGGTTAATGGAATATGAATTGAAATGTTTCAACAGACAGATGCAGCACTGGCAGTGCTCACTCATCTGTGTCTAGTGATTAGCTTCCTGTCCAACTGACTTGAAGAGATCCTAATTTGTGTCCATTCCAAAGAAAGGTGATCCAACAGAATGTGGAAATTATTGAAAAATGTAATTAATTTCATGAACAAGTAAAATTTTGCTGAAAGTTATTCAAAAGTGGTTGCAGCGGTACATTGACAAGGAACTGTCAGAAGAGGTCATGGAATGAGTGACACCACTGCTGATGTCAGATGGGTCCTGGGTGAAAGCTGAGAATACCAGAAAGATGTTTACCTGGGTTTTATTGGCTTTGTAAAGGCACTTGACTGTAGGGATCTTAATAGATGCAGACAATACTCCCAAGAATGGGAATTCCAGAATGCTTGAATGTGCCCACGTGAAACCTGTACACAGAACAAGACAGTCATTCAAAAAGAAGAAGGAGATACTGTGTGGTTTGAAATTAGGAAAGGTGTGAATGAAGGTTGTATCCTTTCACCATACTTAATCTGTATGCTTAGCAAACAATCAGAGAAGCTGGACTGTATACATGAAGAAGAACTCAGCATCAGGACTGGAGGAAGACTCATTAACAACCTGCATTGTGCTTGCTAAAAGTGAAGAGGACTTGAGCCACTTAGTGATGAAGATCAAAGACCGCAGCCTTCAATATGGGTTACAGCTTAACGAAAAGAAAACAAAAGTCTTCATGAGTGATCTGTAAACAACATTTTGATAAATGGCGAAAAGATTGAAGTTGTCAAGGATGTCATTTTACTTGGATCCACAACAAAAGCCCACAGAGGCGGCAGTGAAGAAATCAGATGAGGTATTGCATTGGTAAATTTACTGCAAAAGACCTTTTAAAGCATTAAAAAACAAAGATATCACTGTGAGAACTAAGGTGTATCTAACCCTAGCAAAGGTATTTTCAATCACCTCGTGCAGAAGCTGGACAATGAATAAGGAAGACCAATGAATTGATGCCTTTTAATTGTGGTTTTGATGAAGAATATTGAATATATATGTCCTTAAAAGAGGACAAGATCTCTGTCTTGGAAGAACCATGGTCAGAATGCTCCTTAGAAGCAAGGGTACTGAGACTTCGTCTCACATACTTGGAACATGTTATTGGGAGGGGCCAGTCCCTGGAGGACATCAGGCTTAGTAAAGTGGAGGATTAGAAGACTCTTAACAAGAAGGCTGACACATAGCTGCAACAGTGGCCTCAAGCATAGCAAGAATTTTGAGAGTGGCACAAGACATTGTGTTGTTCTGTTGTACATAGGGTGGCTAGGAGTTGAAGCTGAATTGATGGCACTTACCAACATCATCCTGTGGACATAATCTAACTCAGTCATTATTGAAGGGTGAAATCTGAGATCTTTTTAACTTCATGAGGATATTAAGGTCATCAGTCAAGGCTGATGTCAGTGAAGCTGAGGTCAGACACGATACCACTCTCCAAACTTTTCACCAATTCCGACACCAGCCATCCCTCCCATGGCACTCTTTGCTTCTCTGTTGGGTTTCATAATTCATTGCAATGGCCACACAGAACTCAAAGGCTACAGTAATGATTATGGGGTTTATTACAGTTCAAGATCACAATCAACTAGGAAGTAATAAGAGCAACTCCGGAGACTGGATGCAGTTTGTTAATCAGACAGCTTTCAACCTCTCAGTTCTTTTTCTACCATACCTGAAAATGGGAAGACAGGCCCCACTCTAGGCTAAGCCTACCGTCAGGCCATATACTTAGCATCTGCCTAGCCAAGGAAATTGTTATGGCCCTTCAGCTCTGACGACCTGTGCCCACGGACACCTCATTTGCCTTCAAGCCTTCTACTTGAAGGTACTCAGCTCTTTCACCCTCCGGGTCAGCAAGCCTGCTGCAGCCATTGTGTATTATGGTCCAGAAAGCCTACTGAAGTCTCTTGTTTCGGTATCTTGGTTCTTGCCGTGCACACCATCTCTCGCCGTCTCCTGTGTTACAGATCTCTGTCTCTTGAGTTGAGGAGGTCCTCAGCGTAGGAACCCTAGGTCCAAAGGATATGCTCTGCTCTTGGCTTTCCTTATTGATGGTAGTGAGGTCCCTCTTGGCAACCCTGGTGGCATATTGGTTAAGTGCGACCTCTGCTAACCAAAAGGTCAGCAGTTCAAATCCTCCACATGCTCCTTGGAAACTTTATGGAGCAGTTCTACTCTGTCCCACAGGCTCTCTCTGAGTCAGAATCAACTTGATGGCAATGGGTAGTAGTAGGTAGAGCTCCCTCAACTAATAGAATTCTTTAATTGTTTTGGGGATGGCATAACAGACCAGTGCCCTTGGTGAGCCACAGGCACGTTATCTGGGTAGTCCCAGACAATCATGGCAAGAGTTTTACATATCTTATTTGCATAGTCCCACCCAATCATTTTGTGGGAATTATAAGACCACGGCTACAAAGGCCATGTAAAAAGAAAACTCTATTGGTTGCTCTGCAATCACTTTCCAGCATGAAATCTAATGTAATATTACGTTCAGAAGTGATTAGGTTGAGGTTACACCAGTGCATAGATCTTAAACCTAATCACTCTGAATTACATGAAGAACAGTATAGACACAGAGAAATGCAAGCACATACTAGGAAGACAGATTACACACGAGGGAGGGTCACCAAGGACCAAGGAATGCACAGGAATACTGACAAGGAAGGCGTCAGTATGGCCTAGAATCTCGTTTAAACTTTCAGACTCAAAACTGAGAAAATAAAAATCTGTTCCTTAAAGTCATCCTGTGTGGTATTTTTGTTACAGCAGCACTGGATGACCAAGCCACTCCTAGTTCTCAGTTCATGGGCTTTGGGTAGGGCTGGTCCCTCCCTACGACTTGGACCTCACCAGTCACACTTCCCTGATCACGCTCCACACTCTCCTCATCACTTTCAGACCAGTGGCACAGGATCATTCTGTATAGTTAGAGCCACTGAAAATCAGTCCTGGGGCTTCTGCTGGAAATTCTCAGGAAGAAAAGCTCTTTCCCTTAGGCTGCCAAGACAAGATTTTAAGATATAAGCTATATAGAAACAATTCAAGTGTCTATTATGCATGGATGAACAAAACATGGTACATCCACACAATAGGATGTTATTCATTCATAAAGAGAGCTGAAGCCTTGTCACATGATACAACATGGACAAACCTTGAAAACATTACGTTGAGTGAAGTAAGTCAGATACGAAAGGCCGATTCCATAAAGACCAAAATTTCTCAGTGGTAACTGGGGGTGGCTACCAACCAAAATTAAACCCACTGCCGCTGAGTTGACTGTGACTCGTCACAACCCCATAGAAACTTCTGAGGCTGCAATCTTTACGACGGTCAACTGCTACATCTTTCTTCCACAGAGCTGCTAGTAGTTTCAAAGTGCCAAATGACTCATCTTTTAGTTAGCAGAGGCTCGCTTTAATCACTTCACCACCAAGGCTCCTTGGTAACCGGAGGTGGATAGGAAGGGAGCATGAAGTATTGCTTAAGGGGTGTTGATTTTCTGTTAAGGGTGATGAAAAACTTAAAAATCGGTAGTCATGATGGTTGCATAACACAAGGAGTGTAAATAAAATCACTCAACTGTATACGTAAAAATGATTGATGGTAAGTATTTTGCTTTTCACATACTTTGTTTCTTATGTTATTTTTCATTGTATTTCAAGAGAAAGTTTACAATTTGAGTCAGTTTCTCATACTAAAACTTACACACCCATTGTGTGCTTTTCCCACACTGTGAAAGCACAGTCCTTCCCTCCCCCCTGTAGTCCCCATGTCTATTTAACCAGTTTCTATCTCCCCTCTGTCTTCTCATCTCTCCTCTAGACAGGAGTTACCCAGTTAGTCTCCCATATCTACTTAAACCAATAAAGACACTCTTCGTCAGGATTATTTTATATCTTCTACACCAGTTCAATCTTTGAGGAGTTGGCTTCAGGAATGATTTCAGTTCTGGGCTAACAGGAAGTCCAGGGACCCTATCCTCTGGATATCATTCAGTCTGTCAGACCATCAAGTTTGGTCTTTTTACTAGAATTGTAATTTTGTACCCCACATTTCTCCCACTCCATCAGGGACTCATTATTGAGTTCCCTGTAAGGGCAGTCTTTGGTGGTAGCTGGGCACCATCTAGTTCTTCTGGTCTCAAGTTGATGTAGTCTTTGGTTTATGTGGCCCTTTCTGGAAACCTTGTTGGCATAGTGGTTAAGTGCTACATCTGGTAACCAAAACGTTGGCAGTTCAAATCCACCAGGTGCTCCTTGAAGATTCTATAGGACATTTATACTCTGACCTACAGGGTTACTATGAGTTGATGGCAATGGATTTGGTTTTTTTTTTTTTTTTTGGTTTCTGTCTCTTGGGCTCATGTTTTCCTTGTGCCTTTGATCTTCTTCTTTCTTCTGGGTTTCAAGTGGGTTGAGAGCAATTGATACTTAAATAGCTACTTGCTAGCTTTTAAGACCACAGACAATACTCACTAAGTGGGATGCAGAATATTTTAATGAAATTTGCTATGCCAATTGTCCCAGATGTTGCCTGAAACCATTGCCCTCCTATCCCTGTTACTCTGTCCCTTGAAGTGTTTGGTTTTATTTAGAATACTTCTAATCTCTGGATTTAGTCCGTTTATGCTGACTTCTCCTCTACTGTGTATTGTCTCTCCCTTCACCTAAAATAATTCTTGTCTATTGTCTAATTAACAAATGCCCATCTCTCTCCCACCTCATCCTTGTAGCCATTAAAGAATGTTTTCTTATGCTTTTAAACCTATTCTTGAGTCTTTATAATAGCAGTCTCATACAGTGTTTGTTCTTTTGTGACTGACTAATTTCACTCAGCGTAATGCCTTCCAGATTTCTCCATGTTATGAGAAGTTTCCCAAATTCATCTTTGTTCTTTATTACATCATAGTATTCTATTGTGTGAAAATACCATAGTTTATCTGTTCTTCTGTTGTTGGGCAGCTAGGTTGACTCCATCTTTTTGCTATTGGGTACAGTACTATGATGAAGTTGGTAATTTGTTTCTCCATCTCATTTAAAAATGCCATTGGAATTTGTTTGGGGATTGCATTGTATCTGTATATTGCTTTGTGTAGAGTAGACATTTTCATGATGTTGAGTCTTCCCATCCATGGGCAAAGTAGGTTTCTCTACTTACGTAGGTCTCTTCGGGTTTCTTGTAGTAATTTTGTAATTTTCTTTGTGTGGATCTTTCATGTATCTGGTTAGATTTCTTAAATACTTTTTCTTCTTGGGGACTACTGTAAATGGTATTGACATGTGGTGATTTCTGCTTTGATATTCTCTTTGTTGGTATAAAAGAATCCAACTGAATTTTGTATATTTATCTTGTGTCCTTATAATTTGCTGAACTCTTCTATTAGTTCCAGTAGGTTTTTTTTTTTTTTTTTTTTTTGGTGGATTCTTTAGAGTTTTATGTGTATAAGATGTTATCATTAATAAATAGAGATACTTTTACTTCTGCCTTACAAATTCAGATGCCATTTTTTTCTTTATCTTGCCTGACTGCTCTGGCTAGAACCTCTAGCACATTGTCAAATAAAAGTGGTGACAAAGGTCATCCTTGTCTGGTTCCCTTCTCAAGGGGAATGCTTTCAGACCCCCTTCATTTAGGATGTTGTTGGCTGTTGCCTTTGCATAAATGCCCTTTATTATGTTGAGGAATTTCCCTTCTATTTCTATTTTCTGAGAGTTTTTAACATGAATGGGTGTTGGACTTTGTCAGATGCCTTTTTTGCTTCAGTTCATACAATCTAGTGGGTTTTATTATTTATGTGATTCGTTACATCGACTGTTTTTCAAATACCGACCCATCCCTGCATCCCTGATATGAATCCTACTTGGTCACGGTGAATTTTTTTTTTTTTTCTGTGTGTTGTTGAATTTTACTGGCTAGAATTTTGTTGCGGATTTTTACATCTAAGTTCATGAGAGATAGTAGTCTGTATTTTTTCTTTTTTGTGCTATCTTTACCTGGTTTTGATATTAGGATTATGCTGACTTCAGTGAATTCAGTGAATTTGGCAGTCAACTATGCTTTTCTATTCTCTGAAATATCTTTAGTAATAGTAGGGTTAACTCTTCTCTAAAAGTTTGGTAGAATTCTCAGCTGAAGCCAGGGCTTGTTGTTGTTGTTGTTATTAGGATATTTTTTTAAACTACATTTTCAATTTCTTTTTTATTATGGGTTTATTCAGTTGCTCTACCTCTGTGTTAGTTTAGGTAGGTAATGTGTTTCTAGAAGTCTGGCCATTTCCTCTAGGTTCTCAAGTTTGTTACAGTGCACTTTTCATAGTACTCTGTTGTGATTTTTTAAATTTCAGTTGTGTCTGCTGTGATAGCACCCATCTCATTTCTTATTTGAGTTCTTTGCTTCCTCTCCTTTTTATCAGCGGTTTATCAGTTTTGTTGATCCTTCCAAAGAACCAGTTTTTGGTCTTGTTAACGTAATGATTATTCTGTTCTCTATTTCATTTAGCTCTGCTCTAATTTTTATTATTTGCTATCTTACGGTGCTTACAGGCTTCTTTTCCTGCTTTTTTCCATACTTGTTTGAATTGTAGGGTTAATTCTTTGATTTGGGCCTTCTCTTCTTTTTCGATGTGTGTGTTTATTGAAGTAAATTGACCTCTATAACACTGCTGATTGCTGTGTCCCAAAGGTTCAGTTAGGATGTGCTTTCATTCTCCTTTGTCTCTGTGAGTGTCTTTACTCTGTTGTTGACTTACTCTATAACCCAGTAGTTTTTGAGCAAGATGTTGTTCTCTTTCTATGTGTTTGATTTTCCCTCTTGCTTTTTGTGTTATTGATTTCCACTTGTATGGCTTTATGGTCTGAAAAACTACTTTGTAATATTTGGAAATTTTGTATTTTGTAAAGTCTTTGTTTACGGCCTAATTCATGGTCTATTCTGGGGAATGTCCCATGTGCAATGAAAAAGAAAATATACTTCTCTGATGTTGGGTGGAGTGTTCTGTGTATGTCTATAAGGTCAAGTTGGTTGATTGTGGCATTTAGATCTTCTGTGTCATTATTGGTCTTCTTTCTAGATGTTCTGTCCTTCACCAAAAGTGGTATGTTGAGTGTCCCACTATTATTGTGGAGTCATCTATTTTTCTTTTCAATGTTGTTAGAATTTGTTTGATGTACATAGAAGCCCTATGATTGTGTAAATATTTAGTGTACTTATATCCTCCTCATATACTGACATTTTAATCATTGCACATCATCCTTCCTTATCCACTGTAGTGGATTTTACTTTGAAGTCTATTTTATCAGAAATTAATATTACCATTCTTGCTGTTTTTTGAACATTGTTTTCTGGTATATTTGTTTCCATCCTTTGAGTTTCAGTTTGTTTGCGTTTCTAAGTTTAAGATGTGTCTCTTGCAGGCAGCATATAGATGGATAATTTTTTTTTAATGTGTTCTGCTACTCTCCACATCTCTTTATTGGTGAATTTAGTCCATTTACATTCAGCATAATTATTGATAGGTATGAATTTAGTGCCATAATTTTGATACCTTTTTTGTGCATTATTGACAGCTTTTTTTTTGTAGTTGTTGTTGTGCTGAGTTGTTTTTCATTATGGGATTTCTTTTCATCACTTTTTCAGTCTTGTTCATTTTGTATTTGCTGAGACTTCATATTTTTCTTGTTTTTTACTTTGATGTGTAAGATTATTAATTTCCTTTGTAATTACCTTAATGTTTACACCTATGTTTTGTAGCTATTCAATCACCAAACGTGTGGTGCAAGCTGTCCCCTACAGTCCTAGATAGGCTGGAGTGATTGGTATAGGCATAGGTATCTGGCTGCATGCGCTGAGAAAGACAGGAGCTGATAGTTGTCTCTGAGTGTCTGTGGGAAATGCTTGTCCCAGCTCCTTAATGTGAGTAGGTAGATTGCCTTTGCTGCAGGTGGATGGGTGCTGAATGCAGTATGCTGTGCTGAAAGGCTTTCAAGGTCTGTGGACCTGTTGTGGATCCACATAGGGAAAGGGCCTGTTTCTGCACTGAATTTCTAGTTTAGGAAATCTAGCGGATTTCTTTTTCCCCTGTTTGTTAAACTGCTCCTTCTCTGAGTCTGGGAGATTGGCTCAGAGTGTGTATAAGAGGTCATAATTCTGGCCCAGGTAGTGGTGTGTTAGTCTACGCCACCTGGTGCAGTACAGAGAAGGGTGGGTGAAATACTAGGAAAAAGGAGAGAGCTTTAGCTCGAAGGAAGGTTTAAGTTCTGATCATGGTAGATTAAACACAAGCCACTTAACTTTTGATGAGTGAATACCTTTCACTGATTCTCCAGGCATAAATAGAGTCTCTCTTGATCACTCTCTTCCACTGAGGAAGATGCTTTCCAAACATCACTGTTCCGCTCACTATGCTGGTGGTCATCAGCTGCCACTGGTCTGCCTGTGGGGTACTGATTCCTGCTGGATCATTCTGGCCAGTTCTGGTACTTTGGGACCTACTCTTTATTCCCTATTGCTCAATCTGATTTCTCACCTTTCACTTTGATGTTCAGGGTTTCTAAAAGGTCATATGTAATCAATTCACTTTTTTTTTTCTTTGTTGTTAGAAGGATCACAGGAAAAGTCTGACTACCATGTCATGCTAGCTCTGCCTCCAGATATTTTGTATTTCACCACATGCACACACACACACACACACACACACACACACACACGCACGATACAGGATATTAGCCTACTCATTTTGTACTCACAAAGGAGCTGTCCAGTTGGAATAAAGTTAATTTAGAAGAAAGAAGAACTGAGACCTGGAGTGAAAGAGAAATAAATTATCTGTGATCCTAGACCCAGCCATGAATCCATGGATCCAGTAAGCCTGAGGATGGACATCTTGTGGAATTTTCAGTTGAATGAACCAATGAATTTTCTGTTTTGGCTAGGCACTTGGAAATGAGTTTCTGTTACCACTGAAAGAGTTCTTAAGACTAGAGAATAGCAGTGAAATTGGGACTTGAATAGCGAGCCCATGCTTACTCTCCTCCCATCCTTTCCAGTGCTATGTATGATGTAAATCATTCACCCTAGGAAGTCCCCTACATTTACTACTTAGAGTAAAATGATGTGGTATGACAAATGGGAGGCTGGAGGGATAGGGCTGGCCCTGCATTCTAGTATTTCTAATTACAGAACGTCAGATCCCCTTTTATTTTGATTTCATTGGTCTCCACCAATGGTGTGCTGCTAAATGGTTAATAACAACAAAGCAAACAAACAAGAAGTTCTGCTTTGTAGTGTTTGCTAATTTCTGCGGTATGCACTTTCCTACTATGGATGCTTCAAGCTACCTACTTAATATCACTGAATGTGGAGTTGGGAAAAGATTCAAGCAGCAAACCATTATAAAGTATTTTCATTATAAGTACTCAATTAGCTGTAAATACACTCAAGAAGATAGATAATAGCCTGGTGTAGTAAATAATTAGAAAGCAATGAGTTTGGAATATTCATCTCAACCCCATCTTCCCCTTTTTAAAAAAGATTTTTATGATTATTTACCATACTGTCAAAAATTACATATTGGGGAAAAAAATTATATTCCATAAACCACATATAATTGTCCGTACAGCCGTTAATTTTACAGATGAAAACAAATGTTAATCATTTACTATCTGGATGCTACTGTAAATGGAATAAAACAACACAATATATAATGACAGATCATTTACTCATATTCTTATTACTCTTATAAAGTTGAAATAGGCGTATATAATTAATCCCACTATTGAATTATAATTCTAGAACAGGGCAATAAAGTTATTTATGTAAATAAATTAAGGAAAACATTCTTGACTATAATTACCTGGGACCCTAGTGGCAAAGTGGTTAACTGCTGTGGCTGTTAACAAAAAGGTCAGCAGATCAAGTCCACCAGGCATTCCTTGAAAGCTCTATGGCGCAGTTCTACTCTGTCCTGCAGGATTGCTATGAGTTTGAATTGACTTGATGGTAATGGATTTTTTGGGTTTAATGAGGATGAACACAGGAGTTTGAGCAATCATAAAACGAAAGGCTTCATTCCTTACAGCTACACATGTCTTGTTTCCCTCCACACTTTTTTGCTAGAGTTAATCTGTACAGCAATAGTGATTTTCTTTACAACATTTACAATGTTTTCTTTACAACAAGAACTCTTTTTTCATATTTCTTTTCTGAATTAAGATCACCTCAGAGAGAACTTGTTTCAATCCCTTTGCTTTTAATGTCAGTTTATTTAATTTTTCATAATGTCTGTGTTTACAAATTTATTGTTGCTGTATCCTTGAGTTGGCCCCAAGTCACAGCTTCTTAGGGACAAAGCACTGCCAGGTCCTGTGTCATCCCAATTATTATTGTTACGCTTGAGCCCATTGTTATAGTCACTGTGTCCAATTCATCTCCTTGAGAGTCTTCATATTTTTCATTTACCCAGTAATTTACCAAACATTATGGTCTTTCCTAGGGACTTGTCCCTCCTGATAACATGTCCAAAGTATGTCAGACAAAGTCTTGCTGTCTTTGCTTCTAAGGAGTAGCCTGGCTATACTTCTTCCAAGAAAGATTTGTTCATTCTTTTGGCACTCCGTGGCATAGTCAACATTCTTTGCCAACACCATAACTCAAAGGCATCAATTCTTCTTCAGTCTTCCTTATTCACTTTGCTTGCATATGAAGTAATTGAAAACATCATGGCTTGGGTTAGGTGGACTTTAGTCCTGAAAGTGACATCTTTGCTTTTTAATGCTTTAAAGAGGTGTCTTGCAGCAGATTTGCTCAATGGAATGCATCATTTGATTTCTCGTCTGTTGCTTCTATGGTTGTTGACCAAGTAAAATGAAATTCTTGACAAACTGAGTCTTTTCTCTGCTTATCATGATATTGCTCACTGGTCCAGTTGTGGCTTTTTTTTTATGTTGAGATGTAATCTGTACAAAAGACTGTGGTCTTTGATTTTAATTAGTAAGGGCCTCAGGTCCTGTTCACATTTAGCAAGCAAGGTTGTGTTATCTAGTATATCACAGGTTGTTGTGAGTCTTCTTCTAATCGTAATGCCCTACTTTTCTTCACATAGTCTAGCCTCTCAGATTATTTGTTCAGCATGCAGATTGAATGCATACGGTAAAATGACATAACCCTTACCCACACTTTCCTGACTGTAAGACACACAATATCCCCTTGTTTTGTTTAAATGACTGTGTCTTGGTCTACAGACAGATTCTGCATGATCCCAATTAAGTGTTCTGGAATTCCACTTCTTTGCAATGTTTCCACAACTTATTGTCATCTACAGAGTTCAACAACTTTGCATGATCAACAAAACCCAGGTAAACCTCTTTCTGGTATTCTCTGCTTTCAACCAGGATCTGTCTGACATCAACAGTGATATCATTTGTTCCATATTCTATTCTAAATCCAACTTGAGTTTCTGGAAGTTCCCTGTCAATGTACTGCTGCAACTGCTTTTGAGTGGTTTTCAGCAGAATTTTACTTGCATGTGATATTAGTGATGTTCTTCAACAATTTCTGCATTTGGTTGGGATCAGTATTCTTTGCAATAGTCTTAAATATGGATCTCTTCCAGTCAGTTGACCAGGTGGCTATCTTCCAAATTTCTAGGGATAGGTGACAAAACATTCTTACGTGCTACATTGTTTGTTGAAACATCTCAATTGGTATTTCGTTAACACCTGGAGCCTTGTTTTTCACCAATGTCTTCAGTATAGCTTGGGCTTCCTCCTTCAGCACCATCGGGTCATATGCTACATCACTTTCTATCTCCTTTTGATGTTTCCCGCATTGTTCAGTACTTTCCCCATAGAATCCTTCAGAATTGCAATTCAAGGCCTAAATTTAATCTTCACTTCTTTTCAGCTTGAGAAGTACTGAGTGTGTTCTTCCTTTTGGGTTTCTAACTCCAGGTCTTTGCACATTTCATTATAATGTTTTATTTTGTCTTCTTGAGTCATCCTTTGAAATCTTCTGTTCAGCTTTTTACTTTATCATTTATTCCATTTGCTTTAGCTACTCGACATTCAAGAGCAAGTTTCAGAATCTTGACTGACATCCATTTTGCCCTTTTCTTTTTTCCTGTCTTTTTAATGATCTCTTGGTTTCTTCACGTATGATGTTCCTGATGTCATTCTACAACTCTCGTGGTCTTCAGCCACAGTGTTCAATGTTCAGATCTGTTCTTAAGATGGTCTCTAGGTTGAGGTGGGAGATACTGAAGATCATAATTTGGGACTTGTGGACTTGTTTCTAATTTTCTTCAGCTTCAACTTGAACTTGCATGTGAGAAATTGATAGTCTGTTCTGCAGTTGGCTCTGAGTTTGATCCTACTTTTGACATTAGACTTTTCCATTATCTCTTTCCACAGATACAGTTGATTTCATTCCTGCATACTCCATCCTGTGAGGTTCATGTGTATTTTCATTGTTTATTTGTAGAAGAAAGGTATTTACATTGAAAGAGCTGTTGGTCTTGCAAAATTCTGTCTTACAATCTCTAGCATGGTTTCTCTAGTAATTATCAATTTCAGACTGCAGATGTTGGTAAATGTCTTCCATTTCTTCATCTTTGGCCTTAGTGGTTGATACATAAATAGTTTTCCTTGTATGTGTCTGAATATTATCCTATCACTGACAGTACTTCACTTCAGGGTAGATCTTGAAGTATTCTTTTTTGATGATGAGCGCAATACCATTCCACAGCTCGTCTGGTCTTCAGTCATTAGTGCTCAGTGTATCCAATCTATTCTTGTGATGGTCCCTAAACTCAGGTGGGATCTACTCAAGGTCCTACATTGGCTGTCCTGGATTTGTTCTAATTTTTTTCAGTTTCAGTTTGAACTTATGTATGTGAGTAATTGATCTGATCCATGGATGACACTGCAGCACTTAGACTTACTCAGACTGATGATATTGATTTTACCTTGAAAATGTGATCGACTTGACTCCTGTCTGTTCCATCTGGTGAGGTTCACGTGTATAGTCTGTTTATATCAGCAAAGAAAAGGTTTTTGCAATGAAGAAGTCATTGATCTCTCAAAACTCAGTCACATGATCTCTGGCATTGTTTCTATTATCAAGACCATGTTTTCTAACTACTGATCCTTCTTCTGTTTCCAACTTTCACATTCCAATCACCAGTAACTAATCAGCACACTCAGATTGCATGTTCAATCAATTTCAGACTGCAGAATGTGATAAAAATCTTCAATTTCTTCATCTTTGGCCTTTATGGTTGGTGTGTGAATTTGAACAATAGTCGTATTAACTGGCCTTCCATGTAGGGCTGCGAATACTATCCTATTACTTGCGGCCTTGTACTTCAGGATAAATCTTGAAATGTTCTTTTTGACTATGAATGCAATCCCAATCCTCTTCAAGTTGTCGTTCCCAGCACAGTAGATTATAGGACTGTCTGATCCAAAATGAGTAATGTTAGTCCATTTCAGCTCACTAAGGCCTAAGATATTGATGTTTATAGGTTCTGCTTCATTTTTGACAATTTCCAGTTGTCTTAGTCTCATACTTCGTATGTTCTAGGTTCTGATTATTAATGGATATTTGTAGCTGTTACTTCTCATTCTGAGTTGTGCCACATCAGTAAATGAAGGTCCTAAAAGCTGGACTCCATCTACATCATTAAGGTAGACTCCACTTTGAGGAGGCAGCTCTTCCCCAGTTGTATTTTGAGTGCCTTCCAACCTGAGAGGCTCATCTTCTGGCACCATATTAGACAATGTTCTGTTGCTATTCCTAAGGTGTTCGTGGCTAATGCTGTTCAAAAGTAGGCCACCAGGTTCTTCTTCCTAGTCTTTCTTAGTCTGGAGGCTCAGTTGAAACCTGTCCACCACGGGTGACCCTGCTGGTATTTAGATACTGCTGGCATACCTTCCAGCATTACAACAACACAGAAGTACCCACAGTATTACATACTAACTGATGCACGTTTAACAAATAACATGCAAAACTGTTGAAAATTTGATGATTCACTCTTGTGAGCTGCTTCTAGTTTACCTTTGGTCCCACTTAGTTCCCAGATAGAAACACAAGCATTCTTCTTCACAGGTTCAAGAAACATGAGCCAAGTCAGCCAAGTGCCGTCAAGTCAGATCCAACTCATGGCGACCGACTATTTTGAACTGAAAAGGGAAGCTGGAAATACCCGGAAAAACTTGATTTTGCTGGACAACTGAGCCAGATTGACATGTGTGATGAAGCAGAATGTGAGTTACCTGCCTGACTGGGATTTCTGACTGGAGATGCCCATGCTCCGCAGCAATGTAGCACTCAAGGTATATAAGGTAGACTTTGCACAGGGGCTGGTCTCTTTCCATAGGAGGGTCCATGGAGCAGTAAAACAGATGTGTAGAGCAGGCATCCTGTATTAATCAAGGTGCTACAGGAAATAAATAGCATATTCAGATTAATACAACATGAGTAGTAGGAGAAAAATATTCTTACGAAGTTGTGGGAAACTGTAGGGAAAGCATAAAGGACAAAGCAGCACTCCAAGTCAAGTATCAGTAGGGTTCTGTTAGCATCCTGTCGTGGATTGAATTGTGTCCCCTCAAAACTAAGTGTGGCCATTTGGCTAGGTCATGATTCCTGGTATTGTGTGATGTTCCTACATACTATCAACTCTGATTTATATCAATAGAAGAAGATAGGCTGCAGTTGTGTTGGTAGGGAAAGACTCTATTTTTAAATTTTATTGTGTCTTGAGGCAATCTCTTGAGATACAAAAGAAGTGAGCAAAGAGATTTCAGGACCTCATGCCACCAAGAAGCAGTGTGCGTTCTTTGAAAAGGACCAGGGGCCCCTCAGCTTCAGAAGCTCCCAGTCCAGGGGAAAGGTGACAACAAGGACCTTCCACCAGAGCCAACAGGGAAAGCCCTCTCCTGGATCTGACACCCTGAATTAGGACTTGTAGAATTCTGGACTGTGACAAAATACATTTCTTTTTGTTAAAGCTATCCACTTGTGGTATTTCTGTTGTGGCCGCACTAGATATGACTAAGACACATCCCTAGGACTGATGATACAGGAAGGGGTACCAGCGTCTGGAGACAGAGAGGGCCGGGGAAGTAGAAGCCTGGCAGGAAAGGAGGTCTTTGCCTGCAGGGCAGGATTCAGGGAGCAAACACTTCCTTCTTCCCTCTTCTCTTGTGTGATGCTTCCTGTGACTGTGTCCACTTGACATCTAGAAGCCGAGACAGCCCATTGATTTCAACCTCCTGGGGCTCTGAGAAGGGTGGAGAAAGGAGGGAGGGGTATGAAGGATCAAACTGATAGTAGCATTTTGCACAGGTCCTGAGTCTGGGCATCTTGTTGTAGTAGAGACATTCTGATTTTTGTCTTGGACCTAGAAACATGGCCAGGGCTCCTGTCATCACAGCCTGCTGTCATACACATGGCCTGCTTCACTAGGGCTCCTTCGTCTCCGAGGCAATCAGAGTCTTGCCACTCGACCTTGCAAGAAGCAGCTGTTTACATTGCGGCCATGCTGTCCACTGTAGGACCAACCCGTCTTCCCTAGCCTGGCAAAGGGTCCTGGAGTCAGGAGAATGAGATCTGTGGAGCAGCTCCTTGGCTGTGGTCCCACCTTCTGCTACCAGGGAAATGTCCAGGGACCACTCTCTTTCGGCCTGTCTGTCTCTAGTCCTCTAGCTGAAGATCCTACAAGGTTGTCTGCTATGGACACTTAGAATATAGTTAAGGGAACCCTGGTCTGGGAGTAAGGAGACCAGAGTCTCTGGCTCTGACAATGTCATTGATGGGTGATTCAGCTTTTATCGCAAATCTGAATTCTCTCACATGAAAAACCAGGGGCCTGGACAGGCGATCATCATTCCCAAAGACATCCTGACTCTGAACATCCAATTCAAGACGTTGATTGTAATTTCTAGGCTGTTTGCATAATGTAAAAGCATGTCTTTTGACAGCCAGGAGGTGGCAGCAAAGTTCTGTTGTGAAGAAACTTGCGGTTCAAGGTAGGCACTGTTCTCCAAGGTCCCAGAGCTCTAACTGTTTGGGTGGCGAGGTTTTACTGCTGAATAAGAATTAGAATAGCATTGTCACCATTAGTATTACTATTGCTATCAAAACAGGAGCAACAATGCAGCTTTCGACTTGGGAAGTACTGTGTAGCTGAGGAAGCATTTTATGGAGTGTCACAAGTAACATCTCAGCAGTCCTATCGTGGAGGTAAGGAGCATCAGGACTTCTGGTCCCACATTGAGACCATAGGCACTTCCTGACCTGCCCAAAGCCCTATGGGAAGTGTGGATGTGCCAAGACTGGAACACAGGCTTCCTTGTTCTAGTCCCAAATGTTCCCAGTCTCACTTGAGTGGAAGGCCTGAAGCAAGGCCCTCCTGCCTCTCGCTTCCCTTTGCTGCAGAGTCAGGTAGACCAGATGGATCCAAACCAAGAGCCAGAGTCGGCTGCTAGCTTCCAGCTAAAATTTGTTATGTGGATGCTGGAGAAGAAACCTCAATACATGAATTTCATCTTCACTCCCTTCTTTTTCTTCCAATCCTCCGAAAATAAAACAAAAAATACTTACCTTTGTTTATTTAATTCCGTAAAAGCATGTCTGGTGTTTAGGCATAAAAGATTCTCATTCATTCATTCCACAATCAGAATTTTGGTAACCTGTAAGATACTGTTACGCTTTGTGAAGCAAACCAGACTCATTGCCTTCAAGTTGATTCTGATTCGTAGTGAGCCAACAGGGCAGTGTAGAACAGCCCAGTAGGTTTTCTAAAGAGTGACTGGTGGATTCAGGCCACCAACCTTTTGGTTAGCAGCCAGATGCTTAACCACTGCTTCACTAGGTTCCGTGCACTGTGAAGGATGTGGAAATGTTTTTTCTCTCTTAACATAAACATCTGGAAGCCAGGAGCTGGTAGATGGGCAGCCAGATAAATGCAGAGTTATTTGGGGTCCCAAGTGAACTGGGGAGTGTTTGAGCAGGTGGAATTCAGACCTGACTTTGTTGGGATGTGTTACAGATTGAATTGTGTTCCTCAAAACAGATGTTGTAAGTCCAGTGGTTAGAACCTCACTGGTGAATGGGTTGTCTTTGTTACGTTGATGAGACGAAGTTAGGTTAGGTCAACGAGGATTAGGCTATATTTATGTTAATGAGGCAGGATTAGTTTAGTGTGCACCTTGAATCAACCTCTTTTGTGACACAAGACTTTAAACAGGTCAGCAAAAGAAGCAGAGATACAAGAAGAGATGCCAAAAGAGCTTCCAAGAGCAGAAGCTCAAAGACAGAAGAATCTTCCTGCAAGTCGACAGGGAGAAGCTGGAACCCTGAATTCAGATTTCGAGTCTCCTAAAGCGGGAGAAAATAGATTTCTGTTTGTGACTCAATGGCACTGGGCTTTGTTAAAGCCACACGCTTGTGGTATTTCTGTTGTAGCAGCACAAGATCATCACCGAAAGGTGTAAGGGAAAAGTGATTCCATAGGCAAGGCCCTCCCAGACACAGCCAAAGCCCCTGCCCTGAATTCCACCTGCCTCTGTTCCTGTCACAGGCTGCCAGGGTGCTTCCTATGTGTCAGGCTCTGGATTAAGTACACTTCTTGTATATTTTTATTTTACTCCTCAAAATGATCCTGTAAGTAGTTGTTACATCCCATTTTAAACATGAGGAAACCGAGGCTTAATATCACTAAGTAACTTACTTAAGGTTGCACAGCTAAGGAGCAGTAGCACTGGATTGTGCTGCAAGAGATTAGGACTCAGGGTTCCCACCATCACAGCCTGTACTTGCACATAGGACCCTGCTGTTGTGAGACTATGTGCTGCACGAGCGGTGCAAAAGCTGCAGTTCTATCTCCCTTATCAAAGTATGGAAACCTTCATGGGGTAGTGGTTAAGTGTTACAGCTGTTAACCAAAAGGTTGGCACCTCACATCTGCCAGGCACTCCTTGGAAACTCTATGGAGCAGTTCTACTCTGTTCTAATAGGGTTGCTATGAGTCAGAATTGACTCGATGGCAGTGGGTTTGGCTTTTGGTTTTCTCAAAGTATTGGGCAAGTTATAACTGGTCCACAATGCCCTTAGAGAATGGGGACATAAATGCTTATCTCTCGACAGGCTTGTTGGGAGGCTGGGGCGGAAGGGAGAAAAACGTGCCTGAAAATACTTACAGAGTGTTCTGTGTATTTCAAGTAGTGCTATTGCTCTTACCGGATGGGCCACGTGGTGGAGAGGCAAGGCTAGGGATTTGCATCTGGGTGATGTTGGCGAGGTCTCTTCCCCTTCCTGGCCTCCATTTCCTTATCTTCAGAATGAAGATATTAGATTATCTAATATCTAATGTTTGAACCCTAAAGTTTAGCAATGATAATGATTATGACATGACAGCAGTAACGATGGCATTGGTGGTGGTGATGATGACATTAGTCATGGCAAAGGAAGGTGACCCCAGAATCACTTCTTGTCACAACCACCACTGCCAATCCTGCTCATCTCCCTACTGTAGTTACAGGCCTGTGGAGCGGGCTGCTGATGAGACAGAGAGGAGGAAGTGATTCCAAGATGCTGGAGGACAGCACACTTATCTCAGCGCCTGGAATGTAGCAAACAAGTACTTAATACCAGTTAGTATTTGTAGTGGCACAATGGTTAAGAGCTTGGCTGCTATCCAAAAGGTCAGTAGCTCAAACCCACCAGCTACTCCTTGGAAACCGTATGAGTCAGTTATACTTGGCCCTACAGTGTGCCTATGAGTTGGAATCAACTCAGTAACAACTGGTTTATCATCTTTATGGTTAGCTCCATTTTGCAGAGTGGAAAGTTGAGGCTCAGAGAATAACTTGCTCAAGGGAACATGGCTGGTGCATGACAGCATCAGGATTCCATCCCAGTTTGATAGAATCCAAAGCTTCTGAATGCACAGGTCATTTTGGCCAAAGAGGAAACTCAGCTTCAGAAAACTGTCTTTGACCAGCCCAACACTGCAGTTACGGCTGTTAGGTGATGGAGTTGAGGCTCAGTTAATCTTCATTACTAGTTCTGTCCCTATCCTGTTCTACTATGCCTTTTCAGGGTAAACAAATCAATGTAATCAGAATCAGTGTGACCAGGAGGATGGTGTCTGGGCCCAGCCTCAGGCTGCACTTTGAGGCTCAGCCAGTCTGGATCCAGGCAGTTCCTTTCCCTTTTGACCCAGGGCATAGACAGGAGAATTGTGTAGCAGAGGAGAGTTATCTCACCAGAAGTGAGGGGTACCTGGGACTCATTTTTTCCAAACCATCCATCATCGCAGCAGTGAAGGAGCTCAAACCCAACTATTATCTGTTCGGCTGCTGTGGAAGCTAAGCATGCGTATTACAGGTTGAACAGTGTTCCGTCAAAAAGGTAAGGTGACATTCCAACCCATGTACTCGAGAATGTGACCCTGTTTGGAGACAGGATCTTTGAGGATCTTATCAGTTGGGTTAACAGGAGGCCATACTGTGTCAGGTACGTTCTATATGCTTGGTGTCTTTATAAGAGAAGAGAACACAGAGACAGAGGCAGAACACCATGTAATACTGCAGTGCAAGTGAAGGAACACTTGGAGCTACCAGAAAGGCCTGGGATACTTTCTGCCCCCAGCCTCAGGACTCACCACGGCTGACACGCTGCTCTCAGTCTTACAGCCTCCAGAACTGTGAGACAACACGTTTCTGCTTACATAAGCCACCTGGTGTGTGATGTTTCATTAGGACCACCCCGGGACAGTAGCATAATGAATGTGGAGAATGTGTGACACAGCTCACAAAGGGAATGGAATGAGAGAGCAGCGTTGCTCATTAGATCGGTCTCGGAGACTGGGGTCTCAGGAGTCTAGCCTCCGTTCTGCCCTGGAGAACCACGGTCAGAGTGCACTCCCGGTTCCTCACTTGTAAATTTAGGGACAGACCAAGGAACTGAATTTGGAAGAATTATGAGTTTCTAGTCAGATAATTAGAACTCTGGTTGTGTAGTGGCTAAGTGTTATGGCTGCTAACAAAAAAGTCAGCAGTTCAAATCCATCAAGGGCTCCTTGGAAACTCTACATCAATTGGAACTGACTTGACAGCAATGAATTTGGAAGTTTTTTTTTTAGTCAGAAAGTGTGCTACCATTACCCAAATCTTGTTTTTTAAATGCTTGTGGAAACTGGTGATCTACCTGGAAGTGAAGTTAGATTTTCACTTTTTCTACTTGGGGCAAGGAAACTGCAATTGTACAACCTTTTTTTTTTTTCTTTTGAGATTAAGTGAAAGTACACAATCCGAATAGGTTTTGCATGCCCAGCTATCCCCAACTCTCTTTTCTCTTCCCACCTGATGTCAGCGCGCTTCTCCTCTTCACTCTATGTTATAAGCTAGTGTCCTCTTAACAAGCATCTGTCCCAACCCTCTCCAGCCCCATCTAGAAAGAAACCAGCAAGACAGCCTCCTATCAATGCATAGAACCATAAAATACACACACTATATGATCACACTGTGTCCCTGAGTCCAGTCCATTCTTCTCTGAAGAGTTGACCTCATGACTGGTTTCCAGCCAGTTGACCTCATGACTGGTTTCCAGCAGCGGGTCTAGGAGCCATGTATCTGTGTTTGTATCTGTATCTGTGACATGTTCCCAGGGATCATCCAGGCTGTCAGACCATCAGTTCAGGTCTTTTAGTAGAGTTCTTAGGCTGCATCCCTCTTTTTCTTGTGTTGCCTCGGCAACTCTACATTGTGTTCCCTGTCACAGCTGTCTTTGGTGGTGGCCAGGCATCATCTGGTTCTTCCGGTCTCATGTTGATACAGTCTCCCATTCATATGGGTCCTGCTGTCTCCTGGGCTCTTTTTCCCGCATGTCTTTGTTGTAGCCAGTGATCATCTGTTCCGGCTGAGTTGGGACCCTTTGGTGTACCTCAGATGGCAGCCTGCTAGCTTTTAAGACCCCAGATGCCACTCACTAATATGGGGTGCAGAAGATTCTCTTAGCAAAAGACTAGCTGTGTCAGTTGGCCTCAATGTCCTCTGAACACGTGGTCTCCAGATCCCCATCCCTGCTACTCTATCCTTTCAAATACTAGGTTGAGTTTAGAAAACCTTTCAGTTTATGGTGAAGTCCAGCTAAGCTGATCTACTCTCTGCTGTGTGCTGTCACTGCTTTCAGCTAACCAAATTTCTGTCAACTGTCTAGTGTATACTCAACCCTCTTCCTCCCTCCCTGTGCCTGTAGCTGTCATAGAGTGTTTTTTTAAGTCCGTACAGCAGGGGTCTCATACAATATTTGTCCTTTTGCTGCTGACTGATTTCACTCAGCATAACATCTTCCAGTTGAAACCAGGTTATGAGATGCTTCCTGAAATCATCATTGTTTTTTGTCACTCATAGTGTTTCATTGAGTGTATGTACCATAGTTTATTTATACATTCATCTGTTGGTAGGCATCGAGGTTGACTCCATCGTTTGGACAGTGCTGCAATAAACATTTATGTATATGTATCTGTTTGTGTGACCATCTGTATTTTGGTAGGATATATTTCAAGCAGTGGGATTACTGGATCAAATGGTATTTCTATTTCTAGCTGTTTTCTTCAGCTAGTGCTGCTCTAACAGAAATACTACAAAGTGGATGGCTTTAACAAAGGAAGTTTATTCTTACACAGTCCAGTAAGCTACAAGTCCAAATTCAGGGAATCTGTACCAGGGGAAGGTTTTCCCTCTGTTGGCCCTAGAGGAAAGACATTGTGTTGCATCAGTGTTTGGTTGGTTGGAAAGCATCTTGGCACAGGAACCTCAGATCTCAAGGACATTCTCTATTCCCGGTTCTGCTTTCTTGATGGTGTGAGGTTCTCAGTTTTCTCCTTGCTTCCCTTTCCTTTTGTCTCCTGTAGGATGAAAGGATAAAGGGTGGTGCAAGCCAGACTTCAGGGAAATCCCTTTACAGTGGAGCAGGGAGTTGACCTTAGGAAGGGATTTACAGTCCTACTTTAACCCTTTCTAACACAATCCACTCTGTTAACCCCAGGCACAGATTAGGATTTACAGCATCAGAAAATCACAAAATGGAGTGAAATCACAGAATACAGAGAATCCAAGCCCAGTGAAGTTACTACACTTATTTGGGGGGGGGCACACAATTCAATCCATGACATTAGATATCTAAGGAAGTGCCAACTTGCTTTCCAAAAAGGTTGTACCCTTTTGCAACCGCACCAGCAGTGTAGGAAAGTTCCAATTTCTCTATAGCCTCTCCAGCATTTGTTGTTTTGTGTTTTTGGATTACGGCCAACCTTGTTGGGGTGAGATGATATCTCATTGTAGTTTTGATCGGATTTCTCTAATAGCTAATGATCAGGAATATTTCCTCATGTATCTTTTGGCTACCTGGATATCTTCCTTGCTGGAAGTGTCTGTCTATCTCCTTTGCCCATTGCTTAATTGTGTTATTTACCTTTTTCTTGTTGATATTTTGCATTACTTGTAGATTATGGAAATCAGACATCAGTCCAACATATAGTTGCCAAGTAATTTTTCTCATTCTGTAGGTAGTTTTTTAACTCTCTTGAGAAAGTCTTTGGATGAGCAAAGTGTTTGATTTTTGAGTAGTTCCCATTTATCAGTTTTCTCTTCTGTTGTTCATGCTTTGTTGGTCAAATTTTGAAGTCTGTCTAAGCCATGTATTAGACCTTCCATTGTTGGCCTTATTTTTTCTTGCACAATCTTCATCATTTTAGGTTTGATATTTAGGTCTTTGATTCATTTTGAGTTAGTTTTTGTGTAAAGGGTGAGATATGGGTCTTGTTTCAGTTTTTTTGCAGATGGACATCCAATTTCGCCAACACTATTTGTTAAAGAGACTGTTTTTACCCAAGTTTACAGTCTTAGGGCCTTTGTCAAATATCAACTGTTCATAAGAGGATGGTGACATTTCTGGGGTCTCCATTCTGTTCCATTGGTCTATATATCTGTTTTTGTACCAGTAACAGGCTGTTTTGACTAGCATGGCAGTGTAGGAGGTTCTAAGGTCAAGTAGTATGAGGTCTCCCACTGTGTTCCTCTTCTTCAGCAGTGTTTTACTTATCCAGGGTTTCTTCCCTTTTCAAAGTTAGTAATTTGTTTCTCCATCTCATTAAAAAATGTCACTGGAATTTTTGTTGGGATTGCATTGTATATGTAGATCACTTTGGGTAAAATAGACATTTTCACAATGTTAAATCATCCTATCCATGAGTAGGATGGGTTTCTCCACTTATGTAAGTCTGTTTTGGTTTTTTGCAGCCAAGTCTTGTAATTCTCTCTGCATAGGTCTCTTGTTTCTCTGGTTAGATTTATTCCTAGGTATTTTATCTTCTTGGGGGCTATAGTAAATGATATTGATTTCCTCTTTGACATTCTCTTTGTTGGTGTAGAGGAATCCTGCAAATTTTCTTAACGTTTATCTTATATCCTGATACTTCATTGAACTCTTCTATTAGTTCTAGTAGTTTACTGACGGATTCTTTAGGATTCTCTGTGTTATACAGTCATATCTTCTGCAAATAGGGAGATTTTTACTTCATCTTTGCTGATGTGAATGCCTTTTATTTTGTTGTCCTGTCTAAATGCTCTGGCTAGAACCTCTAGAACAATGTTGAATAGAAGTGGTGAGAGTAGGCATCCTCGTCTAGTTCCTGTTCTCAGGGGGAATTCTTTTAGTCTCTCTCCAGGATGATGTAGGTGGTTGGCTTTGCATAGATGCCTCTTATTGTGTTGAGGAATTTCCCCTCCATTTCTATTTTGCTGAGAGTTGTTAACATGAATGGGTGTTGGACCTTGTTTAATGTCTTTTCTGCATCAATTGACAAAATCAGGTGATTCTTATTCTTTGAGTTATTTATGTGGTTGGTCATATTAATTGTTTTTCTGATGCTGAACCAGCCTTGCACCCCTGGTTTGAATCCAACTTGGTCATGGTGAATTATTTTTTTGATATGCTGTTGAATTCTATTGGCTAGGAATTTGCTGAAGATTTTTGCATCTAGGCTCATGAGTGATATTGGTCTATACTTTTCTTCTCTTTTTCTTTTTTTTTTGGTGTGTGAGATCTTTCCCTGGCTTTGGTATCAGAGCTATGCTGGCTTCTTAGAATGGATTCAGAGTAATCTGTCTTTTTCTATGCTGTGAAATAGCCTCAGTAGCATGGAATTAACTCCTCTCTGGAAGCTTGGTAGAATTCTCCAGTAAGCCACCTGGGCCAGGACTGGTTTTGGATGGTAGTTTTTTTTATTACTTTTTCAATTTCTTCTTCTGTGACGGGTTTATTAAGTTGTTCTACTTCTCCTTATGATAATTTTAGTAGGTCATGTGAATCTAGGAATTTGTCCATTTCCTCTAGGCTTTCAAATCTGTTCGAGTACAGTCTTTCATAGTATTCTGTTACTTTTGATTTCAGTTCGGTGTGTTGTGACATTGCCCATCTCATTTTTTATTCAGGTTGTTTATTTCCTCTCCTGTTTTTCTTCTGTACGTTTAGCCAATGGTTTATCAATTTTGTTGATCTTTACAAAGAACCAGCTTTTGGTTCTGTTAATTTTTTCAACTGTTATCCTATTCTCTAATTCATTTAGTTCTGCTTTAATCTTTATTATCTGTTTTCTTCTGGTGCCTGAGGGGTTCCTTTGTTGCTCTCTACTTGTTCAGGTTGTAGGGTTAATTCTTTGGTTTGGGACCTTTCTTCACTCCAGATGTGTGCATTTATAGAGATAAATGGAGCTCTAGGCATTGCTTTCACTGTATCCCATAGGTTCTAGTCAGTTGTATTTTCATTCTCATTTGATTCCATAGATTTCTTTATTGCATCCTTGATTTCTTCTATAACTCATGGATTTTTGAACAAGGTGTTAAGTTTACCCCAGTTCAGATGTCTACCTATGTTTTCTCTGCTATTTATTTTAACTTTTATGGCTTTATGGTCCCAGGAAATGCTTTGCAATAATTCAGTGGATTAGGTTTTGTCGAAACTGCTTTCTGTCCTAATAAGTGGTCTGTTCTGGAGAATGTTCCATGTGTATTCGACAAGATTTACTTGTCTGTTGTTGGGCAAAAAGTTCTGTATATGTTGATCAGGTCTAGTTGGTTAATTGTTGCAACAAGATCTTCTGTATCTTTACTGAGCTTTTTTTTTTGGATAATCTGTCCATTACTGAAAGTGGAGTGTTGAACTCTCTTACTATTATTGTGGAGTGGTCTATCTCATTTTTCAACGTTGTCTATGTTTGTCTGATATATTTAGGTGCTCTGGTATTGGGTGCATAAATATTTAATATTGCTATATCCTGATTATGTATTGAGACTTTGAGTAATAAATAGTAACTACTCTTGTCCATGATGGTGGACCTTATATTAAAATTTATTTTATCTGAGATTAATATTGCTACTCTTACTCTTCTTTGTGTGTTGTTAGCTTCGTATGTATTCTCCCATCCTTTGATTTCCAGTTTGTTCCTGTCTTTGAGTCTATGGTGTGCTTCTTGTAAACAATATATAGATGGATCATCCAGGCTGTTACTCTCTGCCTCTTTATTGGAGCATTTAGTCTGTTTACATTCACTGTAATTATTGATAGATATGTGTTCAGTGCTGTCATTGTGATGCTTTTATTTTTGTGTTGTTGGTGTTGTCTTTGTTCCTCTTAACACTATTTCTGAATTGTTTTCTTTATGGGTTTACTTTTCATCTTTTTCAGTGTTGGTTTGGTGTTTGTTGAGACTTTTGTATTGCTTCCTGTTTTGATATGTCACAGTTAGTTTGCTTTGTAGCTACTCTTTTGATCCCCCTTAATGTCTAAGTTTAAATCAGTCTTTAACTTCTGTATACCTTCTCAATTTCCACTCCATGTGAAAGGGTTATAACTACTGTAATATATCCCTCTTTATATTGTGATGATGTCATAGTTTCTGTGTTAAGACTACTGGTTCCCTTCTTTTAGTATTTTAGCTTTGATTGAGCTTTGTGACTTCTCTAGTTGAGTGGGATTCTGAATGTTGTGTCCTGTATTGCATCCTTCAGTATACATTTGTTGTTTCTGTTTTTCTAAACAAAAGCTTCTTTCAGTACTTCTTGTAGCTTTGGTTTGGTTTTTACAGTCTCTAAGCTTCTGTTTATCTGAAAATGTCTTAATTTCACCTTCATATTTGGGAGACAATTTTGCAGAATATGTAATTCTTGGTTGGAAGTTTTTCTCCTTCAAGGCTTTGAATGTCATCCCACTGTCTTCTTGCCAATACAGTTTCTTCTGAGAAGTCAGACGAAAGCCTACAGGGCCTCCCTTTGTACATTAGCTTTATTTTAAGTCTTCCTGCCTTTAAGAGCCTCTCTTTAAGTTTCATTTTAATAAGTTTGATTATATCTTGGTGTCTTTATTTTGGGGTCTATTTTTTTGGTGTTTGGTAAGCATCTTGGATAATTTCAGGGAAGTTTTCTGTCAGCAACACTTCAACAATTCTTTCTGTATTTTCTGCTGTCCCTCCCTGTTCAGGAACTCCAGGAACTCCAGTTATTTGTAGATTATTCCTCTTGATAGAGCCCTACATATTTCTTAATGCTTCTTAATTTTTATTATTTCTTTTCTCTGAGTTCTCCTCATAGATGCTGGTGTCATTTGCTTTATCTTCATGCTTACTAACTCTGCCTTCCAGCTCATAAATCCTACTCTTTTCACTTTGCATTGACTTGTAGCAATCTGTAATTTTATTATTGATCTGCTGGATTTCAGATTGTTAATGTTCCAGCAGTGCATATAGCTTACTTAATTTTTCATTTTACTCTGCTGCATTTTGTTTAATATCTAGGAGGCTTCTATACATAACTCTTTTGTATTCTACGCCAATAATTTCAGAAAGACTTCTTCTGGGAAGTTTTTTAATTCTTTGTTTTGCAAGTTTTCTGGCACCAGGGTTGTCTGCTTCTTTAAATGGTTAGATATTATTGTCTTCGCACCATCAAGGAGGTGTATAATCTCTCTAGTGTTACACCAGTGGGAGCTGTGGCATAGTTCTAAGAGGGGACTATGGGCACTGCTAGGTTTGGCTGCCAGCTGCCTCTGTGTTCTCTAGTGACTGGTACCAGTGGGGCTTTCAGGGGTGGCAGGCCCCACCTCCTGGCTACTGAAGGTGGCAAGTTACTTGTGATGACTCTCTGTCATTATGTCAGTCGAGCCTATGGTGCAGCTCAGAGAATAGATGAGAGAAGGATTCCAGCACACTCAGCTGCCTGGGACCTCTGTGCTCTCTAGATGTGTTTAACTTAGAAACTGCTTTTTGCTGAGAGGGTCACAGTCCAGCAGGCACTGAGAGCAGCCGGGCCTTCATGATTGGTAGGCCCCACCCACCTCCTGGCTGGCAGAGATGCCACCCTACTTATGGAGTCTCCGGGGGGCCATCAGCCTATGTTATGATGTAGCTCAGTGAAGGGTGATGGAAATGCCACCAACCCACTCAGCCACCTGTCACCACTGTATTCTCCCACTGGTCTTATTTTAAAAGTTGCCTTACTGCTGAGAGAGCACTGTCCAGCAGCTGCTGAGAGCAGCCAGGCCTTTATGGGTGACTAGTCCTGACTCCCAGCTAGCAATGATGGTGCTTCATAGGCTGGCCCCAGATGCTATGATGTGGTTCAAAGAAAGAACAGAGTGGTTAGGGAAGTGCCACTCTTGGCTGCCAAGCCCCATCATGATCTCTAGATAGTGTCATCTCAAAAACAGCTTTTCGGCTGGAGAAGCACTATCCATATGGGCACTGTAGCTCAGCATGAGAATTAGCCCCAGGTGAGACCTCAGGCATAGCTAACTCTGCCTCTAAGCTGACCAAGATGGCACCCTACCTGAGCCACCCTTCCTGCAGTGAATCAGCAGAATCTATGGTACAGCACAGAGAAGAGAGGGCCAAGGGCACTGGGTCACCTTTGGTTGGCAGCCAGGCCTTCAAGATGTGGCTGTCCAAAACACAGTCTCTCTGCTGCAGTAAATGCTGTTCACTTAAGCACCGTAGCTCAGTGCATTTGTGTGCCAGGCTCACAGGCTCAGCAGACCTAGTCCCTGCCTCCCAGATAACAAAGAAGGTGTCTGTACCCTGTAGCCCTTCAAGCAATGCATCAGCAGAAGCAGGACTCAGTGTGCTGCTGCCTCATCTCTAGCAGAGGAAGCTTCCCCTTTCCTGATGCTCAGCCCAGTCTTACAACTCTACACCAGATACTGGGACTCCAGAATGTCCACACTGCTCCATTCACTTATTATTCTAGGCCTTAGTTCTCATAGGGAATCAAGGAGATGTGTGTCTAGTCCACTGCCTTGGCTCCACCCCCCACTTTTGCATTCCTTATTTTCATTTTTTTGAATACATTTTATTGTGCTTTAGGTGAAAAGCCACACAGAAAATTAGTTTCTCATTAAAACAGCTAACATACAAGTAAGTCATTCTGTGACATTAGTTGCCAACCCTGTGATGTATCAACACTCTCCCTTTTTACCACCCTGGGTTCCCTGTTTGCATTTGTCCAGGTGTCTTGCCCTTTCCTTCCTGTCTGTGCTTTTGGGCTGGTGTGTCTATTATCTTTTATACATTACTGAATTATGAAGCACCTCCTATGGACTTGTCTAATCTTTGGCTTAAGGGTGAATCTCAGGAGTAACTTTAGTACTGAATTAAAAGGGGGTCCAGTGGCCATACTCTAGTTTCCATCAGACCTGCAAATCTGGTCTACTATTTTATTGAATTTTGTTCTACATTTTTTCTAGATCTGTCTGGAACCCTGTATTGTGATCCCCATGTGGTTGCAGCCCAGTCCCAACTAGTTGTTCTGGGTTCAGTCTGATGGAGGTTGAAGTAATTGTGGTCCATTCTCTATTTTCTTTATATGTAAAATAGTGCAGGCAAGATTGTAAAACCACTCTCTGTAAGTTCTCAGCTGCTAACTGAAAGGTTGGATGTTTGAGTCCACCTAAAGATGCCTCAGAAGAAAACCCTGGTGATCTACTTCAAACAAATCATTGAAAACTCTGTGGAGCACAGTTCTACTCTGAAAGGCATGGGCTCACCATAATCAGAACTGCCTGAACAGCAAGTGGTTTGGTTTTTTCCTTTGGAAAGGAAACAACCACTATAATGAACACAGCAGAGCCAGAAACTCATATACTTATGATAATTTATTTCTCACATTTCCCTCCACTCTCAAGGAGGTGTCCCATGGCAACCCACATCGGGAGGGTCTCATTCTTCCATCTTCTGTGTAAGAAAAACAATTTATACACAGGAATGAGTCAAAACAAGTTGACACTGAGCACGTTTTCAAGTGGAACAGCTAGTAAGGCTGGAACTTCAAAAAAAACACTAAAGAATGCCCTTGTTTCCTTTTGCTCATTGTAAAGGCAAATCAATCAACTTCTGGGAAAGAATGAATCCCCTGAAAAGCAGAGGCTTCTGGGATGCTTCTCTTGTAAGAAGGAGAGACAGGAAGGTGAGGTGTTGGTTCCCCTGCACACCTCATTGCTCCTTCTCCTTGTAGCCTGAACTCATGGGAACCTTTGCCATGACGGTGGCATCTGTGAGGGTATGACCAGCAGCAGGGAAGAGGGGTCCAAGGACCAGCCTCTAAACTCTCCTTGAGTGGTCTCTGGGTTCCTAGGTCTCACGACTCCTCGGGAAGAAGCCATGTTCACATGTTTGCTCTTACCTGGCCTCCCATATCCCGACTCTTGGCTCTCAGCTTATTGACCTGGGACTCAGCCACATCAGCCCTCTCCTCTGCCTCTTCCAGCTTGTGCTGGACTCTCCGGCACCTGGACAGTTGTGTGTTGGCTTGCTCCTCCTGAAATAGAAAGTAGAGAGATATGAAGCTGATAAAATGACTCAATCTCATTTCAAGGCTCCTTGTCCCTGGATTCCCCTGTACAGTAGAGAAAACAGGGGAGCTAAGCTCTGTGTGGCTTGATGGCAGAGGAGTGAAGCCAGGACCAACTTTTCCAGAGTGTAAATAGAATATACCTCCCTCAGGTCATGACTATGAATATTTTCCTGAGGTCACCTTGTTGTTTTGGCTGCCCCTCCTGGGACTACCTGATGCTTCCTTGTCCCCTGCTCTTGGTTGTGTGCCCAAAGAGCTCCTTTGAAGGAGACCCAAGTCTAGAGTTCTCCCAAAGCACCTGGAGGTAGCTTCTCAATAGCCAAGTTCCCTTTGTCGTTTGCTTCTTCCTAGTACTACCTTGTCATGGTTGGAATTGTGTCCCCTGAAAAATGTGTGCAGCCACGTGGCTGGGATATGGTTCCCAGTGTCTTGGGATTGTCCTCCATTGTGTGGTTTTGTTAACCTGTATGTTAAAGGATTAGGGTGGGGCTGTGAATTCCTGCTGTGGGGGGAGTTTCCCTGGAGTATGGCTTGCCTCACCCTTAATGCTTTTAGCTTGCAAGGAATAAAAGGAAAAAGAAACAAAGGACAATTTGAGAACCTCACTACCATCAAGCAAGCAGCACCGGGAGCAGAGCGCGTCCTTCAGACCAGAGATTCTTGCGTGAGGACACTCCCTGGACAAAGACTGATGCAATACCGGACTTTCCTCCAGAGCCGACAAGGGGAAAGTCTTTCCCTGGAGCGGACACCCTGAATATGGACTTGCAACCTACCGGACTGTGTAAGAATAAATCTTTCTTTGTTAAAGCCATCCACTCTGTGGTATTTCTGTTAGAGCAGCCTAGCTGACTAAAACATACCTATCTGTGGCAAAGCCATTGCATAGGTCTATTTGAGTGTGATCCAAGGGTTCCTAACTAACGTGGCCTACTAGGTACTTCCCATTCTGCCCGATCTTGTTGAGTCTGCACTGAGGTTAGAACTGGACTGACCAACCATCTGGGCAGGGAGGAAAGAGGGCAGGGACAGGTACTACATGCCCAGCCATTGTCTAGGGCAGAGGAAGACCAGTCTGTGGGAAGTTCTACAGAACAGAAAAAGTCTCCAGGGTCAATGGCACTTGTGGGATGAGAGACTCTACAACATCTTTGCCACTCTGGAGAGTTGAGCTATAAAATTTGAGAAATCTTGAAGCAGTCAGTTTAACTCAGGGTTTTCCAAGTTGATTGTTGTTGTTGTTGTTGCAGAAAAGCTGTCCCAGTGCTAGTTTCTTCCTTTTAACATCCATCCAACCTTGTGTTCCTAGAAGATACTTGGGGAAACATTGGGTTCAGCCACTTCCACTTGCCCACATTGATTTCACCTATTACAAACCATGGGCAGATTGAAAAGAAGGAATGGAATGGTGGGTGTTAGGAGAGCTAAAGACAGGCAGAGAGGTGGAGACCGGGATGAGTGAGTGCAGTGGGATATAAATTTGGATGAGGTGTCCATAGTTGGGCCAAGCAGGTAGGGAGGGTTGGTGAGGTGGGCTGAGGTGATTAGGGAGAGTCAGGGGAGGTAGGACTGGTGGGATGGGCTGTGAGTGGGCAGAGTGAGTCAGGACGGGGTAGGATTAAGTGAGGTCGGCTGAGGGCCAGTGAAGGGGATTGAGGGTGCAATGTCAAGTGAGATGAGGCAAGAGGGCACAAAGTTTAGGCCTGTGGAAGGATTTTGTAAGACAAACCATGGGAGGGAGGAGGCAGATGTTCCTGTATCTACAGTCTGGAAGTGAAGATGAGCTCTCACCACGAACATGCTCCCAATCAGAGCTAATGGTGATACCCTGGCCGGCTGGGGCACAAGCTCCGCAAGGGATGTCCCTAGGACCTCTGTACTCACAGCCTCCTCAGCCTGCCGCTTGTAAGATTTCACTTTGGCCTGCAGCTTGTCCACCAGGTCCTGGAGCCTAAGGATGTTCTTGCGGTCTTCCTCGGCCTGCAAACAGAGCATCCAGGGAGGACCTTACAAACCCATTACTCTTCTCATGAATCTGACCCACAGTTTTGGCAAGGCTGCTGAAGTACCCACCTGGTAAGTCATTTCCTTGACCTTTCTTTCATATCTGTGGGCACCCTTGAGAGCTTCAGCACCCCTCTTCTGCTCAGCATCTAGTTCGCTTTCCAGCTCCCGTACCTGGGTATGGTGACAAGAACACAGATTCAAGTCAGGTCTCCCAGGCTTCTATCTTGGGCCCAAGCACTGGTCATTTTAGGGTGAACTCAAGAACTGCTGAGTGTATTTTCCAAAAGTGTCTCCTCCTGGGTCTTAGGAACCAAATTGTTGTCCACATGACCCCTATTAGCCTACAGAGCGACAGTGTAAGAACAAAGTGTCCTCTTGGGCAGTTGTATCACCAGTTTCATGTGTCTTGGTTACTGTGTCAAGCTTTGGAAAAGATGCCGTGTTTTCCAGGGTCGTGCTGCTTAACAAGGGGGTACATGCTAGGCGTCAGTCCCTACTTGTCCCTGTGGGCAATACCTGCACGAGTGTTTGTGGTGGACCTGATTCCTGGTATAGTGAGGCAGCAGAGATGGTGGAGAGAGTCCAGGGCCAGGAATAGTCAAAGGAGTGTTTGAGTCCCAGGCTATCATTTATTGGTCAACAGATACAAAGCAGGTCAGTTGCTGCTATTGAGTATAAGCATCAACATGTTTGGAATGGGGATTATTATTGATAATAGAAGAATGATTATGATTCCTGCCTAACCTACCCTTAATGTGGAGATCAAACTAGATAATGCATGTAGAAGCATTTGAAAACAATGAATTACTATGGAGGGGTTGTTAACTTCAGAAGTACTTCTACATTTCCTGAAGTCTTGAAGGAAGAGATACAAGCTGTTGACAAATTGACTCACAGTGACCCTACGTGTGTCAGAGAGGAACTGTGAGCCATAGGGTTCTCAATGGCTGATATCTCAGAAGTAGGTTGCCAGGTTTTTCTTCCCCGGTGTCTCTGGGTAGAGTTGAACCTCCAGACTTTTCATTAGCAGTTGCACATGGTAACCATCTGCTCTACCCAGGGTCTCTGAGAGGAGCAGTAAGCACTGAGAATGTAGGTCTCCAAGTGTGGTTCCAACTACACGACCTGGATAGAACAATGCAGGGGCAACCAGCAACAGTCTCCACTCTGCTGGGAATACCAGCAGCCGTAGGGAGGGAATGGTTTTAGGTTTGCAGATCGACTAAAAACCAAAAACCGAAGCCACTGCCCTTGAGTTGATTCCAACACTGGATAGCTCAACCTTGAAATTTAGTAGTGGAAGAAGCTTACTCTGGCCACTGTTCCAAAATGGATCTTCTGTTTCCTGGGATACTGTCTTCCAGCAGGTTCTACATAAGATTATCTTCCTGGGAATGCTTTTCAGGCCACTGTAGGACTTATGAAAGTTATGTAACTGAGCAGCCGGGAATGGAAGGACAGTTAAGGTGCCTCAGTGTAAGAGGGCTGAGGACTCCCTGCTGACCAGGAATCAAAGATTCATAGAGGGCTAGTGTGGGCCATAAACCAACAGACACCTAAGGAGTGAGAGAGAGACCTAAGCTCATTTTAATGGAGTAGGGTTGGGAATAATTAAAAATAGTCACTCAAATAATTTTTTTTGGCAGCTTTAACTTCTCTGGTTCTTATCTTTTACTACGCATTTGTCTGTGGCCTTCACATTTAAATGTTCTGTGTGACTGATAACTATGTTCCAGTATAACTCATGACTGTATTTTCGGGCTTTTCTCTGGGAAACGTTGCTGGCTTCTCTTCACCTCCTCCTCACCCTCTCTGCCTCCCACTCGTCCACTACCCTTCTCCCCGAGACAACGGAGGCCTTCTAACAACTTCCTCTACATGGTCCTTCTCAAAAATGTCAACTGCAAGGGGGATCTGTTTTAAAAGCAAATTAAATAAAATCCAAGATCTAAAGTGAAAAGCAAAGGGTACAAGTAATGAAGGGAACAATCTGCAAAGAAATTGAACAACAGCAACAAAATATTTAGGCTCCAGGGAAGGAGGAAGCAGGTTGTCCAGCACACAGGGACTGAAGTTCTCAGGTACCCTGAGTTGGAGGAAGAGTCCCTGGGTGTGCCAATGGTTAATGTACTCAGCTGCTAACTGAAAGACTGAAATTTTGAATCAACCCAAAGGAACACTGCAAGAAAACTGTAGCAATCTCCTTCTAAAAGATCAGTCATCAAAAGTCCTGTGAAGCACAGTTCTACTCCAACACTCCTGGGTTGCCATGAGTCAGAACTGACTCCATCACAACCAGTTTTTATAAACTCAGAGAAAATAAACACCAATTGCCCTCCATTCAGGATGGAATGAAAAACTGCCAGTTGCATTTAGAGTTTAGAAAAACTGGGAAGGAAATGAGACCCAACAGTGAGAGAAACGGAATCTGCAGATTTGATGTAGGATGGGCTGATGTTTGTCAAAGTTGAAGGTTAGTCTAGAACGTAAATTACACCAAGGTGTGCATTGTAACGTACACTATGTAAAGTGCATCTATGTAGCTATGAATCTACATAGGAACTGCATTTGAACATTAAAAAATGTAACTACTATTTCAGGCTGAAAACTCATTGCCATTGAGTCATTTCCACTCATAGTGACCCTATAAAACAGAACAGGACTGCCTCATGGGGTTTCCAAGGAGCGCCTCCTGGATTCAAATTGCCAACCTTTCCGTTCGCAGCTGTAGCTGTTAACTGCTGCACCACCAGGGTTTCAGGCATAAATATGTCAAAATGGATTTGTGTGTGTTGGGGATTGTCCCACGATGGTTACAAACCTAACTCCTAACCTACAGGTTGTCAGTTCAAGTCCACCCAGGGACACCTCAGAAGGCATGTCTGGCAATCTACTTCTAAAAGATTGAGCCACTGAAACCTTCTGGAGCGCAGTCTTCCCTGACACACACAGGGTCACTACAAATGGGAATAGATTGAGTTGCAACTGTTTTCTTTAGTTGAGGGCTAGGGGTCAGCAAAAGAGACATAGGTAGAAGATTTGGATACAGGGTGTTTATCAAGTAGTCCTGAAACTAACTTTGCAATCTACAAAATCAATGGCCACTTTCCCACAAGTAAATTTCTGGATTATGGTTCTGCTGAGGAGGTGGAATCAGATGTCACTTTAAAGGAGTCCTCGCAAACCACTCTACCCGGTTCTCCAGCTTCTGGATCTGCTTCTTGCCCCCCTTCAGGGCCAGCTGCTCGGCCTCGTCCAGACGGTGCTGCAGGTCCTTCACGGTCTGCTCCAGGTTCTTCTTCATCCGCTCCAGGTGGGCGCTGGTGTCCTGCTCCTTCTTCAGCTCCTCTGCCATCGTCGCTGCCTGGGTAAAGTCACAGGAAATATCAAGGGCTATTCAGCCCACCCTCACCCCAAGGACACAAAAGATGCTGTTGAGATCTAGAAAGTTGTTGCATTGCTGTGTGCTGTCGAGTTGTTTCATAGGCTAGCAATTATTGGTATTTTTGTGTGCCTGAAAAGGTGGTGGTTCAAAAACACCCTGAGGTGCCTTGGAAGAAAGACTTGGCAATCCATTCTGAAAGGTCACAAATTTGAAAACTCTGTGGAGCACAGTTCTGGTTTGCACATTGTCACAGACTGAATTGTGGCCTCCCCACCAAAAATGTGTGTAGCAATTTGGTTAGGCCATGATTGCCACTATTGCGTGATTTTCCTAGATGCCATAAATTCTGCCTCTGTGATGTTCAGATCTGCCAGGCACTCCTTGGAAACTCTATAGAGCAGTTCTACTACGTCTGATAGGGTTGCTATGAGTCAGAATTGACTGAATGGCAGTGGGCTTGCGTTTGGTTTGATGATGTTAATGACAGAAGTTGGGCAGTAATTGCGTTAGTGAGGCAGGACTCAATCTATAAGGTTGTATTGTGTCTTGAGGCATCTCTTGGGATATGAAGGAAAGGGAAGCAAACAGACAGTTGGGGTCTCACACCATCAGGAATGAAGCAGTGCCAGGAGCAGAGTACGTGCTTTGGACCCACGGTCCTTGCACCTCAGAAGCTCCCGGGCCAGGGCAAGAGTGATGACAAGGACTTTCTTCTAGAGTCAAGAGTAAAAGACTTCCCATAGAGCTGATGACCTGAATTTGAACTTCTAGCCCACTCTTCTGTGAGAAAATAAATTTGTCTTTGTTAAAGACATCCACCTGTGGCATTTCTGTTATAGCAGCACTAGATGACTGACTAACATGCACATACTAGACTTGACTTGACAGTAACTGGTTTGGGTCTGTTTTTTTTTTTTTTTTTTTTTCCCGTCTCCACTGAGAACCTATTCATTATGTCTTTCCAGGAAGCCACCACTAACTGTCTGTGAGTCCCAATGAGATGAAGAGTACTCGCCATGCTCTAGCTTAGAAGTCTCTTTTAATGTCTCCACATACATCTCTGAAAAGTAAGAACAGCACTTACATCTGTGATAGCCTTCTTGGCCTTCTCCTCTGCATTTCTGGACTCCTGAATAGAGTTTTCCACTTCTGCCTGGCATTGAGCTATGTCGGTCTCCAGTTTTTTCTTGATATTTATCAGACTTGTGTTCTAGCAAGGACAATTAGGTATCAAGATTGTAGGTTATACTTAGGCACCTAAAATATGGGAGAGGTAGGGGACTGGGCGGGAAAAGAAGTCAATCATAGCATGTCCCATTTCTCAGTTTTTATGTGGGTAACCTGCTAGACATAATGGAAAGTCCTCAAACAGACCTAAGACCTGTATACAAATAATAATAAAGGTAGAATTTTAGAGATTTGAAGACAAATTGACTACTGGGAGAAAGGAAAGACTAACAAACTGAACTATGTAAAAACGAAAAATAATTCTAACTAGCAAGACATACTATGAATGAAATTGTAAGAGGATGAAAAATTGGAAAATGTTTACAGTGTGTTACTAAAAGGATACTCTTTTCCATAACATATAATAATTAAGACAAACCAATATGAAAAATGGGCAAAAAAATCCACATAGGTAAAACACATTAGAAGAAATACAAGTAAATGATCAACAAATATGACAAAACATAATAGAATTTTTGAAAATTTATAGAAAACACATTATTTTCTCAATGGGAACAAAATTTAAGAGAACTTGGCTAAAGAGCAATTTGCAATGTATTACAAATGTCTTTACTTCTTTGAAAATGAAATTTGACTTCTAGGAATTTACTTACTTCTAGGATATTAATGAAATAATGATTATGGGTATATGTAAAAATTTAATTAAACTAAGTTTATCATAGCAATCTTTCTAATAATTTCTAGAATAGGAATTTTTATTGGGAATATCCTAAAGTGCCCAATCATACAGAATGATTAAATCAGATTCCTATGATATCAAACTAGAATCAATTACTTTTTCACCATTAAAACCATATTAGGTTTTAGGACTGTTGAAAGATGTAGAAATATGTTCATTGTTAAATGAAAATAATAGGCTCAAAAAGACAGATCACATTTTACAAAAAAATAGTATTTATAGCAAAAACTAACCAAGCCTGTTGCTATTGAATCAACTCAAACTCATAGTGACCCTACAGGCAGTTCAAATCTACCAGGTGCTCTTTGAAAAGTCTATGGGGCAGTTCTGCTTTGACCTATACGGTTGCTATGAGTTGAAGTCAACTTGATAGCAATGAGTTTGTTTTGGTTTAAGCAAGAAATGAAGCCCTGATGGTACAATGGTTAAGTATTCAGCTGCTAACCAAAAAGTCAGCAGTTCCAATCCACCAGCCACTCTTTGGAAACTCTGTGGGGTAGTTCTTCTCTGTCCTATAGGTATTGCTATGAGTTGGAATTGACTTGATAGCAGTGGGGTATTTGGGGTAGGCAAGAAGTTGATTCTATGATTGATTCTTTTTCTGTTGGCTTGTATTTTTCATTTTGAAAAACAGTGAACTCTTTTTAAACTTTCATAAAGGTGATGAAAAAAGTTATTTCCAGAGAAAATCTAATTTTCTAAGATAGCAGCTTCGCTGTGAAGCCTTCTCCAGCTCACTCCTTCATGCAGTAAATAACCTCTCCTTTCACTGATTGTCCCACCACATGTATGGAGTTGTACTGTCTGATAAAGTTCAGAAGTGTGTGCATCTAGAGTCACAGTGGGAGTCTCTGTGCAAATGGTTCAAGTTAAAGTTCTTTAACATTAAAGAGGTTTTGTCTGGGTGGTACTCCTTTCTACCCCATTAGCTGCCTTTGGGGGGTCCCTGCGTGGAGGTAGGCGGACACACCTGGGAGTGCAGGAGCTGCACCCGGTCGCTGGCGTCCAGCAGCTCCTGCTCGGACAGCCTGCGGGTCCTCTCCGTCTGCTCCAGAGCCACCTTTGTCTCCTCCAGCTCCTCCACCAAGAGCCCGTTCCTGCGTTCCACCACGGCCAGCTGCCCCTTGAGGTCCTCGTTGCTCCTCAGGGCATCATCCAGATGCAGCTGGGAATCCTGGGGGGAGCCCGGGGTGTCACCGGCGGCGCAGCGCGGCCGGGGCAGGCCGGCCCGGGGGGCGGTGGTCGCAGGCGGCTCTCACCTTGAGCTGGCCCTGGACTGCGCGCAGCTGCTTCTGGGCCTCTGCCGCCTGGCGCTTGGCGTGGCCCAGCTGGAGCTCCAGCTCGTTGAGGTCTCCCTCCGTCTTCCTCTTCAGCCTCAGGGCGTCGTTCCGGCTCCGGATCTCAGCCTCCAGCAGGCTCTGCGTGGCCTCGGCTGCCCGCTGGCCGTTTCTTTTCAGCTGCTCCATTTCTTCGTCCTTCTCGGTGACCTTCCGGTCAAGCTCAGACTTGACCTGATTCAGCTCTAGCTGGACACGCAAGATCTTGCTCTCTTCATGCTCCAAGGAACCCTGAGGGAAAAGCAGGGGAGCAATTGGGAGTGCCAGGGGCAGCCATCCTCCTCCAATGCCTGTCTTCATCCCCATTGTGATAAAAAGGGAATTACGTTACCCGTTTCTACAGAACAGTGCTCAGAGAGTCAACTGACTTGTGGCCCAGTGTGTCTAATAGTAATGAAGCTTAGAGTAAAATTTTCTGTCTGTCATTAACAGATAATCCTTTTTAAATCAGAGAAGATTTTATTGAGGATGTCTATTTTAATAATGGTATCCCCGGGTAGTGCCCTCAGCAATAGGCCCAGCGGCTAGCTGAAAGATTGGAGATTTGAGTTCACTCAGAGGTGCCTCCAAAGAAAGGCCTGATGATCTTCTGAAAACTCAGCCATTTAAAACCACTATGGTAGCACCAAGAGGTGGAATCTGGTAACTGGTAAAACCAAAACCAAACCCATTGCCACTGAGATGATTCTGACTCATCATGACCCATGGGACAAAGTAGAACTGCCGCATAGCATTTCCCAGGACTGCCTCGTGGATTTGAACTGCTGACCATTTGGTTAGCTGACATAGCTCTTAACTACTATGCCACCAGAGTTTCTGGTAGCTGGTAGGTAACTGGTATATTAATCATGACCATAAATCCAGAGCCAAGCCATTCTCTAAAAATAACAGTGCATGCTACATAGAGCCAGCAGTTGCTCACTATTAACCTGGCATCTTTCAAATTATCCTAGAACTATGTTAACCACCTGCACTGCACTGGCCACACCTGACTACAACAGGAGAGTCTGAGGTCTACTTTTTGTTTCCCTCCAGTTACTGTCAAGTTGATTTTTCCACTCATGATGAATCCATGTGTGTCAGGGTACAACTAAACGTCATAGGTGTTCAATGGCTGTAATGGTTCGGAGGCAGATTGCCAGGCCTTTCTTCCAAGGTGCCGTGAGATGGTTTTGGACCACCAACTTTTCAGTTAGTAGCTTAGTGCTTAACCATGTTCACCACCCAGAGGCTCCTAGGGTCCATTTTGACTAGAGCAAATTCTCAATGGCCAAGGACTATTGACCGCTGGGTGTAACTGTATGTTAATGCTGAGAGACTCTAAGCCAGCTTGTAGAATGCTTGGAGACTGGTTTTCTTCCTGAGGTAATTATATGCTCTTTTCATTTTCGAAAGCGAAAATGTGATGGGTTGGAGAAATCCCAGGAGACAGTGCTGCACAGCAGCTGTCCAAGTTCCAGGGACAGTGGACAGTCTTCCGAGTTGAGCCCTAGTGCCTGCTAGCTCTAAGGACCACAGGGGTACCCAAGTTCAGCTCCCATCAGTCCCTGTTCTCTTGGCTTTCAAAACATCCTATCTCAGACACTTGCCTCCACCTCTTCCAAGGCAACCTGGAGATCTGACTTTTCCTGCTCCACTTGCTTCTTGGTCTTTTCTACTTCCTGGAGATTCTTGCCAGTTTCTGCAATCTGCTCAGTTAAGTCACAGATTTCTTCTGCAAAGGACAGGCTTGATTTAGGCTCAAGTTTACAGCATAGGCATTTGCCAGACAACTTGGAGACAGGTGATTCATTCAGGATATTTATACAGAGAATGGTGTGAAAACTACTCAGATGAGGTGTTGGCAAGACATGAATATGCCGCCTCACCTGAACTATGCAGAGAAAGGAGCGGCCAGAAGAATGCTGTATGACCTTTAAACCCCACAAGTAATCAAAATAGTCACAGTGAGGACAACAGAAGAAAACTAGAGAAAATGCGTAGAATCACAGTCTTCTAGAACCAAAACGGACTCTGGAGGACAAAAGTTTTAATATTCTTATTTTATAGGTTAGGACTGAGGGCCTAAAATGTGGAGTGCCACAGAGGACCGAGGACACAAACTATCCAGAGCCAGAATTCCTGAAAGGTCTTGTTCTCTAGTGTAGCAGTGTACTCAGCAACCCATTAAGCTTTCAGTTTTCCAAAAGGAGACCTGGTTGCTCTGCATTCGTGTTTTATACTGACAAGGTTTGGGCTATGGGGCAAACTAAACACAAGGGAGGCTATGTGGGGGAGAATTTTGTGAGGCAGTGGGGTGCAGGAGGTATGTGGAGGTTTGACTGTGGACAAACAGGGCTGGGAACCAGGACGGGGAGGGAAATCACATGTGCTGCTGGTCAGGAGAGAGCTTACCTTGCAAATTTTTATTCTCTCGCCTTAGGGTCTCTAACTGATCTACCACCTCCTCATAAGCATTCCTCATCTTGAAAATTTCAGTACTGAGGGACCTGGACTCCTTCTGAGAAGCTTCCAGTTCAGCTTGACTTTCGTCCAACTTTTGCTTCCACTCTGCAAGGACCTAGGAGATAACAAAAGGCCTTGTAGAAGCAGAAAGGGTGAGGTAACTTGGGAGAGTTCCAGGCAACAAGAGCTGTCAGCGTGCCAAGGTTTTACTCTACGATCCTTGCGGACCAAAGAAAGAAGGTGCCCCTTGTTTTAGATCAGCGGCTTCAAACTCTGACATCCCTATAGATGACCTGCTGTATTCTTAGAGATACTTGGATCTCAAAGGAATCTGAATTCATTTTAACTGAAGAGAAGATTCCATTTGGAGGGAATGTTACAGAAGTATAGAATCATCAAGGAGCCATGGTGGTACAGTGGTTAAGTGCTCAGCTGCTAACCGAAGGATTGATGGTTCAAACCCACCAGGTCTTTGCAGGAGAAAAATGTAACGATCTGCTTCTGGAAAGATTACAGCTTTAGAAACCTTATGGGGGCAGTTCTACTCTGTCCTATAGGGCCTCCATGAGTCACAGTTGACCCTACAGCGATGGATATAGAATCATCCACCAGTAAACCACTTGCCATCAAGTCAACTTCAACTCTTGGTGACCCCATGCATGTCACAGTAGAACTGTGCTTTATAGAGTTTGCAATTGTTGTGACCTTTCAGAATAAGATTGACACGACATTCTTCCAAGTCACATGTGGTAAGCTGGAACCAATAACTTTTTGGTTAGTGGCCAAGCATGTTAACTGTACTCTTCCTCTCCTTCAAGGACACCAGAAGCTCCTATAAGGCATAGCTCCTGTTCCAAGTAAGTGGTTCCCAGAATGTGTTTGAATTGCACACACCCAAGTGTGAAAGGCTATCACTTTTATCACATCTACTACTGGGTGGTTAAGGAAGCACCTTATCAAAGTTCCTCTGCTTCTTGTCGAGGGTGGCACAGGCGCTGTGGGCCTGCTGCAAGTCAAGCATCAGGTCATCGACTTCCCCCTGGAGCCTCTGCTTGCTTTTCTCCAAGGAGGCACACTTGCAGTTCACTGCCTCTGTGTTCTCCTCAGCTTCCTGGAGCCTCTGGGCCAGTTTTTTCCTAAAGAAACAGATTTTTGTTTTCCTCTCCAAAGGGACACAATTTCCGAGGGTCTAGAGAAACTGTCGAGTAGACTGTAAGTGAACAGTCTATATGGAATTGTCATTCGATAAGACCCAGAATTTGATGAATGGAGAAGACCCATGTGTCATCCGAAAAATGCCAAAAGGAAGGCTTAGTGGCAAAACAGATCACCCAGGAGCCACCAAGGGAAACAAGTGGAATGAATAGTTCCCAGGCGAAGGACAGGGAGATCCTGGAAGGGTGGAGGAGTGTCTGAATATTTAAGAAAATACTAACACCTGGAGAGAAAGAGGGATTCTCTAAGGTAGGAAGAATTCCCTGTCCCTTTGCTTGTGTCCTGGGGTCACTTTCCCTACTATGACATCAGAGACTGTACTTGGCCTCCTCCAGCTCCTCCTTGCGCTGGATGGCGTCTGTCTCGTATTTGGTCCTCCACTGGGCCACCTCGGTGTTGGCCTTGGACAGCGCCCTCTGCAGCTCAGCCTTGGCTTCCTGCTCCTCCTCATACTGTTCCCGCAGCAGGTCACAGTCGTGGCGGGAGGACTGCAGGGCGTGGGCCAGGGCGCTCTTGGCCTGAGAATCACAGTGGTAACAAAATGATAGGAACATCTGACTATTTTTCAAGTTACAGTATTTTCATTTAAACTAGTGTTTCCAGACTTGAATCGTTCACATGTTGCCCTCACAGATGCTGCTGAATCAGCGTATCACCTGTTTATTTACTCAATATTTTCTTTAGGGTGACTCCTTTATTATATTTAAATATATTTATTGAAAAACTAAACTAATACAATACAGTAAGTGAAAGCCACTAACATTTGCCAAAAACAGAAGGCAACCACTAAAATAAATGCAATGGAAATACAGAGATGTCATCAACTTCTCCCCCACCCATCTGTTAGTTTGGGGTACTGTGGTGGCTGGAAGGTCGCTGTGATGCTAGAAGCTGTGGCGCAGGTGTCTCAAGCGCCAGCAGGGTCAGCCATGATGACAGGCTTCAACGGAGCTTCCAGACTAAGAGACACCCAGAAGAAAGGCCCAGCAATCTACCTCGAAAATCAGCCAGTGAAAAACCTATGGGTCACAGAACATCGGCCAATATACTGCTGGAAATGAGCCCCCAGGCTGGACGGACTCAAACATATCCACAGTCGTGAAGGTGATGCAGGCCTGGGCGATGTTTTGTTCTATTATACGTGAGGTTGCCATGAGTCGGAGTCGGCTTGGTGGAACTGGCAGTAACAAACCAACTTCTAGCTCAGTATTCTTGCTTGCTGGTGCTCTGTGCCTGAGGCCTACTTTACGCTATTTGTTTTTTTAATGTATCTTTTTGTTATTGTCTTTATTTTTTCTATTCCTTTAAAAGGTAAGGAAATGCTAAGGAATTATTATCTATATTGAGAACTTTCCCTTGGAACCATCAGAAGGATAGAACAGAATTAAATCTTACCGCCAGGCGCTCCTTGGAAACCCTATGTGGTAGTTCTATTCTGACCTATGGGGTCACTGTGAGTCGGAATCAACTCGATAGCGGTGGGTTTGGCTTTTGGCTTTTGGTATTTGATGCAAGAAAATCCTAGGGGCAGGGTAGTTAAGAGCTAAGGCTGCTAACCAGAACATTCGCAGTTCAGATCTGCCAGGCGCTCCTTGGAAACTCTATGGGGGAAATTCTACTGAGTCCTATAGGCTTGCTGTGAGTTGGGATTGACTCAGTGGCAGTGGGTTTGATTTTGGTTTATTGGGTGCAAGGAAACTCTGGTGGTGCTGTGGTTAAGTGCTACCTTTGCTAACTAAAAGGTCAGCAGTTCAAATCTACCAGGTGCTTCTTGGAAACTCCAATGGGAGCAGGTCCACTCTGTCTATAGGCTCGCTATGAGTCAGAACTGACTAGTTTGCAATAGGTTTGGTTTTTTAGTTTATTAGATGAAGGGTTATAGAATGCTTTGCAAAAAACCTAGAAGCATCTTTGGTGCCACCTGTGTCCCCATACCTGGATACCACCTTCTTTTCCCAGGCAGAAGAGGATATTCCCTGAGGTTTCCTTCCTCATCCTCACTGGGGCAGAGGGACAATTTAGGTCCTATGTACTGATCACAAGAGACTCTCTAATGCCACTGTCAAAGAAAGAATCCTAAAGACTCAGTACTTAGCATGTGAATCTAGCAATTAGGATGTTTTATCCTTGTAAAACAAACAAACACAAATAGCAAAGCTATCTGAAGGAAATTTCAGCTGTCATTGTATCTCCACCAGGTGACAGTTTCTCTTTTGCAGTGACCTTCACATTGTTCAGGTTCTGGTTTTCACTGCCCCCAGCCCACAAACCCTGCCAAAGACCATACCACATAATGGAAAAATGGATGAGGGACAAATATAGACTTTGTTCTTTTCTGGAAAAGATAGACCAACCTTGGAGGAATACCAAACAGTTGCCCTGTATGTCTTAGCTGGTGCATGGGAATCTCAGAATTATATTTATGCCTTTTTGTGGACTCTTGGTTTCCTGTTTGAGTGATTGGACACACGTTAACAGGCATTTCCTAAGCACTTGCTATGTGCACTGAGCTAGCTACTATCTGCCAAAACCACACCTACTGCTGTCAAGTCAGTTCTGACTCACACTGACTCCACTGGTTTCTAGGGAAGCAGACTGCCGCACCTTCTCCTGCAGAGCTGAAGGTGGTTTTGAACCACAGATCTTTCAGCCAGCAGTTGACTGCCCTCTAGGAGTTTACAGACTACTGGGGAGACATGTATTGTAAACACAGTTATCCACATATTGAAGTCAAGAGCATGATAGTGATGTTCAGGTTTATGTAAATGTCCCAAGAATGCTCCTGAAAATCATGCAGATTTTTTTTGGAGGACTGGAGATTGAAATTGCATATTAACCCTGGTGCGTGGTGGTTAAGTGCTTGATTGCTAACCAAAAGGTCAGCAGCTAAAATTTTCTAGCTGCTCCTTGGAAACCCCTTCTGTCCTGTAGGGCTGAGTCAGAAATGACCTCAACGGCAACTTGTTTTAAAAAAACAGGTGTTACACAAAGAGTGGTGAAGGCGAAAGAGGCCGTTTCACGTGCCTGGGAGGAGCTGTGGGAGGGGGAAGCAAACGTGGAGGCCCTGATGGACAGCAGAAGTTATCAGACTGCCCTACTGTGGACAGAGGTACCCAGAGGGCCTTGGTAGAGGGTTCCAGCTCTGAGGAAAGAGATCCAATACCACAGTCCTCTGGCATCTGAGGGGTTCCCAGCACACTACAGGGCAGAGAGGAGAAGCACTCGGTTTCCTGACGCAGCAGTGCACCCAGCCGGCTTGGTGCGGGCAGAAGCACTGCCTGCTTTCTTAGGTCCTGTCTGCTCCACCACCTGCCTGTCGGCTAGTCATGCAGTGGTGACTTGCATGTAAATATGATGCTGGACGGTAAGCCGCCAGCATTCTAACTGCCAGCAGGGTCATTATGATAGACAGGTGCCACTTGTGCTTCCAGACTAAAACAGACTATGGAAGAAAGCCTGCTGAGCTACTTTCTGAAACACTGGCCAACCCCTCCACCGCCCCGCTGTGGTTTACCCCAGAATATTGTCCAGATTAGTGCTGGCGGCTGAGCCCCACAGGCTGGAAGGCACTCAGAACACACAGTGTCTGCAACGACGGACGCGAGTACACATCATGAAGATGGCGCAGGACTGGACAGCGCTTCCTTCTGTTTTGCCATCGGAGTTGACCTGATGTCAACTAACAGTAACAACCGCTGAGGTGTCCTTACCTTGGTTTCTTCTTCCAGTTGCCTTTTAAGCTCCTCCAGCTGCTGAGTAAGGGCCTGCTTGCCTTTAGTTAGCTGTGAAATCAGGGACTCCTTCTCTTCCATTTGGTGGCTCAGCTCCCCTACCAAGCAGATGGGCCCTGGTGTCAGCGCTGCTCAGCGCTCCTGCCCACAGTACCCCTCTGGGGACACAGCGCCCCGGGCTGGCCACAGAGCACCCCCATCCTCACCGTTTTGGGTTTGCAGCCGTGCTTTCTGCATGTTCAGATCATGGATCAGCTGTGTTTGCTGACTGTCCTTGGCCTTGATTTCACTGACTTGGTCTTCCATAGTCCGGCACATTCTTTCCATGTTACCCTTTAAAAAGATATTAATACACATAGAAAAACATGAGTTCCTGGTGCCCATTACTGAACTGAACAGTTTGTTAGTTTAGCTTTTTAGAAGGCAAAATAGAGATACAAAACACACAAAGATTGGTTTAAAAACCATGATCACCTCAGATTTGCTTTATTTGTGATTGCTGCTCAATCATCAACAGCTTGGAGCATCGACTCTTGCTAGATATGTATTTACTGATCTGTAAATCAATCTCTGGGAAGACGCTACTCAAAGGAAACCTGTAATCTCCTTGCAATGTAAGTAATTCTGCTGTCATGTGAATATAACCCTCTAATTTATGTGTTTGCAAACAGTATATTTAGGCATCAGTGTTAAGAATGCCATTAAATATACAGTGCAAAACACTGCCCTGTGGCAGAAGTGGTGCAGAAGGACTTGTCACACCAGCTGCTGGGTGGTCTGTATTTCTGTGAAAGATGTTCAAAACCTGTGTGATGTTGTAGGTCTCTTCCCATACAACATAAAATAAAAGGTATGGAATGTCTAGTTTTCTTTCCATTGGAAAGTGGAGATGGCAGCAGGAGACGCAGGAATATTTGATTCAAAAGACTTTCCCGGGGAACTTGGGAATGCCTTTGGGAAGATGATGTGCAACCATGAATAAATTACATCAGGCGTAGTAGATAAAGGAGATGTGACTCCGAAGAAGAAAAAAAATCAAAGGATATAGAAAATGTTGTTTTTTTTTTTTTAACTGGATTTTAAAATTGAGATGTGAGAACAGAAAAAATTATGGCTACCTGGGGAAGCTTCAGGAAGGGCTGACCATAGGACAGCACGTGGTTGAGGCTAGAGTTTCTTCTAACCCAGCCAGCTAACCCTGCAACCTGACCCAGCTTGCTGCAGGAGGCAGAGAAAAAGGAGTAGAGGAGATATTCACACACAACTTCTTAGAGGAAGGGAAAAAAACAGAAGAGACAGGGCAGAAAAATGGGGACCCTGAAAAGAACAAAGGGCCTCACCACCCGGAATCAGTAGGTTGTGGTAGAGAGCAAGGAAGAAGGCGAGGGAAAGCACAGGACAGTGAATTCAGAGCCCAGGTAAGGATAGCAAGGTGCACTTCAGCTCTCTTGATTCACATCTGACATTCCCTCTCCAGATAACACTCTGATCTTCTTGTCAACCTCTGCAGGTGGCCCCCAGCCTCAGATCTGAAGTCACTGCTTCTGCTAGCCTCGTCAAGCACTCTCTGTTCTAGCTTAGAACACCCCTCGAATGAGGGCAGTTGTCTTAAATCTACAAACTTAGTCTTTCTGTGAGGAAAGCTTTGCTTTGAAATCATATGCAGCGGCAGGTTATAGTGAAACATGCCAATCTTAAGCTTCAGGGCCTATCACTTGCCTGGGCTCCAGTTTGGGGAGCTGTAGAATGTTCCAGGTAGGGAGAAGAACCCATCTCAGTGAGAATATATTTCTCATTAAGTGTTTCTGGCAAATGGCCTAACAAGGCCTCTCAAGAAAGTGACTTAAATCTCTAGGCTCCAGTAATTTGTGACAAATTTTTGTCATTTATATTTAATTTTGAATTCATAATTTTGTAACATTTTCTTAAAGAGTTCTTCCCCTCTCAAGTGTTAAATTCTTCAAGACCCACAAAACCTGGACCCACCCTAGAGCCTGTGCATAATTTCATATGGGCTATGCCTTCGAGGGTAATTGCATGGGCTAAGAAGGTTCTGTGTAGAATACGGTTTCCAGGAAGGCAGACCCTTGGTGCAACCCATCTATAGGTTCAGTTCTAGAAAATGCCAGATGGAATGGAAGCTTTCTGTAAGACTCTGAAAAGAGATGAGATCTTGAGTGGTGGATCTTGATGTTCCTGGCTAGTGCAAATAGTGAATGCTCTCTGCTGCTAACCAAAAGGCTGGGCTGAGTCTACCTCAGGCAGTTTGGAAGAAAGGCCTGGAGGTCTGCATCCCCCAAATCAGCCATTGCCAACCCTGTGGAGCACGGTTCTATTCCAGCACACAGGAGTTAATCATGAGTCGGCATAGACTTGAAGGCAACTTGGTTTTTGAATGATGAGTGAATTTGAGGAATTGAGAGCAAGTAGAAGTGGGAAGACAGTTTCAGTTTTGAAAATGGAGCCAACTTTGGGGTCCATCAAGTTACACATGCCCCCTGTACAGCTGCATACTGTTGCCCTGTGTTTGCCAAGAGCGGAAGGGCCAGGTACCTTAGACTTGGAGAGGGTCTCGAGGCTGCTGGCCACGTCATCAATCTCCATCTTCAGCTCGCTCTTCTCCTTCTCCAGCTTCTGTTTGACCCGCTGCAGGTTGTCGATCTGCTCCCCGAGCTCGGCCACACTGTCCGCATGCTTCTTCCTCAGGGTGGCTGTCATGGCCTCGTGCTGCAGGGTGGCCTCCTCCAGGTCCCTGCGCAGCTTCTGGAACTCAGCCTCCCGCTTCTTGTTCATCTCTATCTGGGCTGAAGTCGCCCCTCCGGCTTCCTCCAGCCGCTCGCCGACTTCCTCCAGCTCCCTGGCCAGGTCAGAGCGCTGCTTCTCGGTCTTGGCTCTAAGGGCGTGTTCAGCTTCAATTTCTTCCTCCAGCTCTTCTGTGCGGGCCTGCAAGGGTCACTGAGTCAGGAATGCTGGGGGAGGGGTGAATTTTGAGAGTGGGTACAGAGAGGTGGGAGCTGGAGACCACAGCACAAAGAGTACACCACAGTATCAAAACCACCAGCTACCTTTGAACTGTTTCCCACTCATGGTGACCCCATGAGTTTTCAATGGCTCATTTTTGGAAGTAGGTCATCAGGCCTTTCTTCCAAGGATCCTCTGGGTGGACACAAACTTCCAACTTTTTGGTTAGCAGATGACCATGTTAACCAATTACACAACCCAGGTATTTCATTATAATAATGACAAACATTTGTTAGCAACCTAAGTGTCCACAATAGGGAAATGGCCAAATCAGGTGTACCAGATCCATGCTCTGTAAGTCCATGACACAGTTAGATACACTTCCCTCTCTATCACAAATAGCTCTGTAGAACACCTTACAAGTGAAAACAGCAAATTGCAGGATGACATTTCCAGTATGATATTTATGCTAGAAAGTAAAGGAACAAGAACAAGTTGTTTTGCATATGCTTATAGCCTATACATTTTCTTTGGTTCTTAAATGTATATGTAAATGTATAATAAAAGGTCAGGGAAGATGCACAGTCAGCTGAAACTAGTAGTTGCTTTTGTGAAGAATCCTGGGTAAAAGACCCCTTATAAATAATGTGTTGTTTTGTTAGTAATATTTTAGTTTTTTTCAAGGAAATATATTGATGTGCTACTTAGAACACTGAAATGTTAATTTCAAGAAATAAAGGAAAGGACAGAATATTCTTTTCAGCTCCAATGGAAGACAGAAAAGAAGAAGCTAAAGAAGCAAAGGGGAAAAGGGAAGGAGGGGCGGGTATTCCTGATTAGGAAGAGGGTGGATGTGTCTACCTGCAGTTCTTTAATCTTCTTTTGTAACTGCAAACTGTGGGCTTGTTCATCATCAATTTTGGTTTGTAACTGACTGATTTCAAACTCTTTCCTGCAAATAGATTTTTTTTTCTTTTTTAAAGAACATGAAATACAAGTCTTTTAATGGGGTGGGGAGGGGTTGTTTTATGGCTCAGGCACAAAAATGGAGAATAAAATAAGATATCTACTTCTTCAGTTTCTCCTCTAGTTGCTGCTTGTCGTTTTCTAGATCCATAATGGATTCCTGGGACATTTTCAGGTCTCCTTCCAGCTTCCTCTTCACTCTCTCCAGGTCTGCCCGCAGTTTCTTCTCCTGCTCTAAGCAGCCCTCGAGCTGGGAAGACACAGTGGGAAGACTGAGGTTTTGCTGGGAGAATGAGCTTGGGCAGGCCTGTGCAGCTGCTCACTTAGCCTGTGGCTTCCGAGAGTGTACACCTCGGAAGAAGCGTCTCCACCTGCCTCTCTTCATATCTCTCTCCTTCTGCAAAGGCAAAGGCAAGCCCCAGGGGCTGCATCTCCCAGGGATCTCCTGGCACCTGTTCCAGTCCATGCCTCCTAGGGGAACGTGGTGACTGTAGGTACATACTCTTACATAGACAGGACAAATGGTGACAGCCACAGCCACAGCTGTGCCTGTGATGCTCTGGAGTGTACACGAGCACTCCCTCCCTGCTCCATCAGCCAACCCTGGGGGATTTAGGTGAGGAATTCAGTGTGTGTGTGTGTGCATGTGTGTGTATTCACGGTGGGTGTGGGGAAGGGAGTGTGGTGGTTTGGTGGTTGGTTTCTTGCCTTCCAAGAGACCTGTATTTGATTCCTTAACAGTGCGCCACATGCACAGCTACCACTCACCTGTCAGCAGGGACTTGAATGTTGTTACGCTGCTGAACAGGTTTCAGTGGAGCCTCTAGACTAAGACAGGACTAGAAAGAAAGGCCTGGCAATCTACTTCTGAAAATCAGCCAACTGAAACCCTGATCGGCAACTGATCATGCGGATGGTACAGGACTGAGATGGGTTTCATTCCATTGTTCGTGGGTGGTGTGGAGCTGGGAATGACTTGAGGGCAGGCAACAACAGCAAGCTCTACAGGAGAATCAAGGGGACCCGGACAAGTTCTAGTGACAGTTGTGCGCAAAACCTCATCTGGCTCTTACATCAAGAACAAAAACGTAGCATGGCTGGGAGAAATAAAAAGTTTCCTGTTCACAAATGGAATTGATTTTCAGTAAGTTAGAACAGGAGTGGAGTTTTGGGGAACGGAACAACCTACAAATAGGTGCTAATGATGATGATGACGACGTACTTTTTACTGAACACTTATCTATGGGCTGAGCTTTCTGTGGAGAACCTCTGAGCTATTGTATTCTCATTATGCGGTTCAGAAACTGAGGCTTTGTGGGGTTATGTGGCTTGCTCAGTGTTTCAGATTCACTCACAAGTAGGGCTGAGAGCCGAACTTGAGAATTCAGATTCCAGAGCCTGGGCTTTCAACTCCTGCATTCTAAGTGAACATTCTCTTGCCCAGGCTTCTATGAGTAATCAGTGTTAAAATGTAACAGTGAAACCTCCTCACATCATCTATTTGCTGTTCAAGCTTGACATTGACTTTGATTAGCCCATTGACTTTGTCTTCCTCAACCTGAAGATCATCCAATGTTTGCTGATGGGCTTCCTGCAGAGATTTCTTCTCTTTGGTCAGCTTGGAAATATTTTCTTCTAGAGCTGTCATTTCTTCAGAAAGATTCTTTACCTAAGAGATCATCAACACAATTTAATAGTTAAAGAATTAAACCAGAAGCTTCCAAGACTACTGCTTCTTTCTCTCTCTCTTTGCTTCTTTCCCTCCCCAACAAATGACTGCTGTGTTATTGAGGAATTGGTTGCCTCTCGAGTCTCTGTTGTCCTCACTGGCCTATCCCAGTGTCTTGAATCCTGTCACTAGGATTATTCTCTTAAAGAGGGAATGCATCTTAGAAGGTCGCTGTTAAAATGCAAATATGTTACCTCTGAAGGGTATCATCAATTTATATTCACTTGTAATACATCCATGAAATCCTGCATTTTCAGGAAGCTTGGATGTGGGCATCAAGAGGGAAAATTCAGGGTATTAATTTGAACACTTCCCTGTATGGAATTCTTCCAGATCAGAAGTTAGCAACTCCTGATCCATGGCTGCCTCTGGTCATTGACATCTTTTCCTTAGTCCACATATGGACTTAAAAAGTTTTGAATGGGTTACCAACCTTAAAAAACAATGAGTTTTCATGTAAAACCTGGATCTCTGGCTTCTTATAGAAAATTGGGATCTCCGGCAATATTGGACTCACATCCCACCTGGCAACAGCTCACTGCAGCTGAGTAATGGCTGCCACCTGTGGGCAGGTCAGGTATGCCACAGTCTCCACTCCTCCCTATTGTCACTTTCCACTAGTGCCAATTGCCTATGCAACACTGAAGCTGAGTGTTAGCTGCCATTATCATCTGACGCCTGGATGCTCCATCTCTTACCCCACCTCAGGGCAATCAATTTAATACAAACCACATCCTGTGTTTCTTATGTATTTTTTGTTAAATAGTTATGTTGTATTGTTGTATGCATGTAACTTTAGTCCACATAAATTGTATGGTGCTATGCATTTCATTTTCTTACTTTTTTCCCCTCCTCAGAACTAAATCTTTAATATCTACCATTGTTGCTCTGTGCGCATAAGCTGTTGCTTCTGATGGTTGGTTGTGGTGTGTCCTCACCACGTTTTCCCTCTCCATTCCTCCAGGGGACCCTGATATTATTTCTGACAGTTCCCCGCCTCCAAGCAATGCTGCCATAGACATCCTCATACATGCCACCTTAAGGATTGTGGGAGGATTCCTTGGCGTATGCACGCAGCAGCAGAACCACTGGCGCATGGAGTATGAGCATTTTTAATTTGACTAAATATTTCCCAGTGGTTCTGAGGGCTGCATCAGCTCACACCCCACCAACAATGCCTGAGAATTCCTGTGTCTCCATATCCCTGCTGATGTTTATCCAGCTATCTGCTTCCTTTAGTGCCTGCTACCTTCGCTTTCTGCGTAGCCCCTGTAGGCATTTTTCTTGCTGGTACTCTGGTGGTGTAGTGGTTAAGAGCTATGGCTGTGAACCAAAAGGTCAGCAGTTTGAATCCAATGGCTGCTTCTTGGAAATCCTAGAGGGCAGTTTTGCTCTGTTCTCTGTGCTATGGATTGGAATCAACTTCACTGTAATGAGTTTGGTTTCAGGTTAGTAGCCCTGGGCTAGGTGCAGTGAGAGACAATGGTGAATATGAAACAAGCCTTGCTGATAAGGATCTCTCAACTGTGTGAGGAAGGGTCAGGGCAGGAGATCCCTGATACAATTTGGGAGGGAGGAGGAGGGTTGGGAAGAGAACAAGACAGGACAAAATGTGGTGGGATCTAGCTAAGCTGCATCTCTGGGTGGTGCAAACAGTTGATGCATCCAGCTGTGGAACCAAAAGATTGGAGGTTCAAGTCCCACTTCGAGGTAACTTGCAAGATCCACTTGCAAAAGATAAGCCACTGAAAATTGTATGGAGCACAATCCTACTCTGACTCACAAGGAATTGCCACAGGTTGGAGTCACCGTAAGTTGGGGGTCACATCAACAGCAAGTAGCTAACTATCCTTGCACTCTGTCTCTGCCTCGTACTTCCAGGCAATGCTGGGATTGTGAGGGGCTCCTGGGGAGGAGGAGTAAAGGGAGAATAAAGATTACTCAGGGAATTGTGGGGGCCCTCGGGGTTTTCCCACCTTGTTCTCTGTAGCATGCTTCTCTTTTTCCACTTTAGTCAGGGTCAACTCCAGGTCATCAATATCTTTCTTGAGAGAGCAGCATTTATCTTCTAGGGTCCTCTTCTTTGCAACCAATTCAGAGTTTATTTCTTCTTCTTCTTCTAGTCTTTCACTTAGTTCTTTGACTTTTGCTTCCAGTTGAAGCTTGCTTTTGATGAGCCCCTCACACCGTTCCTCAGCATCCATTAAATTTTCAGTTTCCTGAAAAAAACATCATTATCATTTGGGATCAGCCTCTAGGCAAGCTCTAGAAAGGAAGTTGTTGCTCCTATGAGCCTATTATCCAGACCTAGGCCCAGGAATGGGACACACACACACACACACACCACTTGCCTGAGGACATTTACTTAGGTATCATTCATATGCTTTTACACTGTTTTTTAGCACCAAGAATATCATTCACAGAAAATAAATCCAAACAAAGGCATCTGTGACGAGCTCACTTTAAAGAAAAGGGCCTTTACTAATTTGCCAAATTCAGAGGTTCAGTCATCTCACTCTTCCCACTGCCATCAGTCATGAAACAGCCTACCTACTCCATGTGTTATTGCTACCCACTGCTGCTGAGTCATCTCTGACTCATAGCAACCATATAGATGGAGTGGAACTGCCCCATAGAGTTTCCAAGGACCATCTGGTGGATTTGAACTGCTGATCTGGTTAGCAGCCATAGCATATAACCATGCCACCAGGGTTTTTGTGTCATCACTAGCTGGCTAATATTTTCAATCTATCACTGCCTTTTTACTTTCAACAGCAAAATTCTTTCCAAGTCTGCTTAATCTGTCTCCTCAAGTCACCAAGCAGAAAATTCAAAACAGACAGTGACTGAATAAATACGTGCTTCAGAAGATTCTCCAAAAAGTCTTTGAGACAGATGAAAATTTGTTAATTCAGTTTTAAACTAAATTGGGCTGTGTCTTCCCATACAAGAGTGCTGTAAAAACTGGGTGATAACTGAAGATTTACAAATGGAAACAGGGCATCAAGGTAAGCTCTTACATTTGCTGTGAGCTAGACACTTTATATGCATCAATTCACTTGATTCCTCCCAGCAATACTACGAGATTGATACTATCACTACAGCCATTCTATATATCAAAAAACTGATGCTGACAGAAAGCTTTCCTGAGATTATGAGCAAAGAGAACATAGGTATCCAAGATGTTTATCAAACACTGCAAAAGTCAGACTCAAAAAGAAAGATGCCAAGTCATATTATAATCAAGCTTAATAAGCTAAAACATAAACAGATGCTTCTGAAGGCAGCAAGGCTCAAAGCAAAACTAACATTGCAAGGGAACCCCTGTAGGCTTTCATCTGACTTTTCCGACAAAGCAATGCTGACTAGAAAACAGTGAGCAGACACATTCAAAGCCCTGAATGAGAAAAACTTCCATCCTAGAATTATTTATTTCACAAAATTGTCTATCAAATATAATGGTGAAATTAAGGCTTTTGAAAACAAATAGACATTTAAAGACTTCATAAAAACTAAACCAAAATTACATGAAATATTGAAAGAAGCTGTTCCCTAAATGTATATTTTAGGTCACAATTCAGGACACTTTGTCCAAATTTCTAATCAATTAAGGAAGTCACAAAACTTCACCAAAGCTACAGTATTATAATAAGGGAATTTGTGATCATAGCATGACAACTATAATGCCATCACATTAAAAGACGGATACACTATGATAGTTATGGTGGTTTTCCATGCAGAAGAAGTTTCAGAGTTAAGAAGTAATTAAAGTTGGTTTTAATTTTAGTATGCTAAGCAGGATAATACATGCAGCCATAAGACAGATTAACAGTACATTGTATCAAAACAAGAAATGCAATACAGAAGTCTCAATGAACACAAAACCAACACTGAAACAACCCATAAAGAAGAATGCCCCAGAACAGAACATTAAGAGCAATACAGAAAACATCAACACAAAAGTAATTACATTAAAATGATGGCAATAAGCACATACCTATCAATAATTACATTGAATGTACATGGACTGAATGCTCCAGTAAAGAGACAGCGAGTGATATCCTGGATTAAAAGGCATAACCCATCTATATGTTGCTTACAAGAAACATACCTTAGACTTAAAGGTATGAACAAGCTGAGAATTAAAGGTTGGAATAATATATATCAAGCTAACAATACACAAAGAAGAGCAGGTGTGGCAACACTAATCTCAGCTAAAATAGGTTTTAATGTAAAATCCACTATTGTGGACAAGGATGGTCACTATTTATTGCTGAACAGTTCGGTACTCAAGCAGGACTTAACAATATTAAATATTAATGCACCCAATACCAGAGCACCCAAATACATTGAACAAATACTGACAACACTGAAAAATGAAGATTGATCATTCCACAATAATAGTTGGAGACTTCAACACTCCCCTTTCAGTTATGGATAGATCATCCAGAAAAAAGCTCAGTAAAGATGCAGAGGATCTTATTGCAAACAATCAACCAACTTGACCTTGTTGACATATTGAGATCTTTTCATCCATCAGCAGATAAATACACTTTCTTCTCCAATGCACATGGAACATTCTCCAGAATAGACCATGTGTTACATAAAGCAATTGTCTATAAAATCCAAACCATTGATTTACTGCAAAGTATCTTCTTGGACCATAGAGCTATAAAAGTTGAAATCAATAACAGAAAATTCATAGGTAGAAATTCAAACTTGTGGAAACTGAATAACATTTTGCTCATAAAGCCTTGGGTTATAGAAGAAATTAAGGACCAAATAAAGAAATTTATGGATTCAAATGAGAATGAAAACATATCCTACAAGAATTTATGAGATGCAGCAAAAGCAGTGCTCAGAGGTCAGTTTGTCTCTATAACTACACACATCCGGAAAGACGAAAGGGCCCGAATTAAAGAATTAACCTCACAGCTTGAACAAGTAGAAAGAGAGCAACATAGGAACCCCTCAGGCACCAGAAGAAAACAGATTATAAGGATTAGAGCAGAAATAAATGAATTGGAGAACAGAGAGCTTTTGGTTTTGTTAGTTTTTTCAGTTGTTTTTCTGTTCTATTTTGCCCAAAGCAGTCTACTTATATAATACAATTCCAATACAAATTCCAGTGACATTTTTTTAATGAGATGGAGAAACGATCATCAGCTTTTTTTGGAAAGGGAAGAAACCCTGGATAAGTAAAGCACTACTGAAGAAGAACACACTGGGAGGCCTTTCACTACCTGACTTTAGAACCTATTAAACTGCCACAGTTGTCCAAACAGCCTGGTACTAGTACAAAAAGAGACATATAGACCAATGTAACAGAGTAGAGACCCCAGAGATGCCACCATCTTCCTATGAACAGCTGACATTTGACAAAGGCCCTAAGATTTTAAACTGGGGTACGAACAGTCTCTTTAACAAATGGTGCTGGCAAAATTGGCTATACATCTGCAAAAAATTGAAACAAGACCCATATCTCACACCTTATATAAAAATCAACTTAAATTGGATAAAAGATGTAAATATAAAATTTAAAATGATAAAGCTCATGCAAAATAAAGTAGAGTCAACAATGGAAGTTTTGATACATAATATAGACAGACTTCAAAATCTGAGAAACAAAGCACATTCATCAGAAGAGAAAATAGATAAATCAGAATTAATAAGAATCAAACATTTCTGCTCATCCAAAGACTTCATCAAAAGAATTAAAAGACTACCTACAGAATGGGAAAAACTATTTGGCAACTCTATGCCAGATCAACACCTGATCTCCGTAATCTATAAAGTACTACAAAATATCAATAGGAAAAGGATAAATCATCCAATTAAGTGATGGGCAAAGGAGATGGACAGACACTTCTGTAAAGAAGAGATCCAGGCAGCCAAAAAAAACACATGTGGACATGCTCACGATCACTGGCTATTAAAGAAATTCTAATCAAAACAACAGTGAAATACGATCTCACCCCAACAATGTTGGCCATGATCCCCAAAATGCAAAACACTAAATGCTAGAGAGGCTGTGGGGAGATTGAAACTCTCCTACATTGTTGGTGGGATTGCAAAATGGTGCAACCTGTTTGGAAAGCAATCTGTTGCTCCCTTAAAAAAATGGATATAGATATACCATTTGACCCAGTAATTCCATTGCTTGGAATATATCCTACAGAATCAAGGCCATTCACATCAGCTGATACATGCACATGAATGTTCATCGCAGCACAGTCCACAATAGCAAAAAGATGGAATCAACCCAGATGCCCAACAACAGAAGAATGGATAGGTAAACTATGGTATATATACTCAGTGGAACACTATGCAATGATGAAGAACAATGATGATAGCAGGAAACATCTCTTAACCTGGTTTCAACTGGAGGACATTATGTTGAGTGAAAGTAGGCAGCCACAGATAAGAACTTAAAAGCAGATTCATGCATAACAGAAAAGACTCTTTGATGGCTGCAAGGGTGGGAAGGACGGGAGGGTGAGGGGCGAGGATTTAGCTTAGATAGTTGTCAGAAATTTGGTTGAGTGAAATTGGTAACAGCACACATTAGTAAGAAGATCAATATTATCGGGACTTCAACACAACTTGTGTACTCCTCCCATCTTAACCCAATATTGCAAGGACAGAGTAGCTGGGGTAGGGGGCTGGGGACTGTGCTCTCAGGGGAAATCAAGGCCAGTTGGCACAACTAGTGTTTTGCTAATGAGGACTCTGCACCCCACGTTGGTGAGTGGCACCTGGGGTCTCAAAAGCTGCTGAACTGCCATCTGAGAGTACAGCAAATGATCCCAACTTAGCAGGAACAGATGATTACCAATGTCCATAATGACATGGGGGAAAGAGAACCCAGATGACAGAGAGACCCACGTGAGCGGGTGTCTACATCGACTTGTGACCGGAAAAACCAGATGGTACCTGACCACCACCAGTGATAGCCATGATGGAGCTCACAAAGTTGAGTCTCACTGGCGACACAAGTATAAATAAGGGGTGCACTCTGAGATCTCCACTAAAAGGCCACAATTGATGGTTCAGGGACTTTAGGGTTCCCCTGGGAGCATGGCCCCTGGCCCTCATGCTGCCCGTCCATAAATCATAATGAATGTCAACTTCTCAGAGAGCAATGGATTGGACTTGGTGATGCAGCAGGACCATACTGTGTGGGCACTTTATGGTTCAAGACATCTATAGGAGGTCATCGTGTTGACTTCATACTGGAGGAAGGGGAATCAGGGAAGAGAAGATAGGAGATTGTGGGGAAGATGAGACATGTATGGAACAGAGATAGAGTGTGCTGTCACCGTACAGGGAGAGCAGTGGACGTTGCATATAGGTCAGCACACACATTTATACAGGAATGTACATTTTCATTCAATCATAATTTAAAAAAAAAGAAAGAAAGAAAAAACAGGCACACAGAGGTTAAGTAACTTTTCCAAAGTCATACAGCTGTCAAACGGAAGAGAAACATCACTGGATGTAGTAAACTTGCTTGCTAAGCCCATTTTCCTTAAGAATGTGCTCCTGATGATTGCACTATACTGACTTAGGAAGTACAAGGAAGTAGAAAACCTCTGCACCTAAGAAAAAAGGGAAAATGACTTGGCAGTTTATTAAAAACGGCAAAGTATAAACACCTTGACTGCGCAATCAGGCAAGTGGACAATTACACTGCCATATACTCACTGTAAATATTGTTTCATTCCTCCTACTTATTTAATACAAAGTGGGTACATTTAATGCATATTTTTTAGTATGATATTATTATTGAAAGTGTTTTGAGGGTTTCTTTTATTTTTTATTGGGCTGTTGTAATATTTAAACGTTTGTTATTCATATTATTTTTAATTCCTGGTGCATTCCTGATATATTTTGTTCAGAAAGACACATTACTTCCATCCTCACATAAAAATATGTGCGACTCTAGTGTGGAAAACAAAGACAATTCTGGGGGAGCAAAAATTCACTCTGCAGAGGTATTTTCTGAAACGCACTACGGCCTCTAAGCTTGCAGTCTTCACAAGGTGATGCTGCAATATTCCTCATGGCCACTGGGTGGCATCACCGTTTCTTAAATAGACACCTAGCTATGGGCCTCAGAGTCCCTCCTTTTCTTGTCTGGGAATCTGGGTTCACCTTCTCAAGCCGAGGATACTTACAGACTGGACCTGCAACTGGAGGTCGTTCTTTTCTTGCAGCAGAGAGACCATTTTCTCCTCCAGCTCCTTCCGGCGAGCCTCAGATCTGGCCAGCTCTTCCTTGGTCCTCTCGAAGTCCTCCTTCATGGTGGCGATCTCCTTCTCGGCCTCAGCACTCTTGAGCAGGGGCTTGATCTTGAAGAACAAGTTCATCCAGGGCCAGTGCTTGACGTTCATAAAGGAGCGGATGTTGTACTGGATGCAGAAGATGGAGTCCCTGCGTGTCCATTAGAGCTGAGATTAACCGACCAAACAAAGCAAGGCCTTGTCCCTGCCCTCACCTTCCTCCCTCGGCCAGGGCCTTTATCCTTCCCAGCAAGGTGGGGATGAGGTACAGCAAGCTTGGCAGAGCCTACAGACGCCCAGTAAGGCTTACAAATAGGAGCAGGGTGGGTGGGGAGCCTGGGAAGAGGTGACACCAGAGGACACACATGTGCCAAGGTTTGCAGGTGAAAGAAGTCATGGAACGATTTGCGGCTCTTCCATTACCTGGCATCCACCTCTCCTACCCTAATTAAAAATACCCTGCCTGTGGTTGTCAGTGCTCCTCATCCTCCTTGTTGCTGTGATACTGGAAACTGTGGCAACAGTATTTCAAACAACATCAGGGGAAGCCATGGTGGACAGATTTCAGTGAAGCCGACAGACTAAGGGAGACTAAGAAGAAAGGCCTGGCAACCTACTTCTGGAAAATAAGCCAATGAAAGTCATATGCATCACAGCAGAATATTGTCTGATATAGTGCGACAAGATGAACATTCTAGGTTGGAAGGCACTCAAACCATACAGTGGCCACAAAAATGGACTGAAACATATCAGTGACCATGAAGGTGCTGCAAAAGAGGGAAATGTTTCATTCTGCCACGAGTCAGTGCTGACTTGAAGGTAACTAGCAACAGCAGAGTCCTCAGTGGCATCTAGTTGCCAAAACAACAAGTACCTTCCACCTCTGTTTCATTGGACCTTTCTCCCACATTTTAAATGTGAATCAACTGAGTCTCCTCTTTTTTGAAACTCCCTTCTGCCTTTGATGAAAGAGTCCTGGTAGCACAGAGGCTAAGTGCTGAGTTGTTAACCAAAATGCCCTTAGTTCGAACCCACCAGCTGCTTCTGAGGAGAAAGATGTAACAGTCTGCCTCCATAAAGATTTATAGACTTGGAAACCCGGTGGGCAGCTCTACTCTGTCCTCCAAGGTTGCCACGAATTGGAATCAATTCCACAGCAATGGGTTTGTCTTCTTATTGTATTTTGCCTTTGATAAAAGTTTTTCTCATGATATTTTGCCGTATGGGCTCCCTTTTCCTTCTTAAATCATGACATAAACCCAGGCACTGTCTTTGGCCCACTGGTCTTCCCCAAGAAACTTTTCCTCACAGAACTGAGGACATAATCAAAACTGCGGGATGGTTTCTGCCCCTGCCTGCAGCCCAGGTGTGTGACTGTGTCCCCTACCCTTTGTCCTCCATGGCTCTGTGTTCACGTGGCTCATGTGCCACTGAAAACCCACTTCTCTTTTCCTTAAACTGGCCCTTTCTTTGAGAGCGTTTTCTTTTCACTGCTGGCTTCCATTAAGTTTACCATGCTAGATGCTTGGGAGTTATTCTCGACTAGGACCTGATAGCACAGTGGTCCCTTATGGCAACGACAGAGTTATTGCTATACTGGGTATGTGGGAATTAGGGAGAATAAGACTTTCACTCAAATTCCCCTCTCCTTAAAATTCCTACAGGTAAAATGTCACCAGTGGTGTCGTTTCTTCTCTTGAATTGCTAAAGGAATACTAGTCTTCAGTATTTCTTCCTCTCTCATCCATCGACTCTGTCCTCGTTCAGTGCCTTGCTCCCTTTCACTTGGACTTCTGCTACATCCTGGTCTGGGCCCCTGTTGTGCCCTCAGGTAAGCTCCCCTCATCACTGACAGTGACAATGGCATGGCCTGTCAGAGCTGCAGATCTGATCCTCCCACTTGTCTCCTTACACTGCTGCTACGGGCTTGTCACCAGGGGAGACAGCTGGGCTCTTCAATGCGGCACCTGGGGACCCCAGGACCTGCACCTCCCTCAGTGCTCCAACAACAACGAACAGCGTTTAGGCTCCCCCACCTACCACCTTCTCTCGGGTCACAATGGGCTTCCTCCAGGATGTTCCCTCTTCTTGCAGACCCCAACCCTCAGCTTGGGGGTTCTTCGCAACAACCCCCTGTTGTCCTGAATATAACTCATTGTACTTGCCCCAAGTTGGAAAGCAAACAAATAAACCAAACCAAACCCATTGCTGTTGATTCTGATTCATGGTGACCCCGTGCATTATAGGATAAAATGTTTCTGGAGGGTTTCCTTGGCTGTCGTCTTTACAGAAGCAGATTACCAGGCCTTTTTCTTGCAGCATCTTGAGGTGAGTTCAAACTGCCAGCCATTAAGTTAGTATTCAAGTGCTTAACCACTTGTGCCACCAAAAACCTGCAACCAGAACTGTTACCATCGAGTCAATTCCAACTCACAGCAGCCCTGTAGGACAGAGTAGAACTATCCTATGATGTTTCCAAGGAGCAGACAATAAATTTGAACTGCTGACCTTTTGGTTAGCAGCCAAAGTCTTAACTACTAGGCTTCCAGGGCTCCTTGTGCCACCCAGGGGCATTAAAATTCATCAAGCTTGCCTCTGTTGCCCCACTCATCTGGAAGTCCCTTCTAAGTCGGATTCATGTCTACTTTCCCAGTACCCTGCATGGGCTCAGCACAGAGTTGATTGAGTGTTTGTCAGATGAATGAAAGAATGAAAAACCGACTTAATATCCCAGTACTAAAGGTGGGCAGAGGTAATCAGCTACTGGGCGGATGCCGGAACCAAGTGGACATGAGGTCTGTGTCACCTCCTCTCCATCATCTTCTTGAACTCCACCCGCATCAGGTACCCCCTGCACAAGGCCTGGGTGCGTGTCATCAGGGTCACCAGCTTCTCATCTCTCATTTCCTCCAAAAGGCCCAGAAGTCCAGCTTTGAAAAACACCTGCATATTTCAGGAAAAGACAAGGCCCACTTAGTTCCCAGTAGGTATTCAACCCGGGGCTCTCGTGAGAGAGCCCTGACCCTTGACCTTCAGTGCCCTGGTCAGAGGACTGGCAGCAATCCAGCACCCAGGACATCTTCTTGGTGGGTCTGGTCTCCATAATGGCTCCTCCTTGGTGGGGAGGTGGCCTAGTCCTGATAGAATTCATGTGCGGGAAGCAAAAGTAAGTCCACAAAGTAACGGCCGAACCCTCTTCTGGTCAGATTCAGAGTGGTGCCTGAGACTTTGTGTCAGCCTATCTGAGAAAGCTCAGTTCCACTCTCGGCTCCATGTCACCCACCAACTGCAGCAGCAGAGCGCCCCCTACCCCAAGATGGTCCAGGAAACGGCGCTGAGGGTCAGCCGGCTCCACCGTAGTGGGCTGGATGAAGGTTCCTCAAGCTCTACCCTTTCCCAGGGGGCAGGGCTTTGGTGTCAGACTGGGGTTTAAAGCCGGCCTTTGCATTCTGTATACATATGATGGAATCCTTGAGTGGCACAAATGGTTAATATGCTCAGCTGCTAACTGAAAGGATGGAGGTTTGAGCTTATACAGAGGAACCTCCCCAGAAAACCATCCTTTGAAGATCGTATAGAGGGAGTACAGTTCTGTGCTGACGTACATGGGCTGCTGTGACTTGCCGTTGACTTGATGGCAATGGGGGCCCTGATGGTGCAGTTGTCAAGAGCCTGGCTACTAACCAAAAGGCCGGTGGTTCAGATCCACCAGTCAATCTTTGGAAACTCTATGGGACGGTTGTCATACAGGATCACTGTGAGTCAGAATGGACTCAAAGGCAAGGGGGTTGGATTTGTTTGTTTGTTTTGACAGCAACTGCTTTTATCCATGTGACTTGGAGACAGTTTCTTTCCCTGTCCCTGCAGTTCTTTCTATGTCCTCATCTCTCCTTAGTCCCTTGCTCTAGGGGTCTCTTTTACCCAGGACACTAAGTTCCCCATTACTTTCTGCTATTGCTTCCTCAGGATCAGGCTTCTAACCTGAGCTTCTAAACCAATTGCCTAGTTGATTCTAACTCATGGTGACATCGTGTTGGAGGAGAACTGTGATCCATAGGGTTTTCAGTGGCTGATTTTTCAGAAGTAGATCCCAGGCCTTTTTTCCAAGGCACCTTTGGGTGGAGTTGAACCTCCAATCTTTTGGTTCAGCAGCCAAGCACGTTAACTATTTGTACCACCCAAGTACTCCTAATCTAAGCCTCTAGCCTCTTACAACGCACTCAGAGGTACAGCTCTCTTCCTGGAGCACAGAGATCTGGGCAAATGGGCCAGGTATATCCAGGCTGACCTGAAGGGGAAAGACTCTTTTCCTGCGGGTGCCCTTGAATTACCAAGCAAACAGCCCAGGACTGTAGGTTCTAGAGCTACAAGGAGGAGTCTCCAGAGTTTCACCAGAGCTGCCCTCACCTTGGTATGACCAAACCTGTACTGCTCCCGGTCCACATCAATGGAGTTCAGAAGTTTTTCAGAAGCATTCTTGCTATCAATAAACTGTCCTTCTGGAACAGCACTGGCATTGAGGATCCGGTACCTGCAGAGACGGTGCCACAGATCAGCTCTGGGACTGCAGGCAGCAGACTGTGAGTGGTTGGTGAGAGGGGTCTCTGGCCACTCAGTCGTGGGCTGAGCCAGGAGCGTGCTCCCTGAGGGCTGAGCCCTGTGTCTCTTGGCTCAGACCCAGAAGCTTCATGGCCCTGCGAAGGTCTCACCTAGCAATACTTTCTGGTCAGACAGGCCACCTTTTCCATTGATAAGGCTGGTACAGGGGAAGGTGGAATTGGCTGTACTTGGAATGGCAGTTGAAGACTCTGAGGGAAGACACACTCTAGACAGCCAGTGCAGCTTGGGTGCTAACTGTCTATCAACAGACGGCCTACGACACAGGAAGCTGAGAACACACCTCAGCCTCACTTGAGCCCTTCACTGGGTGCTGGTCAGGCCCAGCAGCACCTTAGATCTCCCTGGTCTATTTGGCAGTGAGAAGTACTGTGATGATTCCAAGTGAAGGATGAAATTTCCTGAACAGATTCCAACTCCCAGAAAGGCCCCAAGCTTGAGATGAGGCCTTCTAGAATCTTCTGTTGATTCTGCCTTATGAGAAGTGGAATCTGGTACAGCTGGTCTAAAAATCCAAAAACCAAAGTCACTGCCATTAAGTTAATTCTGACTCATGGTGAATCTATAACCAAAACCAAACCCACTGCTGTTGAGTCAGGGCCGACTCGCACAGTTCACAAGGAGCACCTGGCAGATCTGAACTGCCAACCTTTGGGTTAGCAGACGCTGCGCTTCACCCACTACACTGCCAGGGTTTCTTATAGAAGAGGAGAAATCTAGGGGTTGAGTCAACGCAAGAGGCTATGGTGGGACAGGGAGACTCAAAAAAGTAGGAAGCTCAGCTGAGTGCACAGCAGGAATTTTGCTTTGAGAGGAAATGGTTCTTTTCTAACTTAAAAGAATCTTGACACCAACTATCGCATGCAGACCTCTGCTCTTCCTGCCTGTGGAGGGGCCTCCCCATCTCCCACCTGGGCAAAGTCTGGACTTCTGGACCCAGATGGCAGCTGGAAGGACAAGATCTAGAGCCATGGTTTTCAGCCAAAGGTAATTCTGCCTGCCCTGGGAAATTGGCAGTGTCTGGAAATATTATTGGTTGTCCCAACTGGTTATAGACATCTACCCAGGTGCCAGGGATGCTGGTCCCATGCTCACTTTGTGGTCCCTATCAAAAGATGAAGGCCATAAAAATCTCGGGAGACTCATGCGCTCAGCAAGTTCCCTGCCCAGGGAATGCCTCTGAGGATTGCAGAAGGCATCCTCAAAAGGAAAGGAATATAGACGGACCGTTGTTTGAAGTCAGCGTAGAGGATTCGGCTGGGGAATCCCTTCCTGCAGATCCGGATGCCCTCGAGGACCCCATTGCAGCGCAGCTGGTGCATCACCAGGTAATGGTCCATCACACCTGGGGAGAGAAAGTCCTGGGTGTCTGTGGCTTTCTGATTGTTTGTCTTTGACAGCCCAGGGCACCGTAGGAAGCCAGGCTTGTTAGGAAGAGTTGGTGCCAGCTACTAGTGGGTGGCGGGGGGCTGGATCCTGGCTAACCCATTGCCATGGAGTCAATTCCAACTCACATGGACCCTATAGGACAGAGTAGATAGAACTGTGCTGTGGCAATTTCAAGGAGCAGTTGGAATTTGAACTACTGGCATTTTGGGTAGCAGCTGAGCTCTCAACCAGTGAGTCACCAGGGCTCCCCGGAAGTCTGCTGTGAATTGAATTGTATCTCCTAAAGATATGTGTTGAAATCCTAACTGTGGTATTTGAGGGTTTGACCCCTGTTTGGCAAGAGGGATTTTCTTTTGTTATGTTAATGAGATCACACCAGAGTAGGATGAGTCCCAAACCTACTCTTTTCCAAATTATACTAAAGTCTAGAAGAGACACAGAGAGAGTCCCAGGGCAGACACCTAGGAGGACTGTCTACAAGCAAAGGACAAAGATCGCTGGCAGATACCAGAAGACAGGCTCTCTGAAGGGATCCACTGACATAACTAAGACTGTGATTTGTGCTTTCAGCCTCCAGAACAGTGAGAAAATAAATTTTTGTTCTTTAAAGTCATCTACTTGTGGCATTTTTTTTTTTTTTTTTGTTATGGCAGCACTAGGTAACTAAGACAAGGTCCCACAGTATAAATATTCCCAATTTCTTAGGGACTCTGTAGCAGCCCATAACCATGGGAATAAAGACCAAAATACTGATCTTTATCCTACTCATGTCTCTTGACTCTGTAGCTAGGCTCCAAGGGAGGGCAGAATCAGCGTGGAGCATCCTTGAGACGCACTCCTGCCTCTGGCCAGCTCCCTAGCCTCCAGTCAATGACGGGAAGTACGATCTGCAGTCTATGCCTCTAGTGGGAGCAGAGAAACAAAGGGGAGGAGACGGGGGTCGACAGTAGCGTGTGGAGAGGGCTGGGCTCAAGGTGCTCATCTGCGGACTGTTCAGCACCTGCTCTGGGACGTGGTGGGAGCACTAAGGCCGCGGTGGACAAACACGTTCCTGTGGGAGAGGTGACACGCCACTCGCAGTTCTCAGCCTAAGTCAGGCAGTCAGGCACAAATCAAACACCACTGAGAACATTCTGCTGTCTTGGGACTGTTTGTGGGATTTGAAGAGGGACAGTGTGGCTTTTCATTGTGGGCTCCGTAAGTTGCTGCAGCTACCTTTGTGGATGGTATTCGTGTTGGTGTGACACTGCAGCTGTGCCACCAGTATTTCACATACCAGCAGGGTCACCCCCGTTGGACAGGTTTCAGGTGAGCTTCCAGAGTAAGACAGACCAGGAAGAAAGACCTGACAGTCTACATCTGAAAATCAGCCAAAGAAAACTCTATGGGCCACAGTAGAATATTGTCCAACAGAGTGCTGAAAGATGAGCCATCTAGGTTGGAAGGCACTTAAAATACACAGCGGCTCCAAAAATGGGCTCCGGCATACCAGCAATTGTGAGGCTGGTGCAGAACTACAGACCACCGTAGTACAAAAAGACAGACAGATGAGTGACATTTCTCACATGCAAAATGGAGATAACCGCATCTCTTTTATAGAGAATTGTTGCAAGGATTGGAGAAAATAGACTAGTTATTGTCTTCAAGTCGATTGTGACTTATAGCAACCCTGCACGGTAGAGCAGAACTTCTTTCACTGAGTTTTCAAGGCTGTAAATCTTGACAGAAGAAGATTGCCCCATTTTTCTCCTCGGGAGTGGCTAGTAGGATCCAACTACTGAGCTTTTGGTTAGCAGTTGAATGCTTAACCACTGTGCAAACAAGGCTCCTTAGTAACAGTCTAATAGTGCCCTCTGTATAATATGGGAGCCAAAAGAAGTCATTATTGCTGCTTTTTTAACTATGTGGTATCTAAGGTGAGTATTTCCAAGGGCAGTGGTTTATAATTTTAGAGGAAAGGGACTACTGACCACCTGAAATTGTATGAACTTGGTATATATCTATATATACACATAGCACCTTAGTCACAATTTCAAAGTAGTGATTCTAGATAAATACAGGATGCTTAGTTAAACTGGAATTTCTAAGAAGCATGAATAATATTTCAGTGTGTCACTAATCTGGCATGGTCTACGTTTATACTAAGGCATTTAATGTAAGAAGTTTTTTTCGTAGTTTAACTGAAACTCAAATTTATTAGTTACCTGTGGCAACCCTAGTTCACAGAGTACTTGGATGAGTGGTGAGGACCATGGCCCTTTCCTCAGGGAAACACGTGCACATATGCTCACAGGCACTCAGGAGACTTTGCTTGCATTTTGGGGATCCTTGTTGTGATGGCTTGCTACTCACCTGGAGTCTTAGTCTCATTGGGAATCAGACACCGCACAAAGTGAGGGTGTGTGCTCCTTAGATTGGTCATCAGTTTGTTTAAATTTTCCTGGGAAACAAACCAAAACAAGCACATTTAACCCAGTAAATGTCATCTCACCGGGCAGAAAGCCAGTCAAATGTAGACGCTGCCAAAACACGAACCCTGAACACCGCGGACACGGTCTGGAAGGACGAGCCCTTCTTCTTCCCAGCCTTCTTGCTTCCCCCAGAGTCACCTAGAGACAGACACAGAGGCAAGTCAGGAGCTAGCACACTGGGGGCTCTCTAGCCCATGTTTTCTAAGCCTTGACACAGGTGTTTTGGTTTTCTTTTGAGATTTATTGTTCTTGTTTTTGCATTCCTCCAAACTACCCAACTTAGAGGGAGCATTCAACCTTATCACTGTGAGCATGCTGGGAGGTGAGGGTCGGTGCATGAACTGGGAGGATTACACAGACAGAGTCCCTGGGAGGCAGTGAACACACGTGGTTGCCAACTGAAAGGCTGACGGTTGTTGTCTGCCCAGAGGCACCTCAGAACAGAAGCTTGGCAGTCTACTTCTGAGCACTCAGCCCTTGAAAACAGTAAGTTTTTTTCACAGTTCTGCTTTGGCACACATTGGAGTTGTCATGAGTAGGGTAGACTCACCAGCACCTGGTTATAAACTAGGTTCTCTGTATGAAAGCTGTCCTTCCCTTTAGAAATCAGACATGAGCTCAGACTAAGAAACTGACAAGATTTCAATGAGTTCATGTTGAAGATTGTAGCTTCTTTCATGAGTTTAGCCCTTTTTATTCTTGAGTTCCTATTTATCCCTTAATGAGGGAGTATCCGAAAATAAAACTGAATTGTCTCGGGAGTATTCACTTTATGAATCATCTTTTTTCCCTTTTCTAAAAGAAACTATCCAACTTAATATTTTATATGGACCCAGTGACATTTGGTCTGCTTTTCTTCTGAATGGCTTAATTTCAGACTTAGCCTCTGACAATTAACCAAGATTCGGTCATATTTCCTTTCCCAAATGCCACTCGCTCCACCTTCCCTGCCCCCAAGATCTAGTGGGGATGTGTGTGCTGGGGAAGGCTGGGGGAAGAAGGACGGGAAAGCCACTTCCCTAGTCCCATATCTATATTGGGTCTTAGATTTAGAGTGTCAGCCTTATCACTAAGTGAGGTTATATGACTCAGTTACCTTGCCTCGCTTCAGAGCAGATGATGTCCATTATTCAAGGTTAAACGTGTCCATTTATATTTTCTGGAGTTCACTAGAAATTAACTTTTATAAATAATCTTTTAATTATCTAATAAATGGCTAGATTAGTTGCCATCAGGTAAACTCGAACTTACAATAACCCCATGTGTGTCAGAATAGAACAGTGCTTTATAGGGTTTAAAAAAATCTTTTTAAATTATATTTTTGTTGAAAATATGCACATCAAAACAGATTCCTTGTTCAGTGACATTGGTTATGTTCTATTTTTTTTTCAAAATTATTATACAAGTTTTCTTTGTTTTTCAAACGTGGAATAACTATATAACAGCAACACTGATCTACTGTGGCTGTCATGGAGAGTGCCCTGTTCATATTTCCTGGGATATTAGTATCATTAATTTTTTTTTTGTTTTTTACTGTTGAGAATTTATATAGTGAAACAAACAAGTTAAGTTTGCAAACTCATTGTAGAAAAAGTGCCACATACCTCATTGCTGAATATCACTATGGTCACCTTCAAAGTAGTCCCCTTGGAAAGCTGCGCAGCAATGCTAGCTCCTAGTCCACCCTTCACAGCCATTCGGGAGCTCTTTCTGGAATGGCCATCAAAGCTGTTGTCGCATTAACCTTAATATCCTGAATGTCATCAAAACATCTGCCTTTTGATATTTTCTTTAGCTTCCATTAAAGAAAAAAGTCACTGGGGGCCAAATCAAGCGAGTAGGGCAGGTGTACAATACAGTTATTTGTCTGCTGGCTAAAAATTCCCTCACAGTCAACTATGCAGTTAAGTTTATGAACTTGCCACCTTGCCACCGTGTGCAATGACCATTTGCTTTGAAGGGTGAAGGAGGAGCTAGCATCAGTGCACAGCTTCCCAAGGGAGTACTTCAAATGCGCCTGTAGTCATATTCAGCAGTAAGGTATGTAGCACTTAGAAAAATTAAGTTCTCAGACTTAATTATAGGAACTCGTATACTAATTTTGTTTGTACAAGTCAGTGACACTGATTACATCCTTTGAGCTGTGAAACCATTCTCATCCTTTTTTTCTCAGTTGTTTCTCCCTAGTTAGCATAAACTCACTGCCTCCTAAAGTTCCTGTCTGACCTTTGAAGATACTATTGTCACTTTGATCCCATATAGATGATTTTTAAAAGAGCATAATGCTTAAGGAAGACATTTTTTAATAGTTAAGCTAGACTACTGTTTGGTATTAAGAAGACTTCAGGGGATATTTTTGGTTTGAGGTTTGGAGATTATCTCAGGGCAACAATTTCAGGAGTTTGTCCAGCCCCGATAGCTGCAGAAAATCTGAAGTCTATGAGAATTTGAAATTCTGTTCCAAATATTCTCCCTTTTGATTAGGATTCTTCTACTGAATCTTCAATCAAAATGTTCAGTAATGGTATCCAGGCACCATCCAGTTCTTCTGGTCAGACCACAAAAGAGGCAATTGTTCAGGAGCCAATTAACCACACATTCCATATTTTCAACCTACTCCCAACTCTCTTTCTTCCTCTGTTGTTCCAGGTGAATAGAGACCAATTGTCATGACTTGGATGGCTGCTTCCAAGTTTTTAAGAGACTGAGTACTATGCAGTGAACTGGGAGTTAGAACAGAAGCACTAAATATGTTGTTAGACCAATGAACTGGGCTGTCCCAGGAATCCAGCACCCTAGACCTCCAAACCAAGCACCAAATCTCACGAGGTTTTTGGTTATACATAAACATCGTTAATAGCTGCTCTTTTTTTTTTTTTTTTGGTTATTATTGTTGTTGGAAATGCGTCTATCACACAACTTTTGCCAGTTCAAAGTTTTATACTTACAAACTATTAACAGGAGTTACAGTAATTGGTTATGCAATCCTACCCATAAGTAATACGGTTTTTCCATCACTAACTTCCCCCTCCCCCTCCCTCCTGCCCCTGGTACCCACTAGGAAACTTTGGCCTCTACACAGTTGCCTTTTTTTTTTTAAAAAAATCTTTTTATATGATCAGATCATACAGTATTTCTGCCTCTGTGATTGACTTCTTTTTTCTGAGGTATCTCTGGGTAGACTCAGACCTCCAGTCCATGGTTGGCCCGCAAGGATGTTAACCATTTACATGATGCAGCGACTGCAGTTAACGTACAACTTCATTACACTGGCTAGGTTTCAAGATAAAAGCATTAATTTACTAAATTTATGCATTTAAAGTGGTCCACAAGTTTTTAAAGGAGTCTCTGGATATCACAAATCATTAAACATTCAACTACTAACAAAAAGGCTTTCTATTTGAACACCCCTAGGGGTGTTTTGGAAGACAAGCCTGGTGATCTGCTTCTGAAAGGTCACAGCTTTGAAAACCTCATCTAACAGTTCTACTCGGCACACGTGAATTAAAACTGACTTAGTGGCAACTAACAACAGCGATAACTATTTTTTAACTCCTAGCTCGCCAATTCTTAAAATGCAAACACATATATGTATATGTGTATGTATATGTGTGTATATGTATATGTATGTATATGTGCATATATATATATATATATATATGTATATGGAAACCCTAGTGGCATAGGGGTTAAGTGCTACAGCTGCTATCCAAAAGGCTGGCAGTCCGAATTTGCCAGGAGCTCCTTGAAAACTATATGGAGCAATTCCACTCTGACCTATAAGGTCTCAGTGAGTTGAAACCAATTTGACGGCAGTGTGTGTTTTGTGTGTGTGTGTGTGTGTGTGTGTATAGAGAGAGAGAGAGGGAGAGAGAGAGAGAGACATACACACACATATACGTATCTACATGGTTCCCTGTATGTAAACCTTAAATTGTCTATCTATCTATCTGTCTGTCTACCCACCTATCTACCTACATACCTATCAATAGATAGAAACAGATACAGATATAGATTAGATAGAATAGATCTAGATCTAGAAGTGTACTGGGAACCTTAAAAATTAACAGTGTTGCCATTTTGGAAAGCAATCTGGCAGTTCCTCAAAAGGTTAAGTGTAAAGTTACCACATAACCCAGTAATTCCTCCCCAAGTCTATATCCAAGAGAAAGAAAAACATAAAAACTTGTACACAAATATTCATAAGAACATTATGTACAATAGCCAAAAAGTGGAAACAACTCAAATGTCCATCAACTGACAAATGGATAAATAAATACGGTATATCAGTACAATGGAATATTACTCAACCATAAAAAGGACTGAAGTAGTGATACATGATACAAGCATGGATGAACCTCGAAAACATTTTATTGAGTGAAAAAAGCCAGATACAAAAGACCTCATATTATATGATTCAATTAATATGAGATGTCCAGAATAGACAAATCCAAAGACAGAGAATATAGATTTATGGGTATTGGGGGTTGGAGACAGTGGGAAACCAGGAATGACTGTTAAAGGGCTTTTTTTCTTTTATGGGATCATGAAAATGTACTGCAGTGAGATGGAGGTGATGACTGCATAGCTGTGTAAATATACTAAAGCCACTGAATTGTATACTTAAAAACTGGTAAGTCTTATGGTATGTCAATTATATAGGGAGTGGGGAAGGGAGACTGGCTATCTTGGCCAGAGTTAGAACCTCTATAGAACTTGATTTCTTAAGAAGAGAAAGGAAAAAAAAAACATAGAGATCAGAGACACACAGGTAAATCATATGGAAAAAACTTTGAAGTTCATGTTTGACAATTGTTCACCAGCAGTGGTGAGTTATATGTTATTGCACAAAAAAAGAGAGAGAGGGGAAAGAAAAGATGAAATGATAAAACTTCACCTGTTTCAGCACCCGCATAGTTGGAAAATAGAAAGGACAGCAGCTTTAGTGAAGACTTCTGGTACAGCCCGACGACAGTTTCATTCAGCGGGTCCTTGTTCTTGTCCAGCCAGCCAGCAATGTTGTAGTCCACAGTGCCAGCGTAGTGCACCAGCGAGAAGTGGGCTTCAGCCTTGCCTTTGGTGGGCTTGGGCTTCTGGAAGTTGTTGGATTTGCCCAGGTGCTGGTCATACAGTTTGTTCTTGAAGGAGGTGTCTGTGGCCTTGGGGAACATGCACTCTTCTTCCAGGATGGAGAAGATGCCCATGGGCTGGAAGGAGGGTAACAGAGACTATGCTTCAGAGTTTAAAAGTTCTGACCAACATTTGGGGACAGTGGTGGTTTAGTGGTGTAACCCTTGCCTTCCGTGTAGGAGGCCTGAGTGTGACACCTGGCCAGTGCACCTCAAGGGCAGCCACCACCCATTCTTCACTGACAGCTTAGGTCTTCTTATGATGCTGAACAGGTTTCAGCAGTTTCCAGACTAAGGTGTACTAGGAAGAAAGGCCTGGAGATCTCCTCTGAAAAATCAGTGAAAACCCTGTGGATTACAGTGGCCTGATCCACTAATTACTAGGACCAGACAGTATTTCATTCCATCCTGCATGGAGTCACCGTGAGTTAGGGGCTGATTTGATGGCTATTAACAACAACAGGAAACAATGATTCTATAGCCTAGAGAAGCAGAAGGCAACTTCTCTGGTGCTGTCTGGTGTTCAGACCACTGAAAGGGGAACTTCAGGAGAGCAAGGTTCTTAGTCTGTTTGCTGTAATTATCTACCCCAACCATCTAGAATAGTGCTATGTCTGCTTTGTGTTCAATTAACGTTTGTTGAACAAAAATCACAGGAAGAAATCACACGTATGTAAATATAGCTCACTTTTAGCAACTGATGTTTAAAATGTAGTTATATATGTACCCATAAAGTAATATGAGTAATTCTTCAACTATGTCTGCATTTTTCAGTAGCTACCTTAGGTAGATATGTTCATTCCAATGTCACTAGTGCTCAAAATGTTACAGAAATTGCATTTTAAAAGTTGAGTCTCATTCACTGTTTTCGCACAACATCCCTTCGAAAATCACACTCTCTCATGGGTCTTCCTCCTCCTTGAGCATCTCCTCATGTTCTTAGGGACAGATGAGCCCTCAGCTCACAACCACACCTGCACTGATTCAGATGTATGAATTGATCCTAAGTGTTTTTCAAATGCTTATCATCACTGCACAAGGGATTGCAGCTATCTGAAGGCATGCAGCCTGGAAAAGTGGGGCTAGGGATACCAGCTTGTTAAAAGGGAAAAGTTAGAGCAAGCAGATGATGCTCCCAACCAAGGAGGAGGGCTCCCTGGGGAGTCACATCTCTCTACCTTCTCGATGAGCTCAATGCAGGCAGCCAGGTCCATCCCGAAGTCAATGAACTCCCACTCGATGCCCTCCTTCTTGTACTCCTCCTGTTCCAGCACGAACATGTGGTGGTTGAAAAACTGTTGCAGTTTCTCATTGGTGAAGTTGATGCACAGCTGTTCCAGGCTATTAAACTAGGTGTTTCAAACACCACAGAGTTAGAGTGAATTTGAAAAATACAATGGGAGTGCTGCAAAGCAGACACAAACAGAAGGTCCAGTTGTTTACTCAAACAACTCACATCAAAGATCTCGAAGCCAGCAATGTCCAAGACCCCGATGAAGTACTGCCTGGGCTGCTTGGTGTCCAGCTGCTGGTTGATGCGGGTGACCATCCACAGGAACATCTTCTCATAGACGGCCTTGGCCAGGGCACCCACCGAGTTGGTTACCTTGAAGAAGGATCAGCCACTCAATGCTTCAAATTAATATGTTTATGCTTGCATTAAGTTGTAGCTTATGAAGTTTCTGTCTTACAGATTAAAAACAGTCACATACAGACAACTTAATGTTTCTTGAGGTGTTTGCTCAACTCATGATGTGCCTCTTCTCTGAGAACTCTCTTACAAAGAGAGTTTTCTAACAACCATGGTTATACTGCATGACTCTTGCCCCTGAACACCCTTAATTTGGCCAAGGGTGAACAGTCAATCCAAGTTGGGTTAATCAGAGTGTCCCTGCTGAGGATTTGGACTTGAGATCAAAAGACACCAATTTCAGTCTTAGGGTATGGCTGAAAACCATGGAGTGTAAACTTGGAAGCTGTGAGATGACCACAGACAGGAGAGGTAGAGAAAACTTATCAGCGTGTTGGGGATACGGCTGAGAGGTGACAACTACATAGTCCCAGAGAATACTCTGGAGAGTCACTGTCTGGACCCGGAGGGCTTTTCAGTTCCTGGTTCCAGGTCCTTACAGAGTCCAGCAGCTCTCCTTGATCTGTGTTCCTTGCGTTTTCTTTGGAGCTTAAGAAGGAATACCCTCTCCATGCTGAAACCAGTTTAGTGTGTATATATATATATTGTTTAATATGTAAACAGTCAAATATGCAAACCACTTTAATATACCTGCAAACCCATGAATTTTCAGGGGATGGTTAAAATAGCACAATACTGCCATTACCTGGATTCAGAGCATCTTGATTACCTGCTGGACGTTTTGCCCTTTAGTGACGTACTCATTGCCAACCTTCACCCTCGGACAGCAGAGGCCTTTCAGCATCTCTGCAGAATTCAGACCCATCAGGTACCCAGCTTTGTCAGCCACTTAGGGAAGAGGAGAAAGGATACCATGTATAACATAAGCACACAAGCAAGCACCAGGACACCGTTCTGACTCATAGCAGCCCCACATGTTACGGGGTAGAACCCTGCTCCTCAGGGTTTTTTTGGCTGTAATCTTTAAAGAAGCAGATTGCCTGGCCTATGTTCTACGGAACTGATGAGTGGATTCCAACTGCCAACCTTTAGTTCGGTAGTGGATCACAAACTGCTTGTGCCATCCAAGGACCTCACATAAAAACATCAGCCCCTAAAATATCCAGTCAGACCCTGGCTCCTTCCAGAAAGGTTTTGTACAAGCCCTTTTGGTGTTTGTGTGTTATCCTACATGCATCAGTCCTGGACTTGTCCAGTAAGGATTCAGTCTCACTATCCACAGGCCCAGGTTCTCAAGAACTTACAACTTGCCTTGTAGATGAAACCCTCAGTCACGATAAAATACAACGAAATGTTGTGAAAGTAAAGGAAGTACCATTTGGACAACTGGCGATGTGCATTAGTCACATTCTTAACTCATACAAGGTGCTGTCTTAGGGAGAGAAGTACAAAACCTCGACCCTGCCCTCAAGTGTTCAGAAACTAGATGGGGAGACAAGTTAATGAAAATTCAGGCAAATATTTGTCAAATGGTGTCTTACAGTCGTGCAAATGTTTAAGTGCTGAATTGCTAAGCGAATGGTTGATGGTCTGAATCCACACAGAGCCACCTTGGAGGAAAGGCTTGGTGATCTATTTCTGAAAACTCAGTCATCGAACACCCTACGGAGCACAGTTCTACCGTGACTCACACGGGCTCACCGTGAGTTGTAATTGGCTTAAGCTCAACTTATTTTACTGATTAAATACTCAGTAAAAAGCTAACTGTGAGCCTTCTTTTTTCCCTAAATTCTCTCCCCTTTCCTGCTTCTCCCAATTAGAGGATGGTGCCTTTATTTTCCTAGCTACTCAAACTTGAAAGCTTGGGTGATACATTGTTCTTTCTTACCCTTGACTTGCCTATGTTCAGACAGGCACCAGGCTCTTCTTGTTTCACCTTCCAGATAGCTGGCATCTCCTTTGTTTCCAAGAGCTGTGCGATAGCACGGAGGCAAAGAGCCTGAGTTCTAGTCAGACTGCCTGAGTTCACGCCTGGGTTTTACTTCTTCTCTCCCTCTTTTTTTATTCATGGCTAGGACACTTATTTTAACATTGTACTGTGGAGGTGATTAACATTTTTAGAATTAAAACATATGCCAGTAATAGCACAAAAGACAGGAAGTTGGCTGTGTCATTTTTTTTAAACTGTACTTTAGATGAAGGCTTACAGAACAAAACTAGTTTCTCACTAAACAGTTAATACACATGTTGTTTTATGACTCTGGTTAACAACTCTACAATGTGTCAATACTGTCCCTTTTCAAACTTAGGTTCCTGTTACCAGTTTTTCCATCCCCTCCTGCCTTCTACTCACCACGGCAATGGTACACCCCTTCAGTCTTGGTTTGGTTTACAGCCCGGTCCAATCTTTGGCCGTGGGGTGAACTTCAGGAGTGACTTTGTTACTGAGCTGAAAGGTTATCTAGGGACCATACTCCCAGGATTTCTGCAGTCTCTATCGGACCAGCAGATCTGGTCTTTGTTTTTGAGCTGGAATTTCATGTACATTTTTCTCTAACTCTCTAGGGACCCTCTATTGTGACCCTTGCCAGAGCAGTCAGTGGTAACAGCTGGGTGCCATCTGGTTGTACTGAACTCAGCCTGGGGGAGGCCGCTGCAGATGTGGCCCATTAGTCCCTTGGACCCACATCTCCCTTGTACCTTTAGTTTTCTTCATTCTCCCTTGCTCCCAAAGGAGTGAGACCCGTGCAGTATCCTAGAATGCCACTCACAGGCTTCTAAGACCCGAGACACTATTCACCCAAGTAGAACGCGGAACGTTTTCTTCACAAACACTACGCTAGGCCCGTTGTTGTGCCCTGTTCCCTGAGACCACGGTCTCGACTGTCCTGAGCAAACAAATTCAGTCCTTCAGGGAGTGTGGCTATAACTGCGGGTCTTCCATGACCTTGCCTTGTGCAGTTGTGCTGTCTTTGCCAGTACTGTGTACTGTCATATCCTTCACCACAGTTACCACTCATCTATGGTCTATTTAGGGTTTTGACTTTTTAATTTTAATGGCTATGATAGTTAATTTTAAGTGTCAACTTAGGTAGGCTATGATACCCAGTTGTTAGTCAAACACTAGTCTAGCTGTTGCTATGAAGCATTTATGTGTGATTATTATTTAAATAGAAACCCTGGTGGTGTAGTAGTTAAGTGCTACATCTGCTAACCAAAAGGTTGACAGTTCAGATCCTCCAGGTGCTCCTTGGAATCTCTATGGAGCAGTTCTACTCTGTCCTATAGGTCACTGTGAGTTGGAATCAACTCGATGGCATCAGCGGGCCATAAGTGAAGCAGATTATCCTCCACAGTGTGTGTGGGCCTTGCCTAATCTGTTGAAGGTCTCAAGAGCTAAACTAGATGTGTGATAGATGCGTTTGCAACAACAACAACAAAAAGTAGCAGCTGAAGGTGCTTATATAGAACCAAAGACCTCATGAGATTTTGTTCCTTAGTTTAGAGATTTAAGGTCATGGTTTCGTGGGACAGCACAGTTAACTGGTCTAACATGTTTGGTGATTCTATTCTGCCTCTAGAACATTGCGGAGTGCCTGGTGTATTAAAAGCTTGTAAGCAGATATCTAAGACATGACAATTAACTCTGTTAACCTACAGTAACAGAGGAGGAAGGAAATTCAGGAATACTACACACCCTTTGCCTCTGAGATGATTTTGACTCGTAGTGACTCAATAGGGCAGAGTATAACTGTGCTATAGAGTTCCGAGGAGCAGCTGGCAGATTCAAACTGCCAACCTTTTGGTTGGCAGCTGGGGTCTTAACAACTGTGTCACCAGGGCCCCAAGTCAGAAATAGAAGGAGGATATAGGATGTGTGACTAATTGCCTCCAGGAACATCTGCATCTTTTGTCATGCAACCAGGAGAATTGGATGGTGCCTGGATACCGCTGCCGAACATTCTGATCAAAGACTCTATAGAAGAATCCTGATCAAAAAGGGGAAAATTCAGAACAGATTAACAGGTGCTCATGGATTCTAGACTTGTTGGGGCTATGGGAGCTGGATAAACCCCTGAAACTGCTGCTCTGACATAATCTTTAAACCTTAAACCAAAATATACCCTGAAGTCTTCTTAAACCTAAACAACAGTGTACCTTAACTAGTGAAAAATGTCTGCCTTGAACATTATGCTCTTTTAAGAACTATATATTTGGAATCAAAGTAACAATGGCAACTTGAAAGAACAGACAGGAACCTTAGGGGGCAGTGAGTTTATGGCCATATGAGAGAAATAGCTCAGAAAAGGAGGGTAAGAATGGTTGCATAATTCCAAGAGTATAATCATTGCCATTGAATTGTACATGCAGAAATGGTTGAATTGGCATGTTCTTCTGTGTATATTCTCAAAATCAAAAATAAATAAGAGTTAATCTGGAGGTTTTCTCAGGGAGGATTCTGCCTCCAAACTATAAATAGGTGTCCTGGTAGAATTCTCTTCTCTCCTCTTCAAATGTCTGACCTACTGATTTCGGAGCACACACGCACAAACAACCACAAAAACAGTTGCTTCTGAGTCAATTCCAACTCACTGCAACCCCACGTGTATCAGAATACGGCTGTGTTCCCTAAGGTTTTCAACAGCTGATTTTTGGGAAGTAGATGACCAAGCCTTTCTTCTGGGGACTTGTCAGCCTGTACAGTCACACGAGCCAGTTCATCAGGACAAATCTCCGTCTGTCTGACAGTCTCTCTTTCTCTCTCTGTATCTACCTATGCATCTATGTATCTATTCATCCATCCATCAACCCACTCACCCATCTACCTACCTACTTCCCTGTCTATTTAATCTAACTTATTCTGTTTCTCTAGAGAACCTTGACTAAGACAATGGCCTTAGTATTTTTGGGGGGCAGTGATGAGGCTATGTATACTAATTTAGTTTACAAGTCATGGGTATAGTTTCCTTTAATTCTCTGAGAAGTCAAGTCACACTGCTAGACATCTGTGGTGGTATAAGTGAAAAGTAAAGTTAGGAGGAGGCACTATGTTGCTAGCCTTTGATTCAGGAGCTCAGAGGATGTAGAATGAGAGAGATGATCCTCAGTAAGCAGACACGTGGTATTGGGGCCTGCTGTTGTCCAGCTCTACCCACCGCCTCACTGCAGTAGGTGCTGGATGGTCATGCGCTGTCCAGGTGGATGATGTCTTTACCAGCCCTTGTCCAGTGAGAAGTTCAACAGATGTCAGGAATAGAAGGGAAAGTGATGGGGGAAGACAACTTGGCTATTACCTTACTGAGAGCCTCCTTTTATACTTGAGTGATAGGACAATATCTGGATGTTAATGACATGCATAGAGAGAATATCCTCTCACGAAAGTCTACCTTAGAAGCCAGGTAAACTGATGGTGAATGGTCATTATTAATTTAAGGACATGATACTTTTCTGTGTTCCGACTTTATTTCCTTTACGAAATAAATGGACTTACCCAGTGCATGTACGATGTGCTTTGAACAACTCAGACTTGATTTATGCAGTGTTCAAATAGCAGCTCTTTAGATGAATACAGTTTATCTCAGCTGGCCTAGACCACTCATGAACACCAGTGGAGAATTGTGTGACAGTCCCCTTCCTAGATGCAATTACCTTCTGTACCATCTGGCTCTGCCTGTTCCTCTCGCTGCTTCTGTTTGAACTTCATGTTCCCGTAGTGCATTACGGCTCCCGTCAGCTTGTAGATCCCGACTTTCTCCTCTGAGCTGAAGCCCAAGATGTCAATGGCATTCTGGGAGGAAAAAAGGAGAGCATCACAATAGGACTCAGGATTCCACAACACTGCCCAAGAGCCCATCCTTTTCCTCAGAGTTCCTGAGATACAGTGCAGGTATGTTTGCTCAAATTTGAGGGTGTCAGGTGGAGTGTGGTAAATTAGGAGTTAAAATCCATTTGTCTAATTTAGCCTGTTGGTGTAGATTGGTAAAGATTGTGGGGGAATAATGTGAAAATGTAGTTTATTCCACCAAACAAGAACTGATTCTAATCTTCTCTCACCATATGTAGATCTGGGGATGGTTATTTGAGTGAGAATATTGAGAAGCATTGTGTAGTAGTGGTAGGAAGAAGTCTCTAGATGCAAAATGGTACAGCCTCTGTGAAAATGGTTCAGGAGCTCATCAAAAAGTTGAGCACAGAACTACCATATGGCCCGGCAATTCCCAATACCAGGAGAAGTGAAAGCAGCAACAGAAACAGAAACCTGTGCTCCAAAGTTCATTGCAGCACTGTTCACTATAGCCAGAAGGTAGAAAAAACCTAAATGCTCATTAACAGATGAATGGATACACAAGATGTGGTTTAGCTATCAAATGGAATATTACTCAGCTATAAAGAGAAACGATGTATGACGTCCTGATGTGTGCCGCTGGGTGGATGAACCTTGCAAACATACTAAGTGAAATAAGTTAGTCACAAAGGACAAAGATTGTATGATCTCATTTATATGAAATAGGCAAATACATAGAAACCACAACTTATTGGTATTACCAGGGGCTGAAGGAATGGGAAAGGGGGAGTTTTTGCTTAGTGGGCACTGATATATGATTTGAAGAACATAATCAATGCTTCTGAATTGTATGCATTGAAATTGTTGAGCTGACATGTGCTTTGTTATGTATATATGTATCATAATAAAGGAAAATAAATTCCATGGCTAGCATGTAGCTGATGGGTAGCATCCATCAACAGCTCCAGATTTTGGCACTGAATTTCAGCAATTCCACTGTTTTAAAAATCAAGATGGGAAGATTTTAATTCACGTGTATATCTATACTATGCACACAGAATGTCCATTTTAACTCAAATATATATCTATAATACATGTACAGAATGTCCATTGATCTATTGTTGTTAAGAATCAGGAATAATAGGACTGAAAGAGAAGATTGTAGAAGATTATACCATAGTTTTTCAAACAAGAAAGAAGCAAAGATTTACAAAGCACCTTCTAAGTGCTAAATGTTAGGCACTGTGCATATGCTATCTCACTGTATTCCCACAAGAACCTTATGGGTGTACCCATTGTTCCAAATGTATAGGTAAGGAACCTAGTTTCAAAAAGGAAGAGTAATCCCTCCAAAATCATTCAGGCAGGGTGTGATAAAACCCAAACTGGAACTAGTTCTGCGTTAACTTCAAAGTTTACAGTAGCCGTTAGTTTGATTTTATAACCACAGACTCCTAACCAAAAGACTGGCAGTTAAAATCTGCCCAGAAGCACCTGGAAAAGAAGGCCTGGTGAGTGATGTCTAACAGGACACAGCCACTGAGAACTCTGTGCTGCACAGCTGTGCTCTGACATCCGTGGGATGCCATGACCAGAACTGACTTCATGGCAACTTCTTCTTCTTTTTTTTTTTTTGGTCCGTCTTCTACCACTAAGATTTAAACTTTAAATGTGAAGATTTAAACCCTTTGCTGGAGTACACATTGATCATGTAGCTGGGTTGGCAGTCCGAGCCTAAACATTGTCCACCACTGGGGTTTAAAAATATCTGGACAAATAGGTGAGCTGATGGGTTACAGGAGGTAGCTCAGTAGTAACAGGATGACACCGAGGAGGGTGGAAGCCTAAGGAGGACTGGCTGCAGGTTGGAGATAGAGCTCTTTCGTTGAACACTGTAAAGGCTCTGGTGACAGATTTACTACCTAGGGAGCCTCCAGGAGGCCACAACCCCTTGGGAAACAGGGCATTCTTCCTGTGTTTGGCCATAGACCCTCACTCTGGAGAAGCTTGAGTGATAGAGGAATAGTCACAAATCAGTAGACATTCTTTGTGTATATTTCACACGCACACCACACATGCTCACACACAAGGACTGATAATTAAGTTCATGAACTCGTTCTAGGAAAAGTGGTACAAGACTCACTGCTGAATATCCCCACAGTCACCTTCCAAATGCTCCCCTTGGAAAGCTATGCCCTGATCCCAGCTCCTGGTCCACCTTTCAAAGCGGTTTTGGAACTCTTCTTCTAGGATGGCCATTGTGCGTGGTGGCAAGTTGGCAAGGTGGCAAGTTCACAAACTTATCTGTATAGTTGTCTCTGAGGAAGGTTTTAGCCAGTAAATAAATAACCGTATTGAAACGCCCTCCCTACTTACTTAGTCTGGCCCCCAGTGACTTTTTTCTTTACCTGAAGATAAAGGGAATACAGAAAGGAAGGCATTTTGATGATATTCAGGACTTCAAGGGTAATATGACAACAGCTCTGATAGCCATTCCAGAAAAAGAGCTCCAAAATTGCTTCCCAAGGGCAGTACTTTGAAGGTGGCTGTAGTGATATTCAGCAACGAGGTATGTAGCACTTTTTCCAGGAGAAGTGTGCAAACTTAATTGACAATCCTCACATCTATATGCAGACACACGCATACATATACACACCCTGCAAGGGACTGGGGAGAGTGGAGATGGTGTATTTTAGTTAAAAATGTGGGTTCCAGGGCTGGACAGACACTCTCCGTCACTTACAAGCCCTGTTTCTGCAGGCAAATCATTGATTTTTTTTTTTCCTTTAAGACTCCGCTTCCACATTTGAGAAACGAGGCTTTCGCTAGATAATGCACACACAGCCACCTAGCTCAGAGCTCATATGTGTAAGTGCTCAACACACATAGCCATTATTATTGTCATCACCAGTCCTGCAGACAGTTCCCAAAGGTAAGGGCCAGGAGCTTAGCAGGTGTGCTGGGACGCCTGGCACCTGAAGTGAGCTTCAGGGAACAGCTGGGAAGTGGGATGGGGAGGCTGCTACATAGTATTTTATTTTTTCCTGTGTTAGACTTCTCTGTGTTTCTTAAGTTTTCTCAAAGAATCATGGTGTGTGTTTTTGAAATCTGAAAAATTTCAACAAAAGTTTCTTTTTAAACCTGATTAATGCGAAACTTTATTCCAATTAACATGCTAGATAACAGAACTGAAGGTTTGCTTTGGAGAACTTTTGTATTATCTATGTTGGAATCTTCTGAAGTGGAGGCCAGGAGAGTCAAGAGGGGGTACCCTCTGTACTAATTCTCTGTGAGAGCTTGGGTCTAATCACTTAGCATCCTTGGGTCCCAGTTTTCTCACTGAGTTACTAAGGTTGCTCTCAGCTCATAAAATCAATAGTTCTGTACTTAAAAAGTTATAATCTAGCAATCCCAATTCTAGGTGTATGCTCAGAAGAAGTGACAAAAGGAACAGAAACAGAAACTTATGCACCAGTGTTCATTGCAGCACTGTTCACAATACCCCAAAAGTGCAAACCTAAATGTCCACCAACAGAGAATGGATAAACATGATGCCTAGATACAACAGAATATTACTGAGCCATCAAGAGAAACGATGTCTGCAACATGCCACAGCATGGATGAACTTTGAAAACACCATGCTGAATGAAGTAACTCAGTTGCAAAAGGACAAATACTGTATGACCTTGCTCCTATGAAATAAACACATTCATAGAAACCAAAGTTTAGCATTACTGGGGGTGACTGGGAAAGAAAAGGCGCACTGAGTTTGCATTAATAGTGGTGGAATAATTAGGGAAAAGATAGGGACAGGGGTTGCACAATCTGAAGGGTGGAATAGTGTCATTGAGTTATGCCTGTAGAAACTGTTGGCTTGTCAGTCATTTTGTTGTTTACATTTACACCACAAAAATAAATTTACAAACAGACAAAAACTTACATCAGTGGCCAATAGTTCCTCACTGTCATCAATGCTGGCTACAGTGACCTCTCCTTGACTTACGAAGGGAAAGTCAAAGGGGTTGGTTGAAATCAGGAGCAGGTCTGAAACACAAAGATCCTGTTAGTACCACGCAAACAACTAACTCTGGCATATTTTCTAATGACAGTAATTTGGAAGATATGAACAATATCCCAACTTCTTACCTATAAGTTCTGGCTTTTTGTTTGACATAATCTGATAAAAAATATGATAGCTTCTCTCACTGGATAACTGAAATGTCACTCTGGATTTTTCTAAGAGATCTAAGGTGACAAAAAAAAAAGTGTGTTCTAGGCCACATTCAGGAGAAGTCTCTGAAGTAAAACAGCAAAGTGTGGGCGTCTGGACTTACAGGTTTCGATGTCCGCTGATGCCAGTTTTCCCGTGGCTCCAAAATGAATTCGAATGAACTTCCCCTGTTCAACAGCAGATTGGTAAACACCACAGTTATTGATTTATATGGTTCCATGGCAGGTCTTCTGACTCATAGTGACCCTATAGGGCAGAGGAGAACTGCCCCATAGAGTTTCCAAGGAGCACCTGATGGATTTGAACTGCTGACCTATAGCAGATGTGGTGCTTAACTACTATTCCACCAGGGTCACTATGAGTTGGAATCAACTTGAAGGCAGTGGTTTTTTCATTGTTGTTTTCCTGGTAGCAGGTCTAGGTCAGGTACTATCACATATGGATGGGAAATGAAGAGTCAGGAGGCAGTGATGTCTCCAAGAAGACATTCCTAACCACTTTCTCCTTCTTCCTGGAACTCAGGGTCTCCAAGACAAGTTAGCCAAGACTCAGATAGCTGTCTCCATAGCACCCGGCTCTGGTCTAACAGCTCAGCCAAGGTCACAGTTTCCTACTCCAACCCTCTGCTTGGGCCATCTAACTCTTGACTGCCTTCTTGATTTTAACTCTGTTTTCTTATACCTGGACTGTCAAGCTTTTCATACAAGCTCTGAATTGATAGCCTGTTTGGACTATCTGTCTGACTGCATTTTTGCCTGTGGAAGATAGTTCTGGAATCTTCCATCTCTTGCTGACTACAGGCAAATCTAGTTCTCAGGTTGCCAAGAGATTCCACACTGGGTTCAGATTTCCTCTTTTCTGGAAAGGAGAGGTGACATTATATGAAATGTGTTTATAGGTATATACACATATATAATTATATGTATATTTCTATATTTGTGTGTGGAAATCCTGGTGGCATAATGGTTAAGTGCTTTGACTGCTAACAAAAGGTTCAGCATTTCTCATCTACAAATTGCTTCTTGGAACCCAGTTCTGCTCTGTCCAACAGTGTTGTTATGAGTTAGAGTTGACTTGACAGCAATGTTTTTTAACTTATGTGTGTGTGTAGATATATATATAATATACACATTCACATCATATACTTATGTGTATATATTTATGAACACACACACACAATTTCACTCTCTCTCCCTGCAAAAGGAAACACACACACATGCTCTACTCATGTTATCTGCTTGACTGATCCCATATCAAACAGAGAAAATTTAAGGGCATAAACATTACCTTGCTTGTTCACCCACAGAGACTTGAATGCAGTAGGTACTTAATAACTGTTTGCTTAATGAAACCTAATATAAGAGTTAGTGAAGGGTCAGTGGAGTTACATATGAATTCTAACTGTTATATCTTCAGTAATTTTAGCTGCTTAATGGAAGCTCATAGAAGTTACCCTCAACTTGCATATGCCTGGAGTGTAGACCGTTTTGTTGTTAGGTACAGTCTAGTTGGCTCTGACTCACAGAGACCCTTTGTACAACACAATGAAACGTTGCCCAGCCCTGCATCATCCTCACAACTGTTGTTATTCTTGAGCCCATGGTTGCTGCTTATGTGTCAATCCATCTCGTTGAAGGTCTCTCTCTTTTTTCCTGATCCTCTGCTTTACCCAGCATTATATCCTTTCCATGGGAATAATCCCTCCTGATAACATGTCCAAAGTTTGTAAGATGAAGTCTCACATTACTTGCTTCTGAGGAGCATTCTGGGTGTACTTCTTCCAAGACGGATTTGTTTGTTTTTCCGGAAGTCTCTGGTACATGCAATATTATCCACTAACATCATAATTCAAAGACATCAGTTCTTCTTCAGTCTTCATGACTCATTCTCCAGCTTTCACATGCTTATGAGGCAATTGAAAATAGTTTGGATGAGGTGCACCTTATCCCCCAAAGTAACATCTTTGCTTTCCAATATCATAAGGAGATCTTTTGAAGTAGTTTTTCTCACTGCAATACGTTGATTCTTGACTGCTGCTTCCATGGGTGTTGATTGTGGATTCAAGTAAAAAGAAATCCTTGACAACTTCAATATTTTCTCCGTTTATCACAATATTGGAAACCTTGGTGGTGTAAAGGTTAAGCGCTATGACTGCTAATCAATGGGTTAGCAGTTCAAATCCATCAAGTACTGGAAACTGTAGGTTGCAATTCTACTCTGTCCTATCAGGTTGCTATTAGTTGGCACTGACTTAGATGCAAAGGGTTTGCTTTTCTGGTTTTTATCATGATGTTACTTATCGGTCCAGTTGTGAGGATTTTGTTTTATTTATGCTGAGGCACAATCTACACCAAAGGCTATTGTCTGTGATCTTCATCAGTAGATGCTTAAGTCCTCTTACTTTCAACAGGCAAGGTTGTGTCATCTACATCTCAGAGGTTGTTAATAATTCTTTCTCCAATCCTGTGTCCATTCTTCTTCCTATAGTCCAGCTTCTCAGATTATTCACTCAGCATGTAGCTTGAATAAGTATGGTCAAAGGCTACAGTATGATGATGCATAGCTTTTTAATTTGAAACCATGCAGGATCCCCTTGTTCTGTTCACCTCTTGGTCTATGTACAGGTTTTGCATGAGCACAGTTAAGATGTGGCATGACTCAAAATGAGAAACAACTGCAAATATCATTAGTAATTAGAATGCAGATTGTATGAAATGTGAAAGCAGGAAAATTGAGAATTGTGAAAAATTAAATAGAATTCTTAAAGATTGATATCCTGGACATTAGTGAGCTGAAAAAGACCGGTAATGGCCATTTTGAATCAGATGGTCATGTGGTCTACTATGCCAGGAAGGATGAATTGAAGAGGAATAGTATCACATTCATTGCCCAAAAGAAAATTTCTAGATCTATCTTGAAGTACAGTGCTATCTGTGGCAGGATAGTATCCACATGCCTACAAGACAGGCAGGTTAATGAGACTATTATTCAAACTTATATATCAACCACTAAGGCCAACAATGAAGAAATGGGAAATCTTTACTAACTTCTGCAGTCTGAAATTAATAAAGCATGCAATCAGTATGCACTGATAATTGCTGGAGGGTAGAGAAGCTAGACAGAATGACCAGAAGACTGTGAATTCTGAGTCAGGGCCAAGAGGAAAGTCCTGTGAACTCAACAGTGGATAATGATACCTGGGAGTATCTGAAGGAATTGTCCTCTGCTTTAAACTGGTGCCCAATAGCACCATAAGGAACTCGGTCCAAGTATGGGTAACATATCTCTGCTGTGAAAGACGCACATACACCCACTGGAAGGAGAGGGAGTTAGTTGTGCACTCAGGTAGACAAGTCTGTAAGACAATAAAGGGCCTGCCCAAAGAAAGAAAGGCCAGGACTCAGGTGCGGGTCTTTGATGAGTGCATCCACTTTGTCACCACTAATCATTTTAACCTTGTTGGATAATGATATAAAATGAGCTTCAGATTATCGAGCCACTGAGACATGTGAGGTGCTGATGCACTTTTGCAGCTGTGGACCTAAAGGAGGTCTTCATTTTTGGACAATTTCACCACTGACCAGTGAAATTAAATATAGGGCTGAGGTTCATTTATTTGGCAGTGGGAAAATAAATGCTTCATTGGTTGGCCTGACCCTAAGTGAAATGCTGAAGAACAAAGCATGTCGTTCAATACTGTCACTATCCTCCTATTACTAATTATTTGAGTCTTTCTATTTGTACAATGTTATCTCTGCTCCCAGCGCCTTCTGACTTAAACCCAAAACCAAACTCACCACTATCGCGTCAATTCCAACTCATAGCAACCAGAAGGGACAAAACAGAATGAACCCACAGAGTTTCCAAGGAGCACCTGGTAGATTTGAACAGCCAACCTTTTGATCAGCGGCCATAGTTTTTACCCACTACGTCACCAGGGTTTCTGCCTCCTGACTTAGGGGAGGTCAAATCTGCTAGCCCAATTCATGCTGTTTTCTATGGCTAATAAGTAAATGGACATTGTCCTATTGTACTTGCATTTTAAAACAGTTTTGCATAGAGAGGCCCATTTAGCATAAATAAATTGTCCTCTAATTGTGAAATTCAAATTCCTATGACTTCTGGATGATGTGAAATGATGTCCACTAGTTAGGGAAGGACAGCTCAACCTCTCTGTCTTCCAGGAACAAGCCAGCATGTACTTCAGACTATTTCAGCTGGGCAGATTGATCTGAATCACTCGGGAAAGACCAACTCTATTGTAGTTTATTTGGCAAATTTTCATACACAGCACTGAGGAGAGGGTGTGTTTCTTGGGGGGTAGGTAATTCAACACTGGACGGGGTCTTACAAATCTGGATGAGTTGTCATTCCGCACAGTCTTGGCATTTCCAAAGGCCTCCAGCAGGGGGTTGGCTTGGATGATCTGATCCTCCAAGTTTCCCTAATAATAAACAAGAGGATAAAGAGGACTTTGAACTGTGTTACTGCTCTTGGACAAGTCCCGTGGTAACTCGGGTGTGTGTGCTCTGAGCAGGTCCAGGTACGGGAGTTGACCAGCCCAACCTGGTGGCCAGTGCACACATGTTGAAGCACTCACATCCCCCTGTCACTACCCCAAGGAGTCTTCAAAGTCTCACCCTAGAGAAGGTCTTGCTGAAACAAGATGCTGACATGACGTGTGGCCAGGCTACATTCCAAACTGGGATGCGGCCCCATCATCTCAATTTTCCTTTCCCTTTTGATGACATTTCGTCATAAGTAGTGGACTTTTAAGACTTACATCTCTGTGAATGAGTGTATCACAACCTGTCTAATAGCATGACATCTGTGTTCAAAAGTAGAATGTTAGCAATGAAAGTGACTCAAGAAATCATGTTGTTAAAAACAGTGATTCTTGATTTTTTTTTTAAGTAGCAAAAAGTATTTCATGAGAAATGTTACTCGGAGGTCCGCTACTGAAAGCAGATCTCCTACCCTCAGCTTCTCTTTCGGGCTCCAGAGCGTACGGAAACTACTGGCTGATTCAGCGGTTTTCAAACTGTGAACAACTCAACGTGAACATTATGAATTATTAGAAATGTAAGCTAGTAGGTCTCACTTTAGACCTACTCAAGTAGAGATATTTGGTGTCTCTGTCACCTTGGCTGGCTGTCGTTATGCCCTCCAGGTGATTCTGATGCATGCTTTAGCTTGAGGACCACTGGCTTAACACATTCCTTCTCCAGAGGCAGATGTGTAGCTGGGCAAAGTCACAGAGCTGTCACTGACAGAGCTGCTGTTAGAGCCCGAGTCTACTAGTTGGCAATGTTTCCTGCTACACCCACAAGCACCTACAGGGCAAAGCCTTGCATTGTGCGTCCCTGTGGAGGACAACACCCTGCATACACTTAGCGCTTGCCCAGCATTTAGCTGTGATCACTTCGTGAAGCCTCCAGATTAAAGGACCAGCTCACCTGCATTTTGCCTGGCTGTGTCTCCTTCTTCTTGTCTCCAGTAACTGCAATTGTTGCAAAGTACTGGATGACACGCTTGGTGTTCACTGTCTTCCCAGCCCCAGACTCTCCACTGTTGATTTTAAAATAAATGAGATAAAGGAAAGTAGAAGGGACAGCACTGGCTTCGAAGTCATTGGGATGCAAACTAAAATTACTCACGTGATGAGGATGGACTGGTTGTCTCGATCTAAAAGCACAGAAAGAAACAAAACAAAACATACAACAAACAATATAAAAATAAGGTAACATTGATTCAAACCTAAAACCCAACCCAAAGTATTCTGACTCATGCCAACCCTATGTGTTATAGAGCAGAACTGCTTCCCAGAGTTTTCTTGGCTGTAATCTTCACCAGAGCGATCGGCAGGCTTTTCTTCTGTGGCGCTACCAGGTAGGTTCAAACCACCAACTTTTCAGGTGGTAGTCTAGTGCAAATCAGTTTCACTATCCAGGGACTTTAGAGTGACAGTAAACCACCCCAAACCAGATCTGCTGCCACTGAGTCGATTCCAACTCATAGCAAACCTATAGGATAGAGCAGAACTGCCCTACAGGGGTTCTAAGGAGTGGCTGGTGGATTCAAACTACCACCCTTTTGATTTGCTGCCATAGATCTTACCCAGTGTGCAAGCAGGGCTCATTCACGGTAGTTAAAAAGAATCAGAAAAGAAGTAGAGAACATTGTCTCTAGCTCTGGCTTTGTGGTTAATTACCAGCATGATTTGGGCTTGTCTAATGTGATTTGGGAAGAAAGATCTGATGATCTGCTTTGGAAATGATGATCTACAGTCAGTGAAAATCCTATGGGCCCCAACAGTCTGTATCTTGGGGATAATCCTGAAGAGCCAGTCTTGGGGATAGCACAGGACTGGGCAGTGTTTCGTTCTGTTGTACATCGGGTCACCATGAGTCACGGGCTGACTTCAGGGTAGCTAACAACAACAGAAGCAGCAACAACAATCTTGTTTGGGACAATTCCTGCAGATTTCCAAAGTGTGGGATGTGTGACACAGGCAACTTGAGATATAAACAATGATCCCCACTGTGTGAAAGTTATTCATGTTAGTAGATCACTAGCATCATGATAATCACTGTCTCATCTAGTTAGCTCTTTCTTTGCAGAAAAACAAAATGAGTCTCAGTCTTAGAGTTTGTGTAAGTAACAGCTTCTAATTAGAATTTATGGACATAACTTGCTGTCATTGTGTTTTTCTTTTCTGTTACCTTTTATTTGCGGAAAGTGACACTGGTTTTCTGTTTACAATCATGACATTAATCTTTCCTCTAAACAGATACAAGTTTAGTCAATTTCAGGTGAAATATCAAGTATACAGAAATGCCAAGGATTGTGGTTGTCATATAAAACCCCGAAACCAAACTCATTACCATCAAATCAATTCTGATTCAAAGCAACCATATAGGACAGAGTAGAACTGCTCCACAGGGTTTCTGAGGAGCACATGCTAGATTCAAACTGTTGACCCTTTGACTAGTTGCCAATTTCTTAACCACTGCACCCTCCAGGCTCTGGTTACGCTGAAGGAATGACTACAGTTTGGGTAACAATGCACTAGATGATTTTTAAGCACCTTTCAGATGTCAGATGTTTGCTTCTACTTCTTGAATCTGTAAAAGCTAAGTCACGTGAGAGCTAGACAGACAGAAATGTTACTGAGCATGACAATGTGACGGTATTGCACACTTCTCTGTGCCATTCTGGAAATTTAGAGAGAAGAAAGCAGAGACTGACACTGGAGAAGCAGACAGGTGAACGGACAATGCTATACAGTAGTCCTCCCTTATCCAAGGGGGATATGCTGCCAAGACCTGTGGATGCCTGAAACCACAGACAACACCAAGCTATACATGTACAATGTTTTATTTTTCCTATACGTACTTACTTATGATAAAGTGTAGCACTTATCATGCACTGTAATTTGAGGTAAGACAGCAAAGCACAGATGGAAATGGGTTCTTATTGTAGATCTTAGCAACCTCAGCATACGATTTTATTATTATTATTACTAAGTTAAGGGAAACCCTGGTGGCACAGTGATTAAGTGCTACATCAGCTAACCAAAAGATCAGCAGTGTGAATCTGCCAAGTGCTCCTTGGAAACTCTATGGGGTAGTTCTACTCTGCCCTGTAGGGTTGGTGTGAGTTGGAATTGACTTAATAGCAGTGGGTTTGGTTTTTGGTATTGAGTTGCGAACATTTTCATTTAAAGGAAGCACTTTACAGCTTCCCTTTGGCATATCTGAATTACCAGAACAACTATTCTTGAACTCTGGGGTCATTATTAACTAAAGGAAGGATGCGTTGAACACATGCACTGTAATACTGCTACAGTCAATCTGATAATGCAGAGGGCTACCGGTAACTAATGTGTGGGTGGTGTGTACAGCATGGATACACTGGACAAAGGGATGATTCATGTCTCAGGCTGGCCAAGGCAGAGCAGACGGATTTCAGTATGGGATTCATAATAGAATACAATGTAAAACTTATGATTTGTTTATTTCTGTAATTTTCCATTTAATATTTTTCAGATGACAGTTGATTGTGGGTAATTGTAGATAGTGAAACTGGATGAAGGGAGACTAGTGTAACTATTTCTCCAACTTTGCTTTTCATAGATGGCTATTAATATAGCCTCTTTCTTAACCATGCCCATATTACACGGTTCCTGGGATAGCTTGTGTTCCCCACTCCCCTAAGTGAAGGTGTTCTTAGTGTGGGTACAGCACGATCACTAGACCAAATAAAAATGATCACTGATAAGGAAAGACGGTGCACCCCTGACTTATTGTCATAAAATCATCTGAATTGCCTGCATTTACCTCGATCATTGTATCACTGAGATGACCAAGGCCTGTTATTGTTTGCTGCTGTCAAATTAGCCCTCAGTTCATGGTGACCCCACATACAATGGAATGAAATGCTTCCTCGTCCTGTGCCATCCCCATTATCGGTTGCAGATTGGACCCTTATGGTTCATAGCATTTTCGTTAGCTGATTTTTGGAAGTAGATCATCAGGCCTTTCTTCGTAGTCCACCATAGTCTGGAGGCTTTGATGAAATCTGCTTAGCATCACAGCAACATGCAAGCCTCCACTGACCAATAGGTGGTGGCTGAACTTGAGCTGCCGTGGCCAGGGATTGAACTTGGGTTAAGGAATTGAATAGCTAAAAACTACTTCCAAAATACGGACTGAAGAAATCACTTACCAGTCAGCATGAACTGATAGGCATTGTCAGAGATGGAGAAGATGTGAGGTGGGGCCTCCTGTCGCTTTTTGCCTCTGTAGGCTGTCACTACCTCAGGGTTATACACTGGCAGCCACTTGTAGGGATTGACAGTGACACAGAAGAGGCCTGAGTAGGTCTGTGGGAAGCAAGAACCATAGAAGAAGACTGTCTATCCCCAACCAGACAGTTGGAATGGAGGGCTTGTCCCCCAGGGGATGGGCAGGTTGGCTCACGTAGATCATCCAGGCTGCATAGCGCTCTTTGAGGTTGTACAGCACAGCGGGCTCGTGTAGGTGAGTCATCATGGCCATGTCCTCGATCTTGTCGAATTTGGGAGGGTTCATAGGGAACACCTGATCACTGTTCAGAGTGATTGTCTGGGTGTTGACAAGAAAAATAAGTGATAAATGGAAGAATGAATGACCTGTGCCCTGCTTTACTAATGCAATGGAAGCTGTGAAGTATTGTTGTGTAATTAATTCATTCCATGGATAAGTTTATGGATCATTTCCATGTCCAGAGATGATCTGTAAGCAACTATCTTTGATCCTGATTTGAACTTTTGACCTTCAAAACTGTGATAAAATAATTTTACGTTCTTTAAAGCCACACATTTGTGATGCCTGTTTATAACATCTCTAGGAAACCAAGGCAAGTGGCCAAGGCCAAGGCAGATTGCCTCTGTTTTTACTTCATTTGTTGTGCTGAACTGAGACGAAGATTGAAAGGTTGAAAAGACCAAAGTGTCCTGTGCACTTCCACCTCAGTAATCCTGCCCACATGTGTGCCCTTCTCTGGAGTATTGCCACTGAAACTGTGTCTAGAAACCTAAAAAGTTCAGCTGAAGTGCCACCATTTCCATGGCCCATGTTCTCTCTCCCCTGTTTCTTCAAGGCTCCCACAATTCCTTGTACTTCTCTAGTAATTAAAATATTTGGGTTTGCATACTGGTCCACGACTGAATATTTTGAGACTATTAATTTTTCTCTTCTCTGTGTTTTCCCCTCCTTCCCCCCCACATTCAAGCATACATGTGGCTCTACTCTCCGTAACTCAGGAAAGGTACAAGATAGGGCAGAAAATGGGAAGAACCTGTTTTCTAAAGGTGTTAAGTCTGAGAAGAGTTTTGATGGTTTTACAGGAAAGGTAAAAGGAAGGGAATTCTTTGGTATAGACCAGATCTCTTGAGGGGCTGGGTGGCCGTATGCCCTTCTGCCATCCAACTTTAGACTACAGAGAAGCATCCAAGGTAGCAAAAGGGGAGACGGAAAGTCTCTGTATGCTAAAGCTTCAGGCACTGGGTCTGATTTTCTAGTAGACCTTCCAAGGAGCCAGGGAGACCCCAGTGTAAAACTGTGGGCTCCAAGAATAATTGCGGAAAAAAATCAGCCAAGTGAAAAGGGGCTGAAATTAGAGATCAAGTTCAATTTTACAACATAAAAGAAAGATCTGTCTCATGTGCCTAAATTTGTGAACTTAGATTTACACTGGTATGTACTTTTTAATTCTTACATCAGATGGTAAACTTTGGGAAGGAAGATGCTTATTTTTCCTTACATTTGCAAAGTGATCAGCTCTGTGACCTAGACATGGTGGCTGTCCAAAAACTATTCAATTGAACAGTCTACTGCAATCCTATACATTAAATAATGCAATGCACTGTATTTGTTTCGGCCATCCATCAAGCCATCAGCACCAACTTCTTCCAGTACCCCAACCTCTTCCATTCTCACTTTCTCCTTTTCTGCAAAACAAACACCACAAAAACCTTCCAAGTCTAAGTCCTCAGAGAAGGAAACAGCCAGAGTAAACATACGTGCGGTAGCAGCTTTCACCTGTTAACTCACTATCGAATTAATAGATGTACGTTGGTTTTATGTTCAAGTTTCTATCAACTAGCATGCAAATTCTAATATCACCAAAAAAAAAAAAAAAAAAAAAACAAAGCCAAAAACCACTGCCATTGATCATAGTACTTAACCACAATGCCACCAAGGTTTCCCAATTAAAAGGAAATGAAAATGTCTATATCGTCAAAGACATGATCACTTACCCGGTCATCCAGGGTCTTGACTGTGACTTTGTCATTCTCTCTGTTCTGGATCATACCTTTCACGTACATTTCCTTATCATCCACTGCAAAGCAGGCTTTCTTAGAATCAAACGGGCGATTCTGAGCCTCAATTCGTTCCTTCTCTGGTTTCCGGAGGTAGGGAGCTGCTTCTCCGAAAACAGCCATCTCCGCATCAGAGCTCATGACTGCAGGGGACTGGGAACACCAGGGCAATCACTGAGGCTGTGCCAGGACGGTCTCCTACCTTGTTATTTCCACTGAGACAGGGGCCAGACTCATAGGTTCCCGGGGTTAACTCCTCCCTGGGGCTCTAGGACCAGACTGAGGGGATTAGAGTGGGCAAGTGAGAGTGAGCTAAAAGGGACAACTTACTAAAAATAATAATAATAATAATATTATAATAAACATAATTCTTTATAGTTACAGTTCCCATTGATCTTTTTTATATATGATACACCTGCTTATATTTTGTAAAGATGTATATGTAGTATAGTTCTGTGTTCATTTTATCAAAACTAAAAGTATATATAATAAAAAAAAGTGTGTGTGTAGAGGGGAGTGATATTACTGATGAATCCTTTGGTCGTACAAACTGTCAGTACTCTCAGACGCTAACTGAAAGGTTATAGGCTGGAGTTCACCAAAAGATGCCTCAGAAGAAAGACCTAGTGATCTACTTCCAAAAAATTAGTCCTTTTCTTTGGAGTCAGTTTTACTCTGACACACGAGGTTACCATCAGCTGGAATTGATTTGATGACTTTTTTTTTTAAATTTGACGGATAGATAGGCATCCCCTTCCATCTGTGTCCTATTTAGATAGGTTGCATTTTAACTTTAACTTGGTCAGTAGCTCTGTTGAACAGTTTGTGGTTAAGTTTTCATAGAAAGAGACTGGGATTCACCCAGAAAGAAGGTTCCTGGCCTGTGATCATCGTGCTGGTTTAGCTTCCCTCAGCTTTTACCTGGAGATGAAGAAGATTTAATCCAGTACTTCTTTCCTTTTTGATTTCTATAAGCTAGTCTTAGCATCATGACCTAAGGATATTTTATTTTAACAGCAGTTCTCAAACACTGTGGTCTCCGAACTCTTTATACCTTAAAAATTATTGAGAACTCATGAGTTTATTTTGATCATGTCTATTGATATTTATCATATTTGAAATTAAAACTGAGAAAAGTTAAAATTATGTGTTAATTCATTTCAAATAGCTGTTAAATCCATTACATGTTAGTATAAATAACATGTTTTTAAAAAATATTGGTATATTTTTCACATAAAAATGGGGAAGAGTGACACTGTTTTTCATTATTGAAAGTCTCTTTATGTCTGGGTTAATCGAAGAAAGCTGGATTCTCATGTCTGCTTCTGTATTCAATCCATTGCTCTATGTCACTCTGGTTAAAGTAAATGCAGAAAATCTGGCTGTTCACAGTTGTATAATTTGGAAAAGAAAGGAGTATATTAATAACCTTTTCAAATAATTGCAGACATTCTTTTTTGATGCTACACCAAAACTTAACAAGAGGTAGTTTCTTAAAGACTAGTTGTGATGAGGAATCGCCTATCAACAATATACTCTTTCACAGTGTATAATCTGTTGATCTGTCCTGCACTTTGACTGAATCTTTTATCCATGTATGACCATCATCCACTGGGCATTTGTAAAAGATTGATTCACTCAGTCATTCAGAACTTCAAATGTTGATACTTTTTATATTATCAAAATAATATTCATTTATGTCAGCATCAATTTTGTCAGAAAATTCTGTAAGTGTTAGGAATCTGTCAAGCTTATGGTGACAGACACAGGTTTTCAGAAGCTCTAATTTTTGCTCCAATTCTCAAATTTCTCATTACCAGTCCTGTGATTCGTTTCGCTTGAAGAGGCAGATGCAGTTTGTTCATTCTGAAGAACATGTCTGCCACATACCCAAATCTGAACAACTACAGTTAGTCTGCTAGTGGTCCTTTTCAAGCAAAAAAGGTTCTTCATGAATAAAATGCCTCAAACAACTACACATACACTTTTCTTCAAGACAGGCATTAAGCTAAGCTTTGATATTCAACTTTTAGTATGTAAAAGGCGTGCTTTATGAGAACTTCCTATTTCAGCATAGAATAGTAAAAAGATGTTTTAGAGATTTAATAAAACTATTATTTTTTACTTCTGTGAATCTCAAGTCATTCATAAATAAAACTAGCTTTTAAATTTTTTAATGTAGTTTTACTTTTTATTAGCATGGGTGCATGGCAGTAAGGAATACAGTGATTACTAGTACAGTTGAAGAAGCCCTAGTAGCGCAGTGGTTAACACTTGACCGCTAATCAAATGATCAGTGGCTCAAACCCAACAGCATCTCCTTGGGAGAAAAGTGTGACAGTTTGCTTTTTTAGTAAAGATCACCAGCATTGGAAATCCTATGGGGAACTTCTACTTTGTCCTATAGGATCACTATGAGTCTAAATCATTTGGACAGCAACAGAGGTTTATTAGTCATGTTGGGTACACTGTCTTGATTTGCAGTAGGTGCCAGCAGTTTTATCCATCCTTGTTTTTGCACCATTAAGTCAACATAGTGAAACAAGAAAATAAAATCTTAATATTATTACGAAATGAGAGTAGTGGTGGTTCAATAGAAGAATTCTCCCCTTGCATGCTGGACACTGAGGTTCAGTTCTACCCTACATGACTTTTGTGCAGCTACCACTCATGTGCCATAAAGATTCAGTGGAGCTTCCAGACTAAGATGGACTAGGAAGAAAGGCTTGATGATCTACTTCCCAAAGATCACCAGTGAAGACCTTCTGGATCACAAAGGTGAGATCCACCAACAATCATGTGGATGGCACAGGACCTGGCAGCAGTCCACTCTGTTGTGCAGGGTGGTCCTAAGTTGGGTGGACTCCATGAGCTAACAACAACAACATTACTACAAAAGTTGTTTGGATCTCGTGTACTTCCTGAGAGATTCTTAGGGATCTCCAGGAACCTGTGGCCACACTAAGAGTACTGTTGCACTATATCTACTGCCACCCAATTGATTTGACTCATAGCAACCCTGTCAGACAGAATAGAACTGCCCCATAGAGTTTCCAAGGAGCACTTGATGATTTAAACTGCTGACTTTTTGATTAGCACACATAGTACTCAATCACTACACCACCAGGGTTTCCTATAGTATGGGGGAATCTTGGCAAGTTACAGGGTTTTACTTTCATATTATTCAGCTTGACTACCCAGAACGGGAAACCCTGATGGCATGATGGTTGAGTGCTATGGCTACCAACCAAAAGGTTGGCAGTTCAAATCCATTAGGCACTCCTTGGAAACTCTGTGGGGCAGTTCTGTTTCATCCCATAGATTGATAGCAGTCTGAATGAACTCAATGGCAGTGGGTACAGTTTGGTTTTAGTTGGAATCAACTCAACAACACGTGACAGTTTTAAGTATATGCTCAAAGTGTTGTTGGAAGATTTGTTATTAGTTGTTGTCTAACTAGTTACAACTTATATTGACCCTACATGTGCAGAGTAGAACTGCTCCTTAGGGTTTCCAAGACTGTGACTTTTCGAAAGCAGATCACCAGAACTTACTTTCCAGTTGCCTCTGGGTGGGTTTGAATCACCAGTTTTCAACTAGTAGGGGCATATGACTTTTTTTCCCTCTATATCAGAGAAGCTGCTTTATATTCTGAGCTTTTTTCTTTAAATTCCACACCAGAAATACTTACACAGGTGCTTTTTTTAGGACATTGGTGGTGGTGGGGTTGTGTGTGTTGGCAGGGGTTGGTGGATCTGAGTTTTTGCAATGACCTCAAAGAATGATGCCTGAGAACCACTGGTATAAAGCATAACTTTTGGGTTTCTAAGTCATTCTTTGGAAAACCATGACATTGTACTACTGATTGTACAAAAAATACCTTATGCAGCTATTTCTTATTTTAGTGGTTATATGATTATTCACAAAGCGTATCTCTTATCAGAATTTAGTATGTTACTAATAAAATACACTATTTCATATTCCACAGAGATTTGAGAGAAGAATTTGTTAAAAAATGTGAATAAAATTAAAATTGATGAAATATATGCTTCCTATTTAGAGAGTAGTGTAGTGGGTTAAGTGCTATCTCTGCTAACCAAAAGGTCGGCAGTTCAAATCCACCAGGTGCTCCTTGGAAACTCTGTGGGGCAGTTCTACTCTGATCTATAGCGTCACTATGAGTCAGACCTGACTCAATGGCAGTGGGTTTTTTTTTATCTAGGGAGTGTGTATATTTGTTTATGGCAATGATACAAAGCAGTGTTTTTCAAACTTTAGCAGTCTCTGGGTAGCACAAATGGTTAAGTGCTTGACTGCTAACTGAAAGAGAGGCAGTTCACACCTATCCAGAAGTGCCTCAGAAGAAGGGTCTGGTGATCTGCTTCCAAAAGGCCACAGACACAGGAACTCTATGAAGCAGTTCTACTCTGCAACACACGAGGTCTCTGTGAGAAGGAACTGATTTCACAGCAATTCATTACTAGTTTTTTCAAACTTTAATGTACATGTGAATCCAATTGGAATCTCATTGAAATGTATATATTCTGATTCAGCGGTCCTGGGCTGAGGCCTGAGAATTTCTCAGCTGCTGTAGCTGGTCCACGAGTCACGCCTTCATAGCAATGATAAAAAGTATCTTTTTAGAAAAATCTAAGAAATGAATGAATTAATGTAAATAAAAATATTAAGTAAATGAATAGTCCTTGTGTTAAGTAAATATTGCAAAATTCTTAGTAGTAATATAAGAATAAAGCCTGAAGTTAGGATTAAAATAACTCACCATTGAACTGTATTTCTAAGCTTCCTTGTAAAACAAGACTATACTAGTTTTCAGAAAGAGGTTTTGTCTTTCCACACATGACTTTAGTCAAGACGCGGAATACATATCTCATAATTGTACTATCTAATGATGCTTGAATTTTCTTAGCAATGTTCTTTCAAAGGTGTTGTCCAGACAGCTTGAACACCTTCAGGGACAACTTTTTCCATTTTGGCCAAGACTGAAGATTCTTTTCGCTTTGAACTAAAGTCGTCTCCGTAACTTCAGAATGATTGATCCTCATTCTAGCTCTTAGTAGCAACAAAGCAAGTTCAGATCTCCCTGCAAGAACACTCTTCACTCGTTTGAGGACTGCTCTTGTGTTCTCCTTAGCTTGGCCTTCTCCAAGCTAAATAACCCCAACTCCATCTTCATCTGTTTCTTCCACAGTGTGTTTCCGAATCTCATTTACCGTGCAAGTCACTCTGTCCTGAACCCAACTGCTGTTAATCTCTCTTAAAGCGTGATACCCAAACCACATGTGGTTCTCCATCATAGCGAGTCCCTCACCTCTTGTGACCTAGGTGTGATGCCTGAGGTAGTGATTGCCCTTTTGGCAGCCATATCACAGTGCTGACTCACAGCTCGCTGCTAAGCAAAGCCTCTCAATCCTCCCTGTGCATGCAGTTGCTAGGTCAAATCTTCTCCTTGTATTTACTCAACTGTATTTTGGGACCCAAGGGTAAAACTATTAATTCTTGGCTGATAAATTTTGCCTTGTTAGATCTGACCCAATTCTCTCGGCATGAATCATGGTGTCTCCTGAACTATACTCCCTAGAAAGTCCTTCAATTAAGCTCTTCTTTTTTCTTAAAGCATAACCTATTCCAACTCTTCACAGTGGTGTTCTCTCAACATCCCCCTCTGTGCTAGTTTCAAAAGGTCTTCTGACGGAAGCAGCCGTCCCAGCCCATGTCATCTCTGTCTCCCTCTTTTATGCCCTTCTTGCTCGCTTGCCCTCTGGTTGTTGTCAGTGTAACATCCCACTGTCTCTGTCAGCAACATTGTGGTCATAACGCAATTACACTTTGATATTTTTTTTTTTTTTTTTGGTCTTAATCTGTCAAAATCACCTATAATGAACACACCTTTTTTTGGGAAAGGTATTGCTTATTCCTCTGTTTATTACTACTCTGAAGAAGGTTTGCAGTGACCCTACCTTGTTCTGTTAGCATTCCTTGTAACGAAAGCCACCGATTGGTAAATTCTGGGGCACAGATTCTACTCAAGAGACAGTCAAGTTAACCTGTGTGCAAAGACTGGCTCTTGACCTTATAAACATCATGCTTTTGGGGCCTAACTAATACATTTTCATGGAACTTGTATGTCAAAGAAATTTCTGTGCTGTGTTTTCATACCTTTTAGTATAAAATGTGAGCAAAATTGGGAAGCCAACTTTCTTTTGATAAAAGCTTGTGTATTTTATAATCTGCCTTTAAGAATACTTAAATAATTAGTTGCAATTCCATCAATTTTAGCTTCCTATCAGTATGGCAAGCATGAAAACATAAAGAATAATGTTTGCTAATTACAATTACTACAATCAACATCAAGATGAATGTCACTCTTACCTTCCTGATCAATCCTTCAGGAATGAAGCGTCTTCATGAGGATGATTCAGGGAATCAAAAACAAGCAAGCAAGCAAACAAACAAAAACAAATGAGCTACAAAAAGATTAAGTAAATGCAGAAACTGCATTTGTTCTAAGTTTATCAATGTTTGTTTAGATAAGGTGCACAGTGGACAGTGTAAGGTGGAAATAAATTTGCCATTTTGCAATTACTTTCTGTTAAATCGCCGTTCTTTAAATAATCGGTAAATGATGATATCTGATACACATACTTCTGAGTACCTTGCATATGCAAGGTACCTGCAAGATTCTTAAAGCGGGTGTGAGGAGAGGTAAAGTACAATCTCTGGCCTACTGGAATGTAAAATTTAGTTAGGCTTAACAGAAGCGCTCAAATAATTCTTTGAACAAGGAAGAGTAAAAGTTGGAATAATTCTGCAAGCATCTCAACTAAATATTAAGTGAGTTTAGAGGGACACTGCTTCGGGTTGGGGTGGGGGTAGGGGGCTCTGAGAGATCAGGGAGAAAGAAAGAAGGAAAATAAATGATGCAGGTCGCAACCTGGATGCTCCAAGCCAGTGTGTCAAATTCTTGTGACGATAAGAGAAAAGTTGTGGAGTGTGAATGAGAACTTCTTTAAGAAGTCTAGGAATACCCTAATTCTTCCAGAGAAGATAAAGACAGGATGCTGAAAACTCAACTAAGTATTGTCACCTCTGGGAGTTCGTAACTTACCTGGCTATCTCAAAAAGCTGTGTGAGTCTAAAGAACATTCAACATAAAATTGAACTTTAACTCTCCTTTTACCATGCAGTACTTTTGTGGAAGGCCATCTAGGTGGCACAAATGTTTAAGCACTTGGCTACTAACGGAAAGGTTAGAGGTTTGAATCCAACCAGAGGTACATTGAAAGAAAGGCCCAGGGATCGGCTTCCAAAAAGTCACAGCCGTTGAAAACACTATGGAGTGTGTATCTATCTTGACACACATAGGGTCACTGTATGACAACTGGTTAATTTACTTTTGTGGAACCAGGAGAGTGTGTCATAAAGCCCCACTTAGGAGGGAAGAAAACATTCAACACTTGGTTCATTATTCTAATTTCCTCCTTCCCTCTCTTTTTATGAGTTTCTGATAATCTCCAGTGGTGTAGTGGTTAAGTGCTACACCTGGTAACCGAAAGGTCTGCGGTTCAAATCCGCCAGGTGCTCCTTGGAAACTCTATGGAACAGTCCTACTCTGCCATATCAGGTTGCTATGGGTTGGCATCAATTCAGTGGCACTGGGTTTGGTTTTGGTTTTAATAATCTCCAGCTACATCCTGAAATTCTCACAAATTATGCCCCCCACCCAAAAAATAAATTAGTATTTATTTTATTCTGAGTTCTTAGTCAAAACAAAGAAGACAAGAACTTGGAGACAGCACTTCATACTTCTAGTGTCAGTTTTGTTAAACAGCTGTTTTAATTTCTTTGGGGCTTTTGTTTCCTTCTGTAACATGAAACAAAACCCATTGCTGTAGAGTCAGTTCTGACTCAAAGCAACCTTGTAGGACAGAGTAGAACGGCAAGGTTTCCCAGGAAGGGCTGCTGGATTGAAACTGCAGACCTTTTGGTTTAGCAGCTGAACTCTTAACCACTGCATGACCAGGGCTCCAAAATGAGACAGAGGGACCAAAAAAAAGCACTAGGATTCCTCTCATCCCTACAAATCTATGATACAGAGTTCTCTTGGTGAGATGGCAGCGTGAAATGAAACCGTAATTTCAGTCTTCCACAAGTCATCCAAGGCTTCAGCCACTACCAAAGGTGCCACTGGAGATGTCACACATGACCCAGACTATTCTCAAAACAGAGCAATAATGACCAGGCATACTAAGATGAATAAAATGCTTAGGAGAGTTTCATCCCACAATAATCTCCCAGAGATCCTGATATTAGGAGAGAAGAAAAAGAAAAAATCATAAAATTTAAAGTAATAGTTAAAGGCAGTCATGTAAGAGAGATTAACACTTAACTTATTTGTTTGCTGTCTGGGTGGTTGAATACTGACCTAAACAATTAGAGGATTTGCACATCACATCAGTTTTGTTCTGCAGGGTTTTTGGTTGTTTGTTTTATAATTACTTAGATTCTTGACTTTTGTTCCCTAGTAAAAAACTTCTTGAATGGCAGGTATCATGTTCATCTTATTTTCCACATTTCCTGAGCACTGCATCTTACACATAGTAGATCCTCAGTAAAGGCTACTGGCCTTTCCTCCTTGACTGTAACCAAATCAGGTGAAATCACAGTCCCATGAAATGAAAAAAAGGGAGAACAGGGAGTACTCACCTTGAGGGGTTGCGGTGGGAACCGTTTCGGGAGCGTGGCGCCCAGCTCTCTTTATACTCTCAAATCTGCTAGCCCAGCACTGTAACTTGGCTATAGTTGAGGGATCACCATTCACCCCTTAGATGTAAATGCGTTGTAGCCCTGATCTCTTGCTCTTGTTAAATTACTTGGATAAATGATCAGCGGAGGTTGCATAGTGCCAAGTCAGCTGCGTAGGGATTTTGACGTTGGACACAGATCTTTGAGACTTAGAGAGTCCCAGGGCCTGAGTGACACTGGGTGAAGTGTTCTAGAGAAGGTCGGTGAAGGGCAGAACCTCAGGATGAATGGTCAAGCAAAGGATGGTCAATGGCATGTAAAGCAAGTTCACCTCCTCATTGCCGTGGGGTGGTGTACTGGTCTCCCGGTAAGTTTACAGAACATTTAGGACTGATCATCTGACTCATCCAGTCTTATTTGCATCAGTTAATAAATACATTGTAAAAGCAGAACTTCCTAAAATGTATTATTGATTGTCTTCCTTATTTAACCCAGTTTCTTCAACAAACTTTGACTTTTTCTTGATTACCCAGGGGTTCCAGGAGGTGGTATTAGGTTCCTAGTGGATTTTGTTCTGTGCTACTTGTTCCTAAATTGCTATGAATTTTTGTGTCTCCTTTTCTTTCTTATACCTCCATTTTCAGGGCTAGCACTCGGCTGCAATTTCTTTCACGGTTAGTCTACTTTCTACTGATCTGATTTTGCTTTTTCTAGTCCCTGGGTAGCACAAATAGTTGAACACTCAACTACCCATTAAAGGTTTTGCAGTTTGAACCCACCCAGAGGTGTCTCAGAAGACAGGCCTGGTGTTCTACTTCCAAGGATCACGTGCAGCCCTGAAAACCCTATGAAGCACAGATGGGGTCACTGATACTCAGAACGGACCTAAATGGAGCTAACGACAATGACATTGAATGGAAAACAGATTACAAAATCAATAAATTAAGATTAGATTAAAGTAAGAGTAAATAAACTATAAGTGAAGCTTTAGGGGACTCTAATAAAAATGCATGGTCTTTTTAAGTTGCTTAGGGGCTTACTGGGAACGCTGGTGGCACAGTGGGTTAAGTGCTACCTCTGCTAACCAAAAGGCAGCAGTTCAAATCTGTCAAGCACTCCTTGGAAACTCCTTGAGGCATTTCTAGTCCGTCCCCTAGGGTTGCTATGAGTCAGATCTGACTTGATGTCAGTGGGTTGGGTTAGGGGCTTATTTGCTAAAATGAAAGTGATCTTTGAGTAGGGACAACTGTACTTGTAGAAGTTAGAGTGATTTATTACAATGCAAGCTGATCTGTTTGTATTTTGTGTAATTAGTGTTTGTTGAATTGAATATTCAGTCCTCCCAGCAGTAAAGTCTCGTGTAAGCAGAGGATTCCCAAAGGATGACTTGTGTAAGTCAAAATGAATTTGTGGGCAGAGGAGGAGCAGCAGGAATATGACTGCTGTACAGCATTTTTCACAGCAGAGTCAACAAAACACTGATTCTGAGAAAAACTGTGCAATATATGGCCCCATAGTTATGTGAATTTAGGAAATACAGCAAAATCTGCTCTTAGTGACTGACCATAAATATTAGCATACCAGCAGCTCTGAGAGCCAAACAGCTCTGAGAAGCCTTTTGGTAAAGACATACTGGATACTTTTTTTTCTTCTGGGAATTTCCTGGTCTGCCTTGATGTCGGAGCACCAGCTTTTTCCAGCTCCAGTACACAAGAGGGGAAAGCTGAAGGATGTAATATAGAAAGAAGTCTTCTCTGTTTCTTAACACCATTTCGCTCAAAAGAAATTCCCAGTGAGATATTTTTTATTCAAATGCACCCTTTTGCATGTAGCAGAAGAGGAGATGCCCAGTAAATGTTTGTTCCAGTGAATAAATGAATCATAAAGATTCACGGGGAACCCGTGTTGAGAAAAGACTGAAGTGATAAGCCAGAGGAGAATGGACTGGAACTCTTAGTTTCACTTAATAATAAACTCATTGCTGTAGGGTCAATTCTGACTCATAACGATCCTATAGGACAGAGCAGAACTGTCCTACAGAGTTTCCAAGGAGCATATGATGTATTTGAACTGCTGACTTTTTGGTTAGCAATGATAATAGTAGTTGGTATTTATTAAGAGCTCATCAAGTGCCAGCTTTTTACCCCTATTGTTTCATTGAAGAGTCACTAGTTCTATGAGAAAGGTGTTACTATCATTGGTGTTTTATAATGAAGGAAATAGAGTCATTAAAGTTTTTGTTCTAAGCAGCCTACCCTAGGACACGCTACTCGTAAGTGACAGAAACGGAATTCAAATGCTCTCTGGCTCTTGCTTTTGGAAGTACACTATTTCTGAGTGACTCTTCTGCGTGATCACTACACACGTGTCAGTTTGGAAGGCACTCAAAATACACAGTGGCTGCAACATGAGACTTGAGCACACCCACAGTCATGAAGATGACACAGCACTGGCAAAGTCTTGTTCTGTTATACATAAGTTTGCTGTGAATAAGAGTTGACTCAAAGGCAACTTACAACACCTCTGTTTGGGTGTGCCCTGGGAATGGGGAAATGAGATAGGAGATAGGTTTTCTGCTCTCAAAGTGTTGATAACAGAGATGAAAGAAAACCTGCGTAGACATCAAAGAGATACATCACTTTCCCAAAAATAATCTAAGTGCCAGAATAAGTGACATACACAATGGAACTGACATATGTGCAAGATATTTGAAAAAATGGAAAATGTGTTATATATGTAAAGTATTATAAAAACTACTATTAATGATAATTTTACTGATTTGAAGTAGGAAGAGATCTGGAAGGATGTGGTGACTATGGGATAAAAATGACTTTTGTAGTACTTTCCAGTTTACATAGTATTTTTTTATATTTTATTATATTCAATTTTATATACATATACCATTTGGGGATTTATACTCCTCATGTAATTATCATTCCTACTTTCTAGATGGGAAAACAATGTATAAGAGAGTTAAGTGACAGATCAAAATTCCCTATAACTAGTAGGCAATAGAGCAGAAATGATACCTGTCTCTGATTCCAAAGTTATCACCTCTATCCTGTACTCTTTCTCAAAGAAAGTGGACTTTTTTACAGTTAAGAAGAACAGGGAGAGCATTCAAGTCTTGAGGAACTAAGAGGTCATGGCTTGGAAACTAGAATTCCCAGGCATGTTTCAGGTAGGTCCACCGGGTGAGCCTGGCTGCCTGTAGGTTTGGGTAAGAGGATCGTGATGGTGAAGAATGAAGAAGTGGGCCAGGGTTGTCTGAGACAAGTTTCCAAAACCAAGTGAAGGAGTCAAGACATTATTCTGAGACCATTAAGGGAACCTTTTTGGATTTATGAAGAGGAAAGTGATTATGTATGTATAATCACAGCTCTAAGATAAATCTAGAAAAAAAGAAGTGTCTCTTGGATGAAGTTTAGTCAGAATGCTCCCTAGAAGCAAGGATAGTGAGACTTAGTCTCACTTACTTTGGACATGTTACCAGGAGGGGTCAGCTCCTGGAGAAGGGCACTATGCTTGGCACTGCAGAGGAAGACCTCATTGAAGGGAGACCTTCGGTGAGATAAACTGCCATAGCGACTACAGCAGTGGGCTCAAACACAGCAGTGGCTCTGAGGTTGGCTGATGACCCGGGCAGCACTTCGTTCTGTTGTACATAGTGTTTCTGTGAGTTACAACCAAGTAATGGCACCTGGCATGGACTGAATTGTAACCCCTCAAAAAAATGTGTGTAGCCATATGACTAGGCCATAATTCCCACTGTTCTGTGGTGGTCTTCCATTTTGTGATTTTCCTGTGCTGTAAATCCTAGTTTCTGTCTGTGGTTAATAGGGTAAGATCAGATCATTTTAGAGTATTAGGGTAGGACTGTAACACCTCTATTATGGTCATCTCCCTGATCCAAAGTAACAGCAGTGTCCCTGGGGTGTGGCTTAAGCCACCTTTTATCCTACAAGAGATAAAAGGAAAGGGAAGCAAGCAGAGAATTGGGGACCTCATGCCACCAAGAGAGCAATGCCAAGAGCAGAGTGTGTCCACTGGACCTGAAGTTCCTGTGCTGAGGTGCTCCCAGACCAAGGGAAGACAGTGTACCACAAAGGGCATCCTCCACAGCAGAAAGAGAGGAAATGTCTTCCCTTAGAGCCGATGCCCTGAATTTGGACGTGGAGACTACTGGACTGTAAAGAAATAAATTGACCTTTGTTGAAACCATCCTCTTGTGGTATTTCTGTTATGGTAGCGCTAGATGACTAAGACAGCACCTAACAACAACAACACACAACTGATAGATAATAGGACATAAAGGAGAGGAGAGAACCTGGGGGCCTGGAACCATTCAATAACTATTTATAAAATCTTGGTGCAAAACGTGCCAGGATGAAAACAGATGATTATACAGCCTATGGTGACCTACGGGGGCTAGGAGGGAGAGCAGTTAAATGTTTAGATTTAATCCCTGCATATCCTACAGATTCAAAGCTGTGTTTAGACTCTCCTCAGCATCAAGTGCCGTTGGCTTTTCCAGTCGCTGTGTGCTGGTTTCTCAGAGTTCATCTGCAAACTCAGGAAGGTCATTGTATAAACCAAAAAAATCAAACCCTCTGCCATCAAGTCAATTCTGTCTCATAGCTACCATTGTGTAGGCTCATATATTTTCTACCTAGCTGTCCCATGAAAACATAGCAAGAGGGGGAAAATTTTAAACTCCAGGAGGTAAAAAGGTTTTGCTTTAGGGCCTACTTAAGATCTCTGTGAATGCTAGGCTTTTCTTTTTTAACTGTATGAACATATTAATATAATCAATTACATTATTAACATGTTAAAGTCCACTCATATGACCTCGAAGGGGGAAAAAATACCCTGGTGTGAAATGTGGTGAGCCTTCATTAAAACCTACTGCTGTCAAGTTGAGTCCAATTCATAGCAACCCTATAGGTCAGAGTAAGAATGCCCAGTAGTTTCCAGTGAGTGCCTGGAGGATTTGAACTGCTACCCTTCTGGTTAGCGGTTGGAGCAGTCAACCACTATACCAACAGACTTTCTGAGCCTTCATTAAACGAGATAGAAATGAGTTTTGAAAGGAAAGGGAAAACCTCAGGGATACCCTGAAGGCAAGCTCAACAGGACTTTGATACCTGAGGGCCTGAGGTAGGAAGGGGAATCAAAGAATCCTTCGTTTCATCCTGATCTCATTTCATCCTGGGAATCTTGGAACGTGGTACCAGCCTCAAGGAGACACTGACAGGGAAAGACTAATTTGATTTTATATCTGTTGAGGTGGAGGTGACAGTGTAGATTTCCAATTGGTGAGTAGAGAGAAAAGATCAAAGTTTAAGGGAAAAGTGTGGCCTGGAAATGTCAGTCTGTGGGGTACCATCATTTGTATGGAGGTGATAGTTAAATTCATTAAAAAAAGTTGAGTTCTCAGAGGAAGACTGCATGTTTAGAAATTGGTGAAAGAATTGAAAGCAGAAAAAGGTAAAAAAAAAAAAGAAGGGTCATTCTGCAAGTAAGCAAACACATTATAGATTGATTAAGTCTTCCTAAAACATATGTTGTAAGTCTTGTTGTAATGTCTCTACCTGTGGATGCAATCCCATTTAGTTATGTTAATGAGACCATATCTGTGTAAAAAAATAAAATAAAAATTTGCTGTCATCAAGTCAAGTTGATTCCAACTCATAGTGACCCTATAAGACACAGTGGATCAGCCCTATTGAGTTTCCAAGGAGCAGCTGGTGGATTTGAACTCTAACCTTTTGGTTAGCAGCTAAGTTTGGAGTTCTAGGTTTATTACTGTGTGAAGATAAATTTCTATTTGTTAAAGCTACCCACTTACAGTGTTTTTGTTAAAGAGAAACGGAGCCAGCAAATGAGTCTTACGGGAGCCAGAAGAGCTGCATGAGTCCATATCTTACTCTTGTCATTTACCGACTGCAGCAAGTCACCACATTTTCTCCCAGCAGCTCTGAAGTCTTTTCTGCTGAGTGACAAAATCAGAAAAACAGCTGTTTCCACCCAAGTTTTAGCCCAGTGACGAGGCTACGGTGGGAATTAAAGGAGATAAAACCGAGACCACTGAGATGGGTCTGTGTCTGTGCATGGTCTGCGTCTAGCTCATGCCAAACAACACGTTTTCACTTGTGCCAATCTTGCCAGAGACCTCTGCCAAGTAATCCAGTGAGCACCAAAACATAAGTCGGCAATGTGGACTTAGCTGAAGATATTGTAGCGGAGACAAAGAAGAGAGCTATATTACTTTGTTGTTATTGTTGGTTGTCATCGAGTCCTTCCAACTCAAGGTGATCGTGTGTTCTAACAGAATGAAACATTGTCTGGTCCTGTGCCATCTTCACAACTGTTGCTGTATACTTGAGTTCATCGTGGAGGCTGCCGTATACTGCTTTCTTACCTAGGGGGCTCATCTTCTAGCTTTGTATTGGATAATATTCCATTGTAGTCCATAGAGTTTTATTTGGGTGATTTTTGAGAAGTAGATTACCTGGCTTTTCTTCCTTGTCTTAGACTCAAACCCTGCTGAAAGCTCCTCACCAGGGTGAATCTACTGGAGCCAAGCTACACTGCTGGTGTAGCTTCCAGCATCACGGTGACAGAAGCCGGTATGGTGATAAACCGACAGAGGCGTGGTGGTATATTACATAACCTGTAGTCAATTATTTAAAAGCTCCATCAAAAATGTCTGTTCTACAGAATCCACTGTCTCACCTCACTGTTAATGGTTTGCTTTCTCTTGTGATTTTGCACATTCTCCACATTCTAGAGGTACTCAGTTGCTCTTCCGTTGTGTGGAGCAATTTGCCTCTGCACTAGACCTTTGTTCCCACTATCTGCTTAACTAGCAAAATACTAGTCCTCAAGCTGAGAAGACCACTTCTTTCTCTAGAAGCCAACTCTGGGAAACACCTATTGTTATTCAGATAGGCCCCTTTAGAGGTCTCATCTCCAGCCCATTATCCCCTCAGCCCACAGCTTGTACCCTGCCATCCAGCACCCAATTCTCACTCCAACCCGGGAGATGTTCTGTCAATGAGGATTTTTCTCCAGTCTTGTTACCTTGTCAGTTCTAAGACGCAGTGGTGTTTCAGTGATAGAACTCCATGCCACCCTCCGTGCTGAGACCTGGGTTTGGTTCCTAGCCAATGCATCTCATGCATAGCTACCACCCCTCTGTCAGTGGAGGCCTGTGTGTTGCTATGATCAATGCCGAACAGACTTCTGAGGAACTTCTGTACTAAGGTGGGTTAGGAAGAAAGGCCTGGCAATCTACTTCTGAAAGTCAGCCAGGGAAGACACTAGGATCGCAACAGTCCGATCTGTAACTGATCGTGGAGATACTAGGAGGACTGGGCAGCCTTTCATATCGCTGAGCACAGGGTAACCAGGAGGCCGGGGTCAACACCACCACCTCTAACGAAAATAACAAAGTGAAGGTGGCTTCATTACTATTATTGGAAGCTGAGAAAGATGGTATTTTCAAGAGAAAGGATGTAATGAAGAAGCTGAAGAAAGTGAGGACCTGGGAAAAGGCAGCGGAGTTGGCGGGGAGCTGCCTTTGACACTGATGTCAGCAGGAAGGCAGGGGTGGACACGGAAGGCAGTTTTAAGGAGTGAGCAGGTGTTAAGGGGGAGGAAAATGTTTTCCTGATTTTCCAAGAGGCAAATCTCTGCCCATCTCTTTATAAGGCACATTTGCAGGAAATGTAGATTCTGGCGGAGCAGTGGGAAGGAGGAGGCAGTAGCAGTGCCAAAGACAGAACACTCAGAAAAAAGAAGGAGCAAGGTCATTGCTCCGAGGTTACTTGAGAAGAAAGGGCAATTACTTGTGCTGATGCAGGGATCATATCTTACCTTCACAACTCAGGCTATCTAAGCGCTTATGTAACAGATAAAATTGCAAAAAGCAGCAGAAAGTTTCCCAGTCAGCAACAGGAATTTCTACAGTAAGGGTTATACAAGGAACATTAGTGAATGATGTTAATTCATGTTTGAGTTGTTTAACTAAACATTTCAATGAGAATATTAGATTCTAGAACTAGAAGAGGCCTTGAATATTGTCTAACCTAGGCCCCCTTTTACAGAACCAGAGACTGAGGTTAGCTAACAGCAAGTTAACTAAATTATCTAAAACTAAGTTATCTGAAAGAGCAAGGTTATAACTCTCTCAAATACATATAGTACATAAGCTTTTTCATTGCCACTATTAGACACTGACATTTGGTAAAACAAAATGTTTATAGAAGATTATAAAGATTATTAGATAAATTGATTTTTATTCAATTCCAATGAGATGTATCATAATTTTCCAGGTAGGAAAACAGATTTGCCCAGGTTAAACAACTGGTTGTGCAGCTAGTAAGTGGCAGAGAGGGAACTAAAATAATGTCTTTTGATGCCAAGTCTAGTTCGTCTCTTCACTACAATATAGCTGCTGCTTCTGGCTTTGCAAGATCCTGTAAGACAATAATGCTCTCAGAATTACACACACTTTTCAGAACCACACACGAACCAGGCTTTCTTCTTTGCAAACAATATGGATTGTGAGGATGGCCTGGGAACACTGTGTTTGGAGAAGAAACCCTATTAGCAGGTCCGTTCAGAAAGCTGGCCACTTTTCTGCCTGGCCACATAGCTGGGACTGATGCCTCGGGGAGTCAGGGTCTTCCACCATTGACTCTTTTTAGCTGTACTCTGGCTACTTTTGGCTGGGTAAACCATCATTAGGTGTAAGAAAAGCATGACCAAATTCTTTTACTACTACTGGGCTCTTAATGATGATGGAATTCTTGGCTTCTATACTGAAGACCTGGGTTCGATCGTGGCCAATGTACCTCCTTCATGCAAAGTCACCATAAATCTGCCAGTGGTGGCTTTCATGCTCAGGCCGAGTTTGATTCCATTGTGTATGGGGTCACCATTAGTTGAGGACTCACACAATAGCAGCTACCAACAACATTAGAAAAAAATATATATCCTTACCAAAAAAAAAAAAAAAAAGGAAGAAAAAGATGTATCTTTTGCTGAACATAGCCAAAATGTTTATTTATCTTGACTTCCTGACTTAGGCTATGTAAATTTAGGCAAATTACTTAACTTCTCCAAGTCTTGGTTTCTTCACTGTAAAATACAGGTAACAGCAATATCTGAGTCATGAGGTTATTTTAAGAAATGAGTTGATGAATATATGGGAGGATACCATTGCAAAGACATCCCAGTTTGGGAAGCTAGAGAGCAGATGGTACCATGTGAACAGGAAAGCCAGAGATTTAAAAACCACAGGCTTCCTCTGGAAAAAGCACTGAACCCTGTCCGTGCCTGAAGGACAGTCAGTGTTTTCTGAATTTGTTCTTTTGTATATTTCATGTTGCTCTTTGGTGAGGTTCACCAGCTGAACGCAGCCTGTCCATTGTCCATCCAGCCCTTGGCTACCCTACATCCTGCATATAGGACATTCTTCTGTTAGCCCTCTTCCTTCAACAATAAAATGATGCAGTCTGGATACCTGCAAGTCAAGTGACCAGCCATCCCGCTTTGCCTAGGACTGAGGGAGTTCACGAGGCTTTCAGCTTTAAAATCAGGACCAGTTACTCTTGAGCTGATTCCAACTCACGGCAACATCAGTGTATGTCAGAGATAACTGTGCTACAAAGGGTTTTCAAAGACTTGACTTTTAGAAGAAGTTTACCAGGCCCTTCTGCCAAGGTTCTTCTGGGTAGACTCAAACCTCTAACCCTTTGGTTAACAGCAGAGTGTGTTAACTATTTATATCACCCAACTCCTCCCCTCCCCCCCATAACAAACCAGCTGTGGTTGATTCAATGCTGGTTCATGGTGACTCCATGAGCTGCACAGCAGAACTGTTCTCCCCAGGGGCTTGAAGGCTGTAAGATTTTGGAAACAGATCCCAGGCCTTTCTTTCAAGGTAATTCTGGGTGGGTTCAAACTACTAAGGTTTTGGTTAGTCGTTGAGCACTTAACAATTTGTGCCACCTAAAACAAAACAAAACCTATTGCTGTTGAGTCAATTCTGACTCATAGCTACCCTATAGGACAGAATAGAAATGCCCTATGGAGTTTCAAGGAGATATGAACTGCTGACCTTTTGGTTAGCAGCTGTAACCCAGGGATTCTAAAGTCAGGACAGTTCCAGGCAAACTAGGACAACTTGGTTATCCTACCTGAAAGGTTTTAGGTGTGTAATATCAAACTCCCCAGACTTAACCAAGATCAGGTTAAGCGATCTTGGTTTTGCGATCACCCACCAAGCCAGATGGGGATGAAATTCACACCTGCGACTGATAATTTCACTCAGCAGTGTCTGCCCTCATGGAAACTGCATTCTAATGTGTGTTTAGGTGAGGACAGACAATAAACAAATTGATACATGATGTCAAGTGGTGATAAATGCTGTAAAGTGGGGAAAAGAGCAAAGAAAGGAAGTAGTGGCTGTGTGGTATGTCATTTGAATAGCTAAGGGAAAGATTCTCTGAAGAGGTAGCACTGGAGCAGAGAGCTGAATGAAGTGAAGGGGCAAGTCATGAGAATATCAAAGGGGGATGGTACTCCAGCACAGAAAATGAGGGCAAAGGCTCTGCAAGGTGAGTGTGCCCGTGTGGACACTGAAAAAGGCCAGCTGGGCAGGTGCGAAGGGAGCTGGGTTAGTTAATAGTAGTAAGGAATGAATTTGCAAGGCTAGCCAGAGGTCAGATGATTTAAAGTCTCTACCACCATCTGTCAGTTTGTTGTACTGTGGTGGCTAAAATGTTGCTATGGTTCTGGAATCTATGCTACTGATATTTCAGATAATTGCAAGGTCGCTCATGGTAGACTGGTGGAGCTTCCAAGTCAAGACAGACCAGGAAGAAAGGTCTGGAGATCTACTTCCAAGAATTAACCAATGAGAACACAATGATCATGACAATTTCCAATTTAGTGCTGGAAGATGAATGCTCTAGGTTGAAAGGCTCTGCATAATAGCTGCAATAATAGACTCAAACTTACAAATGGTCATAAAGGTGGTGCAGGGCAGGCGACATTTAGTTCTGTTACGTCTAAGGTTCTCAAGAGTTGGAGGTGACTCCACAGTAACAACAGCAGGCTGAGGCAAGGTCCAGGCTTTAAATGTCAGCCAGCAGTCACTATAAAAACAACTTTAGTCTTCCTCATTCTGTTCTGAATGTTGCCCCTATTGTACTACCACCCTTCCCCCGCTCATGATTGCTTCATTCTGTTAAACAAAAGAAATTGGAATGTCTGCTCTTCGTTCGACAAATGGCTTATGAAACACTGTTTCCGGTATTGGAGGATAAATAGCTTGTTATCTCAGGTGTTTACGTTTCAGGGTGGGTTGTGACGGGAGCTGCGGTGTTGAAAACACGTGAAACTAAAGCGGCCGAGGACTGTGAGGGACAACTCGTAGGGAAGGAATGGAGAGAGCCGGCTTCACTTGCCCACAGAGGGGCGGAGTCGCGCCTGCCGGGCCCCGGGGCATCATGGGAGGGGCGGGGTGGGGGGAGGACGGGGCGGGGTGGGGGGAGGAGGGGCGGGGTGGGGGGAGGAGGGGCGGGGTGGGGGGAGGAGGGGCGGGGTGGGGGGAGGAGGGGCGGGGTGGAGGGAGGAGGGGCGGGGTGGAGGGAGGAGGGGCGGGGTGGAGGGAGGAGGGGTGGGGTGGAGGGAGGAGGGGCGGGGGCGCTCCGCGATCTCGGGGGGCGCCACCCGGGGGACCCTGCGGGCCAGGAGGTGAGCACGCGCCTTACGGCCTGCCGCTGGCGAGAAGCACCGTGGTGGTCTGTGATTCATTCATTAGCTGCGTGATTCCAGAGAGTAAATCCATGGGAATGTGCGGTAGAGGCAGTGTGGAACTGGGCGTGGGGAGGAGTTTGGTGGCAGCGCCCTGCAGGTGACTGGGCCAGATGGAAATGTTTGGAATATTCTTAGGTCGTCAAATCCCATTGGAAAATTTTCCGTGACTGTGTAGGCATTGTATTATATTGCATGTATATGTAGCTGTATAGTTATACATAATATATACTATTAAATTACAGAAACTGTGTGGGCATAGTGGGTAAGTGCTATGGCTACTAACCAAAAGGTCGGCAGTTCGAATCCACCCGGCGCTCCTTGGAAACTGTGGGGCAGTTCTACTCTGTCTGTAGGGTTGCTGCGTTAGAGTCTACTGGATGGCAGTGGATTTGGTTTTATTATAATTATAACATCCTGTTATAGTTAAATATTATACTGTATATAGTTGTTAGGTGCTGTCAACCTAGTTTCAACTCATAGTGACCCCATCTACAACAGAAGGGAACACTGCGGGCCCTGCACCACCTTAGTAATTAATTGCTGTGTAACTAATACATAAAGACATCTGTGGCCTTGGTGGTGCACTGATTAAGAGTTCAGCTGCCAGCTGAAAGTGTGTCAGTTTGAATCTACCAGCTAGGTGTTCCGTGGAAACCCTCTAGGGCAGTTCTGTTCTCCTATAAGTGTCACTGTGAGTCAGAATTAGCTCAGCACCAGTGTACCTGTGGGCAGCCACCACTTGTCTGTCAGTGGAGGCTTATGGTTTGCTATGAAGCTAAACGGGTTTCAGCAAGCTTCCAGACTGAGACTAGGAAGAAAAATCTGGTGATCTGTTTCCTAAATTGGTCAGTGAAAACCCTGTAGATCTAAAAAAAAAAAAAAAAAGGAAAAACCCAATCCACTGCCACTGGGTAGATTCTGACTCATAACAGCCCCATAAAGCAGAGTAGAATTGCCTCATATTGTTCGCAAAGATGTAAATCTCTAGGGAAGCAGATCATCACATCTTTCTCCTCAGGATCAGCTGGTGGGTTTGAACTACCAGCCTTTTGGTTATTGTTGAATGCTTTTACCCTCTGTGAGGGACCTGGCAATATTTTGTTCTACTATGCATGGGGCCACCATAAGTCAGGAGCTTCTGTAGCTGCTGGTAATAAAAACATGCGTTATGCCAAATCAAATGTCAGTACTAAGATATAAATTATTTTTCAGAATACTGGAATAAATTAGAATTCTGCCACTCAAAATTGACCACATTTCCCACTCTTTCTTTTAACAAAAATTCTCGTAATTTCAACCTTTACATTTCCTCAGTTCTCCCCAGAGAGAGCCATGGGTCAAAATTTTCTATGAGGAACTGTAATACTTTGACCTCCTGATGAAGGTCAGGCTCCTATAGACTAAGAAAGTCCCTGCGTTGGGTTTGTTCCCCAAGGAGAGTCGTTTTCTCCTTCGTTACCAAAGAGGTTTCCTTCTGTCCCCCGGAAGCAGCATGTTGGTGGCCCTCGGAGCCAGGAGGGAAGATTCAAGCTGGCAAATTCCATTCTTAAGTAAGGTTCTTTTCATCTTTCCAAGACTGATTTTTCTGCCTCCTGCTTAGGAAAATCTGACTGACAAAGTAGGCTGTGAAGGTGCCTGGGGACACTGGTATGTGTGTAACATGTGCCTAAACCTCTGCCATGGCCGGGGGGACAGATTTGAAGTTTGCTCACTGGCAGCTGCTCTGTGCTAGTCCTGGAATGTTAATCCCTGTAGAAAGCTTGGATGAAGAGCTCTTAGCAGCTGTGCTAATGGTCTCGTCCATCAAATGACCGTGTCTTTTTTACCCTTCTGTTGTCAGTCTTATCTGTATCTGTTATGAGAAGTGGATATGAAATCTTAAAATGCAGATTACCTTTTTCTTTATTTAAAAAACATGAAACTTTAAAAAACTGAGCACTGCGTGTACAGCTCAGTGACTGATTACATTCTTTGGGTTGTGCCACCATCCTCACCTTCCTTTTCTAGGTTGTGTCTCCTCTATTAATATACACTCACTGCCCCCTAAGGTTCCCGTCTAGTCTTTTAAGCTGCTGTTGTCACTTGGACTCCACGTAGATCTCAAACTCACTGCTGTCGAGTTGATCTGACACACAGTGACCCTATAGGTTAGAGTAGAATTGTTCCAGAGTTTCCAAGGAGTGCCTGATGGGTTCAAACTGCTGACCTTTTGGTTAGCAGACATAGCACTTAACCTACTGTGTCACCAGGGTTTTCACATACAGATAAACCAAATGAAATCCACTGCCATTGTGTCAATTCTGACTCATGGCGACCGTGTAGGACAGAGTGAACTGCTCCATGAGGTTTCCAAGGAGTGCCTGGGGGATTTGAACTGCCAACCTTTTGGTTAGCAGCCATAGCATGTAACTACTAGCCGACCAGGGTTTCTTCCAAATATAGATAATACTTAAAAAAGCATAATGCTCATTGTAAACGTTTTTTACTAGTGAAGCTAGACTACTGTTTGGTTTTCAGAAGACTTCAGAGGATATTTTTGGTTTAAGTTTTAAAGATTATTTCAGAACAAGAGTTTCAAGGGTTTATGCAGTCCCCTTGGCTCCAGAAAGTCTGGAGTCCATGAGTCACACCTTTTGTAATGTTTGCGTGTACTCTGCAGTATGAGGGTAAGCCAAAGAAGTATAGCTACAAAACCATAGAAACCTTCATTAATCAAAAATATTTAAATGTGAAGCTATTGTTTCTTAACATTATCCTCCATGAAGGTCTATAGGCTTCTGAAAATGGTGTTTCCATCTCTCAAACCCTCCCACAAAGAATTCTATGCTATTTGATTTACACATCAAAACAGGAGTTTTGGTGTCCTTGAGGTACCCAAATTATGTTCCTTTTAAATCTTCTTTGAGTTTTGGGAACAAAAAAGAAGTCTGAAGTGGCAAGATCAGGGATATAGGCCGTATGGGGTAAGGTTTTCCAAGAAAATCATGGTAGGACAGCCCTTACTACCCTCAAAGAATGAGGAGGTGAACTCGTGTGATGGAAAAAAATTTCTCAGTGCGACTGTTGAGGTCCTTTAACTGATTAGACCCTGGGTGACCTGATTCAGATTCTGGAGATGGAGCTAGCAAGTTTGGTCTCCCAACGGGTGGCAAACTGGCCTCGGTCTTCCTCAGAGCAAATGAGGATACATCCTTTTCAGTAGCAAATGACGGAAAAGTTTATTAAGGGCACAGACATTCCAAAGAGGGAACAGGTTATCTCCGTGAGTGGAAAAAGACCCAGCATAGATTTTGGGGGATGCTTTTTATTGGCAAATGCAGGGGGTGATTTCGTAGATTGGAGGAGGAGGTAGCAGCTTGGTTTTTGATTGGGTTTGAGGCTACTGAAGCTACTTCTCAGCTACCAGGAGGAATTGTTATATTTGTATGACAACTGTCAGGGAAAACTTATATTTGTATCACAAACTGCCAAGGAGAACTGTTGATATGTGGCAGATAAGGTTCCCTTTATCAATACCTATGTGTGTTCTGTAATGTAAACCATGACCTTTGTTGTCCCTAGAAAATGTTAGATTCTGGAATAAAATATATTGGTATGTGGTGGCAGTGATCAAGTTCCCTAGTTAACCTTGTCGCACCTCATGGCCTTTTTTCACCAATACAGTTTTTAGGTTTTATAAAACTTCTTTATGGTTACCTGCATGGTTTTCCTGCGTCCTTTGAGAAAATCGATTAAAATTACCTCTTTGGAACCCCCAAAAGCAGTTATCATAACCTTCTGAGCAGTCTTTCCTCTCTCTCTGAGTTGATAACTGGTTGCTTTGTGCTGTGTTCTAGTCTTGGGTTATTATCTGATGTTACTGATTTTCTAACCAAACAGCTGCCTTTTGTAATCCTTATAATTTTGGTTAGATTTTTTTGCAAATTCCATAAATTTCTGTTTATCTGGAAATGTCCTAATTTCACCATCATATTTGAGAGACAGTTTTGCGGGAAATATTATTCTTGGCAGCTGTTTTTTTTCTTTCGAGGCTTTATATATATCATCCCATTGTCTTGTTGCTTGCATGTTTTTTACTGACTAGTCCAAGCTTAGTCTTACTGATGCTTCTTTGTAGATACCTTTTCTTTTATCCCTAGCTGCTCTTAAAACTCTCTTTTTCTTTCGTTTTGGCAAATTTGATTATAATGTGTTTTGGAAACCTTTTGGGATCTACCTTGTATGGAATTCAATGAGCATCTTGGATAGTATGTTCTTCATCTTTCACTGTATCAGGGAAGTTTCTGCCAACAAATCTTCAGCAATTCTCTCTGTAGTTTCTGTTGTCTCCCCCTGTCCTGATACTCTAATCACTCCTAGGTTATTCTTCTTGGTAGAGTCCTACATAACTCTTCATTTTTTAAATTTCTTTTATCTGATTTTTCTTCAAATAAATTGGTGTTAATCTCACTAATTCTGACTTATTTGCCTCAGTACTGCTCCTGTGACTTTTTTTGTTTGTTGTCTTATTCTGAAATGTTATTGTTAATCTTCTAAATTCCTATTTTCTGTCTCCGTATGGATTCTTGCAGCCTGTTCAATTTGTCATTATGCTCTTGTCTAAACTTCTTATGTTCCTGGATTGCTTTGTCTGTGTCTTTCTTCACTTGTTCTACATTTTCTCTGATCTCTTGAAGAGTGATGTTTATTAATCTTTTGTATTTTACACCTGATAATTCCAGGAAGCTCTTTTTATCCCAAGATTTCTTGATTCTTTGTTTTGGAAGCATGCTGAAGCCAATATAGTTTGCTTCTTTATGGGAATTGATATTGACTGCTGTCTCTGTGCCATCAACACAGTGTAGTTACTTATGTTTGTTTGCTGTGTCCTGGCTTCTTGTTTTGTTTTGATATTGCCCAAATAGGCAGTTCATGTGAGCTACTTTGATTATTGGGGCTTTTGAAACTTTACTGTCCTGTCACCAGGTAGTTAGAGCTGTTACTAGGAATGTGAGTGTAATGGATTGAATTGTGTCCCCCACCCTCCCATCTGTAACAGTTTGGTTGGCCCTAATTCTTGGTACTGTACTACGTTCCTCCGTGTTGGAATTCCTGCCTCTATGATGTTAATGAGGATAGATAGGTGCTATTGTGTGGAGTGGGGGGCAAGGCTTAATGTGTGAAATTGTTTGAGGTCTTGTGGCAGTCTCTTGAGATATAAGAAGAATGGGAGGGAAGCTAAGGTTTGGGGATCTCGTATCACCAAGAAAGCAGTGCAGGAGCTGAGCGTGTCCTTTGTAGAGAACCAGGGTTCCTGCACCTCTGAAGCTTCTAGTCCAAGGGAAGATTGAGAACAAGGCCTTCCTTCAGTGCCTTCAGCAGAGAGAGCTTTCCCCTGGAACCGACTCCCTGAATTTGGGCTTGTAGCTTACTAGACTGTGACAAATAAAATTTCTCTTTTTAAAGCCATCTACTTTTGGTATTTCTGTTAGAGCAGCACTAGCTGACCAGAACAGTGAGAGAGCCTAGGAATTGGTTTACTTCTCTTGTCTGGATTTGGCTGAGATGTCCAGGTACTTGTTTACCACGTGTGTGTGATTCAGGTTTTCACCTACAGTTTTAGTTGGGCAGGGATGGTTAGTGTAGCCACAGGATGTGGCTGCAGCAGAGGGCCATGTGCTGAGCAAAGTAGGGGGCCAACAGCCACCGCTGAGTGTCTGTAACGAAGGTGTGTCCCTAGAGCACAAAGGTGGGTAGGCTTTGTGGTTGGACCATGGACACTCAGTGCTGTTGGCACCACTTCATGGGTGGCTAGGTGGCATGCATGGAGCCACCAGTCCTCAGGCCCTCGCTGAGGGTAGATAAGGACACTGCTTAATAGGCGGAGTGGTGTCAAATGTCATGAACCTGCCTCTGCACTGTATAGCTAAAGCAGTTGAGTTAGACTTCCAGTCTGTGCCCTGTTGTGCTGTTCTAATGAGGGCCTCTTCTGCTGAAATGGGCCTACAGACATCTGTGAAGGGATGAAAGGCATTCAGAGTCCATAGACCCGTTATGTCTATGCCTAAACAAAGGAAATATTACTGCCCTGGGTTACTGGCTTAGGGCAGCTGACAGATTGTTTTTTCCTGTTTGTTAATGTGTTCCTCTCCAAGCCCAGGAGAATGGCTTAGAGTAAATGATGAGTCCTATTTCCAGCCCAAGAGATTACATCAGTCTCTGAATCTAGCTCAGACTCAGTGCAGAGCAGTCATCGGGACAGGTAAACAAGAGAGAGGTTGTTGTCAAAGGGGTATTTAATTTTTTTTTAATTTATTGTGGCTTAGTGAAAGTTTACAAACCAAGTTGATTTTCCATCTAAAACCCCAAGTACCTGCCTCTCTGCAGCTGTGTCTGCTCTCCTTACCCTGTGAAAGCACACTCTTCTTTTCCACTCTTCTAATATTCACTCAACCAACACTTGTCCCCTCCTCTCCGCGCTCTCCACTCCCCTCTAAAAATAAACCAGTAAGACAGCCTCATATATATATGAAAGAATAAGGTACACACACCACTCTGTGTCCCCAAGTCCAATCTATTCTTTGTCTGAAGTGTTGGCTTCAGCTCTAGGCTAGCAGCAAGCCTAGGGGCCGTGTTCTGAGGGGACCATCCAGGTTGTCGGACTAACAGGTCTGGTCTTTTAATAGAGTTTTTGATTTGCACACCCCTTTTTGCCATGCTACATCAGGGACTTATATTGTGTACCCTATCAAGGCTGTCTTTGATGGTGGCCAGGGACCATCCAGTTCTTCTGCTGATGTAGTCTCCAAATCATATGGGTCCTTCTGTCTCCTGAACTCATTTTTTGTCATGTCTTTGATGTTCTCAGTTGTCATCTCTTCTAGGTGGGTTGGGATCAAATGATGTTCCTCAGATGACAGCTTACTGGCTATTAAGACCCCAGGCATTACTCACCAGATAGGGTGCAGAAGACTGTTTTAGGAAAAGATTAGTTATGCCAGTTGACCTCAATGTCCTCCGAAAGGCTACTTTTTGATCATCACAGTATGGTAGAGACAGATGTTGCCTAATTAGGGTCTATGCCCTGGAGCAGTCGAACCAATGAAACATACTCTAAGTCAGAAAGAGGGAGAAGGTTTATTAGGAGGTATAGTATCGATAGAGACTTAACAGCAACTCAAGTTGTTCTCTGTGGAGTCTTAAAGGACAATTTTTACATCAGAGTTATTATATATATTATTTTGGCAAGGAATTCTTAATGTTTTTAGGTCTCAAGTGAGTTTCTTGTAGACAACATATGGATGGGTCGTGTCTTTTGATCCAAGATGACACTCAGTGTCTCTTTACTGGAGCATTCAGTCCATTCACATTCAATGTAATTATTGATAGGTATGTGTTCACTGCTGCCATTGTGATATGTTTATTTTTATGTTGATGTTTTCTCTGTTGTTCTTATTAGTCTGTTCTGGGACACTCTTTTTTGTGAGTTGATTTTTCACCTTTTTCAGAGCTGGTTTTATAGTTGTTGAGTCTCGTGTGTTAGATTTCTTGAAATGGTATGATACATCTTTGTTGTGCTTTACAGCTGCCCCTATGAACCCCCTTAATAAACTATTTATAAACTCAATTTTAATTACTACCAGTCTTGTCATCTTCCTCTCCATCTGGAAGGACTATAACAACTGTAGTACATCCCTCTTTTTATTATGATGACACCATAGTTTTCATGATGATCACTGGATTGCTTCTTTCCATATCAAAGCTGTGATTTACTTTGGGGCCTTCCCTAAATGAGTAGAGTATTGAGTAGTGTGTCGTTCTAATATATAAAGTTAGTGGTTTTGTTCTTCTAAGCCAAAGCCAAGAACTTCTTTCAGTATTTCTTGTAGTTTGGGTTTGGTTTTTATAAAGTCTCTGAGTTTCTGTTTATCTGGGAAGGTCTTAATTTCATTTTCGTATTTGAAAGATAGTTTTGCAGGATATATAATTCTTGGTTGGAAGTTCTTCTCCTTCAAGACTTTGAATGTATAGTGCCACTGTCTCCATGCCAGCATGGTTTCTGCTGAGGAATCTGATGAGAGCCTACAGGGTTTCCCTCTGAATGTTAGCTTTGCCTTGAGTCTTGCTGCGTTTAAGAGTTGCTGCTTGTGTTTCATTTTGTTAAGCTTGATTATAATATGTCTTGGAGTCTTTCTTTTGAGATCTATATTGGGTGGCATACGATATGCATCTGAGATGTCTATGTTCTCTTCGTTCATGATTTCTGGGAAGTTTTCTGTCAGCATCTCAGCGACAATACTCTCTGTGTTCTCAGATGTCTCACCCTGTTCAGGGACTCTAATTAATCGAAGTTGTTCGTCTTAATAGAGTCCCACATGCTTCTTAATGTTTCTTCATTTTTCTTGTTTCTTTTTTCTGATTTCTGCTCATAGACGCTGGCATCAGTAGCTCTGTCTTCCAAGTCAGAAATTCTTTTTTCCATTGGTTCCATTCTGTTTTCTTGGCTTTGCATGGAAGTTTCTATGTCTTTGATTTTCTTCTTGATCTGTTGGATTTCAGAGTACTGGTGTTCCATCAGATTGAACAACTTGCTTAATTTTTCATTTTGTTCTGCTGCATTTTATATAAGGTCTAGAAGGGCTCTGTATATAATCAATTTGTATTCACTTCCTGATGCTTTCATAAAAGTTTCTTCATCTGGAAAACTCCTTGGTTGCTTTGTTTGGGAGCCTTCTGAAGCCATGAGTGATTGCTTGTATGCCACAATTGTCTGTTGCTTTTTGGGTCCCATGTGAGTATATAGAGGCTGGAAGAGGTACTGTGAGGATGGATTGCAAATGTTTCTCTAGGCTGTCTTCAGATGTAAAGCAAAAGGTATCTGACCAGTTCACAAGTCAGTTAGGTTTTCAGGTGTAGAGTTCCCTCTTCTCATCTGACAAAGTAAGCGCCACTATATCCAACCCCAGATGGTAACAAAGTAGTTCAGAATACAGCAATGCTACTGCCCTGCTGGCCTCTACTGATAGGTCCTAGCCTTATCCAACACTGCGTCAAGTACTGGTTTTGTGCTAGGAAAGCGCTCTCCTGTGGGCAGGCTCTGGCTCCCAAGCTAAGAATTAGGTCCAGCTGCGGCCACCGTACCCAAGATGGCGTCCTCCACACAGGCAGCAGACAGAGGGGCTAAAGGTGCCGAGAGGTAGTGATTCCTCTGCTTCTGTTGCAGGGCCCCCAATGTAGGCAGCACTGTGCAAAATCACTACTTTTCTGCTGGAGAAGCGCTGTCCCGTTTGCAGGCGCTGGCTCCCAGGCTAAGAACGAGGTCCTGCTAAAATCTCGGTACCAACATGGCGTCCCGCACCCTGACCATGAAGCTATGCGCAAACCCCGCTGAGGCAGCTACAAAACGAAAGGCTCAAAGTGTCTAGATTAACAGAGTCCCGAGCCTGGCTCTCAGAATATGGGAATTTCGCCTGCCTATCCCCCCAGCAGCGCGTCTGAGTCCAGCCGCCGGGCAAGGCCCAGCTCCGCCCGCCAGCCGAGACCGAGGAAAAAAAAAGTCAAAACGGTGCGTTTACCTTCCGGCCGTGAGAGCCGGGGCTAGCCAGGAGCGGGAGTCAGCGACAGAGAGGAGGTTTTTCGCTGAGTGGTATGAAGTCCCAATTAACAGCTCTGTGCCGTGTCCAGAGGCTGATTAGGTGACCAGAAGGCTCTGTTTGATTGTCAGTTCAGGTCTTGGTTTCCAGAGGGATAGAAAGAGACGTGGGCTTAGTCCGCCAGCTTGACTCTGCCGAATTCTTAATATTTTTAAGCATGTAGCCCCCAAATAACTGTATACATCACAAAATAACCCCAAGAAACTCTTTATTAAACTGCAGATATGCTTGCTGGACACCTGGACTCCAATATATATATTTGTAACAGGCAAAGACAAAACTTACATAAAAATTCCTCAGCTGGTGGAGCTGATCTGCCAAGTCCACTCTGACTGAGATAAGGAGCAAGAAAGAAAGTTGCAGATAAAAAAAAATAGGAGGCAGCTTTTGTAGGTGCTGCCTTGCAGGCTAAAGGCCATTTCTCAAAAGAGCAAAGATGAAGAGGGAAACCAGGGTTGCAGGAGCCAAATGTGGCTTTGCATCTCTTTGGAAAGAGGGCACTATAGCTGGTTCAATAAAACACACCGAGAGATTAGTTAGAGTATCCTTATGGCATTAGTTATGTCAAGCTCTCAATTACCCATTTTGAAAAGGAGAAAACATGTTGTGAGGTATTAGGGTCACATTGGTACTTATGTTCTGCCAGTTAAGCACTCTTTTCCCTAATTCTGGAGGTGTGAATGGACTCTCCACTACTTGACGTCTCCTGATGTGAAAAACATGTCCTGAATGCCACTGTTTGTTTATCTGTACTTGTGTCAGCACTCTGGTCTTTGGGGTTAGGTCTAGCAGCTCCATGCTGCTTCAGAAATGTCTCTCCCTCCCCTGGTCATTCAGTCTGACTCCTCAGCTTTGTCTTTGAGGTTCAGGTCTCCTAGATTGTTCTGAATCATCAATGCATATGTCTTTTCAGATCTTTATTGTAAGAGAGACCACAGGAAGCATCTGAATCACTGTGTCATCTTGGCTTTGCCTCTCATGGTCTTCCATTTCTTGCCTCAACTTTGAGATCTTCCCAATCTTTCTTAAAATGTTTGATCCACCTAAAAACTGTTGTTTTATGTGGGACACCCTTCTAATAAACTTGTTGCAAAGATTCAATAATTTAGGCAAATGTCCACTTGAGTTTTGTGAAAAATTTGATGTTAGCCATAACCTCAGAGTTGTTGGTTTCCGTGACACACACAAAAAATTTTTGTTTGAATACTTTAATGAGTCTAAGTATATTACTGAGAGGACTTGTCTGCAGCCCTCCACTGATTGCAGAGACATGTCGAAACACATTTCATTTAGAATAAACCCATGCATGTATGAACTGGAACCCTAGTAGCAATAATTGTTTTTTTTACCTTCTCTTTTGTGTATGTGTATGTAATTGGGATATTATACTGTAACCAGTTTTGTTCTCTTTTAAAAACTTAACCTGTTTTTAAAATTTTATCATGGTATGAACTATTCTAAATCCTGATGTTTAATAGTTGAATACTGTTTCATCCAATGAATGTACCATATTTAACCATTTTTCTGTTGTTGAATGTTTGCCAAGCCAAGTGCCGTCGAGTCAGATCCGACTCATGGTGACCCTAGGGGCCAGGGTAGAACTGACTCCCAAGTATTCAAGGAGCGCCTGGTTGGATGTTTAGGATGCTCTAAGTTTTTGTTCCTTTAAATATTCTGGTAAGCTGGCCAAGCCAGGTGCTGTTGAGTTGGATCTGACTCAAAACACATATGTTTATAAATGTTTTTAAAGGGTCTTTCAATACAGATGTCCTATTTTTGACAGTTCACAGTGGCGATATTTGTGAAGTTGTAGTGGCCGTATCTATGACATTTTTCTATTAGTCTTGATGAATAGCCATGAAGTGTTACATGATACTACAATGCCTAGAAGTTATTAAAGTTTATTATCAAAATGGGTATCTCATTCACCAAACATTCTGTGTCCTACATGAAATTTACAATGTGCATAATAATCCCACTGAGAGAACAATTGGATGTTTAATCAAAAAAGTTGAGACAACTGGGTCACTTGCCAATCAGACAATGCCTGTGCATCAGTGAACCACACATTCCAATGAAACATCACCACCATTTGTCAGAGCGTATGCAAGAATCCATCCCAATCAATTTCTCATTGAGCACAAGAAACGGGCCTTTTGTTGACCACAATTTACTGGATTTTGCATCTGCACTTGAAGCTTTACCTTTACAAAATTGTTTTAACTCAAGAACTGAAGTCCAACAACCATAGATTGTGCCGTATATTTATTGACTGGGCTCGGGAGCAACTGGAAGTTGATCCTGCTTCTTTGCCAAAAAAATCATCTTCAGTGACAGGACCCACTTTTGGGTGAATGGTTTTGTTAACAAACAAAACTGTTGCATTTGAAGCAATGAGAATCCAGTGGAGATTCAAGAATGTCCACTTCATCCCCCCAAAGTTATTCTTTCATAAGGATTTTGGTCGAGGAGAATCACTGGTCCTTTTTCTTTCCAAGATGAATAAGGAGAGGCTGTGACTGTCAGTGGTGAAAGACATCGGGGTATGATAACTATTTATTTTGGGCCCCATTTGGAATGTTCCCTGGCAGCCATTTATCTGAAGTTTGATCCCACAAATAATACCATCAAATGTACTTCAAAATAATAAAACAATTAAAACTGTATAATTTACACAGTTGTTTTATTCAAATTCAAAGATAGCATACTATTATTGGAAGACTTTACATATATTTTATTTTTAAATGCATAGAATGGACTTTCTGGGCAAAGGCTATGGATTTTGTAAGATTTACAATACAACTCTATTATTGGAATCTTCACAATATATTGCAATAGGGAAACAGAATGGTTAGCAAAGTATTCACTAATACTCTTGCTGTTTGTCAGTGTAGTAAACATGCAACAATCGGTGTAGAGCTGCTGGAAAATAGAATAAAAAATCTTTCAAAAGTTGCAGAATTTAATAAAGTTGATGAAAGTGGTGTTAGATAGCTTCTTGAATTTTGCGAAGTCATTGACCAATGTGGAGTCAGTAGTGTTGAATGAGTTAACAACTGAAGAACCTAACAGTTGCTTCCAAAGGATCAGTTCAGGATTAAAGGGTTATGAAAACTCTTAATATTGATGATGCTGTAGACCTCATTTATGATGCATTGCAAAAATTAAATGTGAAGGATATCATAGTATGCTATCATATAAGATTGTGTGAAACTTATGTTCTTTTCCTCAGCTCCAACATTGATTTATTCTTTGTTCTAAGAATTAGCAGAGTTGCAATTACAGCTTACAACCAAAAAAGCCCCCAAAAAACAAAAAAACAAAAACACTGCCATCAAGTTGAGTCCAACTCATAGTGACCCTAGAGGTCACAGTAGAATTGCCCTGTAGAGTTCCCAAGGAGTGCTTGGTGGATGTGAACTGCCGACCTTTAGGTTAGCAGACATAACACATAACCCACTACGCCACCAGGGTTTCCATTATAACTTTAGTCTTGTGAAATGTAACAGACAACTTATTTCAATATTTTAGTGTTTAAGATAAAATACCAATTTAGCATTTCACTGCTACAATTTACTCTGAAATTTTGTAGTCCTTAATTTAAGTTCACTTTAAATGGTTGTTTTCCAAGGTGACATGATTGCATTTGTAAAAATTTTCAAGCAATCTATCAAAAAATTCCTACAATAAGTGAGTTCAGTGAAGTTGCAGGAAATGAAATAAATCAATCATATTTCTATATACTAGCAAAGAACATTGTATACACTAAAATTAGGAATGCAATACCATTTATAAATGCTGAAAAAAGAAACAAAGGAAAAACAGGTATAACTCTAAAAGTATATATAAAATATAAATTTAATAAAATCTAACACAGTGTGTGCTGGAGACTACAAAGCACTGATGAAAGAAATAAAAAACTTCTAAATAAATGGAGATATGTGCGGTGTTCATGAGTTCTTGTTTTTAGATGACATCATGTTGGTTCCAACTCACTGTTACCCTGTATATACAACAGAATGAAACAGTGCCCACTCCTGTGCTGTCCTCACAGTTGCTACTGTGCTTAGTCCATTCTTACAGCCACTGTGTTGATCCATTTCACTGAGCAAATTCCTCCTCTTCACTGACTCTCTACTTTACCAAGCATGATGTCCTTCTCCAGGGACTGATCCGTCCTGAAAACATGTTTGCTTCTAAGGAGTATCCTAGTGGTTCTTGTTCCAAGACAGATTTGTGTGTTCTTCTGGCAGTCCATGGTGTATTCCGTATTCTTCACCAACACTACAGTTCAAAGGCTTCAGTGTCTGATTTTTTGGTCTTCCGTATGATCCAGCTTTTGCACATATGTGAGGTATTTGAGAACATTGTGGCTTGTCGCAGGCCCATCTTAGTCTTCAAGGGAATGTCTTTGCTTTTTGTTGCTTTAAAGAGGTGTTTTGCAGCAGATTTGCTCAAATGCAATGCATCTGTTGATTTCTTGACCCTTGCTTCCCTGGTTGTTGACTGTGGGTCCAAGTAAAAGGACACCTTGACAGTTTCAGTCTCTTCTCCATTTATCATGTTGTTAATTACTGGTCTATGTCTTAGTCATCTAGTGCTGCTTTAACAAAAATACCACAAGTGGATGGCGTAAAAAAAAAAAAAAGTATGTGTCATACTCCAGTAGGCTAAAAGTCGAAATTCAGGGTGCTGGCTCTAAGAGAATGCGTTCTCTGTCAGAATGCAAGCCTTTGTTGTCAGTTTTCCTTTGGACTTGGAGATTCTGAGAAGCAGGGACCCCGAGTCATTTCCAAAGGACTTACTCTATTCCTGGTGCTGCTTCTTGATTGCATGAGGTCCTCCAAACTCTGCTGGCTTCTTTCCTTTATATCCCAAGAGATTGCCTCAAGGCACAATAAAATCTTACTCGTTGAGTTCTGCCTCACCAGTACAACTGCCACCTATCTTCCCTCATTTACATCAAAGAGGTAGGATTTACAGCGTGGGAGAACTTCATACAGTACCAGCAATAATGCCCAGTCAAATTGCTACACACACTTTTGTGGGGACAGAACTCAATCCATGATAGTCCAGTTGCGAGGATTTTTGTTTTGTGTTGAGATCCGATCCATGCTGAAGCCTGTGGTCTTTGATTTTCCTCATTACATGCTTCAAGTCCTCTTCACTTTCAGCAAACAAGGTTGTGTCCTCTGTATAATGCAGATTATTAATCAGTCTTTCTCCAATTTTGATGCCCAGTTCTTTGTCATATAGTCCAGCTTCTCAGATTATTTGCTTAGAATACAGATTGAGTAGGTATGGTGAAAGGATACAACCCTGATATACACCTCTCCTAGTTTTAAATCACTCAGTATCCTGCTGTGCTGTTTGAACAACTGTCTCTTGATCTATATGAGGTCTGACAGTTAAGAATATGAACTTCACTGTTCCTATTGCTACCTACCTCGTTGCTGAAGATCATTATGGTCACCTTCAAAATACTCCCCTTGGGAGGCTATGTACCAAGCTAGCACTTAGTCCACACTTCAAAGCAATTTTGAAACTCTTTCTGCGATGGCCATTGCACGTAGTGGCACGGTAGCAAGTTTGTGAACTTAACTGTATAGTTCTCAGCCTGTAAACAAATAACTGTGTTGGAATACCCTCCTTACTCACCTGACCTGGTCCTCAGTGACTTTTTTCTTTACCCAAAGATAAAGGAAGTATTGAAAGGAAGACATATTTTTTCTTTGCTTTTTTTTTTTAATTATGATTGAATGAAAATGTACATTCCCATATACATTTGCATGCTAACCTATATGCAGCTTCCACTGCTCTCCCTGCATGGTGACAGCACACTCTTCCTCTCTGCTCCATACCTGTCTTATCTTGAAAGGAAGACGTTTTGATGACATTGAGGACGTCAAGGGTAATACGACAATAGCTGTTTCATTCCAGAAAAAAAGAGTTCCCAAATTGCTTTGAAAGGTGGACCAAGCACTGATGTTGGTGCATAGCTTCCCCAGGGAGGTGCTTCAAAGGTGGCTGTGATATGCAGCAATGAAGCATGTACTCCTCTTTCCGGGATGAGTTCGTGAACTTTATTGGCAGTCCTTGTCCATAGGTTCCTTATGAGCGCAATTAAGTGTTCTGGAATTCCCATTCTTTGCAGTGTTATCCATAATTTATTGAATGTTTTTGCATAGTCAGTAAAAAAAAAACAGGTAAACGTCTTTCTGATATTCTCTGCATTCAGCCAAGATCCATCTGATATCAGCCATATCCCTGGTTCCACATCCTCTTCTGAATCCAACTTGAATTTCTAGCAGTTCTCTGTGGATATGCTGCTGCAGCTGCTTTTAAATGATCTTCCAGAAAATTTTACTGGCATGTAAAATTAATGATATCGTTTGGTAATTTCTGAATTTGGTTTGTTTTCTGAAGTGATTGTGCCATTTTACATTACTGCCAGTAGGCATGAGAAGTTCATTTCCTCTACCTGTTGGCCAACCTTTGACTAGAGACAAATAGTGGTGCAGTAGTTAAAGTATTTGACTGCTAACCAGAAGGTCAGTAGTTCAAACCAATCAGCCACTACATAAGGGAAAGATTTAGCAGTCTGCTTCTGTAAAGATTTATGGTCTTGAAAATGCTGTGAGGCAGTTCTGCTCAGTCCTATAGGGTTGATGTGAATTGGAGTCAAGTCCATGTCAGTCATCCAGTTTGGTGGGATTGGTGTAGTTCTATAGTTGGTTCTCTCTGTGTTTTAATTGGTGTTTCCTTAATCACTAATGATTCTTAAGCACCTTTTCATGTGCTGTTTGTTACCTGTATATCTTCTTTGGTGAAATGTTTAAATCTTTAAGAATTGGGTTGTTTTCTGTTTATTAAATTTTTAGACTTCTTTATATATTCTAGATAGAAGTCCTTAATCAGGGTTGTAATTTGCAAATATTTTGTCTCAGCACATAGCTGTCTTGCCATTCTCCAATGTTTTTCAAAGAACAGAAACTGTAATTTTTTCCTTTTATGTCATCATTGTTCTTTTTTTAAAAAAATGTAGTCTAGGTGAAAGTTTACAGAGCAAATTGGTTTCTCATTTAAAAATTTATACATTAATTGTTTTATGACGTTGACTGAAACCCTACAATGTGTCATAACTTTCCCCTTTTCTACCTCGGGGTTTCCTGTTTTTTTTCATCCAGTTTTCCTGTCCCGTCCTGCCTTCTCATCTTTGTTTTTAGGCCCATTTGGTCTCAAACATTTGATTGATCTAAGAAGCACTCTTTCCTCAATTGTGCTATTGTTTGTTTTACAGGCTTATCTCATCTTTGGCTGAAAGGTACACTCTGAGAGTGGCTTCAGTCGTGAATTAGAAGAGTGTTGGGGACATAGTCAATCCTCCAGTTTGTCAGACTAGTAAATCTGGTCTCTTTTGTGGATTTGAACTATGTTCTACATTTTTCTCTCATTGTGTCCAGGGTCAACTACTGTGATAATATCAGAGCAGTTGATGGTGGTAGCCCAGAGCCGTCTAGTTCTCCTGGGCTCAGGCTGCTGGAGGCTGTGGTTCATGTGGTCCATTAATCCTTTGGATTAATATTTTCCTTGTGCGTTTGTTTTCTCCATTCACCTTTGTTCTGGATGAATTGGGATGAATGGAGGTGTCTTAGGTGGGCACTTGGAAGCATTTAAGACCCCAGACATTACTACTCCATGTAGGATGTAGGACATTTTTGTTTGTTTATTTTATTGTAATTGAATGAAAATGTACATTCCCATATAAATTGTCACACTCACCTATATGCAGCTCCCGCTGCTCTCCCTACCTGGTAATAGCACACCCTTCCTCTCTGCTCCATATATGTCCTATCTGCTGAACATTCTCCTATCCCCTCCTCTCCACCTACTCCCTTTCCTCCAATAAGAGGTCAGCAAGATGACATCCTGGATGTAGGACATTTTTTTTAATGAACTATGTTATGCCAATTGGTCTGGGTAACTATGCTCTCTACCCCTCAGCCGGAGTAACTGCGTCCGTCAAGATATTTGGATGTGTCTAGGAAGATTCTTATGACTATGCCCATTTTGTGCTTTATTATATATGTGAACATATGCATTGTACATTCAGATATCTATGTAAAAACATCTCCATCCTAACCTACATGTGTACATGGCAATATGAGGTCTGACAATTGAGTTCATGAGCTTGCCACCATGCACTTACATTGGCAGCACTGTACAAACAACTCGGTAAGGTTTCATAACTTTGGTGTATCAGTGTCTTGGACCTGTGTTCGTGTTGACATTTGGCAGTGTCTTGCTGAGTGATGTTGATTATTGTTGTTGTATGTTTTTGTGTGCTGTCGTGAGAATGCTGGAGCTTGGATTACAGCAAGGAACAAACGTTAAATTTCTTGTTAAGCATGGCAAGAGCGAAAGTGAAATTAGAGATGTGTTAGTCTCAGTTTATGGGGTTAATGCTTTGATGAAAACAACAGTGTACAAATGGATTAAATATTTTTACGAGGGGAGAGAAAGTGTCACTGATGCAGAGAAGTCAGGGTGGCCGTGAATGAGCAGAACTGATGAAAACATTGCAAGAATTTGTTGAACAGTGCATCAAAATCCTTAACTGACTGTGAGAAGTATAGCAGACCAAGTAAACCACAATAGATAAATGTTAGGAAAATCTTCACTGAAAATCTTGGCATGAGAAAGGTGTGTGCAAAAATAGTCCTGAAGGAGCTCACCAATGAACAGAAGCAAAGGAGAGTTGAAGTTTTTCAAGACCTTTTGGAGAGACAAGATGAGGTTTGGGGCCATGTTATCACTGGTGATGAAACATGGGTGTACCAGTACAACCATGAAGCAAAGCATCAAAGTGTTGAATTGAAGTCAGCCAATTCTCCATTAACAAAAAAGTTCCATCAGTCCAAATCAAGAGTCAAAACAATGTTGATATCCTTTTTTTGATATCAGAGAGATTATTCATTATGAATTTGTACCAGTTGAACAAATAGTTAACCAAATTTATTATTTGTAAGTACTGAAAAAGTTGCATGAAAAAGCTACACAGAAATGACCTGAGCTTTTTGCCAATCACAACAACACACCAGCTCACATGACACCGTTTATCAGGGAGTTTTTAGCCTATAAACAAATAACTATATTGGAACACTCTCTCTACTCACCTAATCTGGCTCCCAGTGACTTTTTTCTTTTCCTGAAGATAAAGGAAATATTGAAAGGAAGATATTTTGATGACATTCAGGACATCAAGGACAGTATGACAGTTCTGATGGCCATTCCAGAAAGAGTTCCCAGATTGCTTTGAAGGGTGGACTAGGTGCTAGCCTTGGTGCATAGCTTCTGAAGGGGAGTACTTTGAAGGTGACTGTAGTGGTATTCAGCAGTGAGATACATAGCACCTTATCTAGGATGAGCTCGTGAACTTGTTAAACTTCATACTCCTGTCCATCCTCCTTCTCCTATTGAGCAGGCGTATCTGCCTATAATTTAGTATTTGTTTTTACTGTTGTCATAGGATTGTATGTGCTGTAGTATTTACTGTGGTTGTCTCTTTTTCCCTTTGTATTTCTCTTAAGCGTCTTCCTTTGCCTTGGTCAAGTTGTGCTGACTTCCTCGTATTGTGTGTTGTCTTTCCTTCATCACAGTTAACACTTGCCGTCTATCTAATTAGTGATTCTCTCCCTCCTCCACTCAACCTTTCCTTCTCTTTTTTTTTGCTTTAAAAAAAAATCTTTTATTTATTTAAGATTTTTTTTTTATTAAATAAAAAAATGAAAGTGTACATACTCTGTGCTTACAATGTTGGGTTAAGAGAGGAGGAGTACACAAGTTGTGTCAAAGTCTCATTAATATTGATCTTCTTACTAATGTGAATTGTCACCAATTTGACCCTACCAAATTTCTAACAATAAACTAATCTAAACCCTCGCCCCTTGCCTTCCCACCCTCCCACCTTCCCAACCCTTGTAGCGGTCAAAGAGTCTTTTCTATTATGTATGAGTATGCTTTTAAGTTTTTATCTTAGGGGTCTCATAGAATAATTGTCCTTCTGTCGCTGACTAGTTTCACTCAATATAATGTCCTCCAGTTGAGACCAAAGTGAGAGATGTTTCCCGCTATCATCGTTGTTCTTTATCAGTGTATAGTACTCCATGGAGCATATATACCAAAGTTTACCCGTCCACTCTTCTGTTGTTGGGCATTTGGATTAATTCCAACTTTTTGCTATCCTGGACTGTGCTGCAATGAATATTCGTGTGAATGTAGCAGTCGGTGTGAATGGCCTTGATTTTGTAGGATATATTCTGAGCAGAGGAATAACTGGGTCAAATGGTATATCTGTTTTCATTATTTTAAGGTAATGCCAAATTGCTTTCCAAAGAGGTAGCACCATTCTGCAATCCCACCAACAGTGAAGGAGAGTTCCAATCTCTCCACAGCCTCTCCAACATTTATTGTTTTGCATTTTTTGGATCATGGTCAATCTCATTGGGGTGAGGTGGTATCTCATTGTCGTTTTGATTTGAATTTATTTAATAATTAATGATCGTGAACATGTCTGCATGTGTTTTTTGGATGCCTGGATCTCCTCTTTAGAGAAGTGTCTGTCCATCTCCTTTGCCCATCACTTAATTGGATGATTTGTCTCTTTCTTACTGATATTTTGTAGAACCTTGTAGATTATGGAGATCAGGCGTCAGTCTGACATAGAGTTGCCAAATATTTTTTCCCATTCTGTAGGTGGTCTTTTAATTCTTTTGAGGAAGTCTTTGGATGAGCAGAAGTGTTTGATTCTTATTAATTCCCATTTATCTATTTTCTCTTCTGATGAATGTGTTTTGTTTGTCAGATTTCGAAGCCTGTCTATATTGCATATTAAAACATCCATTGTTGACCCTATCTTATGTTGGATGAGCTTTATCGTTTTAGCTTTTATATTCAGGTCTTTTATCCAGTTTGAGTTGATTTTTGTATGAGATATGGGTGTGAGATATGGGTCTTGTGGCTTGGCTTGGCTTCAGTTTTTTGCAGATGGATATCCAATTATGCCAGCACCATTTGTTAAAGAGACTGTTCTTACCCCAGTTCAAAATCTTAGGACCTTTGTCAAATATCAGCTGTTCATAAGAGGTTGGTGGCATCTCTGGGCTCTCTACTTTGTTCCATTGGTCTGTATGTCTCTTTTTGTACCGATACCAGGCCGTTTTGACTACTGTGGCAGTATAATGGGTTTTAAAGTCAGGTAGTGAGAGGCCTCCCAGCATGTTCTTCTTTTTCAGTAGTGTTTTACTTATTCAGGGTTTCTTCCCTTTCCAAATAAAGCTGACAATTTATTTCTCCATCTCATTAAAAAATGTCATTGGAATTTGTATTGGGATTGCATTATATAAGTAGAGTACTTTGGGCAAAATAGACATTTTCACAATATTGAGTCTTCCTATCCATGAGCAGACAGATTATTCCACTTATGTTAAGTCCCTCCTACTTTCTTGTAGCAATGTTTTGTAATTTTCTCTGTAAAGATCTCTTATTTCTCTAGTTAGATTTATTCCTAGGTATTTTATCTTCTTGGTGGCTATAGTAAATGGAATTGACTTGGTGATTTCTTCATTAATAATTTCATTGTTGGTATAAAGGAATCCCACTGACTTAGTTATGTTTATCTTGTATCCCGATACTTTGCTGAATTCTTCCATTAGCTCTAATAGTTTACTTATGGATTTCTTTGGATTCTCTGTATAAACAGTCATATCATCTGCAAAGAGGGAAATCTTTACTTCTTCAGTGCCAATAGGGATGCCTTTTATTTCTTTGTCTTGTCTAATTGCTCTGGCTAGAACTTCTAGGACAATGTTGAATAGAAGTGGTGAGAGTGGGCATCCTTGTCTAGTTCCCGTTCTGAAAGGGAATTCTTTGTCTTTCACCGTTCAGGATGATGAAAGTAGTTGGCTTTGCATAGATGCTATTGATTATATTGAAGAATTTCCCTTTTATCCCTATTTTTCTGAGAGTTTTAAGCATGAGTGGATGTTGAACTTTGTCAAATGCCTTTTCTGCATCAATTGACAAAGTCAGGTGATTTTTATCTTTTGTGTTATTAATATGGTTGATTATATTAATTGTTTTTCTGATGTTGAACCAGCCTTGCATCTCTGGAATGAAACCAACTTGATCATGATGAATGATTGTTTTTATATGTTGTTGAATTCTATTGGCTAGAATTTTGTTGAAGATTTTTGCATCTAGATTCATCAGTGATATTGGTCTGTAATTTTCTTTTTTTGTGGGATCTTTCTCTGGTTTTGATATCAGGGTTATGCTGACTTCATAGAAGGAATTTGGAAGTATTTCATCTCTTTCTATAGTGTGAAATAGCCTCATTAGTATTGGAGTTAATTCTTCTCTAAAAGAATTCTCCAGCGAAGCCGTCTGGACCAGGACTTTTTTTGGTTGGTAGATTTTTGATAACTTCCTCAATCTCTTCCTTTGTGATAGATTTATTAAGTTGATCTATTTCTCCTTGTGATAGTCTTAGTGAGTCATGTGAATCTAGAAATTTGTCCATTTCCCCCAGGTTTTCAAACCTGTCAGAGTATAGCTTTTCGTAGTATTCTGTTATGATATATTTTATTTCAGATGGGTCTGTTGTAATATCTCCCAACTCATTTCTTAATCGGGTTATTTGTATCTTCTGTTGTTTTTCTTTTGTAAGTTTAGCCAATGGTTTATCAATTTTGTTGATCTTTTCGAAGAACCAACTTTTGGTTTTGTTAATATTTTCCATTGTTTTTCTATTCTCTAATTCATTTAGTTCTGCTCTAATCCTTATAGTCTGTTTTCTTCTGGTGCCTGAGGTGTTCCTTTGTTGCTCTCTTTCTACTTGTTCAAGCTGTGAGGTTAATTCTTTAATTTGTATTCTTTCTTCTTTCCGGAAGTGTGCATTTATAGAGATAAACTGACCTCTAAGCATTGCTTTTGCTGTATCCCATAAATTCTGGTAGGATGTGTTCTTGTTCTCATTTGAATCCATAAATTTCTTTAATGTGTCTTTGATTTCTTTTATAACCCAAGGCTTTATGAGTAAAGTGTTGTTCAGTTTCCATAAGTTGGAATTTTTACCTATGGTCTTTCTGTTATTGATTTCAACTTTTATAGCTCTGTGGTCCGAGAAGGTACTTTGCAATAAATCAGTGTTTTGGATTTTATGGAGAATAGTTTTATGACCCAACATATGGTCTATTCTGGAGAATGTTCCATGTGCTTTGGAGAAGAAGGTATATTTATCTGTTGATGGATGACAAAATCTGTATATGTCAATAAGGTCAAGTTGGTTGATTGTTGCAACAAGATCTTCGGTATCTTTACTGAGCTTTTTTCTGGATGATCTATCCTTCTCTTGTAACCATCAAAGATGATTTCTTTCTGTGTGTAAATGTTTTCTTGAGTCTTTATATTTAAGTGGTCTCCTTCAGAGATTGACTTGTTTCACTAAGAATAATACCCTCCAGATTCATCTATGTTGGGGGATATTTTGCAGTTCATTGTTTATCTTTATTGTTGTACCATGTTCCATTGTCTGTCTGTACTGTAACTTGTTTATCTGTTGATGAGCACTTAGATTATTGCCATTATTTTACTATTGGGAATAATGCTGCAGTGAACAAGAGTCTGCTTATGTCTATTCATGTGATGGCTCTTTTTTTCTCTAGGATGTATTCCAAGGAATGGTATTGCTAGATCATATGATATGTCTATTTCCAGCTTTTTAAGGTAATGCCATATTGTTTTCCATAGTGGTTATCCCATTTTATGTTCCTATCAGCAGTGTAAGAGAGTTCTAATCTCCCCATAACCTGGCCAGCATTTATGATTTTCTGAATTTTTGATCAGTGGCATTCTTGTAGGAGTAAGATGGTATCTCCTCATAATTTTGATTTGCATCTCTCTAATGGCTAATAATCATCACATCTTTTTGTGTGTTTCTTGGCCAGCTGAACATCCTGTTTGGTGAAGTGTCCATATCCTTTGCCCATTTTGTGATTGGGTTGCTTGTCTTTTTATTGTTGAATTGTTGAAATTTTCTGTATATTTTAGAAATTAAACCTTTATACGATAGGTCATTGCCAAAGATGCTTTTCCCAGCCTGTAAGTTTTCTTTTTACTGTCTTGAAGAAAAGTCTTTTGATGAGCATTAAGTACTTACTTTTTAGGGAATTCTAGGTATCTAGTTATCTTCTGGAGTTTGTACATTTTTAGTTATGCTGGATCTTCAACATATATTATGGCTCCTAGTGTTGTCCCTGTGCTTACTTTCATGAACTTTGTAATTTGAGGTTTTACATTAAGTTTTTTTAATGCATTTTGAATTATATCATGGGTTGAATTGTTTTCATCCAAAAATGTACATAGCAGTTTAGCTAAGCATTGATTTCTGGTATTGTGTGATGTTTTTCTGTGCTATAAATCCTGCCTCTGTGATATAAATGAGGAAGGATGGTTGGCAGTTGTGATGGTGGAGCAGAACTGAATGTGTGAGATTGTATTGTGCCTTGAGGAAATCTCTTGGGGAATAAAGGAAAGGGAAGCAAATAAAAAGTTGGGGACCTCACACCACCAAGAAGCAGGGCTGTGAACAGAGTGTGTCCTTTGAAAAAGACTTGGAGACCTTGAGCCTCAGAAGCTCCCAGTCCAGGGGAAGATTGATGACAAGGACCTTCCTTCAAAGCCAACAGAGAAAGCCTTCCTTGGGACCTAATACCCTGATTTTGAACTTGGAGCTTACTCGATGTTTTAGTCAGCTAGGGCTGCTCTAACAGAAATACCACAGAGTGGATGGCTTTAACAAAGGAACGTTTATTCTTACACAGTCTGGTAGGCTACAAGTCCATATTTGGGTGTCCACTCCAGGGGAAGGCTTTCCCCTTGTTGGCTCTGCAGGAAAGTCTGGTATTGCATCAGTCTTTGTTCAGGCGGCATCTTGGTGCAGAAACCTCAGGTCTGAAGGATGTGCTTTTCTCCTGGTGCTGCTTTCTTGATGGTGTGAGGTTCCCAATTCTCAGCCTGCTTCCCTTTCCTTTTACCTCTTGTACGATGAAAGGATTAAGGGTGGGGCAGGCTATACTCCAGGGAAACTCCCTTTACAGTGGAGCAGGGAGGTGATCTTTTGAAGAGATTTACAGTCTCACCACCCTAATCCTTTAACATACAGCATAAGAAAACCACCAAATGGAGGACAGTCACAAGATACTGGGAATCATGGCCCAGCCACATGGCTACATGTACTTTTGAGGGGACACAATTCAATCCATGACACTGGACTGTCAAATAGTAAAATTTCTCTTTTTAAGGCCACCCACTTGTGGTGTTTCTGTTATGGCAGTGCTATGTGACTAAGATGAGTTAGTTTTGTATATAGGGTGAGATATGGATCCTGTTCCATTTTTTTGCAGATAAACATCCAGTTTTGCTATCACCATTTGTTGATGAGAATATCTCTTCCCCTGTTAATAAACTTTGACCCTGTATCAAAGTTTAGGTGTCCATAGGTAGATGAATTTATTTCTGGGTTCTCACATTTTGTTCTACTGCCATTGTACTGGTACCAGGCTGCTTTGACTACTGTAGCTATAGAGTAGGTTCTGAGATTGGGTAATGTGGGGCCTCCTACTTTGTTCTAATTTTTCAGTAGTGTTTTATTTACTGGGGCCTCTTTCCTTTCCATATATAGTTGGTGATTAAAGAATGTTGTTGGAATTTGGATCAGGATTGCATTGTATCTATAGATTGCTTTGGGTAGTATTGACATTTTCATGATGTTAAGTCTTATTATCTGTGAACATAGTATGTTTTTCCATTTGTGAAGGTCTGTTTTGGCTTTTTTGCAGTCATATTTTATAGTTTTCTTTATATAAGTCTTTTACAACCTTAGTTTCATTTACTCCTAAATGTTTTATCTTTTGGTATTCTTTTCCTGATACTTTTTTGTGGTTTTCCATTAGCATAGAGGAATCCAGCAGATTTTTATATGTTGATCTAGTATCCTGCCAGTTTGCTGAATCCATCTATGAGTTTCAGTAGCTTCCTTGTGCATTCTCTGGTATTTTTTTATGTATAGGATCCTACTGTCTGCAAACAGGAATACTTTTACTTCTTCCTTACCAATTTGGCTGCTATTTATTTGCACTTCTTGTCTTACTGCTCTAGCAGGATTTCAGTACAATGCTGAGTGAGAGTGGTGATAAAAAGCATCTTCATCTGCTTTGTGTTCTTAGGGGAAATGCTTTCACTCCCCTAATGTTGGCTGTTGCTTTTGTGTATATGCCCTTGGGTGGAAGAATTTACTTTCTTTTCATATTTTGGTGAGAGTTTTTATCAGGAATGTGTGTTGCACCTTATCAAGTGACAGTTCTTCATTGATTGAGATGATCACGGGACTCTTTCATTTATGTGATATTTTATATTGATTGATTTTCTGATGTTCAACCATCTTCGCAAACTTAGGGTGGATCCCACTTGGTCATGATGTATTATTTTTTTGATATGCTATTGGATTCTGATGGCCAGAATTTTTTTGAGAATTTTTGCATAAATGTTTATGAGGGATATTTGTCTAGAATTTTATTTTTTCAGTGGTGTCTTTGCCTAGCTTTTATATTAGGGTCATGCTGGCTTCATGGAATGAATTTGGGAGTGTTTCTTTTCTTACTCTAGGATAGTTTGAATAGGATTGGTGTCAGCTCATATCGGAATGTTTTGTAGAATTACCAGCAACACTGTCTAGTCCGGGGCTTCTTTTGTTGTTGGAGAATTTTTTTTTTTTTAATGACATCTTTAGTTTCTTCTTTTGTTATGAGCCTGTTCAGATTTTCTCATCCAGATGGTGTTACTTTAGGTAGGTAATGCATTTCTATGAATTTGTCCATTTCCTCTAGGTTTTTAAATTTGTTGGAATGTGTTTTTTCGTAGTGTTCTGTTATGATGCTTTTTCTTTCAGTTGGTTCTGATATGATGTAGCCTGTCTCATTTCTTATTTGGGTTATTTGTATTTTTATATTCTTTTTTCTTTTGTCAGTTTGGCCGGTGGTTTATAGATTTTATTGATGCTTTCAATAAAACAGAGAAGCTTTAAATTTTTATGAAGTCCATTTGTTACTTACTTCTTTTATAGTTCATGCTTTTTGGTATGGTATCTAAGAAATCTTTGCCTAACCAAAGGCGTGAAGATTTTGTCTTTGTTTAACTTCTAGAAGTTTATGTTATTTGAGTTGCTCTTTGACTCAAGAGGCTTTGCTGAGGAAGTAATTTGAAAAAATATTTTGTTTTAAAGTTTTGTTATTAACTATATATAATGTGAGATTTTGGTCTGTATACTTTTTACTGTAAAAGATCATGCTGATAGATATTGGGAGGGTGGGGGAGAGCAGATGTTAGAAGGTGGGAGAGGAGCTTGAGTATACACAGTAAAGCCTTTGTCTAGATGGCTTTTTTGTTCTATTACCTTCCTTCTTTCTGGAGGCCAGCCATAGCATATTATGCTATATCTTGCCTTGTCTTATCCTTCTTCTTTCATAAGCTATTTCTGTGCTCTCTCTTTCCCTTTCTCTCTCTCTCTCTCTCTCTCTCACACACACACACACACACATACACATCACATCCAGTTCACCTTCTGGATGTGCTGTGATGGTAAAGTCCTATGAGTGTTACCATTACAGCATATCCAGAATCCAGCTGCTTCGCATTACCTTGTAACATCAGTTCTCTGGCCTAAGCCATTGTCGTATTTTTTTATTTTGTGGTAGACTTCTAACTACATCCTTGGGTGGGACAAATGCAACTTAAAGGTTGGTGTGTCAAACTCACCCAGTGATGAAATAGAAGAAAGGCCTGGCAATCTGCTTTTGTAAAGATTACCGCCAAGAAAACCCTATGGAGCAATTCTATTCTATAACACATAGTCAAGTTGCCATGAGTTAGAGTTCATTCCATGATAGTGGGTGTGCTTTATGGTTTGTCTTCTAACCAGTCTCCTAGTTTTAACTTTGTTTACTTACATTCTATTCTCAACACAGCCACCAGTGTGATTCTTTTAAAATACATATTAATGCTGTTCCATTGCTCACAATCTTCCAAAGCTTTCTCATCTCAGTCTGGGTAAAAGCAAATGTTTTTAGAGTGGTCCTTGGGCCCTGCGTGATCTGTTCCTTCATGGATTAGTCATCTAGTTGCTGCTATAATAGAAGTACCACAAGTGGATGGTTTTAACAAAGATAAATTTATTTTCTCATGGAAAAGTAGGCTAAAAGCCCAGATTCCGGATGTCAGCTCCAGGTGAAGCTTTATCTGTTGGCTGTCAAGGAAGGACCTTGTCAGTCTTTCCCTGAACTGGGAGCCCTTGAGGTGCAGGGACTCTGAGTCCAAAGGACAGCTCTGGTCCTGATACTTCTCTCCTGGTCGTGTGAGATTCCTAACTCTCTCTGCTTGCTTCTTTCTTTTACAGCCCAAGACAGTGCCTCAAGACAGTCTAGGCTTCTAGATTCCCTATCTCAGGAGCACAGCTGCTGCCCATTCTCTCTCATTAGCATTATAAAGGCAGGATTTACAACACACAGGAAAAATCACACAATAGGAGAATCGTGTCCCAACCAAACTAATGCACACGTTTTTTTGGAGGAACAATTCAATCCATAATACTTCATTTCCTCTTTTGTGTCATACCTGTAAGGAGCCCTGGTAGTACAGTTGTTAAAGACTTGGCTGCTAACTGAAAGGTAGGCAGCTAGAAGCTACTAGCTTTGTGGGAGAAAGATACGGCAGGCTGTTTTTGTACAGATTACAACATTGGAAATCCTATAGGACAGTTTTACTCTGTCCTGTTGGGTCATTATGTGTTGGAATTGACAGCAACAAGTTTGGTTTGTTTTAACTGTCTGGATTACTCACTCTTCTCTAGTCATGCTGGTCCCTTCTCTGCCCTGTGCCTTTGGCCCTGTAAGACAGGTGTGCTGTGGTACAACATGCTTGGTGTGGTACAATGTGCTGAGCTCCCTCGGCCTGGAAATGCATTGTCCTCATGTACTCAGCCCCCTGACTTTTTCCCTTCAAGTCTGATTAAATGTCTTATTAGAAAGATACTCCCTGGCTATTTTCTATAAAATAGCAACTGCCTCTTCCCTGCTTTTTAATTTTCCATTAGAATTTATTATATTACACATTACATAGTTGCTTACTTGTCAGTTGCCTTTCTCCCCTTATAGAATATAAGCTCCCAGAGAGCAGAAACTATGTTTTGTTCACTATTATTATACCCGCAAAACTTAAGCTAATGTCTGTTACATACTAGATGCTTAATGGCTGTTGGTAGATTCGGGTAAATGAATGGGTCCTGTCGGGAAGGGCAAACTCAGGAATGTTTTCCTTAGTAATTTGTAATAATCTGGAGATATTATATAAAAACAAATTGAGCAAAAGATATCTATGTGGGGTGGTGCTGGGGGATAAGGAAAAGGGATGCTGAGTTGTGGTGGAGGTACAAAATAGTGACTGCTCTGCGAAGTCAATGGTAGCAGGGTGAGAATTGAATTTGGAAGTAATAATGCAAATTAAAAAAATAAAAACAAACATCTGGTTTATTTTATAAATTTGCTGCAGTTTTTATTTATTCAACAGCAAGTGACTAAAAGTAGCACATTCTGTGTATTTCTTCAGTCACTTGGCAGGTGTGTTTATTCAGCGCTGACTTTGGTGTGAACCTCTCGGCTTTTCACCCGCAGCTTGTTGACCTGGGACTCTGCGATGTCAGCCCGCTCCTCGGCCTCCTCCAGCTTGTGCTGGAGCTTGCGGAACTTGGCAAGGTTGACATTGGATTGCTCCTCCTGAGAAGAGAGGTCAGGCTGTGAGACCGAGACTGTGTGGTTCTCGTGAATGTCACCATACAGGATTAGTCCTCACATCAAATACTTCCTTCTTGTTTGTTTGCCCCATCTGAGTTCAAGTCTGGAGAGAACTTGGAACTTAATTTCATTATTTAAAGAATGAAAGAAAAAACAGTTTTAAAATAGAGGAGACAACCTTATTATGTCAAGCCCATACATTTGTGAAAGCTGTTCACAATGTAGGGACTGTTTGGAAAGGAGGAATAGACCTGGATTTTAGTAAGTAAACCTAAGGTCCAGTTGTAATTCATAGGAAATGTCTCTTTAAAATTTTTTTGCCGTGTATTTTTACAGAGTAAGGGATAAGATAAGTGGGTGCTGGGAAGAAGTCCTTATTGGTTTGACTTGACTCAATGGTCGACGAGTCGGATCTGACTCGACGGCACTTGGCTGGCTTGGCTATTACCATTTGTGTCTTTCCCTTTCTGTTTTTCCTTCCTGTCTGCTACTTTCTATCTACCATGCTGTGTCTGAAAGAGTAGGGGGATGATCAGAAAGGTATATCTGGAGAATCTTCCAACACGTCCTTATACTAGCTACAGTGAATGCAGAGAAAGAGTTCCCGCTGGAGATGCTGGTATGAGTGAGGAAGTCAGTAGGGTAAAAGATGTATGTTTGGATTTTGAGAACACATTCTGGACATTTCTAGAGGGGGAGAAGTTAACGTGGTGACAATCAGAAGTTCTATTGTGTGTTCTTTGTAGCTATTGCATAAAGTGGATTATTTGGAATCCCCCCTCCCCCCTTTGCAAATTACTTAATAATAAAAATGTCTCCTTTTGAGGTCTTATTCTGTAATTAGGGTTTGAGGATAAGTTCACATTTATAAAAAATCTTCCTTAAAATATAAGCAGTGTATTATCGCTTTGTCTCCTTCTTTCTGATTGACACATTCTTTTAATATACTTTCTACTCCCAGAGAAATTAGTGTCTTGACTCAAAGGCTTAAAGATACTTACAGCCTCCTCAGCCTGTCTCTTGTATGATTTCACCTTTGCCTGCAGTTTATCGACCAAGTCCTGCAGCCTGAGAACATTCTTGCGGTCTTCCTCAGTCTGAAAGTTTGAAAAAAATGATCTGCAGTAAGCCCAAAGAAATGACCTGTTACTGGTGGTAAAATAAATCACTTTGGTATGATGGCAGGTGGGCCTGGAATAAACCAGGCCAGCTTCCCCTCATGATATTAACAGTAGCTAGTCTTGGCAGGCAGGGCTGAATTTATGGCAGCTCGGTAGCTAATTACCACTCTTGTGAAATGCCTGTTGTGGGCCAGATACTGTATTAGGGAATTACATACATACTCTGTAATCCTTAACTCCCTACCCTGATAAGCAGATGCTGTTACCCCTATGTTACAGATGAAGAAACTAAGGTGGAGGGTATTGAGTAATTTACTCAAGTTCTTAAACAAGAGAGGCTAAACTAGGACTATTCTTATGATAATCTGACTTCAAAACCTGTGTTCTAGTCTCTTTAACAACTGGTGCTGGCATAATTGGATATTCATATGTGAAAAAAATGAAATAAGACCCATACCACATCACGCACAAAAACTAACTCAAAAGGGCTCAAAGACCGAAACATAAAATGTAAAATGATGAAAGTCATGGAAGAAAAAAACAGGGACAACACTAGGGGCCCTAATACATGGCAATAGCAGATACAAAACATTACTACCATTGCTCAAATACCACAGGAGAAAGTACTAACTGAGAGCTCCTAAAAATCAAACACTTATCCAAAGACTTCACCAAAAGTGTAAAAAAAACTGGGAAAAAATTTTTGGCTGTGACAAATCTGATCAGTATTAATTTCTAAAATTTACAAGATACTGCAAAACCTCAGCAACAAAAAGACAAATAACCCAGTTAAAAAACAGGGAAAGGATATGAACAACACTTCACCAAAGAAGACAGATACGTGAGGAAATGCTCATGATCATTAGCCATTAGAGAAATGCAAATCAAAACTACAAGGAGATACTATCACAACCCAATAAGGCTAGCATTAATCCTCAAACCACGAAATAGTAAATTTTGGAGGGCTTATGAAGAGACTGGAATACTTATACATGGCTGGTAAGAATGTAAAATAGTACAACCATTTTGGAAATCAATATGGTGCTTCCTTAAAAAGCTAGAAATACAATCACTCCAAGGCCCTGCCTCTTAGAATGTGTCCTACAGAAATAGGAACTGTCATATGAATAGATACACGCACAGCAGTGTTCATTGCGGCATTATTCACAATAGTCAAAAGGTAGAAACAACCGAGGTACCCATCAGTGGATGAATGGATAAATTATGGTATATTCACATAATTTAATACTAAGCAATGATAAAGAACAATGATGAACGTGTGAAACATCTTGTAACATGGATGAATCTGGAAGGCCTCATGAATTAGTCTTAACAGGGAAAAATATTGTTTGGGACTACTATTATAAGAACTTAAGAAAAGGTTTAAACACAGAAGAAAACATGTTTGATGTTTGCAGGGGTCAAGAGGGAGGGAGGAAGTATTCACTAACTAGATAGTAGACAATAATTATCTTTGATGAAGGGAAGGACAACACATAATACAGGGAAAGTCAGCACAACTGGACTAAACCAAAAGCTAAGAAGTTTCCTGTACACAACCAAGTGCTTCGAGGGATAAGAGTAATAGAGGCAGGGCCCTGGGGACCATGATTTCAGGGACATCTAGGTCAATTGGCATAACGAAATGTTCTGCATTCCATTTTGACATGTAACATTTGGGGATCTTAAAAACTAGCAAGTGACCTTCTAAGAAGCATCAGTTGGTCCCAACCCACCTGAAGCAGAGGAAAATGAAGGACATCAAAGACGTAAGGAACATAAAAGCCCAAGAGACAGAAGCCAAGCCAGCCAAGTGCCGTCGAGTCGGATCAAGAGACAGAAAGGGACACATAATCCAGAGACTACGTCAGCCTGGTACTGGAAAAACTAGTTGGTGCCTAACTGTACCAATGACTGCCATGACAAGAAACACAACAGAGAGTCCCTGTTGGAACAGGAGAAAATTAATGTGCAAAACTCAAATTCTAGTAAGAAACAACAGACTTAACGGTGTGATTGAGATTGAGAGACCCCAGAAAATATGGCACTCTGACTCTCTGTTAGCCCTAAACTAAAACCATTCTTGGAATCAACTCTTGGAACATAAGTTAGACTGGACTGTAAAATATAAAATGATGCTAGTGAAGAGTATGCTTCTTAGTTCAGGTAGATACATGAGATGACTGAACAGTTCCTATCCAGAGGTGAGAAGCGAAGACAGAAAGGGACAGGAGCTGGTTCAGTGACGCGAGAAATACAGAATAGAAAGGAGTAGTGTCCTGTGAAATTACAGGGACAGCAACTAAGGTCACATAACAAGGTGTTTATAAATTTCTATATGAGAAACTAACTTGAGTTGCAAACTTCAGCTTTAAAGCACACTCACAAGAAATGTTCTTTTCTTCTGTTTTCTAAAGTCATCCCTGGTCTCCCTCGGTTACCTGGGTCCATGATAAGTGGCTGTGTCATGTCCATACGTGAACCCAGTTAATGTGTATCATGAGTTTTCAGTTTCCTTCTGGGTAGGAAGTATGGACATTCTAGAAAGCTATTCTACCTTACCTGGTAGGTGAGTTCCTTTACTCTTCTCTCATACTTCCGTAAACCTTTAACAGCCTCCGCATTACGTTTCTGTTCACTTTCAACCTCTCCTTCAAGCTCACGGACCTGCAACCAAAACCAAAACAAAATAATTTACATTGTCAGTTTGGGGATGTAATTAGCCTAGGATGTACTGAAGGTACTGAGGGGATGTTCTCAGCCCTAGGACAAGGATGGGAGTCCACACATAGCGGGAGAGAAGGGTAAAGTGGATGTATTTCTTCTCTTCCCAGATTCAAAGAGATTGAGATACCTACTCTGGCCTCCAGCTTCTGGATCTGCTTCTTGCCCCCCTTCAGGGCCAGCTGCTCGGCCTCGTCCAGACGGTGCTGCAGGTCCTTCACGGTCTGCTCCAGGTTCTTCTTCATCCGCTCCAGGTGGGCGCTGGTGTCCTGCTCCTTCTTCAGCTCCTCTGCCATCATCGCTGCCTGTTAGCAAATTAAACCAAGAAGATAATGAAACCTGGTAATAGCACATACTGCTCAGGCATCAGTAAGACAAATGTTCCCCTTGCTCACATCAGTGACGGCTTTTTTTGCCTTCTCTTCTGCATTGCGAGATTCTTGAATTACTTCTTCCACTTCACTTTGGAGTTGTGAAATGTCGTTTTCCAATTTCTTCTTGGTATTTATCAGGCTGGTGTTCTATTGAAATAGGTGGTAGAAATTTACAAGATCTGCAGTTTGCCCTCTTTGGATGTCACAAATGTCTCATGCTGGCTTTTGCAAATGACTTGATGGCAATATTTTACTAAACTTGAAATATTTGTTCAGTAAACAATACTGATAGTTTAGAAGATTATAACCTTTTCTCTCTCAAAAGTCTCCTGGTAGCACAGTGTTTAAGCACTCAAACTGTGAACTGAAAGATCAGTGGTTTGAACTTCGTGAAGAAAGAATGTTGTAGTCTGATTCACTAAAGATTTACAGCCTTAGAAGCTCTTTAAGGCAGTTTTACTATGTCCTGTAAGGTTACTATCAGTTGGAATTGACTTAACAGCAGTGGAATTTTTTTTTTAACCTCCCCTCTGCCCTAATGTTCATCTGACGTATACATAAGGAGTTCTGAAGTTTAACAGTGTTTTGTATCTGTGGAAATTTGTTAATTGCTCTTTCAATGATATTTTAGCAGGACGTCACTAGTGTCTTATCCATAAGAAGTTGGCAATACTAGAAGAGGTTCTTTTTGTTAGGGCCTGGTGTTTGGAGTTCCTCAACCAGAAGAAATCTGTTTTCTGTGAACTTTCATGGTTTCCTTCCATGGTAATATTAAATTGAATACTCATTTTCTTAAAATTTCACCCCCAACCAAAAAAAAATCCAAACCCATTGCTGCTGAGTTGATTCTGACTCACAGAGACCCTATAGGACAGAGTACAACTGCTCCATAGAGTTTCCAAAGAGCACTTGGTGGATGTGAACTGCTGACTTTCTAGTTAGCAAATGTACTTAACTGCTATGCCACCAGGGTTTCCAAAGCCCAGGGGTATTCCATCAGTGGGCATTTGGAAACGTTTTTGATTGTCAAAATGACTAGGAGCTGACCTAGCATGCCTGGGCATGCCAGGGACACTGGACACAAGAATTGACCCGTGGAAAATGGATGAAGTGTCCCTGCTGAGAGGCTCTGCATTGGAGCACAATGTGATTGATGGCTTCTTTTCAAATCTTAGAGTCAACAGGTAACTTCTACTCAGGCTTATCCTACATCCTGATTTTCAAAATAATCTAAAGAGCCAAATCTTATTTTTAAATAAACAGTTAATATTCTCTCCACCCATCCCCCCCTTTTTGGTAGAAAATATAAAAAAGATAAACAAAACCAAACCCACTGCTGTTGAGTCAATTCTGACTCAACAACGACTCTACAGGACAGAGCAGAACTGCTCCATAGTTTCCAAGTAGTGCCTGGTGGATTCGAACTGCTGACCTTTTAGTTAGCAGACATAGCATTTAACCACTGCACTACCAGGGTTTCCAAAGAAAAAAAAGACAAATAGGCACATAAAAACATCACCTATAATCCTGTTCCGAAATAACTATAATTAACATTTTAGAGCATATCCTTCCCCCTGTTTTACATACACGTTTACAAAAACAGGGCACTTCTCTATTGTAATTCTGGTTTCGCTGCGTGACAGGACACCGGCACTTGTGTGATGTGAGGTCCCACCTGGGTGTGCAGGAGCTGCACGCGCTCACTGGTGTCCAGCAGCTCCTGCTCAGCCAGCTTCCGGGCGCGCTCAGTCTGCTCCAGGGAGGCCCGCAGCTCCTCCAGCTCGGCCTGCAGCAGGTTGCCCCTGCGCTCCACAATCGCCAGCTGCTCCTTAAGGTCCTCCTGGCCCTGGAGAGCATCATCCAGGTGGAGCTGGGTATCCTGCCAAGAGGAGAACACAAAAAACATGCTTTAGATACTGTGGTGGTGATGTGAATATCCCAGGAGATGAACTTAGAGAATGCACTGGTGCCAGAAACAGTGATGATATGCCTGTCATTTGGATGAGAACGATGCTGCCACAAGCATAGGGTAACAGAGAGTATTATAAGGAGATAATGGATTCCTTTCGTGTTTCTGCCAGTAACTAGTTTTGTGTGCAAAGGACTAATGTCTATCATTTACTCTGTGAGGTGGGTAGTTTCATATTTGTGTTGTATAAAAGGAAACTGAGGTTCCGAAAGCTTAACTGCCTCCTTTAAAATCAGGCAGATAACAAGTGACAAAATTAGGACCCAACCTCAGGCCTGTCTTGATGCCAGCGTCTGTGTACTTTTTGTCAAATCACACTTTAGTATCACAGCTTCTGGGTTTTTTAACATTAAGATTTCTTTACAGGCAGTATGTTTTATTTCGCTACCTCCTTACTGTTAAAAACAGTGTTGCTGTTGAGTCAATTCCAACCCACAGCGACCCCTATAGGACAGAGTAGAACTGCCCTATACAGTTTCTAGGAGCAGCTAGTGGAGTCAGGCCGCTCACGTTTTGGTCTGTGGCCATAGCACTTTAACTACTGTGCCACCAGGGCTGCATTCTATTAGCTGCATAGTTTGTTTACAGAAAAGAAAGATGGTTTAACAAACGGTGTTGTTTTGGGGAATAGAAGACAGGCAGCTTTCTGGATTTATCTGAGAGGCCAATGCGATCCCACTAACCTTGAGAATGCCTTGGGTGTTCCTGTAGTTCCTCAGGCTCTCGGCAGCCAAGCGATTGGCGTGGTTTAACTGGATTTCCATTTCATTCAGATCTCCTTCCATCTTTTTCTTGACTCTCAGAGCATCATTCCTGCTCCTGACCTCAGCATCCAGTGTGCTCTGCATAGTCTCCACCACTCGAATGTGGTTTCTTTTCAGCTGGTCCATCTCCTCCTCTTTTTCAGCAGTTTTCCTATCGATTTCGGACTTGACTTGGTTCAACTCAAGCTGGATGCGCAGGATCTTTCCTTCTTCATGTTCAAGAGAAGCCTTAACAAAACAGTGAATAATTAATGATAGAAAATAATGCAAATATTTGCAATATATTCCCTTGGTAGCCGAATTCTTATTAATATCATCAGTTTGTCTAATTTTCCAAAGCATATCTAATAGTTCCAGAAACCTGCTAGGTAAATCAGTCTTTTGTTTATTCAGTCACAGACTATATAAGGCAGCTCTGTAATAAAGTTGCTTTGTACAAGATAAAGTGTTATAAAAACACTATTCATATTAGCAAACATTATATGATTAAACTTAGGTGTGGTAAACATGAATTCTCAATTTGCTTTATAAATGAAAATGTTCATGTGTGATATGTTCATCCCTGGTGTAGAAACTCTCAGTTTTAAAATATATTCAGATTACACAATACAAGTTCCTTGTAGAATGTGGGGACAGTATATGAAAACAAGAAAAAACCCACCCACTGTGCTTCTACTGAGAAACAACCATTGTTATGTGGTCCCTTTGTTTTCTACTTAAGTATGTATTTACATAGCCAAAACAATATATCAGATTTGTATCTTGCTTTAACAATTGCTGTTTACCATAAATATTTCCCCATATTAGTTAAATTTATATAATGGCTATATAAAATTCCACCCTATGAGTGCTCCTTAAGTTATGGATTCTTGTTTGGGGATTAAACATCATGGTGCTTAATGCTTTGCTTCTAGTAAAGGTTATTTTATTGGAATGGGTTCTCAGAATTAATGGGTCATTTACATTTTCAAAGCTTTTGTCAACTTGTCCTTCATAGAGGTTATAGAGTTTAGATCCTCACTAGCTCTACCTAGTAAGGTCTCAGGCTCGCAGCGCCATCGCTCTCTTTGAGTATTGTCACTGACTGCCCTTTGATGTCAGCCAACAATGTAATAATACATACCTCTGCTTCCTCTAAGGCAGCCTGAATGTCACATTTCTCTTGTTCCACTTGCTTCTTTATTTTATCCAGTTCATGAATTTGCTTCCCTCCCTCAGCAATCTGCTCAGTGAGGTCAGAAATCTCTTCTGTAGGTGATCAGACAAGGGAAACGTAGTCAGACATAGGGCAAAATGGGAAGGTTCTGCCAGGTCTACGTGGGGTAGAGAGATTCAGAGGGACTCACGCTGCAAGTTCTTATTTTCTCTCCTTAGTGTTTCAAGGTGGTCCAGAGATTCCTCATAGGCATTTTTCACCTTAAACAGCTCAGTGCTGAGAGAACGGGCCTCCTTCTGGGAGGCCTCCAGTTCAGCCTGAGTTTCCTCATACTTCTGTCTCCATTCTGATAGGACCTGAAAAGCAATAAGTCGTCAGCCTACACAAAGAGAAAGAGAGACCAAGTAAAACATACATAAGTTTAAACAGGGAGTTTGGTCACCTTATCAAAGTTCCTTTGCTTCTTATCAAGAGCTGCGCAGGCAGCATTTGTTCTCTCCACGTCAATCATGAGATCCTCCACTTCATTCTGGAGCCGCTGCTTCGTCTTTTCCAGGGAAGCGCATTTGGCGTTCACAGCTTCTACGTGCTCCTCAGCTTCCTGCAGACGCTGGGCCAGCTTCTTCCTGAGGAATTAGCCAGCAGTCAAGAAGAGTGGCCAAGAACAGGAGCAATGCTATAACGTCCTTGGCTCCTTTTAATTCCCAAGTATATAATAGCATATGACATACTGTTTTCAAACTATCCAGCTGGAACTGCTTTCTAGGTTGATAAACTGTACGACAAGGTCCCAAATGATGAATAACTGGGATCAAATGCTTGGTGTGCTGTTAACATTCTAAAAGGCCATCATCATTTCTATGTATGTGTCTTACCGCATTAACCAATCCAGAATTTTCAGGACTTCCAGTTGAGTATGGTTGTGGAGACGATTAACTCAGACAGTTTTACTAATTATACGTCCCATGTCATTTCAAAGAGAGTAGTATAGTGGTTAAGTGCTACTGCTGCTGACCAAATTGTCAGCTGTTTAAATCTGCCAGGTGCTCCTTGGAAACTCTATGGGACAGTTCTGCTCTGTCCTGTAGGGTCACTATGAGTTGGAATTGACTCAGTGGCAGTAGGTTTGGTTTTTGCTTTTAGGTATTTCATTGGATAAATGGATACTGGGTGTATTCATCCATTTTCCCAGACTTTCTGCTTCATTTTCTATACCTTTCCTCTAGAGAATAGCCAGTTTCTTCTAATCATACACATTTGTGCCATTTTCAGTAAAAGAAATTAATGGATAAATAAGGACAATTCATGCAGTCTAAACATGGACGGGGTTGTTTCCCTCCTCCTTGTTTCGTTTAAAATTCTATAACGAGTATATGTCCTTAAAGTATACAAAAGCTTTTAGTCTTGATGCCCAAGAACATCTCCTGTGAGCTGTACACCTGAGAACAGAATTTATTTAGGTCAACGCTGGGGATTACGTACAATTTTGTGGTCTCCAACATGAGTTTTCAGAGATTTATCTATCTACTGTAGTGCTTAAGAAGGTGGACCTTGTAATCAGAATGTCTGGTTCCAATCCTAGCTGTACAGTTTATTAGCCATTTAACTTTGTGTTAGTTGCTTAATGTCTCACGGCCTCAATTTCCTCTTCTGTAAAATAATACCAGCATGAAGTTGTTTTGAAAACTAAATGAGTACATATATATATCTGTGTGTATATATATATTTCTTGATATGTAGGTGTTCCTTAGTAAGTATTATCATTTATTATTATTATTATTTTGTAATCATCATCATGAATACCATCAGAGCTGTTTCTGGGATGCTAGTTGGGTAACTGAGAGATCATGTCTTTTTCTTCCTCCCAAGGAAGGAATATGTATGTATGTGGTGTGTCAGATATGTATATATACTTGGCCTCCTCCAGCTCCTCCGTGCGCTGGATGGCGTCTGTCTCGTATTTGGTCCTCCACTGGGCCACCTCGGTGTTGGCCTTGGACAGCGCCCTCTGCAGCTCAGCCTTGGCTTCCTGCTCCTCCTCGTACTGTTCCCGCAGCAGGTCACAGTCGTGGCGGGAGGACTGCAGGGCGTGGGCCAGGGCGCTCTTGGCCTGTAGAAGTACCAGTTCAGTGCTTTAAGTTCTCCTTTCAGTGGTAATTTGCACACCTCAAGAAGTGCCTAAATGGACACCTTTAGATTTGAGTAGCCAAGAAGATCTGTGGTAAAACTCACTTTAGTTTCTTCCTCTAGCTGACGTTTGAGCTCCTCAATCTGCTGAGCAGATGCTTGTTTGCTCCTTGAAAGCTGAGAGACTAAAGTATCTCTCTCATCTAATTGTCGGGAACATTCACCTGAGCACAAGTAAAGCAAAGAAACTTGTACATGGCACATACATACACACACAGAAGCCTAAAATATATGTGTGCGTGTGTGTTTATATATAGATATATACATATACGTCAGACTCGACAGCACTTGGCTTGGCTTATGATACATACATCACACACATATAGTTATATACGTTATCAGCTTTTTAATTTTGTTAATAGAACTGATTAAAACTAGACAAGTAGTCTGCTATTCTTGCTTTTTTTCCTTTTTGATTTGCTCAGGAAATTCTGATAGTTTGTTCATCCTCCTCTCAAATGGAGCCATTGTCATTTACTCAGGACCCCGGGCATCACTTTTATCGGGTACTTAGATGTCTTTACCCGCTTCTGTCTGTAAACGTGCTCGCTGTGTGGACAGGTCATTGATGAGCCGCTGCTGCTCGCCCTCCTTCATTTGAAGTTCATTCACTTGATCTTCTAGGGTGCGGCACATCTTTTCAAGGTTTCCCTACAGGATATGTGTCAATGAAAGATGAGACACCGAGGGCATAAAAAAGTTAAAACTTGATTTCTAGAACATTTTTAGAGTGAATAAATTTATATCAAGTGTAAGTAGAAAGTTATGGTATCAGCTGGGTGAATCATGCCAGAATTGGAGCATGGTGGGTCACAGTGTCTCTAAAACTGGTCATTGTTGGAGACTATTCATTTATTTTAATCATACAGGCAGCTATTTAAAGTGAATTTTAAAATTATCTTAATGAGTCATACCCAGCATGTAAAAAAACGAAATAGAGCCTTTCTCGCTTGCTGACCGTCTTGTGGCTACTCTTGATTAGGGGCCCTCCCTGCGCCTGAGACAGGAAGATGGTGACGTGGAGAACAGAAAAAAGTCACTGAAGTTGATCAACTGTAGGCTCCAACTCATTATGAAAACTGGAAAACACATCTCTGGGGTAAAACTAGACTCTGAAGGTTATCAGGCAAGGAAAAGTATAACTGGTCTTCTGTGTCAACAACTGCCCTTCCTTGAGGAAATCCAAAATAGAGTACTGTCCAATGTTAGCCAAAACTGGTGTCCATCACTACAGTGCCAATAATAATGAATTGGGCACAGCATGTAGAAAATAATACGCAGTACACACACTGGCTATCCGCGATCCAGGTAATTCTGGTATCATTAGAAGCATGCTGGTGAAAAATACACCATACGCTGCTTTTCTTTAATAAAGCTGGCCTGAGCTTATTTTTTTAAAAAAGAATAAAATGGAGTATATTAGATTTGGATGTATCAGGGTGCTATAAGCTACCTGCAAACAATATTTAATGGCAGAAATCAGTGAGTGTTCTTGTAGATTATTAATTACCCTGATTTAGAGACCATATTGGGTACCTTTGCCTTGGAAATGGCCTCTGCATTACTGCTAAGGTCATCCATCTCCATCTTCAGCTCGCTCTTCTCCTTCTCCAGCTTCTGTTTGACCCGCTGCAGGTTGTCGATCTGCTCCCCGAGCTCGGCCACACTGTCCGCATGCTTCTTCCTCAGGGTGGCCGCTGTGGCCTCGTGCTGCAGGGTGGCCTCCTCCAGGTCCCTGCGCAGCTTCTGGAACTCAGCCTCCCGCTTCTTGTTCATCTCTATCTGGGCCGAAGTCGCCCCTCCGGCTTCCTCCAGCCGCTCGCTGATCTCCTCCAGCTCCCGGGAGAGGTCAGAGCGCTGCTTCTCGGCCTTGGCCCGGGAGGCCCGTTCTGCCTCAATTTCCTCCTCTAGCTCCTCAATGCGGGCCTGGGAGTGACACAAGCACATTAATATGAACGCCTCTGCATTTCGTTTGTTTTTTGTTTGTGGAAAAGATGGAGGGGTGATGACTCACCTGCAATTCTTTGATTTTCTTCTGGAGTTGAATTTCTACTGCCTGTCCATCTCCCATTTTGCTGATCAGATTGTTGATTTCAAATTCTTTCCTTTGGACAGAAGAACACGATATATTAATGCCCATGTGAATTGGAAGGTGATGTCACATAGAATTTATTTTTTCTGGAGCTCCTACTTTTTAAGCTTTTCATCAAGTTGCAGTTTGTCATTTTCTATATCCATTGTAGACTCATGGGCCAATTTTAGGTCACCTTCCAGCTTCCTCTTTGCTCTCTCTAGATCCATGCGAAGTTTCTTTTCTTGCTCCAAAGACCCCTCAAGCTATTGAAAAAGTAAAATATATTTAAAATGCAAAGAATCTTCTAAAAAAATTCAAAAGGGTACTAAAAATACACCTACATCATCCACTTGCTGTTCCAGCTTGGTTTTAGCCTTGGTCAGGGTGTTCACTTTGTCCTCCTCTGCCTGAAGGTCATCCAGGGTCTGCTGATGGGCCTCTTGGAGGACTTTCTTCTCCTTGGTCAGCTTTGCGATGGTCTCATCCAGGCCTGCCATCTCCTCTGTGAGGTTTTTTACCTTCAAAAATCAAGAAAGGAATGATCTCTGTTATAAAGCAGCTCTGTTGGATGGCAGAACCTCTACAGTGTATGGCAGAGTGTGCCTCTGACCTTGTTCTCTGTGGCATGCTTCTCCTTTTCAACCTTGGCCAGTGTCAGCTCGAGGTCATCTATGTCTTTCTTCAGTTCTGAACATTCATCCTCCAGTTTCCTCTTCTTGGCTGTCAGCTCAGCATTGAAATCTTCCTCCTCCTCAGCTCTCTCAGTCACCTCTTTGATCTTAGCCTCAAGCTGGATTTTGTTTTTAATTAGTTGCTCACACCTTTCCTCTGCATCTGCCAAGGCATCAGCTTCCTGTGGAGGGAGACATTAAGATGTTTAGAGAAGCTGTTACCCCGAACTTGTTCTTTGTACAAAATAGTAATGGTTATTGAATATTGATGAATTCTTCAGTAAGAATACAACATTAAAACGTAATTGAACATTATGTGGCCTAGAGAAATGTAGGTAACTAGAAGTGAGACTGTAGTTTTAAAAGCAAACTAGTTTAAACAATGATTGACCGACAGTGGTCAATTGTTTAAAATTATAGTGTGTACAAGTATACATTCTGCATAGACAGTACAAAAGCAAGCCTGGTTTCTTGTCTCACTCATTATTGCTGCCAGATGTAATTTTGTGGGCAAATTGCTTTCCTTTTCTTACTCTCAACTTCCTCATATATAAATAAGGGGGTTGAAATAAAACATTGCTAAGAATTTTCAAACTGTAAAATTCAAAGATTTTTCATTTAGTCAATTTTTTGGCTTGGGTTCAGGCCATTTTTAACACCCCCTCAAATAACTATTGCTAGATTGGCTAAAAAAAAAGAAGGAAAACCTAAATAATTTTATGCCTCCGGATGTATTTACATGTAGCCTTTTTAAATAAACTTTCTTTTTTTTTTTATTATAATTGAGTAAAAGTGTACATTCCCATATAAATTTGCATCCTCACATATATGCAGCTCCTAGTGCTCTCCCTGCCCGGAGTCAGCTCATCCCTCCTCTCTGCACCATACATGTCCTATCCTCCCAACAGTCTCCTATCCCCTCCTCTCCACCCACTGCCCTTCCTCCAGCAAGAGGTCAGCAGGATGACAGCCTATAGATGCATGGAACCATAAAATTCCCACAGGATATGGTCACTCTGCGCCACCAAGACCAATCCATTGCTGTCTGAAAAGTTGACCTTCATTATGATTTATGGACAGGAGCAGCATCAGGGCCAGGGGCCGTGCTCCCAGGAGAACTCTGAAGCCCCTGGACCATCAATTGTGGTCTTTTATTAGAGATCTCAAGGTACACCCTAATTTATTCTCTTGTGGCCTATGAGACTCAACTTTGAGCTCCATCGTGACTATCACTGGTGGTGGCCAGGTACTATCTGGTTCTTCTGGTCACGTGTCACTGTAGAGACCCACTCACATGGGTCTCTCTGTCTTCTGGTTTCTCTTTTCCCTATGTCGTTCTTATCCTTGGTAATCATCTGTTCCTGTTGAGCTGGGACCATTTGCTGTATCCTCAGATGGCAGCTTGGCAGCTTTTAAGACCCCAGACACCACTTACCCATGAGGGATGCAGAGAGTCCTTATTAGCAACATGCTAACTGTGCCAGTTGGCCTCGATTTCGCCTGAGAGCATGGTCCCTGGCCTCCCACACCAGCTACTCTGTCCTTGCAATATTGGGTTAAGATGGGAGGAGTACTCAAATTCTGTTGAAGTCCAGTTATTATTGATCTTCTTTCTAATGTGTGCTGTCACCGATTTCACCCAACCAAATTTCTATTAACAGTCTAATGTAACCCTACCCCCATCCTTGCAGCCATTAAAGAGTCTTTACTTCTATGCACGATTCTGTTTTCAAGTTCTTATAGTAGGGGTTTCATACAATATTTGTCCTCTGTCGCTGACTACTTTCACTCAACATAATGTCCTCCAGTTGAAACCAGGTTAAGAGATGTTTCCTGCAATCATCGTTGTTCTTTATCATTGCATAGTGTTCCATTGAGTATATATACCATAGTTTACCTATCCACTCCTCTGTTGTTGGGCATCTGGATCGATTCTGTCTTTTTGCTATTGTGGACTGTGCTGCGATGAACATTCATGTGCATGTATCAGTTGGTGTGAATGGCCCTGATCCTGCAGGATATATTCCAAGCAGTAGAATTACTGGGTCAAATGGTATATCTGTACTGACTTTTTCAAGGGAGCACCAGATTGCTTTCCAAAGAGGTTGCACCGTTTTGCAATCCCACCAACAGTGTAGGAGAGTTCCGATTTCTTCACAGCCTCTCCAGCATTTGTTGTTTTGCATTTTTTGGATCATGGCCAACTTTGTTGTGGTGAGATGGTATCTCATTGTCGTTTTGATTTGAATTTCTTTAATAGCTAATGATTGTGAGCATGTCCACATGTGTTTTTTGGCTGCCTGGCTCTCCTTTTTAGACAAGTGTCTGTCCATCTCCTTTGCCCATTGCTTAATTGTATTATTTATCTTTTATTAATATTCTGTAGTACCTTAAAGATTATGGAGATCAGATGTCAGTCTGACATATAGTTGTCAAATATTTTTTCCCATTCTGTAGGTGGTCTTTTAATTTTCTTGATAAAGTCTTTGGATGAGCAAAAGTGTTTGATTCTTAATAGTTCCCATTTATCTATTTTCTCTTCTGTCGGTTGTGGTTTGTTTGTCAGGTTTTGAAGTCTGTCTACATTGTGTATTAATTGGGATCCTACTTTTTCTTGGATGAGCTTTATCATTTTAGATTTGACATTTAGGTCTTTTATCCAGTTTGAGTTGGTTTTTGTATAAGGTGTGAGATATGGGTCTTGTTTCGATTTATTGCAGATGGATATCCAATTTTGCCAGCACCATTCATTGAAGAGATTGTTTTTACCCCAGTGTAATATCTTAGGGCCTTTGTTGAATATCACCTGTTCATAGGAGGATGGTGTCATCTCTGGGGTCTCAATTCTGTTCCATTGATCTATCTGTCTCTTTTTATACCCATACCGGGCTGTTTTGACAACTGTGGCAACGTATTAAGTTCTAAAGTCGAGTAGTGAAAGGCCTCCCAGTGTGTTCTTCTTCAGTAGTGCTGTGCTTATCCAGGGCTTTTCCCCTTTCCAAACAAAGTCCATGACTTATGTCTCCATCTCATTAAAAAATGTCACTGGAATTTGTATGGGGATTACATTATATAAGGAAATTGCTTTGGGCAAAATAGACATTTTCACAATGTTAAGTCTTCCTATCCATGAGCAGGGTAGGTTTCTCCATTGTGTAAGTCTCTCTTAGTTTCTTGTAGCTAGGTGCTGTAGTTCTCTTTGTAAAAGTCTGTTATTTCTCTGGTTGGATTTATTCCTAGATATCTTTATCTTCTTAGGGGCTATAGTAAATGGTGTTGATTTGGTGATTTCTTCTTTAAAATCTTGTTGTTGGTGTAAAGGAATCCTACTGATTTACTTACGTTTATCTTGTATCCTGACACTTTACTGAACTCTTCTATTAATTTGAGGAGCTTACTTATGGATTCTTTAGGATTCTCTGTGTATACAGTCATATCATCTGCAAATAGGGGGACTTTTACTTCCTCTTTGCTGACGCAGATGCCCTTTATTTCTTGGTCTTGTCTAATTTCTCTAGCTAGAACTTCACAATGTTGAATAGGAGAGGTGAGAGTGGGCATCCTTGTCTAGTTCCCATTCTCAGGGGAATTGTTTTAGTCTCTCTCCATTCACGATGATGTAGGCAGTTGGCTTTGTATAAATGGCCCTTACTGCACTGAGGAATTTGCTGACTTTTCCTATTTTGATGAGACTTTTTAGCATGAATGGTTGTTAGATTTTATCAAATGCCATTTCAGCATCGATAGACAAAATCAGGTGATTCTTGTCTTTTGTGATAGTTACATGGTTGATCACATTAATTGTTTTTCTGATGTTGAACCAGCCTTGCATCCCTGGTATGAGTCCAACTTGGTCATGATGGATTACTTTTTTGATATGTTGTTGTATTCTATTGGCAAGAATTTTGTTGAAGATTTTTGCATCTAGATTCATGAGTGATATTGGTCTGTAGTTCTCCGTTTTGGTTGGGTCTTTCCCTGGTTTTGGTATCAAGGTAATGCTGGCTTCATAGAATGAATTTGGGAGTATTCCATCCCTTTCTACACTGTGAAATAGTCTCAGTACTATTGAAGTTAACTGTTCTTTAAAAGTTTGATAGAATTCTGTGGTCAAGCCATCTGGGTCAGGGTTTTTTTTGGTTGGTAGTTTTTGGATGATGTTTTCCAATCTTTTCCTTTGTGATGTGTTTATTACATTGTTCTGCTTTACCTTGTGATAATTTTGGTAGGTGATATGAATCAAGGAATATGTCAATTTCCTCTGAATTTTTTAGAGTGCAGACTTTCCTAGTATTTTTTCATGATATTTTAAATTTCTGATGGATCTGTTGTGACAACTCCCCTTCTCATTTCTTGTTTGGGTTATTTGTTTCCTTTCCTGTTTTTCTTTAGTAGGTTTAGCCAAAAGTTTGTCAATTTTGTTGATCTTTTCAAAAAACCAGCTTTTGGTCTCTTCAGTTGTTTCAATTGTTCTTCTATTCTCTAATTCATTTAGTTCTGCTCTAATCTTTATGATCTATTTTCTTCTGGTGCCTGAGGGGTTCCTCCATCGCTCTCTCTCGACTTGTTCAAGCTGTAGGGTTAGTTCTTTGATTTGGTTTCTTTCTTCCTTCCAGATGTGTGCATTTAGGGAGATAAACTGATCTCTGAGCACTGCTTTGGCTGTATCCCAGAGGTTCTGGTACGAACTGTTTTCATTCTCCTTGGAATCCATACATTTCTTTATTCTATCCTTGATTTCTTCTATAACCCATGGTTTTTTGAGCAAGATGTTGTTCAGTTTCCATGAGTTCCACTTTCTATCTATGTTTTTTCTGCTGTTGATTTTGATTTTGATGGCTTTATGATCTAAGAAAATGCTTTGCATTAGTTCAATGGTATGGATTTTGTTGAAAAGTGCTTTATGTTCTATCACATGGCCTATTATGGAGAGTGTTCCATGTGCACTGGAGAAGAAGGTGTAAATGTCTGCTGATGGATAGAAAGTTCTGTATATGTCAAAGAAGTCTAATTGGTTAATCGTGGCGGTAAGATCTTCTGTGTCTTTATTGAGGTCTTTTCCTAGATGATCTGTCCAATACTGAGAGTGGAGTGTTGAAGTCTCCCAGTATAAATATGGAGTGATCTATCCCATTTTGAGTGCAGTCAGTGTTTCTTCGATGTATTTAGATGCTGTAGTGTTGGGTGCATAAATATTTAATATTGTTAAGTCCTGCTTGTGTATTGAACCTTTCAGCAATAAGTAGTGACCATCCTTGTCCACGATGGTGGATTTTACATTAAAATCTATTTTATCTGAGATTAGTATTGTAACACCTGCTCTTCTTTGTGTATTGTTTGCTTGATGTATATTTTTCCATCCTTTTTCAGTTTGTTCTTATCTTTAAGTGTAAGGTGAGTTTCTTTTAAGCAATGTGTGGACAGGTCATGTCTTCTGATCCAAAATGCCACTCATTGTCTCTTTACTGGAGCATTCAGTCCATTTGCATTCAGTGTAATTATCGATAGGTATGTGTTCAGTACCATTATAGTGATATGTTTATTTTTGTGTTGATGTTTTCTCTGTTGTTCTCATTATACTGTTCTGGGACATTCTTCTTTATGAGTTGATTTTTTACCTTTTTCTGTGTTGGTTTTATGGTTGCTGAGATACTTGTATTATGTTTCTTGATTTCATATGTTGCATCTTTATTGTGCTTTGTGGCTGCCCCTGTGATCCCCCTTAATAGTCTATGTTTAAACCCAAATTTAACTACTACAAGTCTTATTCCTCTCCATCTGGAAGGACTATAATGGCTGTAGTACATCCCTCTTTTTAATATGATGACAGCATAGTTTTCATGATACGATCACTGGATCACTTCTTTTAATATTACAGTCTTGATTGGCTTTGGAGCCTTCTCTAACTGAGTACGTTTCTGGACAATGTGTCCTGTATTTCATCTTAAAATATAAAATTAATGGTTTTGTTCTTCTAAGCCAAGAGATTCTTTCAGTATTTCTTGTAGCTTTGATTTGGTTTTTACAAAGTCTCTGAGTTTCTGTTTATCTGCAAATGTCTTAATTTCATTTTCATATGTGAAAGATAGTTTTGCAGGATATATAATTCTTGGTTGGAAGTTCTTCTCCTTCAAGGCTTTGAATGTGTCATCCCAGTGTCTCCATGCCAGCATCGTTTCTGCTGAGAAATCAGATGAAAGCCTACAGGGTTTCCCCCTGAACATAATCTTTGCTTTGAGTCTTGCTATCTTTAAGAGTTTCTGCTTGTCACTCGACGGCACTTGGCTTGACTTGGCTTGTGTTTCATTTTGTTTAGCTTGATTATAATACATCTTGTAGTCTTTCTTTGGGGATCTATATTGAGTGGCTTTCGATATGCATCTTGGATATCTATAGTCTCGTCTTTCATAATTTCTGGGAAGTTTTCTGTCAGCAGCTCAGCCACAATACTCTCTGTGTTCTCAGGTGTCCCACCTTGTTTGGGAACTCCAATTAATCGTAGATTGTTCCTCTTGATAAAGTCCCACATGCTTCTTAATGCTTCTCCATTTTTCTTGTTTCTGATTTCTCCTTATAGATGCTGGGGTCAGTAGCTCTGTTTCCAACTCAGAAAGTCTCTTTTCCATTTGTTCCATTCTGTTTTCTTGGCTTTGAACTGAATTTTCTGGGTTTCAGAGTGCTGGTGTTCTATCGGATTGAACAGGTTGCTTAATTTTTCATTTTGCTCTGACACATTTTGTATAAAGTCTAGGAGGGCTCACTATATAATCTTTTTGTACTTTCCCTCTGGTAATTTCAGAAAGGCTTCTTCATCTGGGAAGTTCTTAGGGCCTTTCTTTTGTGGGCCATCTGAAGCCATAGGTGAATTCTTCATAATGTTCCAGTCCAACATTTGTTGCTTTTGGGGCATCTGGAGATCGTTTTGTTTCTCTGGTGTTACCTTAATGGGATCTAAAGCTCAGTCTCAAAAGGAAGTTGGTCACCAGACACCTCTATGTACTCCAGTGACTGGGATTAGTGGAATCTCTGGGGTAGCAGACTTCACATCCTTATTGGCAAAGACACAGCCACACTTACAGACTCACTGAGGAGCTGTCAGCTGAACCTATAATGTGAGACAGTAAAGGCTGGAAGAGTTGTTGTCTGGATGCACCACCGTTATTTCTCTACTGAAAAGTAAAAGGTATATGACAGCTTCCAAAATTAGTCAGGCTTTCAGGTGTGTAAGTCCCTCTTCTCAGCTGGCAAAGTAAGCACCTCTATATCAAAAACTACTTTACTGCTGGAAAAGCACTCTCCGGCTGCCACTGCCTCCCAGCCTGGGAATTAGGTCCAGCTGAGGCCTCCATATAGGAAACTCCATCTGCTAGTGAATCAAGATGGTGTCCCACACAAGCTCCCCTGCCAACCTTGGAAAAGGTTATTTAGTGGCATAGATTTGGAGATTCTGAGAGAGAGAGGTCAGAGGTGCCAAGCTGCACAGATTCCAAGGCCTGGCTCTCAAAATGTGGTGACTCTGCTTGCCTGATCTCATCAGCAGTGCATTTGAGTGTTGCTGCCAGTCAAACTGCAGCCCCTCCCACTGGCTCTGTGGTATGTAGACCAAATAGACAGCCCTATGGCATGTCTTAGCGCTCAGTAGGTGTCCAGAGGCTCTGTTTAATTGTCAGTTCAGGCCTTGGTTTCCAGAGGGATTTAGGGAGATGTATGTTTAGTCTGCCATGTTGACTCAGCCCCTCCACTTTTGTTTTTAACAGTGATGCATTCAATAAATATTTCTTGAGTGATGATAATAACTGTGGTTAAGATGGTTAAGACGAAGAGGCTATACTTCTAGAAAAATAAAACTTTCATAGAAGTAAAGGTATGAGAAGGAAAAGTTGAAATAGTTTAAAAACTTAGGAAAACTAACCCTTACAGATTTGTTGACATTGTTGGATGTTTTGAACCAAGAGACTATGAGGTTAGGTTTGGTTAGAACTCTGGCACCAAACCTACACTTTACCTCCATTACAACTCCCTCTTGAACCAATAAACAGAAGCCTTAAGAACATCAGGTATGTTTCAAAGGAAGAGTCACAAAGGGCACATTTTTGGGAAGTTCAGTTCAAGTGAACACAAGTAAGTTTACTGCTAAATTCTTGGGGATTGTGGATGGGAGGTACTGTCTTTGCTGAGTTTAAATACAGTCTACTAGACTGATATTCAGGAGGCAATACTTTAAAGGTTGAGACGAAGCACCAAAGGCAAATTGGTAAAATACAACAGTTTTGTAAGACTTAGTTTTAAACTCTTTCCTTCATGGCTTTTAAGTTTTGTGATGATATTGTATAAATTCTTCAATCTTCCTTTCTCAATTTGTAACTTGGAAATAATTGCACCTTAATTTCCCTCTAGGAATTTGAAAGATAAGTGAAAAAAAAACTTCAGATTTTTTTTTTTAAGGAAAGAACTTTTGTAAATTCAATGTATATGGATGTTCCAAAAAGACTGCCAGTTTGAATGGAAGTGGAGAACCTAAGGTAGACAGAGAGAGGGTGCTGATGCATTGTAAGGGATTGCAACTAACATCACAAAACAATTTATCTAAGAATTTTTGAATGAGAAACTAATGTGATTTGTAAACTTTCACCTAAAGTACAATAAATAAAACTGTCAGTAACGTGAAGCTTTCTGAATACAACACTCACAGATTGGACCTGGAGTTGTAGGTCATTTTTCTCTTGCAAGAGAGTGACCATTTTTTCCTCCAATTCCTTCCGTTTAGCCTCTGACTTGGTGAGTTCCTCTTTGGTTTTGGCAAACTCCTCCTTCATGGTGGCCATCTCCTTCTCGGTTTCTGCACTCTTCAGCAGGGGCTTGATCTTGAAGAACAGCTTCATCCAAGGCCAGTGCTTGACATTCATGAATGCACGGACATTATACTGGATGCAGAAAAGGGCTTCCCTGAAAAGCCATAAAAATTTCAGTGTGGATTGTTCTATTAGGTTGTGTTATTATTTATCACATATAGAATCGTTTTAATGAACACCTCCTACATACATATGTGTCTAAATCTTTATATGTAGTATGTATGATTTAAACACATATTTTCACATTCACAGCATAGGTAGTAGTGTACAAGAAAACCACTTTGCTAACCTATATCACTAATACTGAACAATTCTATGTTCTCTAGTCCCTGTAAAACTTAACAAACAAACTGACTTTAGAGGGTGAAAGATTTGACTGCATGAGCAGCACCCACCATTGTTAAGATCATTTGTCATAATTTGGGAGTATGTGTGGCATTTGCATGTTGATTGTGTTGCTGCACCATCAGAATACACATAAGAATTATGAAATGGCATAGGGTGCTGTCTGCAATTCCTTACCTAAATTGCGCTATGGTTTATTAGCTTTTCCTTGAAGCTGCCCTCCATATTTTAATCACCAATAAGTTGTCCACTCTCTATGCCTTTGCTGTCAGCTTCTTTAAAGTATATTATCCCAACGTTTTTTCAAATTCTTTCAAGTTCCTCAGTTTTACCTGCACAACTATGTTATTAACATCTTCAGAGCATTCAGGATGGATTGTGCTCTTTTACTTCTAAAATTTACTTTGTTAAATATGATTTTTAACTAGTAATAGAAGATATCTCTGTTCCAAGTCATAGCATTGGCTGGTAGTGTTTGATTCTCTGATAGAAATATGCATGTCTTTTAGGTCTGTTAAAATGGCAGTTCCATTTCAGCACATCCAAATTTATAAGCACTGTAACTCCCAGAAGCGGATGCTAGCTAAGACAAGAAAGCATAATATTTACACATGGAAAAGACTTGGAAACACTTATAATACAGTATCTAAAAAAGTACAGATGTGGAAAATAAATACAAAATGTGTGTGTAGTGAGAGAGATTGTGGTAGTATTGGGTAGAGAAAGCAAGGTGAGGTTAATTTGGAAAGCAGAACTGGAAGTTTTGAGTTGGTAAATAGATAAATTAGAATAAGGGGAGAAGACTCATGCAAATATGAGACTAGTAGATAACAACATACTGTTTAGCCTGGTTGGGAAATGTTATGTGGTTGGAAATGATAAATGAGGAGGGGAATAGAAAGAGCCTTGGCAGTTAGGTAAGGCAACTTGAATTTCACACACAAGACCATGGAGAGCCACAAATTAAGAAAAGGCATGATGAAAATAGTGTTTACTGCAGATTATTCCTGCAGCTATATGTGAGACAGATGGAAAGGGAGAAATTGGAGGAAGAAAAGAAGTTTTGGAGGAAATCTCTGTGTGAGGGGTTAAGCAAAGGCTGAAGTCAGGGCAATTTCTGAACTGTTTTTAGAGCCATATGTTGGCCACAAAGTTAGAGTTAATGAATGAGGAGAGCTGAATGTCAGTCCCTAAGGGACTCATAATCCTAATCTTCCACATTGTTATTACCTTCTTTGCAACATCTTCTGATATTCTACCCTCATTAGAAATCCTCTGCAGACTGCTTGAGTTCTTGTTATAATCTGGGCCAATTTTTCATCTCTCATTTCTTCCAAGAGACCCAGAAGGCCAGCTTTGAAGAAAACCTGGACAAAAGAATCACAGATCATCTCCATACTACAAGAGACACAAACATGGCAGACAGTACTTAGATCAGGTGTAGATAAATAACAGTCACCATGAATTGGAATCTACTTGACAGCAATGGGTTTTCATACCTTTGTATGTCCAAATTTGTATTGGGTGTGATCAATATCAATGGAGGCAAGAAGTTTCTCAGAAGCTTTCTTACTGTCAATGAACTGTCCCTCCGGAATAGCATTTGCATTTAAAACCTTGTATCTGTTTGATTAAACAAAGAAAGAAGGATCAGGATCACATACGCAAACCAAATGACTCCAGAAAGAATCAGTGATAGAAATAAGAGAAAAGGGTAAGAGCAGAAAATTCCAGTGTCCCTTCTGGTCAGATAGTCAAACAGTATGATTTACTGTGGCCCAGTGCACACCTCCTTCCTTTTTTTAAGAAATGCCACCTCTTCTTCTAGCCTGTTTTTCTACCGTACTGCCAGAAGAATGTTTCATTTGACTTCGCAATGTTACGCTACATGGGATACATGAAATACAATGAACAGATGCAAATAGTAAACATGATAAAGTATTCATGGAATTTAGTGAAACATGGTGAAGAGAGACTGACCTTTGTTTAAAATCTCCATATAATATTCTACTTGGGAATCCTTTCCTGCAGATCCGAATACCTTCAAGAACACCGTTACACCTCAACTGGTGCAGGACAAGTTCGTGCTCCATGGCCCCTGAAAGCACACCAGAATTCTTCCTTAGTAGGCACTGAATTTTACAACATGTGCCTCTTTGACTGTTTCATGCTCTGTGTCTTACCAGGAGTTTTGGTCTCATTGGGGATGATGCAGCGTACAAAGTGGGGGTGAGTGCTCCTCAGATTAGTCATCAGCTTGTTTAAGTTTTCCTGGAAAACCAGATAGAAGGGACTTTACGGGGAACTTTTATTTGAGATTTCTTTTTATAATTATGTGGAATTCACTAGGGCACTGTCTAAACTATTGGCATAAGCATTTTTGTTGTTATTGTGGTGTGTTGTCCAATCAATTATGACTCATAGTAACCCAAAAGGGTCCCTAGGCTATAACCTTTATGGGAGCAAAGGGCCAGGTCTTTTCTCCTATGGGTCCAAACTGGCAACCTTTCGATTAGCAGCCAGTGACTAGGGATCCTTGGCACAAGCATATGAGGCATCAATTACACTGTCTTTTGAGGTCTCAAGAATTCTATCCTGTCATATAACTAATAGGCCAAAGTTCTGGGAAGAAATGCATTACATCCAGGGTACTACTCTAGTAACACCTGGGAGCTACCTTATGAACAGAATGCACAGTTAGAAGCATTGATACAGAGGAATCAGAAAATAAAAGACAAAGCCTCAGCTTTGCCACTAACAAGCTGTCTGTTGTATAAAATCCCTTTCATCCCTCTGGGCTGTATCTTGAAACAGTTGAGTTTATCTGTATGGTCTGTTCCATCTCTTTCAGGGCTAATAATTTTTACACTAATGTTTTACAGTGGTAACTCAGATTAGCAATTTCTCAACTTGCCATTCTGTCCTCAAGTTTATTATTCTCTGGGACCTCTATCTTCTTGTTTTGTTTTTTGAAGGGTCTAAAGTAGTGAGACAACACTAACTGTGGGCAGATCTTGGGTACCTGAGGAAGATCCATAGTCTGAGATATATTGTGGGGAGTTATCCCAGAAACAGAGTAATTGGCAAAAGATGATATTTGATCATATTTCAGTTAACCATTAGGAAAACAAAACAAGTAATGTGAGTTTTTAACCTCAGAGATATATACAAGGACAGTTGATGAAAGACATCTATATGGTGAAATAGCTGCAAATAGATTGTGGGAAAGAAAAATAAAATGAATAGTTCTGTTTAGGTCATAGGTCACATATGCATTTTAGTTTTAAAAGGGATGAGACTTTGCTATACGAATTCTAATAGAGCAGGAGAGTCCAGATATTTTGCACACTTTTCAGCAACAATAACATAACTGAGATCTACTCAACCCAAGGAAGAGTTGGAAAAATAAAAAATAATGAGTGAAGCATCCTTCCCTACAGGGAAAGTATTTCTTTGGTTTTACTCTGAGGAAAGGGGTATTTAAAATGATTTCTATACATGCCCTTCCCTCCTAATTTATTTTAAATCGATAATTAGGATAGCTCATAGGTTTTTCAAATTAAATTTGTACTTTACCCTGAAAAGGGCTGACACAGTCTGGAAAGAAGAGCCCTTCTTCTTAGCACCTTTCTTTGTAGTGGTATCTGAGTTAAGAAGAAAACCAATTAATTAGACTCCTAGAGGCTGGAATGCTACATGAATGTTCTCTGGGAATAGCTTTAACTTAGGTTAAGGGCACAGAAAATACCTGCTTCAGCACTGGCATATGTGGAAAAGAGACTGGCGAGAGTCTTCATTGCAGATTTCTGGTACAGTCCAACCACGGTATCATTCAAGGGGTCCTTGTTCTTGTCAAGCCAGCCAGCAATGTTGTAGTCCACAGTACCTGCATAGTGCACTAGCGAGAAGTGAGCCTCAGCCTTGCCTTTGGTGGGCTTGGGCTTCTGAAAGTTAGCTGACTTGCCCAGGTGCTGATCATACAGCTTATTCTTGAAGGAGGTGTCTGTGGCCTTGGGGAACATGCATTCCTCTTCCAGGATGGAGAAGATGCCCAGTGGCTGAATTCAGAAAAGTAGACACTGGGCCTCAGTGTAGCTTCTCTCAGAAGATAGTCATGATGTCCATCATTTTGTTGAATTTTGAGGTCCCCCAATTAAATATATTTATGAAGTAAATCAGGGTTACAGTTAATACTAGGATTTTTTCCCACCTTTTCACATTCAATCCATAGCATCATTTTTATTATGGGAATAAAACAAAACAAAACAAACAAAAAAGCCAACAAAAACCAGCCTGTTGCTGTTGAGTCGACTTCAACTCATAGTGACCCTCTAGAACAGAATAGAACTGCCCTGTAGAGTTTTCAATGAGTAGCTAGTGGAGTTCAATTGCCAGTCTTTTAGTCAGCAGCCAGGGTCTTAACCACTACTTACCTTGGCTCCATTAAAAGAATAGCAGGATATAAACTCCAAATATCAGCATGACATGTTGAAGTGATTTGTTTAAATGATTATCACACATTTTTCCTATTAAGTGAATTAATCTTTTGTCAAGGTTTTATTTTGCTACAAAGATGACTGATTTAGACTAAATCAGTCTATACTCTATATGTGAATAGTTTAACAGAATAAGTAATCAAAACATTATTAAGGCTATTTTGTGCCATCGATGTCTTAAAAATAGATTATGAAGAATCCTAAGCAATTTGGTATTACTTCCAAACAGATTCACTCTCATATAAACCTTAGGCATTGTCATGGGTTGAACTGTGTGCCCTCCAAATTATGTGTAACCATTTGGCTGGGTCATCATTTCCAATATTTTGCAATTTTTGTATGCTATTAATCCTAATCTCTGTCTGTGGCTAATAGAATGATTATGTCAAAAGAGGATTAGGGTGGGATGGCAACAACCTTGCTAAGGGGGTTTCCCTGGAGTGTGGCTTGCACCACCTTTTATCCTTTCATCCTACTGGGAGATAAAAAGAGAGAGAAACAAGCAGAGAATTGGGAACCTCATGTCATTAGGAAAGTAGCAACAGGAGTAGACTTCATCCCTCACAACTGAGGTTCTTGCACCAAGAAACTCCCTGACCAAAGACTGATGCAACACAAGGACTTTCCTCCAGAGCTGACAAAGAGGGAAAGCGTTCCCTGAATTTGGACTTGTAGCCTACTGGACTGTGTCAGAATAAACTTTCCTTTGCTAAAGCCATCCATCTTGTGGTCTTTCTGTTAGAGAGGCACTAGCTGACTAAAACGGGCATGTCACCTCTGCATTAATTTTTATTTAGAAAAGAGATTTATTTCTATTCCTGTCACATTAGTTCTAAATGGAGGCAGGTTTAGAACTAGTGAGACAGTTCTTCTTGTGAATTAGACCATCCCAATGGAGTTTCTGGTGTTACTTTAAAATGGGATTTGAGTCAGCATTAGAACAAAAATAGAACTAGCCTAGACACTCACTGATTTCTTCTGTAAGTGTTGAAAAGAGGAAATCATTTCCAAATAGTAAGATGTAAGTTTTCAAATTTGTTATGCTCACAAAACTATTTGCGATTACAGAGATGCTTCATTACTTTGGAAGTTATACAAACCTTCTCGATGAGCTCAATGCAGGCAGCCAGGTCCATCCCGAAGTCAATGAAGGTCCACTCAATGCCTTCCTTCTTGTACTCTTCCTGCTCTAGCACAAACATGTGGTGGTTGAAAAACTGTTGCAGTTTCTCATTGGTAAAGTTGATGCACAGCTGCTCCAGGCTGTTGAACTGTGCAAAATATTAGAGATTTCTAACATTAAATTTATTTTTGTAGGATAGCAATTTTCATTGATGAAAGAATTCTTTTCCTGAGAAAGTATGGGATGTAGAAATGAAATATGATTTAATCTAATTATTGTTCATTAAAACAAAAAAGTCCCAGAAAATATTGGCAATTATTAAAATTTCCTATGACTTCTGGGCATTATTTATAGGCGCAAGTATCCGTTACCAAGCAAGAGTTCTGGTAAGAACCCATCTCATTCTGTCTCTAAGATTGCACAGACAATAATGTACATTAAAAGTACATCATAGCCTTGTGAATTATCGTTCAGATTTAAAGGTTAAAAGTATTTATTGGAAAACTTCACTTCTTTTTATCATCTTCACTATCCATTTCAAGACAGAGTTCACAGTGTCACCTTTGTCTGTCATGTTACTAAGAAAGCTTAAGATCTTTAACTGCTGTATAAACTGAAATTAATAGGCTAATTTTTCTTTCATTCATGTCAAACATTTGATATCCTTCCTGTCAAGGTTGTAAATGAAGAGATCTAATGTAGTATAGTAATCAAAGATCTGAAAGAGACTTTATGATAATTTACTCCCTCATCTTATTGATGGTGAGACTGATGCCCCTAAGATATGTTTTGTATAAAATGAATCTAGAAGTGGAAAGACTGTGATCTGTCTCTAGGCTTCCACTTTGGGACTTCCATGGGAGATGCCTTATATATAGACCAGATGCTACAAATATGGGTTCTTTTCCTAGCTTTGTTTATTCTGGCTGTGTGATCTTTAGCAAGTGTTTTGATTTTCCGGACTCTCAATTTTATTAGTATTTCTTGACTGGTATTAGTTATTCCTTCATTTTTTCTCTTTTTAAGATTTCATTTTGCTTTAAAAGAAAGTTTACAGGGAGGCAGAGTCAAGACGACAGACTAACATTCATCTCCCCAAATCCCTCTGGAAACCAAGACCTGAATTGATAATTAAACAGAACCTTCTGGACACCTAGTGAGCCCTAGGATGTGGTATAGGGCTGTTAATTTGGGCTTCATACCACTGAACACAAAACCTCCTCTCTTTCACTGGCCCTCCTCTTGGCGTGTCCTGGCTTGCACAGACCAAAGGTGACTCACCATTTTAACTTTTTTTTCCTCTGTCTTAGCTGTTGGGCAGTGCTGGGACTTGACTAGCAGCTAATCTCAGATGACTGCTGGTAGGATCAGCAAGTGAAATTGCCATATTTTGAGAGCCCAGGTTTGGACTCTGTGCATCTTGGCTTCTTTGGCCTCTCTTTCTGCCTCTGCCATACAGTAGCTTCTACTGAGACAGGCAGCCAGCTTGTGTGGGATGCCATCGTGATCCATAGGTAGTTGGATATGCCCATATGGAGGCCCCAGCTAGGCTTAGTTTCTACACTGGGAGGCAGTGCCTGCCCAGAGGAATGTGCTTTCCCGGCAGAGAAGCAGTATTGTACACAGTGTCACCTTCAGCTGGGACCTGACAGCAGAGACCAGTAGAGCAGTAGCCTTTCTGTATTTTAAGCTAATTTACAACATCTGGGGTTGAATTTAGAGGTGCTTACTTTGCCAGCTGGGAATAGGGACCCATACACGTGAAAACCTGACTTTGGAAATTGTCAGATACTTTTTACCTTTTGTTATAAGACGGCCTAGAGAAACAACTGTGATCCATCCTCATAGCATCTCTCCCAGCCTCTGCTGACTCACATGATGCCCAAAAAACAACAAACTCTGGAGAAAAATGTAACCAAGAAATCACCCATGGCTTCAGAAGGACCCCACAAATGAAGCTTATTTGTGAAAGCTTCACAAATAAAGAAGCTTTTCTGAAACTATCAGAAGGTGAATACAAAAGGATTATATAGAGAGCCCTCCTAGACCTTATACAAAATGCAGCAGAGCAAAATGAAAAACTAAGCAAGCTGTTCAATCTGATGGAGCACCAGCACTCTGAAATCCAACAGATCAATAACAAAATTAAAGAGGTAGAAAATTCAGTTCAAAGCCAAGAAAACAGAGTAGAACAAATGGAAAATAGACTTTCTGTGGAAGGCAGAGTTACTGACTCCAGTATCTATGAGAAGAAATCAGAAAAAAGAAACAAGAAAAATGAAGAAACATTAAGAAGCATGTGGGAGTCTATTAAGAGGAACAATCTATGATTAACTGGAGTTCCTGAACAGGTCAAGACACCTGAGAACACAGAGAGTATTGTGGCTGAGCTGCTGACATAAAACTTCCCAGAAATTGTGAAAATATATAAATATCCAAGATACATATTGAACACCACTCAACATAGATTTCAAAACAAAAACCCCAAGACGTATGCAATCAAGCTAAACAAAGTGAAACGTAAGCAGAAACTCTTAAAGGCAGCAAGACAAAGCAAAGATTACTTTCAGAGGGAAACTCTGTAGGCTTTAATTGAATTTCTCAGCAGAAACGATGCTGACACGGAGACAGTGGCATGACAATTCAAAGCCTTGAAAGAGAAGAGCTTCCAACCAAGAATCATATATCCTGCAAAACTATCTTTCCAATATGAAAATGAAATCAAGACATTTGCAGATAAACAGAAACTCAGAGACTTTGTAAAAATCAAACTAAAGCTACAAGAAATACTGAAAGAATCTGTTGGCTTAGAAGAACAAAACCACTAACTTTATGTTTTAGAAACAAATACAAGACACAGCACCTAGACTCTTACTCAGTTAGGGAAGGCTCCAAACTCAATCAAAGCTATAATAGTGAAAGAAATAATACAGTGTTCATATCATGAAAACTATGATGCCATCATATTAAAAAGAAGAATTTACAACAGTTGTTATAGTCCTTCCAGATGAAGAGGAAGTTAAGAATAGTAGTAATTGAAATTGGGTTTATATATAGTTTATTAAGGGGGGTCATAGGCGCAGCCGTAAGACACAATAAAGATGCAACATGTCAAATCAAGAAGCATAATACAGGAGTCTCCACAGCCACAAACCAACCCTGAAAAAGGTGAAAAATCAACTCACAAAGAAGAATGTTTCAGAACAGACTAATAATAACAACAGACAAAACATCAACACAAAAATAAAGATATCACAATGACAGCACTGAACGCATACCTATTAATAATTACATTGAATGTGAATGGACTGAACACTCCAGTAAAGAGACACTGAGTGATGCCTTGGGTCAAAAGACATGACCCATCTATATGTTGCCTACAAGATACTCACCTTAGTCTTAACGATATTAGCAAACTGAAAATTAAAATGTGGAAGAATATATATCAAGCTAACAATGAACAAAGAAGAGCAGGTGTGGCAATTCTAATCTCAGATAAAATCAATTTTAATGTAAAATCCACCATTGTGGACAAGGATGGATGCTATTGCTGAAAAGTTCAATACACAAATAGGACTTTACAATATTAAATATTTATGCACCTAATATTAGAGCACCTAAATACATTGAAGAAACACTGACTGCACTCAAAATGAGATGGATCACTCCATATTTATACAGGGAGACTTCAACACTCCACTCTCAATATTGGAGAGATCATCTGGAAAAAAGCTCAATAAAGACAGAGAAGACCTTATTACCACATTTAACCAACTAGACCTCATTGACATATACAGAACTTTATATCCATCAGTGAACAACTACACCTTCTTCTCCAGTGCACATGGAACATTCTCCAGAATAGATCATGTGATAGGACATAAAGTAATTCTCAACAAAATCCATACCACTGAATTAATGCAAAGCATTTTCTCAGATCATAAAGTCATAAAAGTCAAAATCAGTAGCAGAAAAAACATAGATAGAAAGTGGAACTCATGGAAACTGAACAACATCTTGCTCAAAAGCCCATGGGTTATAGAAGAAATCAAGAATGAAATAAAGAAATGTATAGATTCCAAGGAGAATGAAAACAGTTCCTACCAGAACCTTTGGGATACAGCCAAAGCAGTGCTCAGAGGTCAGTGTATCTCCCTAAATGCACACATCTGGAAGGAAGAAAGAAATCAAATCAAAGAACTAACCCTACAGCTTGAACAAGTAGAGAGAGAACAACAGAGGGACTCCTCAGGCACCAGAAAAAAAAAAAAAAAAACCAGATCATAAAGATTATAGCAGAAATAAATGAATTAGAGAACAGAAGAACAATTGAAACAACTGAAAAGACCAAAAGCTAGTTTTATGAAAAGATGAACAAAATTGACAAACCATTGGCTAAACTTACTAAAGAAAAACAGGAAAAGAAATAACCCAAATAAGAAATGAGAGGGAAGTTGTCATGACAGATGTAACAGAAATAAAAAAAATCACAAGAGAATGCTACGAAAGACTGTAATCTAACACATTTGAAAACCTAGAGGATGGACACTTCCTTGGTTCATATCACCTATCAAAATTATCACAAGGTGAAGCAGAACAGCTTAATAAACCCATCACAAAGGAAGAGACTGAAAAAGTTGTCAAAAAACTGCCAACCAAAAAAAGCCCAGGCCCAGATGGCTTCACTGCAGAATTCTACCAAGCTTTTAGAGAACAGTTATCTCCAATATTACTAAGACTATTTCACAGTATAGAAAGGGATGGAATACTCCCAGTTCATTCTATGAAGCTAGCATAACCCTGATACCAAAACCAGGGAAAGATCCCACAAAAAAAAAAAAAAGAAAATTACAGACCAATATCACTCATAAACCTAAATGCAAAAATCTTCAACAGAATTCTTGCCAATAGAATACAAGAACATATCAAAAAAGTAATCCATCATGACCAAGTTGGATTCATACTAGGGATGCAAGGCTGGTTCAGCATCAGAAAAACAATTAATGTGATCAACCACATAAATAACACAAAAGACAAGAATCACCTGATTTTGTCTATTGATACAGAAAAGGCATTTGATGAAGTCCAACACCCATTCATGCTAAACAGTCTCATCAAAATAGGAAAAGTCAGCAAATTCCTCAATGGAATAAGGGCCATTTCTACCAAGACAACTGCCTTCATTATCCTGAATGGAGAGAGACTGAAACAGTTTCCCTTGAGAACAGGAACTAGATAAGGATGCCTACTCTCACCTCTTCTATTCAACATTGTACTAGAAGTTCTAGCCAGACCAATTAGACAAGACCAAGGAATAAAGGGCATCTACATCAGCAAAGAGGAAGTAAAAATCTCCCTATTTGCAGATGATATGGCTGTATATGCAGAGAATCCTAAAGAATCCCTAAGTAAACTACTCAGACTGATAGAAGAGTTACATGGAGTCTCAGGATACAAGATAAATCTAAGTAAATCAGTAGGATTCCTTTAAACCAAACAATGAGATTGTTAATGAAGAAGTCACCAAATCAATACCATTTACTGTAGTCCCTAAGAAGATAAAGTTCCTTGGAATAAATCTAACCAGAGAAATAACAGACCTTTACAAAGAGAACTACAAATCCTTACTACAAGAAACTAACAGACTTACATAAATGGAGAAACCTACCCTGCTCATGGATAGGAAGACTTAACATTGTGAAAATGTCTGTTTTACCCAAAGCAATACTTACATAATGCAATCCAATACAAATTCCAGTGACATTTTTTAAGGAGATGGAGAAACAAATTACCAACTTTGTTTGGAAAGGGAAGAAATAAGTAAAGCACTATTAAAGAAGAAGAAAACACTGGGAAGTCTCTCACCACCCAGCTTTAGAACCTATTACACTGCCACAATAGTCAAAACATCCTGGTACTGGTACAAAAAGGGACAGATAGGTCAGTGGAATAGAATCGAGACCCCAGAGATGACACCATCTTCCTGTGAACAGTTGATATTTGACAAAGGCCCTAAGACATTAAACTGGGGTAAAAACAATCTCTTCAGTGAATGGTGCTGGCAAAATTGGTTCTCGATCTGCAACAAATTGAAACAAGACCCGTATCTCACACCTTATACAAAATCCAACTCAAACTGGAACTGGATAGAAGACCTAAATATCAAATCTAAAACAATAAAGCTCATCCAAGAAAAAGTAGGAACAACAATGGAGGTTTTAATACACAATGTAGACAGGCTTCAAAATCTGACAAACCACAAACAACAGAAAAGAAAATAGATAAATGGGAATTACTAAGACTCAAACACACCTAAAGACGTTATCAATAGAATTAAAAGACCACCTACAGAATGGGAAAAAATATTTGGCAACTATATGGCAGACCAACGCCTGATCTCTACAATCTGTAAGATACAACAAAATATCAATAAGAAAAAGATAAATCATCTAGTTAAGCGATGGGCAAAGAAGATGGACAGATACTTCTCTAAAAGGGAGATCCAGTCAGCCAAAAAATGTATGTGAACATGCTCATGATCATTAGCTATTAATGAAATTCAAATCAAAACTACAATGAGATACCATCTCACCACGACAAGGCTGGCCATGATCCAAAAAATGCTAAGCAACAAATGCTGGAGAGGCTGTGGAGAAACTCTCCTACACTGCTGGTGGGATTGCAAAATGGTGTAACCTCTTTGGAAAGCAATCTGGCACTTCCTTAAAAAGCTGGATATAGATTTACCATTTGACCCAGTAGTTCTACTGCTTGGAATATATCCTACAGAATCTAGGCCATTCACACCAACTGATGCATGCACACAAACGCTTATTGCAGCACAGTCCACAATAGCAAAAGGATGGAATCAACCCAGATGCCTAACAACAGAGAAATGGATAGGTAAACTATGGTGTATATACTCAGTGGAACACTATGCAATGATAAAAAGCAATGATGAGTTTTGGAAACATGTCATAACCTAGTTTCAATTGGAGGATATTATGTTGAGTGAAAGTAGCTAGCGACAAAAGGACAAATATTGTATGAGACCCGTACTATAAGAACTTAAAAACAGACTCATGCATAGAAGAAAAGGCTCTTTGAAGGCTGTAAGGGTTGGAAGGGAGAGAGAGACAGGTGGTGAGGGTTTAGACTGGATAGCTGATAGAAATTTGCTTGGGTGAAATCAGTGACAGCACACATTAGAAAGAAGATCAATATTAACTGGACTTCAACATAATATGATTACTCCTCCCATCTTAACCCAATATTGCAAGGACAGAGTAGCTGGGGTGAGGGGCTGGGAACTATGCTCTCAGGAGAAATCGAGGCCATTTGGCACAGCTATCATTTTGCCTAGAGTCCTCTGCACCCAACATTGGTGACTGGTGTCTGGGGTCTTTAAAGCTGCCAAGCTGCCGTCTGATGGTACAGCAAATGTTCCCAACTCAACAGGAATAGATAATCACCAAGGACCAAAATGACATGGGGAAAGAGAACCCAGAAGACAGAGAGACCCATGTGAGTGGGTGACTACATCTACTTGTGACCTGAAGAACCAGGTGGTGCCTGGCCACAACCAGTGATAAATGTGATGGAGCTCACAAAGTTCAGTCTCACTGGAAACACAAGAATAAAAAGGGGTACACTTTGAGATTTCCACAAAAGACCACAATTGATGGTTCAGGGGCTTCAGAGTTCCCCTGGCATTGATGCTGCCCCTGTCCATGAATCATAACGGAAGTCAACTCTTCAGATATGAATGGACTGGACTTGGTGACACAGAGTGACCATATCATGTGTGCACTTCATGGTTCTGTGCATCTATAGGAAGTCATCCTGCTGACCTCTTGCTTGAGGAAGGGGAGTGGGTTAAGAGGAGGGGATAGGAGATTGCTGGGAGGATAAGACATGTATGGAGCAGAGAGGAAGGGTGCAGTGTCACTGGGCAGGGAGAGTATTGGAAGCTGCATGTAGATAGGCATGCAAATTTCTAAGGGAATGTACATTTTCATTCAATCATAATAAAAATAAAATAAAAAAGAAAGTTTACAATCCAAGTCAATTTATCATACAAAAACTTACACATTGCTGTGTAACTCTAGCTGCTCTCCTCACATTGTAACAGCACACTCATCCTTTCCACCTGGTGTTTCCCATATCCATTCTGCCAACTCTTGTCCCCCTCTTCCCTCTCATCTTGTCTCTGTACAGGAGCTGCCCAGTTAGTCTCATGTATCTACTTCAGCCTGATAGTGTCGTAGTTAAGTGCTATGCCTGCTAACCAAAAGGCCAGCAGTTCGAATCTGGTAGGAGCTCCTTGTAAACTCTATGGGGCAGTTCTACCCTGTCCTATAAGATCACTATGAGTTGGAATCAACTCAGTGGCACTGGGTTTGTTTTGGTTTTTTATTTACTTCAGCTGAGAATCACACTCTTCACCAGTATCGTTTTATGTCATATAGTCCAGTCCAGTCTTTGTCTGAAGGGATGGCTTCAAGGATGGTTTCCATTCTGGGCCAACAGAGAGTCTAGGGGACATGTTTTCCAGGCATCTTCCAGTCTGTGGGATCGTCAAGTCTTGTCTTTTTTTTACTATAGTTGGAGTTCTGCACACCCATTTGTCCCCCGCTCTGTCCCCAGGGACTCTGTTGTGTTCCCTGTCAGGGCAGTCATTGGTGGTCACTAGGTGCCATCTAGTTCTTGTGGTCTCATACTCATGTAGTCCCTGGATTATGTGGCACTTTTTGTCTCTTGAGTTCGTATTTTCCTTGTATCTTCACTCCTAGTGGGTTAGGACCAATTGATGCTGCTTAGATGGCCACTTATTAGCTTTTAAGAGTCCCAGACACCCCTCACCAAAGTGAAGTACTGAATATTTCCTTCATGGTTTGTTTTAAAGATTAAATGAAGTAACATTTGGATGTACTTGGCGTAGTGCCAGAAATACATTGATTGTTTAATAAATGTGAACTTTTACTGGCTGGCTGGCTTTACTATTACTACTTTATATTACCTCCTAGATATTTTGGAGATAACTCTTGTTCTAGATGCATTGTTGGAGAATGTTGTGGACACTATAAAGGTAAATGAATACGGATAATATGTAGCATATCAAAGTCCGCAATTGCTTTCTTCCCACTTTTTATTAACATGAAGATAACTCACATCAAAGATCTCGAAGCCAGCAATGTCCAAGACCCCGATGAAGTACTGCCTAGGCTGTTTGGTGTCCAGCTGCTGGTTGATGCGAGTGACCATCCAGAGGAACATCTTCTCGTAGACGGCCTTGGCCAGGGCACCCACAGCGTTGTACACCTTCATAGATAGGACAGTGTTTGTCGGTGTTATTAAAGACATGTCATGAAGGTGTCGGCTGTGGCTGACTCATTGAAGAGAACTCACCTGCTGCACAGTCTGGCCTTTGGTGACAAACTCATTGCCGACCTTCACCCTGGGGTAGCAGAGGGCTTTGAGCAGGTCAGCAGAGTTCAGATTCTGGAGATAGGCTGCTTTGTCAGCAACTACAGAGACATAATTCAAGAAATGTATTTAATGATGGACAGCCTCTCTAGCCTAATCTTTCTGTGTCCTCTGATCCAATGTCTTTACTTTCTAAATAAAAATATGCAAATGAGTCTACTGAAGGCCCAATGAGACTCTCTATACTTGCCACTGAAACGTCAATTGCTTATACTGGCCTTTGGTGTTTTATTGCAAGTAGCCTTCAAGAAATTCTTCAACAATAAGTGTATGTCTAGTGCTTGCTGCAATGCTTTGTTAAGGTCCAGGATGTAGTCCTTGCTTTACAGTGAATGTAGTTGGTAGGACAAGATAAATGTTATATTCACTGCTTGAGAGGGATAAAAGAGTATTTGGATTCTTGTCTCAGTTTTGTCACTCACGATTTAATTTCACTGCACTGATTTATCTGAAAAATGTAGTTTTTACTGAGTGACCTACATTGTTGTTAGTTGCCATTAAGTCAGTTCTGATTCCTAGTGGCCTCGTATGTAACAGAAGTAGATGCTGCCTCTCTTGTGCCAACTTCTGTTATTTGTATGTTTGAGTTCATTGTTCAGGTTGTTGGTCAATCCAGCTCATCAGTGAGTAGGGTAACCTCTATAGAGTTCCCTTCTAAGATTCTGTCAATGACTATAATGTAAACACTACATGTTAGATACAAAAGTTAACTCTCGAAATTTTAGATTAGGAAGAAAGAATGTCAAGTTATCATTGTTAAAAAAGGTTCCAAAGAGCAGAGAACTTTAGATCTGCGCAGTAAATCCTGTGACTGCATGCTCTTTCCATATGTAGAGTATATGATTGCCTTTTTCAATTCCTTTCATTTATTGCCTGTATTATCTACAGGCTTATATGTAGAAAGCACAGACACACAGGTGCTTCTGGGAGTACCCTCTGCCCCCAGTTCTGTGTTTGGGCATATCCTATGCTGCTAGTCACTAGACTGTCCTAGCTAGCACAAAAATGGACCAATATACAATGTTATCCTAGGTACCTGTCCGCAATTGCCAAGGAAAAGCAGGGATACTATTCCATCTCGTTCTGTCTCCTATTGTCTGACCCTGGATTATGCTTTTTAGATAACTCCCTACAATTTTCTGTTAGAGTTCACTTTAATGTATTTGTGCTGGATAACAATGATGAAGATGTGGGAATTTGAGGCATGGAAGTATAAAGAAGGCATGCAGTGTGATTTTCCTTGGCTCAGTTCCTACAGATGCTATTGGGCTCTGAGGTTTATTGGAGCACCATGGATGAATAGATAGGTAGCTAAATGGATGTGTATATAAATGGAAAGATGTCTGTAAATGTATTTTTATATGGATAGACCCTAAATAGAATATGGGGAAATACTCCTGGAGTGATACAATTAATGAATTTTTTGTTACATTTATTTTGTAGTCTCTCTGTGTGTGTATGTGTGTGTGCTCTTTAGAACCTCAGCTACAAAGGAGATACAGTGTTTAGAATAGGCTCTATTTTTGGCTGTATTCTATAATTCAGTGCCAAGCGGAGGCTCCTGTGGTACCTTCAGTGCCATCTGGCTCAGCTTGCTCCTCACGTTGCTTTTGTTTAAATTTCATGTTCCCGTAATGCATTACTGCCCCTGTGAGCTTATAGATGGATACTTTCTCTTCAGGAGTAAATCCCAAGATGTCAATGGCACTCTACCAGGAGAGATGATAGGACAAAAGTTAGAGTGGAAGCAACTAACTTGTTTAGGAGAATTTATACTGTATTAGAAGGTAATCGTACCTACAATGGGTTGCTGTTGTCATGCTTTTACATAATGGATTTTTTAAAAGGGCATGTGTGGAACTTACATCAGTGGCCAGCAGCTCTTCTTGGTCATCAATGCTGGGGACTGTGATCTCTCCCTGACTGATGAAGGCATAGTCGTATGGGTTGGTGGTAATCAGGAGCATTTCTGGGTACATAGAATTCAGAGTATATGTTTTACATTAGAAGATGTTAATAAAACTGTTAATTTCTATCTGTGAATTCAGTTTTGTTCTTACCAATTAGATCTGGCTTCTTATTGGACGTGATCTGATAAAAAATATGGTAGCTTCTTTCTGCCTTTAGCTGGAAAGTAACCCTAGACTTTTCCAGGAGGTCTGAAAAGAGAGATAGATATTGAAGTAAAAAAAATCAGTGTTACTTAGATAGTAAACAAACCTCAGCATCTTTAGTCCGTACTGGGGATGTTAAATTTAGTGCCACTGAGATTTCATCTTGGCGATTGATTCCCTTGGTGCTACATATTAGAATTGCAGATATATATAGCAATTGCCCATGGTTGTCATGATTTAAGAGCAGATATTAAAGCATATTTGCCCTAGGGCAAATTAAATACCTACCCTAGGGCAAATTAACTTTTTATATGGAAGATTTGTGACCTCCGTATTATACTTAATCTCTGATATCCCTCCCTTCTTGGTTCATGTTACACTCACTCTGTGACAGAGGACCTTGATAACATCTACCAAGGCTCCGATCAAAAGCAAACCACAGAAATGTTTTGTGAACCCATAGGTAACTCATGGTAATTTATAGGTGACCTTTCTATTTATATTGGGAGGTGGGAATCACCGTTGCTTCTGAGTCAGGAATTGCTGTAGAATGTGCTGCAGAACCATCAGTCTGAGATTGAGGTACCCGGAGCACACAGGTGTGTAGAAATCTGACATTACTTCACAGACAACACTGGCAGGAGGTCATTGTTTTAAACAGTCCATGCACATCAAGTCTTGCAAAATATACCTACATATGAAATTGCCTCTGTTTTGATTTTCACTGGTCCTGTTACTCACATGTTTCAATGTCAGCAGAAGCCAGCTTCCCCGTAGTACCAAAGTGGATTCTAATGAATTTACCCTTGGAAAGAGATTATTTAGTGTATATGTTAAAAAATAAGGCACATAAGAGAGACGCAGTTGAAACAGTAATTCAGACATGGCCTCTCTGGCACTTAAGAATGGAGAAGACCCCTCTGTGAGCAAGAGACTTACAAAACGTGAGGAGTTGTCATTTCTCACAGTCTTGGCATTGCCAAAGGCCTCTAGTAGAGGGTTGGCACTGATGATTTGATCTTCCAGTGTCCCCTGCAAGGGAATAACAGTTCTCACATATGGGGCTTTAGGTTTCCTGAGTGCTCTACCCCTAATGTCTGGATTCCAACTATGACTGTCAAGCCCACCTTTATTTTGCCAAGTTCCTCCTTCTTCTTTTCTCCAGTAACTGCAATTGTTGCAAAGTACTGGATGACACGCTTGGTGTTGACTGTCTTTCCTGCTCCAGATTCTCCACTGACAAAGAGAAACCAGAGAAGGGATCAAGATGATAATCCCTGTTGTCAGCATTGAAAACAATCACCGCAAACCAGAGCAGTGAGACAAAATTACATACGTGATCAGGATAGACTGGTTCTCACGATCTGTAAAAGAGAAATCAAGACCATTAGTTAAAACAGAAGCACGTTCAATATGAAGATTATTCAATCCATTCAGATGAAACATAGTATGTTCTTTTTAAATTTTTGAACATGTTGCCCAGAATTTTGGTCCTATGTTCACCCTCCAAAATAGTCACTCTTGAAATAAAATTGGTGAAAGTGTATTGATATTTTTAATTTTATATATTTTTAAAGCTTTTGTTATGGAAAATTTCAAACATTTACAAGAATAGAGAGAATAGTAGAATGATTTCCCAGGTACCTATCATATAAGGGCAACAATTATTAACATATGAGGCTTTGGGTTTTTTCTTTTGTATTTCACTCCAATTCTATTGGATTATTTTAAGGAAAACTCCCTGACATATGATTTCATTTGTAAATACTTCAGTAAGAATTGTAAAATTTTGAAGTTGTAAGAGATCTTAGAAAATGTTTAGGCAAAATCTTTCATTCGGTAGATAAAGAAACTGAGAATTACAGAGGAATAGTTGACTTTTCCAATATTAATTACATAAAACCCTTGTGGCACAGTAGTTCAGTGCTACATCTGCTAACCAAAAGGTCAGGAATTCAAATCAGCCAGGTTGTCCTCAGAACCTAGGGGCCAGCTGTGCTCTGGCTTATAGGGTTGCTATGAGTCAGAATGTCGGATCCGACTCGACGACACTTGGCATGAGTCAGAATCAACTTAATGGCAGTGACTTATTGGCTTTTTCGCCCTGTTAAAGATATTCAGGTCTTTTAACTTTCAGTTTATACATTTTTCTGCTATCTGGTCTCCTACTAGCTGTCTCTCTGTCTCTTTTTAACTGTGTTTTTGATCAGGTTTCCTCTGAACTCTTGATATCATTAATTTGACTGCTGGTAATACTATGGAAGGGCTCTAGAATTGTGACTGTTTATATTTATTTACTTTTATTTTCCTTTTAGTCTTATATATGCTTATTATTAACAACAGAAAACAAATGTCATTAGTTATGTGGTTGACCCGTTGGTGCTATACTGAATTACCGATTTCTTAAATCTCTGTTTCTCTACTGATAGAGGATAGATTTTAGAGAATTATAAAATTCTATTCAGAGAAATAGATTCAGTTTGTGTCCTCATTAGATACAGATATATATTAGAGAATTCAGAGAAGATAGCATTTTTGTATTACTCAGACTGCTTTGTTTTTTAGGACAAGCAAGATCATCAAAAATCACATTTTGTCTAGTGGGAACATAGATTTTAAAAATTTATGGTCTCTTTTGGAAATGCTAAAATAACATTACCAATTCAAGTGCTGCCATTTTACATGACTTTTTATGAAACTAGTATTTGTGAGTGTAAGTAATCTTGAATTTGGAGCCTGGAGAATGGAAATTTTGGCTAGAGGTGCATGTATATGCATAATAGTGTAAATGCAGTGGAGAATTTTAAAACTTCTGAAATAAGCCAGTTTTCAGATAATTTCTGGGTAGTAGGTAGCTTCTGTTAACCAGCTAAAACAGTTACTATCATGGAATCCTTGTAGAACTACTGACCAGTTGATAATGGAATATTTCTATTTTATCACTTCCTCTTTCTCTCTTCCTTCAAAAGACAATTTAAAAACAAGTACAACAAAACAAACATAACTCCCCAAAAGCTTGCACTTGGTTTCCTTATGGAGCAAAAGGAAACTCAGGAATGATACATTTGGTGAAATGAAAGGTTTTAATCCTGTAGTTGGAGACTATAATGGTATCAAAGCTATTTGTTTATGCTTTGATAAGGCAGACGTAACAAACATTGATAAAAGATATTTTCAAAGAAAGAGGAATTTTATTCTTATTATTTTGTGCTGTTTAAAAAATGCTTCAGAAGGTTTGGGAGGAAAACAAGAGCTCATTCTTGACTGATTTCTGTTCTCAAAGACTAGTAACATTATAGTGTCATTTAAAGATACAGGATAAGAGCTCGTAAAAGTTTTCAGTTATGGTTGATAACTGTCTTCCTTGATTGCTGTGTATGTAGATATTTTCTAAAAATCTATTTGAACATTTTTTTTCCTATCCAAACTGGAAAGTAAAAGCATGGAAAAACAATAAATATAACTTCATAGGGACCTGTTATTGTTTCAACTAGACTAGGTGTATCAGTTGGCCAGGTTGGTTAACTCAGGCAGCTTCTCTTTGCTCATCTGTAAAATGTGCATGGCTGTTGGAAAGACTGTATGACATCACAGTTCTGAAGATTCTTTGAAAACAGTGAAGCCCCATGCAAAAGGAATGTGTTATTATAATCAGGCTTCGACAAGGTCTGTTTGTTCATTAAAGATTCTATGTACACATTTCTCTAAATAGATGTATCACTCACTCACCAGTCAGCATGAACTGATAGGCATTGTCAGAGATGGAGAAGATATGGGGTGGGGCCTCCTGGCGCTTTTTGCCTCGGTAGGCAGCCACCACCTCGGGATTGTACACTGGTAGCCACTTGTAGGGGTTGATGGTGACACAGAAGAGGCCTGAGTAGGTCTGAGAAAATAAGAAAATTCATCACTGGATCTTGTTTTTGCTTAGGAATAGATAGAATAGAAAGAAATTTCAGAAAACTCACATAGATCATCCAGGCTCCATAGCGCTCTTTGAGGTTGTACAGCACTCCAGGCTCATGCAGATGGGTCATCATTGCCATGTCCTCGATCTTGTCATATTTGGGAGGGTTCATAGGGAAGACTTGGTCTTCCCTGACAATTAGAGTCTAGTAAGTCAAGATTCCAGTTTGTATTAATGATTGAAGGTAGGGTTTATGTTTGTATGTCTTTTTTAGTTATAAAACTGCAGTTATAGATACCTTCCATTACTTTATTGAGTATCCTTTAAATAAAGGCATGAAAAGACGTTACTTTCAGAGTTTGGTACTAATAAAACCTGTTTCATTCATTGACCTATTCTATTACCTTTTTTTCCTTAAAAATCCTTTTTTCTTTCACTTTCTTTTCCCCATCTCAAATTTATTCATCATTATATATCTTTTTCTTTCAATAGACTGAAATTTTTCCTTGCTATTCCTTACGTATTGCATTGCATTGGCAAAATCTGCAGCAAAGGATCTCTTTAAAGTATTGAAAAGTAAAGATGTCACCCTGAAGACTAAAGTATGTCTGACCTAAGCCATGGTATTCTCAGTTGCATCATATGCGTGCAGAAGCTGGACAGTGAACAAAGAAGACAGTAGAAGAGCTGACGTCTCTGAATTCTGTTAGAGAAGAGTTTTGAGTGTACCATGGACTTCCAAAAGAACAAACAGATCTGTTCTGGAAGAAGTACAACCAGAGTGCTCCTTGGAAGCAAAGATGGCAAGACTGTGTCTTACATACATTGGACCTGTTGTTAGGAAGGATCAGTCCCTGGAGAAGGACATCATGCTTGGTAGAGTGGAGGGCCAGCAAAAAAAGAAGAAGACCCTTGATGAGATGGATTGACACAGTGGCTGGAACAGTGGGCTTAAGCATAAAATTGATTGTGGACATGATGCAAGACTGGGCAGTATTTTGTTCTGTTGTTCATAGGGCTGCTATGAGTTGGAGCTAACTCAACAGTACCTGACAACAACAACATTCCTTACAAGATGCTTCAAGTTTGGGGCAAAACCTTAACTAACAACTCGAAGTTTCTTCTGATAGGAGAGTCTAGTTTTTACTTCTCTGAAGTTTGGGGATTTAGAATGAGAAGTAGGGAAATGAGAGGAGCGGTGAAGGGTGAGTTTAATGGGTAAAGTCCTATGAGAGGTTGGAAAGGGGAGAAATGAGCAGAGAATTTCTTTTGCCTTCCAAATTTGATGTCTGTAGATTAGCTAGAAAGGTGTTTTCATGGACAGTAGACAGATTCCCAATGAGTAAGGCTTCTGCTCTTGAACTGAGGAGACAGAGAAGTAAAACAGAAGTATTTTTGCTTTGTGTTTTTACTTACATCTCCACCTTCAGTCTTTACAGTTATTTTCTCTCCTTCTTTGCTTTGTATGGTGCTCTTCACGTAGGATTCCTTGGGCTCCATGACAAAGACAGATGTTTTAGCATCAAAAGGCTTGTTTTGTGCCTCAATTCGCTCCCTTTCCGATTTTCGAAGATAAGGAGCAGCTTCCCCAAAAATGGCCATTTCAGCATCTGAACCCCCGCTCATGGCTGAGACTTATGTAGCAGAAGATTCTGCCTTGGGGGAAAACGGAGAAATAGAAATCAGAGGTCAGACGTATGAGTTGATATATGAAAGGAAAGAAACAATGAGCATCCTTAACCTGGAATGTAACTGTCCTCTCAATCTGCCATTCACCAGTGTTCTAAGGTGCTCTAAAGGATTTAGTTGAGGTCTACAGTTTGAAGCCTCACTTTTAGGACCTTGGGAATTTCATTTCTACATAGCATCTCTGGATCCTCAGGGTTGGGATGCTTACAATTGAATTAAAATGTAATCCCTGCATACTTTTAATCTCTAAAATGGAACAATAGCTGCAGCTAAAACTGTCTACAAATTATTTAGAGCAACTGTCATTGTTTGATCGCCATTTCTCCTTCTGCATAATGTTTGCATCTGCTATATGGAAGACAATCATAAATAGGAGGAATAGTCTGTCTTGCCCAAATGAAGGTTGAAATTGTCATAGCTATCGAAAATACTTTTTCTTTTAGATGACTGTTTTTTCTCATAAGCCAAATAATTTAACATCTACTTTATGTGGATATTTGTTGTTGTATCTTTCAATGACTTATTAAAAGAGTAACATTAAATTTTTAGCACTTTGTATTTTTTGTCATTCGGTGTGTTATGAAGTTACTTAGCATTGTCTTAACTCCAAAATCTCTTTGACACTCTTTTTGACACAAACTGTTTCATCTGTTGGTTAATAAATCTAACTATAAAGAAACAAAAGCTTCAGCATGAAGAAGGCCTTTCTTCTCTCAAAATTGTAAGGGCTTCTATTCTTTCCATTCAAAAAAGAGAGAGGAATTTATCACATGCATGTAAACCATTGTTGTCTAGTTGGTAGACATGCACTGTAATGTTAGCATGTTAGATTGGTTGTTTTTTCCCTTTATTTTCAGGTAGTAAATTACATGGGGAGGTGCCAGAATCTTCCCTAAATTAGGTACAGTACTTAGCACATTGTTGGTATAATACTTGTAGCTTTTTAAACCATTTATAATAAATCTTCCTAATAACAAAAAAGAGTAAATAATCAAAAACTAGCTAAAGTGCTGTGGTTTTGAAAAGGCATATGTTTGTTTATGTTTGTAGTTTTAGACAGAAATTTTCACAAGATGTTTAAGAAATGCCTGTAAAATGTCTCAGTATGCAGTGTTTTTAAGTGGAGGGAGGTTATTATGGAATCATTTATTGTGCCCGACAGTTTTCTAAAGCAGCTGAGAACTCACTAAGTCAATCCTGTTCTAAAGTGGTCCTTTAATCCTGCAACACAGGTGAGATAGTCTGTGAGAATAAGGCATTCTGAAAAAAATGGTTTTCTAAGATTTATAGGCTGCCACTCAGACACATTGTCTACTTATATAACTATGAAAACATGGAAGTGGCCTATAAATAAAAGCTTCTCACGACTTTGTTGCACTAAATTTTCTCTGCCATCAATAAATTAACAAAACCCAGTCTTACCGTTGACGCTGTAGATAAAAATGCAGATTCAGAAGTGTCCAACACTGTAAAAAACACATTTCTTAATTAGTGAAGCTCTAAACTTCCAAGATAGTAGAGTTACAGAATTAAAATCTCCCTGGCTTAAAGCTTGGCTTTATGAAAATAAAAGTCAAATCTGAGAGGAAAAATTTCATGTTCACAGAAGCAGGTTTGGGCCCGCTCTTTCTGCCCCCCGGGTCTTTCAAGTCTCCAAGGCCCCGTCACTTACCTCTGGGGAACTGGTGGAGGTGCGGCTGTGCTGGCTTATATAGGGGCGATGGGCGGACAGCTGCCTCCTCTTTGTCAGCACCAGCATTTGACAACAAGAACCCCAGCATAACGTGCACAGACATTTGGCTTGTTGGGATAGAATTAGAAGTATTCATATCATTTTGAGTATGCGAACCAATCTCCTATAAATAATTTGTCAGGGGCCAATCTGCAGGCAGAGAATGCTTTCTAGTGTGCTGGAAAGGTAATCTTTGACAGTGATGGGGGGGCTCAAAGTACATTAATAAGAGCTATATTTGATTTGGCAAACTCAGGCATGCCTCTGGTAACCCAATGATGAGATCCTCAGAGATTCATTGCTGTCAGGGGCCTAACCACCTCTCCGTTTTTGTTCCTGCAGGAAGCCCGCACTTGCACTCCCTTGGGCCGCTGCCAGGGCACACCCGTAGAGCCTGAGCTTGGGCAGCAGAGCCATGGGGTAGAGCCCAGCTGTACTGAGGTTCCACTGTGGGAACCACGCCCACACACCCAGCACTGAAAAGGTTATTTTGTGACAAAATAGTGTGTATTCACCGTATAAGAAGTAAAAATACAGGTAAGCAAAGAGAAGAGCAGACAGAAAAATATCTGCAATCTCAATATCCGGAGATCTTATGATATAGACACCACATATAGGTGAGCTTTTACTGCGCTGTTTACATGTGCTTGTAATCAGCTTTAAAAACGTTATATATGTCGTATGTATCATAGGTAGTTTTCCATATCATACCACTAATATAGTTTATACCTTTGTTCTTTAAACAAATTGTATTATGATCTTTCTTTTCAAATTAAAGTATTTTGTTTTTAAAGATCAGGTATATGGAGGTATAATTTACAGCCAGCAAAATTTACAACTTCTTGGTGACAGTTGTATGTTTTTTAATTTTTAAATTTTACATACAATAGAATTCATTTTTTTTAGTGTATAGTCCTATGAGTTTTTACACATGCATAAACTTGTATTATGGCCCCCACAGAGAGAATGCAGAACAATTCCAGTTCTGTGAGTTTTGATAAACATATGCAACTGTGTAACCCCTTCCATCTTATTTATATGAATAATTAGAGCCTTTTAGATGAGGCTAAAATTCCATTTTGATTATTTATGCATAATACAGGTACCCTCTCTTCTCTCCAGAGATAACCATTGATATCAGTTTGGTGAATAATATTTGAGATCTTTTCTATGCATATACATGTATTTTCTAAGAAAATAAGTTTAATACAACTGGCTTGAAAAACTGGCCCATAGAAAATATATAGATAAATGTTTAAAATACATTACAAATAGTATAGTTTCCATATTTATCAACTTTCTTTTTTAATTCTATACTGCTGGGTCATTTTTCATATTTCTACATGAGTAATGTTATGGAATAATTTCAAATGTATACTAGAGAGGATGGTATAATCAGCCCAGTGTACTCATTACCCAGCATAATGTCAGTGTTGTTTCACCTATGTATCTATTCATTCCCTCCATCCTTGGATTACTTCAATATTCATTTAAAAGTTCCTGTGTAGAAATTCCCTATGTTCTGCCTTGTAATCATTTCTCTGTTCTAAATTTAGAAGCTACAAAAGGTTTCCTGGTCTAATAATTATCTTGACTCTACTATGGCATCTTGGATTATAGAAGTTTTAAATTTTTATGGAGCCAGAGTTATAAAAGAAAGAAAAATTCTTTGTATTTTTGCTTTTTGTGTGTGTTGTATAAAAAGGATTTCCCTAACTCAAGGACATGGGTCATAAGTATATTCCGTATTTTCAAATTAATGATTTATTTTTAATATGGAAGTTTATAATCTAGCTGTATATATTTTTGTGTGTCAGTGGTGTAAGGTAGGGATTGGTTTTGATTTTATTCTGATATTAACAGATAATTTTCTCAGCTCTACTCAATAGGCCAACATGATAGCGTATTTGAAATGCCAACTTTTCCGTACCACTAACTGTATGTGTGAATGTAATCTGTTTGTAGCTTCCAAATTTTGTACCATATTTCTGTGTCAATAACGTGTTTTTATATCTAGTAGGGTAAATTTTCCCTCATTCTTTTCAAAGTTGTCTTGACAATTCTTGTACTGTATGAATTTTAGAATCAGTTTTTCATATTATATGGAAAATATGGTAGTTTTGATTTGGATTAAATTGAGTAGTGGATTAATAAATAGGTTAATTTGATGAGAATCAAATATAGTAGATTGCATCTGAAGTGTTACATCACTATGATATTTGCCATTTATTTTTAGTTAATCTTGATCATAAAAATGTATTAAACATTTTCTGCTCTAGGTATATACCTAAGATAGTTAAAAACATATATTTATTGAAACTTATCAATGAATGTCCTAACAGCATTATTCAAAATAGTCCCAAAGTAAAAGCAATCTGAATGTCTATCAACTGACAAATGCATAAATAAAATGTGGTATATCCGTACAGTGAATATAAGGGAATGAAGCACTGGTACATGTGGTGACATGGATGAACCTTGGAAACATTACGCTAAGTGAAAGAAGCCAGACACAAAGGCTCGTATTTTATGATTTTATTTATATACAATATCCGGAGTAGGCAAATCCATAGAGACAGAAAGTAGATTAGTGTTGCTAGGATATGCAAAGGGAGGGGAATCTCTCACAGCAGTTTGAGTTTATTGATATGGGCCCATAAAGCACAGAGTCTTTACTCAGAGTTTCAGCTTGAGAATTTAGGAAAAAAATCTAGTAGTTTATTTGGTTGGGTTGCAGAAGTCTGGATTATGCAGTGGCCCACACTAAATTAAATTGAAATAGAGACCTGCCATGGTAAACTGTGGAAGAAGTTATCCAAAGTGTTAGGGAAATCGGCGTGTTATAGGTTTTATCAAATTTAACCCACAGACTCAGCCATGGAGCACCCAGAGGACACACCTTTTACCACAACTGTGAGGAACAAATTTGTGAAGGGAGCTCCAGCGTCCTTGAAGAGTAATGTGATTGTTGTTTTATGTCAGTCAGATTAGGAACTACCCTAATTTAATTAAGATGCCTAACTATAATAGGACTGATTGGAATCCATGTTGGTAAGGGCTAAGTGACAGCACCCAATCAGCAGACACAAGGTGGACATTATTACTGTATTGCACAGTGGAGTCAATAATCAGAATAGCCTGACTCATACGGACTTAATGGCATTGGTTCTTTAGTCGTGGTGTCCCTGGGAGTGAAATAGGTTGGAAATTACTAAATATTTAGTTGATCTATGCAAGTAGAAGCATTCTAGGTCAAGTGAACAGCAATCTAACTTTGTTACCAGAAAAGAGAATCATAGCCCCTTGATTAATTCCCAGATTTGAACACATTTGCAAGCCTACGATCATTTGTATCGGGGGGGGGGGGAATCTCCTTGAGAAACGACCTCACTCACTGCCAAAAATTTATACTATTAGTCTTTCTCCCAGCCTTTCTCCAAAGGAACATAAGACCTTATACAAGAGTGACTGTTTATTGGGGAAAAGGAAATAATCAGACTTTTCAGGGATTACTGGATACTGCTTTTGAGATGACACTAATTCCATGAGACTCAAAACATCACTGTGGCCAAACAGTCAGAGTAGGGGCACATGGAATTTATATTATTAATGGAGTTTGGGGTCATGTCTGTCTCACAGTAGGTCCAGTGAGTCTCTGAACACCTCTGGTTCCAGATGTGTAATTGGAATAAATATACTCAACAACTGGCAGAACCCTCTATTAGATCCCTGACAAATGGGCTAATAGCTCATTACGGTGTAAAAAGCCAAGTGGAAGCCATTGGAACTGCCCCTCTCTAGAAAAGAGGAAACCAAAAGCAAAGCCACACTGCTGGAGGACTGATGATCCGAAAGTGCTTTGAAGTGTCAGTAGCAGATAGAGATGCTGTTTGGAATCTTCGACAGGCCTCTATTAGTGAATCACAGCGCAGACCCTTAGAATTTTGGAACAAAGCTCTGCCGTCCTGTGCAGATGACTATACTGCTTTTGAGATACAGCTTTTGGCTTGTTGCTTTGGCCTTAGTAGAGATTAAATGCTTAATCAAGGGCCACTAAATCATTATGGAGTCTCAGGTGTCTGTCAGGAACTGGGTGTTGTCTGACCCACGGAATATAAAGTTGGACATGGCACAGTAGCACTCCATTGTTAAATGGAAGTGTGTATGTGAAACTGGGCCCACGCAGGACCTAAAGTCACAAGTAAGTTTCGTGAGAAAGTGACCCAAATGCCCATGATCTCCACTTCCCTCCATTGCCTTCCATCTCCCAGTCTGAACCTGTGTCCACGTGACTCAGCTGGCTGGTTTACAGCTGGTTCTGTGCACTATGCAGGCACCACTTGAAAGTGGACAGTGGTGGCACCGCAGCCCCTTTCCAGGAACTACCTGACAGACAGTGATTAAAGGAAATCCTCTCAATGGGCAGAAATTCTAGTAGTGCATCTGGTTGTTCATTTTGCTTGAAAGGAGAATGGCCAGATGTGTGTTTGTATGCTGATTCATGGACTGTGGCCAGTGGTTTGGCTGGAAAAAATATGGTTAGAAAATTGGAGACAAGGAAATGTTACGAAGAGGTATTTGGATAGAGCTCTCCAAATGGGCCAAAAATATGAAGACACATTAGTAGTTTCGTGTAGTATTTGTCCTTTTGTGATTCCCTTGTTTCACTTAGCATAATGTCTTCCATGTTCATCTATGTTCTGAGATGTTTTATGGAGTCATTGTTATTCTTTAATGTTGTGTAGTACTCCATTGTGTGTATATACTGTACTTCATTTATTCATTCATCCATTAATGAACACTTAAGTTTTTTTCATCTTTTTGTTATTGTGAATAAATGCCATAATGAATCAACTCTTATTTCTCTAGGATATGTAGATAGTAGTGAAATTGTTGGATCACCAAATATCTTTATCCTAATCCCATAGGGTTTCTTAGGCTACAGTCTTTGCAAAAGCAGACTTTACATCTTTCTCCCATGGCGTAGCTAGTGAGTCCACACCACTGACCTTTCGGTTACCACCCAAGCCCTTAGGTTCCTTTGAAGAAGAACAGATGGGACATAGTTTAAAGAGTTATTTAGGTTGTGGATGTACTTCCCTTACTATTGGTAAAATAGAAATAGTTTCAGATGTTCAGGGATCACTTAAATTGGTTCTACATTAAAACAATTGAAAATTAACTTCTCTGTCATCGAAGTAATGTTTCATGTGGAAAGGGAACAGACTTAGAAGTAACAGAGAAAGTATAAAGACGTTTTTCTAGATGGAGACTTGCGATAATGGAGCTCCTAGTGAGAGAAAGTAAGTTTCTAGGAATAGTAAGCTTTCACCGCATGCTGAATGAAGCAGAGGCCAATTTACCTAACATCAAGGAATATTTTTAAAATATGGTGACTAAAACAATGTAAACTAGTCTAGAAGTTGGCAAATATATCAGCAGACCGTAACAGAGCCTTAAATGAGCACTTGCGTATATAGCAATTTAGTACATGATAAAAGTGGCTTTCCCAGAACAGAGGTGAGAACTTAACCAATACAAAAAGCAATCAGTTCCTTGTCTGATACTATTTCTAAAAGTAAGTTCAAGATAAATTAAAGTCTTAAACATTATAACAAACTCCAGAAGCAATAGAAGAAAATATGGAGAACATTTAGTGCTTTGTGATAGGGAAGATCATTAATCAGACAAAAAGACCATAGGGTTATAAGGTTAACAACATGAAAAATGGAAACTTCTCAATGATAAGAAAGTTTCATAAACAAAACTGAAAGATAAATGTCCACCTGGGAGAAACTATTTGCAGAATATATAACAAAGACATTATATTCAGAATATTTGTATCTGTCCATCCATGTGTCCACCTATCAACCCACACACCCACCCTTTCAATCAAGAGGAAAGGGAAATACAACTAAAGAGAAAAAAATAGCCAAAAAAATATAAGTAGACACTTCATGAAAGACGAACACAGATGACCAATAAACATAAAGACACGCTCAGCTGCATGAGATGCCATTTCAAATAACAGAGAGCTAGTATATTTCACCATCAGGTTGACATAAATAAAAATGTTTGGTAGTAGTAAGTATTGATAATGCAGGGAAATAGATGCCTGCATATACTATGACTAACAGTGTAAATTGTTGGGGTAATTTGTTGCATCATTGAAAGTAAAATTACAGTAATTTCACTTCTTGCTGCCTGTACGTGGAAATGTGAAGGTATATTGAAAGTTTGGGAAACAAATGTCCATCCAGTTACTTTATCTGTAGCTTAATTAGGTGGCCACCTGTTAGGTGGTGCTGTCTCTGATTACATGGTCAGCAGTTGAAACTTGACACTTTAATCTGAGATTTGGATCAGCAAAAGGTATGTTCCATTTGTTTTCTTTGAAATGTAGTATAAAATAATGAAAAATTTAGTTAAAATAGCAGTGAACAATGGAATAAAGAGTTTTAACAGGTAATATATGTAAGGAAACTAAACTATAAGATAAATTTTACTAAAGCTTGATTACTGGTATAGTCTAATCCTTTTCTTGTGTGGCAGCTAGTTTAACTTAAAGTGAAAACCCTTCCAGGGTCTGGCCTGTATTCCTTGTGGTATCTATCCACTTACAGTTAAACCTAGCACAGGCGTTAGGTTACCATGTCTAATGATCCTTCTTGTCTGAGAGTCTTTGCCAGAAATAAGCTTACAGTTCTCAACATTCTTTTTGCCCTAAGAGTGCCTCTACTTTCTCTATTCAGTGAGTAAAAGCAGGAGAATTATAACTGCTAAGTCATGTTTATCTGTTCTAATGTGAAACTCTGTAATTATCCCATCATCAGCCAAGGGAAACAGCTTGCCTTTCACAAAGCAAAAAGGAGCATCTCAAGCCAAAGAGGAACGTTATTTAGCTTTATATATGTTCTTGCATGTATCAGTAGTTCATTTCTTTTTATTGCTGCATAATGTTCCATTATGAGAATACACTACAGTTTATTGATCCTAATTCTCTGTTTATGGTTAAGAGCTTGGCTACTAACCAAAATGTCAACAGTTCTAATCTACCAGCCACTCCTCAGAATCCCTATGGAGCAGCCCTACTTTGTCCTATAGTATTGCTGTAACTCATTGGTGAGTGGCGTTTGGGGTCTTAAAAGCTGCCATCTGAGGAAGACCAAATAGTCCCAACACATCTGGAATAGATGACAACTGAGAACATCAAAGACACAAGGAAAAGTGAGCCCAGGAGACAGAGGAACCAATATGAAATGAGAGACAGAATTAGCCTAAGACCAGAAGAATCAGGTGGTGCCTGGCCATGACGAAAGGCAGTCGTGATGGGTGACACAATGTAGAGTCCTTAAGGTAGAGTTCAAGGGACTCTACTAAAAGACTAGGTTTGATTGTTTGACAGCCTGGAGGGTCCCCTGTGAACCTGGCTCCTAGACTTGCCTCTGGCGTTGACCTGAAACCAGCACCGAAATCAGAATTTCAGGCAGGAATGGACCGGACTCAATAACACAGTGTGAGCATGTGGCATATGCACTTTATGGTTTTATACATTTATAGGAGGCTGTCCTCCTGGTTTCTTTCCAGATGGGAAAGGAGAGGGTGGAAAGAATGGGACAGGTGTTCATAAGGAGGATACTAGGAGTAAAGAGTGAAAGGGGGAGTGTGCTGTCACAGGGTGAGGAGAGCAGACGGAGCTGCAGCAAGACGGGCATACAAAACTGATTTGGATTATGTCATGGATTGAATTGTGTCCGCCAAAACTATGTGTAGCCATGTGGCTGGGCCATGATTCCCAATATTTTGTGATTGTCTTCCGTTTTTTTATTTTCCTGGGCTGTATGTTAAAGGATCAGGGTGATACTGTAACTCTATTTATAGGATCACCTCCCTGCTCCACTGTGAAGGGAATTTCCCGGGAGTGTGGCTTGCCCCACCCTTAATCCTTTCATCCTACAAGAGAGAAAAGGAAGGAGAAAACAAGTAGAGAATTGGGAACCTCACATCATGAAGGAAGCAGTACAGGGAAAAGAGCGCATCCTTCAGACCTGAGGTTCCTGTGCCAAGATGCTCCTTGGACAAAGACTGATGCAATACCGGACTTTCCTCCAGAGCCAACAAGGGAGAAAGCCCTCCTCTGGAGGGAACATCCTGAATTTGGACTTGTAACCTACTGGACTGTGTAAGAATAAACCTTCCTTTGTTAAAGCCGTCCATTTGTGATATTTCCATTAGAACAACACTACCTAACTAAAACAGAGTGTATACTTTCACTGAATTGTAATAAAAACAAATAGGAAAAAAATTATTGTGATTAGATGAAAGTTTACAGTTCAAGTCAATTTCCCATATAAATCCCCATGTGCCCACATCTCTGCAACTCTATTTCCTCTCCTCACCCCGTACAGCGCACTCTTCTTTTTCCTTCTTTATTTAGAGTATCCACTAACCCTACACTGTCCCCTCCTCTCTACTCTCTCCTCTCACCTCTAGAAAGAAACCAATAGGACGGCCTTGTACATGTATTAAACTATGTAGTACACATACCACATGCATCACTCTGTGCCTCCTAATCCAGTCCACTCATTGTCTGAAGTGTCAGCTTCAGTACTAGTTTCATCTCTGGGCCAGCAGCAAGTCTAGAGGCCATGTGCTTCTGGGATCCACCACTTTGTCCGACCATCCGTTCTGGCCTTTTAATAGAGTTCTTGATCTGCACACCTCTTTTTCTTGTGCTACGTCAGAAATTCTACATTATGTCTCCTATCAGGGCTGTCTTTAGTGGTGGCTGGACATGATAGAGTTCGTCTAGTTCCATGCTGATGTAGTCTCCCAATCATATGGGTCTGCCTGTCTCCTGGGAGCATTTTTCTTCGTGTCTTTGATCTTCTTGGTTGTTATCTGTTCCAGATGAGTTGAAACCAATTGATGTTCCTCAGATGGCAGTTTTCTGGCTTTTAAGACAGCAGACACCATTCAGTAATATAGGGTACAGAAGACTCTCTTAGAAAAAGACTATCTTAACAAGCAATTGACCTTGATGTGTCCTGAAAACACGGTCCCCATACCCCTGTCCCTGCTACTCTGTCTTTTCAAATGTTGGGTGAAATTTAGAAAATCTTTTAGCTTAAGGTATAGTCCAGTTTTGCTGACCTGCCTTCTCCTGTGTGCTGCCGCTCCCTTCACCTAACCAAATTCCTGTCAACTAACCCAACTATGCATAACCCTCTACCTGCCTCCCCACCTTTGTAGCCATCAAAGAGTATTTTCTTCTGTGCATTTTTTAAAGTATTAAGTCCTGATAATAGTGTTCTTATACAGTGTTTGTCCTTTTGCAGCCAACAGATTTCATTCAGCATAATGTATTGGAGTTGATTCTAGGTTATGAGATGTTTTCTAAAATCATCACTGATCTTTATCACTGCATAGTGTTCCATTGTGTATATATACCATAGTTTGTTTATCTGCTCATCTGTTGATAGGCACCTAAATTGATTCCATTTTTTGCTATTGTGGACAGTGCTGCAATAAACAGTGGTGGGCATGTATCTGTTTATGTGACAGCCCTTATTTCTGTAGGATGTATTCAAAGCAGTGGGATTGCTGGATCGTATAGTGTTTCTGTTTCTAGCTTTTTTAAAATTGTGATTAATGGCAAGTATACAATTCTGATTGGTTTTGCATGCCCACCTATCTGTTCTCCCCACCCAATGATAGCACAGTCCTTGTTTTCACTCTGTATATCCAGTATCTTCTTAACAAGCATCTGCCCTCCCTCCCCCAACGCCCTCTTCTCACTCATCTAGAAAGAGACCAGTAGGATAGCCTCCTATAAATGCATCTAACCATAAAATATGCACACCACATGGTCACACTGTGTCCCTGAGTCCAGTCCCTTCTTGTCTGAAGAGATGACCCATTACTGGTTTCTAGTCAGCGACAACAGCAGGTCTTAGCGTCCAGGTTCCCAGAGGATTCTCCAGGCTGTCGGACCATGAATTCAGGTCTTTTAGCAGAGTTTTGGGGTTCCACCACTCTATCTCATGCTGCCTCAGGGACTCTGCATTGTGTCCCCCATCATGGCTGTCTTTGATGGTGGCCAGGTACCATCTGGTTCTTCAGGTCTTGTGTTAATACAGTCTCCCATTCATATGGGTCCTTCTGTGTCCTGGGCTTTTTTTACCTTGTATTTTTGTTGTTATTGGTGACCATCTGTTCTGGATGAGTTGGGACCATTTGGTGTACCTCAGACTGCAGCTTGCTGGTTTTTAAGACTCAAGACGCCATTCACCAATATGGGGTGCAGAAGACTTCTTAGCAATAGATTAATTATGCCAATTGACCTCAATGTGCCCTGAATACATGGCCCCAGACCCCCATCCCTACTACTCTATCCTTTGAAATACTGGGTTGAGTTTAGAATACTTTTCAGTTTATGGTGAAGTCCGGTTAAATTGATCTGCTCTCTACTGAGTGCTGTCACTGCTTTCACCTAACCAAATTTCTGTCAACCATCTAATCTATGCACAACCCTCTCCCTCCCTCCTCACCCTTGAAGCGATTAAGAGAGTCTTCTTTTGTGCATAAGTCTATTTTTAAGTCATTATAGTAGGGGTCTTGTACCATCTTTGTCCTTTTGCAGCTGACTGATCTCATTCAGCATAGTGTCTTACAATTGAAACTAGCTTATGAGATGCTTCCTGAAATCGTCATTGTTCTTTATCATTGCATAGTGTTCCATTGAGTATATGTACCACAGCTTATTTATTAATCTGTTGATAAGCATCTAGGTTAATTCCATTTTTTTTCTGTTGTGGACAGTGATGTAATAAACATTTGTGTGCATGTATCTTTTCCTGTGACTGCCTTGATTTCTGTAGGATATATTCTAAACAGTGAGGTTACTAGATCAAATGGTATTTCTATTTCTAGATTGTTAAGGAAGTGCCAAATCACTTGCCAAAGTGGTTTTACCATTTTGCAGTCCCACCAGCAGTGTAAGAGAGTTCCAGTCTCTCTGCAGTCTCTCCAGCATTTGTTGTTTTATGTTTTTTGGATTATGGCTAACCTTGTTGGGGTAGGATGGTATCTCTTTGTCGTTTTGATTTTGATTTCTCTAATAGCTATGGATTGTGAGCATTTCTTCATGTATCTCTTGGCTGCCTGGAGGTCTTCCTTGATGAAGTGTGTGCCCATCTCTTTTGCCCATTGCTTAATAGGGTTATTTACATTTTTCCTATTGATATTTTGCAGTACCTTGTAGATTGTGGAAATCAGACATCAGTCCAACATATAGTGGCCAAATATTTTTCCCCATTCTGTACGTGGTCTTTTAAATCTTTTCATAAAGCCTTTGGATGAGCAAAATGTTTGATTCTTGGTAGTGCCCATTTATTTATTTTCTCTTCTGTTGTTTGCTTTGTTTATCAGATTTTGAAGTCTGTCTAACCATGTATTAGAACTTCCATTGTTGACCCTATTTTTCTTGCATGATCTTTATCATTTTAGGTTTGACATTTAGGTCTTTGATCCATTTTTAGTTAGTTTTTGTGTAAAGTGTGAGATATGCATCCTGTTTCAGTGTTTTGCAGATGGATATCCAGTTTTGCTAACATCGTTTGTTAAAAAGACTGTTTTTAACTCCAGTTTACAACTTTTGTTACTTTGTTGAGTATCAACTGTTCATAAGAGTATGGTGATATTTATGGGGTCTCTATTCTGTTCCATTGGTCTATATGTCTTTTTTTGTACCAGTGTCAGGCTATTTTGACTATGGTGGCAGCGTAATAGATTCTAAGGTTGGGTAGTGTGAGGCCTCCCACTGTATTCCTCTTGTTCAGTAGTGCTTTACTTTTCCAGGGTTTCTTCCTTTTCCAAACAAAGTTGGCAATTTGTTTCTCTTCATTTCATTAAAATATGACACTGAAATTTGTATTGGGATTGCACTATGTATGTAGATCACTCTAGGTAAAGTAGATATTTTCACAATATTCAGTCTTCCTATGCATGAGCAGAGTAGTTTCTCTACTTATGTAAGTCTCTTTTGGTTTCTTGCAATAAAGTCTTGTAATTCTCTCTGTATGGGTCTCTTGTTTCTCTGGTTAGATTTATTCCTAGGTATTTTATTTTCCTGGGGGATATTGTAAATAATACTGATTTGGTGATTTCCTCTTTGATGGTCTCTTTGTTGCTACAAAGGAATCTTACTGATTTATTTATCTTTTTCTTATATCCTGATACTTTGCTGAACTTTTCTATTAACTCCAAAAGTTTATTTATGGATTCTTCAGGATTGTGTGTGTATGAGATCATATCATCTGCAAATAGGGATACTTTTACTTCTACTTTACCAGTGCAGATGCCGTTTATTTCTTTATCATGTCCAATTGCCTTGGCTAGAACCTCTAGCACAGTGTTGAATAGTAGTGTTGACAGTGGGCATCCTTGACAGTTTCCCATTCTCAGGGCGAATTATTTCAGTCTGTCTCCATTCAGAATGATGTTGGCTGTTGCCTTTGCATAGATACCCCTTAGTATGTTGAGGAGTTTCTCTTTTATTCCTATTTTGCTGAGAGTTTTTAACATGACTGAGTGTTGGATTTTGTCAAATGCCTTTTCTGTATCAATTGGTAAAATCAATTGATGCTTATCTTTTGTTTTATTTTTGTAGCTAATTACATTAATTATTTTTCTGATGTTGAACCAGCCCTGCATCCCTGGTATGCATCCCACTTGATCATGGTGAATTATTTTTTTGATATGTTGTTGAATTCTATTGGCTAGGTTTTTGTTGAGGATTTTTGCATCTAGGTTCATAAATGATACTGGTCTGTAATTTTTTTTGTGTGTGTGCTGTCGTTCCCTGACTTTCGTATCAGAGTTATGCTGGCTTCCTAGAATGAATTTGGGAGTGTTCCCTGCTTTTCTATGGTGTGAAATAGCTTCAGTAGTATTGGAATTAATGCCTCTCTGGTTGGTAGGTTTTTTTTTTTTTTATTCCTTTTGACGTCTCTTCTTTTGTGATAGATTTATTAAGTTGTTCTTCTCCTTGTGATAATTTTGGTAAGTAATTTGATTCTAGGAATTTGTCCATTTTCTGTAGGTTTTCCAATCTTTTAGAGTACAATTTTTCATAGTATTCTGTTTTGATTATTTTAATTTGAGTTGGGTCTTTTGTGACATCTCCCATCTTATTTTTTATTCAGGTTATTTGTTTTCTCTCCTATTTTCCTTTTGTGAATTTAGCCAAAGGTTTATGGATTTTGTCAATCTTTTCTAAAAAAACAGCTTTTGATTTTGCTAGTTCTTTCATTTAGTTTTGCTCTGATTTTTGTTACTTGTTTTCTTCTAGTGCACTAGAGGATCTTTTATTCTTTTCTTTCTACTTGTTCAAGTTGTAAGGTTAACTGCTTTGGGACTTTTGTTCTTTTTGTATGTGTGCATTTATAGAGATAAACTGACCTCTGGGCACTGCTTTTGCTGTATTCCATAGGTCCTGGTAGGATGTGTTTTTAATGTCATTTGATTCCATGAATTTTTTTGTTGCGTCCTTGATTTCCTCTATAACCCAGCAATTTTTGAGGAAGGTGTTGTGCAGTCTCTGTGAGTTCAAATTTGTACCATGTTTTTTCTGCTATTGATTTCAACTTCTATGGTTTTATGGCCTGAGAAAATGTATTTAAATGGGTTGGATTTAAATCTTGCTTTATGACCTAATTTGTGTTCTATTCTGGAGAATGTTCCATGTATGTTGGAAAAGATGTACTTGTCTTTTGGGGGTAGAAAGTTCTCTATATGTCTATGAGGGTGAATTGGTTGGTTGTCCCAGTAAGGTCTTCTGTATCTTTATTGAGCATTTTTCTGGGTCATCTATCTATTACTGATAGTGTAGTATTGAAATCCCCTAGTGTTATTGTAGAGTTATCTATCTCACTTTTCAACTTTATCAGCATTTGTTTGATGAATTTAGATGCTCTGATATTGGATGTGTAAATATTTAATATTGTGATGTCCTTCTTATGTATTGAACCTTTAGCAATAAATGATGACCATCCTTGTCCATGATAGTGGATTTTACTTTAAAGTCTGTTTTATCTGAGACAAATACTGTCACTCCTGCTCTTCTTTGCATGTTGTTAGCTTGATATATATTTTTCCATCCTTTGATTTTGATTTGTTCATATCTTGGAGTCTAAGGCGTGTTTCTTTTAAGCAGCATATAGACAGATTGTGGGTTTTGATTCAACCTGTTATTGTCTCTTTCTTGGTGCACTCAATCCATTTACATTCAGTGTAATTATTGATAGATATGAATTTAGTGGTGTCATTTTGGTGCCTTTATTTTTGTATTGTTGCCATTTTCTTTGTTCCACTTAATATTCTGATCAGATTCATTTTTCTTTATCGGTTTTCTATTCATCTTTTCCAGTGTTGGTTTTCTGTCTGTTGAGACTTCTATATTGTGTTTCTTCTAATGATGTCTAGTATTATTTGCTTTATGGCTACCCTACTATTTTCCACTGATGTCGTAAGTTTAAACTAGCCCCTAACTTGTTTGTATTGCCTTGACTTCTCCATCTGAAATACATTAATATATGTCTTTTTATAATGTAATGTGTTTGTAGTTTACATATGGAGATCTGTTTCCCTAATTTTAGTATTTTAGCTTTGATTGAGCTCTGTGACCTCCCTAACCAAATAGGACTCTGGATGCTGTGTCCTGGATTGCATCTTTGAGTATATGTCTGGTGTTACTGATTTTCTAATCATAGAACTTCCTTCAGTATTTCTTCTAATTTTGGTTTGAGTTTTGCAAAGTCTCTAAGGTTCTGTTTATCTGGGATTATCCTAATTTCACCAACATATCTGAGAGACAATTTGCAGGATATATGATTCTTGGCTGAAAGGTTTTTTTTCTTTAGGGCTTTGTATGTGACATCCTATTGTTTTCTTACCAACATGGTTTCAACAGAATAGTCAGAGGACAATCTAAAAGACTCCTTTGTAAGTTAGTTTTGGTTTAAGTCTACCTGCCGTTAAGGGCCTCTTCTTACGTTTCATTTTGTTGAGCTTGATTATAATGTCTCGATGTCTTTCTCTTGGGATCCACTTTTTTTTAGTTTGTTGAGCATCTTGGATAGGTATCTCGTCATCTTTCATGATGTCAGAGTTTTCTGTCAGCATCTCTTCAACAATTTTGTCTATATTTTCTGCTACCCCTCCCTGTGCTGGTACTCTAATTACTTGTTAATTATTCCTCTTAATAGAGTTCCATATAACTCTTAATGATTTTTAATCTTTCTTGATTCTTTTATCTGATTTCTCCTCATAAATGCTAGTGTCAGTTGCTTTATTGTCAGTCTGGCTAATTCTGCATTCCATTTCTCCAATCCTTCTCCTTTGGCTTTCATTTGAATTTTCTAACTGTGATTTTACTATTGATCTGCTGAATTTCAGATTGTTGTTGTAGCAACTCATGTAGTTTGTTTAATTTTTCATTTTGTTTTGTGGCATTTGGTCTGCTCTCCTTAAGATCTAGAGGGTTCTATATGTAATTCTTGTATTCTACCTTTGATAATTTCAGAAAGAATTCTTCATCTGGGAATTGTTTTTATTCTTTATTTGGAGATTTTCTTGGAGCAATGATGATCTTTAAATAGAGACTGATATATGTCTCCTTGCCATGAGAAAGTTGTGATTTACATGTTAGGTTACTGCAGTTTAACTTATGTATGTATGCATGTATGTGTGTGTGTGTGTGTGTCAGTTTGGTTTTGGTTTTCCATGTAGTCTCATTGTTTGAGCTAGAGAAGTTATTGGATCCTTAATAATTCTGATGCCCTGTCACCTAAGGGAGTGAGGACTGCACTGAGAGATGTAGCAGGAGTTGCTGGTTCAGTGGAGGCAAGAGTACTCTTCTTCCAGCCCTCCCTTTGCTTCCCTCCTCAGGTCCAGGAGAAAAGCTCAGGGCACACACATAAAATACCCCATTTTGGGCCCAAGTAGTACTCTAAAATTTAGATGTGATACAGAGCAGAGGGGCGGGGTGGGGGGGGGAAGGTAAAGGCTGGGCATAGGGAGTAAAGTAGCACACAGGAAAGATTTGAATCATGAAAGGTGGCATGCACTTAGCTTGCAATGCTCCAGTTAGTACAGCAGTCAGTAACTCTGAGGAGCTGGTGGAGAGTGTGGTTCTGTCTCTCCTTTTGTTTCCCTCTGTGACTCCAGTAAAAAAGCTCAGGGCACACAGGTAAAATGCCTCACTTCTGTCTAAGTAGTGCACCAGAATTCAGCCTGAAGTGTAAAGCAAAGCAGATAGGTAGGAAAAGCTGAAGGCAGGGAAGGAAGTCAGTACATGGGAAATTATTGAGCCCCCAGGTAGCCTGAGAACTTATCTTGAAACTTGTGGAGATCCCCTGGTGTTTTATAGATGCAGTAATCACCTGACTCAGTGGGGGTTTATTTCTGCCTTTCCCTTTATTTCTCTCCTGAGTCATGGGAAAAAGTTCAGGGCACACACATACAATCCCCATTCTGGTCCAGGTGGTGCACCAAAATGGCATAACTGCCAAAAGGGAGTGGGAAAGGGCACATGGTCCCCAGCCACTGCTGTGTTCTCTAGGTGCAGCTGACTTAAGCACAGCCACTCTGTTGAAAGACACTGTCCACTCAGGCACTGCTGCTCAGTGTGGGAGCTTGCCCCAGATGGGCTTTCAGATGCAGCAGTCCCAGCTTTAGCCTCCTGGCTGACAACGATGGCCTTTGTACCTGTGCTGCCTCTCCATTGCCATGCCAGGAGAATTGAGATCCCTTGTGCTGCCATCTCCCTTCTGACTAAGGTAGTTGTTCCCCTTCCTGTCATCCAGTGTGATCTTACAGCTTTCTAGCAGGTCTTGTGGTTTCCAAAATGTCCATTTTGTTGCATTCAGTTGTTTTTCTAGGCCTTAGTTCTTAGAGGAAATCAGAGATGTGTTACTAGGCCACTATCTTGGCCCTGCTTCAATACTAAGAAATTTTATCCAAGTTACTTTTGTTTTCCTTTAGGAGATTTATAGTTTTAGCATTTACATTTAGGTCTGTTACCCATGTGGAGTTAATTATTGTATATGGTTTGAGATACAAGCCAGTTCCTCACCCTCTCCCATACAAATATCTAATTGATCCATCTGTATTTGTTGAAAAACTGTCCTTTCCACATCAAATTACACTGGTAGCTTGGTAAAAAGTTATTTTCTTGTATACAGTTGACGTGTTTCTATGCTCTTTATTCCTCTCTATCTTGCTTGATCCATCTATTTGTTTATCCTTATGCTAATACCAAAGTCTTAGTTGCTGTAGCTTTATGTGTTTGTTAAAATCATATTGTGTTTTTGTAACTTTGTACTTCTTTTCCAAGATTGCATTGTCTATTCTAGGCCGTTTATATTTTCACATGCATATTTAATATTAGCTTGTCAAATTATACCCCCACAAAATAAATCAAACCTGCTAGGAGTTTGATTGTGTTTGGGTTACATTAGCTCTATAGATTATTTGGGGGAGAATTGACAGATATATAATGCTGAGCAGTTTAATTCATGAACATAGTCAAGATCTCTCTCTGTGTACCATACCCCCAATTTATTTAGATATTTAGTTTCTCTCAGCAGTCTTTTTTAAGTTTTCAGTGTATAAGCTATTTTTTGCTGCTATTTTAAGTGGTACTGATTTTTTAAAATTTCATTTTCCAGTTGGTTACTGCTAGTATGAAAAATACAATTGATTTTAATATATTGACCTTGCAATTCAAAACATTCCCAATTTTCTTCTTGGATCAAGTGGTTTATTTTATAGACTTATTTAATGGTCGATATATGCTATCATGTATCTGCAAATAAACACACTTTCTTATTTTTTCTCAATCTTTTTTCTTTATTGTATTAGAACCTCCAGTGAAAAGAGGTGAGGGTGAACATCCTTTCTGTAGTTCCAGTTTGAAGGAGCAGATGTCCATCATTAAGTATGATGTGTTAGCTGAATTTTGTTTCTAGGTCCCTTCTACTAGACTGAGCAATTTTCCTTTTATTACTAGTTTGCTGAGAGTTTTTATCATGAGTGGATATTGAATATTTTCAAATGCTTTTACTGCATCTATTGAGATTTTCTCTTTTACTGCAGTAATGTGATAGATTACAATGACTTTGAATAGAAAGCCAATCTTGCACTTTTGTTAAATCCACTTGGCCATGATTTATTATTATTCATATTTTCATATATTGTTATATTTGACTTGCCAATATTTTCTAAAAGTTTGTTTTGCATCCATGAGGGATATTTGACTGCAGTTTTCTTTTCTTTGTGATAGTCTCGTCAGGTTTTGGTATTTGCTGCTCTCGTAAAATGAGTTTGGGAGGATTACTTTTATATTAGTTCTTCCCTGAATGTTTGCTGTAGCTCATTCCAGAAGCTATCTGGGTCTGAGTTTTCTTTATGGGAAGATGTTTAATTATGAATTCAGTTTCCTTAGTACATAATGGACTATTCAAATTTTCCAATTTTTTGTTATTATTTTTAATATTTTGTGTAAATGTAGAATATCCATGAAGAGACGGTCCACTACTGAAAACAAAGGTAATAAGTAATATCCATTATTTGCAGGGGGACTTTCGCTTTTATTATCCCCTTTTACCTCTTATTGCCCTTTCATTACTCCTTTCCCCTTCTTGATCTCTGTACATGCTATTTATCATGTAGGTATGGCTGTCCTGTTAGTATATGAAACCTGGGGGAGAGGGACTTCTGCATTCCTCTTCCATGGTATGAAATGAGGTACACTTAGATATGATAAGATCATATCCTGGGACCAGAGCCAAACTTCAGGGAACCTTGGATGATAAACATATTTTCCATTAGGCTCATCCCTGTCCTGTTTATTCTGTGAATAATAGATGCATGTCAACTGCACCATTAGAACAGTGTCTGTTCTGTGCTTTTTCTTCAAATAGTCTTCACTTAAAATCTATGAATGCAGCACATTGCAGCATACAGTCTGTCACAGCTCAGCATAATGACAGCCCTAGGTTTTTTGCGCATGGTCTTTATCAAGTTGGAAACCCTGGTGGTGTAGTGGTTAAGTGTTATGGCTGCTAACCAAAAAGTTCACTGTTCAAATCCACCAGATGTTTCTTGGAAATTCTATGGGGCAATTCTATTCTGTCTAGTAGAGTGGTACTGAGTCAGAATCAGCTCAGTGGGAGAGTTTGGCTTTTGTTTTCTGTATAAAGATGAGCAAGTTTCCATGGATTCCTGTTTTTCAGAGAGTACATATTTTTTTAAATCATGAATGAGTGTTGAATTTGTTAACTGCTTTTTTTTGTATTGGTTAATATGGCCATGTGGTTTTTCTGATTTATGCTGTTGATTTTTTGATATTGATCTGATAAACAATACTTGGCTATGGTATAAATTTCTTTTTATATACTACTGAATTCTATTTCCTAATGTTTTGTTAAGGACAGTTGCATTTATATTCATCAAGAATTCTGACCTGTCTTTTTTTTCTTGTACTGCCTTTGGTTTTGGTGTTAGATACCTTATTTCTCAATTCTCACCTATTAACTAGCAGGCCTACAGTTCAGCCTATATTTTGAATCTCCTTCTAATTGTCTTTTACCACAACCTCCAACTTATTTGAAAGTGGCCTTAGATTTTAACTTCTCCATGTATTGTAAATAGAGTTAGTTCCTTTGAGAAGAGGTTAGGAGCTCTTTGATTTACTGCCTGTGTTTTCACCCCAGCAAAATCTCTGAGCAAAGGCTCTGGAGCTCGTGTGGGGATCATGACAAACTTCTCTTTGAGTGACATCCTCATTCTAGCAGCAGAGTTTAAGGAGTGTATGTGGGAGGGCAGCAGCCTGAAGTTCTCTTGACTTGTCTCTTCTTGTATAAAACCTGCACCTCAAGAACTAGGTCAAGGGTTATACTGTCTTCCTAGCCAGCCAAGTGCTGTCGAATTGGATCTGACTCATGTCTTCCTAGAGATGCTATAACAAAATATCACAAACTTAGTAGATTATAAGAGAAATAGATTCTCTTACTGTTTTGAAGGCTAAAAGTGCAAAGTAGGATATTGACTATGGTGAACTCTTCTAAGGCCTCTCAGACAAAAACTGTTCCATGCCTCTCTCCTAGCTTCTGATGGCTCTCGGCAGTGCTTGGCATTTCTTGGTTTGTAGATGCATCTCTATATGGGCATCTCTCCTCTATTTCTGTGTATCTTCTCATTTATAAGGACACTTGTCTATAGGATGAGAACCTCACTCCAGTATGACCTCATGTTAATATAACTGATAACATCTTTAAAGACCTCGTTTCCCAAGGTCACATTCATAGGTATAGGGTAGGAATCCAACCTGTCTTTTGGGGGGGGGGGCACAATTCAATCCATAAGAAGGGTAATCAGGGTCTCAATATTCTTTGTACACTGCATTCGAGGTAGAACATCTATCCCACAGGTGAGGCATGGGTGGAAGAAAAGGGCCAAGACTTAGGTTCAGCAACATGTATCTGGGGGCAGGATGAGAAAGATCCTTCTCTTCTCAGGAAGAAAACTCTCCAGCTGCGAGCAGGAGTGAGAGGGAACCCTGCTGCAGTAGTCTAGAGTCTTCACCTCACAAACTGGGGGGAGGGGTGTGGGTGCTAGGCAGAAGGAGACAGTCTTGCTGCAAATACTAGAGATTCTTGCCTTTCTTACCAAATTTTCATGTTTCCTTTTTTTACTTACTGTATTTTAAAGGCAGGTTTATAGAACGAATAAACTTCTCATTAAAGTTAGTACATACATTGTTTGTGACATTGGTTACCAACCCCATGACATGTTAACACTTTCCCTTCTCAACCCAGCTTTCTGTCCCTTCCTGCCTTCTAGTCCTTGCTTCTGGGTTAGTGTGCCCCTTTAGTCTCAGCTTGTTTTATTGACCTGTCTAATCTTTGGCTGAAGGAGGAACCTCAGGAGTGATATTATTACTGAGCTAAGTGGGCATCTAGGGTCCAGGCTCTAGGATTCCTCTAGTCTCTGTCAAGCTACTAAGTCTGGTCTTTTATTGTGAGTTAGAATTCTTTACTGCATTCTTCTCCAGCTCTGCCCAGGACCCTGTATTGTGATCCCCATCAGAGCAGTTGGTGGTAGTAGCTGGACACCGTTTAGCTGTAATTAGTCTGGTGCAGTCTGTGGTAGTTATGGTCCGTTAATTGTTTGGAGCAGTCTTCCCCTTGCATCTTTGGCTTTCTTCAATCTCCCTTGCTCTTGATGGGATGATACCAGTAAAGTGTCTTAGATGGCTGCTGACAGGTTTTTAAGACCCCAGATGCTATTCATTAAAGTAGGATATAGGACATTTTTTTCTTTTTTATTTGTTGTCGTTGAGTGAAAGTTTATGATACAGTTCAAATTTGCATACCTGCTTATCTGCAGCTCCCTCTGCTCTCCTTGCCCAGTGATGGCACACTCCTCCTTTCAGTTCCATACATGTCATATAGTCTTAACAATCTACTGTCCCCCCCTCCACTCCCCTCTAGTAAGAGGCCAGTAGGACAATATCCTGTAGATGCATGGAACCATAAAATGCACACATGATGTGGTCACTGTGTGTCCCTGACTCCATTTCATTCCTATGCGAAGAGTTGACTTCAGTAATGATCTGTGATCAGGAGCAGCATCACATCTGGGGCCATACTCCCAGGGGAGCTCTCAGGCCTTCGACCATTAATTGTGGTCTTTTAGTGGAGTTCTTAGGATGCACCTATTTTTTTCTCGTGTTGCCACTGGGGCTCAACATTGTGGACCCCATCACAGCTGTCATTGGCAGTGGCCAGGCACCATCTCGTTCTCTGGTCACATGTTGATATAGTCCCTCATTCACGTGGGTCTTTCTGTCTTCTGGGCTCTTTGTCCCTCATTGTTGTCCTTGGTGATCATCAGTTCCTGCTGTGTTGGGACTATTTGGTGTACCTCAGATCACAGCTTGCTAGCTTTTAAGACCTGAGATGCCACTGAGCTATATGGGGTGCAGAAGACTCTCTTATCAATAGGCTAGTTATGCCAACTGGTCTCAATATACCCTGAGAGCATGATGCTCAGGCTCCCGCTCCTGCTACTCTATGCTTGTAATATTGGGTTATGACTGAAGAGTTTTCAGGTTATGTTGAAGTCCAGTTAAATTGATCTACTTTCTAATGTGTGCTGTCATTGATTTCACCAAACCAAATTTCTATCAACTGTCTAATCTATAACCAGCCCTCTCCCTCCCTCTCTCCCCTTCCTTGCAGCTGTCAGAGTCTTCTGTACAAGTCTGTTTTTAAGTCCTTATAGTAAGAGTCTCATTACAGTATTTGTCCTTGTGCCATTGACTGATTTCACTCAACATAATTCTTCCAGTTGAAACTAGGTTATGAGATGCTTCCTAAAGTCCTCAGTGTTCTTTATCATTGTGTAGTACTTCACTGAATATAAAATACCATCATTTGTTTATCCATTCATCTATTGTTGGGCATGGGAGTTGATTCCATCATTTGCTAATGTGGACTGTGCTGCAAAAAACATCTGTGTGCGTATATCTGTTTGTGTGACTGCCCTTGCTCCTGTAGGATATATTCCAAGCAGTGGGATTACTGGGTCAAATGGTATATCTATTTCCAGCTTTTTAAGGAAGCGCCAGATTGCTTTCCAAAGAGGTTGTACCATTTTGCAATCCCACTGGCAGTGTAGGAAAGTTCCAATTTCTCCACAGCCTCTACAGCATTTGTTGTTTTGTGTTTTTTGGATCATGGCCAACCTTGTTGGGGCGAGATGATGTCTCATCATCGTTGTGATTTGGATTTCCTTTGTAGCTAATGATCATGAGCATTTCTGCAAGGATTTTTTGGCTGCCTGGATATCCTCTTTAGAGAAGTGTCTGTCCATCTCCTTTGCCAATTGCTTAGTTGGGTTATTTATCCTTTTCTTGTTGATATTTTGCAGTAACTTGTAGATTATGGAGATCAGTCATTGGTCTGACATGTAGTTGCCAAATATTTTTTCCCATTCTGTAGGTGGTCTTTTAATTTTTTTTGATAAAGTCTTTGAATGAGCAGAAGTGTTTGATTCTTAGTAGTTCCCATTTATCTATTTTCTCTTCTGTTGATTGTCAGATTTTGAAGTCTGTCTATATTGTGTATTAAAACTTCCATTGTTGATCCTGTTTTTTCTTGCACAATCTTTATCATTTTAGATTTGATATTGAAGTCTTTTATCCAGTTTGAGTTGGGTTTTGTGTAAGGTGTGAGATATGGGTCTTGTTTCAGATTTTGAAGATGGATATCCAATTTTGCCAGCACCATTTGTTAGACACTGTTTTTGCCACAGTTTAAAATTTTGGGGCCTTTGTCAAATATCAACTATTCCTAAGAGGGCAGTGGCATCTCTGGGGTTTCAGCTCTATGCCATTGTTCTTTATGTCTCTTTTTGTACTAGTACTAGGCTGTTTTGACTACCGTGGCAGTGTAATAGGTTCTAAAGTTGGGTAGTGAGAGGCCTCCTTGTATTCCTTAGTAGTGCTTTGCTTATCCAGGGTTTCTTCTCTTTCCAAACAAAGTTGGTGGTTTGTTTCTCCATCTCATTGAAAAACATCACTGGAATTTGTATTGGGATTGCATTGTATAGTAGATTGCTTTGGGGATAGACATTTTTCCCAATGTTAAATCTTCCTATCCATGAGCAGGGTAGGTTTCTCCATTTATGTAAGTCTCTCTTAGTTTCTTGCGATAAGGTCTTATAGTTCTCTTTGTATAGGTCTCTTACTTCTCTGGTTAGATTTATTCTTAGGTATTTTATCTTCTTGGGGGCTATAGTGTTTAGTATCGATTTAGTGATTTCTTCTTTTATTCCCCTCTTTTTTTATTATGATTCAATGAAAATATACATTTGCATATAAATTCACATGCTCACCTATGTGCAGCTCCCACTGCTCTCCCTGCCCGGTGACAACACACCCCTCTTCTCTGCTCCATACATGTCCTATCCTTCCAACAGTCTCCTAGCCCCTCCTCTCCACCCACTGCCCTTCCTCCAGCAAAAGGTCAGCAGGATGACATCCTATAGATGCATAGAACCATAAAATTGCCACAAGATACGGTCACTCTGTGTTGCCAAGTCCAATCCATTGCTGTCCAAAAAGTTGACCTTTATTATGATTTATGGACAGGGGCAGCATCAGGGCGAGGAGTCATGCTCCCAGGGGAACTCTGAAGCCCCCAGACCATCAACTGCAGTTTTTTATTGGAGATCTCAGGGTGCACCCCTATTTATTCTCTTGTTGCCAGGAAGACTCAGTTTTGTGAGCTCCATTGTGACTGTCACTGGTAGTGGCCGGGCACCATCCAGTTCTTCTGGTCACGAGTCGATGTAGAGACCCATTCATGTGGGTCTCTCTGTTTTCTGGGTTCTCTTTTCTTCATGTCGTTCTTGTCCTTGGTGATCGTCCATTCCTGTTGAGTTGGGACCATTTGCTGTACCCTTGGTGATTTCTTTTTTAATGACCTTGTTGCTATAAAGGAATCCTAATTTACTTACATTTATCTTGTATACTGATACTTTGCTGAACTGTTCTATTACTTTGAGTAGTTTACCTATGGATTCTTTAGGATTCTTTATGTATACAATCATATCATCTGCAAATAGGAAGATTTTTACTTCTTCTTTGCTGATACAGATGCCCTTTATGTCTTTGTTTTGTCTTATTCCGACTCGACGGCACTTGGCATTGGCTTTGTCTTATTGCTCTGGCCCAAACTTGTATAATAGTGTTCAATAGGAGAGGTGAGAGTGAGCATCCTTGTCTACTTTCCGTCCTCAAGGTGAATTCTTTCCGTCCCTTTTCATTCAGGATGATGTAAGTGGTTGGCTTTGCATAGATGACATTTATTGCACTGAGGAATTTGCCATCTATTCCTATTTTGCTGAGAGTTTTTAGCATGAATGGTATTGGACTTTGTCAAATACTTTATCTGAATCAACTGAGAAGATCAGATGATCCTTGTCTTTTGTGTTATTTATGTGGTTGATCACGTTAATTGTTTTTCTCATGTTGAACCAGGCTTGCATCCCAGGTGTGAATCCAGTGTGGTCATGAAAAATTAATTTTTTGGTATGTTGTTGAATTCTACTGGCAAAGATTTTGGTGAAGATTTTTACATCTAGATTCCTGAGTGATATTGGTCTTTTATTCTCCTTTTTGTTGAATCTTTCCCTAGCTTTACATCAGGGTTATGCTGGCTTCACACAATGAACTTGGGAGTATTCAATCCCTTTCTGTGCTGTGAAATAGTCATAGTAGTACTGAGGTTAACTTTTCTCTAAAAGCTTGATAGAATTCTGCGGAGAAGCCATCTGGGCCAGGGCTTTTTTTGGTTGGGAGTATTTTGATGACCTTTTCAATCTCTTCCTTTGTGGTGGATTTATTAAGTTGTTCTACTTTTCTTTGTGGTAATTTTGGTAGGTGATATGAATCTAGGAATTTGTCCATTTCCTCTAGGTTTTCAAATCTGTTATGAGTATAGTCTTTTGTAATATTCTGTTACAATACTTTTTATTTCTGTTGGATCTGTTGTGATATCTCCCCTCTCATGTCTTATTTGGGTTATTTGTTTCCTTTCCTGTTTTTCTTTAGTAAGTTTAGCCAATGGTTTGTCAATTTTGTTAATGTTTTTTTAAAAGACCAACTTTTGGTCTTATCAGTTTTTTTCAGTTTTTGTTCTTCTATTCTCTAGGTCCTTTAGTTCTGCTCTAACCTTTATGATCTGTTTTCTTCCGGTGCTTCAGAGGTTCCTCTGTTGCTCTCTATCTACTTGTTCAAGCTGTAGGGTTAGTTCTTTGGTTTGGTTTCTTCCTTCCTTCCCGGATGTGTGCATTTATAGACATAAATTGACCTCTGAGCACTGCTTTGGCTTTATTCCTTAGGGTATGGTGTGAAGTGTTTTCATTTTCATTTGAATCCATAAATTTCTTTGTTTTATCCTTGATTTCTTCTATAAGCCATGGCTTTTTGAGCAAGGTGGTGTTCAATCTCCAAGAGTTCCAGTTTCTGTCTATGTTTTTTTCTGCTATTGATTTCAAGTTTTATGGCTTTGTGGTCTGAGAAGATGCTTTGCAGTAATTCAGTGATTTGGATTCTGTTGAGATTTGCTTTATGTCCTAACACATGGCCTCTTCTGGAAAATGTCCCATGTGCACTGGAGAAGAAGGTGTAGTTATCTGTTGATAGATAAAAAGTTCTGTATATATCAGTGAGGTCTAGTTAGTTAATTGTGGCAATGAGATCTTCTGTGTCTTTACTGAGCTTTTTTCCTAAAAGATCTGTCCAATAATGAAAGAGGAGTGTTGAAGTCTCCCACTGTTATTGTGGAGTGATCTATCTCATTTTTCAATGTAGTCAGTGTTTGTTCAATGTATTTAGATGCTCTAGTATTGGGTGCATAAATATTTATTATTAAGTCCTACTTGTGTATCGAATCTCTCAGCAGTAAATAGTGACCATCCTTGTCCACGATGGTAGATTTTTCATTAAAATGTATTTTATCTGAGATTACTATTGCCACACCTGCTCTTCTTTGTATATTGTTAACTTGGTATATTTTCTTCTATCCTTTAATTTTCATATCTTTAAGTTTAAGGTGTGTTTCTTGTAAGCAAAATATAGATGGGCCATGTCCTTTGATCCAAGATGTCATTTGTTGTCTCTTTACTGGAACGTTCACTCCATTTACATTCAGTGTAATTATCGATAGGTATGTGTTTAGTGCTGTCATTTTGATGTGTTCATTTTTGTGTTAGTGTTTTCTTTGTTGCTCTTAACATTCTGTTCTGGGTCATTCTTCTTTATGGGTTGATTTTTCACTCTTTTCGGTTTTGGTTTTGTGTTTGTTGAGACTCCTGTGTTACATTTCTTGTTCTGATATGCTGCATCTTTATTGTGCTTTGCAGCTACCCCGTGATCCCCTTAATCATTTAAGTTTAAACCCAATTTTAACTTCTACATATCTTATTAACTTCCCCTCCATCTGGAAGGACTATAAATACTGTAGCATGTCCCTTTTTTAACTGTGATGGTATCATGCTTTTTATGATATGATCACTGGATCCCTTCTTTTAATATTATTGCTTTGATTGAGTTTTGTGCCTTCTCTAACTGAGTAGGTTTCTGTATGTTGTGTCCTGCACTGCTTCCTTAGATATAGACTTAATGGTTTTGTTTATCTAAGCGAAGAGCTTGTTTCAATATTCCTTGTAGCTTTGGCTTGGTTTTACAAAGTCTGTAAGTTTCTGTTTATCTGCGAATGTCTTAATTTCATCTTCATATTTGAAAGGGAATTTTGCAGGATATATAATTCTTGGCAGGAAGTTTTTTTCCTTCAGTGCTTCGAATGTGTCATCCCACAGCCTCCATGGCAACATTTTTTCTGCCAAGAAGTCAGATGAAAGCCTACAGGGCTTCCTTCTGAATATTAGCTTTGCTTTGAGTCTCATTGCCTTTAAGAGTTTCTGCTTATGTTTGATTTTGTTAAGCTTGATTATAATCTGTCTTGGTGTCTTTCTTTTAGGGTCTGCTTTATGCAGTATTCGATACACATCTTGGATATCTATGTTTTCTTTTTTCATAACGTCAGGGAAGTTTTCTTTCAGCAACTCAACAATACTGTCTGCATTTCCAGGTATCCTTACTTGTTCAGGAACTCCAATTAATTACAGATTTTTCCTCTTGATAGAGTCTCACATGTTTCTTAATGCTGCTTCATTTTTTATTTCTTTTCTCTGATTTCTCCTCATAAATGCTGGTGTCAGTAGCTCTGTCTTCAAGGTCAGTAAGTCTCATTTCCAGTTGTTCAATTCTGCTTTTTTGGCTTTGAATTGAATTGTCTAATTCCGTAATTTTATTATTGATCTATTGGATTTCACGATGCTGATGTTCTGTCAGTTTGAACATCTTGCTTAATTTTTCATTTTGCTCTGCTGAATTTTGTATAATGTCTAGATGGGCTCTCTATATAATTCTTTTGAACTTGACCTTTAATAGTTACAGAAAGTCTTCTTCATCTGGGAAGTTCTTTGATTCTTTATGTTGCAATTTTTCTGGAGCCATGGATGAATTTTTTTTTAATATTTCCTTAGGGTTTGTTGCTTTCAGGACATCTAGAGACTGTTTAGTTTCTCTGGTGTTGCCTTAACAGGAGCTGAGGCACAGTTCTGAGAAGGAAGTTAGTCACCAGCCACCTCTGTGTATTCCAGGGACTCAGCCCAGTAGAATCTCTGGGGTAGCAGGTTCCACCTCCTGGCTGGCAAAGACACAGCTCTACTGATGGAGTCACTGGGGGGCCATCAGATAACCCTATAATGTGGATGGATAAGGGCTGGAAGAGGTGCTGTCAGGCTGCACCACAGTTATTTCTCTAGGCAATGTTATTTTAAAAGGTAAAAAGCTATCTGAGTGCTTCTGAAATCTGTCAGGCCAGTGGGTGTGGGAAGCTCCTCCTTCCATCTGAGAACAGAGGTACCTGATCAGCTGTCCCTGGATGCTGTGATATAGTTCAAGGGACAGGCTACTACCCTGCTGACATCCCTTGTCAGGCCCCATCCATAAGGCTACAGTGTGCTAAGCACAGCTTTTCTGCTGTAAAAGCACTGAGACTACCTCCCAGCCTAGGAATTAACTCCTGCTGAGGCCTCCAGTTGGGTATTTCTGTCTCCCAGTCAGAGAAGATGGCATCCCAGCCAAGCTGTCATGCCCTTACAACACAGCAGAATCAGTGGCAGCAGTCCAGAAAGAGAGGGTGGAGGGGCTGTCGTGCTCTGAGTCTGGAGCCAGGCTCTCAAAATGTGGTTGTTCTGCACGCTGATCACTTTAGCATTGCAGGTCTGCAGAGCTGCTGTTTGAGTCACTTTCCCACCTGCCAGCCAACGAAAAGAAAAAAAAAGTTAGAAATGCCAGTTACCTTCAGTCCATTGTAGCAAGCCAGTTCAACCAGAGCGGGGCTCAGCCAAAGACAAGCAGTTTCCCACTCAGTGGCATGTAGTCCAAATGGACAGCTATATGCCATGCCCTAGAGCTCGCTGTGTGTCCAGAAAGCTCTGTTTAATTATCAATCCAGGCCTTGGTTTTTCAGAGGGAATTAAGGGTGTGTGTGTCTAGTCCACCATCCTGATTCCACCACCCCTCTCAACCATGTTTATAATTGATCTTTCAAGCTTTTTTATTGTAACTGCTTTAAAATATTTTTTTTTTTTTTAAATCTAACATCTTAATCATCTTGGGTTTGGATTGTTTTTTAATTCATTTGCGTTTTTTCACTTAGTGTGACATTGTCTTGATAATGAGAAATGCTCCTCAATTGAAACCTGGACATTTTTGTATTGTGTTCTGAGAATCTGTATCTTATTTAAACCTTTGGACTGGCTGTTTCTGACACTGTCAGAGAAAGTGGTCATCTGACTACTGCCAGATGAAGGTGGAAGTTCAGTTTCCACACTCAACTTCTGTTGATACCCAAGGAGGATCTCCTCTTTCTTCGGGTAAGGTGGGAGTTCTGGTTCCTTACATGGTCTTGATTGACACCACAGTAGGGGGTGGCCTCATTACCACTGGGCAGTGGTGAAAGTCCTAACTCTATATAATAGGCTTACTCAACACCATTCCAGTGGGTAGGACATGAAGTACTTCATTACTGCTGAGTGATTTGGAAGTCAAGGGTCCCTGTGTCATTTTCACTGACACCACAAAATTCATTACCATAAGCCGCAGGGAAGAAGAAACTCTTGTCTTCCAACCTGATCTTTGCTGACACCACCATAGTAGAGGTGAACAGATAGCTCATTACAGCCTCATGAGAGTGGTAGTATAGCTTCTGTGGCCTTTTCTGAGGGGTAGGACCACAGTTTTCTTTATGGTGTTTGGTTGGAGAAGAGCAGTTATCATGTACAAATTTTCTGTCTTGGTAGGCTGCCCTTTTGTTTTAGATAGTAAACAAAAATAAGTTATGGTAAGTACCATGGACAGATACACAGAGTTAGGAATTGTAATTGGTAGGACAGGGAAAAGGGATTTCCTTTTGATATTGGGTAGCTTGAGAGAGCCTCTCTTGATAAAGTATAATTTGACAAGAATCCTGCAGATGTGAGGGAACAAGCCATGTTGATGTCTGAGTGAAGAGCAGAGACCTTTCCTGTGCTTCACTGAAATGACATCTTATGACCTTGTTTTAAGGGAGGAATGTCATCATAACATTTCCTGATCAGGTTAGAGTGGAAATCTTGCACAATGCGTTACTTCCAGTTCGTCACTTCCGGAACAGTTAGAAAGTCCTGCTCTAATTCTGTCTTTGTCATTCATTAGTGAGCACGTGACCACTGAGTATTTCGTAAATCTCTGCAGCTTCTGTGCCTCAGGTTGCCTTCCTTTCAGGCACATATGAAGGGACCTCTTTCTTAAGATGCTTTCTTAGATGGTTAGCCAATAACTCTGGCTAAAGTGTTAGCTGAAATTAGCATACCTTAATTTCATAAGAGATTGCATAAATATTTTCCAGGATCCCAAGGATTCAGTCTCTAGTAGTGAGAAATTTAGATACAATGTAACTAGAAAATCAAAAACTCATTGCTGTCTAGTGGCTATGTAAATAGCTGCAATGGGAGGTAATTTAGAGTTAGGAAGGTTAGGGTTTCTTTTAGTCTTGGTATCTGTTTGGTTATTTGAACACTATGAATAGAGAGAAAAAATAATTGTGGTATTTCCAAGTATCAGTATGTTGACACTCCTAAAATTTGCTGCTCAATAGCCATGGTCATGACATTATCAGAACTTAGAGAAGAATAGAAACTGGTCTTAGGACAGATTGTTAGGGGGTTTTATTACTGACATGATGCCTGACTAGCAACCAAAACTACTAGGTCATGATCATCTCTGCCTAATTCCCTATATGTTACAAGTAAAAGAAAATGGCCCTTGCCCTGTTCCACATTTCACAGTCTTCTTTCAGTTGCTTTTTTTCCTTCCCTCATCACCATTAATCTTAGTGTTTTGATCAGGGAGAAGTCAGACTTAAACTACCTCCCTTGCTCCTGGTTCAGTTATTTGTTCTGGGGGATAGCCTCCTGCTTTATTACATGCAGCCTGTTTTGATTCTCATATCCAACATCACTAGGTTACAAATAATCCCCAAATCTCCATGATCCCTCAACTTAGTGAAAGAAAAGGTGAAGAGTATAATAGGTAAGGACTTCGTTATAACAGATAAGGGAATAAGTCAGTACATCACCTGGTCTGTGAGAAGACAAGAAATCAGTATTAACCAGAATAGCTTTCATCTAAATCCTTGCTACTTTAATCAAGGAATAAAGAATAACCGACCCATGTACAATGGAATTCACTCTCAACATAGCCAGTTATTTAAACCTTTAAGAGGTACAATAATAAAGCAATTATCTGGTGCTTTTGAGGCCAACAGGTTAATCCTACAGAGTTTAACTAACATTTGATAATAAATGCCTATTCTGGGCAGAAATGTCTCATTAGATTTCATCATGGTATAGGTGAAATGTTTCTCATAATTATTTTTTAGACTTTAAAAATTCTGTCCTCATGAGGCAGGCTTTGCATTACTAATTAGAATTCTTACCCTGGCAACAGAGATTTCTCAAGGAAGCCTCCTCATTAGAAACAGATTCACACCACTGTCAAAGAATAAATGGATAGTCTACCAGTTTGTTTTTTTGAAACATCTATACAATGAAGTCAAATTGTAAACTTTAAGAAGGTATCAAAGAAAAAAATCCCTCTGTTAATGAATGAGTTTGTTAAAATCTCAGTCCTGCTCCCTTTCTGGTTCTCCCTAAAATATGCTAACCAAACCCACTGCCATTGAGTCAATTCTGACTCATAGGAACCCTATAGGACAAAGTCAAAGTGTCCCATATGTTTCTAAGGAGTGCCTAGTGGATTTGAACTGCCAACCTTTTGGTTAGCAGCCATAGCTTTTAACCATTATGCCACCAAGGCTGGTACTGAGAAAATTAAGGCTCTTTCTAGGCAGAATTCTACATAGAAATTGTAAGGTTAACAGGAAGATCGATCTACAAAGCTCTGTTCTTTTTCTTGGAGAGGGCGAAGCTTCAGAAGAAAAGAATTCCAACGTCATCCCAAAGGAAGTGAAGTTTGTACTGACGAAGGACTGAGACAAGAAAGCGGTGAAACTGAACTTGCCAGTGTTTTCTCAGCCCTGTACAATCTTTATAGCAGTATTTGAACTCTGCTTTTATTCATTGCCATTATCGTCTCTGATCTGGACTGTTTCAGTGAGCATTTAAATTGGTCTTTCTCATCCTATCCCATCCTGCATGCTGCTGCCAGAGTTGTGTCGACTCTATTCACACCAGACGTCTGACGCATGTCAGGACTTTGCACAGTCAAGCCTTAACTTCCATCTCTGGCCTCATCTGCTGCTCTTTGCACATAAAACCTACTCTTAAACTACTCTGAAATCACATGTCTGTTTTCTTGGAATGCCCATCCCCTCTTGTCTTTCACTTGGTAACTGTCCTGTTATTTTTCAGGGACTAGTTTACAGTGTCCTTTGAGAAGACCTCTGGATTCCCCAGGTTAGTGGTTTCCTCTGTGTTATTGTCAAACTGTGTTGAAATACTTTCATCGGATACACATGTTATACCATAATCTGTTTGAACTGTCATCTCTTCCACTAGACTGAGCTTCTTGAAAGCAGAGATGATTGTGATATCCTCGATGTCCGTTTCTATACCAGATACTTAGTACTAAATAAAACTGGTTAAGTGGAACTGAGGGTACACTAATCAACTTTGGATCCCCTGAGAGACCCTTATTTCATTTGCCTTCTATTAAATTGGTTCACTGCACATGTCCACGTTTGTCATCATCTCTGATTGCCAGAGTTGGAGCCCGACAGGGATCCAATAAATGAACTAGTTCCAACAAAACTCCAGCCAAACCTTTTGCTATGTAATTGACGCCAACTCATAGTAATCTTACAGGACACAGTAGAAATGCCCCATGGGTTTTCCAAGGCTGTAAATCTTTACAGAAGCAACAGCCACGTTTCCTCTTGTAGCACTAACAGAGGTTGTAATTAAGAGACACAGTATTTTTAGATTGCAAAATCCTCTGCAGATTTTATTTCCTTGATATTAAAGCACAGTGACCAAGAATGTCACATTTTGTGCATTTCTTTGGTCACATTTCAACACTGGGGTGAATCACTCTTCACTTATGACTTTTGTGTGAACTTCCCGGCTCTTCACCCGCAGCTTGTTGACCTGGGACTCTGCGATGTCAGCCCGCTCCTCGGCCTCCTCCAGCTCGTGCTGGATCTTGCGGAACTTGGCAAGGTTGACATTGGACTGCTCCTCCTGAGAACAATTGCATTTGAGAGTAGAAGAAAATTTTGTATTCTCTGATTCTTACTGTTTTTGTTATTAAATTAGATACAATGTTTACTTATAGGATGAAAAAGCAGAAGGTTCTGTTATTTGATGACATGTTTGGGGGGGCATCAGGACATCCTACAAATTCACCTCTATGAATGAATAGTCTTACAACTCCCCTCCTTATTTCCTCTCCCCTGACTCTCTTCCTGGCAAGTTTAAAATGCTACAAGGACAAGGAAATCAAAATATCAGGGAACTGAATCAATTCTGTTTCTCTAGAAGAAACTTGTAGAAGTAGGTATAGTAATGGTATTGGAAATGGAGAACCTTAAGAAAGGTTTCAGAATTTACAGAATAAGAAGGGCAACTTCAGTCAAATGGGAAGAAGAAAGACAGCAACCTTTTCTGAAATGAGCTTATTATTAAGTTAAAGAGGCTTAAACTTCAGAGCCTTCATGTGTACAGGCCCATAGGTGGGCTGGGAATTGCTAGGGGTAGTCAATATTCTTTGTAGAGAGGGAAGGGGTTTGTAAACAAGAAACATTTCTCTGTTTACATGTCTGGAAAATTGCTTAAAGAGGTGTCAGAGGAATGAACCTGAGTCTCTAATTTTTCTCTTATCTAAATAAATGTTAATTTTTATACCTAATTTTGTATTTGTAATTTTGTATTCTTTGCCTTAGGGAATATCCCTTAAAATTCTATTAACTTCAGGCTGTACGAAACCTAGATCTGCTCGTGAACTTTTCTTATTATGAAGATACTCACAGCCTCTTCAGCTTGTCTCTTGTAAGCTTTAACTTTGGATTGCAGTTTGTCTACTAAGTCTTGCAACCTGAGAACGTTCTTGCGGTCCTCCTCAGTCTGAAAGAGGTAGCAAATAGATGTTATCGTTATTTGAACACAACTCATCATTTTTATTTTCTTAAAAGGAATAGACCTGAAGAACGTGACAAGAGTGGTCACCTGGTAGGTGAGCTCCTTCACTCTTCGCTCATGTTTGCGCAGACCCTTGACAGCCTCAACATTCCGTTTCTGTTCATTTTCAACCTCATTTTCAAGCTCTCTCACCTGGAAGAGACCAAAGACTTTTAAAAATATGGCTGTAACTAGCCACATGGAGAGGACGGCAGTTGAATTAAGTACTGGAGACCCACCCTGGCCTCCAGCTTCTGGATCTGCTTCTTGCCCCCCTTCAGGGCCAGCTGCTCGGCCTCGTCCAGACGGTGCTGCAGGTCCTTCACGGTCTGCTCCAGGTTCTTCTTCATCCGCTCCAGGTGGGCGCTGGTGTCCTGCTCCTTCTTCAGCTCCTCTGCCATCATCGCTGCCTATTAGCAAATAAAGCAAGGAAATCAGGAAAGTAATAGCTGTCAGGAAACCCCACTGCTGAATGAGTGGGGAAATGTATCAGCTACTCACATCAGTGATGGCCTTCTTAGCCTTCTCTTCTGCATTGCGGGCTTCCTGGACAATGTCCTCCATCTCTCCCTGGATCTGAGAGATGTCTGTCTCTAGCTTCTTCTTGGTGTTGATCAGGCTGGTGTTCTGTTTTGAATTAATAAAGAAGAAAAGTCCATTTAATTGTCTTACAGGCACTCCCTGTGTTACTTTCACAAGTGTGCACAGGTATAACTGTCCATCATAATATCGTTCAGAATAAATAACAAATCAGAAGTTAATTCTAAGATTATATCTTCTCATTTTTTTCCACATATCTCTGTCAATAAGGATTTTCCTAAATTTTTCCAGGGAAAATTTAATTTTTGTTCTAAATATATTTGACTAGTGTCAGTTGCTACTTGTAAGCATAAAGCATACCCACAATAGTTTAAAGGATGGTACCATATAGCACCGTGTAACTCATGAAAAATGGATTTTTTTTATTTCTAATTATTTATTCTCACTGTTTGGCTCCATATTTTAGGTTCGTTAATAACATTATTACTGTTAAAAGTGTGATCCCCAAAATTCCTTTGTATTTTTGGAAAGTTGACAATATTTGAAATATTTAATCAGCTCAGGGATATTAATAACAAATGAGTAACAAAAATTTTACATTTTAATTTGATTTTAAAGTTATGTGTATGCCAAGCCAAGTGCCGTCGAGTAGGATTGTATAGTATGTGATTTTTAACATATTCATAATGGCTACTCACATATGTTGCCATGTCAAAAAATATACAATGACATGTTTATTTAAAAAAATAGTAGAACATACAGATAAGCAACAAGACAAAAATTTTGGGCTTTTACTGATGAGAATACTTTTGTTATCTTTCCTGCATATTTTTAATATAAAAGATCCTGTCGTGTATTTTTAATTCACTTTTTTTCACTTATAATAGGTGAACATCTTTCCATAGCACTCAATGCATATCTGTGATGGTTGTATATTAGGCATTGTGAGGACACACAACCATTTATTTAACAAATCTTCTATAACCAGCAAATATTAATATTAATTAGCAGTAATGGTTGCCTCCAAGAAACTTACAGTTTCTTCTCATATCCCATGAAGATAGCCTTATATGCATAGGTAATGCATAAATGTTATTTAGTGGCCTATTCTTCTTGCCTCTGTTTGATTTGCTGACCATTTGCAGCTTAGAGTTGCAAAAGACAGGCTATCTGACAGTGTTGTGTATGTATACATTTATTAATAAGTGGTCTTCTGTGATTCTCTTAAAAGTTTCTAGAACTCTAGATTACTTCTAATCAACGTGAATATGCCAGCCCATAAATATAGTTATAAGTCAGTTACACCCCAGTATATAATGGTGTCACTCTATACATTTCTCAGAAGTCTATAAAGGGACCAGTGCCAAGATTGCTCATTACTTTATAAACAGTCCTACCCTCTCAAGTTGTCTTCAGCTTTAGTTAGTACAGTTACTAAACTGTAATCCTGAACCTCACCTGGGTGTGCAGGAGTTGCACACGTTCACTGGCATCCAGAAGCTCTTGTTCTGCCACCCTCCTGCTCCTCTCAGTCTGTTCCAGAGATGCTCTTAGCTCCTCGATCTCAGCCTGCATCAGGTTAGCTCTGCGCTCAACCATCGCTAGTTGCTCTTTAAGGTCATCTTGGCCTCTGATGGCATCATCCAAATGTAGCTGAGTGTCCTACACAGAAAGAGAAAAGATGCTTACTAATGCTCTGGTTAAAGTGAATACCAGTTTAAGGTCATGTTCACTCTTAGGTTGTAATAAGGTATGATTGAATAGGAACAATCTGTAAATAGCTTTTGATGACACATTCTTTCAATTCTAGGACAGAGCTCTACTCAAAAGAATACAATGTGATACTACTTTAGATCCTGAATCATAGGAAAATACTGTGGCTAAATATACAGAATTTTGAATCAGGAATGTATCTTTAGGGATCAGCTAGTCCAACCTTGTTATGTTATATATTAAACAGATGAATTCCAGATAATATAGAATGATTTCAGCAATGTCATGTAGCTAAATTCTCTAGTTACTTCCTCACTACTTCATTTTCTCTTCAGATGACAAAGTAAATTTTACCCTGAAATATCCAGAATTAAGCTCTTTCAGTCTTGTGCTTATATTCAAATTACTACTTTGTTTATTTCCATCATCAAGTTGAAAAACATGTCTGAGTGTTGATTTGTAGTTACTTCATAGCATACAGTACTACAATATGGAAATTTGCACTATACAGTATCCTCGGACTAATGACATCATGTATTTTTGCCCAGCATACGCACCTTCAGTATGCCTTGTGTATTTCTGAGGTTCCTTATTGCCTCGGCGGCCTGGCGGTTGGCGTGGTTCAGCTGGATCTCCATTTCATTGAGATCTCCCTCCATCTTCTTCTTGAGCCTGAGAGCATCATTCCTGCTCCTGATCTCAGCATCCAGTGTGCTCTGCATGGACTCCACGATTCTAATGTGGTTTCTCTTCAGCTGGTCAATTTCTTCATCTTTCTCAGCAATTTTTCGGTCAATCTCAGACTTCACTTGATTTAACTCGAGCTGGATACGAAGAATTTTGCCTTCCTCATGCTCAAGAGATGCCTGAATGAAAGCAAACATTTAGTTTCCGTGAAGAGCACATCTTTATGTATTTATTTGGCACATTTTGATGATCTCTTCAAGGAGGCAGTAATAGTAATAATAATAAAGCCGATCTTCCGTACATCTTAGTATAGCCTATTAGTTTTGTATTTCCATGGAACAATTCAGTATATCTGAATGTCTTGAACGTGCTTTTCTTTAAAGTTTGTAACATAATAGATCTCAGCTGCTACTCATTTTTTCAATGTATTTACGATGCTTAGGTGAATAAATGAAACATGTACCTCGGCTTCCTCTAGGGCCGCCTGTATTTCACTCTTTTCTTGTTCAATCTGTTTCTTTACTTTCTCCAGCTCATGAATATGCTTTCCTCCCTCTGCAATTTGCTCAGTCAGGTCTGAAATCTCCTCTGCAGTTTTAAAAAGCAAATACTAAAATTCAGTGGAAGATTTTGAAAATTTAAAAGGTACCTCTTTCTACTTTCTTTTTTTTTTTTTGGAGATAGAGTGATTACAGTGACTCACGCTGTAAGTTCTTATTTTCCCTCTTCAGGGTTTCAAGTTGGTCCAGGGATTCCTCATAGGCATTCTTCACCTTGAACAAATCAGTGCTGAGAGCACGGGACTCCTTCTGGGAGGCCTCAAGTTCAGCCTGCGTTTCTTCGTATTTTTGTTTCCACTCTGACAGAATCTGGAAATACATTGGTATTAAGCCTCTGTAACCAAGAATCATGCAGTTTTCCCCTTAGGGAGACAGTTCTTGTGGGTCACCTTATCAAAGTTCCTTTGCTTCTTATCAAGAGCTGCGCAGGCAGCGTTCGATCTCTCCACGTCAATCATGAGATCCTCCACTTCATTCTGGAGCCGCTGCTTTGTCTTTTCCAGGGAAGCGCATTTGGAATTCACAGCTTCTACGTGCTCCTCGGCATCCTGCAGACGCTGGGCCAGCTTCTTTCTGAAAGGTGAGTAACCCAAAACAGAATCAAAGTTACTGTCGGGAACTTTATGAATCTGCTGCTTAGGAAACCGGATTTTCCTCGAGTTTTTCTTTTATGTCCACAAGCTGTTAAGGTTTTTTTAATATAGTCTGTTAGTAGCCATTTCATCTCTTCTAGAATTCTGTTTCCCATGGTGACTTATCTTTATCACAGGGGTTATCAAACATACTTATGAAGTCATTGTGTTTGTGTGTGAGAGACAGAGAGAATGAATCAGTGAACATTTGAGCTGGGGTGAGCAGTGTGAGGGCAAGGGAGAAGGGAGAACTGGAAATAGGGGGCACAGTGTCAAAGAAGCTTCACAATGAATAGGATCTTTCAGTGTTTCCTGTAGGCCTGTCTGTCTTATAAATGAGAAAACTATGACCCAGAGTGATGTGTTCAAGCTCTCACAATGAATCAGTAGTGCTTGGGGTTGGCTGACCCCTGACAATAAGTATTATGCCATTATTGTACTTCCCAGATTTTCTCAGTCTTATTCACTGTTGTCTTTACCAGTCCAAACTCTTTATCTAGAATGTTTCTTCTACAAATGCTTGCCAACCCTTTTCTGTTTAATTCTGATAACTACTGAGATGAATTTAGGAAGGCTTTTTGTTCACTGGGAATACAGTGAAATCTAACGTGTAATTCTTAAGTGTTTTATCCCACGAACAATGGGTGTAATTATACTTTCAGTTAGTCCATTGATACTGGTTATTAACTAAATGATGATAGGGTATGATAGTCCTATTTGGAACTTTCAATACTCAAGGAAAAGCTGGTTATTATTAACTGTAACAGTGTACTAGATGGCCTCAGTGTCTCCATTTTTTTCCTTATGTTTAAAAAAAATATTAAAAAAAAAAAACTCATTGCCACCAAGTTAATTCCCATTCCTGGCTACCCTATAGGACAGAGTAGAACTGCTCCATAGGGTTTCCAAGAAGCGTTTGGTGGATTTGAACTGCCAGACTTTTGGTTAGCAGCTGGATTCTTAACCTCTTTGCCACCAGGGCTTCCTTTTTCTTATGTTAAGCAAAGTTAATTCTACTTAATTCATAGGAGGTATGCTGATAATTACAGCCTGGTTTTGGTGGAAAGAAACTTAAGATGCTGTGTTAATAGACCAGATGGGGGGAGGGCTCTCATCTGGGCCATGCGCTACTTGCTGTACATTTTGATGTAAGAAGAAAGACTATGTTGGAACCTGCTACCCTGCATTCAAGTAGCCTGAAATCTTTCACCTATCCTCATGTCCAGGGTATTCATTTTCCTGGATTTTTTTTTTAACTTTATTTCATTATTCCCTTCACTAGAAGTCCATACTTGGCCTCCTCTAGCTCTTCTGTGCGCTGGATGGCGTCTGTCTCGTATTTGGTCCTCCACTGGGCAACTTCAGTGTTGGCCTTGGACATCCCCCTCTGCAGCTCAGCCTTGGCTTCCTGCTCCTCCTCATACTGTTCCCGCAGCAGGTCACAGTCGTGGCGAGCTGACTGCAGGGCGTGGGCCAGCGCGCTCTTGGCCTAGAGCAGCCAAAATGTGAAGCGTGTAAGTTTGCCTTGATAGATATTTGACTGACCTTGATTAGCAGTGCTACTGTCCATGTGAAGTTCAGTGATGGGTCACGCTGTTCCATTTAAGCAACTGAAAGTGTCACCTGCAGAATTCTCACCTTAGATTCTTCTTCTAGCTGCCTCTTTAATTCTTCAATCTGTTGTGTAAATGCTTGTTTACCTCGGGAGAGCTGAGAAACCAGAGCTTCTTTCTCATCTAGCTGTCGTGAAAATTCACCTGTGAAGACAAAACATGAGCAATTTAGTTCTGTTTGCCAGATAAAGAAAACAAACAAAAATAGTATTATACCTCCCTTATTTCATGTGACAAAAAGAATAACTCAGGAGCTTTAGTATTTTTTGATAAGGTTATTTCTTGCTTTTCTAATAATTTCTGAGCTTTATTTGATATTTTAGGATTTAGGTTGTTTTTTTTTGTTTTGTTTGAGCAATGCTGAAACAACAAAAGCCTCAGCCAGGGAAGCTTAATTTTTCCCCTTAATTATCACTTGTCATCATTACTTTCTACCACCACACTAGAAGGATGAAGGAGTAGATAAGAAATGACAAGTGTTTATACATGATGCAAGAAACAATTTGTATTTGAGAGACAGATGCAGGTGGAGGCTCACCTTTCATTCTTCACCTCTCCAAAAGCTGATCATACTCCTTACTCACCTGATTCTGTGTGTAAACGTGCCTTCTGTGCAGACAGTTCATTTATTAAGCGTTGATGCTCTTCTTCCTTTGTTTTCACTTCACTAAGCTGGTCCTCTAGAGTGCGGCACATTTTCTCAAGGTTGCCCTGTGGTGGGAGATAGAAAAAAGGAAAAAACAATTAATTTCTATTTGGAAATCTGAATCTGTAATGCTTATGGGAAGGTACTGAGTTTTATGTATGGTTCTATTTACTTCAAGCCCTGCACAGTACTTTGGAACTAGTAGAGGCACATAATTTGGGGCTAAATGAATGAATCAGTGACAGTCCGTTAGATCTTTTTTTTTTTTTTAATATGAACATTATCCAAGTTTCTGTCTCATGTAGAGTATAGTTTTTAGGTAAGTTTGTTTTTCGTGTAATTGCATTATTTTATGATGGTAGTGACAAAGTTTAAAATGACTTCCATAAATAAGATATGAAAACTAAAATGATTGAATTCAATACAATAATACCTATCAGATGATAATTTTAAAAATTTGAGATGACCTATATTTTGTACAATTAATCTAGACATACCCATACATACTTGATCATTTTGAATCACCGCAATTAAAGATGAAAAGGGGACAAGACAATACAGACCTTGGCTTTGGAGACCGTCTCCATGTTACTAGCGAGGTCATCAATCTCCATCTTCAGCTCGCTCTTCTCCTTCTCCAGCTTCTGTTTGACTCGCTGCAGGTTGTCGATCTGCTCCCCGAGCTCGGCCACACTGTCCGCATGCTTCTTCCGAAGAGCGGCTGCTGTGGCTTCATGCTGCAGGGTGGCCTCCTCCAGGTCCCTGCGCAGTTTCTGGAACTCAGCCTCCCGCTTCTTGTTCATCTCTATCTGGGCCGAAGTCGCCCCTCCGGCTTCCTCCAGCCGCTCACTGATCTCCTCCAGTTCCCGGGAGAGGTCGGAGCGCTGCTTCTCGGCCTTGGCCCGGGAGGCCCGTTCTGCCTCAATTTCCTCCTCTAGCTCCTCAATGCGGGCCTGGGAATGGGTGATATGCCAACATTAATACGGCCGTTTTGATTCCTATAATGATGCTCAAAAAAGTTAGAGGTTATGCCATACCTGTAACTCTTTGATCTTCTTCTGAAGCTGTATGCCAAGGGCCTGTTCATCTTCAATCTTGCTTTGCAGATTGCTCATTTCAAACTCTTTCCTGTTAGAGGAGCAACACATTAGCTCATAGCAAATTCTCTTAACCAGCTGTTTTTTGTATGTATAACTGAACATCTTCATACTGCTGGTATTGAAATTGAGTAGTGTATATCAGTCAATGATGTGTCCTTTTCGTCAAATTAAAAAGTCATAGATGGCTTTATGCATTTTTTGGCATACACTGAAGTAATATTTTACAAGTATTTTAAAACATATTTGTCACAGGTTGAATTATTTCCTCCTAGAAGTCTGTTTAGCAATTTGGTTGGGCCATGATTCCTAGATTTGTGTGGTTATCCCCTACTTTGTACGTACAGTTTTCATGTAAACCTGAATCTCTGCTTGTAGTTAATGGGCAAGATTAGATTATGTTAAAGAGGATTAGCGTGGAATTCTAACATCCTTACTAAGGTCACATTCTTAATCCAATGTAAAAGAAGTTTTCCCAGGGTGTGGCCTACACTAAGTTTTATCTTCAAAGAGATAAAAGGAAAAGGAAGTGAGTAGAGTGGGAACCTCATAAAAGCAGTGCTGGGAGCATAAATCATCTTTTGGACTTGAGGTTCTTGCACTGAAATACTCTCAGGCCAAGGGAAGACTAATCACAATGAACTTCCTTCATTGTTGACAGAGAAAGAAAACTTTCCCCTGGAGCTGGCACCTTGAATTTTGACTTCTAGCCTACTGGATAGTGAGAAAATAAGCTTCTCTTTGTTAAAGCCATATACTTTGAGTTATTTGTGTTATAGCAGCACTAGATGACTTAGACAATATTCTACGTGAATTGTCAACAATAATCAATTGAATTATAGCATACTTACTTTTTGAGTTTCTCATCAAGTTGCTGTTTGTCATTTTCTATATCCATTGTGGATTCTTGGGCCAATTTTAGGTCACCCTCCAGTTTTCTCTTGGCTCTTTCTAAGTCCATGCGAAGTTTCTTTTCTTGTTCCAGAGATCCTTCTAACTAAATTTGTAATGGATTTTATTTATTTGAATTTTAAGCACTTAGCCCTATAGCACTAGCCTTCAAAGATAGGCAAGAAAAATTTAAAAGGTACAAAATAGCATGAGACCTTGAGTTAACATTTGTAAAACTTATACGTAAAGATTTGTGAACATCAGTGATGGTTTCATGCCGTAGTTGTTTATTTCATCTCTAGGAAAAATACTACTACCCATTTGTAAGTCTGTCATACTACGGTAGCTTGCATGTTGCTGTGATGCTGGAAGCTATGCCACTGCTATTTCAAATACCAGAAGGGTCTTCCATGGTGGACAGGTTACAACAGAGCTTCCAAACTAAGAAAGACTAGAAAAAATGATCTGGAAGTCTACTTCTGAAAAAATTAGCCAGTAAAACCTTATGACTAGCTACAGAACATTGTCTGATATGTGCCAGAAGATGAGACCCTCAGTTTGGAAGGCACTTAAAATACTACTGGGGAAGAGTTGCCTCCTCAAAGTGGCAAAAAACCAAAACCCACTGCCTTCAAGTCAACTGTGACTCATAGAAACCCTATAGGACAGAGTAGAACTTCGCCATAGAGTTTCCAAGGAGCAGCTGGCAGATTTGAATGGCTGACCCATTGGTTAGCAGACACAGCATGTAACCACTATGCTACCAGAGTAGAGTTGACCTTAATGATGTGGATGGAGTAGAGCTTTGGGAACCTTTATTTACTGATGTGGCATGACTCAAAATGAGAGGAAAGAGCTGCAAACATCTATTAATAATCAGAATACACAGTGTATGAAGTATAAATCTAGGATGATTTGAAGTCATCAAAAATGGAAATGGAATCCATAAAGACTAATATCCTAGGCATTATTAAGCTGAACTGGACTGGTATTGGCCATTTTGAATCAGACAGTTATATGACCTACTATGACAGGGATGTCAAATTGAAGAGGAATGGCATCACAATATTTCAAGAGCTATCCTGGAGTGCGTTGCTGTCAGTGATAGGGTAATATACATAGAGCTACAAGGAAGACAATTAATATGACTATTGTTTAAATTTATGCACCAACCACCAAAGCCAAAGATAAAGAAATTGTGAATTTTTACCAAATACTGTAACCTGAAATTGGTCAAACATACAGTTAAGATAATTGGTAACTGGAGTGCAGAACTCAAAGGAAAGATCAGTAGTTGGAAAATATACTCTTGGTGATAGAAATGATGCTGCAGAGAGTGTGGCTTTTGGACGACCAGTAACGTCTTCATTGAAAATATCTTTATTCAGCAACATAAACAGTGACTATATACATGGACCTCACCAGATGGAATACACAGGGAATAAAATTGACTATAATCTGTGTGGAAAATGACAGTGGAGGAGCTCAGTATCATCAGTCAGAAAAAAGCTAGGGCCGACTGCAGAACAGACCATCAACTGTTCATATGCAAGTTCAAGCTGAAGGTGAAAAAAAGAAAAAGCAAGTCCATGAGAGACAAAATACAACCTTAAGTATATCACAGCTGAATCCAGAGACCATCTCAGAAATAGATTTCACATATTGAACACTAGTAACCAAAGACCAGATGAATTGTGTAATGACATCAACGAACATCATACATGAAAAAAGCAAAAAGATCATTAAACATGTGGGAAAGAAAGAAAAGTCCAAAATAGTTGTCAGAAGAAACTCTGAAAATTACCCTTGAACACAGAACAGCTTAAGTGAAAGGAAGAAGTGATAAAACAAAAGAGCTGAACAGAATATTTCACAGGGTGGCTTGAGAACACAAAGTAAAGTATTATAATGAAATGCGCAAATACCTCGAGTTAGAAAACCCAAGGGGAAGAAACAGTTGGTATTTCTTAAGCTGAAAGAATTGAAGGAGAAATTCAGACTTCCAGTTGCGATTCTGGGGCATCCTACAAGAAAAAAAATGCTGAACAACACAGGAAGTATCAAAAGAAGATGGAAGCAATACACAGTTACCGTACCAAAATATTAATGTGCAGTCATTTCAGGAGGTAGCATATGATCACGAACAGCTGGTACTCAAGTTCAAAGAAGTCCAAGCTGGCACTAAAGACACTGATGAAAAAAAAAAGGCTCCAGAAGTCGACAGAATGCCGATTGAGATATTTCAAAAAACAAATGCAGGGTTGGAGGTGTTCACTCACCGATACCAAGAAATTTCGAAGACAGCTACCTGGCCAATGGACTGGAAGACATCCATTTTGTGACCATTCCTAAGAAAGGTGATCCAAGAGAATGCAGAAGCTGTTAAACAATATCATTAATACCACACACAAGAAATTTTTTTTTTCTGAAGATCACTCAAAAACTTTTGCAGCAGTGCATTTACTCAGACCTGCCAGAAATTTAAGCTGGATTCAGAAGAGGACATGGCAATGTCATTGTTTATGTCAGATGAATGTTGACTAAAAGCAGAGAATACCAAAAAGATGTCCACCTGCGTTTCATTAACTATACACAGTGTTTGACTATGTGGATAACAAGTTCCAGATAACATCACAAAGAACGGGAATTCCGTAACAACTGTGCTTGTGAGGAATCTGGACCTGGACCAAGAGCAGTTTTTCAAACAGAAAGAGGACATTCTGCATGATTTAAAAATCAGGAAAGCTGTGTGTCAGGATGTGCCCTTTCACCACACTTACTCAGTATGCATGCTGAGCAAGCAGTCTGAGAAGCTGCACTATGTGATGAAGAATGGGCAACAGTGTTGGAGGAAGACTCGCTAGTCATCTGTGATATGCAGATGATATAACCTTGCTTGCTGAAAGTGAAGTTGAAGCACTTACTAAGGAAATCATAGACTACAGCCTCGGTAACGATTGTACCTCAAAATGAAGAAAACAAAAATTTTCACAGCTGGATGAATAACTAATATGATAAGTGGAGAAAATACTGAAGCTGTCAAGAAGTTGATTTTACTTGGACCCCAAATCAACGTCCAGGAAAGCAGCAGTCAGTAAAACAATGGACATGTTACACTGGGCAAATGTGCTGCAGAAGACCTAGCATTCAAAAGCAAAGCTGTCACATTGAGGAGTGTGGTATGACTGACCCAAGATGCAGTATTTTTAGGTGACTCCAACCCACTGCTGTTGAGTCAATTCTAACTCACAGTGACCCTGTAGTTTAGAGTAGAACTGATCTATACAATTTCCAAGGAGCACCTGGTGGATTTGAACCACTAACCTCCTCATTACCAGCTGTAGTACTTAACTATTACACTACCAGGGTGGACTCAGTTGCCTCATGAGCATACAAAAGGTAGACAGTGAATAAGGAAGACTGAAGAGTTGATGCCTTTGAGTTAAGGTACTGATGAAGAAAACTGAATATACCATGGACTTCCAGAAGAATGAACAAATGTGTCTTTGAAAAAGTACAGTCAGAGTGCTCCTCAGAAGCAAGGATGAAGATATTTTGTCCATATATCTTAATATATTGTTAGGAGAGACCAGTCCCTGGAGAAGGACATCATGTTTGATCAAGTGGAAGGGCAACAAAAAAGAGGAAGACCTTCAGTGAAATGGACTGACACAGTGGCTTCAAAAAGGGGCTGACGCATAACAGTGTTTGTAGAGATGGTGCAGGACCGACATATTTGTTTCTGTTGTACACAGGGCTCACTGAGTCAGAATCAGCTTGATGGCTCCTAACAAAAACAACAAGGAAGAACATTTTGTTTTTCAAACTTACATCATCCACTTGCTGTTCCAGCTTGGTTTTAGCCTTGGTCAGGGTGTTCACTTTGTCCTCCTCTGCCTGAAGGTCATCCAGGGTCTGCTGGTGGGCCTCTTGGAGGGCTTTCTTCTCCTTGGTCAGCTTTGCGATGGTCTCATCCAGGCCTGCCATCTCCTCTGTGAGGTTTTTTACCTTTTAGATTTGAACAGATGACAAGAACATTAATGTTATCCTATTATGCTGATGAGTAATATTTTAGGACAGTGTCAGTGTGAGGTAGAACGTGGAATCAAGAAGTTAAAACAGGCCAATGTGGCTGAAATAAATAGGAGATGATGGTCAGGGTAAGTAGGTGAAAGTAGTAGAGACTAAGGAGATGACATAGTATGATAGTATTTTTCTTTTGGCTTCACCAATTTCAATTAACCTTTGAATTACAATACTTTAGACACATGTTAGTGCTTGACTTTTACCTTGTTCTCTGTGGCATGCTTCTCCTTTTCAACCTTGGCCAATGTCAGCTCAAGGTCATCTATGTCTTTCTTCAGTTCCGAACATTCATCCTCCAGCTTCCTTTTCTTGGCCGTTAGTTCAGCATTGATCTCTTCCTCATCCTCTGCCCTTTCAGTCACCTCTTTGATTTTGGCCTCTAGTTGGATTTTGGCTTTGATCAACTGGTCACATCTTTCTTCTGCATCAGCCAAGCCATCTGCTTCCTAAAGTGTGAAATAAACATTTTTATTTTCCTAAGATATATGTGCAAACAGTTTATTAAAAGGTAGAAACTTCAACGACCCAGTTTGATCAGCATGTTTTTGAACTTTTAAAAATGAATTAGACCAAATTTTAACAATTTTAATCTACCGGTTATGTATAGTAAAAGATTTCCTCCAAATATGCACATGTGGAAAACTGAATCATGAAAACTAACATTTTGGAAAAAATCTGAAATTTATTAACTTTTGTTACCTTCGAAAAGTTATATACTCAGTCTAATACCCAGTTTTCTCACATGTAGGTGAAATTTGATTTAGCCATTTTTTTCTGCCCAGATTAAAAGAATGTAACGTCTATTTTATGAGAAAAAATACTTAAGAGGGAGAGAATAACATAACCTAACAGAATGCTCTGTAAAGAAAAGAAAATACAGACCTTTTTGTGACTTTCTCACTGCTGACTAAACTATGTATGAAATACACATGAGTATATATCACATAATATGTGACTTCACATCTATTACTTCTTTAGATCTGAAGCTTAGTATTTAGGAAAGGCAAACTGAATTACAAAAATGTTTCAGTTGAACCACTCATTTATAAACCTCAACTGGAAAAAAAAAAAAAAAAAAAAACTCTGAGATCCAGTTAGCCAGTGATTAGCTAATGAGATGTGGCACTCAATGGCACTTGACTGGCAAGCTATAAAATATGTAATACTCACAGATTGAACTTGGAGTTGCAAGTCATTTTTCTCTTGCATCAGAGCTACCATTTTTTCTTCTAGCTCTTTTCTTTTTGCCTCTGACTTAGCCAGTTCCTCTTTGGTTTTCTCAAATTCTTCCTTCATGTTGGCCATCTCCTTCTCAGTCTCTGCACTCTTGAGGAGGGGCTTGATCTTGAAATACAGCTTCATCCAGGGCCAGTGCTTCACATTCATGAAGGCACGGACATTGTACTGGATGCAGAAGATGGACTCTCTGTAGGAATACAAGAGATTATGCAAATAAAAAAGAATATGGAAAGTGACCATGTAGTCCACACAAGTATTGAATACATTAGATTTAACTGTTAAACTGCAGAAGAGGACTTGTTTTCTCACCTCCTCTCCATCATCTTCCTAAATTCCACCCTCATCAGGAACCCTCGGCACATGGCTTGAGTGCGTGTGATGAGCTGAGCCAGCTTGTCATCTCGCATTTCCTCTAGAGTTCCCAGGAGGCCAGCCTTAAAGAAAACCTTGCCAAAGAACAAGTAAAACATGTTATTTCCAGTCATGAGGAAGTCTAAAGATGATGAAATTATGATAGATAAAAGCTTCAATTGGCAGTACCTTGGTATGCCCAAATTTATATTGGGTGTGGTCAATGTCAATAGACCCTAAAAGTTTCTCAGAAGCCTTCTTGCTGTCAATAAACTGACCCTCTGGGATAGCACTTGCATTTAGCACTTTATATCTGTCAGAATAAAAGGAATAGAAGAATGTTTCTTTCCTTAAAAAAAAGACATAACTTTGGGCAGCTACCAATGAAAGGACCATAGACTGAGTTTTGAAGAACAAAATGCTATTAAAAAATCAAGCAATGCTTTATGTAAAGAGAGAAGAGATAACAAAAAGCTTACAATAATGAACCAGGTCTTCTTTCTGTTATGATCACCTTTCAAATAATTTAACTTATCCAGGAAAAGTTTTAAAATGGTTGAACTAAGTACTTATTTGAATAGAGACTGTGATGTTGAAAGGCAAAACTAAGGTATTAAACAAGTGAGAGACAACCTCTGCTTGAAGTCTGCATAAAGGATCCTGCTGGGGAATCCCTTCCTGCAGATGCGGATGCCTTCCAGCACACCATTACACCTCAGCTGGTGCAGCACAAGTTCATGCTCCATGGCACCTAACCAAGAAAGATACATTCTCTGTACAACAGTTGAATGGGAATTCAATATATTGGAGTCAATTTGGATATCATAAATGTCTTACCAGGAGTTTTAGTTTCATTAGGAATGATACAACGCACAAAGTGGGGGTGAGTGCTCCTCAAATTGGTCATCAGCTTATTTAAATTCTCCTATAAAACCATATGAAACAGTTTAACATAATTTCTAGTTGCATCATTGTGAAAGCCCCTACCAATGATCCATAGTTGATCATGCCACCGTTTCATATTTTTGTGAGCTATCTCAGTGAAGGACAAATCATGAAAGCCAGGAGGAGACATACTGATACAGTACAGGATAGGAAATTATGGGTTACATGAAAACCAGTCAATGTCAACAGATTATCTGACTGCCAGTCAGGGAACATCTGCACTGAGAGTTTGATTGTATGAAATAGATTTAACTGAATATGGTGCTTTGAGTTTCATGTGAAATCTGTTCAGTATCAGAACTGGATTTGAAGCTTACAAGGTAAATGGTTCATTCATCATAAGGTTTGATTTGAAGAAGCGCTGTGGGGCTTATTTTTCTTAAAATTGTTAGAAGCACTTTTTAGTACATCAATACTTTCTTTTTTATAGTTATTATTATTAATATTTTTACAGAAGTATTCCATTGGGATTCAGAAATATACTGTACCCTGAAAAGAGCAGATACAGTCTGGAAAGAAGAACCCTTCTTCTTGCCACCTTTCTTTCCACCACCACCTTCTGAAAAATGAAATAGAGAAATTAAAATTATTTGCAACAGCTTTTTAAGTACTCTATCTACACAGAAGGACTGCCAAAATTCCCTTTGCAATTTAAATTGTCTCTAATTTGTATGTGTCACGCCTATCCTTCTTTCCATATCTTGTCTCCTTCAACTATTAAGAGTGTGTCTGTTCTAGCTCATTGCATACATGGATGGGGTCTTTAAGGCTTGCAAGCAGCCATCCAAGAACAACAAAGAAAAAAGAGAGTAAGGAAAACGAAGAGGATACAGAATGTGTGGTTAATTGTCTCCCTGAACAATTGCCTCCTTTGCCACGAGACCACAAGAACTGGTGCTCAGCTTCCATTATTGAACATCCTGATCAAAGATTCCATAGAAGAATCCTGATTAAAAAGGGGAAACACAGAATGGAATTTCAAATACTATGGACTCTGGACCCATGGAGGGCGGATGAATGCCTAAAACTACTGCCCTGAGATTATCTTTAAACCTTAAGCCAAAAGTATCCCCTGAAGACTTCTTAAAACCAAAGAATAGTTTAACTAGTAAAAAAAAAAAAAAGAAGAAAGAAAAGGTTGGCCTGAGTATTATCTTTTCAGAACTATCTATATAGAATCAAATTGACACTAGCAACTGGAAAGATTAGGGGGTAGAGAATTTATGTTAATGAGGGAGGAACAACTCAGAAAAGGAGAGTGAGAATGGTTGCACACTCAAAGAATGTAATCAGTGTCACTTTATTGTAAATGTTGAAACTGGTGAGTTGGTATCCATTTGCTGTGTATGTTCTTAACAACAGAAATGAAGTTCAGAAAAAAAAAAGTAAGATTCTGCTCACATTATAGGTATTTGGGGTCAAAAAAGATCATGGGTAAATGGGTACGGGTATGTGTGTGTGTGTTTGTTTAAGGGGTATGAGACTGCCCTACACCAAACAGGCAAAGTCTGTTCACTAAAGTAAGTGCCCAGGAAGTCAAGCTGTAATGTCTCCATAGTATGGGCCAAGTTGTGTGCCTGGGCCCGAGGTAGGTGAGATTCTGCAGGCAAGTCCTGTTTGAGTGCTGCCTCCGCTTCTGTGTTATCACTTGCATTTCTGATCTGCTTCAGAAGACAGAACTTCCAGTTTCTCATGCACTGGTACCTTGACACAGGACTACTTCATCTTCACTTAGCTGCATCCTTGAAGGAGCAAATACTATTAAAATTATAGAAATGAGTTACATGTTCCTGAGCAAGTCACTTGACCTTTCTGAATCTCTCCTTCCTTATGGGGAAACAAGGCCATGGGACTAAGTGACCCATAGTATCAGTCTGAGCTCTGAAAGTTTGTGATTGTAGGACTGTGCCACACCTGTTAGATACATTTCTTTTCTTTAAATCCATATTGATGAGTACTGTCATTGTAAGGTTTTTCTATAACTACATTCTATCTCTGGTAAACAGTGTATTTCTTTTTTCTTTTTTTTTTTTTGGTGTGTGTGTGTGTGACTCTTGGAACATGTTGATGCTATTAAATATTACCTGCTTCAGCACTTTGTCCCCCAGCAAAGAGGAAAGCCAGAGTCTTCATTCCAGACTTCTGGTACAGGCCAACGACTGTCTCGTTCAGAGGGTCCTTGTTCTTGTCCAGCCAGCCAGCGATGTTGTAGTCCACAGTGCCAGCGTAGTGCACCAGGGAGAAGTGTGCCTCGGGCTTGCCTTTGGCAGGCTTGGGCTTCTGGAAGTTGTTGGACTTTCCAAGATGCTGTTCATACAGCTTGTTCTTGAAGGAGGTGTCTGTGGCCTTGGGGAACATGCACTCCTCTTCCAGGATGGAGAAGATGCCCATGGGCTGGATTTGAAGGGAAAATGCGTGTGAGATAAGTAAGAGCTACAGTAATGAGGAGCAGAGGATGTGAGAAGAGGTTTCTAAGTAGATGTGGAGATAGGACAAGATACCTTCTCGATGAGCTCAATGCAGGCAGCCAGGTCCATCCCGAAGTCGATGAACTCCCACTCGATGCCCTCCTTCTTGTACTCCTCCTGTTCCAGCACGAACATGTGGTGGTTGAAAAACTGTTGCAGTTTCTCATTGGTGAAGTTGATGCACAGCTGCTCCAGGCTATTAAACTATAAGAAAGGATAAGCAGTAGGAAATTACTCATAACTTAATTATTTTTATCTACAGAACAGCTACTAAAATTTTCTTCTGTATTTAAGACATGCTGGTTTAATAAATTACAGAACTTCAGATTGTTTTCTTAGCATATGACATCATTTTAAACAAAGGACAGTTGATTCGTCCCATTCTTTGCTTTCCAAAGCAACTGCATGAAACAATGCATGTTAGGCAAAATCTTGTTAAATGGAAGTGTATTTTAAATTCTGCCTTAGCTGACTTTAAAAAAGACTTTGTATACTTATCCACTTGGATGCAGGATAGATTCTGAATATTTTAGCGTCTCATGGGCCATTCTTTGAGACTTCCAGACTTCAAAGAATAAAATTTTCTTCCCTTTCCTACCTACTTACTTGCTTTTGTACCTTTTCAAGAACTCATCTTCAAACACCAAAGGCCCAAAATTTTATAAGCCCAAGAGGCAGAAAGGGCCCCATAAACTAGAGATTTATCAGCCTGCAACCAGAGGAACTAGATGGTGCCTGGCTACCACTTAATGACTGCTCTGACAAGGAACACAACAGAAGGTCCCTGATGGAGCAGGAGAAAAGTGGGGTGCAGAACTCAGGGTCATGTAAAAAGACCAGACTTGGTGGTCCAACTGAGACTGGAGGGGCTCCAGAAGACATGGCCCCAGACTTGCTGTTAGGCCAGAACTGAAACCATTCCTGAACCCAACTCTTCAGACAAAGGTTAGACTGGATTATAAGATATAAAATAATACTGGTGAAGAGTGTGCTTCTTGGCTCAAGTAGATTCCTGAGACTAACTGGGCAGTGCCTGTCTGGAGGAGAGGTGAGACGGTGGAAGGGACAGGACCTGGTTGAATGGACACACAAAATGCATGGTGGAGTGCACTATCACATTGTAAGGAGAGCAGCTAGGGTCACATAGCAATGGGTGTGTAATTTTTTATATAAGACATTGACTTGAATTATAAACTAACTTGAAGCACAGTAAAAAACAAAATTCTTCTTCACCGTGGATTACAGTTTGTATTTTTTCTAAAGATAATCTTGAATGCTCTAACAAAATCAATCAAATGACACATTAACTACATTTAGTAGTTTTCTGTCAGTTTCACTACTCACATCAAAGATCTCGAAGCCAGCAATGTCCAAGACCCCGATGAAGTACTGCCTGGGCTGCTTGGTGTCCAGCTGCTGGTTGATGCGGGTGACCATCCACAGGAACATCTTCTCGTAGACGGCCTTGGCCAGGGCACCCACAGCGTTGTACACCTTTAAGAAGAGTGGTAGGTTAGTTTTTTGAGTTCCAAATATTGACGAACTGTCGAGCCTCCCATGGTTCAAACTAATCCTGGCACTTAAATCATGTTTACCTGCTGCACAGTCTGGCCTTTGGTGACAAACTCATTGCCGACCTTCACCCTAGGGTAGCAGAGGGCCTTGAGCAGGTCAGCAGAGTTGAGACTCTGGAGATAGGCTGCTTTATCAGCAACTGCATGAACAAGGTGAGAGTGATGGCTTACACAAATTAAAGTGTGAATTGTGATAACAAAGAAAAGGCTTTTCTCCAAGAGTAATCTGTACAAATGTGGAAATCTGTTCATTTGTTTATTATTACTTCAAAATTATTGTCACTGTTTACTGAACACTGTTCACTGTAGTTATTTGGTGCAACAATAATTTGGAGCTTGGGAACAGATGCTCTATGTGATATTTAAAATATAGTTAAAGTAGACCACAGATAAAAACAGCTTGAGAAACCCAAACCGAAAGGAGTAGTGTGCATATAGAATATTCATTCATTTTATTTTTTCTGTATGAAAAAAGGATTAAAAAATGTTTTAATGAAATAGCAAATATAGCTTACACAAAAATCAATGAAGTAAATCACATCTCCATTGCTCAGTCACGTAAAACATCAGACAGCATGCCATTTATTTCCCCTAATAGTCTTTTCCTCTCATTAGATAGGTCAAGGAAAGCAAAACCATGATCCCTGCTCCCAGGGAGCTGATGGTGTCAGTTCCATCAACTGGAAGATACAAACAGGGAGTGCTGTACCTTCTGTTCCGTCCGGCTCAGCTTGCTCTTCCCTTTGCTTTTGCTTGAATTTCATGTTCCCATAATGCATTACAGCCCCTGTGAGCTTATAAATGGCCACCTTTTCATCAGAAGTGAAACCCAAGATGTCCACAGCACTCTGTTGAAAGAGTCAAAATAAGCGTTTCACAATATCATCACATCCACCGCCTGCAGTACTTGTGGGCCTCTTTCTACTTGGTCCTCACATGCCTTGCTGTTTTCAATAGGCACTAGTGTTCCTGACCTTTTTGATCCCCATAACAATACTGAAAGGTACGTGTCAGTCCTTGAGTCAAAAGGACAGGAAAGTTGTTCTGTAACTGCCTACACTTAATTAGCCAGGACTCAGAGCTGGGACTTTTGATGCCCAAACCAGTGCTCTCCCCACTTCTCCACACTGGCTTGACTTTGCTCCCCAGGCACACACACACTCATTGTCTCTTGGCTTTCCTGCCTTCCTTTCTCTGTCTCAAATTATTTCCATTTGTTCCTTCTTTGTCTAATGATCTTAGCTTAATCCATAATTGCCATTTGCCTTCCTACTCCAGTGACCATAAAGGCTGCAGCTGGAAAGTAGATGTGAGGAGAACAGGAATGGCCCTGGATATTTCTCCAGATGACTCTTCTGAGATAAGGCCAGAGCTCAGGGGACCGTGAGATGTCTGAGGGTGGATCTTGGTTATTATTCAGGCAGATGAGACATCAGTGAAATGTCTTTCTCCTTTTATTCAAATTTTTTTGTGTGTGTGTTCTTTCCCCTCAGTTTTTAATTTTCTCGTAAGTTGCCTGTGTAAAGCTTTGAAAATACATATTATGGGGACAAGCATCAGAGAAAGTATTTTTATTTACCACTGTTTAACACTCAAGCCTCTTTCCCCCAGATTATTTCTTTTCAGTTCCAACTCACTAACTACCTGTTTCAGAACCTAGGTATTATTACAAAAGTCCAAGAATAAGACTGCTACATTTCTGTTTAACCTGGCAGGTTAGAGAGCATTTCACAATTCCATATAACTTTTGGATGATGAGTCCTGGTGGGCATATAAATATAAAAATAAGTTATAGAGAGTAAAAATTTATATTTTTAAGGTAAAGACATATGAATAATTTGATTTTTTGAAAATAATATTTTAGAAGACAAACAGTTTGCAAGCAACTTTCAACCTTATCTTTGGAGTGTTGGAATATTCTCACTGGTATTAAAACAAAAAGTGATTAAAGAAGATTGACTATTCAGAAATTGAAAAGAAAGTGTGAAACAGTATACAGTGTATGTGTAAAGAAAATAAGCCCCAAAGTACTAGGCCTTATTTTAAAAGAGAGAAAGGTATCTATAGTTCCAAAGACAAACAGAAAGGCTCACAGAGTCCCCCATGGAATTAGCAGAAATCACATCTCCATTGCTCAGTCATGTAAACCATTTGTCCCAATGCTGCACAGAGGGGAGAGGACTAGATGAGAGGTCCCAGAAATTCATTTGAAATACAGTTCATGTTAACATCTAACTGTAAAGGAATTGTGAGAATTTCTGTATCTTGTTATAAAAAATATTATCACCTTTCTCCAGATTTTTTGGGTCTGGAGTCTGGCATAAATTCAAGAAAGCATCCATATTGGAATACAAAAATTAACCAAAACTGATAAGAATGAATAAAAGAAATAGTTAGCTAAGGAATGCTAAGTCCTAAAGTTTATTACACGCATTTTCAGGTCTCTTACACAGGTGTGAGGACATTGAAATGCCTTCTAATTTTATTTCAGAGATGAGAAATTCTGACTGTTAGTGATCCTGAGTGGTAGTAGGCCCTATTTGCAATCTTTTTGCTAATTTTGTCCTTTCTAGTAGAACACAATGTTGTATACCAGAAAACTAACTTGCTTTTTTTTGCTTTGTACATATTACTTACATCTGTGGCCATCAGCTCTTCCTGGTCGTCAATGCTGGGAACAGTAATTTCTCCTTGACTGACAAAGGCGAAGTCATATGGATTGGTGGTAATCAAAAGCATTTCTGAACACATGGAAAAGGACAGATATAGTTATTTTGATGATTAAAAGCAGTTTAGAGAGCTCTTAGAAGGGTTGTTAATTCTTCCTTAGTATAAATAAATCAAAGATGCTTCTTACCAATAAGCTCTGGTTTCTTGTTGGACATGATTTGATAAAATATATGGTAGCTTCTTTCAGCCTTTAGCTGGAAAGTAACTCGGGACTTCTCTAGCAGATCTAGAAAGGTGAGTTAAGTGTGTTTACAAGAAAAGGCCGCAATGAAAAAAATTAATACTTGAAAAGTTAACAAATCACAGATAAAAGCAAATTTTACCATTTGTACCTCTAAGGAAGATTGTCAGTAGTTAATGCTTGTTACTTACATGTTTCAATATCTGCAGAAGCCAGTTTGCCTGTGGCACCAAAATGGATCCTGATGAATTTACCCTTAAAAAGGCAATGGAGAATTTACTGTATATATTAAAAGGCATAAAATACTTCTTTAGCTCTAGAGCAAATAGGTGGAAAATGTATTGGTACGACACGTATAGAAGTGCCACTGCCAGTTCTCACGTAAGAAGAGAGAACAAGAGACTTACAAAACGTGAGGAGTTGTCATTCCTCACAGTCTTGGCATTGCCGAAGGCCTCCAGCAGTGGGTTGGCACTGATGATTTGATCTTCAAGTGTCCCCTAAGAGAAAGTATAAGACAGTTAAAGAAATGCTAGAAAAGATGAGTTGCAGTCCACTGAAATAACTATCTACCTTCTCCCCTTCTCCTACTCCTTTTTCAGTATACTTGAACTTCTGGGTAGGTCTCTCTGAAGTAAGTGAGAAAGAGGACAAATTGAGGCCAGTGACATGGTCTTGATTTCACATCTCTCAGGCCTAGTTTTCACTTCTAGTAAATGGTTGTGAGGACTTTGGCCCATGAAACCTGCCAATATGTTGTCCTATCCCCCATCTCACAAGCCCTTCCAAGAATTATATTCTGAACTAGAATCACATGTAGCTGGTTGCTGTTGCTCTGTAATACCATGGACCAAATTAAAAAAAAAAAGAACCACTCTTATTTCCTGTTGTCCTCAGATTAATGTCGTACCCACCTGCATTTTGCCAGAAGTAGGTTCCTCCTTTTTCTTTTCTCCAGTAACTGCAATTGTTGCAAAATACTGGATGACACGCTTCGTGTTCACAGTCTTCCCAGCACCGGATTCTCCACTGTCAAGTCCAAACGTAAGACAAATAAGAACCCAAAGCAGTGGTAACCACTACAGTGATCAAAATTCAACAGAAAGCAAGAAACAAAATCTACATACGTAATCAGGATTGACTGGTTCTCACGATCTGTGAAAGAGAAATGAAACATGATGCATGAAAAACATACTTAGCACGTAGATTAGAATGCTCCTTGTAAACTCTAAATTGCCCTGTAAAATAAGTTGTAACAATTTGCGCTATCCTCTTCACAACATTCTTTTTAACATAAGTAGCAAAAGATGTGCCAGTTAATCATGGTGTTACACTCCTATTATCTTTACTGTGATCGAACATGTAATGCATTCTTTCATCATGTTATACATGAGACTCATTTGCTAGTTTGGATGAATAGCAGTTTCAAGTTCCATTTGGTCACTTGGTTGATAGTTCAAAATGTTGCCATGCTATAATGCTCATTTCAGTGTTTCTTATGTTGTTTCTGCTTCCTCATCATTGTGAGATTTCAAAGCTTATTTTAGGTATGAGGTGATGATATTTAAGGTATAATTAAAATGTAGAACTGATGCCTAAATTTGGTTAGTTCTAAGTTGGAATTGCCGTGAATTAATTTGGATGTTTCTATACAAACCTAAGCCAATTTCCTTGTATTTTTGGGAGTGGTGCATTTTATTTTGAATGTATTTCTCCAATTTTATTAATGCTGTTAGCATGTTTTTAATGAATATTTTATTCTTAAAGTACTTAGAGACTGAATTTTTTGTGTGTAATCAATGTACATTTTCCAAGTGGCCATAAAAATTACAAGTTATTATCAACTCACTCACCAGTCAGCATGAACTGATAGGCGTTGTCAGAGATGGAGAAGATGTGGGGTGGGGCCTCCTGGCGCTTTTTGCCTCGGTAGGCCGTCACCACCTCAGGGTTGTACACCGGCAGCCACTTGTAGGGGTTGACGGTGACACAGAAGAGGCCTGAGTAGGTCTGTGGGAAAGGATAGGATCACTCAATAAGCAGTCACCTTGTTAAGCAGCCTTGAAACTACTGATCTAAGTGCAAAGGGCAAGAGACCCAAGTACTGTGCTGTTTCTCTTTGGCCTAATGGTTTCAGTGATGTTTTGCTCCCCCCCAGTACCCTTCTTTGTACACAAGGTTTCAGTTTTCCCATCATTTGAGTATTAAGTAGACGGCCTTTCACATATACATCTGCAAATACATCAAAATTGATAATGCTAACCAAATGGTTGATCTCAATGTAATACTGGAAACTCTGGTGGTATAGTAGTTAAGTGCTATCACTGCTAGCCAGAAGGTCAGCAGTTCAAATCCGCCAGGTGTTCCTTGGAAACTCTATGGGGCAGTTCTACTGTGACCTACCAGGTTGCTATGAGTTGGAATCGACTCGATGGTAGTGGGTTTGGTTTGGTTTTATAGTCAGTATGAATCAGAATCTGCTCAACGGCAGTGGGTTTGTTGTTTTTGTTTCTAAGATGATATTGCAATAGAAACAATTGGAAATAGTACCTTGAATTTATTTACTAACACAGTACACAAGAGTTAGTGAAAATAATGTTGAGTTGGGCACTCACGTAGATCATCCAGGCTGCATAACGCTCTTTGAGGTTGTACAGCACGGCGGGCTCATGCAGGTGAGTCATCATGGCCATGTCCTCGATCTTATCATATTTGGGAGGGTTCATGGAGAAGACTTGGTCTTCCTTAACTGTGACAGTCTATGAATAAGAGAAGGAGCCCGTCAGTTATCAGCTAAGTAGCAGAAAAGACAGTGGTAGCACACGGGTGTGTAGAGAGGTGCAGAGCACACTGGATGACACTGTCAGAGAGGGTGATACCAAAATGACTGTCTATAAAATTTTTGTGCAGTGCTTCAGTAGAAATTTATTAGTTTTATAGAAATGTCCTTGTAGTTAGTTATAACAACAAAAATACTTTCATAACCTCAGGTTTCATATATGCAAGGCTAAAACCCTGATAATTTACTTTTTGAACCCTCTAATGTGCTCAGATCAGAGCTGTCATTAGGACCCAGTTACAGTGACACTTCAAGTCATGTGAGTCTTTTTGTGCATGCCCTGCAAACACGCACTGTTGTTTTCCTTGTTGCCTGTATTTGTGTAGTCATTGATTTCGTCAAATGTTCCGGTGTTTTAGCTACCGTGTTGTGGTAAATAGTATTTGTGAACCTATGTCAGTAACTTTTTTTGACAATGAAGTAGCAATTAAAAGAAAAGGAAGAACAATATATACAGGAATTCTAATTTATGAGTAACATCAGTACAAAAAACATTACTAAGGGTCTGGTAGCGGAGGAGGCCCACGCTGGGGGGAGTAGGAAGGGGGACACCACGAGTAACTACACTGGGTGACACCAACCCCCCTAATGATACCTTTGAGAAAAAGATCAAGTATACCTCCCCTCCCCTGTTTGCTTGTTTTTTTTCCACTTACAGCACCAGCTTCCGTTTTTACTGTCACTTTTCCTCCTTCCCTGCTCTGAATCATGCTTTTCACATAGGATTCTTTAGCATCCACCACAAAGACGGAGTTCTTGGCATCAAAAGGCTTGTTCTGGGCCTCGATGCGCTCCTTCTCAGACTTGCGGAGGTAGGGAGCAGCCGCCCCAAAAACTGCCATGTCGGCGTCGGAACTCATGGCCGCGGGTGAGGGAGCACAGCGCAGCAGCGGGGTGCCTGGGGGGAAACCAAGGCCGGTGACCCTCCCTTCGCCACCCTGTCTCCTCCCCGTGGCCTCTGGTCCTGACTTCTGGAACTACACAAGGGGGCTGAGAAATCACAATACTCATTTGAAACGTCTGTGTTTGTAACGTAATTTCTGTGGCACTTTGAAGCCGCCACCCCGTCTTCTATATTGTAAGCTTGGTTGAGAGATGCGGAGGAGTTGGTATCTCAGTCAGCAACGTTTGGGGTGCCCCATGTGTGTTCAGAATCTTTTGTTGCTGGCTTTCGTTCCCTCACCCGTTTTGGGGGGTTAGGCGTTGTCGTTATGATACAAAAAAATACAAACTTCTTCCAACTACTTTGCAATCTAAATGAATCTATTTTAAAAATTCAAAATACTTAAACATAAATTTTCCTCCTGTCCCACATTATATCCTTTTATCAGTATTGGATGTCTAAAAAGTTCAAAACTCATAACCAGGATGGAACTTCCAATTAACTGACAAGTATTAAGGGAAAAAATATACCGTTATGACTGAAAGCCAACAAACGCTTTTGTAGTAAGGCAAAATAAAGTATTATCAGTTTTTAAACTTTTAAAGTCCCAATATTATCTAAACAAGAGTATTTTAGCAGATTGTTAGAGGAAAACAAGATATGAGTTTTCTAGAAAATTCCTGAACACTTGTGTAGTTAGCTTATACTTCTGTCTACGGTATTTCATTGTTTTACCTAATTCTTATTGTTTGAGGTGTCTATTTATGCCTCTCCCCTTCTCCTGTCTTTAAAAAAGTACCACCTCTCTATCTCTTCTGAAGTTAATCATGTGTATAAAATTTCAACCCAAAATGAACTTTAAAAAAATTCATTATGAAGTCCTGTTGCTCTGATGACAAGGATACAATGAGGGGCCAGTGTAATAATGAAGGAACCTCTGTGAGCAGAAGAAGGAATGGTTTATGGGAGCAGTGCCTTGGTTGCTAATGACAACAACGAAAGCCTCAAGCTTTTTCAGCCTTTCTAGAAAAAGTTTTAGGTCTTTGTTATCTGCATTAAACTTTTCCTTGACTTAGAATATTAAATGTGCAATTTGCGATCCATTTTATCTCTAGTTCACATTTATAAAAGTTTCTGAATGATAAAGTAAAATTTAGGTATATTTTTGGGAAGCAGATACTAGAAAATCGAATCTTTTATACTTTTTAATTTTTAATACTTCTTCCCTTATTTTTATGCTAGTTGTTTTCTGAATCAACAGTTAACACACTACCATGTAGAGATTACTATTACACAGTCTATCCATAAAACATAGAAAAGATGCTACTCGTCTTATGTCATAAATTAATAGTTTTCCAAATTGTTGATTACAGTCCCCGAAGGAGTCTCAGAGGTGTCACAGGGGTCCTTCAGTCCATGTACTAGGTGTACTTGGTAATAACTGCCTCAACTTTGAGCAAGCAACATTTTCCTATAAACAATATGCTTTTTTTGTTTATTTCCAAATTAATGTAGATGTAGAAAACCCACGGGGCACAGTTTTACTGTGACACATGAGATTGTCATGATTTGGGCTCAGTGGCAACTGATTCTGGTTTGTTACTGAATTCACTTAAAATGATTATTAAATTTGTAGTAGACTTTCATCATTATATGTGTTTGTAACATAATATTAAACGTGCAGGTCCCAATATGTAGAGTTAGAAGATGTCCATTAAAAAGGTTTTCATTTTATACAGGATTCCTTGGAAACAATTGACTTAGAGCACAGATGGCAAGAGCTAGGAGGCCCTTGGCAGTCACCTGGAGTCCAATCTCTTTATTTTATGATGAGGAAACTAGGCCCTGAAAGTCAAAGAGTTATTAAGCATCAAAGATGTGGTGAAGTGACAGTGCTGGAACATGAGCCCATCCAGGTTCAGTGCTAATTCCATGCAACACACTGTACATCAAGAGACATGAAAATCAACTGGAAATATTGACTGCCGGATCAATACTGTGTTGATTTTAGCAGGTTGTCTCTTTGATACAGCCTTATTGGTTAAGTTGGGGGTAGTAGTCCATACTGTATCACATGTGATGGTTTTTGCTTTCTTTCTGAAGTTCTATTAAACAACCTGAAGAGTCAAATTTTGATGAGAAGTTGTTTTTAAGGAACAGCTGCTCTTTGTATCCTATTCCTAATACTAAGCTAGGAAATAAAATAGTAGCTCATTAAGACGTAACAATACAGAGACTCCTTTGTTCTTTAAAGTGTAATAATAAATTACTCTTACCTCTTGTGTTATCAGATGAAGAAGGTGGCAGGTACAAAGCAGAGGACTACTGTTGAAAGAAAAACAAAAAAAAAAGAGAATGTGGGATTCCTTGTTTTTGCCCAGTTTAATCACAAAATGCTAATAACTTTATACAATGTCATCATTAGGAATGTTGGAATAACTTGGGCAATAGTAATCATCTCTCGCAGATGAAAAAACATTGTCTTTGGGTCTGTAAAACTTGCCAAGTATTACTGCACTTATACATACCTTTAAGAATTTTGAAGAAGGACGGGACAGAGGCATCTCATCTCTACTTTTATACAGACTATTCTGCAAACACAGCAGCCACCTCAGCTGTCCTAGCTGGGAATCTACTTGGCAAAGCCTTGTTTGGCAATCTCTTTGCACAATATTCATGCACCGTGGCTGTGAATGGATATAATTAGAAATATTTTTTGTCACCTATAAATAATTTGACAGAGGATGATCTAGAGTTCTTTATAGGCATTTGATAGGGGATGGGGATTCAGGGCTTCTAGGGTGTTTGTCTAACTTGGCTGTTGCATCATTTGTCACAGAATTCAAGCCGGGTTCCCCCTTACTGTCCTGCTGATAAAACTGGTTTGCCTGGCACGATGTGTTTGGGACTAACTGACTTGTTAGCACTTGGAGTCGTTAAGAACTCTGTTTGAGATGAAGCTTAGATCTCATAACACTAAACTGGAAATAGTGAGTGATACATTATTAAGTAAGAAAATTGCTAGCCAGGGTCTGGATTTTATTAAGAGTGGTGACAGATTTTTTTTTCACAATCTGAAAGTCACACTATGAAGGTAAAAGCGAATTCTCATATTAGGTGCTGGTGATAGACTAGTTGGGGGAGTCGTAGTGGATTTAGAATAACTATAAAAACGTCTGTTCCATTTCTGGAGGACTTGCCAAGGATATCTGCAGCTTGTATGTTTTCAGTGCGGGGACAGCAGGATGGTCCATGCCAGTTTCCACTGCATAATGGAAGGGGACACAAACATGTATTCCTAGCTCTTGGGTCAAATCCTCACGACTAGCTATGGCCCTAATGAGGTGGGTACTGCATATTTTCATTTAAGGTGGGAAGAAAGACATGGTATCCACAATATTCTTTCTGTGAGTTGAGAGGATCAGTGGGCCATCACCTGTGCCCATGATGCTCATAAGTTGGGTTTTAGTGTTTTGCCACACTCAGCTGTTTCTGAGTATGACAGGAAACCTGCCTATGCTGTGTGCCCCTAAAATCTGGTGTATTATTTTTTTCCAGCTATCATCCACTAGCTTAAGTTACTGATTAACGAGGTCACTGTTTTTACATATCCTACTGACTTAGAATTTCTGTTTGACATTTTATCAGACTGTATCTTTTATACTTGTTTATTTCTTTTGGTATAACAATGTGGAATAGGCCATTAGGCTTTTTTTTTTTTTTTTTTTAATCTCTATGGAGACACTCACAGAAGCTTAATGGTTTAACCAACGCATCAGGCTGTAAGCTGGAAAGAAACCTACCCTGGCTTTTCTCGTTTAAGATGTTCAAAATTCATTTATTTTTACTTCTTTTGGAACTTAATATCTAAATTATGCATATAACATATATTTTTTAAACACATGTACTATTTTTGAGATTGAAAGATGGACTGAAAGATGAAAAAGAAAAATATGGATGAAACACAGTCATGGAAGCTGACTTTGTTAGCTACACAGCAGTGTAGCTAAGAAGAACCAGAAGTCAGAAGTTATAACTATTTGCAGATAGACTGACTGTTCATATCTTGAAAGGTCTGATGTCTTAGTGGAGACTGGCCTGGACCACCAGGATTAGACTAGAGAAACTTGCAGAGTGTTGACAGGAGAGAAGTCACACTGGATGAGAAAAGAGGCATTACCCATAGGCTTGCTTGATTAAGGGTTATTGAACGAAGAAATATGGGGAATGAATACCAAGTCTTCTTTATTTGTGTGGTTTTTTTATGATTAGATACAGGTAGGAGGGGTAGTTTCAACCTAAACTGAGAGTTATTTTGGATGCTATGTTTAAGTATTTTGTATAAAAACTTCTCTCTTTAACCTTATTGCCCCCTACCATTATTCTTCCAGATTAGGAAATACAGACGTCTGTGATTTTTTACTTCTTCGTCCATTGAAAAGATAAAGCCCATGAAAACGTAATGTTCACTTCACCTTATAGAAACAAACAAACAAACAAAACTCACTGCTTTTGGGTCGATTCAGACTTATAGTGACTCTATAGAACAGAGTAAAACTGCTTCATAGAGTTTCCAAGCAGCACCTGGCAGATTTCCACTGCCCACCTTCTGGTTAGCTGCTGGAGCATGTAACTACTACTTCACCAGGTTTCCATTTATCTTATAGAGTTGTGTTAGTTAAATGAGATCATAAATAATTATTACATATTATTATCATATATATTTATTATATTGTTATATATATGCCATTAATATGCTTTATATCTTTTAGTTGATATGTGTATATATATTTATAATGCTTAAAACAGGGTCTAGCACATAGTGTCTACAAAAGTAATACATGTATTGTTTTGTGACATTAGTTGCAGTCCACACAGTCTGACAGCACACTCCCCCTTTCCACTGTGGGTTGCCTGTGTCCATTCAAGCAGTTATCTCTATTATTGTCTGTAATTTTAATATTTAGGTGATCTGTTGATTAAAGATAAGCTACATAAGATCCAAGTAATACTCAAAGGACCCAGAGTTGAGTCCTTTGGAGTTTACGAGCGGTATATGACAGGGGACACTGAGGCAAACATTTCTTAATTACAGATTAATGTCACAATGCCATGCTGGCACTTCTCTCGAATATAGTCTAGGAGTTAAAGTGCTATAAAGGGCTGAAGCTCATTTTCTTTGTGACCTGTGTTATGCCGAATGAACTACTTGTCCCTTTAGACTATGGTTAGGGAATATGTAATGAGTGAGGTTATTTTTGTTATTATTTTTTTCTTACATAAATTTTATTCAGAAGATTAAGCTGGGAACTGGAATGGAAATGTTCACATCCTGGGTTTTGTGGTGTTCATCATGTCTAGCATTATGTCAATAAAAAAAATCCCTGAGGATGTCGAGGTCAGTTGACATAGCCAGTCTTTAGCTAAAAGAGTCTTCTGCACTCTACATTGGTGAGTGGCATCTGGGGTCTTAAAAGCTAGCCAGCTACCATCTGAGGTATACCAAATGGTCTCAATCCATCTGGAATAGATAACAACTGAGAACATCAAAGACATGAAGAAAAATGTGCCCAGGAGGTAGCAGGACTCATATGAATGGGAGACTGCATCAGCATGAGATTAGAAGAACCAGATGATGCCCAGCCACCACCAAAGGCAGCTGTGATGGGGACACAATATAAAGTCCCCAAGGCAGTATAAGAAAAATAGGTGTGTAGTTCAAGAATTCTTCTAAAAGACCAGAATCGATGAGCCAACAGCCTGGAGGGTCACCCGGGAATGTGGCCCCTAGACTTGCTGATGGTCCTGAACTGAAACCAGTGCTGAGCTCAGCTCTTCAGACAAGAATGGACCAGACCCAGGGACACAGTGTGAGAATATGATGTGTGTACTTTATGTGTTTATACATTTATAAGAGGCTGTACTACTAGTTTCATTCTCAATGGGAAAGAAGAGAGTGGAGGAGGGGACAGGTGCTCATTAAGAGGATACTAGAAATATAGAGTGAACAGGAAGAATGTGCTGTCACAGGGTGAGGAGAGCAGATGAAGTTGCAGATAGGTGAGCATACAGAATTGATTTGGATTGTATACTTTCACTTAAATCATAAAAAAAATCCCTTTCAGCAAGTTTGTCTTCTTTTAATTTTCTACAGTACCCCAAAGGGTCATTGATACTGAGAAGAGGTTATATACTTTACATAGTGCTCATTCCAGTGAGTGGGTACAGTCATTCACTCATTTATTCAACACGTATTTATTAAGTGTCCACTATGTAATAGCCACTGTTCTGGTACAAGGGATAAAGCAAAAACTGGCAAAACTCATGCTCAGGACAATTTCAGTCAATGTGGAGTAGATGTACACAAATAAGTCAATACCCAGTATGTTCCATGATTAAGTGCTATGGAGAACAATAAGAAGGCCTGTGGTGATAGAAGAAGAATGGGCAAGGAAGGGACAGTGGTAGGAGATGATGTCAGAGTGGTAGGGAGGACCAATTAATATAGGACTTTGTAGGCTAGTATAAGGAATTTGACTTTTAATCTGAGTGAGATGGGGAGTCATTTTAAGAAGAGTTATGTAAACTAAAGATGTTAAAAAAAATCACTCTGGTTTCTGAATTGAGTGTAGATTATAGGCATTAAGGGTAGAAGCAGGCCATTGCAGCAATGTAGATGTAAGATAATGGTGGCTTAGACCGTGTTCCAGTTACTTTAGCTGCATAACAATTACCCTAAAACAAAGGGACTTAAAAATAGTCGGTTTATTTTGCTAGTGGATTCTGTGTCAGAAATCTGGAATTTGAAAAGGGCACAATAGTTTCTATTTACTGCTCTCTGAGGCCTTACGTGGAAAAACTCAAAGTCTAGTGGTAACTCAACATCTTAAGACAAGAATCATCTGGAAATACTCCCTCACCTGGGCAATGGTTCATGCTGGAATACTTATACATGACTGTTACATGTGATCTGACCTTTCTCACAGATTTTGACTTTTTACATGGTGATTCAGGGTTCTAAAATTAATTGTTTAAAAAGAATAATGCAGAAAGTACATCATGTTTCATGACCAATTCTGAGAAGCTACATAATATCACTATCACTAGTTTGTTGGTTGACCAACTTTAAAGCTGGCCCAAATTTAAGTAGGGACTTAGATCATACTTCTCAATGGGAGGAGTACCAAAGTGTTTTAAAATCACTACAGACTGGGTTGGTGTGGACTGAACTATTATGTTGCCCCTCTTCTTAAAACTCTCCAGAGGCTTCCCATCTTTCTCAGATTAAAAGATTTAAGATAATAAATTATCATATCCGGTCTATATTTTGAAGGTAGGCCTAATGAATTTGATATGGGCTATGAAAGTTGACGACTAGAATCGAGACCCTAAGGGTTTTTTGTTTGTTTTTTAAATTGCTCTTTAGATGGAAGTTTACAGATCACATTAGTTTTTCTTTTCAAAATTCATACACATAAATTGTTTTGTAACATTAGGTGCAATCCATACAGTATGACAGCACTCTCCCTCTTTCAACTCCAGGTTCCCTGTTTTCCATTTGTCCAGGCTTCCTGTGCCTTTCTGCCTTCTCCTCTGGCTTTTGGACAGGAATTTCTCATTTGGTCATTCCTCGCATGTTACTTTTTGTTATATAGGCTTGTCTAGTCTTTGTCTGAAAAGTAGGCTTTGGGAGAAGTTTCAATTCTGAGTCAGCAGAGTGCTCCAGTACTACAGCCCTAGGTTTTCTTGAGTTTCTGTCAGAATATTAAGTCTGGTCTCTTTTTGTAAACATAAGTTTTGTTTTACATTTTTCTTCCACTCTGTTCAGAACTCTCTGTTGTGACCCCTATTAGAATGCTCAGTAGTGTTAGCCAGGTGCACCATCTAGTTCTTCTGAGAGGCTCTGGTTCGTGTGGACTTTTATTCCTTTGGGTTAGTATTTCCTTTTGTCTTTGATTTTCTTCATTCTTTACTCCAAATGTGATGGGAGCAATAGGTGTAGCTTGGATGTCCACTCACAGTTTTTTAGTACCCTAGATGCTACTCACCAAAGTAGGATGTAGAACATTTTCTTTATGAACTGTGTTGTGCCAACTGAAGTAGCTTTCCCTCTAAACTATGGTCCCTGGCCCTCAGCCCTGGCAACTAAATCCCAGAAGGTGTTTGGATGTACTCAGGAAATGTCTATGCCTTTTCCTTAGTCAAATTATACTGTGTGTTGCCTGTTCCTTTGCCAAAATTGACATGTGTTTGCTATCTGGTTAGTGATTTCCCCATCCCCTTACTTCCTACCCTCATATCCATTAAATAATCTTTTTTCCTGTGAGTAAACATTTTCATGAGTCCTCGTAATAGTGGTCTCATACAATCTTTATCCTTTTGTGACTAACTTTTTTCACTCAGTACCATATTGTAAGATACTTTGCAAATTCGTCATTGTTTTCTATTGTTGTGTAGTATTCCATCATGTGAATGTACCGTAGCTTGTTTATCCAATCGTCTCTTGGTGAGCATTTAAGCTATTATGAACAGTGCTGCAGTGAACATGGGTGTGCATGTGTCTGTTCATATGATGGCTCTTATTTCTCTAGGCTATATTCCTGGGAATGCAGTTGCTGAACTGTATGATATATCTGCTTCTAGCTTTTTAAGGCAGTGCCATATCATTTTGCAAAGCAGTTGTATGATTTTATGTTTCTATCCGCAGTGCATAGGTTCACTATGAATTGGAATTGACTTGGCAGCAGTGGCTTTGGCTTTTTTCTTACCAGCAGTGCATAAGAGTTCCAATCTCTCCACTACCTCCCCAGCATCTGTTATTTTATGTTTTTCACAATAGTGCCAGCCCTCTTGGTGTGAGATGGTATCGCATTGTGGTCTTGATTTGCGTTTTTCTAATGGCCAGCGATCAGGAACACTTCCTCATGTGTCTGTTAGTCACCTGAATGTTTTCTTTGGTAAAGTATCTGTTCGTATCCTTGGCCATTTTCTAACTGGATTACTTGTCTTTTTGTTGTAAAGTTGTTGGATTTTCCTATAAATTTTAGACAATAGAACTTTGCCAAATGTGTCATAACAAATTTTTTTTTCCCCAGTCTATATGTTGTCTTCTTACTCTTTTGGTGAAGTCTTTTGATGAGCCTAAGAGTTTAATTTTTAGAGAATCCCAGTTACCTAGCTTTTTTTTTTTAATTTAATATAGCTGAAAGAAAATGTACATTCCCGTATAAATTTACATGCCCATCAATATGCAGCTTCCACTGCTCTCCCTGCCCGGTGACAGTACACTATTCCTCTCTGCTCCATACACGTCTCATTCTCCCAGCAGTCTCTTTTTCCCCTCCTCTCCACCCACTCTCCTTCCTCCAGCAAGAGGTCAGCAGGATGACATTCTATAGATGTATAGAACCATAAAGTGCATCCAATATATGGTCACTCTGCATCGCCAAGTCCAATCCATTCCTGTCCGAAGAGTGGACCTTCGTTATGATTTATGGTCAAGGGCAGCATCAGGGCGAGGGGCCATGCTCCCAGGGGAACCCTGAAACCGCTGGACCATCAACTGAGGTTTTTTAGTGGGGATCTCAGGGTGCACCCCTTTTTATTCTTGTGTTGCCAGTGAGACTCAACTTAGCTCCATCGCGGCTATCACTGGTGGTGGCCGGGCACCATCTGGTTCTTCTGGTCCCAAGTCAATGTAGGCACCCACTGATGTGGGTCTCTTTGTCTTCTGGGTTGTCTTTCCCCCATGTCATTTTGGTCCTCGGTGAGCATCCGTTCCTGCTGCGTTGGGACCATTTGCTGTGCCCTCAGATGGTAGCTTGGCAGCTTTTAAGACGCCAGACACCACTCACCAATGTGGGGTGCAGAGAGCCCTCTTAGCAAAATGCTAGTTGTGCCAATTGGCCTCACTTTCGCCTAAGAGCATGGTCCCCCACCCCCTGCCCCAACTGCTCTATACTTGCAATGTTGGGTTAAGATGGAAGGAGTACTCAAGTTATGCTCAAGTCCACTTAATATTGTTCTTGTTTCTAATGTGTGCTATCACCGATTTCACCCAACCAGATTCCTAGCAACTATCTAATCTAAACCCTCCCCCCTCTCCATCCCTCTTTCCCCTCCCTTGCAGCTGTCAAAGAGTCTTTTCTTCTATACACAAGTCTGTATTTGAGATCTTATCATAAAGGTCTCATACAATATGTGTCCTTTAGTCACTGGCTACTTTCACTCAACATAATGTCTTCCAATTGAAACCAGGTCATGAGATGTTTCCTGGAGTCATCTTTGTTCTTTATCATTGCATAGTGCTCCATTGAGTATATATACCATAGTTTACCTATCCATTCTTCTGTTGTTGGGCATCTGGGTTGATTCCATCTTTTTGCTATCGTGGACTGTGCTGTGATAAACATTCTTGTGCCCAGTTACCTAGCTTTATCTTCTGGTATTTGTGTATTGTTAGTTACAGCTTCTATTCTATTTATGGCATATGTTAGGGCACTTGATGTTGATCATTAAGTCCTACGGCTGCTGACCAAAAAGTTGGCAGTTCAGATTTGCCAGGCACTCCTTGGAAACTCTGTGGGGCACTTCTACTTCTTATAGGGTTGCTGTGACTCAGAATTGACTTGACAGCACTGGGTTCCGTTTTTGGTTTGGCATTGACCATATTTTTTCTTCTATGGTCTTTATAGTTTTGGGTCTTATATTTCAATTAGTTTTTGTGTGTGGTATGAAGTATGGGTCCTGTTTCATTATGTTTACAGATTGACATCCAGTTTTGACAGTACCATTTGCATTTTCTCCATTTAATGGAGTTTGGGCCTTTGTCAGAGATTAGGTGACCGTAGGTGAGTGGATTTACTTGTGGATTCTTCATTCTGTTCCTTGGGCAATGTGTCTATTTTATACCAGTAAAAGGGTCCTTCTACTACCATAATTGTATAGTAGTTTCCGAGGCTAGATAACAGGAGACTTCCTACTTTCTTCTTTTTCTTCAGTGACTACTACTCTGGAACATACTTTCTTTCCATATAAAGTTTATGATTAGTTTTTTCATCTTGTTAAAGAATGCTGTTTGTATTTCAGATCAGGATTGCATTGTATTTTTATGTAGATTTGGATAAAATTTACATTTTCACTATTTGATTCTACCTGTCCATGAGCATGCTATGTTTTCTCACTTATATGGGTCTCTTGTGGTTTCTTGCTGTAGTGTATTGTACTTTCCTTTGTCTGGTTCTTTATATTCCCTGTTAGATTTATTTCTAAGTATTTTTTAAGGACTTTTATAAATGGCATTGCTTTCCTGATTCTGTTTTTGTGTTAGTTGCTGTTAGGTGCCATCCAGTCGGTTCTGACTCATGGCAACCTATGCAAAACAGAAGGAAACACTGCCCAACCCTGCACCATGCCAACAATCAGTTTTAAGCTTAATCCCATCATTGAAGCTAGTGTGTCAGTCCATTTTGTTGAAGGTCTTCCTCTTTTTCGCGACCCTCTGCTCAGCCAAGCATGATGCCCTTCTCCAGAACTGATCCCTCCTGACAACATATCCAAAGCATGTGAAACGCTATCTCACTATCTTTGCTTCTAAGCAGTACTTTGGTTGTACTTATTCCAGAACAGAACTACTTGTTCTTTTGGCGGTCCATGGTACATTGAAAATTCCTTTCCAACACCGCAATTCAAAGGCATCAATTCTTCTTCTGTCTTCCCTGTTCATTGTCCAGTTTTTGCATGCATGTGATGTGATTGAAAATACTACCATGACTTGGATCAGTGCACCTTAGTCTTCAAGGTGACATTTTCACTGTTCAACACTTTACAAGGTCCTTTGCAGCAGACTTTCCCAGAGCAATGTCTTTTGATTTCTTGACTGTTGCTTCCACGGGTGTTTATTGTAGAAACAAGCAAAGTGACGTCCTTGACAACCTTAATCCTTTCTCCATTTATCATGATGTTGCTTACTGGTCCAGTTGTGAGGATTTTTGTTTTCTTGATGTTGAGGTGCAGTCTGTACTGATGGCTGTGGCCTTTGATCTTCATCAGTTAAGTGCTTCAGATCTTTTTCACTTCCAGAAAACAGGGTTGTGTTATCTGCATATGCAGATTGTCAACTAGTCTTCCTCCAATCTTGATGCCTCATTCTTCTTCATATAGTCCAACTTCTCAGACTACTCGTTTGGAGTACAGATTATAAAAGTATGTTAAGAGAACTGAACCCTGGCGCACACTTTTCCTGACTTTAAACCATGTGCTATCCCCTTGTTCTGTTTGCACTGACATGAGCACTATTAAGTGTTCTGGAATTCCCATTCTCTGCAATGTTATCCATAATTTGTTATGATCCACACAGCCAAATGCCTTCACATAGTCAATGAAACACAGGTAAACATCTTTCTGGTATTCTCTGCTTTCAGCCAAGATCCATCTGACATCAGCAGTGATATCCTTGGTTCCATGTCTTCTGCTGAATCCAGCTTGAATTTCTGACAGTTCCCTGTCAATATACTGTTGCAGTTGCTTTTGAATGATTTTGAACAAAGTTTTACTTGCATGTGATATTAATGATACTGTTCAATAATTTCTACATTCATTTGGATCACTGTTCTTGGAAATAGGCATAAATAGAGATGTGTTCCAGTCGGTTGGCCAGGTAGCTGTCCTGCAAATTTCATGGCACAGATGAGTGAGCACTTTCAGTGCTTCATCTGTTTGTTGAAATATCTCAGTTGACATTTCATCAATTCCTGGAGGCTTGTTTTCTGCAAATGCCTTAAGTGCAGCTTTGACTTCTTCCTTCAGTATCGTTAGTTTCTAATCATATGCTATCTCTTGAAGAGAAGTGGTTTTGCATTCATCATCAAAAAGAACATTTCAAGATCTGTCCTGAAGTACAATACTGTAAGTGATAGGATAATATCCATATGTCTACAAGGAAGGCCAGTTAATACAGTATTATTCAAATTTACACACCAGCTACTAAGGCCAAAGATGAAGAAACTGAAGATTTTTATCATCTTCTGCAATCTAAAATTGATCGAACTTGCAATCAGGATGCACTGATAATTACTGGCGATTGGAACACAAAAGATGGAAGCAAAGAAGAAGTGTCAGTAGTTGGAAAATACAGCCTTGGTGACACAAATGATACTAGAGGGCAAATGGTAGAATTTTGGAAGACCGATGACTTTTTTCATTGCAAAGAACTGCCCCCCCTTTTGGAAGTAAATATTTCCTCCAGCATTTATTGCTCTTAAAAACCATCCATCATCTGAAATGTAGTTCCCATAGTACCATTTAAGCAGCACAGAGGAACACAATGGTTACCTGCTATTAATTTTCAAACCTAGCTGACAGATTTAAGAACAAGGCTTAGCTTTGCATTTTGAATAATGCAAAGATTTTCATTAGTTAGGATAGGAATCAAAATGATAAATGATATGTTGCCTGCCAAAATACCGTTTCCTTGTATCTGCCGTTGCCTTTCAGAATTAGTTGTATCTGGGTATACTTACACAAACTGGAAAGCTACCAGTGTTGTTTTCTTCTTCTTATTTTTGTTTTTTTTATTGTGGTTAAGTGAACATATAAAATCCCAGTCAATTCGCAATGTAATACCCCAAGCACCTGCTTCTGTGCAACTCTGTCTGCTCTCCTCATGCTGTGACAGCACACTCATCTCCACTGTTTAATTCCATTATCCACTTGTCCCCTCCTCTCAACCTCTACTTTCCCCTCTAAAAAGAGACCAGTTGAACAGTCTTATATATATTTTAAACCATAACGTACACATACCTCCTGTATCTCTCTGTGTCCCTTAGTCTGGTCCAGTCTCAGTCTGAAGTTTTAGCTTCAGTACAGGTCTCAGCTCCGGGCTAGCAGCACATTCTCAGGGGACCCTGTAAGCTACTGAACCATCAAATCTGATCTTTTAGTACAGTTCTAGATCTGCACTCTCCTTTTTCTCATGCCATATCAGGAACTATCCGTTGTGTTCCCTGACACAGATGTCTTTGGTGGTAGCCAGGCACCATCTATTCTTCTGGTCTCATGCTGAGGTAGTCTCCCAATCATATGGACCCCTCTGGATCCTGGACTCATATTTTTCTGGTGTCTTGGTGTTCTTGGTTTTCATATGCTCCAGGTGGGTTGGAACCAACTAATGTTCCTTAGATGGCAGCTTGCTGGCTTTTAAAACCCCAGCTGCCACTCACCATTATGGGATATGGGGCAATTTCTTGGAAGAAAACTAGATGTGCCAGTTGACCTCAATATCCTCTGAAGCTATGACCCCCAGACCCCTGTCCCTGCTACTCTGTCATTTAAAGTGTTAGGCTGTATTTAGGAACCCTTCTAGCCTATGATATAGTCCAGTTGTCCTGACCTGATTTCTGTTGTATGCTATCACTTCCTTTACCTAACTGAATTCCTACTGACTGTCTAATCTGTGAATTACCCTCTCCCTCCATCCCCTCCTGTGTAGCCATAAAAGAGTATTTTCTTCTGTGCATAAGTGTTTTCTTAAGTCCTTATGATGGTGGTCTCATACAATATTTGCCGTTTTGCAGCTGAGTGATTTCTCTCAGCATAATGTCTTCCAGTTGATTCCAGGTTATGAGATGTTTCATAAAATCATTGTTGTTCTTAATCATAGTGTTCCATTGTGTAAATATACTGCAGTGTGTTTATCCATTCATCTGTTGATAGGTACCTAGGTTGACATTTAATTCAGGGAAGGTAGGTGGGAAAGGCTGAAGATAAGGAGTGAAGTCAGTACATAGAAAGGAATTGAGCCCTGTGGTATCATGAGCACATGAAGACATGTGGAATTCTCCTGGAGCTCTGTAGATGCAGTGATCAGCAGCTAAGGAGAGCCAGCAGAGGTTTCCTTCTACCCTTCCCTTTGTTTCCCTTTCTGAGTCCTGGAGAAAAGCTCAGGGTAGACAAGCACAATCACAGTTCTGGTCCAGGTAGTGCACCAGATTTTAGCCTCTGGCATAGCTCAGAGAGAGGAAAAGTACTGCTACACTCAACTGTCAGCCACTGCTGTTCTCTCTAGATGTGACTATCCTAAGCACAGCTTCTCAGTTGAGAGAGATGCTCATCACTCAAGAGGCATTGCTCAGCATGGCAGCTGGCCTCAGCCAGGCTCTAAGGTGAAGCAGTACTAGTCCTGACCTCTCAGCTAACAAAGATCATATCCCCACCTGCACACCCTCTCCATTGCTGCACTAACAGAAGTGAGACCTTTTCACTGCCATTTTGCTTCTGACAAAAGTAGTTGTTCCCCTTCCAGTCACCTGATCTAATCTCACAATCTTCCTCCTGATCTTGGGTCTCCTAGAATGTCCTTTTTGTTCCATTCAGTTGTTTTTCAAGGCCTTGGTTGTTAGAAGGATCAGAGGAAATGTGTGACTCATCCACCATCTTGACCCTGTCCCTGAAAATACCTTTTTTCACTAACATAAATGGTTATGATACACATGGGCCTCATCAAAAGGAATACACAGAAATCAAATTGACTACATAAGTGGAAAGAGATGATGGAAAAGCTCAATATCAACAGTTAGAACAAGACCAGGTGCTGACTGTGGTACAGACCATCAGTTGCTCATGTGCAAGTTCAAATTGAAATGCAAGAAAATTAGAACAAATCCGTGAGAGCCAAAGTACAACCTTAAGTAAACCCCTCCTGAATTTAGAGACCATCTCAGGTACAGATTTGATGCTTGAACACTAATAACTGAAGACCAGATGAGTTGTGGAATAACATCAAACAGCAAGAGGTCATTGAAAGGCAGGAAAGAAAGAAAAGACCAAACTGGATGTCGGAAGAGACTCTGAAACTTGCTTTTTAACATCGAGTAGCCATGAGTCGGATCTGACTCGATGGCACTTGGCACTTGGCACTTGGCAGCTAAAGCAAAAGGAAGGAATGACAAAGAGAACCAAAGAGTTCGAAGGGAAGCTCGAGAAGTTGGTAAAATATTATAATCACATATGGAAAGAGGTGGAAATAGAAAACCACAAGGGAAGAACATGCTCTGCATTTCTCAAGCTGAAAGAACTAAAGAAAAAATGGAAACCTCTAGTTGCAATTGTGAAGGATTCTACGGGGTAAGTGTTAAGCGACTCAGGAAGCATCAAAAGAAGATGGAAAGAATACAGAGTCGTTATACCAAAAAGAACTGATCGATGTTCCCTTTTCTTAGTTCTCTTTATTAGTACGTAAAGAATGTAACTGATTTTTGTATGCTTATCTTGTATATTGCTACACTGCTCAATCTAGTAGTTCAAGTAGTCTTCTTGAGGAGTATCTAAGGTTCTTGATGTATAGTATCATACCATCCACAAATAGTTTTATTTCTTCCTTAGCTGTTTTGATGTCCTTCCTTCCCTCCCTCCCTTCTTCTCTCTTCCCTTCTTCCCTGCCTCCCTTCTTTCCTTCCTTCCTCCTTCTCTCCCTCCCTTCTTCCTTCTTTCCCTTTGTCCTCTTTCTTTTAACTTATTGCCCTAATTATGACTTCTGGTGCAATGTTAAATAGAACTGGTAAGACAGGACATCCTTGTCTTGCTCCTGTTTTTAGGAGAGATATTTTCAGCCTCTCTCTACTTAGAATGATGTAGCTATTGATTTTGTACAGATGCCTTTTATTATGTTAAGGAATTTACCTCCTATACCTCTTTTATTGAGAGTTTTCATCAGGAATCGAAGCTGGACTTCATCAAATGCATTTTCTGTATCAACTGAGATGATCATATGATTCTTTTGCTTTACTTATGTGGTAGATTATGTTGATTTTCTAATGTTGAACTATTCTTGCATACCTGATATGAATCCCATTTGGTCATGGTATATTAGTTTTTTTGATATGATGCTGAATTCTATTGACTACCATTTTGTTGAGAATTTTTTGCATCTATATACGTGAGAGATACTGTCCAATTGTCTTAGGCTGGGTTCTCTAGAGAAGCAAAATGAGTAAAGTGTGTAAATACACAGAGAGAGACTTATATCAAAGAAGCAGCTTAGGTGGTTGTAGAGGCTGGAATGCTCCAAGTCCGTGCATCAGGACAGAGAAGTGTCTTGATTCATGTAGCTGCAGGAGCTAGTGAACCCAAGACTGTCAAGTCAGACCACAGGGCTCCCACTCTCAGGCTGTGAAGATCCATAAATTCCAAGATCTACAGTATTTGGACCTCTAGCATTGATTCTATTTTGTCTTCTGTGAGCTTTATATTTTGGGGCTTTACATTTAGGTCTCTGATCTATTTTGAGTAAGTATCTGTACATGGTTTGAGATTTGGTCCCTGTTTCATTTTTTATGGGTGGACATCCAGTTTTGGGAGAAGAATTTGTTTAAAAATTATTTTTTCCCCTTTCTATGGATTTTGAGCCTTTGTCAAAGATCAAGTGACCACATGTGGATGGATTTACATCTGGGTTCTCATTCTCTTCTATTGATCGATGTATCTGTTGTTGTAGGCTGTTTTGATTACTGAGGCTTTGTAGCAGGTTTTTAAGTCAGGTAGTGTGAGTCCTTCTACTTAATTCTTCTTCAGTAGTGCTTTACTGATTCAAAGCTTCTTTCCTGTCCATATAAAGTTAATGGTTAGTTTTTCCATCTGCTTAAAGAATGTTGTTGGTGTTTTGATGGGGCTTGCATTGGCATGTATAAACTGCTTAGGGTAAAATTGCCATTTTCACCATGTTGAGTCTACATATCCATGAGCCTGGTAAGCTTTTTCATTCATGTAGATCTCTTTTGGTTTCTTCTAGTAGTGTTTTGTAGTTTTCTTTGTATAGGTCTTTACCATCCCTGGTTAGACTTATTCTAAGGTATTTTATTTTTTAGGGGCTTTTACAAATTATACTGTTTTCCTAACTTCCTTTTCATTGTTATTTTTATTGATGTATAGGAATCCAACTGACTGTTGTTATGTTTATCTTGTATCCTGCTAATCTGCTGAATCTTTCTGTTAGTTCCAGTAGTTTTCTCACGGAGTCATTAGGGATTTCTGTGTACAGTATCATATCATCTGCAAAGAGGGACAGTTTAACTTCTTCATTATCAATTTGGATGCCCTTATTTCTTTTTCTTACTTTATTGTGCTAGTTAGAACTTCCAGCACCACGCTAAATAGGAGTAGTGATAAAGAACATCCTTGTATTGTTCCTGTTCTTAAGGGGAATGTTTTCCATCTGTCTCCATTAAGAACGATCTTGGCTGTTGGTTCTGCATAGATGCCCTTTATTATGTTGAGAAACTTCCCTTCTATACCTATTTTATTGAGAGTTTTTAACAGGAATGGGTGTTGGACTTTGTATTATGCCTTTTCTGCATTGATTGAGATGATCATGTGTTTCTCTCATTCATGTGGCAGATTGATTTTCTGATGTTGAACTATCCTTGCGTACTTGGTGTGAATTCTACTTGTTGGTGCTGTTTTTCTTTTCTTTTTTGGTATGGTGCTGATTTCCTACTGGCTAGAACTTTCCTTTTTTTTTATTATGACTGAGTGAAAATGTACATTCCCATATAAATTTACATGCCCACCTATATGCAGCTTCCATTGCTCTTCTTGACAACTTTTGCATACTGGTCTGTAATTTCCATGTTTTGTGGTATTTTTCATTTTCATGTCAGAGTTATGCTGACTTTTTGGAAGTACCGCTTCCTTTTTTTATACTCTGTAATAATTTAAGTAAAAACCTTTCTCTGAACTTTTGATAGAATACTCCAGTGAAGTCATCTGAGCCATGGGTTTTTGTTGTTGTTGGAAGTTTTCAAACATATTTTTTTATTATGTTATCCATTTCTTCTGTTGTTATGGGTCTGTTCAGATTTTCAACATCATTTTGGGTTAGTTTGGGTAGCGTCATGGATTGAGTTATGTCCCCCCCCCCCAAATGTGTTTATCAGTTTGTCTGGGCCAAGACTCCCAGTATTGTGCGGTTGTCTGCTGTTTTGTGGTTATAATTTTCTGGTCTGTTGTAAATCCTAATCTCTGCCTGTGGTTAATGGAGCAAGTTAGGAATATGGTGAGACTGTAACACCCTCTGCTGTGGTCGTATTTCTGATGCAGTGTATAGGGAATTTCCCTGGGTTATGTCTTGCACCACCTTTTACCTCTCAAGAGATACAAAGGAGAGGTAAATAACCAAAGAGTTGGGAACCTCATACCACCAAGAAAGTAGTGCCAGGAACAGAGCACATCCCTTGGACCTGAAGTTCCTGCACTAGAATGCTCCCACACCAAGAGAAGACTGATGGCAAGGACTTCTCTTTAGAGCTGACAAAGAGAGAAAGTCTTCCCCTAGAGCTGGTGACCTGACTACTTCTAGCTCACTGGACTGTGAGACAATAGATTTTTCTTTGCTAAAGCCATACACTTGTGTTATTCTTGTTAGAGCAGCACTAGGTGACCAAAATAGGCAGTTAGTATGTTTCTAGAAATTGTTCCGTTTTCTCTAGGTTTTCAAATTTGTTGGAGTATAGATTTCCTAATACTCTATTATGATTATTTTTATTTCATTTTGATCTGTTGTAGTGTTCCCCGTTTCATTTCTTATTTGGATTTTAATGTTCTCTCCTGTTTTTCTTTTGTCTGTTTGGTGAGTGGTTTGTTAATTTTGTTGATCCTCTCAAAGAGCCAACTTCTGGGTTTGTTGATTCTTTTTATTGTTTTCCTATACTCTGTTTTATTTCAGCTCTGACTTTTATTATTTTCTTTCTTCTGGAGGCTGTGAGCTTCTTTTGCTGTTCTCTTTCTATTTGTTTGAGTTGTGTAGCTAATGTTTTGATTTTGTCACTGTTTTAGTTAGCTAGTGCTGCTCTAACAGAATTACCACACAGTGGATGGCTTTAACAAAGGAAAGTTTATTCTTACACAGTCCTGTAAGTTACAAGTCTAAATTCAGGGTGTGCGCTCCAGGGGAAGGCTTTCCCCCTTGTAGGCTCTGGAGGAAAGTCCAGTATTGCATCAGTCTCTGTCTAGGGAGCATCTTGGTGCAGGAACCTCAGGTCTGAAGGACATGCTGTTCTCCGAGTGCTGCTTTCTTGATGGTGTGGGGTTCCCAATTCTCTGCTTGCTTCCCTTTCCTTTTATTTCATGTAGGATGAAAAGATTAAGGGTGGGACAAGCCATACTCTAGGGAAATTCCCTTTACAGTAGAGCAGGGAGGTGATCCTATGAAGAGATTTACAGTCCCACCCTAATCCTTTACCATACAGCACAGGAAAATCACAAAATGGAGGACAATCACGAAATATTGGGAATTATGGCCCAACCACATGGCTACACATATTTTGGGGGGAACACAATTCAATCCATGACATCCCACCCTTTGGAACCCCCTAAATCGCATCTTTGAAACTTGTAACAGTCATTTTCTTCTTTTTTATTTCTGCATCCACTGTTATAAATTGACATTTGAGGACTGCCTTTGGTATATCCTGAAGGTTTGGGTATGATGTGTTTTTATTCTTGTTTGATTCTGGAGAATTTTGATTCTGTCTGTTATTTCTTTTGTTACCCATGGTTTTTAAGCAGGATGTTATTCGGTTTCTATGTAATTGTTTTTTTCCCCTGTTCCTCCTGTTATTAATTTTTCCTTTGATGGCATTGTAGTCAGAAAAGATACTTTGTGTTGTCTCAATGTTTGGGTTTTGTTGAGGGTTGCTCTATGGGCTAAGATGTGGCCTAGTCTTGATATCATTCAGTGTAGGTTGGAAAATAATATGCATTTTGTATCTGTTAGGTGACGTTTTCTATATATGTCTAAGTTCAGGTTGGCTGACTGTACCCTTTAGCTCTTCTGTATCTTTGCTGAGTTTCTTTCTGGATGTTCCATCCTTTACCAAGAGTGGTGGGTTGAAGTTTCCTGCTATTATTGTGGAACTGTCAGTTTCTCTTTCCAGTACTGTTAGAGTTTATGTATTTTGGAGTTTTGTCATTGGATGTAGAGGTATTTATTATGGCTATGTCTTCATGAAGGATTATATCTTTAATCATTATACTGTGGTATTCTTTTTTTTATGGTGAATTTTGCTTTAAAGTCCATTTTATCTGCCACTCCTGCTCTTGTTTGGTAGCTATTTTCTTGATATAATCTTTTTCCACCCTTTGATTTTTAGTAAATTTACATTTTTGTTTCCAAGATGTGTCTCTTAGGGCCAGCATGTTGACCGATCCTGTTTTTACATCCATTCTATTACTCTCTGTTTTTACAATTCATATAATTACTGATAGATGTGAGCTTATTACGTCATTTTGTAGTGCTTTTATTGTGTATATTGCTGATGCTTTTCTGTGCTGAATTCCTTTTGTTTGTGGATTTTTTTTCTTCCTTAGCTTGGCTCTGTGCTTTCAATTTCCTCTCCCTGTTCTGTAACTCTGATCACTTGCAAATGTTTGCTTTTGATTGTATCCCACATAATTGTTAGAATTTCTTGATTCTTCTTCTTACTGTCTTTTGGACTTACGCTCAAAGTTGTATCTAAGTGTTTGTCTTCAGTTTTGCTGATCCTGTGTTCCATTATTTCAAATGTGCCCCCAAGCCCTTCTTTGACTCTGTCCATTTCTAAAATCTTGTTGTTTATTCTTTGGATCTGTAATTGTTGTTTTTATATGATTCATAGTTGTGACTTTATTTTGGCATTTTGTTTCTCTACTCTTTTCCTGAATTCCTCCACTTCTGTCTCTATTTTCTATGAATTGGATGGAAGTAAATCCAAGCGGCATAGAACCTGTGCTTTCTCACAGGCCAAGTGACCACAGGCAGCTAGGAAGTGGTAAGAAGGGCAGGTAGAAGGGAGAAGAATGAGTGGTGAAAAATCATATTTGCTGGTTATCAGGTGCTCTGTTGCCTGCTAGGAGCTCCATGAAGCTGCTTTCCCATAGTGCCTACCCACTGATCTCCAACAGGAGTCCAAGATGGTCAATCTATGCTGTGTTAGCTAAGGGACTTCCACATGTATCTCTCCTCACTTTCTGTTCTCTGTAAGTGTCTTACTGCATTTGTTGCATGGGTGAGTTTTCTAACTCTTCATTTGATATTTAGGGTTCCAGAATTGATAGCTATCTCTATTTAGTTTTTTGTCTCTGCTGTGGAAGGACAGCATAGTGCTTCTGTCTATAGTACCACGTTGGCTCTGCCTCCTTGAAGCTTTTTTTATTTCCTCCATGGTCGCTTCTTTTGTTGTGGCTTTGTTGTTGTTTTTTTTTTTTTTTTTTCTACCTCATTTTGGTTAGTTAGGTAGGGTGCTTCTAGAAATTTGACCGTTTCCTCTAGGTTTTCAGATACATTGGTGTACAATTTTTCATGGTATTCTGATATGATTCATTTTATTTCTGTTGGGTCTGTTGTTATATCAACTGTCTTGTTTGCATTATTTACTTCCTTTCTTGTTTTTATTTTGTCACTTTATCCAGTGGTTTGTCATTTGTGTTGATCTTTTCAAAGAATCAACTTTTGCTGATTCTTTTATTTTTCAGTTCTCTGGTTCATTTACTTCTGCTCTAATCTTTTGAGCTTTCCTTTCTTCTGGTGCCCGTGAGCTCCTTTTTCTGCTCTCTATTTCTTTGAGTTACAGGGTTAATGCTTTGATTTTGGTCCTTTTTAGTTACATGTGTTTATTATTATAAATTGACTTCTAAACTCTACTTTTACTGTGTCCTGCAGGTCTTGGTAAGATGTGTTTTCATTCTCTTTTGATGCTATGAATTTTTTTATTCCACCCTTGATTTCTTCTATTACCAATAGTTTTTAAGTAAGGTGTTGTTCCTACTATATGTCAGATATTTCTCCTGGCTGTTTGTTTTGATTTCTACTTTGATGGCACTATGATTAGAGATGATGCTTCATATTGTTTTTAATGTTTTGGATTTCATTAGGGTTGCTTGTGGCCTAAAATGTAGTCTAGTCTGAAGAATATTATATGTGCATTGAACAAGAGTGCACATATTTACTGGCTAAAAACCTCCCTTGGCTGCTGTTGGGTGGAGTGTTCCGTATGTGTCCATGAAGCTAAAGTAGTTGATTGTAGCATTTAGATCTTCTGTGTCTTTATTGAGTTTCTTTCTCGATGTTCTGTACTTTACTGAAAGTGATGTGTTGAAGTTTCCTAATATCATTGTAAAACTGTCTATTTCTCTTTTCTATGTTTTTGGAGTTTCTTCTATGTGTTTTGGATCCTTTTTATGAAGTACATATATATGTGTATGTATGAGATCCACCAATTAAGTCTGCAAACTTAACTGTTCTAAGTGCTGCATACCTCGTTACTGAATATCATTACAGTCACTTTCAAAGTACTCCCCTTGGGAAGCAATGCACTGATGCCAGTACCTAGTCCACCCTTCAAAGCAATTGTGGATCTCTTTCTGGAATGGCCATTGTAAACGGTAGCAAGGTGACAAGTTTGCAAATTTAATTGCATAGTTCTCTGTGAGGGAGTTTTTTAGCCAGTAAACAACTAGCTGTATTAGAACACCCTCCCTGCTCGCCTGATCTGGCCCACAATGAATCTTTTTTCCACCTGAAGATAAAAGAAATATTGATAAGAAGACATTTTGATGGCATTGATGACGTCAAAGACATCAAGGGTAATATGATGACCGCTCTGATGGCCATTTCAGAAAAAGAGTTCCAAAATTTCTTTGAAGAGTGTGGACTAGGCCCTGCCATCAGTGCATGGCTTCCCATGGGGAGTGCTTTGAAAGTAACTGTAGCAATATTCAACAATGAAGTAGGTAGCACTTTCTCTAGGAAGAGTTCATGAACTTAATTGTCAGTCCTCATATATGTATATGTCATGCTTTAGGTGAAAGTTTACAGCTCAAGTTAATTCTCATTCAAAAATTTATACACATATTGTTTTGTGATATTGGTTGCAATACCCCCAATATGACAGCATGCTCTTCTTTCCCATTCTGGGTTCCCTATATCCATGCATATAGTTTCTGTTCCATCGTGTGTTCTGGACTTGCTTTTGGACAGTAGTTACCCATTTTGTCTCGAGTATTTGATTGAACTAAGCACATTCTTCATGCGCATTATTTTTTGTGTATAGGCCTGGCAAATCTTTTTCTGAAAAGTAGACTTTAGAAATAGTTTCATGTTGGGAATAGCAGAATTTATGGGGCTATAGTTTCTGCCAAACTAAGTCTTGTCCTTTTGTGTGAATTTCAATTCTGTTCTACATTTTTCTCCTGCTCTGTATGAAATCTCTGTTGTGATGCTTTTTGCAGTGGTTGGTTGTCAAAGCTGGGCACCATCTAGTTCTATGCTCAGGGCAGAGAAGTCTCTGGTTCATGTAATCTGTTAGTCGTTTAAGCTAATATTTCCCTTATGCCCCCCTTTTTTTTTTCATCTTCCTTTCTGGCCTCTAGGGTCACAATGAGTTGGATGTAACCCGACAGCACTTGGCTGGCTTGCTGTAAGTGGTAGGGTAGGATTAATAGATGTATTTTAGATGGCCACTCACAAGCTGTTACGCACTCAACCCAGACACTACTCACCAAAGTAGAATGTAAATAATTTTCTTTATGAACTATGTTATGCCATTTGGCCTAGATGTCCCCTAAGACTGTGGTTCCTGGGCTGCAGACCCAGCTACTCAGTCCCTCAAAATGTTTGGATGTGTACTGGAATCTCCTTTCCTTTTGCTTTGATCAAGTTATGCTGACTTCCTCTATATTGTGTGTTGTCATCCCCTTAATCAAAGTTGATTTTGTATCTAGTTATTTTGTACCTAGTTAGTGATTTTTCCCTCTCCCTCCCTTTCATCATTGTAGTCATCAAAGAATACTTTTTTCCCTGTGTGTACACGTTTCCTTGAATTCTTATAATAGTGGCCTCATACTATATTTTTCCTTTTGTGACTAGCTTATTTCACTCAGTATGCCTTCCACATTCAGCTGCGTTATGAGATGTTTCTAGACTCATTGTTCTTTATTATTATATACTATTCCACTGCATGTATGTACCAGAATTTATCCATTAAATTGTTAATGGCCATTTAGGTTGTTTCCATTTTTTGTTATTGTGAACACGAGTACATTTAACAAGAATTTGCATTTGTCTATTCATGTGATGGTCTTTACTTTTTATTGATCTTTATATTTTTATGTTACTAGGAGTGAAATTTCTGGATTGTATGGCATTTCTATTCCTAGCTTTTTGAGGAAGTACTATATTGTCTTCCCAAGTGGTTGCACCATTTTGCATTCCCACCAGGAGTGTGTAAGAGTTCCAATCTCCTCACAACCTCTCCAACTTTTGTTATTTACTGTGTTTTGGATTAGTGCCACTCTTCTCTGGTAAGATAATATCTTAGTCACTTAGTGCTGCTATAACAGAAATATGACAAGTGGATCGCTTTAACAAAGAGAAGCTTATTCTCTCACAGTCTAGTAGGTTAGAAATCTGAATTCAGGGCATCAGCTTCAGAAGAAGGCTTTCTTTCTTGGCTCTGGAGGAATGTCCTTGTCATCAGTCTTCCCCTTGTTCTACTAGCATATCACTACAGGAACCTTATGTCCAAAGGATGCACTCTGCTCCTGACATTGCCTTTCTGGTGGCATGGGATCCCCATGTCTCTCTTTTCATTTCTCTCTTTTATATCTCAAAAGAGGTTGGCTTGCAACATTATCCAAGCTGGTAGATCTCATCAATATAACTGCCACTAAATCATCTCATTACATCATAGTGATAGGATTTGCAACACATAGGGAAATCACATCAGATGACAAAATGATAAACAATCATATAATACTGGGAATCATGATGTAGCCAAGTTGATACTTTCTTTTCTTTCTATTTTCTTTTTTCCCCCACATTATGCACTCATTTGTATTCAGCTTGGTTTGTTTGTTTTCCATCTCTACCCCATCCCCTCCCTCATAACCATGAAAGACTATCTTTCTCTATGTATGAACCTTTTATGAGTTTTCATAATAGCTATCTCATATAACATCCATCCCTGTGTGATTGACTCATTTCACTCAGTATAATTCCCTTCAATTTGTTCCATGTTACGAGATGATATCAAGTTTTGTTAGCACCACCTGCTAAAAACACTGTCCTTTTTCCATCTGATGGACTTTGGGCTCTGGTCAAAGATCAGGTGACCATAAGTGAATAGATTTACATCTGGATTCTCAATTATGTTCCATTGGTCTGTGTACCCGCCATGGTACATGTACCATGATGTATCCTCTTAACAATCTCCTGCCCCCTCCTCTCCACTCCTCTCTAGTAAGAAGCCAGTAAGATGACATCCTATAGATGCATAGAATCATACAGTGCACACACAATATGGTCACTCTGTGTGCCCAAATCCAATGCATTCGTATCCAAAGAGTTGACCTCAGTAATGATCTATGATCAGGGGCAACATCAAGTCTAGGGGCCATGCTCCCAGGAGAACTCACAGGTCTTTGGACCATCAATTGTGGTCTTTTAGTGGACATCATAGGAGTCACCCCTATTTTTCTTGTGTTGCCACTGGGACTCAGCATTGTAAGCCCCATCACAGCTATCATTGGCAGTGGCCAGGCACTATCTGTTTCTGCTGGTCACATGTTGATATAGTCATCCATTCATGTGGGTCTTTCTGTTTTCTGAGCTTTTTTTTCCCTCATGTCATTGTGGTCTTTAGTGATCATCTGTTTGAGCTGAGTTCAGACCATTTGGTGTACCTCAGATGGCAGCTTACTAGCTTTTAAGCACCCAAATGCCACGCACCAATATGGAGTGGAGAAGACTCTCTTAGAAATATGCTATTTATGCCAGTTGGCCTCTATGTCCCCTGGTAGCATGGTCCCCAGGCCCCTGCTCCCGCTATTCTGTTCTTGCAATACTGGGTTAAAAATGGAAGGTTTTCAGGTTATGTTGAAGTCCAGTTAAATTGATCTTCTTTCTAATGTGTGCTGTCATATTCACCCAATCAATTTCTATCAGCTATCTAATCAATAACCAACCGTCTGCCTCCCGCCCTCCCCTCTCGCAACCATCAAAGAGTCTTTTATTTTGTACATGAGTTTATTTTCAAGTCCTTATAGTGAGGATTTAGTACAATATTTGTCCTTGTGCCACTGGCTGGTTTCACTCAACATAATGTCTTCCAGTTGAAACTAGGTGTCAGATGTTTCCTAAAATCATCATTGTTCTTTATCATTGCGTAGTGTTCTACTGAGTATATATATCATAGTTTATCCATTCGACTGTTGTTGCACATGTAGGTTGATGCCATCTCTTTGCTGCTGTGGACTCTGCTGCAATAAACATTTGTGTGTGTGTATCTGTTTGTGTGACTGCCCTTGATTCTATAGAATATATTCCAAGTAGTGGGATTACTGGGTCAAATGGTATATCTATTTCCAGTTTTTCAAGGAAGTGCTGGGTTGCTTTCCAAAGAGGTTGTACCATTTTGCAATCCCACTGGCAGTGTAGGAGAGTTCCAGTTTCTCCACTACCTCTCCACCATTTGTTGTTTTTTTTGTGTTCTGGATCATGGCCAACCTTGTTGGAGTGAGATGGTATCTCATCGTAGTTTTGATTTGGATTTCTTTAATAGCTAATGATCATGAATGTTTGTGCATATGTTTTTTGACTGCCTGGATATCCTCTTTAGAGAAGTGTCTGTCCAACTCCTTTGCCCAACACTTAATTGGGCTGTTTATCCTTTTCTTGTTGATATTTTACAGTACCTTATTGATTATGGAGATCAGGTGTCAGTGTGACATATAGCTGACAGATATTTTTTCCCATTCTGTAAGTGGTCTTTTATTGCTTTTGATAAAGTCTTTGGATGAGAAAAAGTGTTTGATTCTTAATAGTTCCCATTTATCTATTTTCTGTTGATCATGCTTTGTTTCTCAGATTTTGAAGTCTGTCTACGTTGTGTATTAAAACTTCTATTGTTGATCCTGTCTTCTTTTGGATGATCTTTATCATTTTAGGTATGATAATTAGGCCTTTTATCCAATATGAGTTGGTTTTTGTGTAAGGTGTGAGATATGGGTCTTGTTTCAAATTTTGAAGATGGATATTCAATTTTGCCAGCACCATTTGTTAAAGAGATTATTTTTACCCCAGTTCACAATCTTAGGGCCTTGTCAAATATCAACTGTTCATAGGAGGATGGTGACATCTCTGGGGTATCAGCTCTGCTCCTTGTTCTGTCTGTCTCTTTTTGTACCAGTACCAGGCTATTTTGACTACTGTGGTAGTGTAATGGCTCCTAAAGTCAGGTAGTGAGAGGCCTCCTAGTGTGTTCTTCTTCTTCAGTAGTGCTTTGCTTATCCGGAGAATCTTCTCTTTCCAAACAAAGTTGGTGGTTTGCCATTGCAGTTGCATTGTATATGTAGATCTTCTTGGGTAAAATAGACATTTTCACAGTGTTAAATCTTCCTATCCATGAGCAGAGTAGGTCTCTCCATTTATCGAAGTTTCTCTGAGTTTCTTGCAGTAAGGTTTTGTAGTTCTCCTTGTATAGGTCTCTTATTTCTCTAGTTAGATCTATTCCTAGGTATTTTATCTTTGAAGGTTATAGTAAAGGATATTTGTCTTAGTCACCTGGTACTGCTCCAACAAGCGGAAGGCTTCACAAAGAGAAATTTTTATTGTTACAGTCCAATAAGTGACAAATACTTTCATAAGTTACAAGTCCATTCAGTATGAAAATTCATCACAGTCTAGTAAGCTAAGTCCAAATTCAAGGAGAGCATCTCGGCACAGGAACCTCAGGTCCTAAGGAGAGGGTCTGCTCTTGGTGCTGGTTTCTTGGTGGTGTGAGTTTCCCAACTTTCTCTTCTCACTTCTGTCCCTTATATCTCACAAGTTTGTAGCTTGAGGCCTGCCTCACTAACACAGCTGTAGACCGTTCTCCGTAATCAACATCACAGAGGCAGGATTAACAACACATGGGAGAAATTGGACCATGCTGGGACTTCTAGCAAAGTCAAATCAACACATACGTTTTGGGGGGGACACAATTCAATCCATGACATCATTGATTTGATGATTTCTTCTTTAATGATCTCTTTGTTGGTATAAAGGAATCCTACTAATTCATTTATGTTTATCTTGTATCCTGATACTTTGCTGAACTCTTCTGTTAGTTTGAGTAGTTTACTTATGGATTCTTTAGGAATCATATCACCTGCAAATAGGGAGATGTTGACTTCATCTTTGCCTTTATTTCTTTGTCTTGTCTAATTGCTCTGCCCAGAACTTCTAGTACAGTGTTGAATAGGAGAAGTGAGAGTGGGCATCCTTGTCTAGTTACTGTTCTCAAGGTGAATTCTTTCAGTCTCTCTCCTTTCAGGATGATGTAGGCAGTTGGCTTTGCATAGATGGCCCTTACTGCATTGAGGAATTTACCTTCTGTTCCTATTTTGCTGAGAGTTTTTAGCATGAATGTGTTGGACTTTGTCAAATGTCAATTGGCAAAATCAGATGATTCTTATCTTTTAGGTTATTTATGTGGTTGATCACATTAATTGTTTTTCTGATGTTGAACCAGCCTTGCATCCCTGGTATGAGCACAACTTGTTTGTGATAAATTATTTTTTTGACTATGCTGTTGAATTCTATTGGCAAAAATTTTATTGAAGATTTTTGTGTGAAGGTTTCTGAGTGATATTAGTCTGTTGTTCTCTTTTTTGTTGGATGTTTCCCTGGCTTTGATATCAGGGTTATGCTAGCTTTATGACATGAATTTGGGAGTATTCCATCCCTTTCTGTGCTGTGAAATAGTCTCAGTAGCACTGGAGTTAACTCTTCTCTAAGAGTTTGGTAGAATTCTTGTGGTGAAGCCATCTCGGCCAGGGTTTTTTTGGTTGTTAGTTTTTTGATATCTTCTCCTATCTCTTCCTTCATGATGGGTTTAGTAAGTTGTTCTGCTTCTCCTTGTGATAACTTTGATAGGTGATATGAATCTACCAATTTGTCCATTTCTTCTAGGTTTTCAAATCTGTTAATAAGCATAGTCTTTCGTAGTATTCTTTTATGATGCTTTTGATTTCTGTTGGATCTGTTGTGACGTCTTCCATCTCATTTCTTATTCAAGTTATCTGTTTCCTGTTTTTCTTTAGAGTTTAACCAATGGTTTGTCAATTTTGTTGATCTTTTCAAAAAAACCAGCTTTTAGTCTTATCAATTTTTTCAATTGTTCTTCTATTCTCTAATCCATTTAGTTCTGTTCTAATCTTTATTGTGTGTTTTCTTCTGGTGCCTGAGGGGTTGCTCTGTTGCTCTCTTTCTACTTGTTCAAGTCATAGAGTTAATTCTTTGGTTTGGGTCCTTTCTTCCTTCCAGATGTGTGCATTTATGGAGATGAACTGATCTCTGAGCACTGCTTTGGCTGTATCCCTGAAGTTCTAGTAGGAACTGTTTTTATTCTCATTTGAATCCATATATACATATATATTTTTTATCCTTGATTTCTTCTATAATCCATGGTTTTTTGAGCAAGGTGTTGCTAAGTTTCCATGAGTTCCAATTTCTATCTATGTTTTTCTACTATTGAATTAGAATTTTATGGCATTATGGCCTGAGAAGATGCTTTGGAATAATTCAGTTGTTTGGATTTTGTTGAGATTTGCTTTATGTCCTAATACATGGTCTATTCTGGAAAATATTCCATGTGCACTGGAGAAGAAGGTGTAGATGTCCGCTGATGGATAGAAAGTTCTATATAGGTCAATGAGATCTGGTTGGTTAATTGTGGCAATAAGATCTTCTGTGTCTTTACTGAGCTTTTTTCTAGAAGATCTGTCCAGTACTGAAAGTGGAGTGTTGAAGTCTTCAACTATTATTGGGGAATGATCTCTCTCATTTTTCAGTGTAGTCAGTGTTTGTTCAGTGTATGTAGATGCTCTAGTATTGGGTGAATAAATATTTAGTATTGTTAAGTCCTGCTTGTTTATTGAACCTTTCAACAATAAGTAGTGACCATCCTTGTCCATGATGTTGGATTTTACATTAAAATGTATTTTATCTGAGATTAGTACTGCCACACCTGCTCTTCTTTGTATGTTGTTAGCTTGACATATGTTCTTCCATCACTTAATTTTCTTTTTTTTTTTCATATCTTTAAGTCTAAGGTGAGTTTCTTGTAAGCAACATATAGATGGGTCATGTCTTTTCCTCTAAGATGTCACTGGTTGTCTCTTTACTGGAGCATCCAGTCCATTTACATTTGGTGTAATTATTGATAGGTATATGTTTAGTGCTCTCATTTGGATGTATTTATTTTTGTGTTGGTGTTTTCTCTGTTGCTCTTAGTATTCTGTTCTGGGTCATTCTTCTTTATAGGTTGATTTTCATCCTTTCCAGTGTTGGTTTTGTGTTTGTTCAGACTCCTGTGTTACATTTCTTGTTTTGATATGGTGCATCTTTATTGTTTTGTGGCTACCTCTATGATCCCCCTTAATAATCTAAGTTTAAACTCAATTTTAACTTCTACATATCTTATGAACTTCCTCTCCATCTGGAAGGACAGTAACTACTATAGTATATCCCTCTTTTTAATGTAGTGGTATCACTGGATCACTATAATCACTGGATCCCTTTTAATATTATCACTTTGACTGAGTTTTGTACCTTCTCTAACTGAGTAGGTTTCTGGATGTTGTGTCCTGCATTGCCTCCTTAAATATACATTTAATGTTTTTCTAAGTCAAGAGCTTCTGTCAGTATTTCTTGTAGTTTTGGTTTGGTTTTAACAAAGTCTCTAAATTTCTGTTTATCTGCAAATGTCTTAATTGCATCCTCATATTTGAAAGACAGTTTTTCAGGACATATGATGCTTGGTTGGAAGTTTTTCTCCTTCACAGCTTTGACTGTGTCATCCCATTGCCAATGTTATTTCTGCCAAGAAGTCAGACAAAAGCTTACAGGGCTTCTCTCTGAATGTTAGCTTTGTTCTTGCTGCCTTTAAGAGTTTCTGCATATGTTTCATTTGGTTAAGTTTGATTATAATATGTCTTTGTGTCTTTCTTTTAGAATCTTTTTTTGTGGCATTCAGTACACATTTTGGATGTGTGTGTTCTTTCATAATTTCAGGGAAGTTTTCTGTCAACGACTCAACAATACTCTCTCTGTTTTCAGGTATCCCTCACTGTTCCAGAGCTCCAATTAATTGTAGATTACTTCTCTTGATAGAATCACACATGTTTCTTTATGCGTCTTCATTTTTCTTGTTTCTTTTCTCTGATTTCTCTTCATAAATGTGGTTGTCAGTAGCTCTGTCTTCAAGGTCAGTAAGTTTAATTTCTAGTTGTTCAATTTTGTTCTTTTAGCTTTGAGTTGTCTAACTCTGTAATTTTGTTATTGATCTGTCTGATTTCAGAATGCTAGTGTTCCATCAGTTTGAACAGCTTACTCAATTTTTCATTTTGCTCTGCTGCATTTTGTGTAATGTCTAGGAAGGCTCTCTATATAAGGTGAGGTAGGGTAAATGTATCGGCACCAACTGTAAGGTGAGGTAGGCTAAACGTATTGGAGGCAGTTAGAGAGAAAGAGAGCAAGAGTCAGCAGTAGGACAGGATTTATTGGTGCACTCCTGGGCGAACCCTGCGAGCTCCAAGGTAGGAGTTGGAGAAGTCGCGCTTTCAAGTTGGGGAAGGGGGTTTACATAGAGGTGGATAGTTCCGTCTAGTGCAGACTTTAGTGGGGACATGGGGAAAAGGCAGGAGCCAATAGGATTTGGGCAAGGTAAGTCACTTGATTAAAACAAAGAGAGGTAGGGCCCATGGGTTGGCAGGTATATGAGTCATGATTGTCTGGGGCCCTCTTTACCAGTGAGAGGTGGTGCCACAACAGGTCTCCCAGGAGTTTTATGGTGGTAGGAGTGGTTAGGATGACAATATGTGGGCCTGTCCACTGGGGTTGCAGAGGTTTGGGGTGTAAAGTTTTTAGAAATACTGAGTCTCCTGCGTGTAGGTGGTTTGCTGTCTGTGTCGCAGAGTCCACGGGTAGGGGTTGTGGAAGGTATCTGTCTGCATGTTCTTGCAGGAACTGTCTAAGGAGAGAGAGATAAAGGAGGTAATTGGCCAAAGGGGGATTCTGGGAAGGTAAGTTGTGATTGATGAGAAAGGGTCAACCATACATTAGTTCAAAGGGACTAAGGAAGGTGGGTTTGTGAGGTATGGCCCTTATTCGAGTTAGGGTGAGTGGGAGGCGGTTTACCCAAGATTGGCGGAGTTCTAGTGACAGTTTGGTAAGGTGGATTTTGATGAGGCCATTGGCTTTCTCTATTTTGCCTGAAGATTGGGGTCAATAGGGGATGTGGAGTTTCCACTGGATTCCCAGGGTAATGGAAATCTGTTGGACAACTTTGGAGGTGAAGGCTGGCCCATTATCGGACTGTATAGAGGAGGGTAGTCAGAATCAGGGAATGATGTGAGTTATTAAAATGTCAGCAACTATGGCAGCAGTTTTGCCTCTAGTTGGAAAGGCTTCTACCCAGCCGGTAAGGGTGTCACTTAGGGTGAAGACATACTTTAAAGATTTGTGAGTTGGCATGTGGGTAAAGTCGATTTGCCAGTCTTGGCCTGGCAGGTGTCCTCTCATTTGATGGGTAGGAAATGTGGGTTTGAGCCCCCACTGGTGGTTCATGGCCTGGCAGGTAACACAGGAGGAGCAGACACCTTCTATAGCTGAGAGAGGGAGGACGAGAGGAACAGTGGTTGTAGGAAGTGTTTTAAGGTCTCACTACCTATGTGTAGTGAGTTGTATATTAAGAGGCCCTTTGTGAATAGTCTCTGGATGATGGGTTTTAGTCCCCATCTGTGAGTGGGAGAGATGGGGAATTGTGGTCTGGATGGGAAATGTGAGGGGTCTTTTAGTTGTATGATGACGGGCTGGTGATGGGTGGCAATAGTTGGGGTTGGGGTATCCCAAACTTTGGGGTCTGCCCAGTCTGGGGGGAGGGGAGGTTGGGTAGATGAGGGGGTTCAGCTATTAAAGAGAGTATGAGAGAAGCTGCGGGATCTGAGGTAATTTGTAGAGTGGTTCCTAGTTTAGGGAGGAGGTCTCTGCCAAGGAGCAGAGTAGGGCAGGAGGGCATTATTAGGACGGAGTGTGTTAGGATTTTATTATCTAACAGGCATGAAATGGGTCCCATTGTTGGTGGATTAGAGGGTAGTCTGTCAATTCCCATAACTGAGATTGGGGAAGAATAAGTTAGGCCCAAGTAGGTGGGGAGAACAAAATCAAAAACGATGATGACTTACCCGTTACCTTGAGAGTTACCCTGGGCTCAGCGAGAGTAATCGGGGTCGATGAGCTGGGGCTCCTTCAGTCTTCAGCTGGGGCTCCTTCAGTCTTCAGCTGCCAGTTCAGGATGGCCAGTGGCAGATCTGGGGATGGAGAGGCTGGCCCCCCATGGTTTTTCATAGAGGGACAATCACTCTTCCAATGGCCCCGCTGACCACATGCGGGGCATGGAGTGGTAGGCGGCTGTGGTTGTGGACAAAGTTTAGCCCAGTGTCCTTTGCCACATTTGAAACATGCTCCTGGGGGAGTGTGGCTTGGCATGTTCTTCTTTATCTCATTTGCTAGCCTCAGGGCTGCCACCAAGGCTTGGGCCTGTAAGTGTGCCTTTCAGCAGGTTTGGGTTTCCTTTTCTGCCTCTGCCCACTCCTCTCGGGTGTTAAAGACTAAAGGCCATGTTTACCAGATCTTGTATGGGAGTCTGGGGACCATCCTCAGCCTTTTTTAGTTTTTTACTGATGTCTGGGGTGGACTGTGTTATGAAGTGGGTTGCTAAGACTGTGGCTCCTGCTGGGGAGATAGGGTCTAAGTGGGTATATTGGGTAAGTGCCTCAGTAAGGTGATTGAGAAAGACAGCAGGGTTTTCTTCTGCATACTGGATAAGTTAGCTTGTTAAAGTTTACTGCCTTGTGGGATATGGCTTATAATCTGTCCAGGACACACTGGATCATTTTGTCTCTCTGGGTGCGGTCACCGTGCCCAGATTGGGTGTCTGTTTGGTAATCCCAGCCTGGGTTTTGTCCTGGGACTGCCTGTAAGCCTACTGGCATGGTGGTGTCTGTTAGGTGGACTTGATCGGCATGTTCTCGGGCATCCCTGAGGACCCTTTCTCTCTCGTCTGCGTTTAGGGTGGAAGAGAGAAGGACCCACAGGTCGTGCCAAGTTAAGTCATAGACCTGTGTAAGGTATGGAATTCCTTTATTTAATTGGTAGGGTCATTTGAGAAGGAGCCTAATCTCTTTTCAATTTGGGAAATGTCAGTTAGAGAAAAAGGGACGTCAACTCGGAACACTCCCTCAGTTCCCACCACTTCATGTAGGGGACAAAGGAGAGGCTGGCTTTGTGTAGGCTGGCTCTGCTGCTGGTAATGGGTGTGGCTGCTGACTGGGGAGGGTAAGGGAGGACTGGGTATGGTGGTGTCCGAGGATGTGGGTGGAGGTGATAGTGGGGGAGCCATTGGGTGTGTCAGCTTGGGGTAGGGTGGGGTCTCTGGGGTGGAGGTGAGAGGGACTCTGGTGAGTCAGAGAATGAAGAAGTTGGCTCTGAGACGTAGGGTTCGGCGTTAGGTTTGTTTGGGGTTTGACAAGCTAGGAGGATTTGAGTAGTGTTGCAGGTGGAGAGGAGGGAGGGATGGGAGCGTAGATGGAGAAAGGCTTGGACATAGGGGACTTCCGGCCATTTGCCTGTGCATCAGCAGAAGTTGTTGAGGTCTATTAGATCTCCGTAATCAAACGTTCCCTGTTTGGACCATTTAGACTCATTATCTAGCGGGTACTGAGGCCAGGCGGTGGTGCAGTAAAAGATTAGGTGCTTAGGGTGCAAGTCTTGAGCTCACCCCAGAGCCTGGAGGTTATGTAGGAGGCAGCCCAAAGGAGTGGACAGGTCGGGCTTTGAGTTCTGGTTTGCCATGGTTCTGGACTCCGTGGAAAGAACCTTCTGACGAGAGTGACGTTTCACTCTTTCAGGAAGGGTCTTGTGGACGGACGGTCTCAGAGGGTACAGGGGATGTCTCCCTGCTGTACTCATCTGAGTCATGAAGCCAAACGGCTGGGAGAGTGGGGCATTTGGGAGTCCTCGTCTGCCCTATCTCTGGACGTGGAGGTGTCTCAGACGTGGTACCACGGTTTGACATGGATTAGATGGACGGAGACACCAGAAGGGTGGGAACCAGGTTGGCCAAGATGAAGGAAGGGATAGGTTTTAAGCCTGGGTCACTTACTTAAGGAAGACGGTGGTGGGTGATGTTGGCTGGAGATTCCTGGTCTGTGGGAGAGGAGAAGAAGCGGAAAGAGAGGGAGGGAAAGAGAGATAGAGAGAGTAGGAAGGTTTTTAGGGGAGAGCGGTGGCCTTTCCAGCCTCCTTCTCCTCCCAGGTTTCAGCACCAAATGTAAGGCGAGGTTGGGTAAACGTATCGGCGCCAACTGTAAGGCAAAGTAGGCTAAACGTGTCACTGGTAGTTAGAGAGAAAAAGAGTGAGAGTCAGCCCTAAGACAGGATTTATTGGTACATTTGCCACATAAGCAAATGAGGGTCCTGAAAGCTTCACTCCTTCTGTGTAATTAAGAAGTAGCTAGCCAAAACCTTATGAATAGGAGCAGAACATTGTCTGATATAGTGCTGGAAAATGAGCCCCCCAGGTTGGAAAGCACTCATAATACAGTGGGGGAAGAGCTGCGTCCTTAGGACCTTAATTACATGGATGGAGTGAAGCTTTCAGGACCCTCATTTGCTTATGTGGCATGACTCAAAATGAGAAAAAAAAGTTGCAAACATCCAGTAATTACTGGAATGTAAAATGTACAAAACAGAAATCTAGGAAAATTAGAAATAGTTAAAAATGACATAGAATGCATAAACTTGATAGCCTAGTCATTCCCCAGAGCCCATCATTATCTAGTTGATTCTGAATCATAGTGACCTGATAGAATAGAGCAGAACTGCCCCATAGAGTTTCAGAAGTAGGCTAGTGGATCCTTCTTCCTAGTCAGTCTTAGTGTATAAGCTCAGCGGAAGTCTATCTACCATGGGTGATTCTGCTGGTATCTGAATACTGGTGGCATAGCTTCCAGCATTACAGCAATACACAATCCCCCACATAACAATAAACTGATTAAAAATACAGAAAAGAAAGAAAGGAAAAATCAAATTGTATGTCAGAAGAGACTCTGAAACTTGCTATTGAATATCAAGTAGCTGAAGTGAAAGGAAAAACGATAAAGTAAAAGAACTGAACAGAAGATTTCAAGGGCAACTTGAGAAGACAAAATATTATAATGACATGTACAAAGATCTGGAAACAGGAAACTAAAGAGAAAAATACACTCTGTACTTCTCAAGCTGAAGGAACTGAAGAAAATGTTCAAGCCTCAAGTTGTGATATTGAAGGATTCTACATGGAACGTGTTAAACAGTGCAAGAAGCATCAAAAGAAGATGTAAGAAATACAAGAAGTGATTATACCAAAAATAACTGATCAACGTTCAGCCATTTCAAGGGGTAGCATATGATCAGGAACTGACAGTACTACGGGAAGAACTCCAAGCTGCACTGAAGGCATTGGTGAAAAACAAAGTTCCTGTAATTGGTAGAATATCAGATTGAGATGTTTCAACAAATCAATACAGTGCTGAAAGTGCTCACTCATCTCTGCCAAGAAATTTGGAGGACAGCTACCTACCTACCTAACAGGAAGAGACCCACATTTATGCCTATTCCCACAAAAGGTGATCCAACAGAATGTAGAAATTATCAAACAACATTGCTAATATTACATGCAAGTAAAATTTTGCCAAAGATCATTTAAAAGCAACTGCAACCGTATACTGACAGAGACCTGCCAGAAATTCAAGCCAGATTCAGAAGAGGACGTGAAACCAGGGATGTCATTGGTGATGTCAAATGAACCTTGGCTAAAGCACAGATTACTAGGAAGATATTTGCCCATGTTTTATTGACTATTCAAAGGCAATCAGCTCTGTGGATCATAACCAATTATGGATAACATTGAGAAAAACAGGAATTCCAGAACATTAACTGTGCTCATGAGGAATCTGTGCATGGATCAGGAAGCAGTCGTTTGAACAGAACATGGGGACACTGCATGGTTTAAAGTCAGGAAAGGCATCAGGGTTATATCTTTTCACCATACCTTTTCAGTCTGTAAGCTGAGCCAACAATCTGCGAAACTGGACTGTATGAAGAAGAATGGAGCATTAGGATTGGAGGATACTCATTAACAGCCTGTGTTACACAAGTGACACAACCTTGCTTACTGAAGGTGAATAGGATTTGAAACACTGATGACCACTCGTCGGGTACTGAGAGTTCCCCTATGAGCAGGGTTGGAGATGGGGGCGCCATCGAGATTCAGGAAAAAGATAGTCACAAAAAAGTGGGATCAGGGGGCTAACGGTCATCACAGCCAAGAGCGCAGAACTAAGCTTTATTAGAGTATTTATAGTTTGTACTAGGGGAGGTTAATCTCTTTAACATTAAAGAGTTAAAGACATCCAGATCTGTTTCATTCCTTATCTAAAAGGGAGCTGTTTTCCATGTCCTTTGTTTTCTCACGGTTTTCTGTGATTTATCTCTTTGATCTGGATGTGCTCTTAGGTCGCTTGTAAGTTAAAGGACTCAAGATGTTAATATTATGTCCCCTAGTACAAAAGGTAAGGCAGAGTTGTGATAAATGGTATATGGTGGCTCAAAATGGCCATGGTCACATTAACAGTGTCTGTAATTCCCACAACCACCACCATCGGTATAGATTACATCTCAACATCAAGAAAACAAAAACCCTCACAACTGGACCATTAAGCAACATCATGGTAAGTGGAGAAAAGACGGAGGTTGTCAAGGACTTCATTTTACTTGATTCCACAATCAATGTCCATGGAAACAGCAAACAACAGTCAAGAAATCAAAGATGCACTGCACTGGGAAAATCTGTTGCAAAAGATCTCTTTAAAGTGCTGAAAATTAAAGATGTTACCTTGAAGACTAAGGTGCTCCTGACCCAAACCATAGTATTTTCAATCACATCATATGCATGTGAAAGCTGGACAGTGAATAACAAACACCAAGAAAAATTGACTTTTAACTGTGGTGCTGCTAAAGAATATTGAGTATACCATGGACCGCCAAAACAACGGACCGCCAAAACAACAAACAGATCTGTCCTAGAAAAAGTACAACCAGACTACTCCATAGAAACAAGTATGGCGAGACTATGTCTTTCATACTTTGGACATGTTGTCAGGGGCAGTCAATCCCTGGAAAATGACATCATGCTTGGTAAAGAAGAGGGTCAGTTAAAAAGAGGAAGGCCCTTGACAAGATGAGTTAACACTGTGGCTACAGCAATAGGATTGACCATGAAAACCGTTGTGGTCAGGGCGCAGGGCTGGGCAGTGTTTTATTTTGTTGTACATAGGGTTGCTATGAGTTGGAACTGACTTGAAAGTCCCTAACAACACACAACATGCTGTTAGAGTTTGTTTTATGTATTTTGGAGCCGTATCATTGCATATATATTTATTTATTATGTCTTCTTGGTTGTACTGACCCTTTAATCATTATGTAGTGTCCTTTATCTTTTACAATGGATTTTGCTGTAAAGTAAATTTTATTGAATATTAATATTGCCATTCCTGCCCTTTTGTGGTTATTGTTTGGTGCACTTTTTGCATCCTTTGAGTTTTAGTTTGTTTACGTGTTTGTATCTAAGCTGGGCCTGTTGTAGACAGCATATAGATCAATTGTGTTTTTATCCATTCTGTCCTCTTTTTGTCTCTTTTCTGTTGCATTTAGGCCTTACGTTCAGTGTAAATTTTCAGGGGCATGAGTTTATTATTGTCATTTTGATATACTTGTGTATGGCTTTGGCAGTTTCTTTGTTCCACGTAATTTTCTGTCATGTATTCCTTTTGGCTGTGTTTTCTTTTCATCTTTTCATTATCATTGATTTTGTGTTTGCTGACTGTGATTTTCTTCTTTTTTATTTTGGTGGGTAGGTGTCATGGATTGACTTGTGTCCCCCAAAAAATATGTGTAGTCATGTGGCTGGGCCATGATTCCCAGTATCTTGTGACTGTCCTCTATTTTTTGGTTTTCCTATGCTGTATGTTGAAAGATTAGAGTGGGACTGTAAATCCCTTTACAAGATCACCTCCTTGCTCCACTGTAAAGGGAGTTTCCCTGGAATATGGCGTGCCCCACCCTTAATCCTTTCATCCTACAAGAGATAAAAGGAAAGGGAAGCAGACTGAGAATTGGGAACCTCATACCATCCATCAAGCAGCACCGGGAAAAGAGTGCGTCCTTCAGACCTGAGGTTCCTGTGCCAAGACACTACCTGGACAAAGACTGATGGGGTAGGTTTTGCTTTGGAATGGTGCTGCTTGTCTCAGTATGTCTGTGCTGTGCCAGTTCAGCTAGTAGCACATTGGCAATCCTGCAATGTGTAATTCTTTGTTTCTACTGTTTTTAAATTGTCTCTCCTTCTACCTGTCACTTAGTCTGATTCTTCAGCATTGTCTTTGTTGCTTAGGATTCCTAGATTGTCATCTATGTTTGATTCACTTGTTTCTTCTTTTGTGTCTTTGTTGTAAGAGGGACAACAGGAAGTTGTCACCATCTTGGCACTTCCTCGTGATCCTAAAGTTTTGATTATGAACTGTTGGAAGGATGGGGTTGCCATTTACTATAGGAAGAAGCCTTGGGGGAAGAAAATCAGAAGGCTGTTTTGATATGTTAAGTTTAAGGTGCTCTAATTTTTTTAAAAAAATAAATAAACAATGCCCTTGTGGAAATTAAGCTTGTATTTTTCTTTTTCTTCTCTATAAAAGGAATGTCACTTTGGTTGACTTCAGTAGGGATTATCATCTTTGAGTCATCAAAGGTAAATCCCCTCTGAGAGTGAGGGTAGAGTTCCCTGGAGGTACTAGAAGGAGAGCAGGTGCACTGCATCACCTCAGAAATGGGGTATAATAAGAACTTTTTTTGAGTATATTAAAAAAGTGGCCATATGTCTGGGTGGAAACTGGGAGAAAAGAATATAGTTGGGACTCTGGAACTGTGAAGTAGTGGGAGCCTGAAAAGTATTGTAGCATAACTTAACAGCATGAGCTCTAGAGCCATACTGATTTGGTTCAGACTCCCAGTTCTCCCAGTTGCTGTGTGACCTTGACAAAATCACTTGACTTATCTGAGATTCAGTTTCCATATTTGTAAAGTGCAGACAACAGTAATAAAGCCTGTCTCTTAAGGTTCCTGGGGATGACGTGATTTCTTTGATCAATATAGTCCTATTCAGGCTATCTGTTTTTTCTTGTGTAGATTCTAGTTGTTTTAAAAGTACTTAGAAGAAGTCCTGGTAGTGAAATTTTTAAGTGCTCAGCTGCTAACTGAAAGGTCAGTGATTTGAATACACTAGCAGCTCCAGTGGAGGAAAGACCTAGTAATACGTTCCCATAAAAACTACAACCTAAAGAATGCTATGGGAGAGTTCTGCTGTGTCACATAGTAGTGCTATGAGTCATAATTGACTGAACAGCACACATCAGCAATAATGAAGTACTCAGAGCAGTGCTTGGAGTGTTACAAGTGCCCAAAACATGAGCTGCTATTAGGAGAACACAGACCTTAGCACTGAGATCCCTTTTCCACTTCCTTTTTCACTCTTCACACACTGAAGAGTTCCCAGAGTCAAAGTTGTTTGGAATTCGATCTAGTTGGAGGAATTTCTCTAGGTGGACATAATAAGGATTCACTGATTTAACCAAGTTTTACAGAGTAGCAACCATGAGCAGCACATTCTTCTAGGGTTAGAGACATAGCGGTAAGCACAGACAGGGGCTTGGAAGTCATGATACTTACCAAGACAGGTAAGCAAGTAAATACACAAGAACAGTATCAGCTAGTAAGACACTGTTATTATAGGAAATAAAGATAGTACACTGTGGAAGACTGGATGTTAAGGGAAGGTCTCTGAGGAGGTGATGTTTATGCTGAAATACAAATGAGAAGTACCTTTGCGATGGCTGGGAGAAAGAATATAAGTGTAAATGCCCTGACTTGGTGTATTTCAGAACTAGAAAGAAGGCCAGTGTGGCTGGAACACTGTGGGAAAGATGACAGTAATATACTTCACAGCAATACAAAATGAATGAGCTGTAGTTATATGCAATAATATAATTTCACAAACATAAGTAAAACAGGGAAAAGCCACAAAGGAATGCTTATTATATTTATGTAAAATTCAGAAAACCAGATAAACTAAACAATAGTGTTTTGTGCATGCTCAGGTGTTAAAAATAAAAGAAAGTGGTTATTATAAAGTTAATATGATTATGATTCAAATTTATGTACCAACTACTAATCCCCGAGATAAGAAAATTAAAAATGTCTCCCAGCTTCTGCAGGCTGAAGCTGATAAAATATGCAATCAAGATGGGTTGATAATTACTGGTGATTGGAATGCAACAGTTGGAAGCAATGAAGAATCTGTAGTTGGAAAATATGGTGATAGAAATGACACCAAAGATCATACAATAGAATTTTGCAAGACCAATGACTCATTCACTACAAATACCTTTTTAAACTACATAAACGGAGAGTATACCAATAGCCCTCTGTCTCAAGAACAGATTTGACACCCTAAAACTGATGATCAAAGATCCAATAAGCTGTGGAGTGGCATCAAGGACAGCATACATGAAGGATGTAAACACTCATTAAAACGGCAGGAAAGAAAGAAAGCCGAGAATGGATGCCACAGGACACTGAAACTTGCTCTTGAATATAGAGTAGCTAAAGCAAATGGAAAAAAGGATGAAATCAGAGAGCTAACCAGAAGATTTCAAAGGGTGGCTCAAGAAGACAAAGTATTTTAATGAAATGTGCAAAGACCTAGAGTTAGAAAACCCAAGTGGAAGGACATACTTAGTATTTCTCAAGCTGAAAGAACTGAAGAAAAACTTCAAGCCTCAATTTACAGTTTTGAAGGATTCTAGAGGAAAAATATTCAGTGACCCAGGAAGCGTGAAAAGAAAATGGAAGGAATATACAGAGTCACTGTACCCAAAATAATTTGTCAGCCTTCAACCATTTTCGGAAGCAGCCTGTGATTGAGAACTGATGGTACTCAGGGAAGAGGTCCAAGCCACACTGAAGACGCTGGTGAAAAGCAAGAAGGCTCCAGGAATCGATGGAACGCCAACTGAGAAGTTTCCACAAATGTGTGCAGTGCTAGAGGTGCTCACTCACGAAGGCCAAGAAATGTGGAAGACAGCTACCTAGCCAACCAACTGGAAGAGATCCATATTTGTGCCTATTGCAAAGAAACTGCCAGGAATTGAAGCCAGCTTAGAGGAGGAAGTGGATCAAGGGCTGTCACTGCTGATGTCAGGTGGATCTTGGTTGGGAAGCAGAGAAGACCTGAAAGATACTGACCTGCATTTTGTTACTATGCAAAGGGATCCAACTGTGTGGATCCTAATAAACTATGGGTAATACTGCAAAGGGATCCAACTGTGTGGATCCTAATAAACTATGGGTAATACTGCAAAGAATAGGGATTCTAACAACATTTAACTGGCTCACAAAGAAACCATGTAGACTAAGAAGCAACTGGTCAAACAGAACAAGGAGAATGGTGCAGGGTTTAAAATCAGGAGTATATCACCATACTTACTCAACCACTATGCTAGGCAAATAATCTGAGAAATTGGACTGTGTGAAGAATGTGTAATCATGATTGATAGCCAAATCATGATTGATGGAAGACTCATTAACAACCATGATATGTAGATGATACAGTCTTGCCTGTTGAAAGTGAAATATGTACAAATAAAGAACATACAAATGAAGAACAAAGAGTGAAGTTCTCAGTATGGATTTCACCTCAACATAAAGAAAACAGTAATCACCTCATTGCATGCAAAAGCTGAGCAATGAATAAGGAAGAGCAAACAAGAACTGACGCCTTTGAATTAGGGTGGTGGCAAAGAATATTGAATTATGCCATGGACTGCCAGAAGAATGAACATGTCTGTCATGAAAGAAGCACAATCAGAGTGGCCCTTGGAAGTCGAAATGGTAATATTTTGTCTCATGTGCTTTGGAAAATGTTATTAGGAGGGACCAGTACTTGAAGAAGGGTGTCATGCCTATTAAAGTAGAGGGTCAGCAAAAAAGAGGAAGACCTTCAATGAGACAGATTGTAACAGTGGCTGCAACAATGGCCTTGGACATAGTAACTGTCATGAAGATGATGCAGGACCAAGCAGCATTTCTTTCTGTTGTGCATAGGGTGAGTCACTGTGAGTCAGAACTAACTTGATGGTACTTAACAACAACCACATAATAAATCAGAATAGTTGTTACCTTTGAGGAGTAGGGCAGAAGCTATTATTAGGAAGGGGCCACCATGGGAGTTTTTGGAGGTACTGGCAACATTCTTTTCCTTGCCATCGTTGGTGGTTGCATGGATATTCACTTTCTGTTGAATCACTGGAAATCCTGGTGGCATAGCAGTCAAGAGCGACTGGCTGCTAACCGAGTCAGCGTTTTGTTCTGTTGTACATTGTGAGTCTGAACTGACTCAAAGGCACCGACAACAACAACCACATAATAAACTCAAGTTAAGGGTTACCTCAGAGAAGTAGGTCAGGGGCTATTATTAGAAGGGTGCCACTAAGGGACCTTTGGGGGATACTGGTGATGTTCTCCTTCTTGTCATGGTTGGTGGTTGCATGGATACTCACTTTCTGTTACATCACTGAGCTATACTTCTTTGTGCACTTTTATGTATGTATATTATATCTCATAATTAAGGTTAACTCATTGACACATGGCTGTTGGTCAATTCCAACTCATAGAGACCATATAGGAGAGAGTACGTCTGCACCACAGGGTTTCCAAGGAGTGGCTGATGGAGTCAAACTGTTGACCTTTTGGTTAGCAGCAAGACTCTTGCTGATTATAATAATGGTGTTGGTACTTGCCATGGCACTGTAGAAAGGCATTTAAATGGAAGGTAATAAGAGTATGGAACTGAATTTTTTCTGATGTTAATGGATCTTCTATTGCCATCAGAAGTATTGGGAGAAAGCCTTGTAAAAGATGAAGTGAAAATTTTCAATTACGCATACCACTTGAGTGAGTGGCATCTGGGGTCTCAAAAGCTAACAAGGTGCCATCTAAGTTATACCATTTGGTCCCAATCCAGGTGGACCAGGACTAGATGAAGGATATCAATGATAGGAGGGCAGTATGAGCCCAGCTGATGGAAGGTGTTATATAATCCAGAAACTAACATGAGACCAGAAGACTCAGATGGTGCCCGGCCACCACCAATGACTACGGGCATGAGGTGCACAATATAGAGGCCTTGACCTGGCAGCAAAAACTTAAGCGTCTAGAACTAGAACTCCACCTAACAACCACAACTGATGTCCCTTAGACTGGAGGGGCACCTCGGAGGATAGCCCCCAGACTGTCTAACCTGAAGCCACATCCAGCACCAACGCTAGCTCCACAGACAAAGACTGAACTGGAGTGTATAACATATTCAGTGATCCTGGTGCTCAACAATCTTTCATATATATACATATATACACACATACATACATACATATATATACTCACACACATGTGGGTACTGGAGGCAAGAAGATCTGGGGGCAGGTCTTAATAAGATAGGCATGAGAACTTCTGGATGAGGGGAGTGTGCTGTCACAGCAGAGTGGGGAAGGGAGGGGAGAGCACTTAGAGGGAAATAATGGCATGAGTTCCAGATGTTATATGGCAAATTGATATGGACTGTATACTTTTACTTAAACCACAGTAAAGTTTAGTTAAAAAAAAGATACAGAATTTTCAACGAAACAGAAGAGCAAATGCTGGAGATATATTCATTAACTCCTCTTTGCCTTTTTAAAATGATAACCAGGAAAGAGGCTCAACAAAACAAGCAAGTAAATATTAGTCGGTATCGAAGAGCTAAACAGTTCGTATTTTAAAAGAGCTCTGAAATCCTACAGGGTATATTTCTTTCTCAAGGTGTTTTAATCCCAATTTAACAGTTCATGTAGTATAGTGGGAGTCCTTGAGTGGAGCAAATGGTTAGCGCACCTAGCTACTGACTACAGGATCGGAGGTTTGAATCTCTCCAGAGTCGCCTCAGAAGAAAACCCTAGTGATCCACTTCTAACAAATCAGCCACTGAAAACTTCATGGAGCATCGTGTGCTCTGATACCTATGAGGTCATCCCGAGTCATCAAGCTGTTTAACTTGATGCCAGCTGCTTAAGGGTAAGGTTTAAGGTAATACATTGAAGGTTTCCATCTTAAATATTGTTAAGTCAACACAAAACAACCAAACCCATTGCTATCAAGTCGATTCTAACTTAGAATGATCCTATAGGGCAGAGGAGAACTGCCCCGTAGAGTTTCCAAGGAGCACCTGGTGGATCTAAACAGCTGAGCTTTTGGTTTCATCTGTAGCTCTTAATCACTACATAACTAAGGGTTTCCTAAATATTATTAGCTAATCCTTTTTTTCTTTTTCATTTGAAGTAGTTTATCCATTTTTTTCTGTTTCTTTTATGTACATGACTAGTAGTCTTAATTTATTTTTACTTAATCTTAGGATTGGAAACCCTGGTGGCATAGTGGGTTAAGTGCTACAGCTGCTAACCAAAAGATTGGCAGTTTAAATCCACCAGGTGCTCCTTGGTCGGTTCTACTGAGACCTCTAGGATCTCTGTGAGTTGGACTTGACTCCATGGCAGTAGGTTTGGGATTTTTGGTTTGGTAATTTTAGGATTAAGGATTTTCTATCATGTTATGAAGAGAGTCAATAAGTTCATTAACAAAAATCCACTTTCTGATAACTGGTTCATGATTGTCAAGTGAGATCTACTGAATATTGTGTGATCTGTGGCCTAAGGTGTACACCTAGGCTCCACTTGGGTCCTCTCGGGTGAGTCAGGCTCACAGCGCTTACTGACTGGCTAAATGTTTTGATTTGTTTTTCTTTCCTTAGTGCCTAAAAAGTGCATTGACACAGTGGAGGAAAAAAGACTTACAAGTTCTTTGCAGGTAAATTTTTTATCTGCAAAAATCTGAAGTACAAAAGAGAGTGACAAAGATTTTCACATTTTGTGCATTTCTTTGGTCACCTTCCAGCATTAGAATGAATTATTCTTCACTTATGATTTTTGTGTGAACTTCCCGGCTCTTCACCCGCAGCTTGTTGACCTGGGACTCTGCGATGTCAGCCCGCTCCTCGGCCTCCTCCAGCTCGTGCTGGATCTTGCGGAACTTGGCAAGGTTGACATTGGATTGTTCCTCCTGAGAACAATTGCATTTGTGAGGGAAAAAAAAAGGTTTAGAATTTCTAGATTCTTAGGTTAAATGAGCCTTCAGGTTTTTGGTTTTTTCGTTTTCTTTTTAACTAACAAATGATTCATTCCAGTAAATATTTCAAGAGAATTGCTCTTGAATTTTTCTTTTTATATTAACTTCTTTCATATTCTTGAACTCATGAGTGACAAAGGAGCACAGGTGACATTTGTCTCCAAGTTCTAAACAGAAAGTATAACACTAGAGCAACTATTAAATACTGCTCGGTTTCCAGCCTTATTTTTTCCAGAATTCTAATAAAAGAACCAGAGCTTTTAAAAATACAAGAACACACTCTCTATTATCCCAAAATTCTAAAAGCTTTGAATATAAATTAATGCCCTGTGAATATAAATTATTGTCACTTAATGCAGTTGATGAATTAAACAAGGAGTTTATGGTTTCCTGAGAGTCTAAGTGGTGACTGACTATGCTTGAACATATAGCAGTGAATTTGAGAAGGCCAGTCCTATTTTAGTCTCCTCTTTCCAAAGCTTATTAAGAATCCTCCACAGTGTAACATTCAAATGTAGAATGTTCTTCGAGTTTAGAACTGCTAAATAATATAGCTTGGGAAAAGCCTCAGATTTTCCTCTTACAGAAGGAAAAGATAAAGTGGCTTGTCCAACGTTGGTGTGTGTATGTGTGTGTGTGTTCACATGTGTCTGCATCTGTACACAAATGTATGCATTTGTCATCATTCTGCCTCTCAGGCTTTAGAAACCAGTGTAAAACAAAAAGCCATAAATGAATAGAGGAACCAATATGTACTACGTAGCAATGTGTGTTCATACTTAGGAAATTGATATTGTTTATTATTTCAAATGAATCACAGGATGGAGAAATAAGGTAGACTACCAAGAATCTGGTGGTTTGAAGGTAATTTATGGAACTTCTGAGCTCCAGATTCTTATATTCAACTACTTACTTGGCATCTTCTGTTGTATTTTTAATGGCATTTCAAACTTAATGTATCCAAAACAGAATTCCTGTTTTCTTTTCGCCTTGCAAATCTGTTCTTCCCTTACTTCCCTATTTTTAGCGAGTGTTATAGTATCTCCTGCTTACCCAAACCATGAACTCAATGAGCTAGCCTTGATTCACTTTCTTTCGTCTTCTGAATGCAGCCTACTACTGTATCTTATGCTTTCTACATCTGAAATACATCTTGAATCTCTACACTTCACTCTGTCTGCTCTAGCATTACCTTAATCCGAGCCACAGAACCACTTGAAAAGCATCCTAATGGGTCTCCCTCCATCTACCTGTTTTCCAACAATCCCTGCTTCACATAGTAGCCAGAATATTGTTTTTCAAAAAATGTAAGTCAGATAATGACTGACCAACCTTAAATCCCTCCTGTGTGTGACTTTCCAGTGCCCCACTGTACTTAAAATTAAATCCCAACTCCTTATCATGGCCTAGAAGCCCCTGAAATCTGCTTCTTCATAGCTTTCCTGCCCTATCTCTGCCACTGTCTTGCTTGTTCCTATGCAACCACACTGCCCTTTTTTCTTTTCCTTGACCCACCCTATTTTCCACTCAAAACTTCTGTATTTGCTCTTTCCTGTCTCCAGAGCATTTTTATCTAGCTCATCATGTGGTTGGCTTCTTTGCTTTATTATTATTTTTTCCATTCCTCATGTCACCTATCCTTACTTTCATTCTTCCCATTAAATTGGTCTGGAAGCTTACGCTCAACCTCTCCAAGTGGTCCTGAACTCACCGCTTCCTCAGCTTGTCTCTTGTAAGCTTTCACCTTTGCTTGCAGTTTGTCTACAAGGTCCTGGAGCCTGAGAACATTCTTGCGATCTTCCTCAGTCTGAAACAATATTTTAAAGAGTGAGTTCCTTGAAATCATAAATACCATTGTATGTTTGGTTGTACATCCGTTGCACACTGGAGTGAAAACCAAGAAAGACCTTTTTCCTTACCTGGTAAGTGAGCTCCTTCACTCTTCTTTCATGTTTGCGAAGACCCTTGATAGCCTCAACATTGCGCTTCTGTTCATTTTCAACTTCTCCTTCAAGTTCACGTACCTGCAGGAATATGGGTGTTGTAAAGACATCCACTGTGATTTACTCACTCAGTTGTATTTCTCCTTCAAATGACTCATATTGCTTTACTTTCTCTGCTTTATATGTAGTTTTTGATGCCATAGTCTATGTAATCAGCTCCATTATAAGCTCTTGGGCAGTAGGGACTGTCTTTTGTTGATCTGTGTATACTCCACATCATCTAGCAGCGTTAAGTATTTAAAGTCTTTTGTTGGATTGAAACAAGACGGAAATGTATGCAGATCAGAAGACCTACCCTGGCCTCCAGCTTCTGGATCTGCTTCTTGCCCCCCTTCAGGGCCAGCTGCTCAGCCTCATCCAGACGGTGCTGCAGGTCCTTTACTGTCTGGTCCAGGTTCTTCTTCATCCGCTCCAGGTGGGCGCTGGTGTCCTGCTCCTTCTTCAGCTCCTCAGCCATCATGGCGGCCTAATTAGCAATAAGACATAACTGATTAAGAGATCCAAGATGTCACATCAACATTCAAATTTAAATACCACGTTTTGCCTTCCACTCACATCAGTGATGGCCTTCTTGGCCTTCTCTTCTGCATTGCGGGCTTCCTGGACAATGTCCTCCATTTCTCCCTGGATTTGGGAAATGTCTGTCTCTAGCTTCTTTTTGGTGTTGATCAGGCTGGTATTCTGGTAAAATATAAATTTAAAAATTTTAAGTATACAAGAGCAAAGTTTGAATGTCCAGCATACTAACAAACTCACAAACTAATTAATTTCCATAAATATAACCCTCTTAATTCCACAGATGATCTGTGTGTTTTTTTAAGTCAACTTTCAATGTCGTAATTCATATAAACAAAAATATCACTAATCTAACAAATATTTCTAAATTTTTCCCCCATGAAACATTATGAATAAATTTTAAACTAATCGGCACTTGGCTGGCTTGGCTAGTACTAAGAGTTGAGCAGGAGTCCCAGGATGGTACAATTGGCTAGACACTTGGTTATTAACCAAAAATTTGGTGGTTTTCAACTCACCCCGAGACACCTCAGAAGAAAGGACCTGACCTACTTCTAAAAGATGACATTTTTGAAAAGCTTATGGAGTGCAGTTGTATGCTGCACACATGGTGTGGTCATGAGTCAGAATTAACTGGATCGCAACTGTTACTTTTGGGGGTTGGTTTTGGTTTGGGTTTAAGATTTGAACAAGAATTTCACTTCCCTTCCATTTTATTATTTTTTTATTGTTCTATTATTATACCCACCTGGGTGTGCAGGAGCTGGACACGCTCACTAGCATCAAGGAGCTCCTGTTCTGCAACTCTCCTGCTCCTCTCTGTCTGTTCCAGAGTGGCCCGCAGCTCCTCAATCTCAGCTTGCAGCAGGTTGGATCTGCGCTCAACCATGGCCAGCTGTTCCTTCAGGTCCTCCTGGCCCCGCAGAGCATCATCTAGGTGGAGCTGGGTGTCCTGGGGGGTGAATGCAGTCATTGAGACATTATGTTCCTAGAGCTGAATTTGGTCCAATTGCTGTGGGCTGTCTCTGGAAGGCATTACCTTGAGGATGCTTTGGGTGTTCCTGTAGTTCTTCAGGGCCTCAGCGGCCATGCGGTTAGCATGGTTCAGCTGGATTTCCATTTCATTGAGGTCGCCCTCCATCTTCTTCTTGAGCCTGATGGCATCATTCCTGCTCCTGATCTCAGCATCCAGTGTGCTCTGCATGGACTCCACGATTCTAATGTGGTTTCTCTTCAGCTGGTCAATTTCCTCATCTTTTTCTGCAATTTTCCTATCGATTTCAGACTTGACTTGGTTCAGCTCAAGCTGGATGCGCAGGATCTTTCCCTCTTCGTGTTCAAGGGAAGCCTTAGTGAGAGTAAGGGCAACATTAGCAGGGGAATGGAAAGTATGATATTCTAGAAATGAGAATTAGTTCCTGGCTTTGCCCTGCAATGCACATCCTTATTGTTATAAAAAAATTTATGTTGGGTTGGTTTTACATCTGTCTCCTTAGCTGGACTGTTCCCTTGAAGGCAGGTTCTTTCCTTAGTCATCTTTGCTTTCTCAGGGTAACCCAGTTCCTGAGACACAGTCATGTGCGCTGTATACATGGTTAATTGTTCATCCTTATGCTTAGTACACAGAGCAAAAAATATTTTCATTTTCTTTTGATTTACCAATCCTTGTGTGCAATAGAACCTGACCTCTTGTAATCATTTTAGAGTACATGATATAATGTCTACCTCTGCCTCCTCTAAAGCAGCCTGAAGTTCAGATTTCTCTTGTTCAACTTGCTTCTTTACTTTTTCCAGTTCATGGATACGTTTCCCTCCTTCTGCAATCTGTTCAGTGAGATCAGAAATCTCCTCTGTTGGAAAGCAAAAATGGAGAAATTACTTCAGAGAGGTTAAACGCTCTTTCAACCCTTTTGTTATAGAAAAGGTGACATGCACTCACGTTGCAAATTCTTGTTTTCCCTCTTCAAGGTTTCAAGTTGGTCTAAAGATTCCTCATAAGCATTCTTAACTTTGAACAGCTCTGTGCTGAGTGAGCGAGACTCCTTTTGGGAAGCTTCAAGTTCAGCGTGCGTTTCTTCATACTTCTGTTTCCATTCTGACAAGATCTGAGGGACAAGGACTAGTCAAGAAATGCAGTGGAGCATATTGGGTGGCCTGAAAGCCGTTTAAGCAGGCGGTTCTCAAACAGAGCTGAGATGATCTGTGACTGAACAATCATTTCAAATGAGAAAAGTAGAAAACCAGAGAAGTCCCTCACTTGCCCATGAACCAGAGCAACTGAGAACGGCTCTCTGATGGTTTAGATAAGAACCACTGAAGGTGGCAGGCTACAGTTAATCCCATACTGAGTGCTAAAGTAGCAGCTGATGCACAATACCTTGTCAAAGTTCCTCTGCTTTTTGTCCAGGGCTGCGCAGGCAGCGTTTGTTCTCTCCACGTCAATCATGAGATCCTCCACTTCATTCTGGAGCCTCTGCTTTGTCTTTTCAAGGGAAGCGCATTTGGCATTCACAGCCTCTACGTGCTCTTCAGCATCCTGCAGACGCTGGGCCAGCTTCTTCCTAAAACGTGAAATATGGAGATCAGAAGTATGAGGCTATCAGCACAACTGGGTGTATCAAAGTGGGAACAAAAGATGAATTCTTGGGCTTCAAATTTGACTTTTTTTAAAAGTCCAGTTCTGTATTAACTCATTCCAACTCCCTACTCACCAAACACTGGAAGCAACCCACGTTTCAGTACTGCCATTCTTCATAATCTGGCGTTAAGAACTTCTATGAAGTCAACATTTTGCCTTTCAGTGTAGGTGTTTTTTTCTTCATTTATAGAATATTGACATTTTCCCTGAATCACTGTTATTTGTATTTGTGTTACCACTAAAATTTCATCTGAGAGGGTAGAATCTGTCACTAATTTTTGTATTCTTTAGGCTATCATATTTATTAAGGACTCAGATGTTTGACAAGTAAATTCAAATTAAATAGACATAATTTTTTTTGAATTATATCCCCAGAGAAGGACATCATGCTCGCTAAAGCAAAGGGCCAGCAAGAAAGGAAGACCCTTAACAAGGTAGACTGACACAATGTCTACAACAATGGGCTCCAACTTGGCAAGGACTGTGAGAGTGACTCAGGACTGGGAGGTGTTGTATTCTTCTGTACATGGAGTCCATGGGGGTCAGAACTGACCTGACCGCACCTAAGGACAATAATTGTATTCTTATGTTTACTAGCTTTTGAATAATGCATTGATAAAATGAAATCAATATAAATTCTGCTTGGGGAGCTTCTGTCAGAATATCTTCTAGGGCATGCCCCTGGAACATTACAATTACAACTATATGCTTGTGTATCATTGACACACTAAATGATTGATGTCTCCTTAAACTTACTAATTTAGTAGGTCTCTTCCTGTCTCCCTCTTACTACAGTTGTCTTGAGATTTTGAACTCTATCAAATATTTAGTCCTTTATTAAACCTAATATTCTTTCTTTTTCATTACAAAATTTCCTGTCTACTTTTTTCTTTTTAGCAACACATTGCTTTTTCCCCTTTAAATTGCCATATTTTTACATCTCAAAGGAGGAGACGTGCTTCGGTGCCTGGTTCTTTTCTTCTGCGTGCCTATCAACCTGGACCACTTGCCCCTTTAGCCACTAAGGAAAAGGAGAGACACAGGAGAGTGCAACGAACCGTCATTGCATCTGCATCTGTGTGATGGAGTGAAGTCAGAAGTTCTCTTGTCATAATTACTGAGTGTCCTCTTTCTTTACATCCTTTCTCTTTGTACCCTTTACCACATTCTTCACCTGGACAACTGATTGTGTTTTTCTTGCTATGTTTGTGTTCATGTGTGTTTTCCCCCATAGTTTTCATATTTGTTTATGGAACAAAGGTCCTGTTTCACCGTGTAGTACTTGTAGCAGATATACTCTGGTTGTTAACGGAGATATTCCCAGAACGTACTTGGCCTCCTCCAGCTCCTCCGTGCGCTGGATGGCATCTGTCTCGTATTTGGTCCTCCACTGGGCCACCTCACTGTTGGCTTTGGACATTGCCCTCTGCAGCTCAGCCTTGGCTTCCTGCTCCTCCTCGTACTGTTCCCGCAGCAGGTCACAGTCGTGGCGGGAGGACTGCAGGGCGTGGGCCAGGGCGCTCTTGGCCTGGAAACAGAGATTGACAACTTAATTTTGCATTGTTAAAGTGGTATATAGTCTCTGAGTCCCTAGAGACCACCAGATTGAAATCTGTACAAGTAAACAGAAAATAAATAATCACAAAAATAACAATGGCAACAACAATAGGTAGCATTTACCTTTATCTCCTCTTCAAGCTGCCGTTTTAATTCCTCAATCTGCTGTGTGAATGCCTGTTTTCCCCTTGAGAGCTGAGAAACTAACGAATCCTTTTCATCTAGCTGGCGTGAAAATTCACCTATGAAGACCAAGATAACCCACTGTTGCTTCGGAAATTAAAGCTCTAAGTTGAAAACTGGAGTAGAGAAAGGGATCAGATGCAAAACATAATGGAGACTGTAGGTTATCAATAAACCGCCAACATCCAGCTCAACCCAGCGGAGCACATCCACGTAACATGTGAGATATGGAGAGCTTTGAGGAAGATTAGATGTTTAAGAGCAACACAAAAATTTTGGAAGATATTTAAGATTATTTGACTGCAAGATAAATTGATGGAGACACTGAAAAGAAGCATAAATCAAAACAACAAAATACTGAGGTGCTTTTTATCTGAAGTAGTAGTATTGTATTTGTTTCTCTTTCACTGGAAGATAATTGGAGTGAAAAATTTATGCTGTGGAAAATGGAAGACTTGGAGCAATTGCTCCTCTAACTAGAAGTGATATTCAAAATAAAACTCTAGAAGCACTCTTGTATTGCCAAGTGCCGTCGAGTCGGATCTGACTCATGGCGACCCTAGGGGCCAGGGTAGAACTGACCCCCAGAGTGTTCAATGATCACATATCTCTAATCCCTATAATGGGTTGGTTTATGAATAACTAATCAACTCTCAAACTAAATGCCATTCAAATTTGTCTCAAATTCTGTAAGCACTGTAATACAGAAACACCCTAGGTATTAGAATGGGGAAAAAACCTTCCAGCATCATTTTTGAACTACTTGCCTGTAAGTCTTTTCTCTCTGACATTCAGTAAGTGTCACAACATTCTTTTTTCACCTGTTACTATTGAGTAACTAGCATTTTGATTCCTTGAGAATGCAGTTTTTCCTAAAGTGAACTGACCATCTGAATCACAATAAAGATTTTCATTTGAGACTTGTTCTAATATGGACAATTTTTTGAATGAGTATAAAAGAGCTAAGTGGTTGTTCAGTGCTCTGACCAAACATATTACTTTAATAGCCCAAATGACCTCATAGAACAGTAACTTGGGGACATACCTAGGTAGAAAGTTGAATCAATTAATAGAGAAAGGAGTAAAACCAGAGACTTTCCAGTTTGGGTAATCAAAAATCCACAATCCTCACTTAAATGCCTTTGGGATCAGTCTGATCATGGTCATGACTATTCCTCCTGGTTAACTGTGTTAGTTTCCAGCAATTGGCAAGCAGAAGGAAAACTTTTGGACAAGTCACTTCATCATTATCATAATCTGTCATCTTTAAGATGGAGATAACATTTCACACACCAGTGAAGGTACTAAGGTAATAAATAGCTCACAAAAGCCAGCCAAGTGCTGTCAAGTCAGACTCATGAAAGCATTTTGAAAAAGCGAAGAGATACTGAGAGATACACTTTACAATAACTTTTAAAGTGAAATCTACTTTAAAATGTTCAAAAAGTAAAGAGCTTGGAGTTCTCCAAAAAAAAAAAAAAATCACAAAAAATAGTCCATGTGTTCCTGCTAGAGTGTACCTCTCAGAGAGGTCATTTACACTCTCTCACTTAGTGCAGAGTTTTTCAGTAAATTGAGCTTCCCAGTCAAATTTGTCCTTCAAGGTCAACGCTCCTAGATAGCTCACCTGACTCGGTCTGTAAGCGTGCTCTCTGTGCAGACAGCTCATTGATAAGCCGCTGCTGCTCTTCCTCCTTTGTCTTAAGTTCACTCATTTGATCTTCCAGGGTACGGCACATCTTTTCAAGGTTTCCCTACATGCAAAAAGTAGTAGAAGGCATCTCAAGCAAGTGTTCAGCCCATGGGAAATTACACTAATCAGTGTTTCAGAGAAGCTCAAGTACCCATTTATTTTTAGAACCAAATATCTTAACAAACAAACAAAAACAACAGAGATCTCGGAGCATAATGGAAGGAGTCACAACTCGTAGACTAAACACACTGTCAGCTGGTTATTTTTAAATAGTAAGCACTTTGCTTCTACCACATCCAAGTTGCTCCAACATTCTAACCTTTCCCCCCCAGTTCTTCACCTTGCTTTGCCATAGTCTCCTCCTGCCACTTACCAATTATTCTTGAAAGGTTAATTCACACCTTTACTTACAGAAATCTCTTTAAGACTTAAGTCATGATGGTACCTTGGCTTTGGAGACCGTCTCCATGTTACTAGCGAGGTCATCAATCTCCATCTTCAGCTCGCTCTTCTCCTTCTCCAGCTTCTGTTTGACTCGCTGCAGGTTGTCGATCTGCTCCCCGAGCTCGGCCACACTGTCCGCATGCTTCTTCCTCAGGGTGGCCGCTGTGGCCTCGTGCTGCAGGGTGGCCTCCTCCAGGTCCCTGCGCATTTTCTGGAACTCAGCCTCCCGCTTCTTGTTCATCTCTATCTGGGCCGAAGTCGCCCCTCCGGCTTCCTCCAGCCGCTCGCTGATCTCCTCCAGCTCCCGGGAGAGGTCGGAGCGCTGCTTCTCGGCCTTGGCCCGGGAGGCCCGTTCTGCCTCAATTTCCTCCTCTAGCTCCTCAATGCGGGCCTGGGAATGGTGAAGAGCTCAGACTCAGCGCTTTATGTTTGTAACTGTGCCTCTTTGAGCGGGACGATGGAAATCATGTACTTACCTGCAACTCTTTGATCTTCTTCTGCAGCTGCATACCCAGGGCCTGTTCATCCTCAATCTTGCTTTGCAGATTGCTCATTTCAAACTCTTTCCTGTTAGAAAAGCACTTTAGGTCAGTTATAGAAATACTAATGGATAATTTTTCCCCATGAACCTTTTGTCCTTACTGCTTACTTTTTCAGCTTTTCATCAAGTTGCTGTTTGTCATTTTCTATATCCATTGTGGATTCTTGGGCTAATTTTAGGTCTCCCTCCAGTTTCCGCTTGGCTCTTTCTAGATCCATTCGGATTTTCTTTTCTTGTTCCAAAGACCCTTCAAGCTAAAAGTGAATAGTCTATGAATACAATTCCTGTGAACAGTTCCACCTTCCATCTCAAATCAAAATTTTAATGATCGTAGACCTTGTTTTTACTATTTTTAATATTTGAGTTAGAGAAGCCTGCCTCATCTATTCCACTCTAATTGCTATCTACCTAGCCCAAGTACTTATCATTTAAAAAGTAAAGTGAGCTTCATTATTTTATTATTGCAATAAACTACATCAAGACAGATATTTACAGTGGGTTCTCTATTCGATATTAGATCATCTTTGAAGCCAAGTTTATCTTCTACATTCTTTATTGGAATCCCACTTGTTCTTGTGATAGAAAACTCGCTGATTATCACAGCTACTGCACTCTTGTTGTCCTCTCAGCTCAGAATATTCTCTGTCTTCTGCTACATAATCTCCATAGTATATTCATCTTCTGTGCCCGGCAAAAGACCTGCCTTGTTTTCAAAGCTTTCCTTAGTGAGCCGTACTGACCTTTTTTTCCCTTCATTCTTTTTCCACATATTGTCTGTTCCTTAACTTTATTGATTTCTTCAGTCTACATCTTAGTCTTTGTAGCAGGAATGATGTCTTATACTTCTTAAACATAGGAAGCACTTGATAAGTACTTACTATATCCTAAAAACTTATGCTTACTTAGTGCGTTACCAAATCAAAGGTCATTTTTATATGGTTTAGGCTTACGTCATCCACTTGCTGTTCCAGCTTGGTTTTGGCCTTGGTCAGGGTGTTCACTTTGTCCTCCTCTGCCTGCAGGTCATCCAGGGTCTGCTGGTGGGCCTCTTGGAGGGCTTTCTTCTCCTTGGTCAGCTTTGCAATGGTCTCATCCAGGCCTGCCATCTCCTCTGTGAGGTTTTTCACCTAAAACAGATTAAGAAGAAGATGATCTCTCCTACAGAGTAGCTTAATTGATAGAATCTCTGCATAGCATCACAGAATATGGCTCATGCCTTGTGTTCTGAATTTATTTAAATCAGATGAGGGTGGTCATTACCTTGTTCTCTGTAGCATGTTTCTCCTTTTCAACTTTGGCCAGGGTCAGCTCAAGATCATCAATGTCTTTCTTGAGCTCTGAGCATTCATCCTCCAGTTTCCTCTTCTTGGCTGTCAGCTCAGCATTGATCTCTTCCTCATCCTCAGCTCTCTCAGTCACCTCTTTGACTTTGGCCTCAAGTTGGATTTTGGCTTTGATCAACTGGTCACATCTTTCTTCTGCATCAGCCAAGCTGTCAGCTTCCTGAGAAGGGATCATACATTTAGATTTTAGTTCCTTGAACATTTTCAGATCTTATTAGTATTTTGAGGCCTAGTAAGTAAATTGTCATTGGAAGCCTCAAGTTCATTTATTATTGGCTTTCCACCATTCAGCAGATATTTATTGTGCATTTATTATGGCACTGGAGATTTAAAAAAGAAATTTAAGTCGTAGTACCTGGTGTAATTGTGAAACAAACAGATGTATTATAGACTATAATTTGTTGGTAAACAATTTCAAATCAGTTATTTTTCTGTTTAATGTTTGCTTTTGGAGAAGCCTAAACCAAACAAAGAAACAAAAACCCACTTCCATCGAGAAACCTAGTATATGAAAAAATATGAAGAGTTGGCTATTACACTTCTTTCTGGGAGGGAAGACATGTCCTCTTGTGACAGCGCAGCTCGGAATTAAAAGGAGTACCTGGAAGAACTCAGGGATGAGGAGCGCGTTAGAAGGTAGCAGTCACGGGTGGAAAGGGGGAGTGCGCTGTCGCAGGGTGAGAACACGGCTAGTTACGTACCAGTGTATGTGCGGGGTCTTGTTTGACAGATTGTCTTGGATAGTAAACTTTCACTTAAAAAACAATAAAATATACACTTAAGAAAATAAAAGGTAGTGCTTAGTTGAAAATGTTTTTTAAAAAATGGCGGTGAGGGTTGTACAGCATTGTAAATATAATTAATGTCACCAAACTGTAGACTTAAAAATAATTAAAATGGCAAACTTTGTTACATATGTTTTACCACAACTAAAAAAAAAAAAAGGTAGAATTTAGTAAAGTAGCAACCAGGTTTATTAGAAAAAGGAATAGGAGTTGGAATATAAATTTTGGGAGGGCAGGGATCAAGTCTCTTGCTCAAAATGGTATCCCTAGTGCCTTCTTCATAAATATATTAAATGGCTAGTTAATGGTATGTTGAAAAGAGCATGTATTATACTCAAAGGAGAGGGGATGCTTAGATCAAGTCTGAGTTCCCCCTTTGGTTAGTCCTCTTTCTAAACCTCTCCTCAGCTTGGAAAACTCTGATCTGTACAGTGTACAAGGCAAGTCGCAATATAATCTAGGTATCTGCAATTCATGTTTCTTTGAATTATCTGATTATCTGTCCAAAACCTATAGGCCTAGCTGGGACCAATCTGAATTCCTCTTCTGAATCCAGAGAACTGGAGAGTAAACCTAATGTTTCTGTTGTCGATTTTGGTGTCAGAACTGAGCTTTCTTGTTATTTGGGCCATAGAAATGGGTTAGACAGTTGTCCTTGATCACACGGGTCTCCAGAGGCTTCTGGTTGCTTTCTGAGACATCCAGAAAAGAACAGAAAATTCTCTTAATTGCTCACTTCTATCATGCTTTGCATAAAAATGGATGTTATCTATAGAAAGTATTGTTGTTATCCCTTACAATGATTCTGTTCCTTCAAGTATTAGAGAGTTTCTAAAAATAGAGTTGACAGGGAAGTTGCCAGGGAACTGTAGATATAAAAATTCAGAATATTGGCTTCAAATTAATATGTTTCATCAAAAAGTCTGAGCCCCTCACTGTCAATGTTGTTCTTTTCTCATTATTCTTATTTGCATTTTTCAGTAGGGAAAATCTTCAAGAGCAAAGATCATCTACTTGCTGTCCACATTTTGTTAGGAATAACTAGATGGGGAAAAGAAAAGATATTTTTATTCTTCATCTCTCAAAACTGAAGAATCCTCGGTGTGATATATATGGAGTTGTGGGTTAGAAAAAATTAGTAACCATCCCCTTTGTAATGTGGTATCTAACTCTTTCTCTAGTGATTGCAGAACTGGAAATTTAGCATCAGATTGCCAAGAAATGGCTTCGCAATTGTACTTGGAGTCCAACTCACAGACTGAACTTGAAGTTGCAGGTCATTTTTCTCTTGCATTAGAGCTACCATTTTTTCTTCGAGCTCTTTCCTCTTTGCCTCTGACTTAGCCAGTTCCTCTTTGGTTTTCTCAAATTCTTCCTTCATGTTGGCCATCTCCTTCTCAGTCTCTGCACTCTTGAGGAGGGGCTTGATCTTGAAATACAGCTTCATCCAGGGCCAGTGCTTCACATTCATGAAGGCACGGACATTGTACTGGATGCAGAAGATGGACTCTCTGTAATGTGAAGAGAAATGTTCAAAGTCAGCGTACAGTAGGAAGCTGAGTTAAAGGGTCTAAACTGATATGGTTAAGCAAAGAATCCCTGTTCATACCTTCTCTCCACCATCTTCTGGTACTCCACTCTGGCCAAGAACCCTCTGCATCTGGCCTGGGTTCGGGTAATTAGCTGAGCCAGCTTGTCATCTCTCATCTCCTCTAGAAGCCCCAGAAGACCAGCTTTGAAAAAGACCTGCAGATGGGCAAAATGTCAGATTGTTAACTTTACATAAAGAAAAGGACAAGAGCTGCATCAGGTAAGATTAGAGAATTATTACCTTGGTGTGACCAAATTTATACTGGGTGTGGTCAACATCAATGGACCCAAGGAGCTTCTCAGAAGCTTTCTTGCTGTCAATGAATTGCCCTTCAGGGATAGCACTTGCATTTAAAACCTTGTATCTGTTCAAACCAAACAAATGATATAGCTGATCTCACCAACAAAAAAAAATCTTCCTAACTTACTATATAAACAACATAGCTGTTAAGTAGTCTAGCAAGCATAAACAAGAAACCCCATCTACCCCTTTATCTATTCTTCACATAGTCAAAGGACTTCAGACTTTTGGTCTGTCATAAGAATCTATTAGTTTAGTGTCTCTTCTCTTCAGTGTTAATGGAAAGCATAAAGAATTCTTTCATTTAAACATTAAACTAAAAAGAACCTCTTAAAATAATTCACCTCTGTTTGAAGTCTGCATAAAGGATCCTGCTTGGGAATCCTTTCCTGCAGATCCTAATGCCTTCAAGCACACCATTACACCTCAGCTGGTGCAGGACAAGTTCATGTTCCATGGCACCTAAAAGGAAGAGTACATGAACTTTACTAATTGTCTAAAGCAACCCACCAAACCTTGTCTGGATAATAGAAGTGTCTTACCAGGAGTTTTGGTCTCATTGGGGATGATACAACGCACAAAGTGGGGGTGAGTGCTCCGCAGATTGGTCATAAGCTTGTTCAAATTCTCCTGTGGAACCATATGTAGATTTCATTTTTTAAAAAATGCATTTTTTGTGCATTTGTAAACACAAACACGGGCATAATCATTGTGATACAGGATACTGACAAAATTCTGATGAAGAGTGTCCAGATTTGAATTTGCAAAGAGTTACCTCTGGAACTCCAACACTTCCCTCATATCCTCCTATTTCTTGTTTTTGTGCATTACAAATATCTTTGTCTACTATCTGTAGAAGTAGTTGTGGTGGTATTTTTTTCACTGCTGTTGAACTTCCTCGCATACTTTTTACATTTAATATAACATTCTAGACATAGGCAAATACTCTACCCGTATTCTTTTGTCCAGTGATGTGATCTAGCTTGGATCTGAATTTAATGCCTTCCTCCAAATTGCTCGTTTCTTTCTTTCCCCAGCTTTCACTTGTGTCTGCCCCACTGTCACATACTTATTCTTTGTCACAGGTGCAAAACTGTGGCCTCCTGCTTCTTCCATAGAAAGTGGCCCTTTACTAGCTCACTCTGAGAACTGGCAGAAAACTAATAGTCGTGTTACAAGTGCTAAAAGTTTCTCAACTCATGGATATCCTTGTCTTGCTGGAGCTTCAATTCAGTGCATCAGAGATACGCATTAGAGTTTGCCAAAAAAATTCTTCCTTAAAGAGTTATTTCTGACTGCATCTGATTTCTCTCTTTCCATCTTTTAATTCAGCCTTCACTTCCCACTATTGTACTTTTACTATCAATTTTCAAAATCACACACTTCAGTTCTATACTAACGTAACCCTAAGCCCCTAAACTAGTTGGATGCTTCAAAAGGCTCAACCCAAATGGCATGCTTTGCTTAATAATACCCCAGTGTAGCCCTTAAGTATTAAGTGTCAAATGACCACACTTCTCTTGCCCCAGAATTGAATTTTGTCATCTTGTACTGACTACTATAGTTTACTGTCATCCCTCCTGACTCCTGGCTCTCTTATATACATAGGTTTTCCCCCAGACTATCCCAAACTTCCCTAAAACTCAGTTCTACCACTGTCAGCAGACCTAAATCCTTGAGTCATAGCCATTTCTAGACTCCTGGAATATTACCTTCTCCTCCCTACCCAATAAAGTGCAATTTAACTTCCCAAATTCAATTGTAGAAAATGAAGTTTGTACCCTGAAAAGAGCAGACACAGTCTGGAAAGATGAACCCTTCTTCTTACCACCTTTCTTTCCACCACCAGCCTCTGCAGGACAAAAGAAAGCACGATCATTAAAAAAAAAAAAAAAAACAAACCAATCCAAAACAATACAAAAGCAAACCAATTGCTGTTGAGTCAATTACAACTCATAGTAATCTTGTAAGACAGAGTAGAACTATCTCAAAGGATTTCCAAGGAGTAGCTGGTGGATTTGAACTGCCAGTCTTCTGCTTAGCAGCCAATCTCTTAACCACTGTGCAACCTCACTAAAAACTCATTACTGTAAAGTCAATTCTGAATCATAGAGACCCTATAGGTCAGAGCAGAACTGCCCCACAGAGTTTCCAAGGAGCACCTGGTGAATTTAGACCGCCAACCTTTGGTTTGTAGGTGTAACACTTAACCACTGTACCACCAGGGTTTCATAGTACAGGCTTTCTCCATTTATGTCTTATATATTAAATGCAAAGATTCATTTTATTAAAAATGACCTGCTTCAGCAGCTGCTGCCCCGGAGAAGAGGTAAGCCAGAGTTTTCATGGAAGACTTCTGGTACAGCCCAACGACAGTCTCATTCAGGGGGTCCTTGTTCTTGTCAAGCCAGCCAGTGATGTTGTAGTCCACAGTGCCAGCGTAGTGCACCAGGGAGAAGTGGGCCTCAGGCTTGCCTTTAGCAGGCTTGGGCTTCTGGAAGTTGTTGGACTTTCCAAGATGCTGTTCATACAGCTTGTTCTTGAAGGAGGTGTCTGTGGCCTTGGGGAACATGCACTCCTCTTCCAGGATGGAGAAGATGCCCATGGGCTGGATTTGAAGGGAAAATGCGTGTAAGATAAGTAAGAGCTACAGTAATGAGGAGCAGAGGATGTGAGAAGAAGTTTCTAAGTAGATGTGGAGATAGGACAAGACACCTTCTCGATGAGCTCAATGCAGGCAGCCAGGTCCATCCCAAAGTCGATGAACTCCCACTCGATGCCCTCCTTCTTGTACTCCTCCTGTTCCAGCACGAACATGTGGTGGTTGAAAAACTGTTGCAGTTTCTCATTGGTGAAGTTGATGCACAGCTGCTCCAGGCTGTTGAACTGCAAAATAGAAGATACCAATGAACACACAGTGTAGAGCCAAATGTTCTCTTTGGTGGAAGAGTCTCTTCTCAGTTGGTTTGTTAGCCGAAACACCCTTTCTTTTAAGACTGTCTTAGGATGGTACGCCTTCCTTATGCAGGCCACAAGCTCCTTACTCCTTCCTATTCCTTTCTTGCTGCTGTTGGCTGGGAAGTGTCGCCACATTTTAGAATTATTCCTTAAATGGCAATAAAAGGCTCAAGTGATACTTTCCTGTTCAATAAAAAATATGTATGGTCTTGATCTTTTTTTTTTTTTTTAATCAGAAGTTTCTTAATGATTTATCTACTCCTGATTTTGTTATACAACTAGCTAAATTTGCCATTATGGTCTGTATGTCATTTTTAACAGTAAGAACCAAAAATTAAACATCTAACGTTTATTGAACATTTAGTATGTACTAGACACTATGCTAAGTGTTTTGTACAAACGACTGCACTTAATCCTCACAGCTACCTTCTGCTCATTTTTCAGATGATCTGCTCATTTCACTTAGAGAGGTAAAGTCATCTGTAACAAGTAAGGAGCTCTGTGTGGCCTCTGAAGTTTGACACTAGATCTTGTGCTCAGAACAACTTCTGGAGCTTGAGTCGATCTGTCCTGCCTACACTGTTTAGGACATCTAGCTGTAGACACAGCTGGTGATGATCTCATCTATAAGCACTAGCACCATATACAAAAGTTAGAGGTTCTACACCATGAATAACCCTTGCAAACATTATGCTAAGTGAAAGAAGTCAGTCACAAAGGGCCATATGTCATATGATTCCATCCATATAAAACATCAAGAATAGGCAAATCTGTAGAGACAGAAAGTAGATTAGAGCTTGCCAGAGGCTAGGGACAGAAGACGTGAGGACTGACTGCTTAGAAGGTATGGGGTTTATTGAGGTAATGACAATGTTCTAAAACTGATTTGTGATGATATTTGCTCATACCTGTGAATACACTAAAAACCATTGAATTGCGTATTTGAAGCAGGCAAAGTGTATAGCTGTGAATGATACCCCAGTAAGGTTGTTCAGATAATAATAATAACGATAAATACCTCAGAAGTTGTACATTAACACCTTGTTGTCTTGAAAAACAAAATTAGATTGCTCTTCCCACCCTGCTTCACGAGATTCTTCACTCTCTTTCTACATATGCTTGGGAATGGCTAAAACTCTTCTTGTCCTTGAAACTCAGAAATTTTCATACAGTTTCTCTTGGTTTCCTCATAAAATAAGGCACAGAAACGTGACCTCTGAAGCAGACCCGTTTGAGAGCCTGCTCTCAGGTAAGCCTTATCCCCTACACCGTGTGGGAGGTGTTCTCTCTGAGATGAGGAAGAGTTTCTCTCCAAGGCCATTGCCATCTTCTATACCTGGGTACTGCAGAGTTTAACCTAATGTTGAAACACATATTTTGCTTCTGTTTTAGGTAGATTGGAATGTTAAGGTCTTTCTTTGAGTTTGTCATTGTCTCCTCCAACCCTCACCTTTGCTGCCATTGTCACCTTTGTCATCTTTATCTTTTACTGAGTTCTGACTGTGTGCTTTAGGGACTGTCCTAAAGTCTTTGAATTCAGAAATCACCTCACTAGCCGTAAGGTCTCAGAAGTGAGTGACCTGGGTGCTGTACATGCACGTCCTAGTCCGATCTGCGCAGCCATCTGTCAGATACTCTGCTCTCAATTAAGTTCACAGAGCTAGGGGTTAATCGATGGAGCAGGAGAGTGAATCCTGGTCCTCTGCACTGCAAAGCCCATGCCCTTTCATGGACTCTCGGCCCACTGTCATGCACCACTTGAGTTTGTGTTGCAGCTGTTTCTCATAAACCGATGCCAATACTGACTGCAGCAGCAAGATTTGTAAAATTTTCTGTAACAAAGTTTCTGTTAACTCACGTCAAAAATCTCGAAGCCAGCAATGTCCAAGACCCCGATGAAGTACTGCCTGGGCTGCTTGGTGTCCAGCTGCTGGTTGATGCGGGTGACCATCCACAGGAACATCTTCTCATAGACGGCCTTGGCCAGGGCACCCACAGCGTTGTACACCTTCACAGACAGGACAGTGTCTGTCAGTGTTATTAAAGACATGTCATAAAAGCCTGGGCTGTGGCTGACTCACCAAAGAGCACTCACCTGCTGCACATTCTGACCTTTGGTGACAAACTCGTTGCCGACCTTCACCCTGGGATAGCAGAGGGCTTTGAGCAGGTCAGCAGAGTTCAGATTCTGGAGATAGGCTGCCTTGTCAGCAACTGCAGAGACAGAATGTAGGTATCCAGCATGACCGACATTAAGCCACACAGTTCGTGGGGGCAGAATCATGAGTGAACCGTTTATAGAACTCTGTAGGGTGGTAGGGTTGTAAATGCCCGTCTGAAACTCAGCTACAAAGGGGACATCAGTTTGCAATGGACTTTGCCTGTGTTCTTTCACTAAACTCAGATGGAGGTTCATTTGGTACCTTCGGTGCCATCTGGCTCAGCTTGCTCCTCACGCTGCTTTTGTTTGAATTTCATGTTCCCATAGTGCATTACTGCCCCTGTGAGCTTATAGATGGACGTTCTTTCATCAGAAGTGAAGCCCAGGATGTCAATGGCGCTCTGCCAGCAGAGATGATGAGACCAGTTAGGGGAGAAGAGATCAACTTATTTAGGAGAGTTTCTATTATATCCTAAGGTAACCACACCTACATTAAGTTACTATCATCATTCTCATAATGGATTTTTTAAAAGTATATGTGTGTATGTACTTACATCAGTGGCAATCAACTCTTCTTGGTCATCAATGCTGGGGACTGTGATCTCTCCCTGGCTGACAAAAGCGTAGTCATATGGGTTGGTGGTGATCAGGAGCATTTCTGGGTACGTAAAATTCAGAGCACATGTTTCACTTAGAGGATATATTTACCACGTATAATGTATATGTTGCATTAACTTGTGGCCTGTTAAGTTCTTACCAATTAGCTCTGGCTTCTTGTTAGACATGATTTGATAAAAAATGTGATAGCTTCTTTCTGCTTTTAGCTGGAAGGTAACTCTAGACTTCTCCAGAAGATCTGTAATGGGAAGTAGATGTTGGATTAAGAAGAAAAACGTGGAGTGATCCTGGAGTGATTTTGGAACTTGGGATCATTAGCTAAATTTCATCAGCCCCTTGTGACTTCCACTAAACATTTGCCTGGGTACCATGTGTTATAGTTCTGTGGACCCGTTGCAGTTGTTTGCACCACTCTAGGACAGAAACTGAAGACTGCCTAACCCGGGATGTATTCACTTCTCATATAGAAGATCCTTGGCACTTGAGATACAATTGATCCTTTTTTCTTAATTTGTTTTGTTGTTGTATAATTGACTGTTGATCATCTTTCCCTCCTTAGGTGCCCTCTCATTCTGTAGTAGAGGGGCTATGAAGAGCCCCATTTATCAAGGCTCATGCTAGAGAGATTAGGCTCAATCCACAGGCAACTCATTCATCCTTAGAAAACTTAGAAGTTCATCCTGAGGCTCAGGTACTTTAGACAAAGCTTACAGTTGCTGGCAGTTTCCACAAAATTACTAGCTTGTGACTGAAGTAAGTAAAGCACACGGGGGGCTACGGCTAAGGCTGGCATTAACCATGGGCATGTTTGGCAGCAGACAGGTATTCTACAAGCTCCAGGACCAGCAGGTGCTTCATGGTGTTTCTTCAAACCATCATTTGTCATTCTCAGATTCTGTTTAAGAGATTTTTCTACTCACATGTTTCAATATCAGCAGAAGCCAGCTTCCCTGTAGTACCAAAGTGGATCCTGATGAATTTACCCTTGCAAGTAAAAAAGATGATGTTATATGCAAAACTTGAAATTCCCAAGAGAGATGAAAATTTAATTGAGCCATGCTTTTTCTGGCATTTAAGGATAGAGAAGAGTTTCTGTGACTAAAGCACTTACAAATCGTGAAGAGTTGTCATTCCTCACAGTCTTGGCATTGCCAAAGGCCTCCAGTAAGGGGTTGGCACTGATAATTTGGTCTTCCAGAGTCCCCTACAAAGGAAAGAGCAGTGTGGGACTTGGATATTTCTGCGAGCCCAGACAGAACCTTGATTCTTAACGTGGCAACCAAACCTACCTGCATTTTGCCAGAGGTAGGTTCCTCTTTCTTCTTCTCCCCAGTAACTGCAATTGTTGCAAAGTACTGGATGACACGCTTGGTGTTCACAGTCTTTCCTGCCCCGGATTCTCCACTGTCAGACAAAGACCCAAAGTGTGTGAGAAGTTAAGTGCAATAACAAGCAAGAGATCTCCCGTTTGCTGGCTCTTGTATCTATTTCTACATCTGTCAGAATGCCTCCTAGATCTTTTTCTTTGATTGTTGTATATATCATATCACTTATTCTTTGTACTAATGAGAAATATAGAAATTAATTCACTATTTATTTAGGGCCTAGGGCTTTAAGTGTCCAAAAAGCAGTCACTCAATAAATTCATGATACATTAAACAATTAATAAGAAAATCTACCGAGAGACACTTTTCTCCTTCAGATTACTTAGACTAGAGACATAGCCCAAATTTGGTCTTTGAAGACATAGACATTCCCTATTAGACCTTAAAAATGAACCACTGATGATATGCCTGCACTGTTGTATCTTCAGAAGGCTGTATATTTGTTACTGTCTAGACTACGGTCTGGTTATACTCAGAGATGCGGTTTTACAATTCTTACTCCAAGAAAAGTTCTGTGGTATTTTCTAGACCAATAAATGGCATAATTTGAGCCACAGTTACTTTATAGTCTGGTCCAATCTAAATTATACAATAAAGAGAAAACAGTATCCAGTTCCAGGCTGGTCATGACATTACTTTAGTATGGGGACATCAACTAATTTTTTTTCCTGTCATTTTCCTATTGAGAATAAAGTACAAAAAAGCCTCAGAACAGGAATACATACGTGATCAAGATAGACTGATTCTCCCGATCTGAAAGGAAAAAGATGGGACAGTCAGTACAGTTATCACTTACACAAACAAAACTTTCTGTAGGGCACCTCTTAAGACATTGTTGTTTTCTTCAATATATTTTTTTATATATATTTTCATATATATTTTCTTCAATATATTTTAAAATTAAATATACTATTACTTAAGCCTCTTAAGTTGGAAAAAAAAACATAAAATGTTGCCATATCTTAAGTTCCTTCAACCACCATAGGAAGCAGGTATTGGGGGTTTGATATAAAAATGAGTGTGTTCCAAAGCCAGATAAATCCTATAATTGCCATTTATAGATTTCCATGACATGTGGTCTGCTGATTAAGACATATAACTGAAAAAAATGCGTCATATTCTACCAAGGGCCTGGGTTAGTTTACTAGGTTAAAGTAGTGTTAGTAAGGCTATCGTTGGGGTTCACTTTCTAAATGAGTCAGTTGACCTCACTCAAGAAGCATCAAAATGTCCTTATCGTAAAGCCACAAACTACCACCCTAACTCCGAGTAGCCTTCCCAAAAGTGAATCAACAGAGCCAAAGCCAAGTGCCGTCGAGTTGGATCCGACTCATGGTCGGAATCAACAAAAGACTAGGTAAAAAAGGGCCCTATCAGAAGAAAACTTTTAAGGAGGGCAGAACAACTCCTGCTTATATGCATTCAGCCCCCAAAATACCATCTTCACTTGAAAGGATATCATACCTGAAAATGTGCTCTGATGACTTTAAAGAAATAACAAAAGTATATAATGTATAATCAACAAGAAATTTAGGCACCAAACAGACTGAACACATTTTTTAAAAGTTTCTGTTCGTACAGTATGGCTCATTCTTTACTTAATCTCACTTTGTTATTTAAATATTTCTTAAAAGAGATTTATTTCCAAACAAGGAGACTAAACTTGACAGGGAAGGAGTAGTACCCGTGGTTGGATCCAATCATGGACTTGGAATCAAAGAACCAAATTATAGTCCTGGCTTTGATGGACTACCTCTCAGTGCTTTAGTCACCCATTCTGTACAACTAGGGTGTTGGATTATTTCTAAAGTCCTCTTTAAGCTCTATCACTTTGTGATTATGTGAGGTAAGATGATTCTTATTAAAAACAGTTGACTCACTCACCTGTCAGCATGAACTGATAGGCATTGTCAGAGATGGAGAAGATGTGGGGCGGGGCCTCCTGGCGCTTTTTGCCTCGGTAGGCTGTCACCACTTCTGCATTATACACTGGCAGCCACTTGTAGGGATTGACAGTGACACAGAACAGGCCTGAGTAAGTCTGTACCAAAATAGAAATAATAGAATTATTTCATGGAGACCTTAAACATGTACTCGTTTCCACATGAGTAGAAAGTCACGAGAATGAACTCACATAGATCATCCAGGCTGCGTAACGCTCTTTGAGGTTGTACAGCACAGCAGGCTCATGCAGGTGAGTCATCATGGCCATGTCCTCGATCTTGTCATATTTGGGAGGGTTCATGGGGAACACCTGGTCGTCTTTAACTGTTACAGTCTATCAAGTCAAACAAGAGAGGCCAGGTCAGAAAGAGCCAGCTCACGTAGCCCCAAACAAGGCAGAGTCTCACCGTCTCTGGGTGTCTTACCGCTCCAGCTTCAGTCTTGGCTGTCACCTTTCCCCCTTCTCTGCTCTGTACTGTTGCTTTCACAAAGGACTCCTTAGCATCCACCACAAAGACAGAGGACTTAGCGTCAAAAGGCTTGTTCTGGGCCTCAATGCGCTCCTTTTCAGACTTGCGGAGGAAAGGAGCAGCCTCCCCAAAAACGGCCATGTCAGCGTCAGAACTCATGGCTGCAGATCACTGGTGGCAGCCCAGTTGGGGACCCTGCCTGGTGGAGGAAGGAAAGAAATGAGATGAATTCAGAATTTGCACTATTAGATTCATATTTAAAAACAAATGTTTATTCGCTGACTAGTTGGGCCTTTAACACTGCCTGAGGTATAACCATCTCCCTGGCGTGGTTGTAGATGAAATATCAGCCTCCTGCCTTGTGTGCCAGTGCTGACAGATACTTAATCATGCATTTGGAAAGAAACTGTTGTTTCTGGCTCACCAACTGTTGTAGTTTAGCAGCTTTCTCTGTTTCATTTCTTATGCATATGATCTTTGTAAGCTGCCTATTTTTAGAACACAAAGCAAAAATAATGGCAAGTTGTTCTCCATCCAGCTCTTTCATGTATAGATTCTTATCTTCCCAAATAGATTATAAAGTCCTTGTCTGCAGGGAGATTTCTATGTGTGTTTGTGTGTTTGTTTGACATTCTTCACACCTCTTGGAACACATGCTGGAGATGGAGATGGGCTCCAAGCTGGTTTGGAGACTTAAAAGAGCAGTGGAGATATGTTATTAAAATTGTTAGAATTACTTTGTCTGTGGTGGAAATCTTTGGATGATATCACTTGAGATTTATAAAAGCCAACACCACTGCCCTAGGGTCAATTTCAACTCATATCGACCTTATAGGTCAGAGGAGAGCTGCTCCGTGGAGTTTTAGAGAAGCATCTGGAGCATTTGAACTGCTGACCTTTTGGTTAGCAGACAAAGCACTTAACCCCTATGCCACCAGGGTTTCCTGAGATTTATAAAGATTACCTAATATAAAAGACAGCAGAAACGTGAGGAGCTTTGTACTACATTGTTTTGTTAAAAATATGTCATTGTATATCAGTTTCTTTTGTTCCTGAAACATCATTTTGACAATCCCATTGTTTATTGACTCTGTTACTAGTATGCTCATTTAAAAATTTCAAACCTTTTTCTTTTAGAGATAAATCTCTAGCTACTTTCATGCATTCATTAGTTTTCTCAATAATCATCTATGGTCTATTTTATAATAAGAAGATACCTTTCTCAGGAAAACTGAAAGCAGGAGATAAACCTTTTCACATTGTCCCACTCAAACTGCAATGAGTGAGACAACACAAGATGCTTTGTGTTGCTGAAAATGCTTACAATCATTTTTTATACCCTGATTTTTTAAACGTTTCTAATGCATAGATTGTGAAATTTTCAGCAGATTTAAGGAAGTTTTTCAAAGAAAGAATTTAGTCTATTCTAGGTATCCATTTTATATTATAAAGTAAGAGTATAAGAGCTGTAGTGCTTTATATTTTCTTTATAAATGAATGGTAGCATCCTGAAATGTTGCATTGCACGTCATACTTAAATTAAATAAAATGCAAACTACAATGGAATAAATTGTGTATAAAACTCCCAAAGTTTCTAAGAAAGCATTTTCATGCTTTTCATGAAAACTCATAAGTTAATATAAGAACCAGTTTTAAAGTCCCCCTCAAGGTTTTTCAAGAAAAGCATGATTAGCCATTAAACTGAAACACTTTTTTTTTTTTTTAACACCTCCTCCTCCACCCCCTAACCCCTAACCCACACGCTCTCTAAACCACTGCAGAAGATTCCTTGCATCCTGATGGGGATGAGGGAAAAAAATCTTACCTTAGAGGTGCAACCTTGATGCGGGTCAGAACTATAAGAAAAAGAGCACATTTCTTCTGATTAAATTCTAGCAATTCCCAATAACAGCATAGTTCTCAACTGTAAATCCAGAAGTGACTGGACACACTAAAACATATAATTCAGATTGCTGCAGAGTCAATTGGTGCTACCCTGGAAGGGCCGCCAGGGACAGCGGGAGTCAGGATGTGTGGTATGCACTTGGGCAGCCAGACATTCCTTTCTGTTCCCCATCGTGCCTCGCTGTCTCTCAGGCAGAGCCTTGTCCTCACACACACTTACCTTGAAGCTTTATGAGGAAAGACAAGTCATACTCATTCCAAGGGTACTTTTATAGGATCAAATATGGAAAACACTCAGCCTCCTCCTCTTTCTTAGAACGTATTTGGCAAAACATGTTTTTGGCAATGAAGGTCTCCAAGCACAATTCCCCTCATATTAAAGATGTTTGGATATAATTAGAAAGATTTCCTCTCATATTGGGTTAAGTATATGAATCAATCTCCTATAAATAATTTGAGTCGTTGGCAATCTGAGAGTAATAATCTGCCTTTGGAATAATGTAAGGTGTTGTTTCAAAGATAGCTGTGTTCTGGAATCCCTGGACTTTGTTGCCTACTGCTCTCTGTTTCAACAAGTTGCCCCTGTGAAGTCTGTTCAGTTGTCCTGCACAATTGCAGAGCTTATTATACCTGGGAGAAAAGTTTCTACACTTCTCCAGAGTGTTATTTAATTTTTTTTTTTTTTTTTGTAATTTATTGTTCTTTTACAAGGATGCCTGGAAATTTAATTTTTAAAACTTGCTCTGTGAGCACAGCCAAAGGCAGACAGTTTCTTTTGTTTCCTCCAGTCACTCCCCTCTGATTCATTGTTAAATCATCCACTCCCACTTCAAGCTTGTTCCAAAATTGCTTTGCCTTGCTGAGCTGAGATTTCCTGTCTCTCTTGTGTTCTTTGTGTAAGCAGCTTCTGACATTGTGTCTTCTTTATGAAACTCAACACAGGAAAACATTAGAAAATAGGACATTTCTCTGTCTGAATGTGCGGCCTCTACGACGTCTCCGTCAACTACTCACGGTATATATTTCACATTTTGCTCACAAATAATATCTGAACATTGTTTTTATTCTAATTTTCCATTTTTAAAAGTATTTACTCTATTGTCTTTGTGGCTTTGCATCTACGTTGTCTGCCTAGGACCAGGAGCAAATTTGCTGAATATACTTTGCTTTACACCCATGACTGTATTATTGTACTTCATTGTTGATTGACTTTAATGAATAGGTGGTTATGCAAACAGATATTTGGGGATACTGGCTGTAATGATCACACAATTTTATTACTATAAGGGATCATTTATTCCAAACTCTGCATTTTATTCTAATGTATATTCAACACACTTAATGATGAGAATGAGCTTGGTCAAAAAACAGATGTGGCAACAATCTAGACTACTCACAGTTGTCCTGGAGGACAAAGATTTTTAAACTGGATTCGACTGAGATGTGTAGCCAAAAATGTAACATTACTAAAGATCGTAAAAGCTAAATAGCAACTTCCTACCTGAATATAAATAACATTCAGAGAGTAGAAGAGACTTTCCACAAATTACCCAGCTGTCCATATCCTGGTTACCTGACTTTGAGTCCCTTCTGTCTGTCCATCACCCTATTTCAGCTGGAGCTGATTAAGGCCATAGAAAAGGTCTTACAGGGGATATGCATCTGGAAGGCTTTCCCAGACAGCTACTAACCCACCTTGTTACCACAGGGGCATCGTTGTGTGTTCTTACATGTCTGCTCCTTCTCAACGAATCTGCAAAATGTGGGTGATGAGTCCCGGGAAGAGAGAACTTTTAGTGCCTCACAGAGGATGTGGAAGAGATTTTAAGATAGGCTTTGGACCTGATTTCTATACATTTTCATAACTAGAAAGCAAGACTTTGTTTTCGGTTATTATTGCCAAGTACCTGGTACTGACACACAGTATCAACAGGTGATAAGGGAACAAAGCCAACGAGGTGCCAGTGCAGTCAGAGTGATACCGTATGCTTCCTAAAGGAAGTCCAATGTGACATTGTGAATCTAGTTTACCTGTTCAACTGCTTCAACACATCTAATTTAAGTGGCACCATTAAATCATGATACTCCTATTTATAGTCAGGTGAGAAGTGGCTATTTAGCTTTTCCTTTATGTTTTTCAGGGATGTTACATTTTTGGCTATACATCTCGCTTGAATCCTACAAGAAAACTTCTGTGAGTAGTCTAGATTGTTACCACATCTGGTTTTTGACCAAGCTCATTCTCATCATTAAGTGTGTTGAATATACATTAGAGTAATTCATGAATTATGGACACTTGCAGTCATTTGTTTAGGCTCTTTACATGAGTAGACAGGTGGCTCTAAAGTCAGGAAACATAGTGAATGTGACTTTACTACCTTATGATTTAATGTCAGTAAACCATTAGTTTGTATGTCTTTCATAAAGAGAGGGATCGTGTCTCACTTTTTCTTGTCAAACCTATACTATACAGATATTCAATATACTGGCATCAGTGATACAAATCTTCACAGGGTAACAAGAATACTGTGGACTTGTATTCTTGATTACAATTAGTAAGCAAGGAGAATAAATGCTGTAGCTTGGTCTTAACTACTTACATGAAAATAGAGCTAGTGCCATCATTTGCATAGACCTGGAAAATTAAAGTGAAGCAGGAATGTTCTAAGATTTTCCTGTACTTAGACAGTGAGCAAAGGTTACAAATAAATAAAAACAGCTTCCAGATTTCTATCCATCAGAATAGGCTTCCCTTGCAAGCAACGCTTTCATAATCTTGAAGTGCTATCACAGACCTCAAAGCAGAGACGTAAATACTTCTTAGCACAGGCTGAATGTTGCTGTCTGATATCCTGTGATTATTCACACTTTGCTAGCTCTTCAGGAAAGAGAGAAAAGACCAGTCTAAGGGATGTCATTTGCAAAGTATCCTATACTCTTTATTTTCTTTGTAATAGGGTAAAATAGACAATAATTAGTGAGAGAAATAACCAAAGAGTTCACATTCTGTGCCTGTCTTCAGTCATTCAGTAGCACCAGGATTGAATCACTCTTCACTTATGATTTTTGTGTGAACCTCTCGGCTCTTCACCCGAAGTTTGTTGACCTGGGACTCGGCAATGTCAGCCCGCTCCTCAGCCTCCTCCAGCTCATGTTGGAGCTTGCGGAATTTAGAAAGATTTGTGTTGGACTGTTCCTCCTGAGAATGAAAATGGAATTGTAAGAAGCATATACTATGCATCTTGGCTCTGTAGGTCCCAGGGGTAAAAAAAAAGAATTGGCATCTACCAAGGTCTTCAACTGCTCAAAGAAAAACATCATCGTCTTATCACTCCTAGATTTTGCTTAGTATTGAAATTAACCTCATGATTTAGTTGGGCCTGATGTCTCATAGATGATTGTATACCTATTTTTGTAACCAAAAGTGTTCAAGAATATGTATCACAAGTCTAGGAGGCCTGGTGACACAATGGTTAAGAGCTTGACTGCTAAGAAAAGGTTGGCAATTAAAACCCAGCAGCTGCTCCTTGGAAACCCTCCTGGGCAGTTCTACCCCTGTCCTAAAGGTTTGCTGTGAGTTGGAATCCACTCAGTGGCAACAGGATTGGCTTTTTTGTTTTGTTTTGGTTTAGTTTATCACAAACAGAGAAAGAAAAAATACAAGATCAGAGAAGGTGGCAAGAACATTTAAATCATAGCTGTTAATGTTTGCTAAGATTGCGACTATTGATTCAAATTAGACAAGTATCACATTAAGAATGAATTATTAATAGTTGGTTTGCCTAGAAATAAGTGTTGAATGTAATTGTATGTTAGTTTCAGTACGTTTCTAAACTACATTGTTTTTTCCTCCTGCTTTGGATGTATTGATTCTATTGACAGATTCCCTAATATTAACTAATCCTTGCATTGTAGGAATTGAGCCTATTTAATCCTTGATAGACAATTCCTCAAATAAAGTAAGAGTTTCAACTGTTTAGCAATTTGTCTTTGCTGTAACAACAATGGAGCCCTGGTGACACAGTGGTTAAGACCCATGGCTGCTAACCAAAAGGTCAGAGTTGGAATCCACTAGCTACTCCTTAGAGACCCTAAGAGGAAGTTCTAACCTGTCTTATAGGGTTGTGATGACTTTCAATTGACATGATAGCAACAGGTTTCTATTTATTTATTTTGGTTTACAATAACACTTATGAGTAAAACTGCCTTTAGTTTTTGTTTGCTTGTTTAATTTTTTTCTTCCCGGTTCTTTCTTAGCCGGTTTTGACACAAGGGTTATACTAGCTTCTTAAAATGAACTGGGAAGATTTGTATCTTTTCTCATGCTCTCAACAGCTCACATAGCTCAGGGGTTATCTGTTCCTCAAAATTTTGAAAGACCTGTCTGGAGCTGGGTCCATTTTTGAAAATAATTCTGAAATAGCTTATTTAGCCAACTGGTAATTTATCCATTTCTTCAAGATTTCCACTTGATTGACAGAAGCATAAATTTTTTTAATACTCTTTTATGTGTATGATTTACCTGTTTCTCCTTCCTAATGTTGTGGGTTTGCATTTTCACTCTTTTTTCCTTGATTAAGCTATTTATAGGAGTATTTATTTTATTAATTTCTCCACAAAGAATCTAACCTTCTGTTTATTTACTATCAAATTAGAATTGAGATTATATTAAATTAGAAATTATCAGATATTATTGAAATTACTAAATAAGAAAATAGTGTACCCTAAGAAATCAATTCCTAACTTTATCTATAAAAATACTTCTTTCTTCCAGTTTTTGTTTGTTTGTTTGTTTGTTTCTTTAATTCTTTTTAACTTCTTGATTGAACTATCAGGTTTTTCACTTATTTTTTATTCATAATGACAGCATTTAAAGCAATGAAGTGGCTCCCAAAGACATTTTTTACTACATTCTATAGAATTGTATAAGTACTACCTTCTTTGTAATTTATTTATAAATAATAATTTATTTCACAATTACTCTTTTTTACTTTCAGTTTAACCCAAGAATTATTTAGGATTTTTTTTTTTAACATTTAAACTTCTTAGAATTTTGTTCATATTTTATTATCACATCCTAATTTTGTTATGTCATGTCCAGAGAATGTGGGCTGTATTTATTTGGGCTTTTTTTTTTTTTTAAGGGAGAAGCAACTTTTAAAACATTCTTGGAGAAGTACCATAGTCACATTAAATACTAAAATATTAAAATTGCTTGAGGCTTTCAAATTTTGAGGGGTTTATTGATTAAGAATTTACTTTTAAATCAAACTACTTGGCTTGGCTATTAAGATACAAGTGATCAAAGAGTCTTTTTTTCTATACACAAGTCTGTTTTTGAGATCTTATCATAAAGGTCTCATACAATATTTGTCCTTTTGTCGCTGACTACTTTCACTCAACATAATGTCTTCCAGTTGAAACCAGGTTATGAGATGTTTCCTGGAATCATTGTTATTTATGGTTCTATACATCTATAGGATATCATCCTGCTGACCTCTGGCTGGAGGAAGAAGTGTGGGTGAAGAGGAGGGGAAAGGAGGCTGTTGGGAGGATGAGACATGTATGGAGCAGAGAGGAATGATGTGCTGTCACTGGGCAGGGAGAGCAGTGGAAGCTGCATAGAGGTAGGCATGTAAATTTATACAGGAATGTACATTTTCACTCAGTCATGTTAAATAAAAAAAAAGATACAAGTGATAATTACAAAGGAAGTACACAGTCTTCTATACAACAAGGGATGGTAAACTGAACTTTTTTTATAAGCTTTTCTCAACCTGCAGATCTCTCTCTTCCACCTTAAAAATACTTACAGCCTCCCCCTAAGAAGATAAAGTACCTAGGAATTAATCTAACCAGAGAAACAACAGACCTTTACAAAGAGAACTACAAGCCCTTACTACAAGAAACTAAGAGAGACTTAGATAAATGGAAAAACCTACCCTGCTCATGGATAGGAAGACTTAACATTGTGAAAATGTCTATTTTACCCAAAGCAATTTATTTATATAATGCAATCCCAATACAAGTTCCAGCATCATTTTTTAATGAGATGGAGAAACAAATCACCAATTTTGTTTGGAAAGGGAAGAAGCCCTGGATAAGTAAGGTACTACTAAAGAAGAAGAACACACTGGGAGGCCTTTCATTACCCGACCTTAGAACATACTACACTGCCACAGTGGTTAAAACAGCCTGGTACTGGTACAAGAACAGACAGATTGATCAATGGAACAGAATTGAGACCCCAGAGATGACACCATCTGCCTATGAACAGTTGATATTCGACAAAGGCCCTAAGACATTAAACTGGGGTAAAAACAGTCTCTTCAACAAATGGTGCTGGCAAAATTGGTTATCCATCTGCAATAAAATGAATCAAGATCCATATCTTACACCTTATACAAAAACCAACTCCAACTGGATAAAAGACCTAAATATCAAACCTAAAACGATAAAGCTCATCCAAGAAAAGGTAGGAACAACAATGGAAGTTTTAATACACAATGAGGACAGACTCCAAAATCGGTCAAAGAAACCTCTATCAACAGAAGAGAAAGTAGATAAGTGGGAACTATTAAGAATCAAACACTTTCGCTCATCCAAAGGCTTTATTAATAGAATTAAAAGAACACCCACAGAGTGGGAAAAAATATTTGGCAACTCTATGTCAGATCGACACCTGATCTCCATAATCTATAAGATACTACAAAATATCAATAAGAAGAAGATAAACCATCCAATTAAGCGATGAGCAAAGGAGATGGACAGATACTTCACTAAAGAGGAGATCCAGGCAGCCAAAAAACACATGTGGACATGTTCACGATCTTTAGTTATTAAAGAAATTCAAATCAAGACAACAATGAGATACCGTCTCACCCCAACAAGATTGGCCATGATCCAGAAAACACAAAACAAGAAATGCTGGAGAGGCTGTGGAGAAAGTGGAACCCTCCTACACTGTTGGTGGGGTTGCAAAATGGTCCAGCCTCTTTGGAAGTCAATCTGGCACTTCCTTAAAAAAATGGATATTGATATACCATTTGACCCAGTAATTCCACTACTTGGAATATATCCTACAGATTCAAGGCCTTTCACACCAACAGACACATGCACCAGAATGTTTATCGTGGCACAGTCCACAATAGCAAAAAGGTGGAATCAACCCAGATGCCCAACAATAGAAGAATGGATAGGTAAACTGTGGTACATATACTCAATGGAGCACTACGCAATGATAAAGAATAACGATGATTCCAGGAAACATCTCCTAACCTGGTTTCAACTGGAAGACATTATGTTGAGTGAGAGTAGTCAGCGACAAAAGGACAAATACTGTATGAGACCTCTACGATAAGATCTCAAAAACAGACTTGTGTATAGAAGAAAACTCTTTGACAGCTGCAAAGGAGGGGAAGGAGGGAGGGAGGGTGAAGGGGGGAAGGTTTAGTTTAGGTAGTTACTAGAAATCTAGTTGGCAGAAAGCAGTGACAGCACACATTAGGAACAAGAACAACATTAAGTGGACTTCAGCATAACTTGAGTACTCCTTCCATCTTAACTCAATACTGCAAGGATAGAGTAGCTGGGGCGGGGGGCAGGGGACCATGCTCTTAGGCGAATTCCAGGCCAATTGGCACAACTAGTGTTTTGCTAAGAGAGCTCTCTACACCCCACATTGGTGAGTGGCGTCTGGGGTCTTAAAAGCTGCCAAACTGCCATCCGAGGACACAGCAAATGGTCCCAACTCAGCAGGAACGGATGCTCACCGACGGCCAAAATGGCATGCGGTAAAGACAACCGAGAAGACAGAGAGACCCACAAGAGTGGGTGCCTACATCGACCTGGGACCGGAAGAACTGGATGGTGCCCGGCCACCACCAGTGATAGCCATGACGGAGCTCACAGAGAGGACCCTCACTAGCAACACAAGAATAAAAAGAGGTGCATCATGAGATCTCCACTAAAAGACCTCAATTGATGGTCCAGCGGTTTTGGGGTTCCTCTGAGAGCATGGCCCCCGGCCCTGATGCTGCCCATTCCCATAAATTATAACAAAGGTCCACTCTTTGGACAGGAATGGAATGGACTTGGCAATGCAGAGTAACCATATATTGGAAGCACTTTATGGTTCTATACATCTATAGGATATCATCTTGCTGACCTCTGGCTGGAGGAAGGGGAGTGGATGGAGAGGAGGGGAAAGGAGGCTATTGGGAGGATGAGACATGTATGGAGCAGAGAAGAATAGTGTGCAGTCACCGGACAGGGAGAGCAGTGGAAGCTACATATAGGGGGGCATGTAAATTTACATGTGAATGTACATTTTTACTCAGTTATGTTAAATAAAAATAAAAGAAATTAAAAAAAAAATACTTACAGCCTCCTCAGCTTGTCTCTTGTAAGATTTAACTTTTGCCTGAAGTTTATCTACCAAGTCCTGAAGTCGGAGGATATTTTTTCGATCTTCTTCTGTCTGAAAGATTGCAAAAACAATAGGGCATTACTTTAAAAGAAGGTGACTGGGGCATCGTTGGTTCAAAGTACTTCACATAGATATGGAAAAAGGTTTGGCTGAGAAGACAACTGCCATACCTGGTAGGTGAGCTCCTTTACTCTCCTCTCGTGTTTGCGGAGACCCTTGACAGCCTCAGCGTTCCGCTTTTGCTCGCTCTCAACCTCGCCTTCAAGCTCACGCACCTGCAAATAAAGAGGCTCAACAGAACTTCCATCTAATAACGTATTGGGAGCAGAGTGACACAGGCAGATGTTGGGAGACCCACCCTGGCCTCCAGCTTCTGGATCTGCTTCTTGCCCCCCTTCAGGGCCAGCTGCTCGGCCTCGTCCAGACGGTGCTGCAGGTCCTTCACGGTCTGCTCCAGGTTCTTCTTCATCCGCTCCAGGTGGGCGCTGGTGTCCTGCTCCTTCTTCAGCTCCTCTGCCATCATCGCTGCCTGTTAGCAAATAAAGCAAGGAAATCAGGAAAGTAATAGCTGTCAGGAAACCCCACTGCTGAATGAGTGGGGAAATGTATCAGCTACTCACATCAGTGATGGCCTTCTTAGCCTTCTCTTCTGCATTGCGGGCTTCCTGGATAATATCCTCCATCTCTCCTTGAATTTGGGAAATGTCTGCCTCTAGCTTCTTCTTGGTGTTGATTAGACTGGTGTTCTGTTTAAAAATAAATTATACATATTTTTTATCTTGTCATCAGAAAACTTAATAGAAGCCATTTCTTTGCGTCGATAAAAATTTACATGTCAAAATGCCCTTCAGTATTAAAGAATTTTGTTATGCAACAAATAAAACAGAAATGTTATAAAATATTGAGCATATTCAAGTAAATAGCTCATAAATAGATCAAATAGCCAACAATGATTTATAATTGTATAACTGCCATTTACCACTCATGGGAATAAAATTACAACAGATGTTCTTAACATTCCATTTCTCCAAAATGAAAGTGTCAATATTGAGAACAAAAGCCCATAAATATATTAACACAGTACTGTGTAAGACTTCCTCAGAATGTTTTAAGGAATAAGCAAATAATTATTTAAAAGAAAAGTGAAAGATAGATCAATATTACCTGAAAATTTGGTGGAGGTATAAAATATGGCTGCCATATTTTAAAAAAAATTCAAGCTGGAGTTTTCTGGCACACATAGCACTTAGTAAAGGTAAATTGTTTGTGCTGAATCCTACCTGGGTGTGCAGGAGCTGGACGCGCTCGCTAGCATCAAGGAGCTCCTGTTCTGCAACTTTCCTGCTCCTCTCTGTCTGTTCCAGAGTGGCCCGCAGCTCCTCAATCTCAGCTTGCAGCAGGTTGGATCTGCGCTCAACCATGGCCAGCTGTTCCTTCAGGTCCTCCTGGCCCCGCAGAGCATCATCTAGGTGGATCTGGGTGTCCTGTGAGATGAATACAGTGACTGAGACACCGTGTTCTCAGAGCCGCACTCAGTGTAACTGTTCTGGAATGTCTCTGGAGGGCATTACCTTGAGGATGCTTTGGGTGTTCCTGTAGTTCTTCAGGGCCTCGGCTGCCATGCGGTTGGCGTGGTTCAGCTGGATTTCCATTTCATTGAGGTCGCCCTCCATCTTCTTCTTGAGCCTGATGGCGTCGTTCCTGCTCCTGATCTCAGCATCCAATGTGCTCTGCATGGACTCCACAATTCTAATGTGGTTTCTCTTCAGCTGGTCAATTTCCTCATCTTTTTCTGCAATTTTCCTATCGATTTCAGACTTGACTTGGTTCAGCTCAAGCTGGATGCGCAGGATCTTTCCCTCTTCGTGTTCAAGGGAAGCCTTAGTGAGAGTAAGGGTGACATTAGCAGGGGAATGGAAACATCCTGAAGTTTCTCTGTATACCTCATTTTGAAAATTTTCTCCTGTGTATCTTTTCATTCAATCTAAGGAAGTGGGCCTAATTCTTTTGTGAGTGTGTGTATTTAATACACAATTTGCCCTGTACCTCTGCTTCCTCTAAAGCAGCCTGAATTTCCAGCTTTTCTTGTTCCACCTGCTTCTTTATTTTCTCCAGTTCATGGATACGTTTCCCTCCTTCTGCAATCTGCTCCGTGAGGTCAGAAATTTCCTCTGTTGTTTTGAGTAAAAGACAGGTAGGTATTCGGTCAGACGAATGCCACTCAAGGAAGGTTCCTCCTAGTCAATGAATATTACTGAAAGAGAAGGACTTACGCTGCAAGTTTTTATTCTCTCGCTTCAGGGTTTCAAGCTGATCCAAGGACTCCTCATAGGCATTCTTCATCTTGAACAACTCAGTGCCAAGGGATCGGGCCTCTTTCTGGGAAGCCTCAAGCTCGGCATGCGTTTCCTCATACTTCTGTTTCC